>CM055615.1:12590969-13918835 GCA_029379385.1 Quillaja saponaria
CAAGCCTAATCTGATCCAATTTTATGACATAGTATATTGAATCCAACTAGAGCAGGCTCAAGTGTCCAAAAAAACCTAGAGCAAGCTTAAATTCTTGCAAACTCACCTCTAACCTGACAAAAAGGTTAATAGGTAAAGATCTAGACAATATATATGATTGTTAACCTTTCCTTCTCTAAATTTATTTCTTAGTTGTTCTTCATCTCTTTCTTACTGTCTTAAGTTTTTTTCCCTGTGAAGTTTGCTTTGAAAGAAAAGAAGTAAATCTCATGAACAGAATGAAGCTAAGGTTACCCTCCACAAATTACAACTCATATTAACAATTTTGAAGACCCAATAAGCCAACCATATTAGCAATAGCTATTAATTAGTAGTACAATGCTGTCTCTTTCTATCGCACACTTCTCTTTTGCTTTTTCCTTCTATTTTCTTTGAAGTGGTTAATTATTATAGTAGTACAATTTTTTTTTTTTTCTATTTCAGTTGATTGATATTTTATAGGGAACATTAAGGTATTACAATACTTCTCTAGATTAATTATAGGGAAACTCAAGACTAACTGCAGTCCCCCTGTATTTTGGTTTGATCTAAGGTTTTCTAAAGAGCCACAACCAAGTTTTGGCTTGCATGACGCTAGATTGATCTGGATAGCACGGACCTTATGTACCACCTAGTACTGATTTTTTTTTTTTCTCCTCTCTTTTTGAGAATTAACAACTTAATTAATTAGGACTAATTTGAATGGAGGGCAATTCCTTCATATTACAAGGATTTGGAAAGAGATAATAAGGTACATTATAATTTTTGCCTGTAATAACTACAATACCCTTATCATTTCTATCAAATACCTACTAATACCAAAATAAAATATTTCACTGGCTTAATCGTAAAATTATGTAATAACATATACTCTCTTCTCCTTTTCCCCAACTTCTAAATAAAAGATGTACCTTATCCTCTTCATTCTTTTGCCATCATTTTTTTAAACTCCCATAAGAGCCTCTACTTTCCTCTCCTTCCATCCACTCTCCTTTCTCTCCCAAACACCTTATAAACTGTTGAATGAAAATACTTAGTTATACGGGGCATTTCAGTATTTATTCTTTAGAAGTACATATATATCATAGGTTGCAATTGTTTGATAAAGCAACAAGATATTTTCTCCAAACTCAACTTGGTACCAGAGCAACCAAACCCCAAGGCCACCACCACCGTCAAGTGCTGCCGTTAACTACTGATCACTATTGACCACAATTGACAGGGGATCCCGAAAATTTTTGAACAAAAATTTTTGCAACCATCTAATGACCAAAACCCCAAAATTTTATCCTGATTTTTTTTTGTTTGAAAGGTCAAATTCATGTTTTCTTTTCTGTGACCTAGGTTTTGCAATATCAGAAATTTTGCGATCTCTGAAATTTTATGATCTAGGAAGTTTTCATCTGATTTGATGGCTCTTTTGGCTCCGATTTGGATGTAGGCATATATCTTTGAAAATTTACTAGCCATTCTAAAGGTAAATGGGCAGTTGGCTGTAAATAAGTCTTTACTATTAAAAGGAGAGCTGATGGGACAATTAAAAGATACAAAGCAAGAGTTGTCACAAAAGGATTCACTCAAATAAGATGAATTCCATTAGAGTTCTCATCTCCTGTGTGCCAATTTTGGTTGGGATTTATAGCAACTAGACCTAAAGAATGCCTTTCTACATGGGGATCTAGCTAAGGAATTGTATATGGAGATTCCCCCTGATTTTTCTTGTCAGAAAACTGAAATGAAAGTATGCAGATTGAGAAAGTCGTGATATGATCTCAGACAGTTTCCTAGAGCATGGTTTGATATATTTAGAAGGGCGATGTTATCTTTTGGGTATCAACAAAGCAATGTTAATCATACCATGTTTGTTAAACATTGTAATGGGAAGATCGTTGTTCTCAATATTTATGTTGATGATATAGTTGCGACAAGGAATAATCATAAGATTAAAAAAACATCTTGCTAGGGAATTTAAGATCAAAGACTTGGGAAAGCTTCAGTTCTTCCTTGGAATTGAAGTAGCACATTCAGAAAAGTGTATTTTTCCTATCTCAAAGTACGTATGTCCTACACTTACTTGAGGAGGTTGGTATGCTTGGGTGTAGACCTGCGCTATTGAAACTAATCACAAGCTGCATAATGGTGATGGGGAATGTGTTGATACAGAGAGGTACCAGAAATTGGTTGCAAAATTGATTTATTTATCTCACACTCATCCAGACATAACTTACATTGTTAGTGTGGTTAGTTAGTTCATTCATAATCCTCACTCTACTCATTAAAATACAATTCATTGCATACTGAGGTACTTGAAATCTGATCCTGGAAGAGACTTCTATTTGAAAATCATAAAAGCCCGAGGATGGAAGCTTATATAGAAGAAAACTGAGTTGAATTACTAGATAGAAGATCCACATCAGGAAATTGCAATTTTATGGTGGAAATCTAGTTTCTTGGAAAGGAAAGAAGTAAGCTATGATTGCTAGATCTAGTGCAAAAGAAGAGCAATGGCCTAAGAAACTTGTGAATTGATATGGTTTAAGAGGCTAATGGAAGATCTTCGACTAGTCGTAGAAAAATCTCTGTTGTTGTACTGTGTACACTACTACTAATAACATAACTCACAATCTAGTCCAACATAGCATTGAGATTAATAGACATTTTATTATGAAAAAGCTAGTCTTTTGGCTAATTCGTATACCTTTTGTAAGGTCTAAGAGCCAATTAGTTGATGTCTTCACAAAATGTCACAAAAGGTCTTAGTAGATGTAATTTTCAACCTATTGTTTGCAAGTTGGCATGAGAGATATCTATGTTCCATCTTGAGGAGAAGCGTAGGATGCTAGGAAATATGGACACGTGCCTACCTAAGGCGTACCGGTATCAGATACATATGCAATATGAATAAGACTCAGATATGACCAGAAACGTATCCTATACTTATCTAAGTTTTTATTTTTTAAATTTTATTATCCGATATGGCTTCGATTCAACTGGATACAACTTCGATTCAGATTAACTTCAAAGCTGCCTTTCTCATATGAAAATTTTGCAAAACCCTAGGTCTCAAAACTTTCTCCACCTCTCTGTTTTGCTCTTGGAAGTTGTTGCGTGCATCTTCAATTTACAAGGCTAGAAGTATATTCTCTCTCTCACTCCCACTCTCCTTCTGCCTCTCTCAGTTCCGCAACTGTCTAGATCCATGACTCAGTGACTGTCTAGATCTCTGGAACCTTCATCTCTCTCCCCCTCCCTCGATCTCACAATCGAAAAATGGGTCTAGATCAATCATTCTCTGTGTTACGACTTTAAGTCGCACTGGGGGATAGGCAATTTTTTTTCTTTTTAATTTGACCCAATTGCATAATGTTTTTTTCTTCTAATTAAAAAAAATTGCAATTAATTGCTTACTAGTGACTTGGTCCAAGTGAAGGGTTACAAATCCCAAGTCAGCCTGAAGACAAGAGATTCTAGTAGCTTACCCTTTATTGACCCATAAATCTCAATGACCCAAAAATTGGAAATTGAAATCTTAGTGAAAGACTAGATTTATTTTCTCATGTTTGCTTTTCATGAAAGAGAAGTGAAGGTGGATATGATAAGATAAAATGCTTAGAAGCTTCCTGTGGAAAGGAACTGAAAATGAGAAGAGCTTCCTCCTAGAAAAAAGATTTCCTTTTTTTTTTTTTAGTCAAGGAGCACACCCATTGAAGTTGCATGGCGTTCATCCCAATTTTTTGGTTTTAGTTTTTGCTCACCTGGCCTATGCATATCGCTCTCCCTAGGAGGGATTGCTGGATATATATTTTAAATTTACTATTTCAATTCATTCTTTTTTTTTCTTTTAACTTCATTTAGAGACTATGTAAAAAAATTATGTTTCTTATTTATCAATTAAAGAGTAAGACTATACTTAAGATTGAGAATAAATATAATCTTTTAATAGTAATATTTGTGCTTTTATTATTAGTTCTAAATTATTTATACTTATTTTAAAATATATAATTAATAAATTTTAAAAAGATATATTTAATTCAAGGTATTATAGACGTATCTTATCCTAGATTTTTAAAAAATGTTGTATTCCCCTATCTGATACCATATTCCATATCCGTACTTCATAGGTAGGATGTAAATACTTAGTTATATAGGGGTATTTAAAAAGTTATAATTTAGGAGTTTAAATATATATATATCATAGGTTGTAATTGTTTTGATAATACAAGATATTTTCTCCAAAACTCAACTCAAAACTTTTTCCATTTTAGAACTTGCTAATGATTTCTATCATGAAGATCACCACCTTTCACTCTATGTTGCAAGCATATGGATTCCTTTTCTAATTTCATATTGGTTCTAATAGTCATCAAAAATTATAAATTCACCACATGGTCCACTTCAAGTGTACGCTATTGCTTCTCAAAATTTTTGGTACGGTGAATTGTCCCTCACAACAACATAACTCTGCTCCATCACCTCTAAGGCAATAAGAACAAAATTAGCATCTCATCCAGGAAACCAAAACCCTTCTTGAAGGGACTTATTATTACCCTAAATGCAGGACGTAGAAGCAGTGTACCAAATTGAAATTCTAGAAGGATAAACTTCACCTTTGATCATTGAACTTCAAATTAAAAAATGAACAAGTAGAGTTGTGATATTAAACTCACTTTTGGGGGCATCAATATTCTCCTCCTTCCAAATCCAGGTCATACTTGGAGTTTCACGGTAATCTGGTTCTGCACTCTCTTCTATAGTAGGGTCACCCAGAACAATGGATGGAAGACCCAGAAACTTCGGAAGTAGGACTATTTTTACTCCTGATTTTCACACATGAAACTAAATGTTAATGCGTAACAGTTAAAATCAAACCATGCTAAATAAAAGAATTCTGTAATGGAAATACATGTCAGTAGAACGCGATTCATTATCTGGTCCTTTGAAGCTTTTGGTTTTTTTCAATTGCAACAAATTCATTCTCTTGGCTGGTGGACTCAGATATTGATTCCTGAAGTAAATCAACAATAAGGGACGCAATGATGCAAAGAATGCAAGTATTACCAAGAAATTGGTTATAGAATCTCACCCTAGAATTTTTATTTTTATTTTTTTAATAGAGAAAGAAGTTATATTAAGATAGAATTGAAATACAAAGAATTCTCGCTTAGAATTTTTATTCAGATGCTCTACCAAGTCTTGATAAAATATTTTATATTAAATCATGCTAAGTTACTAAAGATGTTCTATTCAAATTCTTTAATTAAGCTTTATTTTTTAATACATATTTATTGTTATTGATTTTTTTTGTAGGACTGTATTTATGAGTTATGGTATTTGGGTTCATATTTGGTTAGTATCACATCTTTTCTCATCAGTTTTGGACCAACTAAGACCAATGCCCCACAATCAAAAAAGAAAAAAAGAAAGCAAAAAAATAAGAAGCATGAATTAGCAACAACTGTTAGGACACTGAAGGCTGAAGGCTATGCAGCCATAGCAGAAAACCAATTGGTTGTGTAGGTAGATCAGAATCTTCTCAGTGCTCAGTCCACCATTCTCACCAAAGCACTTAAACTACTGTTAGTAGTAAGGCATGCCGGTGGGAAGTTCTCCCAAGTCCGGATCTACATAGGATCTTTTGATATGAAAAGAAAACGTGTACAAATTTGTGGGTCTCCATTTTTCACTATCCGGATCACAAACCATAGCAATCCAGTGAGAAAAGTTCCGTGAACCAAGATGCAAGATCCAAATCATGATTCCTAAGGGTTACAATGTTCTTGGCAACTATAGAGGAGAATAAATGGAGCAAGGATCTAAAATTCGGGCAAATCATTTCTGTTTCCACCCTGATGGAAGCAAAACACCTCTTCCAAACCAAAACATGAAAATTCGGTTGAAAAGATGGCAGTTTCATGAAAACAGAGACATTCCACTAAAACAAGTGAATTGTTTTCGTCATTTCCATAAGGAATGTGCAGTTTTTCGTTTGCAAATATATAAACTTGGTAAAAGATTATGGAAATACAAAAATTTATTGTGAAGTAAAATTCTTGTATTAGATTTGGATGGAAGGAAATAGAGACAAGGAAAGAGATGAGAGAATACTTACCATTTTCCTTCATTTAGGAGTCTTAAAAAAAATAAGGAGGAGGAAATAGAGAAGTACATGTACTTTTCCAAATCCTTCCAAAGCCTACTTTTTTAATTCTCCAAATTATGAGGATTTGGAGGGAAAGGCTAAGATATATTATAATTTTTACATATTTTGACTAATATACACCTCTTCTTTCTATTAAATACCTGCTAGTATCAAAATAAAACATTTAAGATGTAATCATAAAATAATATATAATATATCCTCTCTTCTTTTCTCTCTAACTCCCAAGCAAGAAATATACCTCGTCATTTTCTCTCCTCTTCTTTTATTTTTTAAACTCTCAAATGAAAAAATAATAAGTGCCATTTTGCTTCACCTATCCTTTCATTTCCCCCCAAACTCCTAAATAAACCCTAAGTTTTAATCAACCATCCTTCTTCTTCAACCCCTTGCTAAAAAAATTATAGATATTTGGCCTGAGGGCCAATTTGATACTTGGTGGCTTTTCTAATTTGCAGGCAAGAGCTACTTTGGAAAGTTGTTAAAAACTACTTTGAATAGTGATGACAATAGATCGGATCGGGCCAGATATCCGTCCCAATCCAAGTGGATCGGATTAATATCCAAGATGTTGGATCAGATTGGGTCATGATTGTTTAATCAGTGGATCGGGTCAGTTCATCCAGGATTCATCTTTCTTTCTTTCTTTTTTTCACTCACCAAATTTAATTAAATTTTTCTACATTTGTCTATATATATTTATAAATTTTACAGCTCAATAAAATAAAATAAAAGAATAATATTAAGAGTTACTAAATAGAATAAATGAAAAACAAAAATAATTTTGAATAATACCAAGAATAATCTAAAAAATTTACTTAATTAGTTTGTATAAATCTATCTAAAAAAAATGAAAAATACATAAACTAAGAAATTTAAATATAGTTGATTCGGTTTTTTTTTTTTTTCTCCAAACTCAATTTTATGAATCTAAGAAATTTTATAAATTGTTTAATTAAATAGTTATCTAGGAAATTCTATTAATTATTTACTTAATAGTTGTTACAGGTCTATATAAGGAAATTAACTAAAATAAGACATTTATTATCAATCAGTACATTTTGAACTTTAGATAGTTTACTAAATAATATTTTGAAAATAAATTAATTAGTTTATTCTTGCTTACAATTAGCTTACATTTTGACTAATGCAAAAATTTAAAAGCGTGAGCAAGTTTTTAAATAAATGAAAACAATTTGGGTCAAATATATTTATCATGATTCATAGATCAGATTTAGTTGGATCGGATCTAATCCTGTGTGCCTTTGGATCAAGAGCAAATCGGACCCGATCCAATGCATTTGTCATCCCTGACTCTGAGAAGCTATTGCTGGAACCAGAATCTAGAATCAGATCACTGATTCATGATATAGTTCCAATTATCAAGATATCGGAAAAATGAAGACTACTGTGAGAAGAAAAGAAAAAAAAAAAGCATCAGCAGCTCCTAAAAGCAACCTCTAACCTGCTTCTAGAAGCACCCTAAAGGGTAAGTTTCCCAAAAGCAGCCAATAATGACTTTACCAAATAGAAAACTGCAATATTATGAAAAGTAAAGCATAAGAAGCCCGAATAAGCAAGTGTTAGATTTGCAATGTTATGCTGTAATAAATATTCTCCAAAATATCTTTGAAAAATTGTTGATAAAATCTGCTGACAGAAGCCATTGTTGAAAGTAGAAAATAAAGTGAAACTTGGTATATAGTTTTCTATAGTATAATATGAAAATTTGAATACCGGTATGTGCTTCTAAAAAAACCCCAATCATGATAGCGACAACTAACCAAAACCACTAGTGACTTTTACCTAACACAAGCTTGTGTTTTAGGAATATAGAAGTACAAGCAACCAAAATAAGCAATAGCAAAACTGGCCCTTAGTCTTACTTAACCTAGTCTCATCAACTAGTATACCATCATCAACAAAAAAAAAAACAAAAAAAACAAAACACAAACCAATGACCTTGTACTTTAGGTCTCCTCGGCTCATCCATCTAGAAAACAAAAAGGAAAGGAGTAAAGAAAATCCTTAATGTAAGCCTATCATTTTTTGATAAGTAATGTTTTTATTAAAATTAACTTCTTTTTTTTTTTTTTGCACACACATTGGGTGCAGAACACACCCTGCCAAAGGCCACAAAGAAACACTGCTAAAATAATTCAAACTCTCTAAGAAATCCACAAGAGACTCAATGGAGTGAAAAGAATGATGAATGGATGTAAGCCTATCATGAATCAAAGATTCTCTTGCAAATACCAAACTAATTCTTACAATAATTATCACCCTTCATTCTTGCTTTCTCTAATTCACCAAGGTGATCCTCTCTCGCCTTTCCTTTTTTCTATTTTGGCCGATGTCTTAGGTAGAATAATTTCTAAAAGAGTTGATCGAGGACTAGTTTAGGGCATGAGAATTGGTTCTGATAACGTGGTGCTTTCCCATCTTCAGTTTGCTAATGACACCATTTTCTTTCTTGAAAACAATCTTTATAAATTCAAGAATGTCCTCTATCTCCTTCAATTTTTTAAACGTGTTTCGGGTCTCAATGTAAATTTAGTTAAGAGTGGTGTTACAAGAATTATTATGGATAGTCATATGTTAAGTTCCTACTCTTCTCTTACTAATTGGCTCATTCAAGATTTTCTTTTTCATATTTAGAGCAAGGCTTAAAATTTGTGTCGAAACGTGCGAAACGTTTCCGTTTCTACACTACTTCGAAACGAAACCCACTTATAGAAACGTTACCGTCTTTTCCGCAAGAAACAAAAGAGTTTCAACACGAAACAGGGGCGTTTCCACACTAAACAGGAGGCATTTTCACACGAAACGGGAGAGTTTCCACACAAAACTGGGACGTTTCCACACAAAACGAGGACATTTCCGCACGAAATGGGTTAACATAAACAAGACATTTTTATAATTTAAAAATCTAAAGTTTTGGCTCTAGTTCTCTTCATATTTTAGGATTTCAATTTTTTTTTAATCTTATTTGATATATATTCAAATTGTATAATTTAACGAAGATAATTATTTTTTAGGATTTCATCCATGTTAGGTTTCTTGGTCTTTTATTTTATTTTTTATACAAATATTTAGTATTAATTTAGTTTAAATTAGTGATGAATAATATTAAAATTTAAGAAAATATTTATGTTAGTTCAAATTAAAAAATTTCATTAAATATAAGTTGAACACCTGCTAGCCACTCCACTATTAGTTAGATATGATTGTAATTTAATATTTTTCTCTAATTTGTATGTCTATATTTAGAATTTTAAGTTGTTATGTATTTAATTGTATTTTATATACTAAATTAACAATGTTGGATATCTATAATAATTATAATAAATGTTTTATTATATATTTCTATGCGTTTCCACAAAAATTAGCGTTTTCATGCCGTTTCCATACTATTCCTCGAATCGTTTTTCGTTTCTAGGCTTATCGAAACGGTACCTCGAAAACAAATTTTAGTTCCTTAATTTAGAGGTTCCCCTTAGTGGGAATCCTCATTCTATTTCCTTCTGAAATACTGTTGATCATAACTCATAAAGGTTTCTAAACGGTTAGATGGGTGGAAGGGTGCTTCCTTTTCCTTTGATGATTGAATAACTTCTTAACTCTTGACTCTCCAATATTCCCATTTATTATCTTCTCTTTATTAAAGATTCCAATTAAGGTTGCTAATACTCTAAAGCATCTTATACGTGATTTTCTTTAGTCAGCAGGTGGGAATAAGAAAGACCCTTTAGTTAACTGGGATGCTTGCTGTAAGCCTAAATCGAACAGAAGTTTGGGTATTGCTAATTACTTTAGTGGCCAAGTGGTTATGGAGTTTTCCTTAAGAGCCTAATTCTCTATGGCACATGGTGGTTAAAAGTAAGTTCAGCCTTCAATGAAATGGTTAGGATGCTAAAGCTAGTGTAGGTAATTTCTCATTCAAATCCTTGGAAATTCATCTCCTAGGTATTTTCACTCTTTTCTCCTTTACTTAACATTAAACTTGGAAATGGAACTCGTATTCATTTCTGGAAGGCTATTTGGATAGGTAATGGATTATTTGTTATACTTTATCCTAGACTTTTTTGGCTATCAACTCTCCATTTTGCACTTAATTTCTCTTTTGATGTTTTGGTCGGTGATAGTATTGCTTGGAATCTTCACCTTTCAAGGAGTTATATGAAAGAGAAATTTATGATCTTACTAGTTTGTTGGACGTTCTTGCACCTTGTTGCTGCCTACATATCCCTAAAGGGCAGATATGGTCCGTTCATTCATTTGGATCCTTATCTTGTAAATTCTTTTATAGTTTTCTTGTTTGTGATCCAAACACTCCATCTTTCCCCTTGCATAAATTAATTAGGAAGGCTAAAATTCCATCTAAGGTTAAGACTTTTGTTTGGACTCAGTCAATACTAACAACTTGTTGCAGTTGCGGAGACCTTCAAAGGCTATCCATTATATTTGTGTGATGTGTTTTCAGAGTAATGGGACTAATGAGCATCTCTTTCTTCATTGCCCTTTGGTCTGGAGCCTATGGTGTAGGCTTTTTGATATTTTCAACGTTCATTGGGTCTGTCCAGGTTCTTTGCATGATCATTTGATAACACGGTATCGAAGCTTTGGAGGAAAAAAAGGATGTTAAATGTTTGTGGACATGTGCTTTTTTTTTACAGTGATTGGGAGTGTGGCCGAAACATAATGGGATGCTTTTCGTGATTGTTATCTCCCAATGCATCATCTTTGGAATAAGATTGTTTTCCTCACTTCTCTTTGGTGCTATGCTTCAAGAGGGTTCAGGCTGTTTCTTTAGTAGACATGCAGCATAAGTGGTGAGCCCTCTTGTTTTAAGCTTGTCTTTTCCTTTTTCTATTTCTTAATTAGGAGGACTTCTTGTTCCCCCTTGTATTTCTTTCTCTCTTAAAAAAAATATCTTTTTCTATCAAAAAAGAAAAATAACAATTTCACAACTTGATACTAATTAGCAATAGCAAAAATAATATATATACATAATTACCTGTTGTTCCACAATTGCTTTGGCACTATTACCATGTTGGGACCATCCATCATTAATGATCTTGAGAGCTTCATCACGGGATAGAAAGGACGCAAACAAGTACTGCCAAATGAATATGTGGGTTAAGACACTGCAGCTGAAACTGGAATATCAAAAGGGGAAAAAGAAATTCAGGCCATCTATAAATGTCATGTGCCGTGCAAAACACAACTACAATATTAACCTTCCTGCTTCCAGCAACAACTTCTATGGCATTAGGAAATATCCCTGCTGTCTTCGCCTTCTTAACACTAGTGACTTCATTAAATGGTATTATATTCTGAAACACAAACCATCAAATTTCCAAGATATAAAGACTGAGAATAAGAACTAAACAACAATCAAAGCTTAATGGTCACAAAAAATCAGAATTCTATAGTTCATCTCAAAATAATCATTAGAACCTACAAAAAAAACCACACAAGGCAAACAAATCTATATGTAAGAGATATAACATATTCATGGGTTCTTACCTAACAGTTTCAATTTTTAGGTGGAATGGTTCTTTAACATAGTAACAGAACTTCCATGACTAAGTTGTCAGGAGTTCAAAACTTGCCGCCACCCATTCTAATAAAATAAAATAAAAATTTAAAGACAAAGTATGAGGAGGGCCTATGCATGCTCCAAGCTGACAAGCCCAATGAGTTTGTGCAAGCAAAGACGTGTAAAAGACTATAACTCATTTATGGGGCCTCACCTAACAGCTTAAACTTACTTTTAAGTGAAATGGTTCTTTGACACTGTAAATATCATATGTGTGTGTGCACAAGCCAACATGTTAATGTCCAGCTTACAATTTTGCTAGTACACTATTCATAAAGTGGTAAGGAATAGAAACAAATGTTGGACCTTAGTTAGGGGACCAAGTGACTACACAAAAAAGGTGTCAAAGTATACTTTATTTTTTGTCAAAACTTTTGTATTTTTAACTACATTTTCCAAGAACTGATGTAGAAATCAACTCTCAGTTCCCATCCGCCCTGCCACCCCTAGCTTTCTGATGTCATATGAGGATTCACACCCAAACTTCATAAGGCAATTCTAACTTGAGAAGTCTATTGCTGTATTTTATGTTTCCTATAAAGAGAAGTCTTACCATATTACAATTGAAAGCTATTACCAAGATGTCTAGGATGGGTAATTTCATTTTTATTTTTTTTAATTATTTATATTGTGTTTGAATAGAAAGAATTTTAAAACTCCATGTAAAGATGCCCACTTCCATACCCTTACACATGGACCAGGCCAATCTTCTGAATTAGAAGCTAAGATGATTTTACACATAGTTGATGAGCTTCAAAAATATTGAAAAAGTTGTCCACGTGATTGTTAAATTCAACAAACACCAATTGGTCAAAAGAGGCTAACACTAGCAAGTAACTATGACATTACATATTTATCTACATACATAGATAAATATGTATGTATATATATATATATATATATATATCAAAAGAAGTCTCAATAAGCGGACCTGCATTATTGTCAATATTATTTTTTTCATCAATTATATTATAAGACTCTTTGGAGTTTGGAGTAGATTTCAGTAGTCCACATGAAGGAAGTAAAATTTGTTTCGGTGAAGTGAATTGTTTACATTTCCATAGTTATGAAAGCAAAACACCCCCTCTGAAACGAAACGTAAAATTTCGGTGGAAACAATACCATTTTCGTCGTTTTCATAAGAAATGTGCAGTTTTTCGTTTGAAACAGAATAATTTTGGTAAAATTTGACGGAAATAACAAAAATTTCTTGTTAAGTAAAATTGTTGTCTTATGTAACTGTTTTACATAAATTATATATATTATATATTTTTTTATACATTAATAAGTTTCTTAAGAGCTCTTAATGTTAGCATTGGATGTTTTTGTAATTTGATTTTTTCCTTCAAACTAATGTGGTTGGAACCACCGTTCAGACTTCTCAATTCCCTCCTCTTCTGTCCAGGATCAATCAAGTCAAGTCTTCAGACTTCAGTTACTGTCTACTGACCCCAATTTTTTTGGCAAGTACTAAGACTCGTCAACCTATGATAAAAGCCAGCTTAAATATGGAAAAATCTAGATGACTTCAATTTTAAACAGATTTTCTTTCGGAAAGAGTGTCGTTATTCAGTGGGAAGAAATTGGAGGAGACAATCGGATATGGCCACACACAACTTAAGAGCAAAAACCACTAAGGTGATGATAACCCCTAAAGAAAATGTCAAACCCAGTAGCTTCTGTTAAACATATGTATATTCTTAGTCTGGACTTAATTGGTGCCATTAAATAAGATTGACTTGTATGTCAAGAGAAAAAAATAATAATAATAAGGATCAAATAACCCCAAGTTATTCTTCTTTGGGAAATGTGTTTATACCTTAATTTTATAATTTTGAATACTTGTATCTTTTCAAAGATCAGTAAACAAGACCAATTTATTCTAATAGAGTGATCCCGACATCCTCAAAAAATTTTACATGAGACTCAGCACCTCTCATAAGCAAAAACTTTTCCAAACATATCAACTATTTTGATGAATACACTTTCAAATATCGACATTGCTTATTTTAACTCCTAATTCTTACTTTTTCCTCAGGATAAGTCTGGAAGATATATCTGCTCCAAAATGTTATCTCTGACTTTTTTTTTTCCTTCATGTATTTCCTCTCCCTAATTGTTCCCAAATAATTCTTAATTTTCAGAAAATCATGTACTAAGAAAATGATACATTGATACATGTCTTGAGCCAATATATAAATTCGATTAAGGAGAAAAAATATACTAACTACTAACTTTCATATTATTTAATAGATTCTGCATTCTCGGTTTTGTGCTAGTAAGTCAAGATAGCAATTCGTTTACACAAGAAGTTGAATGATACATATTTGTGTGTAGTTCAGAAATGAATTCACCAGCATACCTTTGTCTCAAACCCAAATATGTTTGAATAAAAACAAATAAAATGAACGAACAGGTACATATGACCCTACAAAAAAGAAATTAATGAAATAAGGAATAGAATAAAATTGTGAAGCATCATACATGTAACATATTGACTCATCATAAACCAAAACATAGCATATTCACACATCAGTTTTACTACTTCTGGTTAGGCCTAAAGTCACTTTTCCTCCCTGTGTATAAACCTAATCACTTTCCCATCCAGTTGTTTAAATTATGTCAAGTTAAATAACCTTGTTTTCCTCCGTTATCACTTCACCACCCTCCATAGAGATTTTCTGCTAATTTTGTATGAGAACTAACATATTTTATAGAATTTCCATCCAATGGGAAAAACTCCACAGGCAGTTATGAAATGATAATGAAGGAAACTGTTGGGTAGTAAAGTGACAAAATTCAAAATACAGAACAGAAAAGTGATTTTAGGCCTAAAAATAGGGGATAAAGTTATTTTTGCTTAAAAATGTAACATTGGGATAGCTAGATCTGAGAGGCAATGTTTGAATCTGAACTGCTAAATGAATATATATCTTTCCCTCTCACTCTCTCTGGGTGTTTGTGAACTGTTTTGCATATGCATATGTGTGTATATCCAATCATTTGCTTTTAAAAGACCAAAATACAAAACGATTGTGCTGTGCACATTTTGGTCAATAATTGATTTCGAACGTCCAAAATAAAAATCCTTTATGGTTGAAACCACATTAATTGAAATACAGAAGTAATGGGAAGGATGTGATAAAAAATATCAGCTCATCATTAACCAAACACCGTGTATGGCCCAGTGACAATTACACCAGAATGATGAGATGCAAAACTTGAAGCTATAACACAAAAATTATGCAACTCCCAACATACAACTTGAAGTACAATCTATGCAAAATAAAAATACCTGAATAAGTATATTCTCCTGGAATGCACAATTAAAATCTTCAATTAGGACCTAAAGAGAAGAACAAAATAACCTGTTTAATATATGCCTGAAAACACGTATGCAAAAAAGATAAACAAATTACGATATAATAAAACGTATATGAAATAAATGTCTGCAGGAATAGGTATACTTATCAACAACTTCTACAAATGGAAACTTGAGATAAAATTATCTTTTCTGAAAGTTGTTTAAGATATCGTTAAATAGCCCATGAAATGTCTGCTTTTAAATCAATCTAAACCAAATGCGCTTCAATCCTCAACTCAGTAGGACTCCAATGATAAGTCGCAGTAATTTCAGCCACCAAGAGATCAAGCAGTCCATATCAGGAGGTATAGTGTTAAAAAGCTTTAAATTTTAGAAGAGGTACATTCACTTTGGGACAAGAAAATAGGAACGGGAGAGAAGTAACAAAATTCTATAATCAAGGACATAACACAATCTGCACGAAAGCTAGTAATGGCTTTACTCTGTGCAGTTAAGAAACAATATCAATAGAATAGCTATTGCCAAAAGATGATGCCGACGATGAAGTTCGGAGGGGAAAAAAAAAAAGGGATAGTATTACTCCATTGGATGCAAATACATTCTTTTGAGAGGCCAAAAGCAGGCAACTGAAACAAGGAGATGATGGCTTGAAATCTTCTAAAGTTCTGAAGCTAAGACTTGTTTCCCAAGGAAAGGTGGTAGAAAACAGAACTGCAAGAATAACAGAAACAAAGAACCCATATATGAGAGAGGGATTATTGCACGAGTACCAGCCCTTGGAAAAGACAGCTGCTTCAGAAAAGGCAAAGAAGAAAGAAATCTGGCAAGATAGATAGGAAATTAAATATAAAAAAATCATAAAAAATATCAAAAAGGAAAAAGGAAGAACAATAGAAGCAACAGACATCCTGGCTACACAAGAATGCTAAAGGAATTAAATGAAAAAAATTTATAATTGAATATAAAACATAATTTATGAGTAATCATGATAACAGCAACAGGTGACTTAAACATTATGTCCTGATAATCTTAAACTAGAATAAAGTCGCCTATCATCAATTTGTGTCTTCACGGACATGATTTCTCTCGATATATATGTATTACAGAAATTGCCCAACAAAACTTTCTAACATATAATCAAGTATCGGGCTTGATGAATCAAGTCAGGGGGAAATTGACACTTTCTTAGTGGAGAACATTATTATTCCTTTTCTTTTCTGATAGTATCGATTCAGTTTCATTATATAAATGATAATAATCAAGAAAATAATAATTGAACTAATAGACGAATATACAGGAGGAGTAACTTTTAACTCCCAAAATGATCAGAGGGCAAAAACTCACTTCATCAGTTGGAAGACGAAACAATTGCCGGTATTCTTCACTCCTCAATACAGATGGAGACTGAAATAAGAAAGAACAAAAACTGCATAGTGTTATCAGGAAATATACTTTTCAATATATGATTTCTTACAACTTTTTAACTAAAACTAAATAGATAAAGACTAAGATTAGAAGATTTCAGATTGACTGAAACATCAGACATGCTGTAACATCAAAAGCTAAAAACATGACTTTGCAATGTATATGTTGTACTAAGCTGAACCAAAAGCAACAAAGAGGCTTTACTGTTTTACTCGTGGACTAAGGGGAAGCTCATGAAAGTTATACTTTTCTAAGAACGATGAGATCATTTCGTTTCCCATTCATAATCCATGTCATCAACTTGGTATACTCAAGACACAAAACAAGAAAGCCCTCAATATAATTTTGAACTACAGCCTAATTCACCAAACGAGATTTCTATCCAGTTAAACTACTTACAAGTTACAATAAACCGAAAACAAACCTAGCGTCTGTGTTCATAAGTAGAGATAGCTCTTATAGATCAATTTTCCCAAAAAAAAAAAAAAACCAGGACCCAGCAACACCTTTATAGTTAATGCTATACCTACTTTCTTCTCAATTTTCTCAGCAACCAAACACAGAAGTGAGTCGATTAAGTTCCAAGATGAAGACTACCTCAAACAATTGGAAGAGGGCAATACCTGAATTTCAACATTGTTGCGAGAGGTAGGTGAGGAATTGGAATGATAGTTGCGATCAGGCGTTCCAATGGCACTGGAAGTTGCAGATGGAGAAGATAACGACAAATTGTTTGTAGTGTCAGTGGCTAAATTCGAAGAAGACCGGTCCATTGGCTGTGAAGGTTCGCTCCTCTGAGCACTTGCAGAAGCGACTGCCATAGCAAACACGGAAAGATACAGAGAGATGGATCTAGAGCTTCTATCCAAAAATTGTGAACTTCGTGAGGTTGAAAGAGAGACGTAAATGACAAAGGGGACTACAGTGGTTGTGGTTTACGATTCGACAACGGAAAGACGAAGGTTCGCGTCGGTTGCGAGCTTTCATGTTGAAGTCAACATTTATGCTGAAAAGGGGTCTTGTTGGGACTTGGGAGACGTTTAGTTCGTCTTTTTTTATTTTTTTCAAAAAGTTTCTTCCAGGCAATTTCTCATCTCACAATTATTTAAATCATTTTCTTTTAAGATTGCTAGCAAAAATTAATTTAAATTAAGCAAAATTATAAAATCAATCTGAGACCGATATAAAAATTGCAAAATTAATACGAGCCATAAGTCATATATATGCTTTTAGTATACAAAGATAAATAAGTTAGGTTGATAAATGTATGTTTAAAAGAAACAGGACAATCGTTTGTTCATCTCTATAAAAAGTATTCTCACTGCCTTTACTTCCTAAATCAAGCTGTGATCTGAATCGATGTCATCCATTTCACTAGATGAGGCGGAGGCACCTGAAGAGGAATTGCTAGTAAAATTTGATGAAGTTGACATTAAAGATGGAGTGTATGAATATGCTAAAATTCTTGTGGGGAAAGGTCATTACTGATAAAACAATTGTAATGGGGACTTTGTTTAATATTTTACAGAGTATTTGAAATCTGTCAAAGGGGTTATGTATTATGGAATTGGGAGACAATTGTTTCCAATTCTTCTTTGATGAAGAGATTGATTTCTGGTGGATTCTCAAAAGGGGATCATGGCTTTTCAAAAATCAACTTTTGTTGCTTACAAGATGGGATAGGGATATTGAAAAGGTTAAAGGAGGGTTTCAAAGGGTGTCACTTTGGATTCAACTTTGGGGTCTATCATCTGGTTGTTGTATAGCCAAAATGGTAAAGAAGCTTGGGGACCTTCTGGGATTACTTCTTAAAGTTGAAATCTTTGGAGTTCAAGAAAAGCAAGGTTGTATAATCAAGTGTTTGGTCGATTGGAACCTAGCTACCAAACTCAGGAAATCGATGATTGCTTTGGGTGCTTTTGGTGAAAAGTATAAAGTAAATCTTCAGTATGAGAAGCGACACACTTTCTGCTTTTACTGTAGTCTGATTGGTCATGATGAGCAAATGAAACTAAAAGGAGAAATGGTAGGTAACTTTTGTCCATTACAGTATGACAATTCTATTCGATCATCCCAAATAGGTTGGGAGGTGGTTGAAGAAAGACATGTTCATCAATTGGATCCTCTGTCGGGTTTGGTGGCTGACAACCTCTCTCAGTAGCCAAAGAACCTTGCGAACCGATTATCATGCTTGTCCATGCAAGGTTCAAGGAGACCGAAGTGTCACTCTGCAGTTGAGAATTCTCATCATCAAGATATCCATGAGGCAGGTATCAAGGAAACTCAATTTAATGATATGCACGTTTCAAACATTAGTTTAAAGTCTACAACAAATTATCCTAACAATTTACAGGAGATGGAGACAATCAAGGAGTTGAGGGATAAGAGTTCTGTTACTGATGGGAAAGAGGATAATTATTATGGCTTTGAAGGTCCGTCACCCTCCAAACAACACCTTCCAAGGGCAATCAACGGGTCTTAATAGTGCAGGGTAGTGATCAATTTTGGGTAAAGAAGCGAAAGCACAGTGGGCCTCTTCTGGACCCAATATGAAACGATGGAATCTCTTTTGCAATGGGTACAAGTGTAATGGCCAGTTCTCCTAAAAGCTATCACTTAAGGAATGCAAGTACTCACACTTCACTTGAGATTGAAAAGGGAGAGGACAGCCTCAACTGGCTTGAGGAGGATTAATGAAAGTTTTATATTGGAACGTGTCGGGTTTGAGGAACCCCCTCACGTTTCATCATCTTAAAGGGATTGTTCAATCCCATTCCCCTGATTTGATTTGCTTATCAAAAACTAAAGCATATCATATATAAGCTAAACGCTTCATCAGTAGATTTGAACTTCCTCATTGTGTTGTTGGAACATTTGAACTTCCTCATTGTGTTGTTGTTCCATCTGAGGGTTTATTTGATGATATGATGTTTGCGTGGAGGGAAGTATTTTTGGTGGAAGTTTTTCAAGCTTAATGCAAGGTCATTGATCCAGTTAAATCTTGCTCTTGGTCTATCTTTTGTATTTATCTCAGTTGTGATGATAATAAAAGGATTATATCATCACCTCAAACAAAGGCATGATTGACTAGAGAAATAAGTAACCTAACATTCATAACCTTAATTTCAAATCGAGAAACACACATATGACACTTAACCAACATTAATTAAAAGAAAGTTTTGTCAAAAATTAAAAATTAAAAATAAAGACTTATTTATCAAAAACACATAACACTTTAATTTAAGAATTTTAGCAGAGATTTTTCATAAAGTGGAACATATCTGATAATGCAAACATACAAACATATATAACTTGATTACACTCAACCAATTAATAATTGTAGCAATATACACAGAGAAGTTCTGCTTCATTCATCTCATAAACAATAACAATTTGACTATCATATAAAACAAAACATTACAACTCCAAGCCTAATGTGACTTCAACCTTTGTCCTTTGACTTCAAGTGTGCGATCTCAAATATATACCTTGTCACAATACAATCGGCAAGTCACGAATCTATCGACGATAAACGCTAGTATCCTGATACTAAAAAAATAACAACAAACAAAGGGTGAGTCATAAAAACTCAATAAGCGAAAAATGTACTTAAAGGGTATTAGTATCAACCAATACATAATTAAAACATATAAATCAAATAATCTAAAAATACCACAAATTATAGAATAATTTAATTTTACATGTATGTAACAAACAAATACAGTTAACTTAATTCAATATGCACACAAATCACACAAGGCAATAAAAAATGAGATATGTTCAAACTATATGGCACCGCAATTTACAAAAGAAGATACATTCGCCAATTCATGTAAACTTGAGTAGGTGGGATCAAAAGTCATATCCTCTAAAAAAATTAAATTAATTAATAAAAATATTATCTCAATTTTTTATATCTAAAAAACTATATCATCTAAAATTCTTTTCTATATTTTTCAGCTAGTACACATACCTTCTTCCACATAAGCATTTGATAGAGTCTTACTCAGTCAATTAGTTCTGTGTCTTTTGGAACTTATAACATTATAGAATTCAAAGATGCTCTAATTATATTTGAAAAACTGCATATTTCTATTCTATCCCTTCTTTGTTCAAGACTTAATTCTACATATCTTTTTCTTCTTTGGCATCAACATCTGTTTCTTTATACGTGGATATCAAAATATTTGGTCACTCATAGTAACATAAATTATGAATGATGTACTTTTATTTTGCTAGAAAGAACCACTTATATATATATAACTCTTATTGGTAATAAACATGAAAGAAAATATAGTATCAATAAACATTAGACTAAATATAAGGCAAAAATTATAGCTTAAATTAACTTTAAACCAACAATTAAAACGAACCAGCTCCTTCTCCATTAGACTCCATGTTAAATAAATTAAAAGATGTTAGTTGTATTGTTTTATATGATTGGTGTTAGTATGACTAAAGTATAATAAACACAACAATAATAGTCATAACAAGAAGAAAAAAGAAAAAAAAATCTCTACATCCGTAAATCCCCTCACTATGATGTTATAAAATTAATAAAGCTTTAAAATAAAGTTAATGATAAAACTATACAAAATAACCAGCAAAATCCCTAGTTTGATATAAGGATAAACAAACTATTAATCAAGTGAAAAACCTTCTGGTGAATTGTTGTCTGAATCAATTACCCCCTAACATCATACTTAGTGAGTGTAACTATTTCAGGTGTAGTACAATCTGCAGTTGGCTAACATGAGAACTGTGCACAGGGCTTAAATCTCACATATAGGAACTCAACCTTGAGCATTGCATCTGTTTCTATTTTTAAATTTTATGACTTTTCAGCTAAATCCTTTAATGTACAATTGAGCATAACAGTATTTAAGGGGGGGGGGGGGGGGGGGGGGGGGGGGGTGGGGGGGGGAGGGAGGGAAAGGTAATGCTTAAACGATGATTGGAACAAAATAATGAAGTAGCAGTTGGAGAAAAACAAAATTAATCCTATGCCAAATAAGCAGCAAAAAGAAATCATACTAAGAGAATATGAGACTTGAAATAGCTCAAAATAACATATAAATGATTTGAAATTTGTCCCTCAAGAAGACCAAAAAGCCCAATTTTTAGTATTTGCAATCACTTGTTATCCTTTTTTTTTTGGCTTCCCTCATCAAAACCAAATGTAATTGTCTAGACAATTATCATTCTCAGTAGTGCGAAACAAACAATGCCCAGAAGCACCCAAAAAAAATTATATATATATATTATATATATATAAATAGGAATTTCAAAAGACAATCCAAGGGTATATGAACATTCATATCTCTAAGACAATCCAAAGGTATATGAACATTCATATCTCTACACAAATGTAGATTCAATAATAATTTTACTCAAGGGAATGTGTCCTTACATATTTACAAGTGTTAATTAGGTACTACAATGTAAAAGAATGTGAATTTAAGGTGCTTGTGCCATAATTAAGAGAGAATGTCTTGGGGTTTCTTTGGTGAAGACGATAGTGCGAGGTCACAAATGACCACTTTCTTTTAAGTTGTTTTGAGGAAAAACAAAAGAAAAGAGAAAGAAAAAGGGATAGGGGTATATATAACGAAAGATAATGATAGAAATTAAAATTATATAAAGGATAAAATGAGGAATTATATAAATTTTTTATTTATAAATCATAATAAGTATTTTTAAGATATTTGTTAGATAAATTTATAATATTTGTTATAATAATTAATTATAATTTTAGTGCTAAAAAATTTTAATTTTCAGGAATTATATTTATGTTTTGTTTTGAGATTAGTTATAAAACTCTTTATTAAAAAAAAATATTAAATTGTTGTAATCTATTAAAAAATTGACATTAATAATATCTACTTATAATACTGTATGTTAAAATTTCTTATATATATTCATCAAAAAACTCATTTTTTTTTATCTGATTTAGAAGTCTTGGTTTGGACTGACCCAACTCATGCACTGGAACAACCAATTAAAAAAATCAAAATCAAAATCAAAACCTTGAAGTTAATGAATGTGGAAAACTTTTTCAGCACTTAGGCGGGCCCCAGAGACCAGTCTCTTGGAATTCATAAAAAACCTTACACATGTAAACCAGACTGGACTAGTCACACGAACAGCGTTGAAACTTGTCCAAAATCTGCAAGTTGATTTTCTCTCTCTGGAAATGACTCCTCCGTCGTGAAGCAACCGCTCGTTCACCGGACTGTGATTATTCTGGTATTCATCCACATCATCGATTCTCCAGCAGACAACTAACACATGGAGGCTCTATACTCGAAGCTCTTTGATAAGTACACTAAACTCAAGGTCTCTCATCTCTCTCATTTTCTCGTTAACGCAGTTTAGGTTTGGTTTTTGAATTTTGATACATACTTTTCGTTCTTTTACCAGACAACGAAATTTTCGGAGTTGGAACATCTCAATAAAGATCAAGAAAAAAAATTTATGAATTACCTCTCTGGCATGTAAAAAATTATTTATAATTTTTTGTCAAATTTGCTCAATTGACAATTCTAAAGACGGCAGAATCTGTTATACATTGGAGTTTAGTGAGGACTTCACTTACATTCCGAATTTCGGTCTATAGTCAGATCTGTGAAACCCCATTTCTACATTTCAGAGTTATTATGCTTGTGATATTGTGAGATGCTGTAATGGGCTCTTGAATGTAGTTAAGGAGATGTTCAGCTCAATAACATTGAGTTCAGTTCTGTAACTTTTCTTTTTCTTTTCTTCTTTTTGTGAAAATCCCTTCTTTAGTGTGTTACTTCTCTTTTACAGAGAGAAGAAAGTCGCAGCATTCTTTTATAACTGGAATCAGAGCCAGGTTAAGGGCTTTTGAAATCTTTACAAGTTTGGAACAATAAATTAAGTGGAATTACCCATGACTAATTTTTAGTATTATGTAGTTCGATTTATTTGATGACAAATGTACATCGTGGGCTATATGTTAACATCTTCTTGGTTCGTCAAAACCCTTTTAAGTACAACTAGTGGTTGCTTACATTTGTACTCTGGTCTTTTTGTGAGGTCTGGACTCTGGAGTAACTGAACTGAAGTGCCTCATAGTCCTTAACTCCATATCGGTTTTTACAGCTGCAGAAGAGTTGATAGAGCACTTAAAGAATGATAATGATCAATTGCATGCCCAGGTTGATGACTTGAGAAATGAAGTGGCTTCCATTAGGCATGCATTACCAACTTTCATAAACTTTTTCTTTTCCTCCGTGTTCACTTTAGTTTTTTAAATTATTTTTTATAAACACAAATGAATCTTTGTGGACTCAAATTGCTGTTACCATAATTTCAGGCTCATCAAGGACAAGCAGGTTGATGACTACCATAGGCTTTTACTAGAAGAGAGCAAGAAAAGTAAGACATATGGATCATGTGATGAATGTTCTTTGACACAATAACTATTTTTGTATTTTTATTTTTTTTGATAATCTTTTGTGCCTAACACCAAAAAATTTACCACAGAATATGTTCAGAATGATGTCAGAAAACCGTCATTAATTGCTATGGGACAGAAAACTTTATAACAACTTATTAACTGATAGTGGTGTATATTGAGCAAGGGCCTAAGATGGTTTTATATGATTATTGTGTATCGGAAGTGTTTTTGATATGCATCCTGGATTCAAGATATGTGGTTTTACATTAACCATCCAATATAGCACAGCTCATATATTCCCAACTTTGAGCTGCATTGAAGGCTGAAAATGCTATGTAGTTACTTGGGCAAAAGCAATATTCTAAGGTTGCTCCAAACTAAGTTTATTATCTTCCTGAATTAATTTATAAGATAAATATACTCTAGATGATGATGTTGGTAAGTATATAGTTATAATGCCGTAGAGGAGATTAAATATAATCTTCTACAGAGCTTTTTTCCTTGGATTCGCATTTACGTTGGTATAGTTTTGATGGAGAATGAAGAAATAAAAATTAGGAGTTATAATTTAATTGTATTTAAATTAGAATTAGGGATAAAATTAGTAGTATTTTAGTATAATTAGAGTTAGGAGTCTTTAGTTTTGTTCTATTAGGACTTTAGCTTTATCTTTATGTTAGTAGAGTTTCATTTTTACTAATTAGAGTTAGGAGTCTTTAGTTTTATTCTATTAGGACTTTAGCTTTATCTTTATGTTAGTAGAGTTTCATTTTTACTAGGATTTTATGTTATTAGGATTTCATGTTTTATTAGGACTCTAGGTATTTATTTTTTACGATTTACAGGGAGTCCCCTTAGTTTACATTGTTAACAAAAGCTTTGATGAATTTATAAAAATTGTCCCCTTTCGGTTGTCCCTTCGATTGTCTCTTTCGAGTAAAATACTTGTTGGTGTTGCATCAAGTTTTTTCCTGGATTCTCTTGATGCTTTGAGGTCTTGTTCTTTTTTTTCCTTTTTCTTTTTATCTTTTTGGTTGTGGTGATTTCTCTCTGTAAAGTTTGTATATTTAAACTATGCATCAGCTATCTTACTATATCATCACTTAAGAAGGTGGTATCAATTTAGGTTGATTGTTATGGTTTACTCAAGTTGGGATACTGGACATTATTATTAGGAACATCTTCTGATACCACCAAATTATACACTTGACAAATGAAGTGAGTTAAAAGAGGAAAAAGAATGATTATGCAATCTCTGAATGGTATGATGAGCTAAAGTGTGGTGCTCTTTCACCAAATCACTTTAGTGTTCCATTACTACAAATACAGTTGCTCAAAAGCCACAACTCCTCCCCCTTCTCTTGCCTGGATTCGTAGAAGAACATCATATTCATAGTTGCAATCACTCTTGGTCTATTGGGTTCTTCCCTTTTCTCTATGCTTTCTAGCTCTTACTGGTCTGTTTACTGTTCAATTCTAGATGTACACAGGTTGCATTCCCTTGCTACTTTCAAAAATCTCATTGCCTATCCAACATGATTAAAAACTAGACCGGGGACGGGGGGACATGTGGTGTGATTTGTGATATTCATTTGGATTAGTTTGTCATCTGTCACATATGAAAAAGTGGTGAAGCAGTTTTATTTTCTTCAGTACGATGAAAACTTAATTGTTTCTTCGCATAGACACTCTCAATTCTTGTAATGGGTTGATTCTTGCAGAATATTCCACAGGCACAACGGAATCACATGTAATTAGTTTTAATTCTTTGATTGTTTCCTTGACTCCAAAACCATTTTAATTACTCTCTTATGTTTCCATTTGTGATCCATATTGGTGTAATAGCCAGGGTATTAAACCATCAGATACCCACCTCAAGTGGATATTTTCCCCAGGAAATCTAATGGGAAAGATTGATTTACTGAAGATTTTGCTGATCAGTTTTACTTGTGCATAGAATGTAGGAGGACCTTCGGTAGTTAACAACCTGAATCAATTTTCAGTTGATTACAGTCTCTTTTATTGAGTAGCTTGTATTTATGCAGATGAAGCTCTTTGTAAAGAAATTGAGGAACTCCAGAAGTTGCAGCAGGAAGGACTTTTATGTAGTTTGAAGGATGGCAACAAGAACATTCACAAATATGATCAGCTTATAGTGCCTATCACCAATAGTTCATCCAGAAGAATGACAGGAAAAAGCCGGAGACATGATTGGTCTGAAAAAGAAGCCAGGGTTACATTTTGTGAAAATTGTCAAGATAGTACTGTGCAGAGACAGTTGCCAAAGAACTTATTTGAGGAGATTGTGTGTGGTGAGGTTTTCGTGAACACTGAGCAGGTATATATATTGAATATAAAGATTTGACTGGAAAATGTATGTGTCTTTATTTTCTGACCTTTCCAAGTAACCAATCAGCCAGATTACTGTACCTACAAACACTTTTGAGAACCAGGTTGGTGTTAGAAACTAGTGTTTCTACTGCTTTATACATGTCTTTTTAATTGCCTTGTGTTATTGTATTGTTTGTGGCCTTCAGGTGCTGGTTTACTGGAAATTAATCCTAATAAGAATCTGATTCAGTCTCTCTTTGAGTACATTCTGGGCTTGAAATTATCTACTGCTAATCAAGCTGGACGATTATCTGTATCAGCACTTCATCAATCAAGTGGTAATTCATAATTTATTGATATTCTCTTGTTATCCGGATTCCTTTTATATCTCTGTATCTATGAATTAATTTTTTCTGGTGAGTTATACGTCAGTACCATTGCTTGTTTAAGTTCATAGATTTCCCTTTATTGAATAATAATGTTTTTTTTTTGATGAATCGTAAAATGGTACTCTATGCTAATTTCATTACTTTTGCGCTGGTGCGTGTGGCAAAGGACATAGTTGGTGCAAATGAACAGAACCTACTTCAAGCCTGTTTGGAATTGGCTTGAAAGAATGGTTTTAGAGCCAATACATAGTGAATGTGTCTACTTATATGCTCTTGTCTTTTAATATGGGAAAGATTATAATTGTCATTAGAAGGAAAAAAAAAAAAATTTACGCCAACCTCCTCCTAGTCCTTGGTTTAGGCGAAATGACAAGCAGCTCTCTCCTCATTTTAATTGTACACAGCAGTCTAGTTTGTGGTAAAATAACAGCTCTGTTGACAAAATGTGGACATTCTGTTTATGCTTTGGAGTGCTCTCAAATATTTTAGAACATGATGGAACTTGGTGAGATTTACTCTATGTAGCATAAGTTTTTTGTGAAAACTATTGTGAATTGTGTAAATTATAAAAGGGGAACTCAAATGAGGTTCTTAAAAAAAATTAAAAATATTGACTGATTCTTGAGGAGAATGTATTTGCATGTGTTAGTTATATGATGGCTATTATCTAGCTGATATACATACCTATTTCTCCTTTTCTAGAAATATGTAAAAAAATTTGGTATTTTGCTGCGTGTAACATAATAATTCTTATAGGAACTGTATCATTGCAAATGGAGTTGTAGCCTAGTGTAGTTTCTCCTGCCTCCTTGGTAAGTTCAGGGAGGAGTTTCAAGCCCTTGGTATAAGTCTGTCAGAGAAAATAGAATGTAGGGAACTAGAGGGTACCCCCTGTTATGAAGCCTAGTGATTTAGTATGCATTAAAACAAACAGTTGTATCCTTGTGGTATCTTAGGTAAATCACTATTTGGATACTCCACATTCCACATAAGTGCTGCACACTTGTAAATAGCTAAATTTGAAATTAGATTTTTTTTTTCTATTTTAAACTACAGAATACGTCCAAAATGCATTTGATACACTTGGACACATACTGGATACTCTTGCTTTATAACTTATATACTTGGACACTTATTGAATGTAAGAACATCTTCCTGATGAAACTTGTAGTCTTTTAATTAAAGGAAATATTTGAAATATTTTTAATAATAATAAAAAAACGTATTTCTCCGCTATCACAAAAATCCTAACTTGGTTTTGTTATAAACCATCATATCAAAACTTTCTTAGGTCTCACATTGGGGAAGATAGTCTGAATGGAATTTGATTTATATCAGCTTGTAATTCAGAGTTGATATTGAAATAGAAATGATGCTTTTTATTTATTTGCATAAATTAAGTCGTTAGTAATTGACATAAATGTCTTTGTTTGTGGATTGAGAAAAAACAAATTATACATGGTGATCTATGCAGCACGAATGTATTTACCTTGTGGCAGGCCACTGCGTCATGTAGTATAGTGTGAATGATGACATGACAAACCTAACCTAAATGTAAATGGTAGAACTTTTTCTGGAATTTTGCAACATCACTGTCATCATGTCTCTTTTATTCAGTACTTCCTAGATTATGATAAAATTTTTCGAGAGTAAGAACTGAGAAGATTTTCTTTCTATACATTTTGGTGATGTCAACCATCAAAGTCATCAAATCTAGACTACTTTATTTATTTTTTATCCATCTTGTTTTGCATGATTGATGCCATCTAAGCATACAAGGATGCAATATTTATGTCATTTAAAATACTCAGTGACTTAGAAACTGAATCCACCACCTGAATTTTAGGTGAATGAATCTTATTTAGAGGGGTTCACATAGTTAAAAAATTTTCTGCTTCTTACTATCTTGGCATTCCATCTCATATTGTTTTCAGCACTAGGGTTGACTCAATAATTGAAAAGATGCTCTCTTGTTTTCTCAATTTCACTTAGAAAATCAAAAAATATGGTCCAAGTATGGTTTTCTATTCTCTCAGTAATTTTGAATAAGCAAATAAGTGTATGCATAGAAGGACATGTAACTGCATATTAGACACTTACTTCGTATTATGGTCATGGCGGGTTACTCATTTAGTTTAACATGGGGAAACAAAGCAGCTGGAGAGGAAGAAGAGCTGATGTACCATGTCTTATCTCTGGGGACATTTGAGAGAGTAGCACCAGAATGGATGAGGGAGGACATCATGTTCAGCACAACCATGTGCTCCATCTTCTTTGAAGGGGTGTAGCGTATAATTAAGTTTCACAGCTCATGATTCTGCTTTCGTTTCTCAGAATTCAAATATATATATCTGACTGTCTAGAAGCCAGCTCTTATGATATTAATTATGGTGGTTATGTCCATATATCTGCTTCTCTTCCTGTTTTTTGTTATTAATTGGTTACTGAAAGATGACCTCTCCTACTTGATAAGTATCTATGATGTACAAGTATAAAATTTGTGTCTGATTTCAAATTATATGAATATCTAGAATTGTTTTTTTTGCTTACAATTTTTTAATAAACAATAGAATTGTGCTACAAAATGAATGATGCTCTAATCCTAACCATTCATTCTTTGTCTGGTGGTTGTTGTTTCTTAGTGATTTGCAGAGCAAAACGCATTTGTGACAGAGATTAATTTCAGTACAAAGTGAACCATAAAAAAAAATTAATAAAAAATAATAATTGTGATGCATATAATACCACAATTAGCTAGTTAGGCAGTTGTTAGTTCAACTGGCACATAATTCGGGTGGAAATAGATATAGTCTTAAATTTGTTTAAAAATTAGTTACTAGAGTAAGACTAGAATCTCGTCACTAGATCCATTCTCTCTTTCCCTTAAGAAGGAGTATGCTAAATCCATTGTATCATATAAAAAACACCAAGCATTTTGTTAAATAAGAAAGCAAACACTAATTAAATTATTGCAAGGTTTTCTATTCACCCCCTCCCCCTCGTTGCATATGGTGACATGCATCTTTCTTCTAATGGATACTACAACAACAACAAGAAAGTATGATTGGCTGGTAATTTTCTTATAGTCTCCACATTCATAAATGGTTTAGTTTGGACTCTTAGTTGTTTGGTTACATTGACAAATTGAAGTACATGTAGCCATTGATCCTATCTCTTTATCCAATGAACAGCCACTGTATCTGGTATTAACTCATGTGAGCACATGCCATTAGTTCCTGGATAATCATACATTATTTGAAACCCTATTCTTTCCCTTATTCCCCATCTTCTACCATCTTCCAACCAATTTATCCTCAGGACCATATCTGTCATTTGTAGGTACATTAGACTTCTCAATCCATTCCACAATGCCCCAAGACAACAAAAATCCCATTCCAGACATGTAATCCACAAAAGGGTTCATGCTGTTGCATGGAATTACAAATCCAACCTTGGCAATGGCTTAAGAGACAATGCTAATGGTGAAAGTTTAATGAAAACGTCGTTGTCAGCCTTCATGACATAGTTGTAGGGGGTAGAGAGAATACTTGGAAGGGAAGAAAAATATGTGCTTGGGTTTGGCGAGATTGTAGAAGATGAGCTTCATGTCTATTTTGGCTATGAAAAATGATTGGATTTCATATACAAGATGAAGGAAATGGTGGTGATCATATTTATCAGGGTGCGATAGAATGTCGATTAAGAGATTAAACTGAGTGTTGTGTTGAGAGATTTCATCAAAAAAATGTTTTATCATATTTTGATGGAGTAATCAAATGATACATTGTTTGAACACTGAAGAAAATGAAACAAAGGAAGGACATGAAGAGAAGAGAGAAAAGAGCAAGTAAAATAAGCATTCCTCTCCACATGAATCAATTCTTTTTTGGTTAATTTCTTTCTTTCTTTCCAACTTTTGTTTGGGGTATGAAATTTGAGGACGGAAAAGGGTGAAGTAGAAGAGGAGATAGTGTTAAAATAAAATAGTAGGTGGCAAATATGAGTGAAGTTCATGCTTGCAGTTTGCTCATTCATGTTTTTGTTGATGCACTAGCTTGGTTTTTTTGGAATAAAAAATGTAACTCCTGCACTCACATGGTTTTGTAAATGGGGAGTCGGTGAATTCGTGTGGAGCATATAATTGTGTCATAAAAAAATGAGAAAACTCACAAAAAGCACCACACCACGCATTATATATTCACTTAAATATTTATTTTTTAATTTTTATGTTTTGGTGAAATCATTATTTCAACAATGTTTTTAAATTAAATAATTATATGCTAAGTTAAAATTATATGTCTTTTAATACGAAAGATTAAGGGTGTATTTGGTATTTACATTAAGTTTATAGAATTTGAGTTAAATTGTAACTTCTTTTCAAACTTCAAAACAGATACATATAGATTTTCAAAATAGAGTGGAGGTCTATATAAATTTGACATAATGCAAGGCAGGTTGAAGTAATTTATGTTTAAACATATGGTCAAAAATCTTTTGATATATATATATTTTTTTATCTTGCAAACTAACAAAACTAATATGATTTATCAAAAAAAAAAAAAATTTTTTTACTTTTTAAAACATAAATACTAAGAATAAATTAATTTTGCACGTGCTCTTTTTCATCGTCACTTTATAATTATGTTACTAAACTTATGTAAAAAGTTTTTTTATTTTTTTTCGAACTCAATTTTGGTTCATTTTATTTAAGTATGAAGTATCTTATCATGTTCAAATGGTAGGGATAGCATGAATGATATACTTTTGAAAATGTAATCAATCGATATGCACTTAAGTTGAGTAGAAAACACCTGATCACTAAAAAAACATAAAAATAATACACAAGACTCTAATATGATTCTATTACATCACAATTTCTATATAAGAGTTTTTTTTTTTTTTTTTTTTTTTTGTTGTACCGTCACCGTTAATTTTCTTCACTAGCAAATCACTAATGAGGAATCGAAACAAGAAAACCTCATTTTTCCTATTCATAGCTTGCTTTGTGTGTGATACTTCTTTTTTAAAAGTTAAACCACAACTTCACTAAAAACCCACCTATAAATCTTATGTTCCGCTCATTTGTACCAAAGTGAAAATGAATGTGATTGAACGAGGCTGGTGATGGAACTTGGAATGGAGGAGGAATCAGCCACAACTTGCTACATGCTCTGTGGGTTTTTCTGGGAAGATGACCAACAATATTAGAAGGGACCTCATACATTACAAGGTATTAGATCCTAGTGACAACCCTTTAGACCACCGTAAACCTGGAACTCTGAGATATGGTGCAAGCATGACCAAAGAGAAGGTGCGGTTCGCATTCAAGAAGGATATGCAAATTAAGCTCAAGAAACCTCTTCTTATTAGTAGTTTCACTGCAATCAATGGTCGTGGCACCAATATTGTTCATATTGCAAGTAATGCATGTTTGATGATTTTCAAGGTAATAATTATGCTATTCATTTTTCCCCTAATGTAAGTGCTTATTTTAAAGATTTGTTGATCAAGAATATGTGCTTTCTTTATTGACTTTCTAATCGAAATGTGCTTAAATTGATCCAGATAGACATGACAACTACTCACAACATGATTTGGTAAGAATCTATCTTTTTCAAACAGTTGCACAAATAATGTGAAGATATGTTTTTCCTTATTTTTTGCAAACAAGTGGGCTGCACACATGCATGCTTGAAGATAATTTATTTTTGGTCCTATTATGTGACAGTAAAAGACCCGGAAAATTGAAGACTCGAATTTTCTACCATACTAGTCTTCCATCAAGACTAGAAATGAAGACTTCAATCTTCAGTCTTCTATTACAATTATCTTTCATTTTTCATGATGAATGAAAGGAACATCAATGGCCTTGTACAAACTATAATGTGAAGATATTTATCATATTTTTCTTTTCAAACAAATGGGGTGCACACATGGATGCATGAAGAAAATTTATTTTTGGTCTTATAATGTGATAGTAAAAGACCTGCAAATTGATACTCGAGTTTTCTATCATACTGGTCCTACATCAAGACTAGAAATGAAGACTTCAATCTTTAGTCTTAAGTCTTCCATTACAATTATCTCATATTTTCATGATAAATACATCAGTGGCCATGCACAAAAAATAATGTGAAGATATTTATCGTCTTTTTTTTTTTTCTTCAAACAAGTGTGGTTCACATATGCATGCCTGAAGATAATTTATTTTTGGTCCTATTATGTGATAGTAAAAGAACCGGCAAATAGAAGACTTGAATTTTCTACCATATTGGTCCTACATCAAAACTAGAAATGAAGACTTCAGTCTTAAGTCATCCATTACAATTATCTTTTACTTTTCATGGTGAACGAAAGCAATATCAGTGGCTATGCACAAAAATTAATGTGAAGATATTTATCGTCCTTTTTTTTTCTTCAAACAAGTGGGGTACACACATGCATTCATGAAGATAATTTATTTTTGGTCCTATTATGTGACAGTAAAAGACCCGGCAAATTGAATACTCGAATTTTCTATCATACTGGTCATACATCAAGACTAGAAATAGAGACTTCAGTTTTAAGTCTTAAGTCTTCCATTACAATTATCTTTTATTTTTCATGATAAATGAAAGGAATATTAGTGGCCATGCACAAAAAATAAAGTGAAGATATTTATCGTACTAACAAGTAGGGTGCACACATGCATGCATGAAGATGATTTATTTTTGGTCCTATTATGTGAAAGAAAAGACCTGTCAAATTGAAGACTCAAATTTTCTTAACATACTGGTCCTACATCAAGACTAGAAATGAAGACTTCAATCTTTAGTCTTAAGTTTTTCCATTACAATTATCTTTTATTTTTCATGATGAATGAAAGGAACATTAGTGGCCATGCACAATAGTTACTACTAATTTACATAAAGGAGTACCAAATTAAGCATAAATCATGACTTAGTCGCATGAATTCATTTCCGCCCTCCCCCCATTTCTATTAGATATATACATATATATATATATATATATAACCCCAACATATTTAGGACCTGGGTCAGTCTTTTAGATTTTATTAAAATTCAAAAGTAAAAAAATTGACTAGAGTAGAATTTCTATTATTTTCCTTTTCATGCAGCTTGCAACAATAAAAATGCATTCTGGTGTACTTCTTTGCTTCACAAACTCAACGAACAAAAAAACACTTTTATGTACTTCTTCCTTTTGTTATTGTGTTACTCACCAAGATACGATCTTGAAGAGTACTACCATGAACTCTTTGTGCATTATTCTCCAATTACTTTTGCTCATACTATTGTGTCTTGTCATGTCCAATTTAGTGTTTGGAGAAGTTGAAATCAATTGCATAGAGAGTGAGAAAGAAACACTTCTCAAAATAAAAGGTGATCTCATAGATAAAGTTGGTCATCTATCCTCTTGGGAAAGTGAAGATAACAAGAGAGAATGTTGTACATGGCGTGGAATTAGATGCAATAAACAAACGGGTCACATAGAAGTGCTCAATTTGAATGTTACCAATTTTTCTAAATTGGAGCACATTCCTTTGAGAAGTAAAATTAATCGCTTGTTAATTGAATTGAAATATCTAAAAGTTTTGAATTTGGGCTGGAATGATTTTATTGATCAATTAGTTATCTCAGAATTCATAGATTTTTTCAGTCCCAACATAATTTATCTTGATCTCTCGTTCTCTCTTTTTGGTGGACCGTTTCCTTCTCAAGTTGGAAACCTTTCAGCACTGCAATATTTAAACATTGATGAAAACTTTTTTCAAAATGGTAAAAATCTCGAGTCATTCTCTCGTCTTTCTTCTTTAAAAATCCTTGACTTGAGTTTCAGTAACCTAAGTGAAGCCAATTTGTGTGTCTTGAAAGAGCTTCCTTCTCTAAAAAGCTTGTCCTTACGGGATTGTGGAATTCAAGATGTGAGTTTGATATCATCTCTTTCATGTGTTAATAATACTTCATCTTCTCTTCTTGAAAGACTTGATCTCTCTGGGAATGGTTTCTCTTCTTTAATATACAAATGGTTGTTCAACATTGGTAAAAGTCTCGTGTATCTTGACCTCTCTGGTAACCAATTACAAGGTGCAATTCCAAAATCCATGGGAAACTTATGTGCCATGCGTCGTATATTTTTGGATGGCAACAAAATCAGTGGGAAATTTGATGATTTATTTGAAAATTTATCTGGGTGCATGCAGAATTTCTTAGAGCATTTGTCACTAAGCTTCAACCAGTTTAGTGGTACTTTCTCTGATAACATTAGCGAGTTTTCTTCTTTGAATATCTTGGATTTGAGTGAAAACTTACTTGTGGGTTCATTGCCTAATATTGCATCTTTTTTTCCATCACTGACAAAATTGAATCTAGATGGGAATCATTTTACTGGGATTCCTGGCAATAGTTTTAGTGGTTTATTCCATTTGGACACATTGAGTATTGCAGATAACTCTTTCAAAGGGATCCTAACAGAAAACCATTTGTCAGATCTCTTTGGATTGAAAGAATTATATTTATCTCGTAATTCTCAGTTGTCTTTGAAAATCAACTCTGATTCGGTTCCACCTTTCCAATTGAATCTATTACAACTTCAATCAGTCAAGTTTGGACCAAAGTTTCCAAATTGGATCAAACTTCAAAGGAACTTGACCTTTCTAGATATGTCCAACGCTGAAATTTTCGATAGCATTCCAATATGGGTTTGGAATACTTTTCCAAGGTTAACGTTTTTTAATCTTTCTAACAACCGAATCAGAGGAAAACTGCCACCAAATCTGTCAATAATTTCTTTTGAATCTATTGAAATAGATTTGAGTTTCAATAATTTAGAAGGACCATTGCCACTGTTCCCATTCAATCTCACATACTTGGATCTCTCCAAAAATCGCTTGTCAGGGCCACTTTCAATTCTGAGTAAAATCACTCCTTCCATATCTCTCATTGACTTGTCAGATAACATGTTATCCGGAAATATTCCCCAAATTCAATGTCAAAGCCTTTGCATGCTGAACTTGGCAAACAATAAATTGTCAGGAAAGATTCCGAACTGGCTAATGCAAAATTGGGAATTTAACAGTCTGATCTTGGCAAACAATTCCTTGTCAGGTGAAATTCCAAGTCCTGTCGGTAATCTTACTAATCTCCAAATATTGGATTTGAGAAACAATAACTTGTCTGGAGAACTGCCTTCGTCCTTACAAAAATGCAAAGGCTTAGAATTACTTGATTTGGGTGGCAATAAATTGTTTGGAGAAATACCATTGCAAATATGTCAGTTGACATATATACAAATCTTAGACATCTCCATTAATAACATCTCTGGGATCATTCCAGAATGCTTCAGCAACTTCTCAATGATGGCTCTACACACAAATTTGAGTAACTTCAGTTATTCTCATTATATTCCTATCGATTTGATCCGAGTCAGACCATGGTACTTTGGCTAAGTCACTGTCTTTAGTGAAGGAAGACAACAGGGCTATGGAATAAGTACTTGTGAGCTATTAAGGATCATTGACCTCTCAAGCAACAAATTAACAGGAAACATTCCAAGCCAATTTACAAATTTCTCAGCTTTGGTTGCATTAAATTTATCACAGAATTGCTTGAATGGAACTATCCCTCCGAAGATTGGTAAGCTGAAAGAGTTGATGTCGCTTGACTTGTCTAGAAATTATCTTTCAGGGGATATACCTTCAAGCATGGCTGACTTAACCTTTTTGAATCACTTGGACTTATCTTACAACAACTTCTCTGGGAAAATTCCATCAAGCACTCAACTGCAAAGCTTCAATGCTTCAAAGTTTATTGGAAATCCCTTGCTTTGTGGCTTCCACTGCAACAAAAGTGTCCAGGAGACAAAAGCTTTGACCAGAGTCAGCCAACTAACAACAGTGGTGCAGGCACAGTACAAGAAGATGAAGATGAATTTGAGAAATGGTTTTATACTGGTATGGGAATTGGATTTGCAGTCGGCTTCTGGGCCATTTGCGGTTCTTTAATCTTAAAGCGTTCATGGAGACATGCTTTTTTTTTGCTAATGCTAAATATAAAGGACTGGATTTATGTTATGATAGTAGTGCATTGGGCAAGATTATGAAGGAGATTTCAAAGTTAAAGTAGCCATGAACCTGCTTTCTTGGGGTAGTCTTTTATTTCTTTCTCTTTATACATCAATTATATGCAAATAAAAATGTGATATAAGATTATACTAATTTCATTTTTGGTGTTTTGATAAACATTCTTTCAGAAGGGCAATGATTTCAGCTCCACAAGATGATTTCTGTTATAGTTATGGGTTTCCTATATTGTGGTTTTTTTTTTTTTGGGTACGATGTGTTGCGCTAGTTGAGTTTGCTAATCCTAGAGGGTGCAGCTGCATTCATACGAAAATTGTACTCTTTGTTTACCACTATCAATAAGTTTTGCTTTCTGCTATGAATTAAAACTAATTGATGTTTTTTGTATGTGATGGTATGATTGGTTTTTGTTTTACAGGAATGGGATGCTAGCATCTTCTTTTTAAAAATAGAGGTTTTGTACGACATTAGCTGCTTATTTTATGCATGATACGATCATATGAAATACTTATGCTATCATGTATTATTTCAATCTAGATCAAATGTTATACTTAATAAGCCTTTACTTATTTTGTCAACTAGGATCCGATATATGTATGTTATAATCAAAATCCAGCAGGGAATGAAAGTCAAATGATTTCGTGTAGATTAGATGAAAACTAATTCTGTAAATCTAGCAGACAGGGAAAAATATCAGAGAATATATTTTGTACCAAATAGTAATCATCATCTAGGAACGCCACTTGTCAAGTGTCAAATGAGGCAGATGCTAGAAGATAATTGAGTCAAGAGTCAGAATTGTATAAAACAAATTACTGATCACTTATATTATAAGCAATGAAAGATGCTGGATTGCTTTTTTTGAGGAAAAGAAATATAGTCCATGAGTTCTCCAAGATTATATCATCAAATGACATTTAATTCTCGAAGAACCAAGGGATCAGGTAATTTCTCCCTGTTCTTAACCAAATTTCACTTTACTTCTACTTATAATGCATATCCACACTCAAGCAAAAGGCACATTCTAGCTACTCTAGCAAATAGGAAGTGTTATATTTAAAGTACTAAAACAGAAGCAGTAACCAATGCAACAACTATCCAAGATGTCAGGTCACAATATTGAGTATACTAAAAGTGTAAAAACTCTGGGTGCCATCACTTGGAGAAAAACCCAAACATCATGATTTCCATGATGACTGAAAAGACAAAACATAACAAAGATAAAAAAAAAAAAAAAAATTCCACAAATATTACAACTTTCCGACCTGAGTTAATTTATGGGAGTCTTTGTGTTTACTTGAGGGCCAGTCTGCATGTGTCTGCTCTTGGCTATGCTTGTTTGTGGTATAGAGTATGAAGTAATTGCTCGTAGCAGATGGAGAAATCAAAAGAGATCCTAAAATTACAAATGTTGCCGTCTACATCGGCAGTAATGAGATTCAGAAAATGATGGGAACAAGTACTGCCAAATGAATAAGTGAATTAAGACACTGTAGCCAAAACTGGAATGTCAAAATGGGAAAAAGAAATTCAGGTCATCTATAAATGTCATGTGCATGCAAAACACATATATTAACCTTCATGCTTCCAGCAACAACTTCTATGGTATTATTTTCTGAGATACAAACTGTCACACCCGTCATAGAGGCATGACTAGTCGGAGGAATGGTAACTAAACCTCTGTAACCCGACTCAAATAAAAAAACGACCATGACTCTTGACCAACCAGTGAATACAACTTAAAATTTAGAAACGCAAAAATTAACATAAAAAAATTGTTGACTGAAACTAATCACAACTTACTGAAATTTTTTTGTAGAGATTCCTTACAATATAGAACATGCCTTAAAATACAAACCTATAAACTCCTGTCCTTACACAATAACAACACAAAAACAATAAGGAGCTCCGCTCCGTTCACATCATCAACATGACAAATACTAGAATACTACATCATACAAAATTTGACACCCATAATTTTAATGTGACTGCAAACTTTCATCATTGAATTCAAGTATGAGATTTTGAAAGATACCTTACCGTACTCTGTCGGCAGTTCACAAGCTCGGCGACTCTCTATACTGCACCCCTGTCACTAAAACAATTTCATTAGAGGGATGAGTCCTATTGACTCCGTGAGTGAAAAATCGTACGCAAATGTACTAGCATCACTCACTACAAGCATATAACATATATAATCAATTAGCATCACATGACAATGTTCATGTCTTCATGAAAAATTTATACGTACACTTTAGTATTCACCATAAGTTCACAACTTACATGAATCATAGGTTTACAAATTAATCGAAACAATCATAACATACAAGCAAACGAAGGGCCAACGAGTAACTCAGCCTCGCACAACAATATAACCCATTGCCGGGCATTTACGCGCCCGCACAACCGATTAATCTTTTCACATAATCCATCCCACTGAGGCTGAGCACTCAAACTTTTAAAAACATTTATCAAAATCATATTATCTCAGAATTTCAACTCGATAAATCCTAGGTGCACCTAAATCTCGATTCTGGAAATAAAAATTATTTCTCAGAAATTCTAATTTGTTGGCCCTTATCAACCACAAACAATTTTAAACAAGCATGCTTCAAATAAATCACTGAGATATTATATTTACTCATTTTTTATATATCAAGCATTTTCAAATACACATATAATTACACATAATAGTCTAGCCCCTAAAGACATCAATTAACCCCTCACCTTAACTGATTTCATTCGTCACTTACATTGACGTTCACGCACCTCATCAAGTCCATATTAAGATCCGGAGCTGAAATACATATTTTCAAATAGTACTTAGTTTATAAGCTTTATTGCTATAATCTTCAATTACTAAACTTATGTAAGTTTCTTTATGAAAATTTCCTATGAAGCTATTACACGTCTAGTGGTACAAATTGGATTTTATGTAGTAAGATTGATAATGAAGAGACATTTTTAGATATCTTCACATACATAAGGTGGAAAGGAACTATTAGAAAAGATAGAAAATGCTAATGAGTTAGAAGCGCTAAAACTGCCCAAACTTGGAGTTTGGACCAATGTTCACTTTAACGGTCATATCTTCATCTAGGAAATTCTAAATCCAGTTTCGTAAAATTTATTAACTACTAGACACATGTAGCTTTATAACGGTATATCGTTTGTAATTTTTAGATTTGTATATCAATACAGTTTATTTTTTGAAGTTGCCTCAAATTCTACAAAACACAGAATTTTGACAGCTTCGACCTTATCTTAGTTAATTAAACATAACTTCCTTTAGGAAAAACGAAATCCAATTTCGTTTGTCAGGTTTATTAATAGACAAGTATATCTATCTTTCTTAATTAGAAAATTTTCATAAAATTAGTCTTGAACCCACTCAATTCCTTACATGAACTGAAAACAGAGTACTAAAAATCCTGCATAACCTATCCAGAGTCTAACAGCTCTAACTAACAACATACTTGGAACCTAGCCACGAAATTTTGTAAACAACATTTCAAGACTATAAACTACATTTTATCTTTTGAACTCTTAATTTAATTATACCCCGAAGGCAACCGAAACACATGATTTTTCTAATCCACGAAATCTTGCTCTGCAACCCTTCACAAGCCACTTAACTCTCATTAATTCACTAACATTGCTCATAATCTAATTAAATTCAAGATTGTATTAGTGATTTAGAATCGATCAAGAACTTATGTTGGCACTTTTCAATATCAATCCAACCAATTTTTTTACTCATTAAGCTACAATTATTTTCTTGTAAACATTTTATCAACTACCTTATATGCATGTTTTTGTTCTAGCTCATGAGCAAGTATCTATATATATACTCATGATGAGACTTATGTAAATCAACCTAAACTAATTATTTAATTTTCATCAAACCATGACTTATACCATCCTAATATCAATATACATGATTCAATTCTAAGACCCACTCCTTAATCCCACAATTTAACACCTACAAGCTATTAATTTAATCATACTAACTATTTAACTATCAAAACATAAAGAAATCAAACAAACCACAAACTAATTAACTACTAAACAAATCCCCTAACTATTAAGCAAGTTCACGGCAAAGAGGAAGAACATTTGCACCTAGTGACAGACGTGGAAATGCTGTGATGCTAACGAAGACAGCTTGCAGCTCAGCTTCTCTTGCTTGCTTCCATGTTGCACTAAAATTCATTCAAACTCCTTACAACAAAATGGGTAAAAAAAATTGAGGGAAACAGCTTTGTTGCTATTTAAAACAGAGGAAACGGTGGCTGCCACCAAACCAGAAAATTTCTACCTTCAACCTCTGTGTCTACTGCCCAAACACACAAAGAATTACCACATCAACCCACAAGAACTCAAGCTAACCTGCTTCACTAACCTAAGGAATTCACGGTCCAAGAACGAGGCTTACCTACAGCCAACACAAGGTTGTCCGGAGGCTGCACCAACTAAAACGAAACCAAAGCAGGTGAAGGCTCCTTCGGTTGGTGAGAGTCAAGGAAGATTCAAGAAACCAAAGAGGAAGCAAAGAGTAGCAGGTGAAATGGGATGACAGCCGAGAACAAGAATGGAAAAGGAAGTAAAGCTAAGTCGGTTGGCAAGGAGAAAGTAAAGCCAAGAATAAAACAAAAGCTAAGCAAAGCAATAAAGTTACCAAGTCAAAAGTCACTCCACTTTTCGTTTCTTCCTTTTTTTTTTTTTTTTTTTTTTTTTTAAGTGTGGTGGACAACGATTCTCATACCCATCTCGTGTTATAAAGAACAATAAGGATTATATATATATATATATAAATATATTCATTATTATTCCTGTATACGTATACTTACTTGACCACTAATATATTTTATATGAAGTGAGATCTAAGTCCAAGCAAATCATGTTCCAATCAATTTAATATATAAATAATTTATTTATGATCAAAAATTACATTAATTTTTTTTAATTTTATAACAAAAATTTATATATTATATATAAAATTTTATTTTCTGATGTCGGCTTACGAGAGTATTTGCTGTGGAATGTAAAGAGCAAGAATGTCAAATGCATAAAAACAAAACACAAGTCAAAGTCAAAAGGTCCATTTGTGGTCCTAATTTAATCCTACTTTTTTTTATATATATATATCTCAATTATTATTATTATTATTTTATATCAACCAATAATATAGTAAAAATTTAATTTCTTAATTACACATATATACACCCACACACATATATATATATATATATATATGTATATATAAGTGTTTATTTTAATTATAATTTAAAAAAAAAATTATTCACCTAATCACACAATTTACATAAGAATATTCTAAAAAAATTTTCGTAAGTGTTTATAACACAAACAATCAAATTTCCAAGATATAAAGACTGAGAATATGAACTAAACAACAATCAAAGCTTAGTGGTCACAAAAAATCAGAATACTATAGTTAATTCATTTCAGAATTATACTTAGAACCTAGCAAAAAACCAATAGAAGGCAAACAAATTTATATATAAGAGATTAAAACCTATTCATGGATCTCACCAAATAGCTTAAATTTTTAGGCAGAATAGTTCTTTAAAATGGTGTCAGAGTTTCTATGACCAACTTGTCAGGAATTTGAAATTTGATGCCATCCATTCTAATAAAATAAAAAAAATTAAAATTTAAGCACAAGGTATGAAGATGGTTTTCGCATTCTCCACTTCCCTACATTCTATTTTCTTTGACAGACTTATACCAAGGGCTTGAAACTCCTCCCTGAACTTAGCAAGGAGGCTGGAGAAACTACACTGGGCTACATCTCTAATAGCAATGATACAGTTCCTATAAAAATTATTATGGTAAACACAGCCAAATACACTTTTTTTTTTTACATATTTCTAGAAAAGGAGAAATAGGGATCTATATCAGCTAGATCATAGCCACAGTATAACCAGCACCTGAAGGCCACAAACAATACAATAACATAAGGCAATTAAAAAGAACATGTATAAAGCAGTAGAAACACCTGTTTCTAACACCATCCTGATTGCTCAAAACTGTTTGTAGTTGTACAGCAATCTGGCTGATTGGTTACATGGACAGGTTAGAAAATAAAGACACATACATTTTCCAGTCAAATGTTTATATTCAGTATATATACACCAGCTCAGTGTTCACTAAAACCTCACCACACACAGTCTCCTCAAATAAGTTCTTTGGCGACTGTCTCTGCACAGTATTATCTTGACAATTTTCACAAAATGTAACCCTGGCTTTTTTTTCAGACCAATCATGTCTCCGGCCTTTTTTTGTCATTCTTCTGGATGAACTATTGGTGATAGGAACTATAAGCTGATCATATTTGTGAATGTTCTTGTCGCCATCCTTCATACTACAGAAAAGTGCTTCCTGCTGCAACTTCTGGAGTTCCTCAATTTCTTTACAAAGAGCTTCATCTGTATAAATACAAGCTCTTCAATAAAAGAGACTGTAATCAAGTGAAAATTGATTCAAGTTGTTAACTACCGACGGTCCTCTTACATTCTATGCACAAGTAAAACTAATCGGCAAAATCTTCAGTAAATCAATCTTTCCCATTAGATTTCCTGGGGAAAATATCCACTTGAGGGGGGGATCTGACTGGTTTAGTACCCTGGCTATTATACCAATATGGATCACGAATGCAAACATAATAGAGTAATTAAAATGGTTTTGGAGTCAAGGAAACAATTAAAGAATTACAACTAATTACATGTGATTCTGTTGTTCTTGTGGAATGTTCTACAAGAATCAACCCATGACAACAATTGAGAGTCTGCGTGAAGAAACAATTAAGTTTACATTGTACTGAAGAAAATAAAACTGCTTCACTACTTTTTCATATGTGACAGATGAGAAACTAATCTAAATAAATATCACACCTCACACCTCACACCTCACAACTCACACCTCACACCACACACCCCCCATCCCCAGTCTAGTTTTTAATCATGTTGGATAGGCATTGAGATTCTTGAAAGCACCAAGAGAATGCAACCTGTGTACATCTAGAATTGTACAGTAAACAAACCAGTAAGAGCTAGAAAGCATAGAAAAAAGGGAAGAAACTAATAGATCAAGAGTGATTGCATCTATGAATATGATGTTCTTCTAGGAATCTAGACAAGAGAAGGGGGAGGAGTTGTGGCTTTTGAGCAACTGTATTTGTAATTTTGCAACACTAAAGTGATTTGGTGAAAGAGCACCGCACATTAGCTCATCATACCATTCAGAGATTGTATAATCATTCTTTTTCCTCTTGTAACTCACTACATTTGTCAAGTGTATAATTTGGTGGTATCAGAAGATGTTCCTAATAATAATGTCCACTATCCCAACTTGAGTAAACCATAACAATCAATATAATACCACCTTCTTAAGTGATGATATAGTAAGATAGCTGATGCATAGTTTAAATATACAAACTTTACAAAGAGAAATCACCACAACCAAAAAGATAAAAATAAAAAAGGAAAACAAAGTACAAAACCTCAAAGCATCAAGAGAATCCATGGGAAAAAAACTATACTAACGTAAATGCAAATCCTGGGGAAAATGCTCCGTAGAATATTATATTTAATGTCCTCTATGGCATTATAACTATATACTTACCATCATCATCATCTAGAGTATATTTATCTTATAAACTAATTCAGGTAGAAAGTAAACTTAGTTTGGAGCAACTCTAGGATTTTGGTTTTGCCCAAGTACCTACCTAGTGTATTCAGCCTTCAATGCAGCTCAAGGTTGGGAATATATGAGCCGGACTATATTGGATGGTTAATGTCAAACCACATATCTTGAACCCAAGATCCATATCGAAAACACTTCCGATATACAATAATCATATAAAACCGTCTTAGGCTTTTGTCCAATACACACCATTATCACTTCATAAGTGGTTATAAAGTTTTCTATCCCAAAGCAATGAATGACGGTTTTCTGACGTCGAACATATTATGTGGTAAGTTTTCTGGTGTTAGGCACAAGCAAGATGCATATCTTATTTACTCACCAGTCTTCTTAAAACCAGATATAAAATTCATGGGTGCAAAAGACCATTACCAAAAAAAAAATAATAATAAATAAATACAAAAATAGTTATAGTGTCAAGGAACATTCATCACTTGAGCCATATGTCTTACTTTTCTTGCTTTATTCTAGTCAAAACCTCCGGTAGTCATCGACCTGCTTGTCCTTGGTGAGCCTGAAATTATGGTAACTGCAGTTTGAGTCCACAAAGATTCATTTGTATTTATAAAAAGAAAGAATTGTAAAACTAATTAAAAAAACTAAGTGAACACGGAGGAAAAGAAAAAGTTGGTCGAAGTTGGTAATGCATGCCTAATAGAGGCCACTTCACTTCTTAAGTCATCAACCTGGGCATGCAACTGGCCTTTATCATTCTTTAAGTGCTCTATCAACTCTTCTGCAGCTGTAAAAACCGATATGGAATTAAGGACTATGAGGCACTGCAGTTCAGTTACTCCAGAGTCCAGACCTCACAAAAAGACCAGAGTACAAATGTAAGCAACCACTAGTTGTACTTAAAAGGGTTTTGATGAACCAAGGAGATGTTAACATATAGCTCACGATCTACATTTGTCATCAAAAAAATCGAATCGAACTACATAATACTAAAATTTCGTCATGGATAATTCCTCTTAATTTATTGTTCCATGATAGGGGAGTCATTTCCAGTGGAAAAAATCAACTTGCAGATTTTGGGCAAGATTCAACACTGTTCGTGTGTCTAGTCTTGTCGACTCTACTCTAGTTTTTTCTTTTTTTGATTGAAATGGAAAAAGAAGAAACAGCAAACAACAAATTAACGAACAGCAACCCGTCTTTGCCAAGTTATTCCTGCCATATCTGCATCTATGAGTGGCTGAACGGAATGAGGAATATGCATCCAATTGGCTTCACTCTCCTGACTATCCAGAATTATATTTGCCAAGTGACCCGCAACCCTGTTACCCTCACGATAAATGTGGTAGATATTAACCTCCCATTCTCTGTCAATGAGCTTCCTGATATCACTTATTAAAGGTTGATGAGCATTAAGACTGTGGCTTCCTCGGTTGACAAGTTGAACGACCACCTGCCCCGCTTTGGTGGTTAAATTGACTTTGTAGTTGAGTTTATCATTTAACATTTGTTTTTTGATTGAACTAAAAAAAATGAATATGTATGAGCTGGCTCGATTAGACTACTAAACCAAATAAAAAAATGAGTTATTTAACTGGATATATTAACAATGAGACAACTTTATGATCTCGTATTATATAATATTATTTACTTAAATTATTTAAAAGTAAGAGAATTTAAATTAACAAAATGTGGGAAAGGGTGAGAGTGAGAGTCGAGGGGAGTCGTTGGAGGAAGAGGATATCCTCCAAAAGAGCAATAAGAAGGTGAAAGTGGGATAGGGTGAGGCTGGAACTGTGCATGGCAATCTTCCAACCATGGTGGACAGTGAACAACATAAGCTTTCCTATCGGGACTCTGTAGTAGGAGGTACAAAGACAGATACTGGTATGGATACGGAACAGGAGACTGAAGAACATGAAGATAGTGATATTGAAAGTGATGATGACCCCGAGGATAAAGAATGCATAGACAGTGAATTGTGCCATATTTTCCGTCTCAAGAAGGAGGAAAAGAAGAGGATCCGTAGTCCATGGAGACATTCTATCTTTGTCAAGCTGTTGTGTAAACGTATTGGGTATAATTTTTATGTAAGAAACTAAACCAAATATGGAAACCAAGTGGTGTTTTGAAGGTGATTGAGATTGGAAATAACCTTTTCCTGATTTGTTTTTCAGAAAGGCATGATATGGAGATGGTGCTGAAAGGTGGACCATGGCTCATTCTTGATTACTATCTCAGGATATGCCAATAGGAACTAAATTTTGATAATTTGAAGGCTAAAAATGATAAGGTGGCAATATGGATTATATTTCCGGGGATTCCAATTGAGTACCATGACAGCCAATTCCTTATGAATTTGGCAAAGTGGATTGGAACTCCCATCAAGTGTGATTCGACAACTAGTAGGGCGGATAAAGGAAATTTTGCTAGAATATGCAGTGAAATTGATCTGCCAAAACCTTTAGTCTCACAGTATAGACTCTAGAAACAAATTTGGTACATTGAGTTTTAAGGGCTCCACCTTGTGTGCTTTCAATGTGGACGGTACGACCGTGAAAAGGAGCTATATCCTAACCAAAGCAAAGATGGACACACTAAAGCTAGGAATACTAAAAAAACATAAATTCTTTGCCAGAGGCAGTGGAGACACCATATGGTGACTAGATGCTAGCTCGGAAAACGACAAGGCAAGGTTGAGGATGCAGTTGGAATTTCACGTGCAGTAAAGGTAAGTTAGGGAGACGAGATTTAAGGGATGCCAAATGCAAGGAAATTTAATGTAGGCTCAATCAACGCCACAATGATGGACAATTGACCATAAGATCTCGTTTTAAGATTTTGTAGGAGTAGAATTAAAGTGAAAATATGGTGAACCAGTAATCTATAAGGGAGGCTGATTGTGAGATAATAATTGCATCAAGAACTAGGGTTAAACGGGTTGGATTTCTTGATGGGCCAGATTAAGAGTTAATGGAAAAGGAGACCTACTTTATGCTGTCAAGAGATGAGCTAGATTCTAGAAAACTTATGGAGAAAAAAACCATGCAAACTAATGCCTTATATTTAGTACCAAAATCAACTGCAAGATTTTACCCAAATGGATCACCAATTGGGCTCAAATTGATAGGCCCAATGTCTAGAGAATCAATTTATACTTGATAGCGCCACACACGTTAGCTCCACTTATCCGGACCCGGTGAATTCAACTTTTTCCTCTAAGAACCCTCATTACTCTTCTCGTAAAGGAAGGAAGGATGTTGGATTACACCAAACCCTGCCTCCTCATGATATAATGAAAGATGAATCACTTCCACAGGTAAACTTAAAGGTGGGTGCATCTTGCCAGCTAATGGTTTCAATGATGCTGATATGGGAATTACTACCCGAGAGGATGAGGTGCAGCACATGGGATACCACTCGTGGAGCTGCAAATGCAGGCTTCATCAGAATTATAAGAACTTTGACTAAGTTCCCCACAAACCAGATATTTTGGTGATTATGCAGACTAGAATAAGTGGGGGTAATATTTGTAATCTCATTTGAAAAGTTAATGTCTCAATTTTGTTTCCCAATATTAAAAACTCTCTCCCATCTTCAGCTCAAATCAATTCTTATTTCTTACCCACTCTCCTTCCTCAAATCATTGTTTACTTTCCCTCCTCAAACATGACCTTCTCCGTGTTCTCTCCCAAATAAACTAGATAAGCAAAACTCAAATTGTTCATGTTGGCGTTCAATTTAAGCATGTCACTTTTGAAACTCTAGTTAATTGATAGTCTTTATTGGTTTCAATTTTAATAAACAAAACTTGCACAATTCATTTAATTTCAGAGTTTTTGGACCATTTGTCTCTCCAAATCTTCAAATTGTCCATTTACAAAAATGGCATATGGGATGTATACACACATTTCCCATTCTATTTTGGACTCGTTCAAAGTTTATTTTACAAATTTCATTACTTAATTATCATGTTGGTGGTGCTACTGCCAGAAGTTTGAACCTTCGTAGAGAAAGGGAGGGTTGAGAGAGGGCTGAGAGATACGTCCTTAGTGGATTGGAGGCTGCTTAACTGAAGAGAGAGTATTATTAATTAATACCAAGAATTTTGGAGCAATTTCAGGAGAGAGAGTTTTATTTGGAAACAAAATTGAAATATTAACTTTTAAATGAGATTACAAATATAACTCTCACCCTTTAATTTTATTAAAAGATTTTTTTAACATGTGCTCTTTTGTTAATTATTTTTAATGAATATTTAAAAGACATTTATTAAGTTCTAATATATATAAAAATAAAAAATTTGTAAAAAGAATGATGGCAACAAGAACATTCACAAATATGATCAGCTTTTAGTGCCTATCACCGATAGTTCATCCAGAAGAATGACAGGAAAACGCAGGAGACATGGTTGGTCTGAAAAAGAAGCCAGGGTTACATTTTGTGAAAATTGTCAAGATAATATTGTGCAGAGACAGTCACCAAAGAACTTATTTGAGGAGACTGTGTGTGGTGAGGTTTTCGTGAACACTGAGCAGGTATATGTATTGAATATAAACATTTTGACTGGAAAATGTATGTGTCTTTATTTTCTAACCTTTCCATGTAACCAATCAGCCAGATTGCTGTAAAACTACAAATAGTTTTGAGCGACCAGGTTGGTGTTAGAAACTGCTGCTTTATACATGTCGTTTTAATTGCCTTATGTTATTGTATTGTTTGTGGCCTTCAGGTGCTGGTTTACAGGAAATTAATCCTACTAAGAATCTGATTCAATCTCTCTTTGAGTACATTCTCGGCTTGAAATTATCTACTGCTAATCAAGCCGGACGATTATCTGTTTCAGCACTTCATCAATCAAGTGGTAATTCATAATTTATTGATATTCTCTTGTTATCTGAATTCCTTTTATATCCCTGTATCTATGAGTTAATTTTTTCGGGTGAGTCAGTACCATTGCTTGCTTAAGTTCATAGATTTCCCTTTTTTGAATCATAATCTTCTTTTGTTTGATGAATCTCATAATGGTACTCTATGCTAATTTCATTACTTTGTGCTGGTGAGTGTGGCAAAAAGGACAAAGTTGGTGCAAATGAACAGAACCTACTTCAAGCCTGTTTGGAATTGGATTCTTTGTGCATTATTCTTCAATTACTATTGCTCATACTGTTGCATCTTGTCGTGTCCAATTTAGTGTTTGGAGAACTTGAAATCAATTGCATAGAGAGTGAGAGAGAAACACTTCTCAAAATAAAAGGTGATCTCATAGATAAAGCTAGTCATCTTTCCTCATGGGGAAGTGAAGATAACAAGAGAGAATGTTCGTAAATGGCTGTGGAATTGGATGCAATAAACAAATAGGTGACATAGAAGTGCTCAATCTGAAAGGTAGAGATTATTCTAAATTGGAGCTCAGTTTACTTGAGAGGTAAAATTAGTCGCTCGTTCATTGAATTGAAATATCTAAAAGTTTTGAATTTGAGTTGGAACGATTTTAGTGATCAATTAGATATCTCAGAATTCATAGGTTTTCTCAGTCCCAACTTAATTTATCTTGATCTTTCATAATCTTTTTTTGGTGGACTGTTTCTCCCTCTCAAGTTGGAAACCTTTCAGCACTGCAATATTTTAAACATCGCTGAAAACTTTTTCAAAATGGTAAGAATCTTGAGTCCTTCTCTCGTCTTTCCTCTTTAAAGATCCTTGACTTGAGTTTGAATAGCCTAAGTGAAGCCAATTTGTTGTCTTGAAAGAACTTCCTTCTCTAAAAAGCTTGTCCCTACAAGAGTGTGGAATTCAAGATGTGAGTTTGATATCATCTCTTTCATGTGTTAACAATACTTTATCATCTCTTCTTGAAAGACTTGATCTCTCTGGGAATGGTTTCTCTTCTTTAATATACAAATGGTTGTTCAACATTGGTAAAAGTCTTGTGTATTTTAACCTCTCTGGTAACCAATTACAAGGTGCAATTGTCATATATTTTTGGATGACAACCAAATCAATGGGAAATTTGATGAGTTATTTGGAAACTTATTTGGGTGCATGCAGAATTCCTTAGAGCATCTGTCACTAAGCTTCAACCAGCTTAGTGGTACTTTCTATGATAACATTGACGAGTTTTATTTTTTGAATATCTTGGAGTTGAATGAAAACTTACTTGTGGGTTCATTGCCTAATATTGCATCATTTTTTCCATCACTGACAAAATTGTATCTAGATGGGAATCAGTTTACTGGGATTCTTGGCAATAGTTTCAGTGGTTTATTCCATTTGGACACATTGAGTATTGCAGATAACTCCTTCAAAGGGATCCTCACAGAAACCCAATTGTCAGATCTCTTCCGATTGAATGAATTATATTTATCATGTAATTCTCAGTTGTCTTTGAGAATTAACTCTGATTCGGTTCAACCTTTCCAATTGAATCAATTACAACTTCAATTAATCAAGTTGGGGCCAAAGTTTCAAAATTGGATCAAACTTCGAAGGAACTTGACCATTCTAGATATGTCCAACGCTGAAATTTTCGATACCATTCCAACATGGGTTTGGAATACTTTTCCAAGGTTAACGTTTTTTAATCTTTCTCACAACTGGATCAGTGGAAAACTGCCACCAGATTTGTCAACAATTTCTTTTGAATCTATTGAAATAGATTTGAGTTTTAATAATTTAGAAGGACCCTTGCCACTGCTCCCATTCAATCTCACATACTTGGATCTCTCCAAAAATCGCTTCTCAGGACCACTTTCAATTCTGAGTAAAATCACTCCTTCCATATCTCTCATTGACTTGTCAGATAACATGTTATCTGGAAATATTCCACAAATTCAATATCAAAGCCTTTCCACGCTGAACTTGTCAAACAATTACTTGTCAGGAAAGATTCCGAACTGGCTAATGCAAAATTGGGGATTTAACCGTCTGATCTTGGCAAACAATTCTTTGTCAGGTGAAATTCCAAGTCTTGTTGGTAATCTCAGTAATCTTCAAGTATTGGATTTGAGAAACAATAACTTGTCCGGAGAATTGCCTTCATCCTTACAAAAATGCAAAGCCTTAGAATTTGGGTGACAATAAATTGTTTGGAGAACCTTCTTGGATTGGGGAGATGTTGCATTTAAAGTTCCTGATACTTAGATCCAATGAGTTCTATGGAAGAATACCATTGCAAATATGTCAGTTGACATATATACAGATCTTAGACATCTCCATTAACAACATCTCTGGGATCATTCCAGAATGCTTCCGTAACTTCTCAATGATGGCTCTACACACAACATCGAGTAATTGGCATTATTTTCATTGTATTCCTAACTTTTTTTTTTCTCATACGAACAATTGTACTTTAGCGAAGTCACTGTCTTTATTGACGGAAGGCAATATGGCTATCAACAAAGTAGTGAGCTATTAAGGAACATTGACCTCTCAAGCAACAAAGTAACAGGAAACATTCCAAGCCAATTTACCAATTTCTTAGCTTTGGGTGCATTAAATTTATCACAGAATTACTTGAATGGAACTATCCCTCCGAAGATTGGTATGCCGAAAGAATTGATGTTGCTTGACTTGTCTAGAAATTATCTTTCAGGGGATATATCTTCAAGCGTGGCTGACTTAACCTTTTTGAATCACTTGGACTTAGCATACAACAACTTCTCTGGGAAAATTCCATCAAGCACTCAACTTCAAAGCTTCAATGCTCCAAAGTTTATTGGAAATCCTTTGCTTTGTGGGCATCCACTGCAGCAAAAGTGTCGAGGAGACAAAAGCTTTAGAGTCAGCCAACTAACAATGGCTGGTGCAGTCACAGTACAAGAAGATGAAGATGAATTTGAGAAATGGTTTTATACTGGTATGGGAATTGGATTTGCAGTAGGCTTCTGGGCCATCTGCGGTTCTTTAATCTTAAAGCGTTCTTGGAGACATGCTTAATTTCTGCTAATAATCAACATAAAGGACTAGATTTATGTTATGATAGCAGTGAATTGGGCAAGATTACGGAAGAGATTTCAAAGTTAAAGTAGCCATGAACCTGCTTTCTTGGGGTAATCTTTTATTTTCTTTCTCTTTATACATCAATTATATGCAAATAAAAATATGATCTAAGATTATACTAATTTCATTTTCGGTGTTTTGTTAAACATTCTTGCAGAAAGGCAAGGATTTCAGCTCCACAAGATGATTTCTGTTCCAGTTATAGGATTCCTATGTTGTGCTATTTTTATTTTTATTTTGGTATGATGCACGTGCTGGTTGAGTTTGCTAATCCTAGAGGGTGCAGCTGCATGCATATGAAATTTGTACTCCTTGTTTACCACTGTCAATAAGTTTTGCTTTCTGCTATGAACTGAAACTAATAGATGTTTTTTGGATATGATGGTGTACTTGGTTTTTGTTTTACAGGAATGGGACACTAGTATCTTCTTTTTCAAAATAGGGTTTTGTACGACATTAGCTGCTTATTTTATGCATGATACGATCATATGAAATACTTATGCTATCATATATTATTTCAATCTGGATCAAATGTTATACTTACTTATGCCTTTCCTTATTTTGTCAACCAGGACAGGCTATATGTTTGTGATAATTAAAATCCAGCAGGGAATGAAAGTCCAATTATTTCGTATAGATTAGATGAAAACTAATTATGTAAATCTAGCATAGAGGGAAAAATATTAGAGAATATATTTTGTACCAAATAGTACTCATCTCTAGGAATGTCACTTGTCAAGTATCTCATGAGGCAAAAGCTAGAAGATAATTGAGTCAAGAGTAAGAATTGTATAAAACAAATTACTGATCACTTATATTATAAGCAATGGAAGATGCTTGATTGCTTTTTTTGAGGAAAAGAAATATAGTTCATAAGTTCTCCAAGATTATATCAATAAATGACATTTAACTCTCGAAGAACCAAGATCAGGTAGTTTCTCCCTGTTAACAAAATTTCACTTTACTTCTACTTATAATGCATATCCATTCTCAAGCAAAAGGCACATTCAAGCTACTCTAGCAAATAGGAAGTGTTATATTTAAAGTACTAAAACAGAAGGAGTAACCAATGCAACAACTATCCAAGATCCCAGATCACAATATTGAGTATACTAAAAGTGTAACAACTCTGGGTGCCAACATGCGGAGAAAAACCCAAACATCATGATTTCCATGATGACTGAAAAGACAAAATATAACAAAGAGAAAAAAAAAAAAAAAAATCCTCAAATATTACAACTTTCAAACCTGAGTTAACTTAAGGGAGTCTATGTTTTTACTTGAGGGCCAGTCTGCATGTGTCTGCTCTTGGCTATGCTTGTTTGCAGTATAGAGTATGAAGTAATTGCTCATAGCAGATGGAGAAGTCACGAGATCCTAAAATTATAAATGTCGCCGTCTACATCGGCTGTAATGATCTTGAGAGATTCATCCCTGCGCGGTCGTCGCCCTCTTAACATTAGTGACTTCATTAAATGGTATTATTTTCTGAAACACAAACCATCAAATTTCCAAGATTTAAAGACTGAGAATACGAACTAAAAAACAATCAAAACTTAATGGTAACAAAAAAATCAAAATACTATAGTTACTTCATCTCAGAATAATAATTAGAACCTAACAAAAATCCAACATAAGGCAAACAAATCTATATGTAAGAGATTAAAACCTATTCACAGGGTCACACTGAACAACTTAAATTTTTAGGTGAAATTGTTCATTAAAATGATATAAGAACCTCTATGGCCAGGTTGTCAGGAGTTTAAAACTTGATGCCACCCATTATAATAAGATGAAAAAAAAAATAAAAAATTTAAGCACGAGGTATGAGGAGGGCCTGTGCATTCTCCAAGCTGACAAGCCCAATTAGCTTGTGCGTGCGGGATGTGTAAGAGATTATAACTCATTTCCGAAGCCTCACCTAATAGCTTTAGGTTTTAGGTAGAATGATTTTTTGAGACTGTAAATATTTTATGTATGTGTGTGCGCGCGCAATAACATGTTAATATCCAGCTTACAATTTTGCTAGTACACTACTCATAAAGTAGTAATTAAGGGGTAGAACAAATGTTGGATCGTAGTTAATTAGGAACCAACTGAATCTACATAGAAAAGGTGTCAAAGTAGGAATACTGTTAATTTCTCAGAACTTTTGTATTTTTAACCATAATTTGAAAGTGGATTATAAAGTAACTCCACATTGAATCCTTTGGTCGCTACCTCGAATATGCTAGCCCCTTCACTTTTTAGACTACGGGCGTAGCTCTTGAAGTCCAGTTCATCAATCCATACTTTTAAGTGTTCATAACGAGAATCCGTTTGTGCCATCATCTAGAGGTCACTACACTCCCTTATCAATCTAGGAGGTAACTCCATTCATGCCCCATACCGATGGGTCACTCACAGAACTAACGCAGAAATCAACTCTCAGTCCTCATCCACCTTGCCATCCTAAGCTTTCTTTTGTCATGTGATGATTTACACCCAAACTTCACGAGGCAATTCTAACTTGAGATGCCTATTGTTGTATTGCATGTTTCAGTAAAGAGGAGTCTTACCATATTACAATCGAAAGCTATTACCAAGATGTATCTAGGATGGGTAATTTCATTTTTTTTTATTATTATTTTATATTGTGTTTGAATAACAAAATTTTTAAAACTCCATGTAAAGATGCACGCATCCATAACCTTACACATGAACCAAGCCAATCTTCTGGATTTGGATCTAAGATGGTTGTACACAAAGTTGATGAGTTCAAGTCATATTGAAGAAATTGTTCACATGATTGTTAAATTCAACGAACACCTATTGGTCAGAAGAGGCTAACACTAGCATGTAACAATGACATTACATACATACATTTACATATATATATATATCTATATATATATTATCAATTATGTTTAAGACTCTTTGGAGTTTGGAGTAGATTTTCCTAGTCCATATCAAGGAAGTAAAATTTGTTTTGGTGCAGCGAATTGTTTCCATTTCCATAGTTATGAAAGCGAAACACCTCATTCTAAACGAAACTTAGTACCAAAATATTTCCTTTTCAATAGTTATACAAGCAAAATACCCCATCCGAAACGAAACATAAAATTTCAGTGGAAATGATATCATTTTAGTTGTTTTAAAAGGAAATGTGCAATTTTTCATTTGAAACAAATTGATTTTGGTAAATTTGAATGATATAATATAAATTTCTTATTAAGTAAAATTCTTGCCTGATGTAACTGTTTTACATAATTTTATATATCAATAAGCTTCATAAGCGCTCTTAATATGTTTGTGTTGGATGTTATTGGAATTTGATTTTTTCCTTCAATTTTTGTATGTCTATGTTAAGATGTTTAACTTTGGCTTGTATTTATGAGCATTCTATGTACGAACTTAATCATGTTGGATACTCACAATTACTATAATATATGTTTTATAGGGAAAATCTACCTAAAAAGTGTCATTTACAAAATTTAAAGATGCAATGGTTGACTCTAAAAACAAATTATGAGAAAGGGGTTGTTTATAAACTAGGGTGTTCAACACCCGGTTTGTTGTGCCACATAAGCTACAAGACAAAAGAGGGCTGCCACTTCATCTGCCATGGAAGCAAAGTAGACCCATGTCTTCAAGATCCGGTTTCAACTCTGTTTCAGCAGAACCTTGTCTTCCACGCATGACCCAATGAAGAAGTTTGTTGTATAATTAATGAGTGAAAATGGAGTATAGAGTACCAAATTTATTAAAATTGTCTGTTTGAAGGCTTTTTATTTTATTTTTTAAAACTTTTATGTTAAACATGTGTGATATATTTTTTATAATTAAAAAACACAGTAATTATTAAAAATTATTTTAAGTTTAGTTATAGTTTTTCTTAAAAAGTGGCTTGAGGTGCCTACTTATGGGTTATTAATTTGGTTTCTTTTAATTATTTCTTTAATTTTTAAAATAAAAAATCTAAACAATATAAATAAATTTAACATAAAGTAGGATATCATAAGTGACCATAAATGTTCAGCCATGGAAGCAAAGGTTAAACCAAGTCTTCGAGACCCGGTTTTAGCTTTGTTTCGACAGAACCTTGTCTCTAATGCATGACCTAAATTTGTCCTCCAACATCCAGCCTTTCACCCATTTCCTCCACACTTGTGAGTTCACGTTTTGCCCTCTTCCATGAAGCATTTCACCCATTTTCAAGACATCCTCCTTCTTCTCCCTTTACAACATACTAGTAAGAAGTAATTCTAAATTATTGTAATTTAATAATTAATTATATTATTTTTATATGTGGGTGCTTGCATGATTAGATGATTATAATGAAGAAGTTTGTTGTATAATTAATGAGTAAAAATGGAGTATAGAGTACCAAAATTTATTACAATTGTCTGTTTATAGGCCTTTTTTTTTTTTCTTTTTTCTTTTTAAGTAAACATGTGTGATGTATTTTTATAATATTTTTTAAGATTAAAAAACACAATAATTATTAAAAATTTATTTTAAATTTAGTTATAGCTTTTCTTAAAAAGTGGCTTGAGGTGCTACTTGTGGTTTATTAATTTTGGTTTCTTTTAATTATTTCTTTATTTTTTAAAATAAAAAATCTAAACAATATAAATAAATTTAACATAAAGTAGATGACCATAAGAGATCATAAATGTTCACTTACTTTTAGAATAGTATAGATAGTCACCCCAACAAATGATTTATATGACATTAATCTTATATTTTAGGAATCAAACAATTAATTTTTCTTCTCTAAAAATTAATAAATTATGAATAAATTTTAAATATTTATATACTATATTAGGAATCAAACCATTAATTTAAATACTATTTTAAAAAAATAGAATTTAAGGTGGTTATGATTTTAATAAAATGAAAATAAATAATTAAATTTAGTACATCTTTTAAATAAATAAAGTTGTCCAAAAGCTGGATCTTCAAGACCTTGTATTACCCATGAATTTTTGCAGGACAATACTCCTTTTGACCGAAAATATTTTGGCTTGGCATGGCATATTTTTGTTTTGTTATTTTGATTAGACTTTTCAATGCATTGCTTCAGCATTATTCTCTGTTATACAAACTGTATCAATAGTAATAGCCCAGTTTTGATCTTAAATGAATACACAAATTACATGATTCATTATTTAATTTTAGTTATTATCTTCAAGGAAATGTTTTAATAATTTTTTTAATTTAATGAATACCATAATTACATTATTCATAATAATTTGATTCAATTAAATTTTATCTGCCAAAACACCCTTATGTTGTCCTTTGCTTTTTTAATATAATTTTTAATTTAAATATCATACTAGAAGGGAGGATAGAGTCATCTTAAATTTTGAGCTCTTTTTAAACTAAATTTTCATCATTTATTAGAAACTACTCACTTTCTCCTATAATTAAGGAAAAAAATAACAAAAAACAAAAAAAACTCATGCATTGTTAAGTTCAATTAATCAATTATTTTTATTTTTTTTAAAAAAATCAATCTCTTCCAAAACTTATCTCATTCTCCCCATTTTATTCAACAATTATATTTTTTTTTACATCATTATTATTATTTTTTAAAGACCCTTGAACACATGCGTAAGCACATCTGATGGGGCTAGTTGTTATATAAATTGATTATAAATTTTATTTTCAAGTATATTTTTTTTGTTACCTTCAAGAAACGATTTTAATTTTAAAAGTTTTTAATAAATTGAGTCATATTTATTATTTTCAAGTGGTAGTGTTTTTTAGTTTGTAGTTTATTTATTTTTTAGTTAGAATTAATATATTTTTTAATTTAATTAACACAATAATTATATTATTTATAATAATTTGATTTAATTTTAAATTTATTGTAAAGTTTTTAAACCTAATTAATTATTATCTTAAATATTGAAATTATTACTTAAATACTTTAATTATTGATTGTACAATCAAATAATTATTTCAACAGTGAAACTATTATTTGAATGCTTTATTTATATATTTTTTAAACATCTATCCAATTAGTGTTCGGAATAATAATTACAGAGTGGGAATTCATGATTGCTAAATAAGAAATACTTCAGGCTGATGCTACAGAATATAACATTAATGTACCTCGTGTGATAGCAATAACCATGTCACAGAATACCATGGATGAGTTACGTAATACTCTGGGTCATATAAGAGAGAAGAGAATAATCACATATTGATTTGACTGAACCAATATTACGGTTTCATGCAACAAGTGCGTCAATATATGGCAAAAGGGTATCATAGAGATGCAGAAATATACTATCGCTGTGCCTTGGAGAAGGTATGCCTCTCAGACATTTCTATGTCCAATGAAGCAAATGAGTGTATGCATAGAAGGACATGTAACTGCCTATTAGACACTTACTTCGTATTATGGTCAAGGCAGGTTACTCATTTAATTTAACATGGCGAACAAAGCAGCTGGAGAGGAAGAAGAGCTAAAGTACCATGTCTTATCTCTAGGGACATTTGAGAGAGTAGCACCAGAATAGATGAGGGAGGACACCATGTTCAGCATAACCATGTGCTCCATCTTCTTTGAAAGGGTATCGCGTATAATTCAAAGTTTCACAGCTCATGATCTGTTTTTGTTTCTCAAAAGTCAAATATATATATATCTGACTGTCTAAAAGCCAACTCTTCTGATATTAATTATGGTGGTTATGTCCATATAAATGCTTCTCTTCGTGTTTTTTATTCTAAATTGGTTACTGAAAGATGACCTCTCCTACTTGATAAATATCTATGATGTACAAGTATAAAATTTGTGTTTGATTTCAAATTATATGAAGATCTAGAATTGTCTTTTTGCTTACAAATTTTTTTTAAATGACTTGAAAGATGGTGAATAATGCATTTAATAAACAATAGAATTGTGCTACAAAATGAAATAAGTGATGCTCTAACCTAACCATTCATACTTTGCCTAGTGGTGGTAGTTTCTTATGATTTGCAGTGCAAAATGCATTTGTGACTGAGATTAATTTCAGTACAAAGTGAACCATAATTAAAAAAGAGAGAGAGTTGCCATGCATAAAATATCACAACTAGCTTAGGCAGTTGTTAGTTCAACTGGCACAACATTCGGGTGGAGATAAATATAGTCTTAAATTTGTTTAAAAATTAGTTAGTAGGATCTCTTCTCTGGTACAATTTTCCCTCTTCCTCTAGAGTCAGACTAGAATCTAGTCACTACATCCATTCTCTCTTTCCCCTCCCTAAGGAAGAGTGTGCTAAATCCATTGTTTCATATAACAAAACACCAAGCATTTTGTTAAATAAGAAAGCAAACACTAATTAAATTATTGCAAGGTTTTCTATCCACCCCTCCCCCTCTTTGCATATGGTGGCATGCATCTTTCTTCTAATGGAAACAAAAAAAGATTGGCTGGTAATTTAATTTTCATACTTAATTTTCTTGCGGTTTCTACATTCATAAGTGGTACAGTTTGGATTCTCTTAGTTGTTTGCTTACATTGAAAAATTGAAGTAAATGTAGCCATTGATCTCATCTCTCTATCCTGTGAACAGCCATTGTGTCTGGTATTAACTCCCCATCTTCAACCATCTTCCAACCAATTTATCCTCAGGACCACATCTGTCATTTGCAGGTACATTGGGCTACCCAATCCATTCCACAATGTTCCAAGACAACAAAAATCCCATTCCAGTAATGTAATCCACAAAAGGGTTCATGCCGTTGCATGGAATTACAATTCCAACCTTGGCAATGGCTTAAGGGACAATGCTAATGGTGAAAGTCTAATGAAAACGCTGTCGTCATCGTTCATGGCATAGTCATGAGGGGTGGAGAGAATACTTGGAAGAGAAGAAATATTTATGTAAGTCTTACCATTGTTCATGTTCTCTGTACAATTAAGGATAATGATGTCATCATAACAAAGGATTTCTAGAGCAACAAATACTCGTTGCTCAGGTTTAGTGAGGTTGCAGAAGATGAACTTCACGTCTATTCTGGTGATGGAAGATGATTTGATTCCATATACAAGGCAAAGGAAATGGCAGTGATCATATTTATCATGACGTGTTAGAATGCCGATTAAGAGGCTAAACTGAGTATTATTATGTAGAGAGATTTCATCAGAAAATGTGATCTCATATTTTGATGGATTAATCAAATGATACCTTGTTTGAACACTGAAGAAAGATTTTAAATTAAATAATTATATGCCATCACTAAATTATTAAGTTAAAATCATATATGTCTTTTAATGCCAAATATTAAGGGTGTATTTGATATTTACATTAAGTTTATAGAGTTTGGGTTAAGTTGAAACTTCTTTTCAAACTTCAAAGGATATATATAGGTTTTCAAAATAGAGGGGAAGTCTGTATAATTTTGACATAGTACAAGGTAGGTTGAAGTAATTTATGTTTAAACATATGGTTAAAAATCTTTTGATAATTTTTATCTTTCTTGCAAACTAACAAAAGATAACATGATTTATTGAAAAAATATATAAACTTTTTGAAAACATAAATACTAAGAATAAATTGATTTTCAACAAGAAACATTGTGCTCTTTTCCATCATCACTTTATAATCATGTTACTATACTTATGCTAAAAGTTTTTTCTTTTTCTTTTTTTGAAGTTTTTTTATCTACAAATGCTAGGGACTCTCCCTTTGGCATTTGGAACTCAATTTTTATTCATTTTATTTAAGTATGAAGTATATTATTATGTTCAAATAGTAGGGACAGCGCGAATGATATGCTTGTGACCGGATTGAAAATGTAATCAGTTGATATACTCAGATCAGAAAACACATGATCTGTTAAAAATAAATAAATAAATGCACAAGACTCTAATATGATTATGTTATATCACAATTTCATAACAGTATTTTTTTTTTTTTCTATTGTACCGTCTTCATTAATTTTATTCTCTAGCAAATCAATAACGAGGAATCGAAGCAAGAAAACCTCCTTTTTCCTATTCATAGCTTGCTTTGTATGTGATACTTCTTTTTAAAATTTAAGCCACAACTTCAGTAAAAACCCACCTATAACTCTTATGTTCCACTCATTTGTACAATTCCAATTCAAACGTTTAATTGTCACAAAAGACATCAATGGCATCCTTAGCTGCTTTACTTTGGTGCTTTTCGCGAAAGGACATTTTTGTCTTGAAAAGTGAAAATGAATGTGATTAATCGAGGTTGGAGATGGAACCCAGAATGGAGGAGGAATCGACCACAACTTGCTACATGCTCTGTGGGTTTTTCTAGGAAGATGACCAACAATATTAGAAGGGACCTCATACATTACAAGGTTACAGATCCTAGTGACAACCCTTTAGACTCTGAACCTGGAACTGAGATATGGTGCAACCATGACCAAAGAGAATGTATGGATCGGATTCAAGAAGGATATGCAAATTAAGCTCAAGAAACCTCTTCTTATTAGTAGTTTCACCTCAATCAATGGTCGTGGCACCAATATTGTTCATATTGGTAATGCTTGTTTGATGATTTTCAAGGTAATAATTATGCTGTTCATTTTTCCTATGATGAAAGTGCTTATCTTACGGATTTGTCTGATGATCAAGAATGTATACTTTCTTTATTGACTTTTTAATTGAAATGTGTGTAAATTGATCTAGACAAACATGACCACTAATAGCAACATGATTTGATAAGAATCTATCTTTTTCAAACAATTGCACAAATAATGTAAAGATATTTATCTTCTTTTTTTTCCCTTCTTCTTTTTTCAAACAAGTGAGGTGCACACATACATGCATGAAGATAATATAGTTTTAGTCCAATTATGTGACAGTAAAAGACTCGGCAAATTGAATATTTGAATTTTCTACCATACTGGTCTTACATCAAGACTAGAAATGAAGACTTCACTCTTCAGTCTTAAGTCTTCCATTACAATTATCTTTCATTTCATGATGAGTGAAAGGAACATCAATGGCCATGCACAAAAAATAATGTGAAGATATTTATCATCTTTTTTTTTTTTCAAATAAGTGGGGTGCACACATGCATGCATGAAAATAATTTATTTTCGGTCCTATCACGTCACAGGGAAAGACCCGGCAAATTAAATACTTGAATTTCTATTGTACTAGTCTTAAGACTAGAAATGAAGACTTTAGTCTTCAATCTTAAGTCTTCCATTACAATTATCTTTCATTTTTCATGATGAATGAAAGGAAATGAAAGGAATATTAGTGGCCATGCATAAAAAATAATGTGAAGATATTTATCGTCTTTTTCTTTTTTTCTTTTTTTGGTAGATGCCATTTTCTTTTCAAACAAGTGGGGTGCACACATGCATGCATGAAGATAATTTATTTTTGGTCCTATTATGTGACAGTAAAAGACCCGGCAAATTGAATACTCCAATTTTCTACCATATTAGTCCTACATCAAGACTAGAAATGAAGACTTTAGTCTTTAGTCTTAAGTCTTCCATTACAATTATCTTTTATTTTTTATGATGAAAGAAAGGAGCATCAATGGCCATGCATAAAAAAATAATGTGAAGATATTTATAGTTTTTTTTTTCTTCAAACAAGTGGGGTGCACACATGCATGCTTGAAGATAATTTATTTTTGGTCCTATTATGTGACAGTAAAAGACCCGGTAAATAGAAGACTCGAATTTTCTACCACACTGGTCCTACATCAAGACTAGAAATTAAGACTTCAGTCTACAATTACAATTATCTTTTACTTTTCATCATGAATGAAAGCAACATCAGTGGCCATGCATAAAAAATAATGTGATGATATTTATCATTTTTTTTTTCCCAAACAAGTGGGGTGCACACATGCATGCATGAAGATAATTTATTTTTGGTCATATTATGTGAGAGTAAAAGACTTGGCAAATTGAAGACTTGAATTTTCTACCATACTTGTCCTACTTCAATACTAGAAATAAAGACTTCAATCTGAAGTCTTCTATTACAATTATCTTTTATTTTTCATGATGAATGAAAGGAATATTAGTGTCCATGCACAAAAATAATGTGAAGATATTTATTGTCCTTTTTTTTTCAAACAAGTAGGGTGCACACATGCATTCATGAAGATAATTTATTTTTTGCCCTATTAGACCCGTCAAATTGAAGACTCGAAATTTCTACCATACTAATCCTACATCAAGTCTAGAAATGAAGACTTTAAACTCTAGTCTTAAGTTTTCCATTACAATTATCTTTTATTTTTCATGATGAATGAATGGAACATCAGTGGCCATGCACAACAGTTAATACTAAATACAGAAAGGAGTACCAAATTAAGCATAAATCATGACTTAGTCACATGAATTCATTTTTAACCCTTCCCAAATTTCTATTATTTTCCTTTTCATGAAACTTGCAACAATATAAATGCATGCTAGTTTACTTCTTTGCTTCACAAACTCAACCAACAAAAAAAAATATTTTATATACTTCTACTTTTTGTTATTGTGTTACTCACCAAGATATGATCACGAAGAGTACAACCATGAACTCTTTGTGCATTATTCTTCAATTACTTTTGCTCATACTGTTGCGTCTTGTCATGTCCAATTTAGTGTTTGGAGATATTGAAATCAATTGCAAAGAGAGTGAGAGAGAAACACTTCTCAAAATAAGAGGTGATCTCATAAATAAAGCTAATCATCTTTCCTATTGGGGAAGTGAAGATAACAAGAGAGAATGTTGTAAATGGCGTGGAATTGGATGCAATAAACAAACAAGTCACATAGAAGTGCTGAATCTGAATGGTAGAGATTATTCTAAATTGGAGCACATTCCTTTGAGAGGTAAAATTAGTCGCTCGTTGATTGAATTGAAATATCTAGAAGTTTTGAATTTGAGCTAGAATGATTTTACTGATCAATTAGATATCTCAGAATTCATAGATTTTCTCAATCCCAACTTAATTTATCTTGATCTTTCATACTCTCTTTTTGGTGGACCGTTCCCCTCTCATGTTGGAAACCTTTTAGCACTGCAATATTTAAACATTGACAAAAACTTTTTTCAAAATGGTAAGAATCTTGAGTCATTCTCTCGTCTTTCCTCTTTAAAGATCCTTGACTTGAGTTTCAATAACCTAAGTGAAGCCAATTTGTGTGTCTTGAAAGAACTTCCTTCACTAAAAATCTGGTCCTTACAAGATTGTGGAATTCAAGATGTGAGTTTGATATCATCTCTCTCATGTGTTAACAATACTTCATCATCTCTTCTTGAAAGACTTGATATCTCTTGGAATGGTTTCTCTTCTTTAATATACAAATGGTTGTTCAGCATTGGTAAAAATCTCGTGTATCTTAACCTCTCTGGTAACCAATTACAAGGTGCAATTCAAAAATCCATGGGAAACTTATGTGCCCTGCGTCATATATTTTTGGATGACAACAAAATCAATGGGAAATTTGATGAGTTATTTGGAAACTTAACTGGGTGCATCCAGAATTCCTTAGAGCATCTGTCACTAAGCTTCAACCAGCTTAGTGGTACTTTCTCTGATAACATTGACGAGTTTTCTTCTTTGAATATCTTGGAGTTGAGTGAAAACTTACTTGTGGGTTCATTGCCTAATATTGCATCTTTTTTTCCATCACTAAAAAAATTGTATCTAGATGGGAATCAGTTTACTGGGATTCTTGGCAATAGTTTCAATGGTTTATTCCATTTGGACACATTGAGTATTGCAGATAACTCCTTCATAGGGATCCTCACAGAAACCCATTTGTCAGATCTCTTCCGATTGAATGAATTATATTTATCTCGTAATTCTCAGTTGTCTTTGAGAATCAACTCTGATTCGGTTCCACCTTTCCAATTGAATCTATTACAATTTCAATCAGTCAAGTTGGGGCCAAAGTTTCCAAATTGGATTAAACTTCAAAGGAACTTGACCTTTCTAGTTATGTCCAACGCTGAAATTTTCGATACCATTCTAACATGGGTTTGGAATACTTTTCCAAGGTTAACGTTTTTTAATCTTTCCCACAACCGGATCAAGGGAAAACTGCCACCAGATTTGTCAACAATTTCTTTTGAATCTATTGAAATAGATTTGAGTTTTAATAATTTAGAAGGACCATTGCCACTGTTCCCATTCAATCTCACATACTTGGATCTCTCCAAAAATCGCTTCTCAGGACCACTTTCAATTCTAAGTTAAATCATTCCTTCCATATCTCTCATTGACTTGTCAGATAACATGTTATCTGGAAACATTCAACAAATTCAATATCAAAGCCTTTTCATTCTGAACTTGGCAAACAATAACTTGTCAGGGAAGATTCTGAACTGGCTAGTGCAAAATTGGGGATTTAACAGTCTGTGGTAAACAATTCTTTGTCAGGTGAAATTCCAAGTCCTGTCGGTAATCTCAGTAATCTTCAAGTATTGGATTTGAGAAACAATAACTTGTCTGGAGAACTGTCTTCATCCTTACAAAAATGCAAAGCCTTAGAATTACTCAATTTGGGAGACAATAAATTGTTTGGAGAATTACTCAATGAGTTCTATGGAAGAATACCATTGCAAATATGTCAGTTGACATATATATAGATCTTAGACATCTCCATTAACAACATCTCTGGGATCATTCCAGAATGCTTCAGCAACTTCTTAATGATGGCTCTACACACAACATCGAGAAATTTGTATTATATTCATTTTACGCCTAACTTGTTTCAATTTCAATTTATTCATAACTTTTTTCTCTCAACCACACCATCCTACTCTATTGAAGTCACTGTCTTTATTGACGGAAGACAATATGGCTATGGACGAAGTTGTGAGCTATTAAGGAACATTGACCTCTCAAGCAACAAATTAACAGGAAACATTACAAGCCACTTTACAAATTTCTCAGCTTTGGGTGTATTAAATTTATCACAGAATTACTTGAATGGAACTATCCCTCGGAAGATTGGTATGCTGAAAGAGTTGATGTTGCTTGACTTGTCTAGAAATTATCTTTCAGGAGATATACCTTCAAGCGTGACTGACTTAACCTTTTTGAATCACTTGGACTTATCATACAACAACTTCTCTGGGAAAATTCCATCAAGCACTGAACTACAATGCTTCAAAGTTTATTGGAAATCCTTTGCTTTGTGGGCTTCCACTGCAGCAAAAGTGTCCAGGAGACAAAAGCTTTGACCAGAGTCAGCCAACTAACAATGGTGGTCTGGCACAGTACAAGAAGATGAAGATGAATTTGAGAAATGGTTTTATGGTTTTATACTGGTATGGGAATTGGATTTGCAGTAGGCTTCTGGGCCATCTGCGATTCTTTAATCTTAAAGCGTTCTTGGAGACATGCTTATTTTCTGCTCATAATCAACATAAAGGACTGGATTTATGTTAAGATAGCAGTGAATTGGGCAAGATTACGGAAGAGATTTTAAAGTTAAAGTAGCCATGAACCTGCTTTCATGGGGTAATCTTTTATTTTCTTTCTCTTTATACATCAATTATATGCAAATAAAAATATGATCTAAGATTATACTAATTTCATTTTTGGTGTTTTGCTAAACATTCTTGCAGAAAGGCATAAGCTAGTTGTGCTATTTTTTATTTCTCTTTATACTAATTTCATGTTATCTGTGGTTTTATACTGCTTGCTAAACCTGATTTCAGCTCCACAAGATGATTTCTGTTCCAGTTATGGGTTTCCTATGTTGTGCTATTTTTTATTTTTTTGGTATAATGTGCTGTGCTAGTTGAGTTTGCTAATCCTAGAGGATGCAGCTGCATTCATATGAAATTTGTACTCTTTGTTTACCACTGTCAATAAGTTTTGCTTTCTGCTATGAACTGAAACTAATAGGTGTTTTTTGGATATGATGGTGTACTTGGTTTTTGTTTTACAGGAATGGGACACTAGTATCTTCTTTTTCAAAATAGAGGTTTTGTACGACATTAGCTGCTTATTTTATGCATGATACGATCATATGAAATACTTATGCTATCATGTATTATTTCAATCTGGATCAAATGTTATACTTATTTATGCCTTTCCTTATTTTGTCAACCAGGACAGGCTATATGTTTGTGATAATCAAAATCCAGCAGGGAATGAAAGTCAAATTATTTCGTATAGATTAGAAGAAAAATAATTATGTAAATCTAGCATTGAGGGAAAAATATTAGAGAATATATTTTGTACCAAATAGTACTCATCTCTACGAATGTCACTTGTCAAGTATCTCATGAGGCACAAGCTAGAAGATAATTGAGTCAAGTGTAAGAATTGTATAAAAAAAATTACTGATCACTTATATTATAAGCAATGGAAGATGCTTGATTGCTTTTTTTGAGGAAAAGAAATATAGTTCATAAGTTCTCCAACATTATTTCAATAAATGACATAATTCTCGAAGAACCAGGGATCGGGTAGTTTCTCCCTGTTCTTAACCAAATTTCACTTTACATCTACTTATAATGCATATCCATACTCAAGCAAAAGGCACATTCAAGCTACTCTAGCAAATTGGAAGTGTTATATTTAAAGTACTAAAACAGAAGGACTAACCAATGCAACAACTATCCAAGATGCTAGGTCACAATATTGAGTATACTAAAAGTGTAACAACTCTGGGTGCCAACATGCGGAGAAAAACCCAAACATCATGGTTTCCATGATGACTGAAAAGACAAAACATAACAAAGAGAAAAAAGAAATAACTTCCACAAGTATTACAACTATCATAACCTGAGTTAATTTATGGGAGTCTATGTTTTTTACTTGAGGGCCAGTCTGCTCTTGGCTATGCTTGTTTGCAGTATAGAGTATGAAGTAATTGCTCATAGCAGATGGAGAAACCACAAGAGATCCTCAAATTATAAATGTCGCCGTCCACATCGGCTGTAATGATCTCAAGAGATTCATCCCTGCGCTTTCTTTGCCCACTAAACATTAGTGACTTCATTAAATGGTATTATTTTCTGAAACACAAACCATCAAATTTCCAAGATTTAAAGACTGAGAATACAAACTAAAAAACAATTAAAACTTAATGGTCACAAAAAAAATCAAAATACTATAGTTACTTCATCTCAGAATAATAATTAGAACCTAGCAAAAATCCAACATAAGGCAAACAAATGTGTATGTAAGAGATTAAAACCTATTCACATAAAAATAAGATACCCTTATGATCTCGCACTATATAATATTATTTATTTAAATTAATTTAAAAGTAAGAGAATATAAATTAACAAAATGTGGGAAAGGGTGAGAGTGAGAGTCGAGGGGAGTCGTTGGAGGAAGAGGATATCCTCCAAAAGAGCAATAAGAAGGTCAAAGTGAGAGAGGGTGAGGCTGGAACTGTGCATGGCAATCTCCCAACCATGGCGGACAGTGAAAAACATAAGCTTTCCTATCGGGACTCTGTATTAGGAGGTATAAAGACAGATACTGGTATGGATATGGAACAGGAGACTGAAGAACATGAAGATAGTGATATTGAAAGTGATGATGACCCTGAGGATAAAGAATGCATAGAAAATGAATTGTGCCATATTTTCCGTCTCAAGAAGGAAGAAAAGAAGAGGATCCGTAGTCCATGGAGACATTCTATCTTTGTCAAGGTGTTGGGTAAACGTATTGGGTATTATTTTTATGTAAGAAACTAAACCAAATATGGAAGCCAAGTGGTGTTTTGAAGGTGATTGACATTGGAAACAACCTTTTCCTGATTTGTTTTTCACAAAGGCATGATATGGAGATGGTGCTGAAAGGTGGACCATGGCTCATTCTTGATTACTATCTCAGGATTTGCCGATAGGAACCAAATTTTGATAATTTGAAGGCTAAAAATGATAAGTTGGCAATATGGATTAGATTTCCGGGGGTTCCAATTGAGTACCATGACAGCCAATTCCTTATGAATTTAGCAAAGTGGATTGGAACTCCCATCAAGTGTGATTCGACAACTAGTAGGGCGGATAAAGGAAATTTTGCTAGAATATGCATTGAAATCGATCTGTCAAAACCTTTAGTCTCATGGTATAGACTCTAGAAACAAATTCGGTACATTGAGTTTGAAGGGCTCCACTTTGCATGCTTTCAATGTGGACGGTACGACCATGACAAGGAGCTATGTCCTAACCACAGCAAAGATCGACACATTAAAGCTAGGAATACTACAAAAACATAAATTCTTATGGAGGATGTTGATCCAAGATGGGTCAAATGGGCTATGCCAGAGGCAGTGAAGACACCATATGGTGACTAGATGCTAGCTCGGAAAACGACAAGGCAGGGTTGAGGATGCAGTTGGAATTTCACGTGCAATATAGGTAACTTAGGGAGACGAAATTTAAGGGATGCCAAATGCAAGGAAAATTAATGTAGAGAGCAATCAACGCCACAATGATGGACAATTGACCATAAGATCTCGTTTTAAGATTTTGTAGGAGTAGAATTAAAGTGAAAATATGGTGAACCAGTAAACTATAAGGGAGGCTGATTGTGAGATGATAATTGCATCAAGAACTAGGGTTAAACGGGTTGGATTTCTTGACGGGCCAGCTTAAGAGTTAATGGAAAAGGAGACCTACTTTATGCTGTCAAGAGGTGAGCTAGATTCTAGAAAACTTATGGCGGAAAAAACCATGCAAACTAATGCCTTATATTTAGTACCAAAATCAACTGCAAGATTTTACCCAAATGGATCACCAATTGGGCTCAAATTGATAGGCCCAATCTCTAGAGAATCAATTTATGCTTGATAGCGCCACGCACGTTAGCTCCACTTATCCAGACCCAGTGAATTCAACGTTTTCCTCTAAGAACCCTCATTACTCTTCTCTTAAAGGAAGGAAGGATGTTGGATTACACCAAACCCTGCCTCCTCATGATATATGAAAGATGAATCACTTCCACAGGTAAACTTAAAGGTGGGTGCATCTTGCCAGCTAATGGTTTCAATGATGCTGATATGGGAATTACTACCCGAGTGGATGAGGTGCAGCACATGGGATACCATTCACGGAGCTGCAAGTGCAGGCTTCATCAAAATTATAAGAACTTTGATTAAGTCCCCCACAAACCAGATATTATGGTGATTATACAGGTCAAGCAAGCCATAACGAAGCTGGAGTTTGATAGTAATCACTTGAAGGAGGCTATTGGTTTTTCAGGAGGCATTTAGATCCTTTAGAATGCAATTCTGAATTTACAAGTATAGACAACTCACTCTCAATTTATTCACTGCAAGGTTCAAGAAGGTAGAGGTACCAGCTAGTTTTTAACTGCTATTTATGCCAGTCCCAGGAAGGATGTTCGTCGAGAGTGTTGGAGAAAAATTCTAAATATTTCTCAAGTAATACAAGAGCCTCGTTGTGCTATAGGCGACTTTAAAGAGATTGCTATGGGAAGCAAAAAGAAGGGAGGGATTCCTAGCAATACTATAAGGTACAATCACTTTTCTAACTGGATTCATGATTGTTGTTTAATTGATCTTGGAGTAAAAGGTTCGCGATTTACTTGGAAAGGTTCCAAAATGGGAGGTTATGTGAAAGTCTTCAAAAGATTGGGCAGAGCATTAGCAATTAAAAACTGGGTGAATCAGTTTCTACAAGCCGTAGACAAGGTCCTTCCAAGATTGAAATATGATCACAATCCTTTATTAGTAGATACTACAGGGTTGCAAGCTGGTACTAGTTAACCTTTTAGATTTGAGGCCATGTGGATCACCCACAAGGATTTTTCGGAATTTCTTTCTAAATAGTGGGAAACTACTTTGGCAACTAACGAAATGTTAAATAAAATCATTGAGCCCTTGAAACAATGAAATTTTAATGTGCTTGGAATCCAAAAAAGGAAACGACGGGCCTTGGCTCATCTACAGGGAATCCAAATTTCTCTTGAACTCTTTTCTTCACATTCTATGATTCAGTTGGAACAAGCAGTCCATAATGAAATTTTGGATATCTTACGAAAGGAGGAACTTCTTTGGTTTTAAAAATCATGAAGTAAATGGATTCTTTATGGGGATCGAAACACCAATTTCTTTCACACTACCACGATTAACAAGAGGATAAAGAATATGATTCCCATGATTCAAGATGGAGAAGGTAATTGGGTTAATTATGAACAAGAGCTTCTGGCAATTGCAACAACTTATTACAAGAACCTATTCATGGAAGATACTATTACTCGGGGATAATTAGATGTCGATCTTGATTTTCCTGAGCTTGATCCTACAGAGCTTCATGATCTTTCCTCTTCAGCTGCTAATGAGGAAATTAAGCATGCTATCTTTTCAATGCATCTGTCCAAGGCTCTCGAGCCGAATGGCTTTCAAGCTATCTTTTTTCAATCTTAATGGAGTATAAGTGGGCCTTCTGTTTGTTGTTTGATAAAAGATTGCATGTTATACACAAATAAAATTAAAAGTGTTAATGCCACTTTTCTAACTCTAATTCCTAAAGTGGACAACCCGTTAAACATGTCTCAATTCAGGCCTATCAACCTATGCAATAGGGTGTACAAGATCCTTCCAAAATTGTTAGTTGCTAGAATGAAGGAAGTCTTGCCTAGGCTTATGGCTCTAAATCAAGTGAGTTTTGTTCTAGGACGAAAGATCCAGGATAATATTATCATTACCAAGGAGCCTTCATGGAATCAAATGAAAGGTAAGAAACAATTTATGATAATTAAAGTTAATTTGGAGAAGGCGTATGACTAATTAAACTGGAACTTTATCAGGAAACTGTTAATTAAGCTGGGTTTTCTGATAATTTTATTGAGTTAATCTTGGCTTGTGTTAGCACTACTTTTTTCCAAGTGCTGTGGAATGGAGATATGACATATAATTTTATACCACAAAGAGATATCAGGCAAGGAGATCCATTGTCAACCTACATTTTTGTGCTCTGTATGGAACAGTTAGGCCATTTGGTTACTAGCAAAGTCAATCAAGAGTTATGCAAAGCTATAAAAGTTGGTAATGATGGGCTTGTGTTTCCCACCTAATGTTTGTTGATGATCTCATTCTTTTTGCGGAAGTCACTCAGAAGTAGGCCAAGGTCGTGAATGATACTTTGTTATAATTTGGTCAAGCTTCAAGGCAAAAGGTTAGTATTGCAAAGAACATGCTTTTAATTTAACTAGAACTCAACATGTAGCTTGATATTATATTATGTATTGATTGTTTAGGTTTTGACATATGATTTATTTAGTTCATTATATGCTTAATACTTCTTATTGATTGACCATCTTTTAGATTGATTTAGGAAACTTACTTGAAAAAGTAAGTTAGTTTAGCCTTGAATGAGTTAGCACTTGATTGAATTCAACACATGTTGTTGAGTTTGATGTATAGGATAGAATATATACCTATATGCCTCGTGTAGCCAATTAAGGTCCAATATTAATGAATCTTGTTCAATGTAATTTACATAGGAATATTGTGAATTGATTAATTGAGATATTTTTTATTAGTAATAGAAATATGCTTATAATTGATTAAGAACCCTAGGTTAATAAGAATAATTTGAAACCATTGACATATACTCTGTCTCTTCTTTTGTTGAAGGACATGGCACTAAGGATAATTTGAAACGACTTGCTAATGGTGTACCAACAGGTTTTTCTTTCTCCATGTGAAATCTCTTCAGTACTTTTTCAACATACACTTCATGCAATAACTAGACTTTTTTCTTTTCTCTATCTCTCTTTATCGTTATCCCAAGGATTTGTCGGGCCTCACCTAAGTCTTTCATATCAAAGACTTTGGACAATTTATTCTCTGCATATTAGGTCTTGTAATCAATATGTCACCTACATACAATGCAAGAATAATGAAATCATTGTTATCAAATAACTGAAATTAAATACAATGGTCACATTAACTTCACACATATTTTGCATCCTACATGAATTTGTTGAACTTCAAATTTCATTCTCTAGGAGCTTGTTTAAGGCCATACAAGCTCTTTTCATTTTACAAACCAGGTTCTCCTTATCTTTTACCTCATACCCTTTAGGTTGATGTATATAGATATCTTCATCTAACTCATCATGAAGAAATGCAGTCTTCACATCTAACTGCTGAAGATGTAGATGTTCTATATTCACTAAACTCATTAATATCCTTATCGAGGTCATCTTCACTGCAGGAGAATTTTATTTTTTTTAGAAATCGATCTCTTTCTTTTAAGCAATCCTTTTTTACCACAAGCCTCACCTTATATCTTTTTAAACCATTAGCCTCATTTTTCATTATGTACACCCATAATGGTTTCTTATCAGTAGGAAGCTTCACCAAGTCCCATATCTTATTCTTAGCTAATAATGAGTTCATCTCCACTTCCATAGCTTGCTTCCATTTCACACTGAAGTCATCTTGTATAGCTTCTTCAAAACATTCAGTTCTCCAGCATCCGTATACAACACAAAATTCAAATCAAGAGAATATCTATTTAGGGCTTTGATTTGCCTCTGGGATCTTGTTAATACAACAGTAACCAATTCTTGCTCCAAATCAACATCATTATTATTGTTATACATATCAGTTTCTATATCAATATATGGTCCTTCAACATTCTCACATTTAGTTCAACTCCACAACTACATCTTGAATAGTTATAAACTCATTCTTATCTTCTTTAACCTTTTGTTTCTATCCTTGTACAGGCATCCTTAATTAAATAACTCATTCTTCCAGCGAATGATAATGGTTCACTTATAATGCCATAAGCAATAACCATAATCGTCTCCGCAATATCCAATCAAGGCACATTTGATAGCATTAGGATCTAACTTTATTTTGTTCTCACTATCAATATGTACATAAGAAATGCATCCAAAAGTTTTGAGAAAATAATAGTTTACCTCATTTCCTGTCCAAGCTTCCTGAAGGATCCCACCATCTAAGGCACTAGATGGGCTTCTATTAATCAAGAATACTGCAGTATTAAAAGTTGCAATTTAAAATTGTAATGGCAGTCTCGAATGAAAGGAAGAGTCCTATTCTTCTTTCATTGACGAGGTCCGGAATATATCGGCTTGTTTGGATCTGGCTTTTCCATGAAAGGGAAGCAAATCTAGCCTCAATTTGAACCAGAAATGAAGAAAAGCATTCTATAACAAGAAAAGCTAAACGTGTGCCTAGAGAGAAAGTCAAAGCAGAGATAATGGAAAGCCCTTCCAAAACCAACACCATAAGATTCACAATGATTGATACATGAAGTGAATCAAATTGTACTATTTGAATCGCAAATAGTAGACAAGTAATTTATGGCAACAATGATGAAGTTAAAACCGTCATCCTTAGAGAAAATGATTGGTGAATGAGATGGCATATCAGTTGGATGTTTTGGCCAGTGGTAGGTTGAACATAGTGTTGAAATGCTTTTCTATGGAGAAGGTCTTTTGGTGACAAGTATGATTCAGATTTTTTTATTTTTAAATTATGGTGCTCAAGTAGGAAGGGTAGTTAGTGGTGAGAGCTTATGATAGAATCTTTCTCTTTGTAACAAAATATTAGCACACTGTTGTTAATATAAGAAAGGCTAATCTTGCCCACTTAAAGTTTTTGTAAAGTATCATTTTTGACTTTTCAATAACTCTCTTGACTTAATAGTCACGTCAGATTGCGAGAAACCTAACTACCACTTTTTAGTTGATTGTAGGCAATTTGTGCAACTGAGTTTGATTTTTTTCTCTACCTAATAAAACAAATTCACTTAAAAGAAGAGAAAACAGAAAACAGATGTTCAGCATCAAATTAAGGTATTAAAATTTATTTCGAAGTATCGTTTCGATAAATCTGGAAATAAAAACAATTTGTGAAACAAAATGAAAATGAAAAATTATTTAGAAACACATAAAAACATATAGTAATTCTGAGTATCCAATATGGCTAATTTCGTATATATAATGCTCATAAATACATGCGAAAGTTAAAAAGCTTAACATTGATATACAAATTGAAGGAAAAAAAAATATATATCAAATTACAATATCATTCGACATTAACATTAAGAGCGATTAAGAATCTTATTAATATAAAAAAAAATGTAAAATATATAAATTATGTAAACAATTACATAAGACAAGAATTTTACTTAACAAGAAATTTATGTTATATTCCGTCAAATTTTATAGAAATCAATCTGTTTCAAACAAAAAACTGCACATTTCCTTTGAATGATGGAAACGGTGTAGTTTTCACCGAACTTTTATGTTTCGTTTTGGATGGGGTGTTTCTACTACAAACTCCAATAAAATAAAATTGATAAAAAATAATACTCACAGCTATAATGCAGGTTAGTTTATTGAGACTTCTTTCTATATATATATATATATATAGATATGTATATATACATATTTATTTATGTTAGATAAATATGTAATGTCATAGTTACATGTTAATGTTAGCCTCTTTTGACCAATAGGTGTTCGTTGAATTTGACAATCAGGTGGACAATTTCTTTAATATGACTGAAACACATCAACTTTGTGTATAATCATCTTAGTTCCTAATCTAAAAGATTGGCCTGGTCCATGTGTAAGGGTATGGGTGCAGACATTTTTTTTTTTTTGGTTGAAAAGGAAAGAAAAACAACAAAACAAAAATAAACAATATTAATCACAATTCGGCACTACCATGTTATCCCTACACTATCTGCATCTAGAATGAGATGAGTAGGGGGAGGGCTTGCAACCACACAAATACTTTCTCTTATAAGTCAAAGCTAGATTAGCTAAATGGTCTGTGGCTTTATTTCCTTCACGATAAATATGCTTTAAGCTAACCTCCCAATCCCTGTCCATTAGGTTCCGAATTTCACAAATGATAGGCTTGTGAGCATTCAAACTACAACAATCCTTTCTAACCAGCCCAATTACCACTTCTAAGTCTACTTTCACCATGACCTTCTTGAATCCTCTATTCTATGCGGCTAGGAGACATAACTTCAGAGCCCATAACTCTGCTCAAACGGAGTAACACTAACGCAATTTTCTCCGAAACCCAAAAATCCAATTACCTTACATAATACCAGTAGCAAGACGTGGATTGCCCCGTGAAGCTCCATCAGTGTTGTGCTTAATCTAAGGCTAGGATGGGGCAGTTCAACCCACCCAAGAAGAGATTGAAACTCTACTTGGTAAGAGCAGTTTGGATGACTCCTAGGTCATCTCAATCTCATTAATATACTTCAAAAACAATGCTTTTGGGATAAGGAGGCCATCTGAAATCCTCTTAGAAGATACTCATATTCTGTCATTTCCAAAGATGCCAACTGTTACACCAAAGATAATCTTCCATTTCTCATCCACTGCATGTCTCGAAATATTGATACCGATCCAATATTCTAGATTAGAGGAAAGAAACAATTATATACCATACCTTTACTTAATCTCTGCCAAATATGCTGAGCCTTCTTGCAATCTCAAAGAGTATGAAGGATTGTCTCATCAGCTAAGTTACAATATCCACAACTGGGGTCTATTCCTCATGCGTCTAGCACGAGCAAAAGTTTGATAACAGCCCATAATTGCATGACCATCCTTAAGAAATGGCTTATCCTAGCTGGCCCGTTCCAACACCAAATAGAATTCCACACCGGAGGGGCTACCTCACTTGTATTACCAGCCAATAAGTCATAGGCATGACAAATAAAAAAGTCACCATTTGCAGTTCTTCCCCAAGCTAGATAGTCTGCATTATCATGCATAGTAGAAGGAAGAAGAGCTTTCATGCATAAGCAAGTATGCATAAGTAGCACTTCATTTATTTTAACAAAGTCCTAGTCCCCTGAAGCAGTGACAAAGTCCTTCACCTTAGCATGTAAATCCACTAAGTTTAAAATCCCCCAAGCTTGCGTAAGCAGAGGGCCCAAATCTGGGACCCAATCATCAACCCAAAAATTGATGGAGTTTCCATTACCTACTATCCACCGAAAGCCATATAAAAGATCTGCCCAAACATTACTGACTAACTTCCAAAGAATTGAATCAGAGGATTTAGCTGATTGGGGTTGAAGTAGGATATGCCTCTTGACTCACTTTGCATGTAATAGCTTGGATGACAAACTATCTTGCTCAGTGAGAAGACCCCAGGCCATCTTCATAGAGAAAGACTCATTCATCAACCTGATGTCCTTAAGACTAAGGCCACCGATGTCTTTTCTCTTCACGATCTTATCCCATTTAACCATGTGGATTTTCTTCCTCTCATCCATATCACCCATAAGAACAGTCTACTAAAGCGATCAATTTCATCATAGATGCCCAGAGGGAGCTTAGTGGATTGCATGGCATAATTAAGGATGGACTATATAATAGATTGCACAAGGATTAGCCATAGATAAGGAATAGGCCTTCTGACCTGCCAGACAAGACTTGACTCTCTCCACAGTATAACTATAATGCCATTTAGTTACTCTCCCAGGTATGTTGAGTACTTGCCTAAGTCGTTGGTGGATTTAAATCCTGACAACCTCTCAATATTCTTAGTAAATAGCTTTTAACTCTACGATTACAATAAAATATTGATTTCTTAAAGTTGACTTTTTGCCCAGAAGCCTGACCAAATTCAAGAAGAACATCCTTGATAAAGATATCTAGATCACTGGTGGCCTCTGTAAATAAAAAGAGGTCAACGACAAACATTAAACGAGAGACACAAGGGCCATCATGATCTACTTGTATGGCTTTTCATAAACCTTAATTTACCTTGCTATTGATTAAGTGACCTAACCTTTCCATGCATAAAACAAAGATATAAGGAAACAAGGGATCATCCTGTCTAATTCCCTGTTTAGGCTTAAAAGAATGAGTTGCTTCACCATTACAGAGAACCTGAAAGGAAGCAGATCTAACACACTCCATGACTAGAGAAATAAGTATGTCATCAAAGCCTATTATTTCTAAGGTTTCATGAATAAAATTCCAATTAAGCCAGTTATAAGCCTTTTCTAAGTCAATCTTGACTGCCACGAACTGGTTCTTGCCTTTCATTAGTCTCATAGAATGCAGGAGTTCTTGAGTGATAATGACATTGTCTTGTATCCTCCTACCTGGCACAAAACTGACTTAATTGGGAGCCACTATTTTGATCATAACCATTTTCAAACTTTGCACCAAATTTTTTGGGATGATCTTATAAATAACATTAAATAACATTACACAGGCTAATTGGCCTGACTTGAGTAATGTTCACAGGTTGATCAACCTTAGGGATGATGGTGATAAAAGTGGAGTTTATATTAGTATTGAGCCCCGGGTTTAGCATACAGTCCCTAACTAGATGGTGGATCGATTGCTCAACTAACTTCCACTGATTTTGGAAAAAACTGCTTGGGTGCGGTCTGGTCTAGGTGCCTTGAAAGGATGCATAGAAAAAAATGCCATCTTTACTTCATCCATACAAGCTAACCTTGAGATTTTTCTTACCAGATCACTATTAATGGAAAGGAAACCAATGGCAGTGACTAGCTTACTCCTCACAAGCCCGTCGTCATCAAGTAAATTCTTGTAATAATTGGTAGCTATCATCTTCAATTCTTCAACATCATCCACCCATTCTTCTCTCCCATCCTCAAGCATAACAACTCTATTTTTTCTTCGTCTATTAATTGTGGTGGTATGAAAGAAATTTGCATTATGAACCCTATAAACAATCCATTTACTCTGAGAATTTTAATACCAAAGAACCTCTTTCTGTTGAAGGATTTCCATCAGCTCTTAATGCACATCATTTTCTAACTGAACTAAAGAATGCATACTGCATCATTCTAATTCCATTTGAAGGCCATGAAGCCTAGCTAAAACTCTTTTCTTTCTATTACCGAGCTGGCCAAACACTTCACGATTCCATCATCGTAAAGGCTCAATAATTCTACCTAAATTAGTTGTAACATTAGTAGTTCCATCCTATATTTTGTGCAAAAAATCAACAAAATCTTTATGCAGTACCTACATCACCTCAAAGCGAAAAGACTTATGGTGGTAATGATGCAAAAGTCCCTGAGTATCAAGCAGCAGGGGATTATGGTCCAAATTCATTCTAGGAAGAACTTTAACCACCGAATTGAAGAAAAGAGTCACCCAATTTATGTTAGTTAAAGCACTGTCTAGGCGTTTAAACACCCACCTATAACTTCCATGTTTTGCACCTTTCCACATGAATTTAGGGCCTTAAGCACCAAGGTCCATGAGATTGCAATCCGTTATCCAGTTGTGGAATTGATTATATCTTGTACTATTAATTGGAACACCTCCCTGCTTCTCATGATTGCCAACAATTTCATTTAAATCTCCAATGGCACACCAAGGGTCTTGGATGCCATAAGCAATTTCCCCAATCTCATGCCAGCATTATTGACGAATATCGCTTCGGGGGCTATCATAAATAGCCGTTAAAAACCAGCATTGAGAATCGGTCTCTTGTATCTTACAATGGATGAATTGTGGGTGAGAGATGACAACCTGTAATCTGACTTGGCCCTAATTCCATAACACCCAGATACCTCTTGAGTAACCAACGGCATCCTCTATATGATAACTGTCATAACCCATCTTGTTAACAATGGTTGTAGCCTTTAGTCCACTAATCCTCGGTTCTAGAATCACTTATGGACTATTATCCAGTCTCTGTACCTTGAATCCACCCTCTCTCTATCGATGTGTTCTAAACCCTTCTAGAGTCTACATCCTCTATAAAACACTTGCTTTTAATACCTTGTCGGTGCCTTGATCTCCTTCTTTAGTAGAGTTAGGGCAAAGCTCAGTTAAGTGTCCGTACCTCCTACAAAGAAAATATTTTAAGTAAAGCCTTTCAAACTCAATGTGACGAACTTGCTTCCTGAACCGATATCGAGAGACAAGAGGCTTGGATAGGTTAACTTCGATATATATCCTTGCAAAGTTACCTCTGTCTGCCCTACTTGTTGTCTCATCACACATAAGAGTGTCGTCTATAGGATGCTGATTGGTTCCACTTTCTTTAGAATGTTGACCATCCTCCCTATGATGTCGCCTAGGATTATGGATGTTAATAGAACCCGGTATCTCAGATCTACATGTAACTTATTTGGGCGACCAGCTCGCCATCCTTTACGGACTATTATCCAGTCTTTGTACCCTGAATCCACCCCTTCTCTATTGATGTGTTCTAAACCCACCTAGTGTCTACATCCTTTATGAAACACCTGCTTCTATTACATTGTTCGGTGCCTTGATGTCCTTCTTTAGCAGAGTTAAGGCAAAGCTTAGTTGAGTGTCCATACATCCCAAAAGTGAAGTCATTCAAACTCAATGTGACGAACCTGCTTCCTCAACTAATATCGAGAGACAAGAGGCTTGGATAGGTCAACTTCGATACGTATCCTTGCAAATTTGCATTTGTCTGCCCCTACTTGTGGTCTCATCACACTTAAGAGGGTTATTAACTCTTTGAGCCAGGTTTGTGAAGAACTGGCTATCAAGGTATTCAATCAGAATTCCTGGGAACCTAACCCAGATTGCTACTTTGTCATTCTTTGCCAAGATCGGATTGAAATTGGGTTCCTATTAACGTGCTGTTAAATAATGATCTAGTATAAGCCATGGGCCTCCTTTAATGACTAAATCTACATCTGCCTTTTGAGAGAAACAGATCAAGAAAAAGTCATTACTAATGTCTATCACTTTCAGCACCCCTTTCGGTTTCCATATTTGATATAATTTCTTGCAAAGAAAGTTGTATCCAATTCTCTTCCCCATTAGCTTAACAATTAAAGAATTCTTCCATGGATCTCGTAAACGTTTCTTCTCTAATTTGGTTAGTTTGATAACTGGACAATCATCACTCTCCGGGAAGGTTTCATCATCAGAGTCATCCTCACTTTCAACATCAGCCTCCTCATGTTTCTCTTTATTGTGCTCCATTTCCATACCACTGTTAACAGATTACTTGTAGGAAATCTTCCAATGATCAAAGTTTAGATAGCATGGAAAAATCCTCGTTGGTGATACCGGCTCCAATCCCTGCCGTTTTAACCTTCTTGTTGCTTTGTTGGAGGTTATCCTCCACCTTCAGCGATATCTCCGTCTCTTTTCGCTCTTACTCTCCCATTACTCACAATTACTATAATATATGTTTTCACTTATTTCTCTATGTTTCGAAATAATTTTCTGTTTTTATTTTATTTCAAGAATCATTTTTCTTTCTAGGCTTATCGAACAGTATCTTGAAACAAATTTTAATACCTTAATTTGATGCTGAATATCTTCTTGTTTTTCTTTTTCTCTATTCTTTTAAGTGAACTTGTTTTATTAGGTAAAGAAAAAAAATAAAACTCAGTTGCATAAATTGCTTGCAATTAACACAAAAATGGTAGTCTAATAATCTGAAGTGATTGTTAAGTCAAGAGAGTTATTGAAAAGTTAGAGATGATACTTTCCATAAAACTTTAAGTAAGTGAGGCATGATAAGCCTTTCTTATATTAACAATAGTGTGCTAATATTTTGTTGCAAAGAGAAAGATTATATCATAAGCTCTCACTACTGACTACCCCTCCTACATGAGCACCACAATTAAAAATAAAAAAATAAAAAAATCTGAATCATACTTGTCACTAAAAGACCTTCTCCATAGAAAAGCGTTGTTAACACTATGTTCAACCTACAACTGGCCAAAACATCCAACTGATATGCAATCTCATTGACCAATCATTTTCTTTAAGGATGATGGTTTTAACTTCATCATTGTCACCACGAATTACTTCTCCTACTATTTGCGATTCAAATATTACAATTCGATTCACTTCATGTATCAGTAATTGTGAATCTTATGATGTTGGTTTTGGAAGGGCTTTCCATTATCTCTGCCTTGACTTTCTCACTCGACGCACGCTTAGCTTTTCTTTCTGTAGTACTCTTTTCTTCATTTCTGGTTCGAATTGGAGCTGGATTTGCTTTCCTTTCACGGAGGAGACAGATCCAAACAAGCCGATTCATTCAAGACCTCGTCAATGGAAGAAGAAGAGGACTTTTCCTTTCTTTGATGTGCTGAGTAATCTGATGATCCTCCTAGTTTTGAAAGAAATAAGAAGTCTCATTCTGAGATACGGTCATGGGTGGCTTGGGTTCCTTTGCTGCAGATATGTTTTGGGATTCTTACTTTAATGACTCTGAAACAGATTCTGAATAAGATGAAGAGGATGTTGATGTTGATGATAATCCTTGGCTGAAAATTCCAATATCTCAGGATGAACTAGAAACGATTAGGCAACCCAGGAAAAACTCTCTGCTTGTCAAACTGCTGAGAAAATCACTTTCTTATGGGTACTTCTCAACTCATCTATAACAAAAATGGAAATTAAAGGCGGATTTGAAACTCACAGACTTGAGTTGTGATTACTATATTGTTTAACTGAACTTTAGGGATCATATATGGCTTATTTTAATAGAGGGCCCTTGGATTATCTCTGATCACTATTTGACTATTTGAAGACGGAAGCCATAGTTTCAACCAATGAAGGAACAGATTAAGAAGACTATTATATGGATTCATTTGCTTAGTCTTCCAATAGAATACAATTCCAAGGCCCTGTTGGAGCTATTAAGAAGATTGGTAGCCCGTTTGAAGATTGATAAAAACAACTGACAAGTCTGATAGGGAAAAATTTACCTGTTTTTATGTTGAAATTGATCTTAAATTGCCTCTTGTCTCGAAAGTAAAGATTGGTAAAAGGTGAAGGAACGTGGAGTATGAAAAAATTGAAACAATACCATATGGTACCAGAGTGTCATGATTGTGGATCCTGAGGTGCCAGAAACCTGCAACTGTGGCACCCAACGTCGATTCCTTCACCAAGTTTCACGATTTTGGTGTTGTGGCACTAGAAAAGTGTGGTTACGTCATTGACCTGGAGAAATTTACTCCAAAATGGACTCAAAATTAAGTGAATAACATATAAAGAACTAGTGATTTAAGCAACTCTGAATATAAGGCACTTGTTGCTTATCAAGAGTGAATAAACCACAGATTCGTGCTAAAAAGTTGCTTAAAGAGTGCCAAGTGAAATTTGTTTTCATATCACATGTCATGTTTACTACACCATCCGCAACTACATTGACTTCTCTGTAATAATGGTCAATCTTAACATTAAGCACCTGAAGTAGCTGAGTCAACTGCTAAAATTTATCATGAAAACGCCAGAGCGGATTAATCTTATGGATAACATAATGGACAAGTGCTAAAGAGCCACAGTTTACAAGTACATTCTCAAAGCCCTGGGAAGCACAAAACCTTAAGCCTTCAAGCAGTGTCTCAAATTCAGCCACCATATTAGATTTAACACCCAAATATACCCTGTAAACAAAAAGCATCTCATTGGAATTAGTTCTAGTAATGCCTTCCACAGCTGTCTCACCCAAGTTTCCCCGTGAACAACCATCATAATTAAGCTTAGCAAATAAAGGAGGGGGAAGCTGCCATTTTAGGATGATGACCTTCTTTAGCAATATACGCATAGTATATATACAACATGATTGGAGAGTCTTAATGTTTTAACCTTATATTTTTTATCACTATTTTTGTTTTTCTTAGGAGAATTTCTTGCCCTCTCTTGTACTCTTCTTTTTCTCAATATTTTTTTTTCCTGATAAAAAAAATGCTTAATTACACTTACAATCCTTATATATATATATATATATATTTCAGAATTCACTTTAATCCCCTTCGTTTAAAAAGTTAAAATGTCATCCTCATATTATGAAAACTACACAATATTGTTCCTACCGTCATGTATCATCCATTTTAATTAGACGGAAGCTAACTTAGACTAATGGGCTCCCATATGTCATCCAGCATGGCATAATGGACCATTATATTCTCCTTTAAAATGGCATCTATCAATGCCTATAATAAGCCTACATGCTGTTAAGAACCCTCTCTTGCATGCCTAAAAAATGATCGTTATGCAATGTCGGATGACACATGGGAACCAGTTAATCTAGGTCAACTTCCGTCCAATTAAAATAGACGGTACATGACGGCTGGGACCACATATTGTATGATTTTTGTAAGTATAAAGATGATATTTTAACTTGTTAAACTAGGGGACTAAAGTAATTATGATAAAAACTTTAGGAACTATAACTGTAACTTAAAAAAAAAAAAATTCAATCTTATGATTGAATGCAATCTATACAATTCATAATCTATTTGATTAGACCTGAATCTTAATGTTGTACTTGTCATATCTCGATTTGACCAGATATTTTAACAACTCTAAATAAGTATTTCATTTTTATTTTTTATTTTTGTTTAAAAGCCATCAAAGTGCCTTCAAAGAGAATAAAGTGCTATTCTTTTGAAGCAAAAAATACATTTTACTCATATCATAAATTACTTTTCTTTTTTATAGGATAAGTTATTATCATTTTTCATTGATTTTCTTCTTCTTCTTCTTTTTTTTTTTTTTTTTATTACATCTATTTCATTTATTTTATTTTTATAAGAAAAGAAGATTTTATTGAGAAATGAAGAAGTACAAATGAGAACACTAAGTTCTATAAGGAAAAAACAAAAAACAAAAATACAAGAGATGAGGAAAGCTTAATACATTAAAACTTTCCAATCACATTGTATATCGACAAGAAAAATATCCTGAAAGGCTCTAAAGAAATACACCAAAATAAAATTAGAAAAACAATCTTATCTCAGATAAATTGTTTTGATAGTCAATGATCATAGATGATTTTCGCATTACACTCTAACTCGTTGTTTTGTTAAACGTGGTATTTCTCCAGCTTTGTGGTTTGGGCCCACGAAAAAACCGTAATAGTAGCAGACCTATAATTAGGTTTTCTAATATGGCTACAAATATATATATATAACTTGAAATAATTATATTGTCTATTAATGGTGTTAAAATACTCCAACTGAGTCCTCCAGCTAGAAATAAGGCCTGTTTAAGGGTGTGATTATACTAGTGTAGGCCAATAAATTCCAGCTATCGTAGGTTGTTTAGTGTTTTGCTAGCCTGATGAACTACATAATTCTTTCTTGAAGAAATCTTAAGATCTAATTCGGTTCGAGTAATCAAGATCAATATTCATCCTTACACTCTTATGAAACCTACAATTTTGATATTAAAAATGTGTTAGTACATCTTCATCTGAATATATACCTTTTACATTTCTTTTACTTTCAATATGCTTAGATATTTTGCTTGTTATTCTTCTACTTCTTCTCCTCCAAAGTTTTTTTTTTCTCAATCTAATAAAATTCTCAAAGAAGAAATCAATTTTAGAGAAATTTCCCAATTAATTAATAATTTAAATTTTTCAAAAATCCTAAGCAATGAAATTTATAGACCTAATTATATGTTCACCCTTAAAAGTGACCATACAATCAAAGTTGTAGAATAAATAATCCCAATTGATTTTGATTATAAAGAAATTTCTCTACTTTTAGAAAAATCCTGCAAAATTCGTAAACAAAAATACAATTATTTACACCTTGGATGCATCTAGATTGCTGCAAAACCTTTAACAAGAGAAGGACTTAACACCTCTATTACCTTGTGTCATCGCGATTGTCAAATGAACAATTTTCATGAATCACTCCTAGGCACAGTTGAAACTAGCCTTTGCAGTTGTTCGATCTACTTCAATTGTTTTCCAAATAAGACAATTTCTTTACAAGATAAAACATTTGAGATTCTTTAATCTTAAATGTCAAAATTTCAAATTTTAATATTAAACCGAGATCTTTTCTAATAGCTTTGGTTTATAGAATACAATATAAAGCAATGATTTCAGTTTTTACTTCAAAATCTCTTCAATAAAAAAGAAAAGGAGAAACAGTTATGTTTCTCACAAATCTTTCAAAAGCTAATGTAACAACACCAAAATCAATTTCTTGGGAAGATGTTCATCTTCCTAAAAATGGACTCTTGATAAAGTCATGCTGATTCAAGATCAAAAACCTTATTCTATTTATGAAATAACTCAGTACTGTACCAGCAAAGTAGAAATTTCTTTTAATAGAACAAAAACAGTTAAAGATTTTCAAATACTTCTCATCAAAATTTTGAAATTTCAAAACTCTCTGGTTCATCAAGACGTTCTTGTTCTTCAGTTCCTTCAACAATTCATCTTTAAGGTTTAGAAAGTACTTCTAGGATTCCTAGGGCGTTATACACCAAAGAAGATGATAGCCAATCTAAAAAACCTTCTTCTCCAACTTTTTCATCCTTAAATGACAATTTGGAGATCAATATAATTCAAACTATTTTCCAAATTGATAAAGAATCTCTTAGAAAAGATTTTTATCATGAGAAACAAAATTGCTAGGACTTGGATTTTTTAAAAATTTATTGGTTCTAAAAGACAAAAAATACAAACTTAATACAATTTTATGGAAACTCATAAAATTCATATTTCGTTTTTTGAATGGCTTGAAGTTTATGCAAAAGAAACTGATCTCCAATATTCGGTCAGTGTTAACAACAAACTTTCCAAACAATGGTTAACTCAAAAGGATGAAGTTGTTAATTCAATACTTCATTCTAGAAAATATTTAAAATTTCTAAGCAAAATGCAAAAGGAAAACAAACTCCTATCCTTGCAACTCCTTTTAAAACCAAAGATTTAACTGAAAAAGTTACTCCTAATGATATTCAATCTCTTTATGAATAAAATAATTATATTAATATTTTCTTTAAAAATTTAGGAGACTAAATCTCTAATTCTAGTCCTGGTTAATCCTCTTACCAATATTCACAAAGTGAGAACCAGTTTTCTCACCTCATCAAATCCTAACTAAATATCAAAAAGAGTTAAAAAAATCAAATTTGGAAAAATTCTTCTCAGCAAAAACTTATTGATAAAATTTCACAACAACTTGTAAAAATTGATAAAAATATTGTCCAAGATACTCTAGTTTGAAAACATCTTTCCATTAATACTCTTATTAATGTTGAATCCACACATTCTGATGAAATTTCCTATAAAAAAAAAATAAATCCTATGCAATCCATAAGTTGGTGTCAACGGCAAAAATTATTTATTCTAAGGCTTCTGCTTTACATCTGGTTATTGAAGAAAAACTCTAGTAATCAATAATTCTTTTAGTGTAAATAACATTTATAAATAGAATATATATGCTCAATTTGAATATAATACAACAAATGACTATGGTATGTACTGCTTGCCAAATTGCCCATAATGTTTTAGACCATTCAATCGTTTATGTTTTAGTTGCTGATTTTACTGGTCAATCAAAAAGCTGGTAGGATGAACATTTCATTGAAGAAGAAAAAAGCCTAATAAGCTTTGCTGTCAAATCTAACCCTAAATGCAACCCAATTTTAATCAATGAAAGGGAAGAAATCCTTGATGCTATCAATATATTCCTCTATGTCATCACAAAATATTTTATAGGAGACCCTTCCATTTTGAGAGATAAGTCTGCCAAATTTCTCTTTAATCTTAAATGTCTTACATTAGCTAACTTTAGGTGGTACAAAAATACGTTACGTTCTTTACCAGAGTCTTTTCTAGGTCCAATAATAATCAACTTTTCTAAAAAGAAAATTTTTTATCTGGTCTTTCTCGCTTTTAGGAGACAAATTCAGAGAAAAAATTCATAATATCAATAATGGGATTATCTTATATGAACAATTAACTTATGGACAGCTTTTGCAACTATGTCCACAAAATTACGTTAAAAATCTTTCAAGATGATAAAATTCAAAGACAATTAGCGAAAGAAATATCCCTAAACCGTAAGGATTTCGGAAAGTTTTTGTGTTCAATATGGATTTGATTGTCCTCCTAATTCTTATAAACCCAAAAAGAAAAATGTTTCAGAATCTCTTAAAAGTTACAAAAAATCTTCAAAAAATAAAGTTGGTAAAAGAATACATAAACACAAACAGTGCTCCTTAATGTTTCAAAATAAAAATAAACCTCCTGTGTTTGTTTAAAATTTAATAAACCAGGTCACATTACAAAATATTGTAGAATTACAAGAAAAATAAAAACTTTAAATATCGATAAGGTCCAGTTGCCAGCTTGATTATCTTCTAATTGATTGATAGGAAAGCTTCGGCTTTCCTCCGATAATGAAGAAGCCAATCAAATTCAAAATGATCAAGTTTCCTCAAATCCTCTCATCAAACTCTTGAATGTAATGTCCTCACAACGGAATGTAATGTCCTTAAAAGGAACAAGATCTTCTCTTTAAAATCATTATAAGTCTTCTTGATGAAGAAGACAAGAAAAACTATTTACTAAAACTAGAAGAAACTTTGGAAACCCTAGAAAAAAAACAAAACAAATCTCCTCTCATTTTACTCAAAACTGTCAACTCCTTCAATCTAAAAGACGTTTGATCCATATTTAATTCTTCAAAAACACAACATAATACCCTTCAAGATCTTCAACATGAAATGTCAAATTTAAAACTGAAGTAAAAAATCTTAAAATTTAACAACAAAATAATTTTTTGCAATTCAAAGTTTTCAAAAAGGAAAAAAGAAATCTTCTATACGAACTTCTTCTGAATCCTCTTATGATGAAAAACTAATAGAATTTTCTAAAAGAATATTTCCTCAATCTTATTACATGAGTTACTCATCAAAGATAGTATATTCCAATCAAACTAATTATTAGGAAATTTTTTGTTCTTGAAACTAAAGCATTATTTGACACTGGTGCAACTCTAGCTATATTTTAGAAAGGGCAAGTTCCTATAAAATATTATGAAGAATAATTATAAAAGGTTAACTTCTACTAATGGCACAGAGATAAGGCATTAATAACAAATGTTCAAATGTTATAATTGATAATTCTTCTTTACAAATTTCTACAACTTTCCTTCTTGCAAAAAATATCATAAATTTAGTAATTCAATATTCATATTTTATTTCTCAACTAGATCCATTATGGGTCAATAAAGGAAATCACAAGAAGTCATGGGTTAGACTGTATCTTTCCCACTTTATTAAAAAACTTGTTTCCAGATATGTCAATTTTCTTGAAAATAAGCAAAAATAAATCAATTGTCTTTTTGATGAAATATCTTTCAAAAGAATTGAAAACAAACTTAATGATTCTATCATTAAAAACAAAAATAAAAATTTTGAAGGAAAAATTCAAACAGATTTATTCTGATCTTCCAAATATTTTCTAGAAAAGAAAGCATCATATGGTTGATTTTCTACATGAAAAATATTTTCATGAAAAACAGATTCTTACAAAAGCTCGTCCAATTCAAATGAATTAAGAAATGCTTAAGTTTTGTCCAAAAAAAAAAAAATCAATGATCTTTTTCCAAAAGGAACAATCCTCAAAAAGCAAGAGCCTTTGGTATTGTTTTGCTTTCTATGTCAACAAAAATGCTGAAAATTGAGTGTGGTACTACTCGCTTAGTTATCAATTATAAACCTTTAAATCAAGCCCTTCAATGGATTAGGTATCCTCTTTCTAATAAAAAAGACCTTCTCAATCATCTTTACTATTCAAAGATATTTTCAAAATTTTAATATGAAATCTGGTTTCTGGCAAATTCAAATAAAAGAATCTGACAGATACAAAACTGTAGTTATTATGCCATTCAGTCAATATGAATAGAATTTAATCCATTTTGGATTGAAAATGCTCGTTTTGAATTCCAAAGAATTATGAATGACATTTTCAATCGTTATACAAAATTTATCATTGTTTATATTAATGATGTTTTAAACTTTTCTCAAAATATAGATGAATATTTCAAATATTTGAATATTTTATTTGGTATAACAAAAAAGTATAGCTTAACTATCTCCAAAACTAAGTTCAACATTTTTCAAATAACAATCAGGTTTTTTGGTTATAATATTCACCATAGAACTATTACTCTAATTAATTGTGTTATTTAATTCTCTGATAAGTTCCCTGATCATATTATTAACAAAACACAATTACAAAATTTTTTGGATGTCTCAATTACGTCTCTAATTTCACCCCAGGAGATAGCAATCTTATCAAACCATTGCATATCAACCAAAAACTAATTCTCCTTCTTGGTCTGATGTGCATACTAATATTGTTAAACAAATTAAACTGAGAGCCAAACACCTTCCATGTTTGTATCTCCCTAATCCTCAAGCTTTCAAAATTGTTGAAACTGACACATCATATATAGCATATAGTGGCATTCTTAAATAATCCATTCATGAAAAATAGTATATACACAACAAAATTATTATACTATCAAAAAAGAAATTTTAACAATTATTTTATGCATCTCCAAATTTCAAAATGATTTATTTGGTCAAAATTTTTTTATCAAAGTAGATTGCAAATCCAAAAAAAATATTTTACAAGAAGATGTTAAAAATCTTGTCTCAAAACAAATTTTTGCTAGATGACAAGCAATTTTATCTACCTTTAATTTTGACATTAAGTATATCAGAAGAAGCTATAATTCTATCCCAGATTATCTTACTAGTGTATTTTTGCACGGTAAGTAGAATGCCAAGGAAAAAAAAAAAATTGAAAATGATTTTTCAAATCACCAAAAATCTTCCCTAAAAGAGGAACCCTCAATCTCCTCAGTAAAACTTACTTAAAAACAATCTAAAGAATCTTTTGCATTTCCTATTAAGACCTTAATAGGAATCCAAACTCAACTCCAAAGCCAAAACCCCTCACCCTTACAAAATAGACTTTGGCTGACCTAGTTTACAAAGAACAATCTAAAATGATTGTTCCTCCCAAAGAAAGTTTCAAGTTCAATCCTCAAGAGCTTGCTTAAATGATATGTTAGTTAGCTCAATCAATCACGACAATTCCTTCAAGTAAGACTCTTGTCTCTCAATCTTCTCCAATCTCTTCTCAAAAACTCCAAACTTTTTATGTCCCCATTGACATACCTCAAATTATTATCCAAATGGAACCAAAAGTTTGGTCTGATTCTCCCCTAAGCAGTCCATCACAAAGTGTTTCTTCCAAATTGGCATTTCTCGCCTACTAATCTTTAAAAACTCAGAATATTATAAATTTATTTTAGTTGATAGTGATGCTATTGTTATCAAATATTATAAATCTAAAATAGATGCTAATTTTATAATGCATTCCACAATCCAAATACTGAAAATTCTCAATCCTTTCGAATAGGAAAACTCCCATTTCCTAAACCTCGAAAATTTTCCAATCTTTTGGTCCCATTCCTACAACTACTAGGATTATCAAAATGCATGGTACAATCACATTTTATTTCCACAACAAAAAGTTATAAGCATTCATGGCTTATTTACTTCAAAAATAATGGCCACTATAAATTTCCTTATTGGTTCACCCAGTAGTGGAATTTACGTAGTCCTTACACAAAAATTCTTCTGAAATAATGTTACATAAGGATTATTTTACTTCAATGAGCACTTAGCCCACAAGACCACAATCCAATTATGTTGCATTTCTTCTCCAAATTTACCTTGGCATGGGTTTATGTTTGGCAGTACAAGTATCCCTAAATATTATCAAAGACTTAAAAGAATCATAAAATATCTAGCATGTTCTTCTCAAACAAGGTTTCAGCAAAATGATTGGTAAGAATTCAATACTAAAAAAGCCTTGCAGCCTGTTATCAAACAATGGTTCCAAAAGAATCCCAAGTATCTCATTAAGCAGCTTCCTGAAGTAACTCAATTTTTACAATATAAATCTCAGATTTCTGCAAAACTAACTATCAATTCTTCCAAAAAGAATACCTTCATAGTATTAAAGAAATATTTCAACTATTTTAAACAGATAATAAAGCCACTTCAGCAACTCTAGAAAATGTAAAAAAATTAGTTGCTAGTTCATCTTTTAGAGCCTCAGGAAATTATTCAAATGACTTTGCACAATCCAATAAAACGTCTGTTACGACATCAACCTTGCTAGTGATTAAAGCAATTCAAAAGTCATTCTAACATACTATTACTACACAAAGACACTGTATCAGTTATTGTAACAAATAGTAGTTTCCAAAATTTTCTATTTATAGAGAGTTGTTCTCTTAGTCCAAACCGGAACCAGTTAGAGCTCTGATATAGAGTTTAAGAGAAACCTCTATGTAACCAACCAAAAGCTTTCTTCCTTTTACTATATGTTTGTAGTTTCTAACCCAATGACAATTTTCATTTCTTGCATCTTCTCTCCCCTGGTTTAGCGTGCGGACTACTGTCACTTTACCTTCCCCCTTTACTTTATGCAAGTTAATTTATGTCTTTAATTTTATTCATTGCATAGCATAAATCATATAAGTCCTGCTGCTCCTTACTTCACTACTCCTATGATCTACCCTCAATGAGAAAACAATTTTTAGAATAAGATTGAATCTTCTGCAAAAGTGAGATCAAATTCTTATGAGTGATTGTAAATATTCTTCAATAACAATTATTGCTAGCTTAGTGCTTCTCTTAAGTGTAGCCTATATTGAGTTAACAATCTTCTGTCTTTTATTGCTTTATTTCTGTTATTTGTTATTGTTGCATTGTTAGATATTTAACAACTAGTATCTAAGCTAAGGCTATATAAATCGAGTGGGAGTAATGGCAGATGAAAGTAAAGAAAAAATTAAAAAATTTAATGGACATAATTTTCAATGGTAAAAAATATAGATAGAGGATCTATTGTAATAGAAAAATCTGTATTTGCCATTAATGGAGAACAAACTAGAAATGATGAAAAAGATGACTGGAAAATATTGGATAAAAATGCATTGGTGATAGTAAGATTGTCTCTTACATCACAGGTGACCTTCAATATCACATAAGCAAAGATGACATCAAAAGTCATGGAAATGCTAGCTAAGTTATATGAAAAATCCTATAGTGCTAATAAAATTTTCTTGATGAAAAAATTATTTAATATGAGAATGACTAATAATTCTTTTGTTCTTGATCATTTAAATAATTTTGATATGGTCATTAGTCAATTACTATCAATGAATGATTTTTTTAATGATGAATTAAAATCCTTTTTTTTTTTTTTTGTTCATTGCCTAAGAGTTAGGATAGTCTTGTAATGACTACCTATAACAATATCACTGGAAACTTAGTTTTCAATGATGTCGTTGGTTGTAAATTGAATGATGAGATACGAAGAGAGTGTATAGACTCCAAAATTTGGTACAATGCTAATTGTGGACTAGGGGTAGACAAAAAAAAAAAAAGAGGAAATTCATATAAAGATCGAAAGTCACAATATAAGGGAGATCGAAATTAAGAGGAACATGAGAGTGTAAAGCAACTGATGGAAAAAAAAATTACCGAAACTATGGAAAATCTAGTCATATGAAGAAAGGCTGTTGGGCCGATGGAAATGACAATGACAAGGGAAAGCAAAGTGATGAGGAAGCCAATGTGATGGTGGGTGATAGTTGTAATATAACTTTTGTTTATATGTATCAATTGATGTTACATCTAACGTATAGTTTATTAATTCTATTGATTAATGATGTTCATAGTGATTTGAGCTACGTAACTGTTAGGAATGAACAAATATGTGAGATTGCAGGAAAATGAATAATTATTTTAAAATTATCAGATAATTGTAAATTAAGATTGAATAATATTAGATATGTTCATTCCTTGAAGAAAAATATGATATTTGTGAGTAAGCTTGATAATGAAAGGTTTTGTGTTAATTTTGGTGGAGGAAAGTGGAAGATTACAAACAAATCACTAATTATGGTAAAAGGTAATCTTATTCGCATTTTGTACACTATTAATAATTCTAACATGTGCAATTGCTGCATAGTTACTATAAATGGAAGTTCGACACTATGATATCACAGACTTTGAAACTTTAATAAAATTGGTATAAAACAGTTGCATTCAAGAAAATAATTTCCAAACTTGAAAGGTTTGGAATTCAAGTTCTGTGAGGATTGTGTACATGGAAAGCAGAAAAGAGTCAGCTTCCAAAAATGAGGACATATAAAAAAGATTGAGAAACTGAACTAGATGAATTAGACGTGTGAAAGCTAGCTCATGTATATTCTCATGGATGTAAATCTTACTTTGTTACTTTTATTGATGATGCAACTAGAAAAACTTGGGTTTTTGCCATTAGTTACAAATCTAATGTGTGTGAAAATTTACAGAAGTGGAAGGCACTTATAGAAACTGACAAGGTAAAAATGTGAAGTGTTTAAAATCTAATAACGATGGTGAATACCGAGACAATTCAAAGAGTACTATGAAAAGTATAAGATTCACAAGATTAAGACAATTCCTAAACACCACAGTAGAACAATTTTGCTGAGAGGATGTACAGAACTATCCTAGAGTGTACTAGTAGTATAAGAATTCATCCAGGACTGCCATTACAGTTTTGGACTGTAGTTGTTGATATTGCAATATTCTTGACCAATAGAAGCCCATATAATGCCTTAGATGGTGGGATCCCCGAGAAAGCTTAGACAGGAAATTAGATAAACTATTATTTTCTTTAAACTTTTGGACGTATTTCTTATGTACATGTTGTAGTGAGAAGAAGATCAAGTTAGATCTTAAGGCTATTAAATGTGCCTTCATTGGATATAGCGGAGACGAGTATGGTTATCGCTTATGGGATTTAACGAAACATTGTCATTCGCAACAAGAATGTGGTATTTAATGAAGGATGCATATAATAGGATAGAAAGCAAAAGGTTGAAGAAGATAAGAGGGAGTTTGTAACTTGAAGACATAGTTGGTGGAGTTGAATTAAATGTGAGAATGTCTGAATAACCACAAATTGATGTAGAAACTTATATGTCTGACAATAATGATGGTGTTGATTTAGAGCAAGAACCAGTTACTCCTGTATTAAGCAGATCCCAAAGGAAAATCAGAGTCTTAGATAGATATTCACCTTATTTGAATTTTGTGTTGTATATGGATGTTGGTGAACTTGAAAATTTTAAAGAAGCTATACAAGATGAGTACAGTATGAAGTGGGAGCAAGCTATGGCAGAGGAGATGAACTCATTAGCCAAGAACAAGACATTGGACTTGGTGAAGCTTCCTAATGATAAGAAACCGTTACACATCAAATGGGTATGCAAAATGAAAAATGAGGCTAATGGTTTAAAAAGATAAAAGGCGAAACTTATGGTAAAAGGATTTGCTCAAGAGAAAGGGATCAATTTTTGAGAATCTTTTCTCTTGTAGTAGAGATGACCTCAAAAGTAAGGGATTGATGAACTCATTAGCTAAACCGTTACATATCATGAGCAGTTAGATGTGAAAACTACATTCTTACATGGTGAGTTAGATAAAGATATCTATATGCATTAACCTAAAAGGTATGAGGTAAAAGGTAAGGAAAACCTTGTTTGTAAATTGAAAAATAACTTGTATGGCCTTAAACAAGCTCCTAGACAATGGTATTTGAAGTTCGAAAAATTCATGCAAGATGCAAAATATGTGCAAAGTCAATGTGGTTATTTAATTTCAGTTATTTGATAACAATATTTTCATTATTCTTACATTGTAAGTGGATGACCTGTTAGTTGTAGGACCTAATATGTAGAGAATAAATTATTTGGAAAAAAAATATACAAAGTCTTTGATATGAAAGACTTAGGTGAGGCCCAACAAATCCTTGGTATTACGATAAAGAAAGATAGAGAAAAGAAAAAGGTCTCATTATCACAGGAAGGGTATGACGAATAGGTACTTAATAGATTTCACATGGAGAAAGAAAAACTTGTAAGTACACCTTTTGCTAGTCGTTTCAGATTATCCTTAATGTCATGTCCTTTAACAAAAGAAGAGGAAGAGTATATGTCAAGGGTTTCAAATTATCCTTATTAACCTACGGTTCTTAATCAATTATAAGCATATTCCTATTACTTATAATAATATCTCACTTAATCAATCACTATATTCCTACGTGAATTACATTAAACAAGATTCATTAAGATTAGACCTAAATTGGCTACACAAGGTATATAAGTATATTCCTATCCTATTCATAAATCAAACTCAATAACATATGTTGAATTCAATCAAGTACTAACTCATTCAAGGCTAGCCTAACTTGCTTTTCTAAGTTTCCTAAATCAATCTAAAAGATGACTAATAAATTAGAAGCATTAAGCACAGAATGAACTAAATAAATTATATGTCAAAACTTAAGCAATCCATATATAACATAATATCAAGTTTCATGTTGAGTTCTAGTTACAATTCTAGAAAGGAAACTACTTCATACTAGTTAGTGTAAACATAGATTAAACAATAATAAAAATCAAAGAATACAATAAAAGTAAAAAAGGAAGTGAAATTAAGAAAGCTATGAAGGTTGTTAGTCTTTAAGCTTCAATAATCTTTGCTCCTCTTGTTTCCTTGCACTATTGACAAGCTCTAAAACTCCAAAAATTCTTAGCTAACTTGTGACCCTCGAGTTCTCAAGCTAGTCCCCTTTTTATACTCTTAAAAACCCTAAATTTCATTTTAATTCAAACTACAATCGCACCAACGCTGCAGCTACATCTTCCTAATGTCGAGGCCTTGAAAATCAACTAAATTGGGCTGTCAGGCATTGGCTTGGGGGCCCCAATGCCTATGTCTTGGAGCTACGGCGCCTACCTAGGTTGGCTCTTGCACCTAGGCTCAAGCCTCCTAGGAAGAACTCATTGCCTTGTGCGTTTTGAGCAGTTTGACTTCTAGTTTGACCTCCAATAGGACTCCTTATTGTATTAGAGCTTCAAAACAAAAAGACTAAGTTAGTACAAGTTAGAACTCCTATAAAACACTCAATTCCTAATCCTAATCCTAAAACAACTAGGAATCGACATCTTAATATAATACAGACTCAACTAGAAATCCAACTAAAACTAAACAAAAACCAACTAAAACTCTAGAACATAACTAAATTAATATGAGTAAAAGGATGTAAAATAATTATATTTCCAAGAGTTATCACATATGCAATCGCTATAGGAAGCTTGATGTATGTAATGGTTAGTACAAGATTGGATATTGCACATGCATTGGAAGTTCTGAGAAAATACATGCAAAATCTTACAAAAGAACATTGGAAGGCAGTACAATGGATACTCAGGTACTTAAGAGGAACATTGACGTATTGCTTGTATTTTGGTAGAGGGAATTAAGATGTACAGAATTATGTTGATGCAAACCACTCATGTGATGTAAATGGTGGAAGAAGCACAACAGGATATATTTTTATTGTAAGTGGAACAGCTGTAAGCTAGACTTTACAGCTATAGAAGGTCGTGGCATTTTCAACCACGAAGGCAAAGTATGTTGCTATGACTAAAGCAAGGAAATAGATGATTTGAATTTAGTAGTTCATGGAAGAATTGGGTAGAGGTCAGAGAGTCAGTACATTTTGGTGTGATAGCTAAAGTGCGATTTACTTGGCAAAGAACCCGGCATTTCATTCAAAGATGAAGCATATTCAATTAAGATATCACTTCATAAGATCAATGTTGGAGAATGGGCAACTAAAGCTTGATTAAATTGAAGGCAACAAGAACCCTACAAATATGTTAACAAAGGTAGTGGAAATAGAGAAGTTGAGTATATGCTCAACTTTAGTAAATCTAAGAGCATTGTTAATGCACGTGAATAAATACTAAGTCAAGTGAGAGATTGTTGTTTTGTGAAACCTAGTATTTCTTTAACTTGGTGGTTTGGGCTTAGGCCCATGAAAAGCCATAATTGTAGCAAACCTAGAAATAGGTTTTCTAATGTTGCTCTATTACTCTATTACTCTATATATATCGTTATATGGGAGAAAAAATATCAGAGAGAAAATCCATATGAGAAAATACTTTTTAGAGTAGGAATGAATCTTCTGCAAGATTGAGATCAAATCCTTGTGAGTGTATGCTTAAGCGATTATAATATTTTTTCAATAACAGTTATTATTAGCCTAATGTTTGACGTGGACATAGCCTATATTGGGTGAACCACATAAATCTAGTATCCTTTATTGCTTTATTTCTGTTATTTGTCATTGCTGCGTTGTTAGATATTTAACATAACCAAGCTCTGCAAATGATAACAAAAAAAAACACATATCTAAAGATATTTGATATCCTTTTTCATAGAACAGAAAACATTTGTAGAGATACGTGTGATATTTTTACACCTAAAGAACAAAAAATAATTAAAAGAATAGGTTGGCTTTTGTAGAGTTGGTTAATCATGTGGGCGGATCCAGACTGACACCTATGCATGCTAGAGACTTGGTATGAATATGTGAATTCGAGTACTTTTTTATTATGTTATTTGAATTAGATTCCAAACTTATATTTGTTATAATTATTAAGTTGTAGGAGAAAATTAATTAATTGAGTTTATATTTTAAGTATTTTTTTTTTTTATTAAAAGGGAAGGTAAAAAAAAATAAGAATAAGAACTAGAAATAGTTATTCTACTTTGTCACACAACACCTACATTATTAGCTTCACAAACAAGACCGAGAGAATGAGGCACTTGCAACCATTTGAGTTCACTACCATGGCTATACAAAGTTAAGTTCGTCAAGTAATAAGCCACTTTATTGACCCCTCGATGAATATGACTTAATTTGACATCCGAATCCTTACCCAACAAACAACTAATGTCACAAATTAAAGGTTTATGAGCATTTAGTTGACAATCCTCCATTTTTACCATGTTTAGTACCACTTAAAAGTCCATTTCAACCAACAACTTCTAAAACCTTCTGTTCTAAGCAGCTAGAAGACCTAGCCTCAGAGCCCATAACTTGGCTCTAGCAGAACAACACTTATCAATTTTTTGTCCAAAACTAAACTCATAGCTACCTAGGGAATTCCAAATCAAACTTGTAGCACTTACTGCACCTAGGTTTCCTCTTGAAGTCCTATCAGTGTTAAGTTTCACCAATTCTCAAGTGATGCAATCCACTAAACCTAAATATGCATGCTTTTCCAAATAGGAAAGGCTAGTCTAGTGACTTCCTCTGCAATATCCACCTTGTTGTCAGATTTACCTAACAAGTGCGTGTATCATGAACAAGTAATAAAGAGTAAGTAGAGATCATTCCTATGAGAAATTATATATAACAATTGCTAAGTACTAAAATTTACCAATTCTAATTTTATCAAACGAATGAACTTTGAGATTAATATTTTAAACTAAATAAAATTAAAGCAAGCTAATGTAAGAATGTAATGGAGGAAACATAGAATTTCAGCTTTCCTGAACACTTACTTGGATTAGTATTATCTTATCATGCTTAGTTGTGATACCAAATTATTAACATAGGGTTTTTATTCAATTATAAGTATCTTTCAAATTACTTATAACAATATCTAACTTAACCAATTCACTATATTTCTATGAGAATTACTAGACTTATTAAGAATAGACCTAACAATGGCTACACAAGGTAATTGAGGTATATCCTACATACAAATCAAATTCAAACAAACATGTAAATGAATTAAAACAAGTGCAATCTTATTCAAGGCAAGACCTAGATTTCCTTCGTCAAGATTCCTCTAAGTTACTAAATCAATCTAAGTGGTAACTAATCCTAAAAAGCATAAAACATAGAGCATAAATAAGATAAAAAATTCATGTATCAAACCATAAGCAATCAAATTATAAAATAAAACCAAGCTATATGTTGAGTTCCATTGCAATCTTAGTAAGAAAACTACTTCATCCTACTTAGTGTAAACATGGCTTCATAAAGAAAACATCAATGGTTGTCAGGCTTCATCTTCATTAATGCAAGCTCCTCTTACTTTTTGCACTCTTGATGCCTCTAAACTCCAAACTTTCTTAGCTAAATTGTGTGTCCCTTGATTCCCTAACATAAACCTCTTTTAAATAGGCTTCAAAAATAGGTCAACTTGGACTAGAAATCGAGCATGCGCTACAATACTGAAGTTCTAGCACCTAGACACTGAAATTAGGAGAAAGATCATCATTGGGCACCTAGGAGCTACTTTCTTGCACCTAGGCGCCATTCTTCTCAGGCATGGATGGTTTTGCATGCAAATTTAGGCACTGGCGCCCATTTTCCATAGTCGTGCCCCGACTAGGAAATCTTTGTTTCACTCCAATTTGACTTTAAAGGAGTTTTCTCTAAGCATTAAACCTTCAAAATACACAAACTAAGTTAAGAATGAATAGAATTCCTAATTAAAGGCTAAATCCTAAGCATACTCAACTAGTATTCAACACTTTAAAACAAATGACTCAACTAAGCAACAATTAAACTAAAACTCAATATAAAAAGGACATGTAATAAGGCTATTTCATAGACTTATCACACCCCCCAAACTTAAGATTTTGCTAGTTCTCAATTAAAATAAAAACTAAAACACAAAAGAAAACACATAGACAAAAAATCATCATACTAACATAATGACTTCCCCCAACATGCTCCCAAAAGTTTCACATGATTTTTAACTAAATATCAACCAAAAGTATCATCCAATTCATATTTTAATTCAAAAGAAAGAAACAAAGTCAAATGGATTTCCAATATGTGTGTATGATTTTTTTAACAAATGAATGCATGCAATTCGGATAAGTTTATATCTAAGTAAGATCTAACTTAGTACTTTAACCCCATTAGCTTGCTTTTTGACTCTCTCTCTCCAGTAATGTAGACTCTATTAAGTCAATGATCAATGAGTCTTTATAAAGCTTGTAATGTAGGCTAGGTAACGATGTAATAAGCACATAAATCACTCTAGAATCTTGTAGAGCTCTTTCCACAACCTAAGTAATATCCAATTGGCATAATCTTTTTCTTTTCACCACTTCATATATATCTTTTTCTATTTGCTTGGCTTTTTCTTTTTCCTTTTTTTTTTTTTTTTTAAATTCTTGTCACACCCCAAAATTTATTTCTTTTTGTTATAAATATAAAGGTGATCAAGAAGCACAAATATATACTTTTGTTCTTTCAATGATTCTATATTTTTCTCCTTTTCTTAGCATAGCTCAAGAAATTCCTAGAGTGATCAACATGCCTAAGAGTAATAGTTCAAAACTGGAATTTCAAAAATGGTTAGGCAAAAAAATTTTGTGGGTATCAAATAAAAGACAATATAGGCTCCATGGGGTAAACTAGGGATATAGCATAAAACATGGTAAGATTAAAAAGGCTCAAGCGGTTCAATGATTGCTTAAATCATATCCCTAACTTAATTTTGTCTAGGATTTTACCTCAAGAGAGAATCAAACAAATTATAAGGTTCCTAACTAAATATGAACTTTCTAAACTTAAACGGTCTCTAAATAAGTAACACAATTCGAAGAAAAATATCAAGTGTATAATACGTATTGGAAATCACATCCTACAATGCTACAAACTCGAGAATTTAACATGAATGTCAAAGATCACATGAAAACTAGAATATTATCATAGGATAAGTGGATTCCATTATAAAAGCACAATAACATCATGGTTAACTAACAACCTAAAAACACAAGTACACCAATAAAACCCTCCCAAAAACTTAAGACAAACATTGTCCACAGTGTTTAAAATAATAAAAAGAATAAAAATAGAAAGACTCCCTGGCATTGAAGCATGATGGAAATCTCACTAATCATTGGCCTTGTTAAAAACATATAAGTTTGTAGGAGGTAAAAAATGATGAACTTGCAAAAATAAACAATACTTAATAAGAACTAAAACATAAATTAAAAAGAAAAATTTAGAACACGGGTTGCCACCTAATAAGTGCTTGATTTATAGTTGTTGGCTTGACTATTAGAATAGTGCTCCTAAACAAGCGGCTTTCCCCCACAGTAAGTGTCATATAACACTATATATAGGTCTTGATTTAAGATGCCTTCAAGCTTGGCAATATTTGGAAGTACTTGGCATGTGCTCTCAACATCATTTGGCTTTGAAATCTTACTTGGTATATGTAGAGGTATAACGTAAGGAAGGTGGTAGGGGAGTTGGCCACATAGGATCTTCATAAATAAAACATTCAGTGGCTAATTTAGGTGGAGGAAGAGTTGGCCACCAAAGATATTCATAGTTGTTCTCTTTAGCGGCTAATTTATACTCAGGAGGCTGTGGTTTTTCTCTTAGAATCAAGTCTTGAGTTACTTCCTCACAATGAGAGTCCGCTTCTATACCCAATTAAGGTTCACTAATTTGGTCATCTTGGATTTCGTTATGGACTTCTTTTTCTATGACCAAATTAAGCTCAATAAGTTGGGCACCACGGACTTCCTTATGCGATTCTTCTTCTACAACATGAATGCATGGTGGAATAGAATTTTGTACCCATTCTTAAGACATCTCTATTTTCTCTTCTTTTGGTGTAGGATCACCCTCACTTGATGTAGGTTACTCTTGAAAATGATAGGATAAGCCAAGGTCTCAGACATCTCATAGACTTTATCCTCTTTTAGATTCACAAACACTCCACCAGCTAGCCTATTAACCACTTTCTTTGTCCTTTCATGAAAACCATAGTATATATAGAGATTAAACCATTTTGGTAGGTTGTGATTTGGACACATACTCAGCAGATAATTGAAACTTTCCCAAGCCTCTTGGAATGATTCCAAGTCAGATTAAACAAAACATGAGATGATCCATTTATTGCATCTCTTCAATGCACCTCACAAAACAAATAATAAAACAAAATTAGAAAGATAAAAAGAAAAACAATATTTGAATTAAAACTAGAATTGACTAGCATTAATATTAACAAATATTAGATTGATTCCCCATCAACGACGCTAAAACTTGTTATCGGATTTACCACATAAATGCATGTATAGTGAACAAGTAATAAAAAATAAGTAGAGATCATTCTCATGATGAATTATATCTAACAATTGCTAAATACTAAAATTTACCAATCCTAATTTATCCAAATGAAAGAATTTTGAGATTGATATACTAAACTAAATAAAATTAAAGCAAGCAAACGTAAGAATGTAATGGAGAAACCTACAATTACAACTTTTCTCAACAACTCACTTAGATTATTATTATCATATCATGCGTAGTTGTATACTGAATTATTAACCTAAGGCTCTTATTCAATTATAAGTATCTTTTGAATTGCTTATAATAACATTTAACTTAATCATTCACTATATTTCAATGAAAATTAAGTTAAGCTAGACTCATTAAGAATAAACCTAACAATGGCTACACAAGATATGGAGGTATATTTCTATTCTACATACAAATTAAATTCAAACAAGCATTTGAATGAATTTAAACAAGTGTTATCTTATTCAAGGCTAAACCTAGATTTCATTAGTCAAGATTCCTTTAAGTTACCAAATCAATCTAATTGATAGCTAATCAGTTAAAAGCATAAAGTATAGAATAAGATAAATAATTCATGCATCAAACCCTAAGCAATCAAATTATAATGTAAAACCAAGCTACATTTTGAGTTCCATTGCAAGTAAGAAATCTACTCCATGCTACTTAGTGTAAACATGGGTTCATGTAAAGAAAACATCAAATAAACACAAGGAAAAAAATAGTAGAATGAAGAAAATTGATGGTTGTCAGGCTTCAATCTTCATTCATGCAAGCTCTTCTTCCTTTCTGCACTCTTGATGTCTCTAAACTCCAAACTTTCTTAGCTAAACTTGTGTGTCTTTTGATTCCCTAGCATAAACCTCTTTAAATAGGCTTCAAGACACTCAAAAAGAGTTCAGCTTAGACTAAGAATCGAGTCGGTGCTGCAACACTAAAGTTCTGGTGCCTAGGCACTGAAATTCAGATAGAGCATCATTGTTGGTGCCTAGGTGCCATTCCTCTCTACCTAGAAGGTTTTGCACTCAAATTTAGGAGTTGTGGTGCTCATTTTCCATGGTCGTGCCTCCTGACATATAGAAAATCCTTGTTTTACTCCAATTTGACTTCAAAGGGGTTTCCTTTAAGCATTAAACCTTCAAAATACACAAACTAAGTTAAGAATGAATGGAATTCATAATTAAAGGCTAAATCCTAAGCATACTCAACTAGGATTCAACACTTTAAAACAAATGACTCAACTAAGCAAAAATTAAACTAAAACTCAATAAGATAGCAAATAATATGAATAAAAAAGACTTGTAATAAGGCTATTTCATAGACTTATCACACTTCATGTAGAAAATATAGGATAATTGCTTCAAGTTCTATGGGCCATATGAAGCCTTCCTCAAATACACATGTTTCTCCACTTCCAAATAAACTAACAAAGGATACTAAAGATGACAGGCCAGTTCTGACTACCCTACAAGTTACGAATACCCCAATCCACAAGTGACTCTGAATAGGAATTGTGATCCTGCAATCCTCCCAAAAGCATGTTTCAGTAGATTGAGCTTTATGACATTCCCTAAAGATATGAATAGTTGTTTCATCATTCATATTAAAATTAACATATAAAGGATAGATTCCACTAATACAAAAGGCACAAACACAATTCTTTAGTAAGCCATTATGCATCATCAACCACAAAAACATTCTAACTCACTGGGTACCTCTTCATTTCCAAATCAACTTCCACACATTATGCTTTACCTTGTCATTCACATCTGTGAGAATGTTATAACCAGATTTGGCCGAAAAACCACCATTTAATGCCATTCCCCAAGCTATACTATCAAGATTGTCATATGGCATAGGAGGGAGCAAAGCTCAAATTCGATCATAAATGTTAACTGGAAGCATCGAAGCCATATTGAATTGATCCCACTCCCTATTTAGGTTGTAAATTCCACCACTTTAGTTCCTAAATCCACAGTCCCAATATCCACTGTAGCTAGTGGAAGAAGTGGTACAATGTCTGGGACCCAATCATCAACCCAAAAGTGTGTAAAGTGACCATCCTTTATAATCCATCTAGTCCCATAGAGAACTTCAAGCTAGATTGCAACAATAGACTTCCATAGTGGGCTATTTGTAGGCCTTGCAACTTGGGGTTGCAAGATATCTTAACAATGTAAGTACTTTGCCTTCATTATTAGAACCTAAAGACTATCACCTTCCATAATTAAACCCCAACCTATCATCAAGTGAAAAGTTAAATCCATCATCCTGAGGTTTTTTAGGCCCAAACCTCCATGCTTCTTGTTTTTCATTATTATATCCCAATTAACATTGTGGAATTTCCTCTTGTCTTCTAACTAACCCCATAAAAATTTCCTGTTAAGTTTATCAATATCATCGCAAACACCAGAAGAGATTCAAGAAGATTGCATAAAGTACAAAAGAATAACTTGGATATTCGATTGGGCCAACATTACTTGGCTTGCCATCGAAAGACAATTAGTCTTCCACCTTATTAAATGACTTTTAACTTTGTCAACTATGTGCTTAAAATGTTTCCTAGTCAACCTTTCATGGAGTAAAGGCACACCAAGATACTTCCCTAAATCATCAGTCGATTCAAACCCCAAAATTATGTCTATTTCACGCCTAGTATGTTGTGTAACTCACTAAGTGCAGAAGAACGTGTTTTTCTCAATACTAACCTTTTGCCCCGAAACTTGACCAAACTCTAACAAAGTATCTTTCACGACCTTGGCTCGCTCTGGAATGACTTCTGCAAAAGAATGAGATCATCAACAAACATTAGGTGGGAAACACAAGTCCCAACATTACCAACCTTTATAGCTTTGCACAGCCCTTGATTGACTTTGCTAGTAACCAAATGGCCTAGCTGTTCCATACAAAGCATAAAAATGTAGGTTGATAATGGATCTCCTTGCCTGATACCTTATTGTAGTATAAAATGATCTATCATATCTCTATTCCACAGCACTTAGAAAGAAGCAATGCTAACACATGCCATGATTAGCTCAACAAAGTTGTCTTAAAACCTAAATAAATTAAGAGTCTTCCTAATAAAGTTCCAGTTTAGTCGGTCTTATGCCTTTTCCATATTAACTTTAATTATCATAAATTGTTTCTTACCTTTCACTCAATGCATAGAATGTAGAAGCTCCTGGGTAATGATAATATTATCCTAGATCTTTCATCCTAGAACAAAAATCACCTGATTTAGAGCCACAAGCCTAGCCATGACTTCCTTTATTCTAGCAACCAACAATTTCGGAAGGATCTTGTACACCACATTGCACAAGCTAATAGGCTTGAATTGAGACATATTTACAGGTTGTCCACTTTAGGAATCAGAGTTAGAAAAGTGGCATTAACACTTTTGATTTTATTTGTTTATAACATGCAATCTTTAATCAAACGACAAACAGAAAGCCCAACTATACTTCTTTGAGATTGAAAAAAGACATCTTGAAAGCCATCCATCCCGAGAGCCTTGAACAAATGCATTGAAAAGATAGCATGCTTAATATCCTCATTAGTAGCTGAAAAGGAAAGAACATGAAGCTCTGTAGGATCAAGCTCGAGAAAACCAAGATCGGTAACTAAATTACCCTGATTAATGTTATTATCCATGAACAAGTTCTTATAATAAGTTATTGCAACTGCCCGAAGCTCTTGTTCATCATGAACTAATAACTTTGTAAAATATAGTTATTTTACATCTTTTTACTTATTTTATTGTTGCTATGTTCTAGAGTTTTAGTTGATTTTTTCTTAGTTTTTAGTTAAAGTCCTTATTATATTAGGATGATGAATCCTAATTGATTTAAGCTTAAATTAGGTGTTTTATATAAGTTCTAACTTATATTAACTTAGTTGTGTCTTTGGAAGGTTGAATGCGTAAAGGAGTCCTATTAGAAGTCAAATTAAAGGTGAATTTGGGATCAAGATTGCAAAAATTGTAAAGCAACATGTTGCTGCTAGAAGCACCTGCGCTGAGGTGCTATAGAATTCGAGCTAGGGCACCAAGGGGAGTGCTAAGGCTCCAGAAAAATGAGGCTGCAACACCAAGCCCACTACTAGGGTCCAAAACTCATCGATTTTCGAGGCCGTGACGTTAGGAAGCTGCAGCTGCGGTGCCAGTACGATTCCTAGTTCGAATTAAAGTGAAATTGAAGGTTTTAAAGCCTATAAAATAAGGACTAACTTGAGGACTTAAGATCTACAATTATACATAATTAAGCTAAGATTTTTTGGAGATAAGGAAGCCATCAAAAGTGCAAAAAGGTAAGAGGAGCTTGGATGTTGAAGATTGAAGACTGACAACATATTGATTTTCTATTATTCTAATCCTTCTTTACTTTTCTTGTATTCTTTTGATATTTATATTATTTGAGTTTATGTCTATATTAGGTAGCATGAACTACTTTATTCTCTGGGATTACAATTGAAGTCAACATATAACTTGATGGTTTTTATTATTTATTGATTGCTTAGGGTTTTGGTATATAGATTATTTATTTCATGTTATGCTTAATGTTTCTAGTTGATTAGCTACCAATTAAATTGATGGAGTTTAAGTTTTGCCTTGAGTGATATAACACTAGTTTGAATTCACTCACATGATTATTTGAATTTGATTCATATATAGGATAGGAATATACCTATATGCCTTATGTAGACAATTAAGGTCTACTCTTAATGAGTCTTGCTTAATGAATTCTCATAAAAATATAGTAAATTGGTTAAGTGAGATATATTTATGAGACATAAGAATATGCTTATAATTGAATTAGAATTAGTAAAACAATTTTCAAGCAACGATGCCAAAAACTTGACACGGATTTTACCTACGCAAGCGCAAGTATTGTGTTCAAGTAATATAGAGTAATTATAGTATCGTTTCCACAAGGAATTGTCACTAATATTAGCTAAGTATTACAATTAACACAATCCTAATTTTATTCAAACAAACGAATTATGATAGAAAGATCTAATTTAAACTAAATTTAATTAATAATAAATTAAAGTAGATATTTCAATGGATAAAGGCTTAGAATTACAATTTCTCTCAACACTTCACTTGACTTATTATTATCTTATCATGTTTAGTTATGATATCGAATTATTCCTATCCTATATATGAATCAAATTCAAATAATCATGTGAGTGAATTCAAACAAGTGTTATATCACTCAAGGCAAAACTTAAACTCCATTTTCCAAGTTTGTTAAGGTTTACCATATCAACTTAATTCGATATCATAACTAAACATGATAAGATAATAATAAGTCAAGTGAAGTGTTGAGAGAAATTGTAATTCTAAGCCTTTATCCATTGAAATATCTACTTTAATTTATTATTAATTTAATTTAATTTAAATTAGATCTTTCTATCATAATTCGTTTGTTTGAATAAAATTAGGATTGTGTTAATTGTAATACTTAGCTAATATTAGTGACAATTCCTTGTGGAAACGATACTATAATTACTCTATATTACTTGAGCACAATACTTGCGCTTGCGTTGGTAAAATCCGTGTCAAGTTTTTGGCATCGTTGCTTGAAAATTGTTTTACTAATTCTAGTTCATATTAATTCCAAGCAATTATAGTTTTGCTTCAAACTTTTTATTTATTTATTTATCTTTTTAATTTTATTTTATTGTTTGTTTTGTAAGGTACAATGGAGATATATGCTGAATATATCCACCTCACATGTTCCACTCAATGTGATTTGGAATCATTCCAAGATACTGGGAGAAGTTTAACTATCTTTTAAAAATTTATCCAACTCACAACCTACCAAATTGGCTTCAACTCCATATACTTCTAAAGGCTAGTTTGGTATGTTGGAATGGCCATTCCATTCTATGTATGATTTCATGGAATGAAAATTCTTTCGTTTAGTGCATATTTAGTCTCAGAATACTCATTTTTTTCCAGCTATTTTATTCCATAAAAATAGGAATCCTCAAACCCACCTAGGGGGTAGAATTGCTCATTCTTACTTCTATGAAATTAGTTTAGCTTAGTTAAATAACAAAAAAACACTTTATTATATAAAATAACTTGAATATTAATAAAATATTATTATTATTTATAAATAAAAAAATATTTATTATTTAATTTAGTCAAATGACAAAAATATCCTTCATACCACATTAAAAATATAAAATTATATAAATAAAAAAATAAAAAATTTGTATATAAAAATAATAATAAATCAATTCATTTTAATCAATTACAAATATACCCTTTATATCATTGTAAATAATTAATGTTAAATAAATAAATTAGTTAAGTAATTTCAAACTTAAATATTAATATTAATAAATAATAAAATAAATAATATTTTTTTTTAATTAATTAAAAAATTAAGAAATATATATTTTCATAAATTATGTTTAATTTTTATTACTTTATCTATAAAGGAATATTTTTGTCATTTTGAAATAATATAATTTTTATTACTTTGTCTATAAAATGATATCTTTGTCATTTTAACATAATTTTGACATTATTTCATGTCTAAAATCTGTTTAGAAAATTAATAAATGAAATAAAATAATTATTTTTTCATTGGTTTTTACCAAACACTAAAGTAAGTCAATTATCTTTCCTCTTCATCCATCTCATTCCAAGTTAATATAAAAATCATTCGTATCTCCAAATAATCCGAAAAATGGTAGATAATTTGTAGTTAATAAATTAGAGTAAGTTTCTCTACTTGTAATTCAGACTTACTATCTAGTCTGAATTTATTATACTTTATTCTAGTCTCCAAAAGCCACTATATAGCGGTGTGGGGGGTGGACTCAAGAATATTATTCAAAAATAATTTGAAATAAATTGGAATTGAATTAAAATTTAGAATTAATAGGTTCAAATAAATATCTATTTTTTGTAAAGATTAAAGAAAACAATTATTTTTATTTTATCACAAATATAATTTAAAAATTGAATTATATATTAAAAAATAAATTCAGAATTTGAAATTCAAAATTTTATTAATATTATTCAAAATTAAATTCGAATTTAAAAAAACCCTACACTTCTAAATCAAACTAGACTAGACTAGACTAGACACACAACAGTGTTGAATCTAGCCCAGAATCTGCAAGTTGATTTTTTCCCTCTGGAAATGACTCTTCCATCGTCAAGCCACCGCTCTTTCACCGGACTGTGATTATTCTGGCGTTCATCAACTCCATCGATTCTCCAGCAGACAGCTAACACATGGAGGCTCTATACTCGAAGCTCTTTGATAAGTACACTAAACTCAAGGTCTCTCATTTCTCTCAATTTCTCGTTAACACAGTTTAGGTTTGGTTTTTTTTGAATTTTTATACGTACTTTTCGTTCTTTTACCAGACAACGAAATTTTCGGAGTTGGAGCATCTCAATAAAGATCAAGAAATAAAATTTATGAATTACCTCTCTGGTATGTAAAATTTCTTCATGACTTTTGTCAATTTTGCTCAATTGACAATTCTAAAGACAGCAGAATCTGTTATACATTGTCGTTTAGTGAAGATTTCACTTTACATTCCGAATTTCGGTCTACAGTCAGACTTGTGAAAACCCATTTCTGCATTTCAAAGTTATTGTGCTTGTGATATTGTGAGATGCTTTAGGGTTCTTGAATGTAGTTATGGACACGTTCAGCTCAATAACATCGAGTTTAGTTCTGCAACTTTTCTTTTTCATTTCTTCTTTTTGTGAAAATCCCTTCTTGAGTGTGTTACTTCTCTTCTACAGAGAGAAGAAAGTTGCAGCATTCTTTTATAACTGGTATCAGAGGCAGGTTAGGGGCTTTTGAAATTTTACAAGTTTGGAACAATAAATTAAGTGGAGTTACCCATGACTAATTTTTAGTATTATGTAGTTTTATTTTTTTTATGACGAATGTAGATCGTGGGCTATATGTTAACATCTCCGTGGTTCTTACAACTAGTGGTTGCTTACATTTGTACTCTGGTCTTTTTGTGAGGTCTGGACTCTGGAGTAACTGAACTGAGGTGCCTTACAGTCCTTAACTCCATATCGGTTTTTACAGCTGCAGAAGAATTGATAGAGCACTTAAAGAATGATAATGACCAGTTGCATGCCCAGGTTGATGACTTGAGAAGTGAAGTGGCCTCCATTAGGCATGCATTACCAACTTCCACCAACTTTTTCTTTTCCTCCATGTTCACTTAGTTTTTTAATTAGTTTTACAATTCTTCCTTTTTATAAATGCAAATGAATCTTTGTGGACTCAAACTGCTGTTACCATAATTTCAGGCTCACCAAGGACAAGCAGGTCGATGACTACCAGAGGCTTTTACTAGAAGAGAGCAAGAAAAGTAAGACATGTGGATCATGTGTTGAATGTTCCTTGACACTATAACTATTTTTGTATTTCTTTATGATAGTCTTTTGTACCCATGAGTTTATATCTGGTTTTAACAAGACTGATGAGCATATAAGATATGCATCTTGCTTGTGCCTAACACCAGAAAACTTACCACAGAATATGTTCAGAATGACATCAGAAAACCATCGTTAATCACTATGGGATAGAAAACTATAACAACTTATTAACTGATAATGGTGTATATTGGATAAGAGCCTAAGATGGTTTTATATGATTATTGTGTATTGGAAGTGTTTTTGATATGCATCCTGGATTCAAGATATGTAGTTTGACATTAACCATCCAATATAGCCCTAGCTCATATATTCCCAACCTTGAGCTGTATTGAAGGCTGAAAACACTAGGTAGGTACTTGGGCAAAAGCAATATCCTAAAGTTGCTCCAAATCAAGTTTATTATCTTCCTGAATTAATTTATAAGATAAATATACTCTAGATGATGATGACAGTAAGTATATAGTTATAATGCCATAGAGGACATTAAATATAATATTCTACGGAGCATTTTCCCTTGGATTTGCATATACGTTGGTATAGTTTTTTCCTGGATGCTCTTGATGCTTTGAGGTTTAGTTCTTTGTTTTCCTTTTTTTCTTTCTATCTATTTGGTTGGGGTGATTTCTCTTTGTAAAGTTTGTATATTTAAACTATGCATCAGCTATCTTATTATATCATCATTTAAGAAGGTGGTATCAATTTATAGTGATCGTTATGGTTTACTCAAGTTGGGATACTGGACATTATTATTAGGAAGATCTTCTGAAACCACCAAATTATACACTTGACAAATGAAGTGACTTAAAAGAGGAAAAAGAATGATTATGCAATCTCTGTATGATGAGCTAACGTGTGGTGCTCTTTCACCAAATCACTTTAGTGTTGCATAACTACAAATACAGTTGCTCAAAAGCCACAACTCCTCCCCCTTCTCTTGCCTCGATTCCTAGAAGAACATCATAGTTGCAATCACTCTTGGTCTATTGGGTTCTTCCCTTTTCTCTATGCTTTCTAGCTCGTACTGGTCTGTTTACTGTACAATTCTAGTTGTACACAGGTTGCATCCCTTGGTACTTTCAAGAATCTCATTGCCTATCCAACATGATTAAAAACTAGACCGGGGATGGGGGGAGTGTGGTGTGATTTGTGATATTCATTTGTATTAGTTTGTCATCTGTCACATATGAAAAAGTGGTGAAGCAGTTTTATTTTCTTCAGTACAATGAAAACTTAATTGTTTCTTCACGCAGACACTCTCAATTCTTGTAATGGGTTGATTCTTGCAAATCATTCCACGGGCACAAAGGAATCACATGTAATTAGTTGTAATTCTTTAATTGTTTCCTTGACTCCAAAATCATTTTAATTACTCTCTAATGTTTGCATTTGTGATCCATATTGGTATAATAGCCAGGGTACTAAACCAGTCAGATACCCACCTCAAGTGGATATTTTCCCCAATAAATCTAATGGGAAAGATTGATTTACTGAAGATTTGGCTGATTAGTTTTACTTGTGCATAGAATGTAGGAGGACCTTCGGTAGTTAACAACCTGAATCAATTTTCACTTGATTACAGTATCTTTTATTGAGGAGCTTGTACTTATGCAGATGAAGCTCTTTGTAAAGAAATTGAGGAACTCCAGAAGTTGCAGCAGGAAGGACTTTTATGTAGTTTGAAGGATGGCAACAAGAACATTCACAAATATGATCAGCTTATGGTTCCTATCCCCAGTAGTTCATCCCAAAGAATGACAGGAAAACGACGGAGACATGATTGGTCTGAAAAAGAAGCCAGGGTTACATTTTGTGAAAATTGTCCAGATAATACTGTGCGGAGACAGTTGTCAAAGAACTTATTTGAGGAGACTGTGTGTTGTGACGTTTTTGTGAACACTGAGCAGGTATATATATTGAATATAAACATTTGACTGGAAAATGTATGTGTCTTTATTTTCTGACCTTTCCATGTAACCTATCAGCCAGATTGCCGTACAACTACAAACAGTTTTGAGCAACCAGGTTGGTGTTAGAAACTGGTGTTTTTACTGCTTTTTACATGTTCTTTTTAATTGCTTATGTTATTGTATTGTTTGTGGCCTTCAGGTGCTGGTTTACAGGAAATTAATCCTAATAAGAATCTGATTCAATCTCTCTTTGAGTACATTCTGGGCCTGAAATTATCTACTGTTAATCACGCCGGACGATTATCTGTTTCAGCACTTCATCAATCAAGTGGTAATTCAAAATTTATTGATATTCCCTTGTTATCCAAATTCCTTTTATATCTCTGTATCTATGAGCTAATTTTTTTCTGGTGAGTTATATGTGAGTACCATTGCTTGTTTAAGTTCATAGATTTCCCTTTATTGAATAATAATGTTTTTTTTTTTTGTCTGAAGAATCTCAAAATGGTACTCTCTGCTAATTTCATTACTTTTATGCTGGTGTGTGTGGCAAAGGACATGGTACAAATGAACAGAACCTACTTCAAGCCTGTATGGAATTGGCTTGAAAGAATGATTTAGAGCCAATACATAGTGAATGTGTCTACTTATATGCTCTTGTCTTTTAATATGGGAAAGATTATAATTGTCATTAGAAGGAAAGAAAATTTATGCCAACCTCCTCCTAGTCCTAGGTTTAGGCGAAATGACAGTGCAAATGCAACTCTCTCCTAATTTTAATTGTACACAGCAGTCTAGTTTGTGATGAAATAACAACTCTCTTAACAAAATGTGGTCATTCTGTTTATGCTCTGGAGTGCTCTCAAATATTTTAGAACATGATAGGAACTTGGTGAGATTTACTCTATGCAGCATAAGTTTTTGTGAAAGCTATTGTGAATCTGGGTAAATTATAAAAGGGGAACTCAGATGAAGTTCTTAAAAAAAATTAAAAATATTGACTGATTCTTGAGGAGAAGCGTATTTGCATGTGTTGGTTATGCTATTGGCTATTATCTAGCTGATGTATATCCCTATTTCTCCTTTTCTAGAAATATGTAAAAACAAAAAATTGTATTTTGCTGCATGTAACATAATAATTCTTATAAGAACTGTATCATTGCAAATGGAGTTGTAGCCTGGTGTAGTTTCTCCAGCCTCCTTGCTAAGTTCAGGGAGGAGTTTCAAGCCCTTGGTATAAGTCTTTCAGAGAAAATAGAATGTAGTGAAGTGGAGGGTACCACCTGTTATGAAGCCTAGTGATTCAGAATGCATTAAAACAAAACAGTTGTATCCTTTTGGTATCTTATGTAAATCACTATTTGGATACTCCACATTCCACATAAGTGCTGCACGCTTGTAAATATCTATATTTGAAATTATATATATACTTTTTTTTTTTTACTGTAGAATACTTCCAAAACGCGTTTGATACAGTTGGACACATATTGGATACTCTTGCTTTATAACTTATATACTTGGTCCCATATTGAATGTAAGAACATATTCCTGATGAAACTTGTAGTCTTTTAATTAAAGAAAATATCTGAAATATTTCTAATAATAATAAAAAAAAAGGTATTTCTCCACTATCAAAAAAATCCTTACTTGGTTTTGTTATAAACCTTCATATCAAAACTTTCTTTGGTCTCACATTGGGGAAGAGTCTGTCTGGAATTTGATTTATATCTGCTTGTAATTCACAGTTGATATGTTCACTGTGACACTTTGCTTTCAAATAGAAATGATGCTTATTATTTATTTGCATAAATTAAGTCGTTAGTAATTGACATAAATGTCTTTGTTTGTGGATTGAGAAAAAACAAATTATAGATGGTGATCTATGAAGCACGAATGTATTTACCTTGTGGCAGGCCACTGTGTCATATAGTATAGTGTGAATGATGAAATGACAAACCTAACCTAAAAGTAAATTGTAGAACTTTTTCAGGAATTTTGCAACGTCACTGTCATCATGTCTGTTGGTTTCAGTACTTCATAGATTATGATAAAGATTTCTCAAGGGTAAGAACTGAGAAGATTTTCTTTCTATACGTTTTGGTGATGTCAATCATCAAAGTCATCAAATCTAGAATACTTATTTTTCTTATCCATCTTGTTTTGTGTGATTGATGTCATCCAAGCATACAAGGACACAATATTTATGTCATTTAAAATACTCAGTGACTGAGAAACTGAATCCACCACCTGCATTTTAGGTGAATGAATCTTATTTATAGGGATTCACATTTATGTCAAAGAATTTTCTGCTTCTTACTATCTTGGCATTCCATCTCATATTGTTTTCAGTACTAGGGCTGACTCAATAATTGAAAAGATGCTCTCTTGTTGTCTCATTTTCACTTAGAAAATATAGAAATATGGTCCAAATATGGTTTTCTATTTTCTGTCAGTAATTTTGAAGAAGCAAATGAGTGTACTCATAAAAGGACTTGTAACTGCATATTAGACACTTACTTTGTATTATGGTCATGGAAGGTTACTCATTTAGTTTGACATGGGGAAACAAAGCAGCCTGGAGAGGAAGAAGAGCTGATGTACCATGTCTTATCTCTGGGGACATTTGAGAGAGTAGCACCAGAATGGATGAGGGAGGACATCATTTTCAGCACAACCATGTGCTCCATCTTCTTTGAAAGGGTATCACGTATAATTAAGTTTCACAGCTCATGATTCTGCTTTTGTAGCTTGGAATTCAAATTTATATACCTGACTGTCTAGAAGTCAGCTCTTCTGATATTAATTATTGTTGTTATGTCTATATATCTGCTTACAAGTACAAATTTTGTGTCTGATTTCAAATTATATGAAGATGTAGAATTGTCTTTTTGCTTTCAATTTTTCTAAAGATGTTGAATTATGCATTTAACAAACAATAGAATAGTGCAACAAAATGAATTAAGTGATGTTCTAATCCTAACCATTCATACTTTATCTAATGGTTGTTGTTTCTTACAGTTGCTACATTCTTTCTTACAGTTGCTACATTCATAAATGGTATAGTTTGGACTCTCTTAATTGTTTGGTTACATTGAAAAATTGAAGTACATGTAGCCATTGATCCCATCTCTTTATCCTATGAACAGCCACTGTATCTGGTATTAACTCATGTGAGCACCTGCCATTAGTTCCTGGGTAATCATACATTGCTGGTTTATTTGAAACCCTATTCTTTCCCTTATTCCCCATCCTTCAACCATCTTCCAACCAATTTATCCTCAGGACCATATCTGTCATTTGCAGGTACATTAGACTTCCCAATCCATTCCACAATGTCCCAAGACAACAAAAATCCCATTCCAGGACATGTAATCCACAAAAGGGTTCATGCTGTTGCATGGAATTACAAATCCATAGTACAAATCCAACCTTGGCAATGGCTTGAGGGACAGTGCTAATGGTGAAAGTCTAATAAAAACGTCGTCAGTCAGCCTTCATGACATAGTCAGTAAGGGGTGGAGAGAATACCGGGAAGCGAAGAAAAATATGTATAAGTCTTACCATTGTTCATGTTCTCAGTACAATTTAGGATAATAATGTCATCGTAATGAAGGATTTCTAGAGCTACAAATACTCGTTGCTCCGGTTTAGTGAGGTTGCAGAAGATGAATTTCACATCTATTTTGGCTATGGAAGATGATTGGATTCCATATACAAGGCGAAGGAAATGGCGGTGATCATATTTATCAGGACGCGTTAGAATGCCGATTAAGAGGCTAAACTGAGTATTGTTGTGCATAGAGATTTCATCAGAAAATGTGATATCATTTTTTGATGGAGTAATCAAATGATACCTTGTTTGAACACTGAAGAAAATGAAACAAAAGAAGGACATGAAAAGAAGAGAGAAAAGAGCAAGTAAAGTAAGCATTCCTCGCCACATGAATCAATTTTTTTGTGGTTAATTTCTTTCTTACTTTCTTTCCAAAACTTTTGTTTGTGGTGTGAAATTTGAGGAAGGAATGGGGTTTACTACCAATGAAATAGAAGAGGAGATAGTGTTAAAATAATATAGTAGGTGGCATACATGAGTGAAGTTCATGCTTGCAGTGTGCTCATTCATCATGTTTTGGTTGATGAACAAAAAATTGTAACTCCTGCACTCACATGGTTTTGTAAATGAGGAGTTGGTGAATTTGCGTGGAGCATATAATTGTGTCACAAAAAATGAGAACTCACAAAAAGCACCACACCACACCACGCATATTCACTTAAAATAAATTATATATTATAATATTTAGTTTTGAAACGTATCTAAAAAATAAAAAATAAAAGCTTATTATTTTTATTATATTTTCGATATGCAATTATATGTTTTTCTTTTTATAATTTTTTTTTATTTGGCCACAAAAAATAATTTGTCCAATACCCATTTGATGATTTAGAATGAAGATTTTGAGAATTGAGTACTAAATGGTTAAACTAGAAAGTTGAACGAGAGACATATATACCAAACATTGTTCAAAAGATTCAAGTCACAGATTTAGGAGAGGTTTTGTATAATTGTTGTAATTGGCAGACTCAAGATAACCCAACCCCTCTGGTGTAATCTCCATTAGCTTCCAAAGCTTGATTCATCATCACTTAATAAGTTGAGGATACCAAACATTGTTCAGAATTTGAGGAAGGATGGTTGGAATAAGTTGATTGAGATAGTTATATCATTTTCTAGAACTCGTGACTCTTAACTGCAAGGGTGAAACAAGAAGTTTAGTGAGCAAACAATAGAGCTTTTGAGACTCAGTGCAACTTTGGTTTTCAAGGAGGATTATAAATCTTTCAGTGTCAATGATGTTTGAGATAAATAGTGAAAAAAGTATTTTTAACTATGAAAATTGTCAAAATAAAATTTCTATAAAAAATGAATAATGGAAATTTTTGTAAATAACTTAGTTGTCAAAATTGAGATAAATTGCTAGACTTTAATTCAAGTCTAATATTTGATGAATTTATTTCTATTGTAAGGCGTCACTTGCAATTTTACGTTAGACACGTTCTATGTACATTTTTTATCTTTTTTTGTGAACTGATGTATGTACATTTAGTGCTTCTTAGTATACAATAATTTATTTTTTTATTTTTATAATTTCTTGTTTTCTACTAATTGTGGATAATTTTTTTTTTCAATTTTAAATTTGCTTTTAAATAAAGATGTATAAGTTCTTAATTTTTGTCATTATCTCAAAAACCTAGAATCTAATTCCACATTCACCTGTTATCAGAAGATTTTCAAAAAAGAAAAGAATTACAACTCGTATACCAAATAGGATGCCTAAAATAATAAAACACTAATCGCCCTGCACCCCCAAGGCAGTGAACATTTACAAATAAAATTGGATCCCATTTTTTTCTTGTAGAAGTTATAAATTTAAATTTTCAAAATCAGAATATTTCAAAATCTTACAACCTTCTAGAAACGTGATTAAAACAATTTGCTAATCCTTCTCTCTCTCCATTTAATTAATCGTGAAATAGACCAAAAAAGTAAGCCTGCTCCACATTTAGTGCATGATTAACAGCTATAAGTGAAAACACCCACTGAAAAAGTACCTTATATAGTGGACCAAATTCAAGTAAGAAAGGAATCATGAAAGAACCAACTTTGAATACTTTCACTTTCCCTAATTCCAACACTCAAAATCTTACACTTTCAAACCTCTAATTTGCCAACTTTGCAAAAAGCAAGAAATAAACTAAGTGCAAGTCCCAAAAAATAAAAATTTAAAATTTAAAAATAAAACACTAAACACTTCTTTTTTGGAAAATGTGGGTGATTTCTTAGTAAAATATTGAGCTAATCATTTGTATCACTATGTATGACAATGTATAAGCCTCCTAGGGATTGGAGTTTGGAGATCTTATTACATAGACAAATTTATCCATCTCATGATTGACGTCATCCATTTAATTATATTTTTCTCACTTCATTATATTTTTTTTATAGGTTTTTATAAGAGCAGTTGTTAATTATTAAGATGCATAAATATTTTTATTTATCAAAAAAAAAAAGTGTATAAATCTAAGGATGGAGATTCGACACTTTAATTAATTATAATTTATGCAATTAATTATCACTTCTGTTAATATCAAAAAAAAAATATTATCACTTGTATTATGAGAATTTGAGCTAATTTTGTACTCATGATTATTTTTATAAAATTAGAATAGTAGTAAAATATTGTGGGAAGAAAATCATTTATTTCTTTATATTATTTAGTAGTACCAAATGATAATTGATAAATAGTCATTACATCTTAAGATATGAAATAGAATCAAAATTATAACAAAAATGGCCTAATTAAATATAATTTAATTTTTATGAATTTATTATTTATTTGTTAATTTTTCTTATTTATTTAATTTTTTTTTCATTTTATTATTATTTCTTTACTTTGTTATTTTATTTTTTATATTAATTAACTAATTTATTTTATACAAGTATTTATATATATATATATATATATATTTAATATGATGTGAATGATATTTTGTCTTTTAACTAAGATAATAAGATAAATATATATATTATAAAAAACAAAAAAACAAAAACTTGAATGAAAAATATAATTCTCTAGGTGAGTTTGATTATTGCAGCTCCTATGGAATAAGAAGAATGGAATATTGAATATATTGATATTAAAATAAATACTAAATTAAAATAAAATTGAATATTTCATAAAATTGTATGTCTAAAATGAAAAGACTTACTAAATTAGCCATGACGTATATTAGTTTTTTTTTTTTTTTTTTTTTTTAATTTAGCACCCAAGTGGTGAACGAATTAAAGTGTCTTTTTATTTATATTTTTTATAGAGTATTAATATTTTTTTTCACTTCAACTTATGAAGTAAGAAGTGACTATCATGGCATAACATGACAAATATGACTAAACTAATTAATTTAGTGATTAGGGTAGTATTAAAGAAGTGCACTCTCTCGGTGCGATGTGAGCTTTTCTTGATATAGAATGGCTCTAACATAGATATAATAGGATTTTTTTTAGATATGAAACGATAGTGATATAACTGTAGTGTTTTCTATCATAATATGGGATGTATCCTATATACATGTTCATGAAAGAACCAAAAATGACATATGTATGACTAATGATAGCTGAATTTTCAGTTTTATTTGAACAACAAATAATATGAGACAAAACAAAAGACAAATAAGCATTGTCCTAATCGGCTACACAAAGGGCCACAAATAGCAGGCTCTCAGCCTCGAACGGATCACAGAACCACAGTTCTCTAACCTTTTTCCAGTCTCTCATTCGTCTCAACCGTTAACTGTACCTAACACTTTTGTCAATTATTGACTGTGATGCCAGACAATATTGGTCGATTATGCAATCCAATGACTCCTTTTTTGTATATGTCCACCTTAGCCCATATTGGATATTAATCAAGATCCTCTTTTATTTTTCTAGAACACAAAAAAGAATATGTGTGAGTGAGAAAATTAATTATAAGACATTACCATTGAAATTAAGCATTATTTTTCATCTTATTAATAATGTCAAAAAACTATTTTTACTTAAAAAGTTAATTAGATTATTCGGTGAGAGACTTTAAAAAAAAAATTATAATATCTTACATGTTCTAGCATGGATCATTTGATTATATAGATTCCATATCAAATAATTATTTTACCTAAAAAATTAAGTTGCTAGAGATGAGACCTTAAAAATATGTTGTAATATCTTCTAAATAAAAACTATATATAATTTTTGATAAACGATAAGATTTACGTAACAAGTTGAATAAATATAAGGGCTACTATCCAAAATAGTATTACTAGTGTATCACCAATTAAGCAAGAATCAACTCCTTACAACCAATATTATTTCTCTAGATACACTTAGTCATTACAATTGATTGTTCTAGGTGAGAAAACTTAAACTCTTAAGAGGTTTTTGAGTTTTTTTATAGTTAGACCAACCCACTATTGATAACATTATTTCTTTTTCAAGAATATTTGAACACTCAAGTTAAGAGGTTAAGAAAATTTGATGTCACCATTAATGATTTTGATTGCATTTAGATAAAACACTTACAAAATCTATTAAACAGGGTTAAGAAATTAGGGTTTCATTGTATTGTAATGCAAAGTTTAACATTAAAAATAAATAAGAAAATCAGAAAATAACATACTATATAAATATTTACACAATCAAATTCCTTGTTTTATTCTCTCTTTTTTCTTTTTTTGGTGTTCAAATTGACCCTGTTTGCTTCGATGAATACCATTTGTCAATTTCTCCTATCATTCTTTTACAACATATTCTCGACCCCAAAAAAACAATAACATTACTTTATTTGCTTAAGAAAAATGAACCCAAAAAAAATAAAATTAAATGAAAAGATGTGGGACCATTTGGACAGTTTGTGGAGCCCACAGTGCATCTCTTCCGTTAACATCGTGCTGCGTCCCGCACCGGCCACACATTATTCTTCTATCCAAACACCTGTTCTTTTAGAGTTGTTGATTGAGAAAACAAAATTTTTAGAAAAATAAAAAAAATATTAAAAAGGAGGAGAGAGTAATAACGAAATAAATATTAACAATTAAAAAAATAATTGATATTACTTTATAAACAAGTAAGAAAGATAATAATTATTAGAAAAAATTAATAAAGAATTAGAGCCTTTTAAGAGTCAAATATTATTGAAATTGTAGTGGTTTATGACAGTCTTAATTTAACACTGAAATATTTTTAATTTCTTTAATCTTTAGTTTTCGAACTGTTAATATCTTTCTTGGTGTGTAACAATATATGTTATTATTATTTTTAGAATTATTAATATTTATTTTTAATTAATTAAATATGTCCAATAATTAGATAGAAGTTACACCCTTTCTTTTAATATATGATAAATACTAAATACTTTAATGACAGTTTCCAAATTTATAATGTACTTGATAGAAATGGAATTGCAACAAAAATATAATGAACTTCATTTCAAATTAATTTAGTACTTTGGTAAAGAAAGTAAACAAAAATGATGAAGAATAAGATATTGTAATTCAAAGAATTATTTTGTTAGTTCTTGACATATGTGTGGTATTAATATCATAGGTGAAAGTCTGGAATTAATATCATGGTTGAAAGTTTAATTTTATTATTTTACTATAAGGTATTGTAATTTATAAACATCTAGTTTTCCCTTGCAAAATTCGTGACACGTCATTTTTTTTTAGCCATTTAAAACAATATGTCGCCATCAATTTTGGACCAAGCATATAAAGAGAAAATGTTAGTGGCCACTCTATGGATTAACATGATATATAGTACAAAATGTGTGATTTTTTTGAGTTCAAATCTTGTAAAAGTGTTATGAGAAGTAACATTTCATAATTTTTTTAATTTCAGTTTAGATTATATATTTTAACCAATTAAAAAGATAATTAATAAAAAAATATATATTTAAAATATTTATTAATTACGGAGTCTAAGATTCTATTAATGTGAAACGCATACATGAATTTATTTCACTTTCCTCCTGTATATATATATATATATATATATACACAATTAATTATGAATTGTAAGATAACTTATATAACAATAATAAAAGTAAATTTGATGAAATTAATAAGACATCACCTTTTTATTTGATGGATCAAAAAAGTAATTATGACTTATAATAACTACTCCAAATTAAAGGAATTTGTACAAAATGTCACGGGATTCCATGATAAAATAATAATAGATAATGTGAATATCTCATAGATATATATATATATATATATATATATATATAATTAGTAGTAATTAATTCAATTCTACATTTTGTGTCTATGTGAACTTCAAAAAAAAACTCAGCCGAAAGAAAATTATAATATAAGAGAAACAATGAGATCAACCTCTTTCAAATGACTCCTTACTAATATCTATAAATAACTTGTTTTTGATATAATATAGACATTGCTATATCTAAATTCAAGAGACATTGCACTTTTCTCTCTCTTGAGAGTTGTCACATTAAGTTTCAAATAGGAATGATTCTCATCTTTAAGATATTACTAGGATTTACACAAAATTAATGATAATTTTTTTAGTAATACCAAAAACGATATTTCATATTCTCTGACATAAAACATTTCGTCACCGATTTCATGTTAATAAAGTATTTATACGAGACCAAATTCTCGTATATGACCACAACAAGCCTTTGCTCGGTGGCTTGGCATCGGGACCCAAGTCCCACCCCCTTCTCTAAATCGCCAAGTAGGAGAGATCCAAATCCCCAAATAGGAGGATCCAATTCAATTTCAATTTCAATTTCTTCACATCACAACCCTTTAAAATTAAGATGTCTGATTGTGAAAATGGCCGATGCTTTATACTTACTTGATGGTTCATACTGATGACAGTGAGACTGAGGCCCCAATTGTGAGCCTCACCTTGAAAAAGAAGTGTAGTTTAAAGAAGGAACAGAGGTGGGTCCTACTGTCTGGGTGACTGTGGGTCACCACCTCCTCCTCTGGGTCCACACAGACACTCTCTCTCTATCTATTTCGTTCTCACTGTGACACATGACTGTCGAAGCTAAAGTGTACTCCTTCTTGGTCCTTGCCCATCCAAAGCAAAAGCAAAAGGTAGCCATTAACATCCCCCAACAAAGTTTCATTTCATTTTGTTGAGCTAGAGCCCCTTCCCTATAGACCCAGATAAAAGTTTTAGCGAGAGGGAGAAAAAGGGTCTCAACTGCTTAAGCTCTGTCTACTAGATCACCCTCTCCTAAGTTTAGAGAGAGAAAATTTAGTTTACAAAGATGGAAGAGTGAGTGAGCTTTGAGGTGGAAACCAAAATCCTCTCCTCTCGAGGTGTAGAAGAAAATTGAACAAAAAGGAGAACTTGGAGACTCGTCCGTACCTATTTATCTTCTTCGTTTCATTGGTGCGTTGGTATTCTCTGCTTGAATATTTCTTTGCTTTCCTTTTTGGGTTCGAGATCTCTAGTTTTCCCGACATTAATTTTCTTTTTGGAAAGCCTGGAAATAAAGGGTTTATGCAAGGAATGTGCTACAGTGAAAATAGCAGAATTACAAGGAATTTTGCAGTGGTCTTTTCCCGACCGACCTTGTAGGTTTTGGTTTTTTGGTTCTTTATCATATTTTAAAATTAAAATTGGGTTTCATTTTTTATATACAATTTTACTTGATTGCAAGTGAAGTTAGGGATTTGATGAGTCACTCAACGATTTAGTTGCCTGATCTGTTCAGCTTCATTGACACCTTGCAATTTGGGGTTTTTTGCTCAAGGGTTTTGTAGTTGAAGGAGCTCAGAGTAGAGGGTCTGTAATGTATTGTATTCATCTGCTATGGCATTCCAGATTTTATGTTTTTTTTTTTTTTTTTTTTTTTTGAATTTTGTTATAAATAATTTCCCCATGAATCTACAGAAGGCATTAGGTTGATGATAAATACCTTAGTCTTCAAGATGTTTTTGGTATTAACTTCCGTGTCTTTGTTAAAGTTGATCTAATTCATGATGGCATTTGTACTTTGAGTAGCCTAATCTACGAAAGCAAAGTAGGATATACTATACATTTTATTTATTGCTTGAGTAGGATATAGTTTATATGCCATTTGATTTTGCTGATTCAGAAAATGTCCTCTTCACTTTGCATTTGAGGAGGACTTGAAGTATGTATTCAAGTTGTTTAGCCACTTAAATCTCCATCTTATTTGCAGGCTATTCTAATATAGAGATTTCTTTATGTGATGATATGGAATTTTGGGACATGGAGAGAGTTCCACGAGAGCCGAAGGCACTTCCTCGTACATTGCCGGCCCTGGTTGAACTATCAAATCCCCATACAACTTTTGTACGAGAAGGTGGTCACCGATCAAATGCACTGGAGGGGTCCAATGTTCACACAATTTCAGCAAGAGATGTGATTCATTTATCAAAAGGACGCGAGATGGCCAGTGCACATATGACCTCTTTTAGGGAAGTAGATCAGTTATCAAAGGCACGGGTTGTTTTGGTAAGAGAAGATATGGGTAGATCTGATGCACAAGGCTCTCTAGAATCACGTTTACTACCTTCAAGAACATGGAAAGGAAAGTCCTCTTTGTTGAGACAGGAAGAACTTATGCCTGATGTTGTCACATTTAAGGAAAGCAGTGATTCATTTGATGATGGTGGTTCCAGCTCTTTCAATGGGGCTAGTCATCCCCCTGAACCTGTTGATACAGATCTGATGAGAACAGTTTATGTACCAATTGGTCAAAATAAATCTGAGCCTGGATGCTTAATGAAGAGCTTTTCTGTGAAGGGTCCTTTCCTAGAAGATCTTTCTATCCGAGTCCCTGCTAAAAAACCAACTCCAGCTATGCTTTCCCCTGCAGAAAGTTTGGTTGAAGAACCAAATGACCTGGGGACATTGTCTTCACCATTTTCGGGTCCTCGTGCATCACTAAATACTGAGACTTCTATCCCTCTACCAGATTCTGATGAGAAAGAATGTGTTTGGGATGCTTCTTTGCCTCCAAGTGGTAATGTTAGTCCACTCAGTAGTATTGACAGTACAGGTGTTTTCACAGCAATGAGCATAGTCAATAGCTGTGCCAGTACATATCGGAGTGATGTGATCACAAGTGATGGCATGCTTAGTATAGAGAGGAATTGCGACAGCACAAAAGGGAGTGTCAGAGGGGATTCACTTGAGAGTGCAAAAACTAGTGCTAGCAGAGCAAGTGATAGCAGTGGTCTTAGTGATGACAGCAACTGGAGTAACATCACTGGTAGTGCTAATAAGCCTCACAAGGGAAATGATCCTAGGTGGAAGGCTATCCTTGCCATTCGAGCTCGGGATGGTATGTTAGGCATGAGTCAATTTAGATTACTAAAACGACTTGGTTGTGGGGATATTGGAAGTGTGTATCTCTCTGAGCTGAGTGGAACCCGGTGTTATTTTGCAATGAAAGTAATGGACAAAGCATCCCTTGCTAGTAGGAAGAAGTTGACTAGGGCACAGACAGAAAGGGAGATTTTGCAGCTGCTGGACCATCCATTTCTGCCAACTCTGTATACACATTTTGAGACTGATAGATTCTCTTGTTTGGTCATGGAATACTGTCCTGGGGGCGATCTGCACACTCTAAGGCAACGGCAACCTGGAAAACATTTTTCGGAGTATGCTGCACGGTACGTTTTATATTCTTGAGAAAATAACTTTTTATCTAAATTTATTTTCTCATGCTCTTGATATGTTCTCATTCTGCGCTCTTGCTTATTCTATCTCAAAAATTGTGAGATTATTTTCGAACTGTGGGGGTTATTCCCATTCAGTGTGATTTTTCATCTATAGTATCTCAATACTAGCAGATATTTTATCCATTATGTAGAAGTTGAGGCACGCTTCAATGTTTTTTCTGTGAAGATTTATAACCACTTTAGTGTCATTTTTCTGTAACTGCTTTCAAAAACAATTTCTATGATTTGCTTCACCGATCTTGATCAAAACAATTTCCAAGGAAATTAAAGATGAAATAGGTGCTTGTAACTAACATCTGCTGGTCCTTATCAGCTATACATGGTTGCTTTATTAGCATTTGTTTTGCTGATTTCTGAATCCTGGATTGGGTTATACATACAGTTGTGCTGCAGTGGCACATATGTCTTTTATGTTATCATTATAAATGTTTCGATCTTGCACTTCTCATAGAAACTGGCTTTAAATTGCCTGCCAACTTTGTTTCCATTTATCCTTGAAGTTAAATACCTTATTCGTGATCTTTCATTACTTTTTTATCCTTGCATTATTATTATTATCAATACTTGCTCTTCTCTTCTCGTAGAAACTGACTTAAATTGACTGATGGCTTTGATTCGATGTATCCTTGGAGTAACAACTCATTTTACCCACTCTGGGGAAATCAATAGTAATAGCAAGTACCATATGATACGATGCCAGAAGTGTGTTTTAAGGGGCACCATTCGGAGAAAAACACAGTAGAAAAAATGTCAGGCCTTGAAGTTGTTAGTTATGATCGGACAAGACACTTTCGCTCATTGGTTCACGTAATTATCATATATTGTCCATTTAATTCACAAAAGTGGTTTTCTAGTTTGGTATCAATGTAGATGAAAACCATTGTGAGACTGGCTTTTTTTCTTCATTAAACCTTGACTCCTGAGTTAGTGGGTTCCTCCTTCTAAAAGTGAACTCCTCTCTCTCATGCAAAGTTTGTTAAATAAGCCCGCCAAAAATATAGGATTAACCCTCACCAAGTTGATACTGCATGACCCCTTACTCCAACAAGAGTTAATTATTGACATGACCTTTGCCAAGGGCCATAGGTCCTAAAATACAATGAAGTTGAAGAAATTGAAGGCTTTCAACTGTTCCCCATGGGTTTATACTAGTGATTTTATGTTGCTTGGTTTTCATTGCATGTGATTGACCAATCTCAGGTGGCTTTCTCATGTTATCCTTAATTAATGCCTTACCCACCTTCAAAAGAAAAAACATATTTTTTCGTTTGTACATATTACCACTCATCACAACTACACATTTTTTTAGATCTGTTGCTCAATAACCTATTGTTATGTACCATAATGTATGGCGATCTATGAAGCACGGGTACTAGTACTTTGGTACGGTACGGTATGATACGGGTACCGCGATTCGTCATTTTTCAATAAATCACGATACCGATATGGCAAGAGTACATTAATTAAATAATTAAAAATATAATTATATTATATATATAAATTTATATAGACAAACAATAAAAATAAAATAGAAAGAGGACAAAAACAATAGTTCCAAAAAAAAAAAAAAAAAGTAGAATGAGGCAAGGAAGCAATGGCTTTATACTTTATATACATAAAAATGAAAGGAAAAAAAAACAAGTCTTTCACCCTTTCACAGCTTTCAGCCTTCAACAGCCTACCTTTATATACGTCAAAAAAAAAAAAAAAAAAAAAATAGAAGGAGAAGAAAAGGCAAGAAGATTGAAGATGAAAATTGAAAGCTGCTGTCCGCCAATCTTCAACAGCCTAGATCTTCAACAACAGCAGCTAGTAACGAAGCAAGCCTGCTTCACGAGGAATCTGAGGTGTGGGTTCGATCCGATCTAGCATCTTTAGGTTAGGGATTTGAATAATCATGCCAAAACGCTGCTTTGCATTTTTATCTTTATTTTTATTTTTAATAACACACTGGCTCAGATTTAAGCCTTCAAGCAGTCCCAAAGTCACACCATAAATCTTTAGCCATACCAAAACCACACCCAAAAATAAAAAAATTCCAGTAATTCATAGGAACGTACCAGGCCAGTACCCCACGTGTCCTAGCACCAGGTATGTCCCAGGGACTGGCTCTTTGAGAATTTTGGAGTACCCGTGCTTCATAGATGGCGATCTTAGTTTGAACCTTAAGAATTTAGGTTGCACTTGAAATTTGTATTTAACCCATTCAATATTTTATTTTACTTTTCAACACCATCAACCTTGTCCTAATTCCATTGGTTACATCATCCTTACCTCTCCATTGATGATTGAGAAGTATAGAGTCTATCTACTAAGAATAGGTTGATATGATAAGTATTAATTCTTATCTCCTATAAAAATCACTTCGAGTCTATAGTGGTTCCTAGTTCCTTCTATTGCTCTTTTACTTATCAAGAAAAAAAGTTCCTGCTGATTCTTGCAAATATTGTATTTCATGCCATGCCAATTTTCAAGAATACAAGGGTTTGTTCAGTAATTAGTTTTGGATTACATTTGGGCTGTCGGAGTCCTGCATTTAATAACACTGCATGATCTTGTGTTTACACTAATCATTAGGTCACGTAATTCGGCATAACAATTTTACGGTTATGTATGAATATTATGTGGCTATAATGATATCAATATTAAAAATAATAAATTACTATTATTTTTAAGGGCAAATATTGCTTTACCCACATGTGGTTTACATGTTTGCACTTTTCCAACTTACGATTTTGGGACTGTTACTTTGCCCGCCTTAAGGTAAAGCTATTATCATTTAACCCACCTCCTATTTTTCATTCATTTTTTAATGAAAAACATCACGTCTTAGACATGTGTTCGATATTTAGATATTTTATTTTATTTTTCTTTAAAATAAATTTCCAAATAATACATATGTATATAATGTACACATAGAGACATAAATTAATTAGATAATGTAGTATTCCCTGCATGAAACATATTGAAATCTAAATGCAATTACCAAGGACATAAAATTGTTATACATGGCCAAGGGTATTCATGTTCCAAACAATTAGTTTTCTTGAAGAAACTCTTACCCCGTAGACAGCAACTAGGAGCGTGCTATGTAGTATGTTCCGCAGCAAGGGCCAATGCTTCCCCTTTCACCATGGTCGAGATGCATATCCTAGTTGTGGGGAAGAGTTTAGCATGGTATGATTTTCTATTGTAATTTCCAATAATTCAAGCCATATTTAGAACTGTTTTCAAAATTGACAAGAGTGAAAAGGTCCTCAAAATTGACTTTTAACTGTTTTCTCTCCTTCCACCAGCCATATTTAGAACTCAAATGGTTTCTCTTTTACCATGCAAAAGTGAAGAAGAAACACGGCTCTCATACAAAAAATGTGCAAGGAGATGCCTGAGCCAGTCATTGTGGCATGAGATATTTCTCATGTTCCAATTCTCAAAGAGGCCGACAAATAAAACTTCTCATCAAAGCATGTTATAAATCAAATTCCATTGAGGCAGGGGGGGACTGCAAATCCTTTTTCCCCAGTTCAAATCCGGTTGTCGCCTTATTATACACCTCTATTACTACCTGCAGAAAATATGAACAAATACACCTTTATATCATTGCAAATTTATGTAAGATTATGATTCCTGAAAATCTAATCATTCGAGGTCATGAATTACAAAAATTTTGGGTTTCGGGTACTTGTCAGCACTACTTTGACAGTAACAATCCTTGTTATTGTATGAGTATTACATTTATGATTTTGTTATAGAATACATGAGATGAAATGAAGCAGAAGCTAAAGACTGGTGGAGATGGGGGTAGGAGATAGAGAGGGAAAAAAAAGATGAAGGAAATGGGATGAAAAAAGGAAGAAGGAAGATTGTTAAGATCTGACTCCATCCTAATCTCTAGTCTCTATGCTAATATTGCTACTGAACACTGGTAGATCTAGTAGTATGTGTCTAGAAAGCTATTGAATACTGGTAGATCTAGCAGTCTGTGTCTAGAAACTAAGTAATGAGTCTTGGCTGAAGCTACTCTTCATTTCGGTGAGATTGTATTGTTGAGATGTTATAACTGATAAATTGTACACATTATGGGAAAAGAAAAGAATTGTGTTAGTGCGGTTTCTAATCTGCCTTTTTCTTATAAACTCGCCAACTGCCTGCCCTTCAGTTTTATAGCGGTACCTATTAAAATAAGAGGGTGCTCTGTTGAGCTTGACAAATGATTTCACTCTAGGAATTGCTACATGAACTTGTTCATATTGTCATCTATCACAGCGTTAACTGTGATAGATATTGTGATATATTTATATGCAAAGCAAGGTCTTGCTTGGCTCAGTATCATGGGCGAGCTCATGTTCTTCAAGAGCAAAAATTCCAGAAGGCATCCAAACAGCCCTTAATTATTAAGTTTAGCTAGCATGTAGTGGAAGCTTAAATATTGACCGTACTTGGTCTGTAATTCTGTTATTCTAGGTGATTTTTTGATGCCGTTGTGGCTGTATGTGTTTTATTAAATATGAGGTTTAATATTCTGATTGAAAAAAAGAAAGAGATTTGACATTGGTCTATTATCGTCTTACTGTATCTTGTGATTCCCTTGTCACTTGAATGTGTATTTCATCTGGCATGAAGAATAGTATAATGATTGTCATTATGGGTATGTATGCAGCTTTTATGCAGCGGAGGTCCTCTTGGCTCTTGAATATCTTCACATGCTTGGAGTTGTTTACAGAGACCTTAAACCTGAAAATGTACTTGTTCGTGATGATGGCCACATAATGCTCTCAGATTTTGACCTTTCTCTTAGATGTACTGTTTCACCAACACTCGTAAGAACCTCCTTTGATTCTGACCCTTCAAAACGGGCAGGTGGCGGAGCATTCTGTGTGCAACCGGCTTGTATTGAGCCGTCATCTGTATGTATCCAGCCTGCATGTTTTATTCCTCGAATCTTCCCTCAGAAAAGCAAGAAGTTACGGAAACCTCGAGCTGAAAGTGGGTTGCCAGCCAGTAAACTTCCAGAGCTTGTTGCAGAGCCTACTGCAGGCTCGCTCCATGTCCTTTGTTGGAACCCATGAATACCTTGCCCCTGAAATAATCAAGGGAGAAGGTCATGGCAGTGCTGTTGATTGGTGGACATTTGGGATATTCTTGCACGAGCTGCTATATGGTAAAACCCCTTTCAAAGGGTCAGGGAAACCGTGCTACACTGTTCAATGTGGTGGGTCAGCAGCTCAGATTTCCAGAGTCACCAGCAACCAGTTATGCTAGCCGGGATCTAATCAGAGGTTTGCTGGTAAAGGAGCCACAACACCGTCTTGGGGTGAAGAGGGGTGCAACTGAGATCAAGCAGCACCCCTTCTTTGAAGGTGTGAATTGGGCTTTAATAAGATGCAGCACTCCACCAGAAGTACCAAGACCAGTGGAGGCTGAGCTACCCAAGTTTGGAGCAGTTGATACGGTTGGGGTTGGCAGCAGCAGTAAGAGGATAGTAGGTACTGACATGAAGTCTGGGGGTAATTATTTGGACTTTGAGTTCTTTTAGTTTTTTGGACTACTGATTATGGTCTGTATTTTATTGGAATCATGAGTAGTCCTTTAAAGATGTAGTGCATTACCCATGTTATGCTAATAACTTAAGTTACCCGCCTCATAACAGAAAGTTCCATTTCAATTGGAAAATTAATACAGTTAGTTTAGAATATGATGGTTTCCTTCTGTTTGGATTCCCCCATTTATGCATGTATCACTTCTGTTTGAAATGTATGAAAGGCAAAACACAAGCTACAAATTCTAAGTCATTTTTAAATTAGTAAGTAACAAAAGACTGATATAATACAAAACTGAAGCTCCACTCGATAGTTATAGAGGAAAATCCGCTTGCTTTGGCAGTTGCGGATACTATCATTGACATAGCATGTAAACTACCACTAATTTTAAAGGAAAATCCTTGCGGGGGCGAGTAGGTGTTTTAGTCAAAATCCAAAGAGTACCAGTCCCACCCTACACTCTTATTATATATTTTTTGAATATATATTTATAGAAAAAAATAAATAGAAACAAAGTAGACTTGTAGACTTGATTGAGTTATACTTTTATTTCATTTGAATGTAAAAATGGTTGATTAGATGAAATTGTTTTTGTATTGTTATCATAAATAAATGAAGAATTATAGTGTTTTATCTAATTCTATTCGACTCTAACTAAAAATTATAGTGTTTTATCTAATTCTATTTGAGTCTAATTAAGAAAAAAGGATTGGGTAAGAGTTTAGAATTTTTCTTATGGGCAGGGTACCCTGCTACCGCAATGGGTTGGATGAAGCCGTATAATAACAACAGCAACAGCCCCACTCGCCTTTTTCTCACACTCGTGTATACGCATTACACTCACGCAAGAGGTCTTAAAAGGGGCAATGGAGGACGGGTAGGGTACGAATTTGGTTAAACCTGCCTCATTTCCATCCTTATCCATGTATGCTTTCCAACGAGTGAAATTTTAGATTTCATGAGCTGGAACTTCATAGTGTCGATGGGCTAATTGGCCATTATATAGGAGCTCAAATTCATGTTCAGCCTCAGCTCCCAAGGTATGCAAGGACTTTTAACTTAGCTTGTGTGTGATTTGCAAACAAAAATGCCCTAAAAAGTACAAAGTAAGTCCTTAAATTGGGCCCTAATAGTGTGACAATACACTCAGAAACAGACCCAACCCAAACATGGGTAGGTTTATGTATGTTTTTGAACAAGCTGGAGCCCAAATTGTGTCTCACAAGCCTAAGCTTGTTAAGAATTAACGAGCCTAATCTCAAGTTGTAAAAAAAAGTTAAACCCAAGACCTGCTTAGTAACGTTTTGTATAATTTATCACCAAACTAAATTACAACTTATATTAAATTTTGTATATAAATAATTTATTATAAATTTATGTATAAATAATAATAAAAAATTATTAAATAATATTAAACAAGCTGGCTCACTAGCTTACGAACCGAGTTTTGGTAAAATTGAGTTAGGCTTATTTTACTAAACAAACTCAAAATAAAGCTCAAGATCAGCTCTTTTTCTAAACGAGCCGAGCTCAATCCGAGCTTTTAACGAATAGCTCATGATTTGTTCACGAGCTAGCTCAACTCATTATCATCTTTAGGTGGGAGTTGTCTTTCCCAAAACAAATTGAATGGGCTATGCCCATTAGGATTAATACAGTCAGCTGCTCACCAAGTGTCCAAACACTTTAATTTAGACAGTTTGAACAAGGTGCACCATGCATGTGGATCATGAATTTCCAAATGATGTATTCATTGCTAAAATTCCATTCTAATTGCGACTTGTGTCTAGTTTAAGGTTATAAAATGGATTCCAAAAGCTTTGAAGAAAAGTTTGGTAGAAATAAAATCTATAAAGACTAAGATCTACATGTGATTAAAAAAATAATTAAGCAAATTATTAAAATTTTAATTCAATTCAATTTGAACATTTAAAATTATGAACAATGGCACGCACTAACTACGAACAAATTTAACCTACAAAATTGAGTTATAAGGTAAAATCTAAAGAATAATTTGTGATATTATCACAATCCTTTCTTCTTTTCTAACATTGGGGATGAGATAGGTGATAAGTGAGAAGAAGGATCTGCAATATACATGCATACTCCTATATCCTTTTTTGAAATGAATGAACTATAATGCTTGAAACATGATACAAGCTCAATAATCACAAAATCCCAAGTGGGACTTTAATAGAAAAAAGCTGTAATACATGGAGAAAAAGAAAGTTTGTGGTTTGGTCCACATATGTAGTTGGCTTTCTTTTGCTTTCTTTTCCCATTGGTTAGTTTTGGTCCCCTCTAATCCTGACCCTGTTGCATGTGTGGTTACATTAAATGTAGGAACTGCATCTTGTTGTCTTTATGGCATTGTCTCAACAATTTACTCATCATGTACTCCATATCTATCTATTGATCTATTCATTTCATGATGAAAACATAAATGGTTTCTTAAAGCAATCTACCATGCACTATTTGAGTGGCCAAATCATTCCTGAACTTGATGACCTATCATTGCTTCAATTTTTCTTCATCTTGTGTGGTCAAAAGAACCTATCATGCATATATATGCTCCAAAACAATTCCCATTAAGATCATTTAAACAAAACAAATGAATCTTACTAATATTGGATACACGAGAATATCTCTTTAATCTTCATTTTTAAAATCCATTTACCTTTATAGAAACTCTGTTATTCTAGGTGGTTAAAACTCATGATGGGAAAAATTGAATGTGTAATTATTTACTTTAAGATGTGTGATACTGAATGATGATCCATTTTTTGTTGGTCTTCCACATGAGCACATGTATTTGGCCCCTTATGGGATTGTGTATCCCATACATGTATATAGTTCTTTCTTTAAGTTGAAAATAGATGTTGGTGTTTAATCAAATTTTATTGGCCATACACCTAATAGTTTAAACTACATGAGGTGCATAATTTAATTACTATAGATCAGAAGCTAAATATGGTCATATTCTAATACAAATTTGGCAATTTGCATGTCTTTTAATTTTCATAACTACCTTCCTGTCAGGCTGCAGCTTATATAAGAAAGAATAAACAAGACAGTGCCTGTTAACCTGCCTGACAGGCTTATTTTACTGAAGCAGTTAAATAAGAAGTAAGAACAGGAGGGAGTCAGGCTTATTTTACTGATGAAGCAGTTAAATTATTTTCACCGTCACAAATTTGCAGATCCTGCAATCCGGTAGGCGAAGTCAAACTGTGGATGGTAGCAGCTTGAAAGCTTCAAAATGAGTTATAATTTTATAATAAACAGCAGTTGCCTTCGATAATTAGAGGAAGTATGAATAGAAAAATTGAAGGGAAAAAATGGAAGTAATAGGAAAGCAGTCTGAGACCAATTCTGGGCAGCAAGCAAGATTTTACAGCAATAATAACAACTAGAAGCAGAAATCTTCTGGAGATTATGGTTCAACTTCAGTTTCTAGTTGCAGTTAATCTGAGCTGCAAAGGGGGCAAAAAATTCACATGTTTATAATTAGTGAAAGATAGACTCAATACTCAACTCAAAATTAAATAATTCTTAATTCTAAAATAGTTAAGATTGATATATATATATATATATATATTTATTTATTTATTTATTTATTATTATTATTTTTCATTCAAGTCAATATGACATGTCATTTTTAGTGACACTTATAATAATCTATAACAAAACGAATCTAAATTTTTCCCCGTTTCAAGGGATTAAAATCAATGTTTAGTTAATAAGATCAGGCGAATGCTAAAGAAATTCCATAGCATTTTTGAATTCAGAAACAGTAATACTTCCCAACTTTTATTTTTTTAATGCATTCAAAAACAACAGTCTAATATTTGTCAAAGGTTTGCTAACACATTCAAGAATTCAACAAGCAATGCAGCATGTGCCACTTGCAAACACAGTGTGCTTTCATATAAACATAGTTATGTCATTTCATAAAAATTGTCCAGATTAGCTGTCTGCCTCACTGAAAGACACTATCTTTTTAACCAAATGAATATATGAGAACAGAAAATAAAGGGAAAGCAATATCTATTGCCACTTGCAAAAAGCATCTCATGCTCACAGGTTCAACTACTAAGTCTACAGATCAGAATCAAACCTACAGGTCCCCAAAAGCAGACTTAAGCCTAAAAGGAATTGAAAAATCAGGTTACATAGCTTCAAAAAGTACCATCTAATTCTAATTCCCTTTATCCTAAGAAAACTCACAAAGAATAAGAAATTTAAGTATGCAGAATATAAAACTCTGAAATTAGAAAGAAAAACACTACTCGTATAATTTATTGATACCGCTGAAACTGGGAACCTCTGATATAATAATCCAAGCAATTTCCTATACAGAAAGACAATGCCCTTTCCCACCCAAAAAGGATGAAACCACAAAATTCATTATATTCACATTTCCAAAACCAAAAATAATAACAATAATAAGAACCCATCGCCAAAAAATCCCAGCCCTTACGAATTTCATCTAACCTCAAATCCCAAGTAGAATGATCTATTTGATGGCATAGGAACAGTTACATACTGCCTCAAGTGCCTCAGTAAATAAGGAAGAAAAACTGGTCAATGCCTGAAAAACTCCTGGCAAGCCTGTCTGTAGATTATTTAGTGTCATAGCTCTTGTAACCTCTACAGCCTTGGAATGCCTCAGCAGCTCATCTTCAACACGCCTTTGGCACACAGTAAGCTCTGATTTCTTCTCAACAAGTGGGTCTCGAGCATCCAAGATGTGCCCACTATCAGGACCTGTATCAGGGAGACCGATACCAACCATAGAATATGAGTTGTAAAACTTTCTTTCTATAGCTCGCAAAGATGAAGCTTTTTTCTCAAGCTCTTTAGATGCAGTCTCAGTGCGTTTTTTAATTTTGAGCTCTTCAGTTTGTTTCACAGATATTACATGAACAACATTGATAAAGCTCTTGATGGCTTCAGAAGCGACAGTGTCAGGGACACGATCAAGAGCAAGCTTCCACTCGTCACAAAAGGCATAAACATCAGAGGGTTCTTTGTCGCTAATGAGGTTGTCATTGTTGACTGGAAGAAGGGTAAGCTTGAACCAGCTGTGTAGAGACCTGACAAAGTCCCGTTGAAATTTTATAAGGCGACAGAAACTGGAGTGCCATGCTGACACAGCTGATTCAAGATCACGAGTTGCTTGCCGGTGCAGTTCAGAAGTTGGGTCACCCTTGGATCGGTTGACAAGGCCACGGACTTGCTGTACAATGTTGCTTTGAATATCATGGTACTGGCGCATTGATCTCCACATGTACATAAACCTGCTTTCAAATATCACAAACATAAGCATATAGGTCTGTAATCAGGTTTCCTCACTATCTGCAATACCTACGTTCTTGTTGGGTAACCACATTTAACATCATCCTTAGACAACCTATTACAATATTGGTCATTCCTTCACCCAAAAAGGCAAGGGTGTGTTACTTGACTTTCTTGCTATTTTGAAGTTAAGGATTTAATTAATTTTATTCATATGATAATGTTGTAAACACACTTTCTTGAATAGTTTATAGAATTTTATACATTCACTTTACCAGCTATCTCATCCCGATTTCATGTCAAACTATACTCTTATACCCTGCATCTTCTACTCAATTAATAGTCAGCTTTTTCCAGCCAGAGTTTAACTGTAAGCTTCTTAAAACAGAGACGATCAAACCAGTCTGCCAAGTGATAGAACTTCTTCTCCACAGACAAAACAAGGTCAAGCCTAATTGACAATGTACTGGTGCTATACGCCTCAACCCAAACATTGCTACACCAGTTCAAAAGCTAACATGCTTCATTTAGACCTGATTGATTTAAGTTCTCAGACTTCCTTTCATATCCATAATACATCTATGGATGAACTTAACCCAGTGAAGCTATAAAATCAGTGTTAACAGTCTCTGAGCAAAGTTTAAGGAGTTTCAGTCCGGTGTCCTAGTAATCTAAACTCAACTTCTTACTAAACAGACAAGATAAGCTGATTCAAGGTGAAGCAACCCATAAAGGACACTAATTTTACAAGCAATCCTTTGTTTTAAAACTTTTAAAAAATTAGCCCCCAGAGAGTTTGTAACAGAAAAGGAAAAATAAAAATTAAGTATAATAATATTTGGGAGGTACTAATTGCTCCGTGTAGGAACTTAAGAGATAAAAATTGCGGACCCCATGTGGAATCCACTTTCTTTGTTTCTAATGTTTGACCACGGAGCAATGGCAGGAGCCTAAATTTTCTTGGCTCAATTAATCATATCCAGCAACCAGTCCATGAATCCAGAAGCATGATATGGTGGGTCATATTATAGTTACTCCCACTGTAACCCACTCCAATAAAATATATTGGCCCTAACAGGGTGTAAACTGCAAAGGAACATAATGGGCAGAAATGTAAATAAGTGGGGACACAACTAATTTCAATAGGTAGGCATCATTCTGAAATGTACAATTTGGCACATGCAATGCTCAGAGCTGATGAAGCAAGTAGCAATCAGAGCATGTTTTACACGAGAGAAGGAGAACATACAGGTAAGCTAGGATTTAATTTTAGCATTGAATAATCATTCACCAGAAAAAATAAATAAACAATCCAAAATAATGAAGGACCCAGGCTGGCAACACTGTTCTAAATTACGGTAACATGCGGCTTAGAATGTATTGGTTTCAAGAAAACTATCAGAAATTATAAGTTCTAGCGTAAAATCTCAAATTTCCACTTTAAATTAAAAGGTTGAGTGCAGTATAGCAAAAATACCTTTGGGTTTCATGAAATTATTTAAGTTCCTATATTTCAGCAGTCTGATTTGCAATCCAAAGTGCAGTCCAGAAGATTAAAAGTTCCTTTTTACTGGTAAACTTAAAGACTTTAATCTTTATTGGTTAATGGTTTCATCTTAGATCACGAATATCACATTATAAGTGATCTCATTGACTCGTGGATTATAGAACTATTCCTTGAAATAAATTACTTTTATTCAAACTAAATGAAGAGTGAAAAGACTTACCCATGACAGAGTTCAACAAGCTGTGGGACAAGATCCGAGTCCCTAAGAGCAACAATAGCAGTTGAGGTGGTAGTCACAGCCTGAGATGTGACTACAATTAGTGACTGCAACCTTGTTATCGAAGCCTTGGTCTTGTCCAGCTTGGTCTCGTCCCCTTTGTACTCCTGACTCTGCAGAGCTGACAGTTTCTTCTCATGTTCAATCTTCACACCTTCCCTAGCCTAGTAGATACAAAAATATAGTCAATACAAGCACGAAGCACGTTTCAATTCAAAAAATGGTTTTTTAAGATAAAAATAAAAGCAGCTACAGATATTGTTTAAGGGTGTACCTCAAATCATACAAGATATAATAGTAAATGTTTTATCCAGAAAGCTTGTTTACATAATCCACTAGCAGACTGGGTGCCCTTCAATTAATGTATAATAGCTCCCATTTACGTAACAACACAAGAAAATATAAAATAGCTTCTTAGCACTATAAATAATTGGCCCACATCAGATAATCTCTGCTTCATGTCAAATGGAAGACAGGATGCATACCCCATATAAGGGTGAATGCCATAGAAACATCGTGGATTATTAAACCCAACAAACCCTTTCTAAAGGTATTTCGGTCATTCAGAATACAGTAAACAAGGGATAAATAACTACACCGAAAGACACCCTAGTCAAGAAAACGACAGCCGTCCAAATCAGAGGACATTATCCAGATGATACGTTGGCATGAAAAAGATTATTCCATCATCCAAGACAAGGGTATTTTCGTCCATGCACTATAGCAACAGAGGTCATTTCCCCTAATAGTCAAATACTGCTGCGGTAGACTTACGCTAACCATAATTGGTGGATATCCTAGTCATTTCTCTCACCTATTTTGTACCAAACAGTAGGTTAAAAATGAAAGTCATTTCGGGTAAGAAAAGAACTTTACCTTCACTTCCTCGTAGAGCTTCTTCTCCCAAGCCAACAGCCGCTCCAAAGTAGAGCAAAGGCTCTTTGGACCGCCCGGTACTTCCAGAGAACCAGTATCGAATCTGTACTTAACTGCTAATGGCGGTTTCGAGGTCCAGCTCGAGCTGAGGTTGCTTAATACACTACTTGAATGATACACAGTTTCTGCAATCGAACCAAAATCTCTTTAAGAACAAAAATGAAATAAAATTTTAAAATATTCTGAAACTTTGAATAAACTTATTCCTCTGTTTGGATGACAAGAAAATTGAAAGGAAACAAGATTATATACCAAATTTACCCAAGTCAACAGAGAATTTGATGCGAATTACACACAACCCACTTTCCAGTTTCGTATAAATTACTAGAATACAAATCAAATTACTGAATTTTTCTGCATTTTCTGAGCAAACAAACAAGCCCAGATGTCAATCAGTTTCCAATAAAACAAACACTATTGAAAGGTATAACTTACTCTTCAACTGTCTAAAACTCCGATCGAGCTGAGCCCTACTGATCTCGAGCATCTCCGACACCTGTTCACCAGCCGCCGCAGCGTTCTCAAAGTTTTCTTTGATCGCTTCCACAATCTCCTTTAAGTCTTTATGCCTTACCACCATTTTCATGTTAGAGACATCACCGGTCCTGTAGCTCGCCGAGGACGATCCAGCATCATCGGACTTCTCAATCTTAGCAGTGGCCCCATACATCCTTGCCGTCGTCGTCGAAACACCCGTCACTGATTCAGCCCGCATCGAAGACCCGAAATTCGACCTTGTTCCGATCCCGGATCTTGAATCCCCATCCTCATCCCCCTCGTCAGATGAACTCGTCGTACTGTAATGGTCGCCCCACTCACTACAATGGACCTCCTCTGGCTCCGTTTCGGTGTAGTCGTGTTGGGGGTCCTTTTGAGTCGGATGGATTTCGGGTTTTCTGTGAAAGTAGTCGTACTCGGATCTCTCAGTATAATCCTCATCTTCATCGATATCTTCCGTGTCCAAGTGGTGGGAACGATTACCTTGGTGCTTCTGATACTGAGGTTGGTGATTTTGGGTTTGGTTTCTGTTTTCGAAAAATTCAGAGTCGGGAGGAGAGGGAGGGTAGAAATTCTCCCAATTCCAAACAGATGAGGCTTGGGAAGGTGTTCTTGAATATGTGGAATTTGCTTGGTGCGCAGTAGGGAAGAAGCCGGCAGTGAAATTAGATCTTTGGCTTTGAGGGGAGGAAGAGGGGCTCGATTCAGAGAGAATGTGAGGAAGCCTCGGTTGCTGTTTACGGCGGCGATTAGTAGAGACATTTGAGGCAGAGAGGATGTGGGGAAGTTTCGAACTAGCTATGGAGGGAGAAGGAGAGTGCGAAAATGCTTGCGGTGGTGGAGGTGGGTGGAGGGAAGGGGATGGAGACGGAACACGTGGTGGTGGTGGGTGTTTGATAGTAGTACTTGTGGTGGACGAAGTGGTTATGAAGACGGCGGGGGTGTGGTCAGAGACTGAGAGTTGTTCACCAGCAGCAAATGTTGTGAGAGCAGAGCCAGTAAGGCGAAGTGAGCGACAGTAGTCGGCATGGGCCGCCGCTAGATGGTGGCGGGCAAACACAGCCTCTTTCATAAGACGGCGCCTCTCCTTGCACCGTCGTACCGTATCCTCGTTGTCTAGCTTTGAAGCTGTGCAACCCATCTAACTGTAGCTGAAGTAGTATACTCTATTCCTATCACTATCTATATTCTATATCAGTGACACTGAGAGAGAGTGAGAGGTAAAGGGTTCAAGTGGGTGGCTATGGCGATGGCGATGGCGATGGCGATGGCGATGGCGGTGGCGCGTAATTTTGATGGTGGCGCCTGATTTAAGCTTTGTACTTTGAAGGGAAGGGCATGGACTGGTAGAGTTGGCTTTTGGAGTTTGGGGGTGAAAGTGGACAGTGTACTAAGAAGTGTGAAGCTCCCAAGTCCCATCTATCCTTTTATTTTTCATCTTGTTATTATTTTCTTATTTTTTAATTATATTTTATTTTCAAAACTCAAAAAAATTTAAGGGGCAATGTTTTGTAGCCATGAGGAGTTGGTAATTGGTTTAAAAAAAAGTAATGATGGTTCCATTAGTGGTGGTTTAATATGTAATTATTTGTGATCATTTCTGGTTTTGATTGAATTAAATATTGAGTGTTGCAGAAGGCTACTTTTTGTTTTGTTGGGAGAGAAGAGAAGATAGGAGAAGGGGAGGGGTGATGTGTGAAAGGAAGATAGAGAGATAGAGAGATAGAGAGATAGAGAGAGAGAAGGGTGGGTGGATCTTTAGCAAATTGTGTGGGCCCATTTTGTTGTGCTTAATGAATCTAGGGCATAAGTTAAGCAAAAAGTGAAACAGTTGTAATTTCGTCTTGCATGTTGGTTTAGGGAGTGCCTGCGTGGAATTATAATATGCCAAATTTTGAATAAGTCATATTTTATATATTAGATTTAACATAAAAGAAATTTAAAATATGTTTATATGGTAAATAAGTTTTAATTCTTCACCAAAATAAATAAATAAATTTGATTTAACTTTATTTTTAAAATAAATCATTTTATTATATAGTATTCAATTTTAGGATTTAGTTAATAAGTCATCAAATTTTAATCTCTCTTCAAAAATATATTTTTTTCCTAAAATATGTTTATTAAATATAAAGTAAATTGCATTGTCCTATCTTGTAGTTTTCTTAAATAACACTAAACCTCATTAAAATTGGAAAACCTTCACTCCGCCCCAATTTGATAATAAATTGCCAAATGCCTTTCATAAATACCCTCACTTTTACCTGAAAAATACTAACAAGTATTAATTCTTAATATACTTTTTCAAGTGAGTCCCGGGCTTCGTACTCTCCCTTGATTTGGGTTACCACCAGTTGTGAGTCACTAAAAATATCTATGAGCCAGCCCTTGATGCCTTCGCCCATTTTAAACCTGTTATGAGTGCTTCGTATTCGTCCGTGTTGTTTAAGGCTTGCAAATTTCTTGTGTCACAAGAGTATCGGGGAGGGGGAAGTGGAGTCTTGGTCACCCATTAGGCCTTTGTCAATTCTGGTCCTCCGTTGTTCAAAAGTTTTGTCATGAGAAAGTGGGTAAGCTTGGTTTGGAATAAAGTGTGAGTTTCGAAGAAACTAAAGGATTAAGAATTACCATGGACAATGCTAATCTTATATTCTCAGGTGGTTAGAAGATGAATAGAGATATTTGTGACTGTCCAAGCTATAGTGAGCTTTTGAAACCTTCTGATGTCAAAGTGAGAAAGTGTGTGAGAGAGTATGTGAGGTAAGCAAATAATAAATATAAAATATAAGTGCCAATCTATATACCTGTGTGTCATTTAATATTTATAGTATAATAGAGTTGACAAGTGGCCACAATAAGGATTAAGGGGATTGGTCTGAGCCAATCCCAAACTATCAGTCTAACATTAAAATTTTAAAAAATAAAAATAAAAATAAAAACTAAATGAACCTACTTTCAGTAAAAGAATTTAAAATTACAATTTTACTAACATTAAAATTGTTGACTTTCTAAATTTGAATTTTTTTGGCACCGACCGTGAGACTATAATTTTTATAAATTTTTTTATATTTTGGTAATAAATAATTTATTTTTAATTAAATTAACAAATTAATTAATGAAGTATAAGTAAACTAATCTAGATGTACCAAACCGCTAAAAAGAAGTTAGCTTTCTTCCATCCCCTTTTCCTAGCCAACTAGGAATGTCCCTTTATCTCAAGATAAAAGAAGATGGAAATTACAATTGAGTCTATTATATTACAAGACAAAAGTTTACATATCATTTGAATTTGTTTTTTTGTTTTTTTTTTTTCCATAAAGGACCATTTAAGCTTGACCAACCCTATAGAAATTAGAGAGGCAAGTAGTATCTCTATGATTTAAATAATTTAATTGCTTGGCAACCACTTCACGGCATCATATTTATGTACTTATTAATTAAGAATTATAGATAAGAAAACAAAATATATGTCAATTTGATTATATTGTTTCATTCAATAGAAAGGACATTGTTGTGAAATGGGTCTAATCACTCATTTGATTCCAATGTAACCAAAGACAAACAACATATCAATTTTCATTTCATTTGTGTGATGGTTTTGTCGCATGTCATTTTTATGGATTATTTTTTATTTTTTTCTTCTCCAAAATGCGTTTAGGTTCAAGCTCCATTTTAGCTCGACAACAATGCATGAAGTTGACAATGTAGAAAAGCAAAAGATGAGCAAGATAATTACTATATCCCTTCTTATTAGATTTTAGACAAAAACTCTTAGCCATCTTTTGAGATTATTGCTTTTGTTTCATAAAATTCTTAAAACATGACGTGTGATTGATTGAGTGGTGTATATATTTTATTTTTAAAATAAATTAAATTACTTTAAACAATGTTTGTTTTTTCTTTTCTTTTTTAATTTTAATTGTAAGAACTTTACAAACAACTATGCTAATGAACTTAAAATGTTAACTAACAAAGTCATAGAAAATGAATCAATTAATTTTCAATAAAATACCACATAATTTCTTATTTTTGCCACATCATCATATTGAACATTAATGCTATTAATAATATTAATGACAAATATTAATTATATGAAGTTTTTCAATTTTTTAATTAATAAAATTATAAAATATCTCATATATTAATGAAAGTATTAAATAAAAATCTTTTTATATTCTTTTTCTACATGTCTTATATATTAATGATAAATATTAACTACAATTAACCATTCTTTCTAAATATTATTATTTTTTAATATATTCTTCTCATTGAGATTTTGTTAAGTTATTTTGATAGTATTCAAGATTATCTTTACTCCTACCCATTATTTCACTTTCATGGCTTGAGCATTTGACGGATTTGACCTCCGAGCCAACCAACGCTGCAAAGACCGGACAAACTAAATTGGGTATGAAAGGAAATGCACAGAGAGATGGTGAAAAATGAGTAAAAGAAAAAAAGAGAATACCGTGAGAAAGAAAGGGCATCAGCCTTAATTTAGGGATTTAAATATACCGACTAATCATGAAAGTTGGACGGTAATAAGTAAAACACGCATTTTAATTACTGATTGAATACAGTTGGTTGGTAAAAGCAAATTTCTTTACCAACTTAGCAAAGTTGGTCAGTGTTCTTACAAAATTAACTACATAAATTCGTTAGTCGGCATACCTGCATCAAAAAAAAAAAAAATTTGATTCTTGTCAATATACCTCCTAGCTTATTGACTGATAGTTGGTTGGCAATTTATAAAAATTATGTTTTGATTGTTAGTATTTCTGTATTTACTGACCAACAATAATTGATCGATAGTACTTTTTATTCTTGTAGTGCATTTTGTGATTACATTTTAAGAATGGTTCTCTTATATTATATTTATGTATGATCATTCAAAGTTTTCTTCTTTTCTTTTTACTTTCTTATTAATATAAATTACGATGATACAAACTTATTTGGTATATTGAAGAATTATCAAATCAACAACTTAAATAAATTGGTTTAATTAATCTTTTTATTTTTTTGGTTCAAAGGAGGCCAATTGGATCTAAGAGCTACACAACGAGAGGTAACTCTCTCCCATCACATAAACCCCATGTCCCGAGTAAATATGGGATTAATTTGATCATAAGTTCTTACCATCAACATCAAGGGACTTTACCAATTGAAATAATTGGCACCTTCAATTATTTTAACATTTAATCTTTTGTTTGTAGAATTATTTAAGTATCATTTTTATCATACAAGAATATTAAATGTTTGAAGATATATTTAAAAAACTAAATGAAAATTCATGTATTTACTTGGGTTATATGCCAGTTAGTTGTAAAAATAAATCTTATAGTTCAAATAAAGTTTTTACATCAATTTTCTGGATTCTAAAAGAACTTTTTTGTGTTTAGATGCATGAAATTAGAATTAGATGGAGATTGTAAAACCAATTTCAATTCTATTATAATTTGAATTGTATTTGAACTGATTATAACTACAATTTATGAATTTGAATAACTGCAATTGGAATTGTGCTTCAAGCACTTGGTCTTAACTCTGGCAAGTTCCAACGGTGGTTATCGTCATCTCTTACGAGTCTGGCCAGTGGCTGTCAATGTCTCCGACAGGTTTCAATGGTGGCTTTTGTCATCTCCGATGGGTCCCTACATTAGCTGTCATCCTCTGCAATAGGTTTTGACAGACCTCTTAAAGATTTCTATATTGATTGTAGTTGTCTCTAGCAAGTCTCAATTATGGTTGTCGTCTCCTCGAACAAATCTCAAGGTAGTGATTATTGTCTTTAGTGAGTCCTAGTAGTGGTGGTGGTTGTCGTATCTGATAGGTTGATCGTTGACAAGATGGCGGCCGACAATTGTGAACAAGGTTGTCAGTGGGTAACTAACGCAGGACAAGAGCATGGTTGATAATAAAATTGTTCACAACATACTTTACAAATCCTTGAACACAAGGATTTTTTTGCCAGAGTTGTGAAAGCACACATATTATTTATTGATAATTCATTTAATGATTCCACAATATACAAACGAAGCCTTTAAATAGGCTATGAAAGATTTGGTCAACAAGTAAAATATTCTAGAACTTTCCTAATAGGCAATTAACTAGGATTGGACTTTTAGCATAAATACTATTAATTATCCTAAAATCTATCAAATTATTCTAGAATTAAGGAAATTAAAATTCCTAAAATTTATGCCTACATAGATCACAACAAATGTAGTGACACACATTACTTGTCTTGCATCAGTAACTACATCGTCATGTGGAGGAAGTTACTGGTGCGTAGTGACTGACAATATAATATGATGTGTTGCTTTAAATAGGAAGATACCAATAATATATACAAATGTCATGAAAATTATTTAGATATAAATTTGTAGGATCTACTCAGACAAATTAAAGATGATGCTTTATACTGGTTTGTCAATTCTTTAAAATTGATTTGGGAATTTCAATTTTAATTCTAAATTATACTCCACACTAGAAAATTAGAATTTGATAGTTCAATTCTCAAATTATAGCCATTTCAATCACATGTTCCGTAACAAAATCTAAAAGCATTTGTTTAAAGACACACTAAATCAAAATCTCTAATAACAAAGAGTTAAATCGACTCGAACATCAAAAAGGAAGATAATAAACTCCAAAAAAAAAAAATAATTCGAAAGATCATAAGAAATACAAGATCTTCCATGAAAATAATTAGATCCAAGATCAATTTATTCAACAATAAAAAAAGAAAAAAAAAGAAAACGATGACAAGATTTAGGGTTGTCTTCCTAGGGCCGGCTCTACTCCAAGTTCCTTGTATTCTTTTTTGTTTTTCAAAACCATTACAAAAAAAACAAAAAACAAAAAAGCATTCCCACATAAGCATAACATGGATAGTCCCCAATAAATGAAACCTTTTTGTTTGAACTAAAGCAAAGGATAAAAAAGAAGAGAAAGAAATGTTAAAGGCAGAAATTCAAAGGGTGAAAGCATTTTCCCCTAAACCAACTTTTCCACATACTACAGACTCTTGCAGGACCCAACCTACCACAAATCACATGCACACCTTATTTATTTATTATTTAAAAAAATCCTTTTAAGGAAACTGTAGACTTTTTTCCGTTAAAGTTTAACGGTGTGAAAGGACCGTTCTTTCTTGCTTTGGCCTTTCCAATTCCCACACCAGTTTTTCTCACTTGCTGAGTATCAGATTCTTCACAAAAACATACTAACGTTGTTATCAAAATATTCTTTGCCTCTAACCTTATCATCATCTTTTTTATGGTATACTTGAGAATGAAGGACTTGTGTGTGAGTTGTCATACCAACAAGACAACTACTGTCCTCCACTTCATTATTGAAAGTAGAGGGTATTTCTAGGTCTCTCAATTTATTTGTTGCTAAGATGATATTGTTGGATTGGTATTACAATTTACAACTTTCCACTTCTTTAATGGGAAAAAGAGAAAGAAAGAGACAACAATATTTTTAATTGGGTGAAACTAGTTTCATTCTCATAGTGGAAACAGGTTTAAAATTTCTCTCTCAATGAGTGGAATTCATGTGTGCAGGTTAAAATCCATCAAAGAGAAGGGAGATGAAACCATAAACATATAATGTTCCTTTATGTCAAAAGTTCCCTCATCCTCCACATTGTAGTAAATAGATAAGCACAAGTTTAATTTTTTCAGTAAGCACCCACGAGATTTAAATTCTGATGAGTAACAAATTGACAAAATATTTTTATCGGTTGTTAGCTCAAGTAGTTATTAGTCATCATTTCCAACAACAACTTTATTTTTTTATTTTTGATAACAAAGTTTAGTACATATAAACCAAGCACACGTACTATATATTCCTTTGCTTAAGATTTATAGTGATTGAAAAAGAGTTGAAAGTTGCTGACCAAAATCTTCTGCCTCCAAAAACAGCAAGCAGAGAGCATCAAGAATCACTTAAAAGCTGCACTAATAAATTACTCTCCCTAATTTTGGGCGTTTTAAGCAAAGCAGTGCCTAAAAAGCTGTGGGGGCTTGGGGACGGCAGCAATCCAAAGATAAATAATGCAACTGTTTTCCTTCCAAAAAGTCAGACAACGTGGGGCTTTGTGACTCTACAAAATTAACCAGTTTTTGGAGCCAACTGCCAACTTTTCGTTCAGTGGGGCCCAAACACCTTTGCACATATACTCCTTCGTTCATTGGTCTAGGCTGGATATGAAAGATTCACCCCTCTTTTTTTGCTTCTACAAAATTTTCACTCTAGGGTAGGGAAAGGATTTAAAGATGCTCGTTGAAGAATGAATTGTTCATTGATCGAGTACAACTGGTATAAATCTATGCAATATGGAAAACACAAAATGTAATATTTCTTTGACAGAAATGATTTGATCTACTGTACAAATTCTATACAATATCGATAAACAAGATTGTAACATTTTCAAATGGACATTAGAAAATATTAATTCAATGATCAATACCTTCCTTCCCATATTTCTAATGAAAGCAGTGTGTCAACTCTTGTCTTACTAGAAAAAGAGTATGAGCATACATAGGCTTCAAATGGGACCTAAAAAAACCTCCCATCTGACAGTCAGACCCAATTAAATCCAATAATACCAGAAGAAAAACCAAGTTAAATTTTCTTCAACTATCATTCAGCGGCTCATCTTACAGTTAAAACATCTGAACTTGCCAAATTTTCACGATCATGGTATATACACACATTTGGTCATTCCAACAACGAAAACGAAATGAGGTTTTTCATAGGACAGAAATTTGTTGATCACTACATTAGCCATATAGAATTTGCATAATCCATCAATCCAATGAAATTTCCAGAAAGCAACAAAAACCAGAAAGGGAAAGCTAAGAACACTTAAGGCACAGAGAAACTGCATTGGACAGGAATTTTGAAGAAAAATCAAATTACTCTTCATTTTCTTACAATGGCCAATACCTACATAATCAAGGGCATGACTTACTTCCCTGTTCTGTACACATAGGACCCACCATGTTTTCCTGCCAACCAGCTAGCAGGAAAAAGGAAAGGATCTGATCTGAGACAAACTAACAATACATGCATATGCATCTAGGCGCAAGTAATCATCATCCTTTGGCAGACTTCAAATGAAACTAACGGGTAGTTGAGTGACCTTTTTTACCTGACAACAGGCCCCAGCTGTTTATTTGGCACGTGCCAGTCACACATTCTATGCTAATAGTAACTGTTATAAACGGACTTGGCAAGAGAGAGAATAGTATCTGTATGACCAACTAGCGTTCCTCATGCTCTCATGGCCATGTTGATGAGGAATTTAGCACATGCTGCTGACAATTAGGAAATCCGAAATCACCAAAAAGACCCTGATCACAAAACAAAGCCAGTGAGAAAAGTGAAGATGTGTCAGTTTAACCCATATATCTCCCTAAAAACAGAAACAGAAAAGGGAAAATGTGACACCATCCCATCACGTCCACATTTCCAATGGTGCTGTTATATTTTATCCTCCGGTTGAATTTACTACGAGTCTCGATAAAAAGAATAAAAACCCCTTAATATCACACCTCCCATCTTGTCACCACCTAATTGGAAATTAACAAACAAATACTTTCAAACTATTTGATCCGCAGTTGAAGGTCCAAGACAGTTGGGAGGGGTTGGTGGAGAAGATGCTACACAAGATGGTCCAAAAGTTAACTGTGATAGAACAGGTTACAATTTTTGCATTACAGTGGATTTTGATTTGGCATTATACTTTTTGGGGAAAGAGATCTATAGGGACATACCATGGCATCGTTGATTGCATAAGCCACACAATAATGCTCCTGAAAATCAGCATAAAAGTTCAGGTAGTAGAAGTGGAATAACATCAATAATACGATAAACCTGGTCACTGACGACTAACAAAGCACAACTGCTTGCAAACATAAGCCAGACTCCTACAACTAGACCAATTGTTATTAGCATACCTAAAAAACCTGGACGATAGTGATCCCACTCATCCAGGGGATGGTGACAGGGCCCTTAACTCTATTTGACCCAAGCACACCATTCCCAATCCCAAATCAAGTTTATAACGAACAAAACCTTAGCACTTTTTATGTCTTTTTACATCAAGAATAAAGATACTGACTTGCCTGCATCATGTGCCACTCTTCAAATTCATCAAATAATTCCAGCCGTTCAATCCTAATAAACAAAATGTTATTGATAAAAAAGAAGACAGTAAAGTAGATATAAAGAAGAAAAAGTGGACATGAAAATAATGACAGCCTTTTATGTCCTACAAATGAACGTAGAATATCCAAAAGAAGGAAACGCTTTCCATCTTATTGCAATCAGAGGAACTTGGTAGACATAATACTTAATATGGTGTTGCAAAAAAATCAGCTGTTCCTCTTATCAAAATTTCATTTTCTATCAAAAAATAAAATAAAATCAGGCAAGCTTCCTACAAAAGTGAACCAAGGATTCTTATTTAAAGGAAGTATCTCTAGAACCAATATTTGTACCAGAATATTCACTGTCAGGCTAGTTTAATACGTAAGAATTGTCATTCAATTCTAAACACGATTCCATAGAATTGTTATTTTTTTGTTTGGTACGATAACAAAAATACTCTTATATTATATAAAATAAATAATTAAATAAAAAATTATAGATAAATAAAATAAGAAAATAAACTAAATGATGAATATATTTAGTTTAGTCAAATGACAAAAATATATTCCATATCACAATAAATAATAAAATAAAAATTTGTATACAAAAATAATAATCAATTAATTTATTTTATTCAAATGATAAACATACCCTTCATATTATATTAAATAATAAAAATAAATTACTTATAAATAATTAATTAATGTAAAATAAATAAATTAGTTAAATAATAATATAATTTTAATATAATTTTAATATTAATAAATAATAAGAATAAGAAATAATAATAATAATAATTAAATAAATAATAATATAAAATTTTAAAATAAATTTAATAAATTACGTTCATTTTTATTATTTTACTTATTTAGAGACAGTTTTTTTATTTTAACATAATTTTATGTCATTTCATGTTTGAAAAATACATATCAAATAAATAAATGAATAACTATTCTTTACTGACATTACAAAACAATAAAAAAGAATGATCATTTTATAACATTCCATTCCCATTCAAATTCTATAAGAATCAATAATACATACCAAACTACCTCTCAGTGTTTGAACCAGTGTCTCCACCTCTTAAATGTTTTATATGCATAGGCTTATACATACACCTCACTATCACTTTTTGCATGTCTCAAATATTAAGGTTATTTTGTCAACTGAAACTGAAACATTCCAATTCTATCCTACTTCATATGCAATTACATTTACAATCTATCATTTATTTATTTCAGAAAATATGATCCAAGTGCAAAGACACTGATGAGCAAAGTAAAAAAGAACTTTTAATATAGGGTTTTATGATCAAAGATCATAAAATGTGAGGATTAATTAAACTTCATTATCGCTACTACTAACTAAGAAACCACATCCGCATGTTTTTCATTCTGCCTTGCTGGCCAAATTCTTCCACAATTGCTTGTAAATTTTACTTTTCTTAGGATGTTGATTTTTATTTCATATTCAGATTATGTCCAATTCATAAATTATTATTCAAAGGTAAAACTAACAAATAAAAAATTTGAGAATCCCAGAATCAGTAACTACCTTATCTACACCTCCCCTGCACACATCCAACATTCCACATTCCCAACACCTTCCAATCATATTTCTCCCTCTACCTCATTTTCTCTCTCCTTAATCCCACGTTCTAGTAATTTATTTTAATTTATTTGCACACAAGTAGGGCACATCCTTGGCAAAATACAATTAAAAAAACTTTAGTCATATAATTTCACCAACTAGTTCAAAATTTAAGACTTAGTTGAATTGAGTCGAGTTATATACTTTCACCACCAATAAACAAATAAATGATTGTATTAGGTATTATAGAGAGAGATATATACATATAGATTGATACATAAAGCAGACACATAAACAACATGAACACTATTGTCAGATTCACAAGCCAATTTAAGACTATTTAAAGGTCTGAGACTAACCACGAAAATGCCATGCGGGTTTTTTTATTTATTTTTAAATGAGATGTACTGCTTTGTTCAAAAATTAAATAGGAAAGTACCGTTGGGATACAAATTCGTGTTTGGAGAACAAGAATAGAGGAAGTGGATTTGTGTGTTCAAGACACGAAATCACTAATTACCAAAGCCCTTCTCTTTTTTCCCTCTTTCCCATTTTGTTACTCAATCCCTTTAGCACCTCTCTCTATCTATCTCTCCCATCATCTCGCCCATCTTTTCCGTCATCCCAACCATGAACTTAGCGGTGATGAATGGAAGGGTTGAACAGTGCTGTCAGGGGAAAACTTTTTGGTCGGAAGACACAAGATTGAATTTGTGGGTTGAACCCACAAATTCATTTTAACCTAGAGACTTAGTGTCTGAAAATTTTAAATTTCATGTGTTCCAGACATAAATTAAGGTATTAACAGTATTCTCCTACTTTTCTCTCACATGAAGCCGTTTAACTCATTTAAGAAAAAATCAATGCTTAGCAAAAATAAATAAAAAATCAATGGCAGATCAATGGTTAGTCCAAAGTTCATATCCTCAAATACTTTCACTAGATTAAACATAATATCTTTTTAACCTAAAGCCTTTTAGATTTAACTTAAAAAGAACATAAGATATGCAACATTTGCATACACTTTCGTACCAGCAACGGTTTGTACTTAAACATTCTTAATTTCACAATTCTTGTTCTTGCACTCACACCAAAACCCAGCAAGCATATATGTTTGTAGTCAGCTTGGTAGCAGATAAGTAATTTCTCTCTTAAACACCTTATTCAATCAATCATAAAAAGTACTATTTCTTTCCTCTTCCTGCACTTTCACTCAAATGTCTCATCAAAAGAACATTGACCACCAAATTTGAATTAGATAAAATTAATAAATAAAAAATGAAAATTTCCAAGATTTATTGAGAAAAGTACCGGCGTCTTTCTTGAGCGTCAACGAAACTACTGTAAACTCTCAGCATGTCCCAGGCAACAGCCCTCTGATAAAACCACATAATAATTACCACAATATTACTTAAAAACTTATCCAAATTTTTTTTACAATTTTTTAATAGCATAGGAATGGAAGAGTAATAGACAAATTCAGAGAATCAGAAAATTAAAGGCAAGAGTAGGTCTAGTCAATAAATTCCCAGAAAACAGTAATCATTTTGCAACAAAAATTTCTGGGTCCAACCCAACATTTTCAAATAATAAAATCCCAGAGCTTAATGCATGAAATTGAATTTATACATATACAACGTTCAAGGCATTACTTGAAAGTCACAAACTAAGGTTCCACTTAGGAAATTGTACTATCTGTAAGCTTGTAACAACTAACTACACCCATGGTGCAGAACAATGATAATAATCATAACAATCAGTCTGACTACAAAGAGAAGACAAATGATAATGACTTTTCAAGTAAACACTTCAGCAAGCAACTCTTGAACAAGCTTATCACATGTGGCTTTCATAGATAACTGTTATGGGTAGATATCTACTACATACCATGCTGTTCATGCTTAGGTAACTATATCCTGATTAAGAAGGGTTTTCCGCATTTAAATTTAGCAAAAGATCAAAACATACATTTTCAGATTTAAAAACTATAGCTTTTTGTTTCATTGCCTACAGAGATCAGTTTAGCATCTACCTGCCACCCCTGTTCAAGAAACAGATTTTCCTTTGAGTGTAAAGTTGGTGTTGCGTAAATACCCAAGAGTGCACAGCCTCGACTCTGAAACAGAAAGGCAATAGAAATCATTTATAGCTGCAAAGACATAGGTAAATACACCCATATTTAAATAGTAACCCTCATATGAGATAATGTTCTCAATTTGTTTGATCTTTTGATGACCAACTGCTGAGGTTTTAGAATGAATAAGGATGCCAAATGTTTGTGGACCTGTTCTTCTTTTGCATTTATTTGGGAGGTTTGACTGGAGCATAATGCGAGAACTTTCATAAGATGCTTATCTCCCAGTCCCTGTGGTTTGGATAGTATTGTATTTCTAGCCTACCATTGGTGTTCTGCTACAGGGGCTTTTTATTATGTCACGGCATGCCCTTTCTTTTTCTTTTCATGTATTTTCTTTTGTTCTAGGAGGAATTCTGGTCCTCTGCCTTTGTATTCTTTTACTCTCTTAATAATATCTTCTTTTTCTATACAAAAAAGTTTTGTTTTCTCCCAGTAACAAAGAACTCAAAACTTCCTTCTTTATGGCCTTCATAAATTGAGTACAAATCTATTAATTGAGCATGAGAGCTGTAGACAGAACATAGTATAGAAGTTGGCACTTATTCCCTCCTTTCCAAGGTAAGAAATTTTAAAAATAGAAGGGCCCTAAAGTTTGAGGAAGTTATTATTTTGCATGGTCATGGTAGTAACATATTCTTTTTCTTTTTGGCTAAAAGAAGAATTATTTTCAAGAAAGAGAAGAGACTAAAGAAGTACAAAGAATCATCTTAGATAAAAAAGAAAAGAGAACAACTGAAAAAAGAAAACTATACAAATATAAACATATATTACAATGATGTATTATATAGATAACCATTTAAAGACCAAAAGGCAAGCCAAGTCCTAAAGAAGCTGCAGCTCAAAAGTTCATCATTAAGAATTATAGCACTACATTTCAACAAAGACAAAAACATGGCAAATAAGGACCACCTCCAAAGAAACTTGCCTTTTTCTTCCTTAAAACCCTTAAATGAATCAACAACAAATCATGCAAACACTGAGAGCAAACTGACATATAGTCTACTGTATATATTCCTCATGCAACAGGTGAAGTAGAAAGAGATGAGCAACTTCATGGTACAACTTTTCTTGGAGCTAAGTTCATTGGGATGTCTAAAGAAAAGTTTAAAATGGGATAGAAGGTAGGAAGTGCAAAATACTGGACACTCAGAAACATACAATTAAGGACTGGTAAACATGAAATTCTGATATTCAACTGCATTAGGGTGATTATTAATTTTATGTGACACCGTACTTCTTATTTGTATAAACAAACATTGATAACTTTTACAGAATTATAGTTAAATGCATAAGCTAGGTATTGCTTGCCCTTCAAATCTGATCCTCTCTGGGAACCTATTGCAGACGAAAGAAACTCTTACAGACCTTTCTGTTTTTTTCCCTTCAATTATAGTGAAATTAGTAGAACACTCAGTAATAAAATAAAATCATAAGGATTAAAATTTCCAGATCATTCTTACTATCTAATTCCCTCAACCACCAACATATTGATACCTTCCTCTAAGTCCTTTTTCCTCTGTTTTCTCAAGAAAACAGTACCTAATTTTACATATTCTTAGTAAACTCGAAATATAAAGAATTATTTCAAATAAAACAATTTATATAAGATTAAGCTTCACAATTTGCATCTTATCATGTCACTGTACAATATGTAAGAGGAAATTCAATAAATGAAAATTAGTTTTGTATCCATGAAAAACAATTAATGAAGACAGTGTCTTAACTCAACCATACAATTAGTTTTGTATTCAAGTTGTTCAGGCAGTACTTCTCGGAAGAATGTTATACTAATCCTACAATTAGTTCTAATCTTAGAAGCAAAAAATGTGCAAATTTAATTAGAATAGAAAATTCTAATCACATCTGCTGTTGCCCTTTTGGTTTCCAAGTGAAATCATTCTAATGTTCACTTAAAACTATGAAGGCACAAAAGAGCACATATTCCATATTATACCCTATTATAAATGCAATCAGCGCCTTTCTATTGTTTCCTTGTTAATCATATCCATACAAAGTGCATGAAAACATTACTGTTCATGCATGACTAACAGAAAATCTACGAAGATTTTTCCTATGGTCCACTTAGTATGGAGGAAAATATGCTCAATCCATTAGAGTTTGTTCAGAGTTAAAGATTAATCAACCCTTATCTTGTTGATTGTTATTTTTGTCAGTTCAGGTAATAATTTTCATTTCGGGTGATAATGGAACCTCAAAATAGGGCATTTTGAGCTTAGTTGATCTTCATTAAGAGCTGTTCCAGCTTGAAAAATGTACAAACCAGTAGGACATTTCCAGATAAGAATTAGTCCAAAGATATCAAGGAATTTACTGAAGAAGAAAAAAATGATGATCATGATCCCGTACGCTATTTCAATTGGTACTTTAAAATTTTAGAGAATCACACCTCTAAATTTCTGATCATTTGCTGCCCAAAAGCATCATCCGGATGAATCTGTTGAAAAACCACTATGAAATGTAAGAGATATCCTATTTCGTTTCAGCCAGAGAAATTAATTTTAGGAAAATAAAATAAAAGGACAACCTAATGACAAATTACGAAGCCCTGTCAAGAAACAAAACATAAAACAAAAGAGAAATAACCTGCTCATATAGGAAAAATATTGCTGTTGAAAATGTTCGTGAAGCCCAACCAACAATAGCACAACTTGAATCAGGATCCAAGTATATCAAAACACATTCTGCAATTATAAAAGTTGGCAGGCTGATAATGATATCAGAATTCAGAACGAAGCAGTTTAATCATTCTTGTCAGGCCCTCTGCCTTTCATATAAGAAAGTTTTAAATCCACATATATACCTTGGATCCATATTGGCCAAAGTGATGACATCATCCAATTTTTGGATATCACGCAAATCTACAGGGAGTAGCTTGTAATGATCACCTAGCACTTCTCCTTTCTCTGTAAAGTGAATGATGATAAATTAGTTGGTGTACCATGAAGGCCAAGGGTTCAAAAGTCTGTTCTTGAAACAACTACCAAATGCTTATCAATTTTTATTTCATTTTTAAAAAAATGCTCTAAATATAGCTCTTAAAAACAGGAAAGGAAAATGTAAGAATTGAGCTTTATGAAACGTTGCTTTATTTGTTCATGCCTTAAAATTTTATATCTCTATTTGGTGATTGCAAAATTCAGGAATGGAAAATATAAGAACTGAGTCTTATCTTCTCACCACCCTTTTAAAAAGAAAAAAAGAAAAAAAAATTAGAAATTAAGAAAATCAATATCCATGCCTCAATTCCATTTAAAGACCTTTGGTATTTTATCCATGTTTTAGATCTAAGACATCCGAAATGTAGTGGGTTTATCCATGATGGGTGAACAGCCCTTACACCCAATACAAGTTCATGAGACAAAAAGCCAATGTCAAGGAAGGTCTCAAACTAGAAATCTGGATGCTAGCAATGCTGAATATGGTAGGCAGGTAAAAGATGTAAAGTTTCAACTTTAAGGCGAATTCTTACTCTAACACCCCCCTCCCCCAAAAGAAAAAAAGGGGGAAATATTAATTCTAAACCCTACTCAGCTGTAAAGTTCTAACATCACTAGCAGAATTCATATAAAACAGGGAAACAAAAGGACATTCCAGATATATTTAACAGATTCCATTCGATGAATGTACCTTGCTTGTACAATAAGAACATATGGAGTTGGTTACCTGTTGATATAGCTGCAGTTTCATCCGATTTTATCCCTCAACAGACTACAAGTTTCTATCAGTGCTGCCTTCTTACTAGTGACCTGCAATGTAAAAACAATAAGACTTATTTTTCTTCAATTATCAGATGGTTAGAGAACACGGAAACTGAAAGAAAATATTAGATAGATAGCTAAAGCTCTAATTTAGTCAAACCAGAAACTTGATACTCGATGTGAAAAAGTATAGATTATAAGTTCCTGGACATTTGTGTCTACTGTTAATTTATCTTAGGACACAATAAAAGAACAAAAAATAATTCATTGGCACAAATCTTCGAGGTAGTGATAACTGATTCAACATTTCACCTCTTTAAAATCTAGTTCCACGTATAAGTATGGTGCTTTCCCTTCATCCTGCAAAGGACAGATATGACCATAAAAAAGCACAGATCATATGAATGTGATAGAAGGAAATAAAACATAATCTACAAAACAATAACGATAACTATATGAAAATTAAACACATTAGGAGTGTGTTCGGAAGTGCATCTCAAGGTAAGGTGATTACTAAAGCAAGTAAGGCTCCATTAAAAAATGCACATTTATAATTTTCTCATTTATGCATATTGATGCAGGATGTTAAAGGAATATCCATTGATATTAAGGATTTCAATCTATTAATTAGGGTTAGGGCTTCATTATATTGGGAATTGGGTTAATTAGGAATTTATTATAATGTTATGGTGTTTAATTATAATTAGTAGTAGTACTTTAATAATAAAGTAGGGTTTTGAGTCTTAGCTGTCTTAGGCTTATTAGGATGCCTATATAAAGGCCTATGATGTAGTCTTTCATTCAGAGCTGAATACTATGAATTGATAAAGTTATTGAGTGCCAGGTGGCATCTCCTTTCCCCCTTTCTCTCTCTAAACTCCCTCTTCCTCTTTATTTTCTATCTCCTCCTTATTACCCCTCTTGGTTCACCATTACATACCCAATCAAATTTTGAAAAGCCTAGATCTGCAATGCCAGATGACTGCAGGTTCTTTTTTTTCGTTTATAAGGTGTCTAACCAAGATTAGGTCCAATTTCTTGTACAAAACCACATGGCGTTATATATAGAAGAGAAACTATAGTTTTATGGAAAAGACTACCAGAGATCATAAGTACAATTTCCACTTATCTTCTTATCACAACTCACAAAAAAACTCAAGCACCTGTAACTGAAAATATGTTGTGTCAAAGCCAGCTCCAAGTGACAATATCTGCTTCTTTATGTGACCACCTTTATCTGTCTCTTTCTCAACATCAAGAAACTGAAACAGAAGCTTCCGAAGAGCAGCCCAACGAGCAAAGTATCCTTGAAATATACAAATTAATAAATGTATAATACTGACTACCGAAAAAAAAAACTTTAAAGTGCCAACATGTAAACAATTAAATTCCTTCAAGCAGCTGGATCATACCTCGGTTAATAATTGGAGATCTCCTCACAGGTCTTCTTACAAATAAATGGACATAGTCATCCTTCACGTATCCTTTCTTCACACATGACCTTTAGCCAATAAATAGTTAGAATATATTAACACAATGACCATAAAAAGCCCTGTAATTCTTAAAAATTCTGTAGAAACTCAATGCAAGATCAACGTCAATGGCCAGAAATGGGAAAAGGGCCATCAACAAAAGTAATATACGAACTGAGAACTATAATGTCAATATTCCTTTCATCGGATCAACCATATTAATGAGCATATTGCATGTTAGATATATCGAAAATAATATTGGAAATGATGTCAACAAATAAAACTTAAAAGTTCAAATGGTTTATCATATTGTCTGAACAAATGCGACCAACAAAGAGTACATAATGATTCTAGACAAAATGTTGGTGTAATATTATATTAGTGTACCAATTTATAACCCGTGCTTTTGGTAAAAAATAGCTTATAAATGGGTTTCACACATCACATACGTATTCATGACACACAACACAGAATTAAAGAAGCTTTTCAATCCCTTATAATTTTTCAAAGAAAATATTTCCTCTCATCCATTGTATATGGAATACATAAATCATAGTAAAACGGGCTTCGCTAGTGTTAAGATTTCTCATACTCCAAACTGGCCCCTAAAAACCATCAAATCTAAGAAAGTGCCTACTGCCTAGCGAACAGAAGGACATAGTTTGATACACAAGCAAACAAATTCTACACAACAAACAAATGGGACAGGGTTAAATGAGAAAACCTAAGCCAACAAGATTGGCTGAATAAAATTTAAATTTATCATTCCATAACCTAAACAACATAATCCGTAAACTTGGAAATTAATTCTTCTCAGTTCATTCATTTTCTTAGTAACCAAACACGTATGAAAGCAAGACAACAGACTTTCGAATGATTCAAATTCGTGTAAAGATTTTCGAATTTAACAAAACAAAATTCTGAATGGAAAAGCACTCAGGTAGGTTTGCTTACAATTTACTGGCGGAAGCGTCGTCATTGGTGGCTTGCACAGCTGCTCTGTTGCTATGAGAATCAGCCACCGGCATCGACATCTTCTGTCAAGTTTCGTGAAAGGGTAAGAGAAAAATGGAGAAGAGAGAGATTGGGAAATGGGAATATAACTGTGGTTTGTTACTGACCCACAGGCTGAGTGCACGTAGCACGTGACCATAAATACATATACTAAATAGTAAATACTCAAAAATAGAACCTGCGAAAAACTTGTTGGAAGCCTTCCCTTGAACTCTCAGGACTACCAGTCTACTACTCCTAATCCTCAAGAACCCTAAGAACTCGCTACCAGTGTACCACTACCAGCCGTTGGGTCTGTGGTAGTGGAAGCCACTTCTCACCCTTCGCTGTTTGCGTTTTCCTCCTGGGTTTAGTTTCCCTAACCAACGTTTGGTTTCTGAGAAAATATAAATAAATAAATCGTTGAAAAGCTAATTACCTATTTCATGCTGGAAATGGTATTGTGCTGTTATTTTTTTCCATCTTATAAACTGAACATCTATGCCATTTCCTAATACTATTTATTTATAAATATGAAATTTAATCGGAATACTATTTACAGCCCAACATTTTACCATAAGTGGCTTTCCAGGACAGATTTATGATCCGTTTAATATATAGATTATAAAAATTAAATTAATCATAAGTTAGATTGCATAAGCCATATTTGTATAAGTCAATTATGTGTTTAGTATATAAATTGAAAATAAGTCAATTTTGTGTACACAAATTATATAAGTCAGTTTGAATAAGTAATTACTATCAACGACATGCATAATAATGTGTTTGGTTTACATATTGGATAAGTTTGTTTCATCAAAAATTATTTTATTTAATTATTAAATAATTTAATTTATTTAATAATACTATATTGGTCAATAATATTAGTATAATAATAAAATTGTTATATATTACATAACATTGCATAATTTAATTAAATACATAAAAGTAAAATAGTTTAATTTTTAACCACGACCGTTAGTAATAAGCAAATCTCTAATATTATCAGGCACTAGTTCCATTTTAGAATTTGGTGGAGCTTTCAAGTCTTTAGATATCCCCGTAACACTAAAATTTTGGTCCTCCAGACATTTTTCATCCACATGGGATGGTAAAAGATTAACATAGAATCATATTCAGCAAATATCGGATTACTGATTAAAAACCTTCTAATCTAATTGTGCACAACCATATTTGCAATAACAATTTCCCTTTGAATTTGAAACTTATAAGTTGGCATGCTGTTCAAAATTGCAAACCTGGCTTTTCATATCCCAAAAGTTCTCTTTATGACACCCCTAAGACTTGAATGATAATAGTTAAATATATCATTATTTGATTTAGGTATGTCACAGGTATTTTTAAAGTGAGAAATGTGATAACGCTCTTATTTATGTAGTCTTAGGTACCCACGAGACATTAAATATCCAACATCAACAGCACAATATTTTCCTTCATTCAGAATACAAATTATATATAAGAATTATGAACCAATAAGTAATCAATGCAAATGAAAATATAACATAAAAAATATTATTACCTGAAGGAGTATGTCTGAATTTAAGACATTTATCATTTAGAGTTTCATTCAAAGTTTTGCTGTCATGAGCACCACATTCCCAACCAGCACATGCAAATGTGAATGTCAAGTTAAAATCATAAACAGCAAGAACATTTTTGGTCAGATAACCCTTTATTCCAATAAATGCTATATAAGATTTAGGATCTGGATGGCATGTAACATGTGTTCTATCAATAGCACCTATACTTAAAGTAAGGAAAATATCTTTTATCCTGACTAATTTGTTCATTTATGTTTTCAAATGTGTTGTTTAATGATTATATCCATAGATAATCTTAACACACTTAATCTTACTTTAGATAGTAACCTACCTATAGTTTATCCTAAATGTTGAAATCTGTCATGAATAGCTCTATTAGACTAATTTTAACTTATGTGTCAAAAACATACCCATCATCTCATAAATATTAGTCTTTTTGGTTGGTTTTAATCCATAATATTGTCCTAACAAATCACGGAAACCATGAAAGCAAGGTTTAGTCATCCTAAAATTTTCATGTATTCTTATGTCATTACCTTCCATTAATTCCTTAACCCACATCCAACCAGTGAATTATGATGTCTTGCATGGAACTTTGTAGAGGTGATTTTGTGTATATATCTCACATTGAATAGCAACAACCCCTATGACCAAATTACGACGTCGTCGTCATTGTAGATATGCTTTCATTTATGTATCATATTGAGTCTATATGGTTTGTTCATCAATGTCACTTTTCTCTGCATCTTTGGAATGATTAGTATGTTCACTAGATGAAACCATTCCTAGCAAGTATAGAATCAAATATCATTATACAAATTAGTTAACAAGCATATAACCACATATTGTAACATAACCAAATTAATTAATAATCATAAACTAATCAAATTATGAATATCATAAAATAATGTTGTAATTCTTCAAACTGTAATATTAAGTAATTTATAAATTGTACCAAACATAACTGGTAAAATTGTTCAACCAAAATATATAATTTTTCCTTAAAGCATCAAATATCAAAAACAAATCTAAGATTTTTCATTACCCTAAATCCACCACCTCTAGATTTAGAGACCTCCCTTTTCTAGCAATTGTAGTTTCAACTCATCTATTGGCATTGCCATGAACACCTCACGATTTACTGATTTTCTAAACAAATCAACACACTTGAACCAAAACTTGTCACCTAAATAAACATTAGATAGAATGTTCATGACATCCATACATTGTTGGAAAGTAATTGTCTCATTATTTGGAGGCATAAAAGGAGATGGAAGAGGGATAGGTGAAGATAACTCACATGACAATATGTCTACCATTCTATCAAGGTTGTCATTCATCCTAGATGTAGTTGTTCTTTTAAATCTTTTTTCCCCTTTTCATTTGCTAGTAGAAGCAGGTGCATGTGTTGTAGGGCTTTTAGTGTTATTAGGTTGGGTACTATATGGATAGGATAATATATTAATCTCATTTACTCCATCATCACAATCCAAATTAACTCTCGAACTCTCTGATGTCTAGATTGTGCCATTTGATAAATGACCCCTTAAAGGACCCTAATGAAACGACCAGTGGCAGTGCGACTAGCAAATAAAAACTACATCTTCTTTCGATATAGTAATGTCTTTCTCTTAAACTTACCAATTTTGGGATTCTCCTACATTTAAAATTATTAATAATGTGACCAATCAATCAATTATTACCATAGAAAACAAAATTACCTTAAAATAAAAAATAAAAATCATACCTCTAGTCTCTTCTTTCACATTCTTCATTAGCAATAAAAGTTCTTTTCTCCTCACTCCACCCCACACCTGTCTCTTTAACTAAAATCTTAAACCATGCTTTCTAATCTTTCTTCAAAACATCCCCTCTATTTTTAATTTGTTTCACTGTATAGTTATTTCTAGTTTTGAGGTTAAAGACTCATTGAATTTTTTCCCATCATTTCCCCTTAAAAGAAGGACCAACTTTTCCTTCTTGTTTTGTCTCAACAATACAAATGTCAAGAAAAACCTTAGTATGTTCAGCAAACCATTGAGCTTTTGATCTAGACGTCATAATCTCAAAACATAAATCAAGACAATATACTAAGATTAATTATAGAAAATATAGACTACTACCAATGAGATAGAAATGTAGAGTAAAAAACATGAATGTTAGGTTCACTTTATGTATATATACTACCAATCAAAATCGAAAACATACAAGGTTAGTGCCACTTTATCCATACTTAAGAATGAGACATAACACCATTCTATCACAACATAAATTAAAACCAAATATAACCCCAAACAACATTTGCCTAGCCTAATACAACTACTTAGTTTGAACAATATACTCCAATTATTGAAAACCACAACAACATAATTAAAAAAGTTTTTTTTTTTTTTTTTTTTTTTGCATCTACCAGTTTTGTGAGCAAGTAAATAAAGAGAATTTGAAGCATAAATTGAACCAAAAGTATGATTAGCAAGTAAACAACAAATAATTTTATCAAAACTGAGCCCATAATTGTTTTGTCCTCCTACATTTGATTTCTAAGAAGAATTTCAAATACTGTCTAGAGTAGATTAGAGGGGGGAAAAAAAAATCCCAACTGAATGCTTAAAAACAAAAACAAATAAAATAATTTAAAAGTTGCACACATGTTCTAATCTAGATAAAAAAACAAAATCATGTAAAAAAATTTGGCAATTCTCTTCCAGGTTATATATTTCATTTTTGACAATTTTCTAACAATCCCAAAACAAATCCAGAAAGAGAAAAAAAGAAGAAAAAGTATATTATGTTAGCTAAAAATTGGATCAATTATTAAGAAGATATTGGGAGAACAAATGCTACATGTCTTATGTAGATTCCACAATTCCACAAGTAGTAACTAAAATGAAATAATTCATTAACTAAAAATAGACCATAAAGAAACACAATAACATCCTTTACTCATGAGAGGAAAACTAATTTGAAATTAAAGGATTAAGTAGAGATCGGAGATGATGAGGCATAAAGAGTCTCTAATGCTGAGCAATGGCAAAGCAAAGGCTAAGAAAAGGACGAGGAGATGGAAAGTTATGAAGACAATAGCCTAACCAGAGATGAAATTATGAAGAGTTAAAGACTCTGATGAGACAGAGAGTTATCTTAAGGAATAAGGAATATGAAAATTGCAGTGGTGTTAATAAATTAAGGGCAAGTGAGGCATTTCATATTTTTATAAAAGTGACAAACCTTAAAGTCACCCAATATCTACTTATGCTGATAAGGCACTTTTCACAAATTTGAAAAGATTATGTTATCGGAGCTTTTTGGATGCCAAACACCCCTAATTAGTCGATTGGGCTTCCAAATGCCAAAAACATATCTTAAACTCTACACCAGACAATTAGTGTCTAATTTGGAATTGGAGTAGGAATAACCTTAACTTCAGTATCATTCCCCTTGAACTTTTATTGGGACAAAGACAAAAAATCCACGATATATGCTTAACCATTCAATCCTTGTAATTGCGTGATATATGCTTGACCATTCAATCCTTCTGGCTCACCATGCATTTTCCATATGTCAATTTCTTTTTTACTTTACTTATGTATATAATGACAATAATAACTATGCTTTTGAATTGTAAGGTCTAATTTGTTTAATTATTTGATAATTCTTTTTATTTATAATTAAAATAAAAAAAGCATTATTGTTGATATGTTAGAGAAAACTGAATCAACAAAGAAAAACGTGCTTCTCTTTTTTCAAAAAACCATCCATTGTATTTGGAATACATAAATCATACTAAGACGTGCTTCTCTTTTACATTATTGCTAGTGTCAAGATTTCTCATATTTGAAACTAACCCCTAAAAGTCATCAAATCTAAGAAAGTGCCTACCGCCTAGTGAATAGAAGGACATAGTTTGATACACAAGCAAACAAAATCTACACAACAAACAAATGACAAATGAGAAAACCTAAGCCAACAAGATTGGCTGAATAAAATTAAAATTTTTATCATTTATTATACGCTTGGAAATTAATTCTTCTCACGTTTATTCATTTTCTTAGTAATGAAACACATATAAAAGGAAGACAACAAAATTTTGAATTATTCAAATTCATGTAAAGATTTTCGAATGTAACAAAACAAAATTATGAATGGAAATGCGCTCAGAGAAGCTTTGCTTACAATTTACTGGTAGAAGCGTCGTCGTTGGTGGCTTGCACAACTGCTCTATTGCTATAAGAATCGGCTTCTAGCATCGACATCTTCTATCAAGTTTTGTGTAAGGGTAAGAGTGAAATGGAGAGGGGAGCAACTAAGAAATAGAAATATAAATGAGGTTTGTTATTAACCCGCCTAACATAAGCGAAGGTTAAGTGCAAGCAACATTTATGATGTGCACATAGTAAATTCATAAATACATGTATATATTTATCAATATATAAAAATGGTTTAATGACATAAATTTTTTATTTTCTTAAATACATTTATGAGTTGTTAGTATTACATAGTTTTTTTTTACTTCAAGTATACTATAATTAAAAAATTTCTAATTTTTCTCCATTTTAATGCCAATAAGATTGTAATTATGTTAGAATTATTGATTTATTTTCCACGAATTCTTATCAATATTAATAAATCTTTAATTTTTTAATAATTATATGTCAATAGTAAATAAAATTGAATTTCTCAAATTTTTTTTGTTTAATAAGTTTCTAATAATCATAATTATTTTAGTTCTTTTTAAATTTATGAATTAATTTTTTTAAAAAAAACTATGAATTAAAAGAAATACTAAGAGTATTATTTTAATGATTATAACATTATTGCTTTAAATTTTAATTCATTGAAGAATTACATTTTTTTAATGATTATATGTCAATAGTAGTTAAAATTAAATTTCTAGATTTTTTATTTAATAAGTTTATAATAATTATAATATTTAAAAATAATTAAAAAAATATGAACTAAAAATTATTAAGAATATAGTTTTCACAATTATATTATTCTTGTTCTTTTTAAGAATTAAATGATCTATAGTTTTATGAATTTAATTTTTTGGTTAGATTTATTTATTTTTATGAATATATAAGTGTTTTACCGGAATAAAAACTCTTTTTTTTTATATATATTTATGAATTTTTACTATTACATAGATATATTTTAATTATTATTTTGCTCAAATAAATTATTATTTTATTTTTTAATTTTAATAAGATTAATATTGTTTTATGACTTATTAATTTTTTTCTTATGAAAAATATAATAAGAGTATAGAATTTAGAAAAACTTGATGAATTCACCCGTGCGATGCACAGGCTGTTTTTATTCTTTTGGTGTTTATTAATTGTTTTAATTTTTTTGTATTTTATAATCTTATAAAAAATAAATTAAATTCTTTGAAAAAACGAGTAAAGTACATCAATTATCATTTTCACATTTTATTATAGAAATCAAAAGAAATACATTGAAGGAAAGGAAATCATAAATTGCTTCTATTATCATTATGATCTAATTCCATATTTTTAATTTTTTTTTTGGAAAGGAAATGGAGAAAGTTTTTAGTTTTTAAAAAAACTGATATGGCATAATATTAGAATCCTACGTGTCAGTATTAGATTTTTTCAATTTACAAATATCAATTATACCTACTTTTTTAAAATTATTTAGAAAGTTGTAAATATCAGAGATATTTTAATAGGGTGTGGGAGAAGAATTAAGAAATAATTAAATTTTAATTGTTTTTTGGAAAGGAAATGAAGAAGAATAAGAAAATAATTTTAGAATTTTATGTGTCAGTATTAGATTCCTTCAATTTACAAGTATCAATTATAATTATATTTTTCAAATTATTTGGAGAGTTGTAACTATTAGAGATTTAATAAGGTGTGAGAGAAGAATTATGAAATAATTAAAGTTTAATTATTTTTGAAAAGTTGACGTGACATAATACGAGAAACTTATATGCCAGTATTAGATTCTTTTAATTTACAAGTATCAATTTTATTATATATTATAGATATATATGTTTTATATTATAAATTAATTTTTTGTAAATTTATCTATTTATTTAATATTCATTAATTTTTTTTAGTAACTATACTTGTAACAATTACTGTTGAAAGTTCCGCTAAAACTAGTGTATATATACTCAAATGAATAGAACCTGCCAAAAGCTTGTTGGAAGGCTTTCCCTTGAACTCTCAGGACTATCAGTTTACTACTCCTAATCCTCAAGAACCCTCAGAACCTTACTTTCAATTTTTTTTCCCAGTAGGTCTAATTCCGAAACCCTAGTTCGTCTTTCTCTTTACCCTATGCCCTCAAAACCCTAATTCCCAATTTTCTCGTTAAGATGGCTATTGAAGAAAAACAAGCGGAACTGATCGATCACTTCGTCAAGCAAGCCTCTTCTGTTAAGGGTTCTGCCCTTGGGTCTGTGGTAGTGGAAGCCACTTCTCACCCTTCGCTGTTTGCGTTTTCTGAGATTCTCGCTGTTGACAGTGTGGTAGAGGTTCGTATTTGGTCCAGTTGGCTCCGTGCTTTTCTTTGTGTATCTCTTTGTTTTCTTAGAGATTATGATGTTTCCTCTTTGGTTTAGTTTCCAACACTGTTTGGTTTCTGAGAAAATATAAATAAATAAATAGTTGAAAAACTAATTACCTATCTGTTATGAAGTTTTAATACTTTTTTCCTATAAAAATAAACTACGTTTGATTACTTTTAGATTCTGCAATTAGATATTGGGAATCTATCATTTTGTAATAGTTAACTTCTTTTTCAACAACGTTTGTTTCTTCAACACCAATGTTTGGGTCCTCCGTAACTGATAATTAATATGAATTTTGTCTTTCCAAGTAATGATTAGGAGATTTAACTTGTAATGTCTAGATGTGGAAGTCCAAATTAGTTGCATTTCTACCAGGGAGGGATGGATTTCCTAGATATTGCCAATTGGTGGTTAAATGGTTGAAAGAATAGGATCATATGAGCACTTCAAAGAATCCTGATGTTATTTTGGCACCATGGAATGGCAATTTTGGTGAAATAAGACTGTTCTGTAACTTGTGCTGTTTAGACTTTTAGATTGAATAAGTTAGATTATGTCAGTGGTCGGTTTTCATTTGCTTGCTCTTCCAATAGTAAATATATATGGTTGCTATATCTCCATTTCATGTCAGCGATTATTTGTTCTTGACAACTGAATAGAGTATTATTGAAATTTGTTATCCCATTTTTATGAACTTAGTATGTTTGCTTTATTATGATTTGTATCATTTATGCGTAGAGACATTCACCTTGCAATGTCTTTTTTATTTACATTGCAATCTTTCTTGGCACTTGTAATAGCACATTTTTTCTTTATACTTCTTGATCAAAGTATTTTAGTTTAATGATTTAAGAAATAGATTATGATATGCTTAGAAGAAATATTACTGACTAGTAACCCTGGCGCAGCTTGAAGGAACAGAAAATTCTGTCCACCTCAATGTGCTTCGACTGTTTGCTCATGGCACATGGAGTGATTATAAGAGTAAGACTTTTGGTTCAAGCTTTTGTTTAATTTACTTTTCCATCTTATTAGTTGTTTATGTGGTGTACCTTTTTCTTCTTGTTTATGATGTTGCTTCTTTTCCATAATATAAATTCAAGAATTTGGACAAAGGTTGCTAGCAGCCATCATATTGTTCATGTACACAGTAATTCTTTTTAATTCATTACCATGCATTTTACAGGACATCAGGATGTTATGGTAGGAAGTTTGTAACAGTCACTACTCTTTCTAGAAGATGTCTGCTTTTTACTTTTTTCCTTTTGGGGATGGATTGTTTTTGGAGTTGTTTAAACTATGGCCCTTTGTGGATACAACGAGATAACCTTTATACATCATTGTTCCTTCCTCCAGTTTAGCTACTGTAAAGGGCATATTTTTTTACTTGTGGACTTATCTTTGGCATGAACAGATGCCTACCACCAATATAAGCAGCTGCCATACCGAGCAGCACATGATCAATGCTTGATCGTAAGTTTTGTTCCTTGATAGTAAGGTGATAGTTCTTCTAGTTGGGTTCCTGCTAGCATACTAGATCCTGCTCATGCTGAACTCGGCCAACAAGTACTGGTATTTGTAGGTATAAATAATAATAATAATAATAAACATTTAGGTCTGGACATCTAGCTGATGGTTTTTCTACTTTTCACCTGGTGAACAATTTCATGGGGAATATTCCTACCATTCATTCCCTAGACAGCCTGTGTTCTAAGCTATTTTTGGTTATAGGAAAAGTAATACGACATTTTTAATTTTATGGCAACAAACTGGTACAGACACTTTTTAGTCTATTGCCATTATACTAATATTAGTGTAAATTTGTTCTGTTACTAAAATCCAAGTATTTCTTGCTCTTAAATACAATTTATATATTACAGCTTTTATAAAATAACATAATGAAGGTTGATGAACAAAACATGTGATTTGCAGGTAATGCTGACCGTTTTCCGCAACTAATACCTGACCAAGTTCTCAAGCTGAAGCAACTTACTGTTCTTACACTGGCTGAGACGAACAAGGTATTTTTCTCTCAATTCTCAAAACAGCTATAATGTCTGTTTGAACTTCCTAATTTACCTGACTTATTGCAAGTTACTATCTATGGTGCCACTGCTTTCATGATTTTTCATCAATGCAACTAGGCACTTTCAAAATTTATGACAGGAAAGTAAACCTAAATTGGTTCACCATTGTTCTGGTCTAGAACAACCTTGCATATTATATTCTTCCACAAGGTTGAAGACTGACGATACAATATTAAATCATTACATTTTGAGTAGTAAGTACATATTTTATTGGGGATACAGAAAATAGTAGGCAAGACCAAGTTAGGTCAGAGGGCTTCGTTTCCTGAAACTCAGGGTACCTTTGAATTTTGAGTGATGTGGTGTCGTCTCAGTTAAGAGATTACATTTGTAGTGGGATTTATCTACTGAAGCCAAGAGAGTACATTTATATTGGAATTTGCGTACTTCAGCGAGTCCCTTTCTCATTTTGATCATGAATTTTTATTTTATTGCCACGTGAGTGCCAGATTATGAAAAGTAAAATATATGTAATGGGCATGTTCTTTAATCCTTGGTGTTACCTTATCCTGTTGGATTGTTCTGATTCTGTCTATTTCTTTTTCCTTCTTTCTTTCAACTGTGTATTTAGTTGTTCAACCTGTACTTTACCGTAACTTAATGTATCTGTTCCATAAGTTTTCCCTTTTGACTTTGCTATTTTTTTTAATGTGTGTTTACTTGAGCACGCCGGTATTTTCCACAGATTCTTATTTTTTCAGTGAGTCTGTTCCCAGGTACTTCTCTATGATCAACTGATGCAAGAATTAGATGTGACAAATGTACGTGAACTTGAAGATTTTTTAATCAATGAGTGCATGTATGTGGTAGGTATTATTCCTTCCAGATTGCGTGTTGCTTCTTTGATTTACTGTTTTACTGAACTGCAAGAGTGTTTTACTTTTGTTGCACCTTTTCAACCCTTGAATTGTGAAGGTTGCATTATTGTATATGTTTTTGAAGGATATACATGCAATGTATCTCATTAGAAGATCATTCTTTAAATTTTGAACTAATGCTATTATTATTATTTTTATTCATTTCATTGTTATGTTTGTTAGAAAGTTTTCAGAAGATTACATCACATGTGCTCACTTCTTTTTATATATTTTTTTTTGTAGCTCTGTATTTTTTTTTATTTTAAAATTCCTAGTTCTTCCTCTTCTGTAATAATCTGCTTATATGTGTATGGCTCTAATGTTTTAATGAGGAACAGTTTTTTTTTTTTTTTTTTCCTTTTGGGATGGGTAATGGGTTGCTGGTGGGGGATTAATTGTTTGAAAGTATTGATGTAGAGTTGATACAGAATGGCTGAGTATTTTCTTAATTTCTCCTGCTTTTTCAGGGAATACTTAGAGGAAAGCTGGATCAGTTGCGAAGATGCTTTGAGGTTCCAGCTCATTGTCATAATCTATCTTTGACTTGTTATTATCCCTCTTCTGTTTTGTTTTTGTTGAGCCTTCTAAAAGAAAATTATTATTTTTCTATATGTAAACTTCAGGTCCAATTTGCAGCAGGGAGGGATCTGAGACCTGGTCAGCTCGGGGGTATGATACAAACACTTTCAAACTGGTAATTTATCTACTTCGTCTTTTTTTTTCTTGGGAGGGGGCGGGGGGCATAATTTGAAGTGGTATTGGAGTTCTCTTTTCTACTCGTTACTTGGTTGTATCACTTTGTGTATGATTGAATTTAAGAAGTACTGCCTCTGAGGTAATTTGGTATTATTTGTGATTATAATGTATCTTGTAGATATGGTGCCATGTAACACATACAATTGTTCATACATGGCTATATTCTCTACAATTCATTTGCAGAAAATATAAGCCATTGTTCCAACTAGTAGCCAAGTCTAAGATCTGTTAGTTTGAGGTATTGGGCTCCCTCATTATTGTGTTGCTGTATGTTTGACTGGATAGGATTGTGTCAATTGTTTTCTTCTTATTCTGATAGCTTTTGTGGCTCTTTTTTCCCTAGTTCTCACTTTTTCTCTCTTTTATGAAACTACCCCACTTATGGACAAAAATGTTGTTTACTTTCAAGATATTAAATAATTTAATTAGGATTTGAGCCTCCATGGTGTCTAATGTGATGGTTACCTAGGTTGACTACATCAGACGATCTACTAGTCTCAATTCAAGAGAAGATAAGATGGGCTGATACTATGAGTGAATTGGATAATAGACACAGGAAGGATGTGGAAGATGTAAAGAAGTCCCTTGTCAAGGTCAGTTGAATCTAGTTTTATGCCTATATCAATGATTCAGATACAGTCTGTTAAAATGTTGAAATTACTGATGACAAATCATCCCATTGGAATACATGCTTATAATTTTCTTTTGATCATATTGATTGTACCAATTTTATTTTATTTTCCCCTTTTTGTTTCTTGGCACTTTAATAAAGTTTAATCTTCTGGAAAGGAGAACGTGACGGGGTTTTACATAATGCTGTAGCTTGCACAGAAGTTTCTGTCCTTTATTTTAGGGACGGGAAGAGTGGTTGGCATTGGGGTTCCATAAATTTGTTTTGATGATTTGAGGCTTGCAAACTAATGTAGAGCTTGGTGCTACTCTAAATCAAATGCTATGCCATGGGCTAGGAATGGAGGATCATGTATGTAGGGAATCTGGAGCATGCATGATTTAATTTGCTTGTCCACTTACATGAAAATCCAGACACTATACACATTGCATATGCTTGTGTAAGTGAACAATTGCATTCACAGGCAAATGGTGACAGAGATGGGGACAGAGACAGGGAATGAGGGGGAAGAGTCAAATCTTAGAATTTATTTTGTGCTTGTTAGCTTTGAGGTTGCGTTGCAATGATTTCAGGAGTCCTCGTCATGGTTATTTTTAGTACTTCGGTCATCTTTCATGATGAAACTTATGTGCAACTGGAAGGCAATGTGTAGTTATGTAGTGCTTGCTGATGCAACTAAATGAGGCCAAATAATGAAGAATATATGAGTAGATGCCACTATACACATTGCATATGCTTGTGGGAGTGTATAATTGCATTCACAGGCAAATGCTCACATAATGGGGACAGAGACAGGGAATGAGGGGGAAGAGTCAGATCTTAGTAGTTATTTTGTGCTTAGTAGCTTTGAGATTGCATGGCAAAGATTTCAGGAGTCCCTGTCATTGTCATTTTTAGTACTTTGGTCATCTTTTATGATGAAACTTATATGCAACTGGAAGGCAATGTGTAGTTATGTAATGTTTGCTGATGCAACTTAAGGTCTGTGGCCAAAGAATGAAGAATATATGAATAGATGACGCCTTTCAATTTGCCAAAGTTTTGGTTTGAAATGATTTTATATTTTTGGAGTACTTGTCTTAGGTTGTTTGGATTTAAAACATGTAATGAGTTTGTTGATCTTATTGTCATTTTGGACTAGTTTACTAGAATTCTGGTAGTTTGTCTTTTATATGAGACCCTTAGAAGGTCTTCATGAGATTCAAGGTTTATTGTTTCTTGAAGCCCTAAGCTGGAGTTCCTCGTTGGAATCTCCCAGCAATAAGGGAGCCCTCAAATTTGATACTTTACATATAAAAGGGCTCACCCGGTGCACAAAGTGCTCTCCGGCTATTGCGGGAGAGAGGGAGGGTGGGCACACACGTACGCAGCCTTTCCCTTACATTTCTGCAAAGAGGCTGTTTTCACGTCTCGAACCCGTGACCTATAGGTCACCAAAGGAACAACTTACCTTTGCGCCAAGGCTCGCCCTCTTGATACTTTACATATGCAGTAGTGAAATAACATATTTTCTTAGTTCTTCATGTATTCACTTTTACAAAGCAATATCAAAGATTTAATTCATTCTAACCATCCAAGTTTGCAAAACCTTGCATAACTTGACCCACATAAAGCCTTAAATGTCAAAACTACTGTCAAGGGTACTTCTATGGTGCTTTTCAATAGTATTTCCAGGTTTAATAGTATTAAGTTTCTTTATCCTGTTTGTCACATCACTATACTTTTACACTCCTTGAAATCTGCTAATAGGCTGAAAAGCTGTTGTCCTGATGTTCTGCTACCAATTATTTATTTTGTTTATCAAGCCCTTACCACATGATAGTTTCAGCGCTAGTCTTACCGATGGTTATTATTCTAACGCTCCAAACATGATCCTTAAAATCTAAAGTCTCAACGTTTACACATAAAGTGTTAATGATGAGCTAATCTGTATTGCACTATTCTTATTAAAAAAGAAAAGAGAAGAATTCTGTATTTTGCAATTAGATTAGCAAGTCTTAATTGAAACATTGGGATATGTTGGTCGATGTGTATTACTTACGTTGTGGCAGAAGTTACACACTGTAAGCAGGCAGACAATGACTTCAGAGGGCATGAGGAGATCAGCTCTGAATCTGGTGGAGTAATGGACTTTGAGGAAGACCGAAGCCGGCCCAAGAGGTAACATCTCTTTGTGTTTTCTTCTTCTTTTTGGTATTGTATGAATCAGCATTCATGAATTAATAATTAAATATTTGAGAGATTTTCTTTGCATTATCTGGATTTAACTCCAGATTAATCCATTATTCTTGATAGCGTAGATGTTCATTGACGGTACTACTCTGTTAAGACATTTATTCATTTATATGTACCACATACATGGTTTCAGCATCTAAATTAGTTTTGTTAAGCACTCTGCATATTGTAGTGGCCTGCTGGCACTGGCCCACACCAATGATGGTAGATCCGAGGTTCAAATCCTACACCCGGAAACCACAAAATTGTACTGTGCTTTTTTTTCCCCCCTTTTTGGTTTAGTGATTCTAATCTTAGCATGTGCTAATCAGTAAATGGGTAAGAATAATGCATATCCATCAGAGAGCAAGCTTAAAATGTAGGTACATTAGGTATTGGTGTAGGTCATTGATTTGCCATTTTACTCTGACTGATGACTTGGAAAAATTGTCTAGGAGGCGGCACCCGTTGTCTTGACAACATTGATAGAAGGAATCTCATTACCTGGGTGTTTACGGACTTGCCCGATTCTTGGTCATGGCATACCAACTTGTCATATCGGCTTCTGAAGACTATGCCCATTTGATACTAGTCCTTGTTTCCTAAAAAAGAGAGGGAAAAAAAAAAAAAACTATTGGTTTAGACTTGTATTTGGAACATTTTTAGATTGTGTTGATCCTGTTATTTGTCCTATTGAGTTAGCAGTTTGGGGTGCGGCAAAAAAGTTTCTGTGAATTTTAGATGCAGTGTAGTTCTCCATATCAGCTTTTGGAAGTTGCACTAGGTACTGCATCTTCTGATCATTAACTTCCAAATTTTTAAAGCCTGAGGCCTCATATTATACTCAATTTTTTCATAGTTTGTGATTGTGACCAAGATCATTCAGTCAACATTGTATCGGTTGAACGAATTGAGCTCGGAATAGTAATGGAACAGAAGTTTAGAACATTGCTTTTACTTGCAGCTACATAATCCAATGCTTCAATATTCTGCGTATGAATTTCATGAGGATCTGAATGTGAAAATAGCTGTATTGAATAACAATGTCTCATTTAAATTCCTGTATGGGAAGCCAATAAACAAATAATTTAATCTTGGCTCACTTGCGCTTAAGGAATAAAGACGTTGACGATATTAGCTGTCTGATTGCTTATATCAGTTCGACTCGGTGTTATTTTTAAAGACGGCCCCAAGTATAAATTGAAAGAAATGTTCAAATTGTTTTATTATTCTCATTCCGATCATACGAATAACTCTTTTTTATGTTTTGTTTTGTCAATTGCACTTTCTTTTCTTAAACTGCCAAATAAGTAATAATGCCTTTTTTTTTCTTTCTATTAAATTGAATATATTGTATCTATATTTTTTATCATAACTTGCAAATAATCTGCTCTGTTAAAATCTTTTATTATACAGATAAAATTATCTTTTTTAGTTTATGAAATAAATTACAAAACATATCCCCTAATATAAAGTTAGGGATTTTATTTATTGTTTGGAATTCTAATCTAATCAATCTCACTTGGAATTTCATCAACCATAAAAATAAGGTGAGAACAATTTGATTAAGAAGAACCAAAGTATTCAATGTATGCAAAAAAGAAAGATAAAAATCTGATTATAGGTATGTAAGTATGGCAAAAGAGAAAGATAAAGATCTGATTATAGGTATGTAAATATGTCTTCGAAATATCTATACTTGTTGAAGCCAGAATATGATAACACATATATTTTGTCTCCTTCAGATTATAATTCTTGTTGATTTATTTTGACAGTATTCGCACTCATACTTAACAATAAATAAGATTGCCTACTACTTATGTGTGAATTACTTAAATTGCTTTTCAATATATTGAACTACCTCAATTCAACAGAGTGGGATGTATATAACATTCTAATATAATAGAATATATTAGGCTAGGTTTATGTGTATGAATTGTTTTAATTGCTTTGCAATATATTAAACTACCTAAATTCATATGAGTGGAATGTATATAACATTCCAGCATAGTAGAATATATTAGGCTATGTTATGGGCATCTATGTGTGCACTTGGAATCATGAATTTTAGATGAAGAAAACAAAAGATGGAGGGTTCATGAAAAGAATTTGGGATAAAATAAGAGACTAGTGTCTCTGTAGAGACCAAGCCATTGTCTTTGTTTTTGAGAATGATGATTATGGGTGATTTATCCATTTATAACCAAAAACTATTTTTTTACAATGCTGAATGGATTAATCTGATTTCTATTTTTTTTTCTTTTTATGGCTAATGTTTGTGTTTAGTTTTGTATTTCAAAGATGTAATCATTCTACTTCATTTTGGGGAAGAATTGAATAAAAAGCCACCTACAGAGTACATAAGAGGTACTGTTATGAAACTTGCACCCGTATAAAGGGATCTAGTATCATATTTTTGGCTGATTGAAATATTAGAGATATATGGTTATACTTGTATCCTGATCAAACACTTGATAATGAGCTTCATGTGGTTTTGTTTGATGACGATGTGAGGATAATGTTGGATTTATATGAAGTTTATTCAACTGATATGATAATACATGTTTACTTAGTTGTAGGTGTGACTGCACAAGCTTCATATAAGCCTTCTGTTAGGGTAGGTAAGGATAAACAAAATGTTGAAATTTGTTCTAATGATAACATCCATAAAGTAAGAATTGAAGATGGTTATGTCGGTGAGTGTGAGGATGACTATGTGAATGAGTATAAGGATGACTATGTGGGTGAAGAGGATGAAGAATGCAACCCTAAGTCTGTGCCTGATCCACTTAATGACAAATTTTGGAAGGAAAAATTATCTAGTGATGAGAAAATTTATGATGTGTCAAGTAACCATGAACGACAAAGCAAAAAGTCCAAGCTACATAAGAGAGTCATTTTTAATACAATACCAGAGAATTTTCTAAAGGATGATGTTGTCTCAGATTATGGTAAGAGTGATGAGTTAAACTCTCTAATTATCAGCTCAGATGATGAAAAATACAAGCTTTTTGCCCAAATAGTTGATGAGTTTTCAAGAAGACAAAGACATGACAAATATAGTGCTTCGAAAAGGACATAAATTCACAAATGTTAATGTTTTTAGAGATGTTGTGAGAGAATTCAATGTTTTAAAAGGAAAGGATATTGACTGGGTACGAAATGATTCTGACAAGATAGTAGTGAAATGTAAGGAGAAATGTGGGTGAAAAATATACAACATTACATTGAAAGGGGAATCTACCTTTCAAATTAGAAGTATAAATCTAACCATTCATGCACAAGAGCTTACAAGAATAGTTAGGTGACAACATATTTGGCAAAAAAATTTCAACATGATTATGGATGAAATTAAGGTGATAAAGTGATGTCGCATACCAATATTTGATAAAAGTTGACCCTAGAACATGGTCTAGGGCATATTTTGTCTTAAGATCAAAATGTGACTTGTTAGTGAACAACCTAAATGAGAGTTTTAATGCCTACATAATTGAAGCTAGGGACAAACTATTGATAACCATGATTGAGATGATTAGAATGAGACTAATGAAGAGGTTTTAGATAAATAGGACAAGTTATTAAGTGTGGAAAATGTAAGAAATTAGGACAGAATTCAAGAACTTACACCTCAACATCTTTAGCTCCATGTACAAGGAATAAGACAAAATCATCATCATCAAAAAGTTTTGTTAATATATGTTCTTATATTCAAGTTAAAGTAATTGTCAAAATGCATATAAACTGGTTATTAAATATTTTAAGTGCCTATCATGGAAGATCATAGTTTGAGACTTCAATTCCCTCACATACAATACAACTTTCTCAAGTAAGTGAAAAAAAGGTTTTTTTTTTTTTTTTTCCCAAAAAAATTTCTTCATGATATTTAAATATCATTTATATGTTTAAATAATATAGGTATACATAAAGAAATATGTGGTTAGAAAGGGCACTACCTTTACGACTCGTGGTATTACTACTGGTATCAGTATAATTTCACAAAGAGAAGGGAGGGGTTTTATTGTTGGTAGAGGCATGGCTGTATAAAGGTATGAAATGGATTATACTATTGCTATGGGGTCATGTATACAAGAACAAGGAAGAAGTTCTACATATGACAAGCAAAAATTATACAGCTAGAAGTGATATGATTGGACAAGTTCAAGTAGGGAGAGCTGTCAGTGTTGGACAAAGGCAAGATACAAGCATAAAATTTGAAATGAGATTAACTACTATCAAGTGGTTATGCCAAATATAAAAGCTACTATCAGAAGGATAGAAGTTGGGCAAAGTTCAAATGGGACGCAAATGTATCTTAAAAATAAACATTAAACTGTTAGGAATCATTCAAATGTAATTGTTATCATAAATTTCTTATTACAATAGTTTTTTTTTTCCCTGTTGTTTACCTATTTGAAATAGGAGTGGTAAGAAGGATATTTTTATTTATTTGTTTTAGATCAGAAATGGCTAGTTGTATTTGAAGGATTAGCTTATATATATATATATATATGCATTTGACCTATTTTTTTTATCAAATGAGTATTAGTATTTTCTAGTTAATAACAAAAGGTGTATGAGATCTATTGTTTTCAACAATGTTATAATGATCAGTTATATAAAAACATGAAATCTAATCTAAGAAGAAGAAAAGGATTTTTTGCAAAGTAATTTTTTTCCATATGAACCTAAAGACTATGCAGTTCTAGCTCTCACCAGTAAATGATGAGTGTTAATAATTGAAAATTAGTTTCACATCACTATTGTAACTGGCTTATGTTACTTTCACAAGGTATAACAATGTTTGCATGGGGATAATGATTTGTGATCTTTTTTTTTTTTTTTTTTAGGGTTGCGAAGGTGTGGTCAATCTGGTAGTACAAATAACTATTGTTCATGATTTCAATAAGTGATTTACTATTTTTGTAATGTTTTAAATTTTAAAAAATAAATAAATAAAAAAAATACAAGTCGAATTGGTATGTGTAATGGGAAATGTGAACAAAATCAACCAACTAGCAAGATAATATTGTATAACTTGATACATCTTGTTATTCAATAAGCTTTTGAAAGCTCGTTAGAGGGGAAATTTAAGTGTCTTTCTAGTTTAGAATAATTTTTCTTGCCTCCTAGAGACTTTAAAAAATAAAATAAAATTATGTTAGTACATATTGGAGTCAACGTGATCACAAGTGCATCCTTAGTACAAAGAGGAATCACAACAACACCAAAGAGAGTGTCAGAGGGGATCCACTTGAGAGTGCAAAACTAGTGCTAGTCTAGCAAGTGATACTAGTTGTTACTAGTGCCGAAATTAAAAAGGATAATTGTGTCTTTTCAATTGTTATTTTTTCTATATTTTCTATTCATTAAAAAAAAAAGGGTTAAAGTTAACGATGATTTTAATAGATTAGGTTATTTGCAAGTTATAATTAAAAATATGGGTGCAATGTGTTCAATTTAATAAAAAAAAAGAGGACATTACTATTCATATGGTAGTTCAAAGGAAGAAAGTACAATTGACCCCTTTTTTTATTGTCATTATTTTGTTTTCTCATATATTTATTTAAGTTAATATTTAATCCATTGTATAAAATGTCAGTAAATAAAACTATTCACACATCAGTCTACCTTAATAAAATTAAGGGTTATGGTTAGTATTAGTGACACATATTACTATTTTATTTATTGATAGTGTAAAAATTAGATATATTGTCAATGCATCAAATATTAATTTTATCTATTTTAGTTTACGACATTTGAAATTGTAAAAACTATTAGGCTGCATTTAGATCTGTTGAATTGGAAAACTAATGTTAATTTTATTAAAATTAGAATCGGTTAGAATTACAATATATGAGTTTGAATTACATCAATAATTACAACTAGAATTGTGTTTCAAGTACTTGGTGATGGTTGTCGTCTTCTCCGGTGGCTTTCGAAGGTGGTTGTAGTTAGTGGATTCTGCCTATAATTTTCATCTTCTCCAACGGATTCTGACAATGATTGTCGTTATTCTAATGGATATCAATGATTTGTCATCGTCTTTGGTTGTCTCAATGGTGTTTGATGATGATCATCACCATCTTCAACGAGTTCAGATGATGGTTGATATCATATTCAACGGGTGAACAATAGGGTGTTCATGACCCTAAGCAATCTGATCCAAACCAGTTAGATTAGATTGGAGATATTATTGCGTGGATTGGATTAGTGCATAATTTTTTACTAATGTTATTTGATTGAATTAGATTGGTTCAGAATTTCAAAAGTTAGTAATATGATATAATCCAGTAATTTATATTTAAAAAAAAATTAATATATCCATACAAAATCATACAATTTTTAATTATTTAGTCAACAATCAACCTACTAGCAGCTCATATCAGCTTAAGCCTATTGTGTATTGTAGTCCCATTTTGAGCCTACTTTGTTATAGAGAGGTAGAGTTTACTTTTTGTGTTTATGTTTATAATGAGTTTGTAAATAAAAATACGTTATTACTGACATCTTGATTGTAATTTTTGAAATCTATTATCAATTATTAAAGATTTAAAGTATGTTATTACTTTTTAAAATATGTTATAATAATTTATTATTTTATTTAATATAATTTATTACTTAAACAAGTGACTTTATAAAATAATAAGTCTAAATAAAAAACCTAATCCAATCAACCCAACCCAATCCAATCTAATCCTTGGTTCATGGATTGGACTGGACTAATTTCAAGCCACGTATGGTTTGGATTGGTCTAAAAAAATTGGAAACATATTAGGTTTGTTTGCTTCAGGACCAGCTCTGAAACTAAATCAATACAACCTATGAACACCTCTAACAGTGACAATGGTCAATGGTGGCAGTGATGGCAGCCGATTATGGACGGACAAAGTTGCCGGTAGATAAGGGCAGACAATGGTGGTAGAGGTTGGTGGTCGACGTAACATATTGTGTAGTCATAAATATGAGGCTATCAAGAATAACACCTACACAAGAATTATAAATCTTAAGGTCTATGATAAGAATTGAACACGATGCTTTGTAGTTATTTATCAATTTCTGGGAATTAAGTAAAAAATGCCAATTCTTATTCTAAAATGTGCACCAAACATGAAATTTAAAATTGAACAATCTAATTCTTAATTTCAATTCTAATTTACTACATCCAAACATAACTTCTATTAATTTATATTAAAATACTTTTTTTTTTCTCTTTCCCAATTTCACAAGTCCCACTTATTTATGCATGTTACAATTTTTCATCATATGTTTTTTTATGAAAAAACAAACATCATTCATCATATATTAAATTCCAAATGTAAATGTATTATGTTTGTTTCTTTGTTTGGTTCAGTTGGATGTAGATTTATGAGAATGTTTTAGTATTTTTATCTTAAAATTTTAAAATATTAGTTTTTTTTTATTGATGTACGTGCTTTATAAGACATTAACTAGCCCATATTGGTCTGTAGATGGGTTTTGTACGGAGAAATAAACCTAATATAGAATAATAAGTGTATTAGTTGTGTAATAAAGCTTGTTTGGTATGGTAAGAACTACTAAATTAGAGTTGTATCATCTAATTAATCTTTGCTAAGGCGTAGGTTAAGTGGTAAGGCATATTTGAGCTCATCGATTGAAAGATCTCTGTAATATTAAAGATTCGAGCTGTTTTAAGTTTAAATTTTTTAGAAGAGACTGTCTGCTTAATTTTTTAATTTTATTTTGTCAAATTAACATTATATTTTGTTGTTGTGTTTGAATAAGGAAAATTGCTATATGTTGTCTCAATAGCATCAAAACTGGAATTTTTTTAAAGCCAAACATTTCACCATACTTGGCCTTCGGGAGAGTTTTAGTGTCCAATTCGGTATTGAAGTTGGGAAAAACCTTGACTTCAGTACAATTCTGCTTGAACCTTTGTTGCAACGAGGCAAAAAATACATGATATAGGCTTAACCATTCAATCATTGTGACTACATGATATATGCTTAACCATGACTCACCATGCATTTTCCATATAAGTCAATTTCTGTTTTACTTCACTTATATATAATAATAATAATAATAACTATGATTTTGAATTGTAAGGTTTATTTGTTTAATTGTTCAATAATTCTATTTATTTATAATTAAAATAAAAAAACCATTAATGTTGATATGTTGGAAGAAACTGAATCAACAAAAAGAAGTGAAATGTTTGCTTCAAAATTCAAATAATTCTCATGTTTTTAAATTTAATATTTGAGTTCAAAAACATAGAGGAAAAAAAGTATTCTTATAAATGCATAATAAGATTCAACATTAAATTTGCTTATTGCTTAGATGAACATGAATACAGAGCCAAAAAGTACTATTTGGAATCAAAAGACAAATGTAGTTCGGTTTTTTATCATCAAAATTGGTCTTTTTTTTTTTTTTTTGAAGGCCCAATTTCACCCTACGTTGACCATTTTAGGTGATTGTTAGTTGGAGCAGAAGATGCATGATGCCTAACCATTTTAGGTGATCCATGTATCTAATCTATATTAATAATTCTATTTTAATATTTTCTTTAGGAACTCTTTACTTCATTTCTCCCTCAGAAAAGTTAGTTCGTATTTTTCATGCCTCATTCAAATTTATGTAAAAGTCAAGGTTGTAAATATGATTTATATTATTATTATTATTCTTTTAAAAAAATAATAATAATTTAAAGATATGATAAAAAAAAAATATATAAAAGAACTACAACTTAAAAAATAGTAATAAATAAGAAGAAAAAAAAGCATAAATATATTAATATTATGATTTCATAAATTAAAAAATACTTTGAAACTAAAAATTTTTACTAAAAAATTATTTATTTTTAATAAAATCATAAAATTTTGTACGATTAATAATTAATTTATTTTGGAACGTAAAATCAAATCACACGAGATATAGATAACTTTCAAATTTGAATAGGATTAGTAATCCATTATAAATAAACCACGAATGCTTTTCTTTCTTGTTTTCTCTCTCTCTCTCTCTGTGTCTCGCTTTTTTTTTTTTTTTTGGCGACCGAGGTGATATTTAGGTCCACTTACATGTATCTCGACTAATTTATATCTATAGTTTTATCAAATGCATGCAATCCAAGTTAGAATTAGGAAATTTATAGGAATTTTATCCCCATGACCTCCTCCAAAGAGATTTGATTCATGAAGTTGATAAATGGAGTATACCTTCTTAACCACACTCTTTATATAAACTTGGAATGCTAACAAATATATTTATTTAAATATTAATTTACCATTATCTTTTTCGTACTGTCTACAAAGAGTCTCATTATGAATCCTATCACACCCATGTAAGTGTAAGTTATCAATGTCCATTCTTTCAAGTTGACCAAAAAACTATCATTTACTTGTTAAAAATAATTCATCATTAAAGGATAGGGATCCTTTATTGACACAGTTAATTTCTTTAGGGCTATAACTTATTAATTGGCATGTGTTTCTCTTTTTCTAAAGCACCACTATTTACTCTATTTGACTTATCTTATTTAACATTTATTATTTCTCTTTCCTATGTCTAATAATTATTAGATTTTTTGTTTTTACTGGAGTATTTTTCCTAAACTCTTCAACTTCTTTTATTTATAAGTATACTTTTACCTTGCCTATCAAAATTTTTTTTTTCCTGTAAAACTCTTCAATTAGGTATTTCACATTTTATTATTTTTCTTTTTAGTTTTAATTGTTTTTAGGCTTTTCAATTTTTTTACTGAATTATTTTTCCTAAACTCTTTAACTTTTTTTGGTATTTGTTTTCAACTCATCTTAAAAGTCTAATTTATTTCCTAACCAAAAAAAAATTATTATCTTTTTACTCCATACAAATTTTTCTCTCTACATTTTTTGGTAAATTATATTTTTAAATTAAGGAAAAAAACTTTATTTTTTGTTAAAATAAAATATTTATGTGTTCTTTTTTTTTATTTTTTTTAGAGTAACTAATGTTCTATATAATTTTTTAAATATTAATTTTAAGTTTTTCTTATTAAGATTGTATATTCTAATAAATAAAATAAAATTCACCAAAAAATAATAATAAATTCAAAGAATATTTAGTGAAAAATTTAGATGGGAAAGGGATCTTAGAATATAATTCATAAAATTTGTGACATAATTGTGAAAATCAATTTTACAATAGTTGTAATTATTTTCCAAATTTCAACTCAAAGTCATTCAAAAGATTTCATAATTTCAGTTAACAAAAAGATAGACAGAACTTCATAAAACAATTTTCACCATACTTTCAATGGCTCAAGAGTAAAATTGATGAGGATATGAGATTGTGATATTAACATTCTAAATTTTAAAGCATCGTCACAAAATAGCATTATAAAATTACTATTTTTGCATATGTAAATAAGGCAAATATCTCATTGTCTACATGTGGTTTGAATGATTTTCAGTTGTCACAATAACAAATGACCCACATATGATTTTTCTCACCAGTATTTGTCTTAGTTACTATAAGAAAAAAGAACACCTAAATATTTTATTTTAACAAATACTAAAGTTTTTTTTTTATCTTAAAAATATAATTTACAAGAAAAATATAGAGAAAATAATTGAAAAAAATATATTAGACTTTTAAGATGAATTGAAAACAAATACCAAAAAAGTTCAATGAGTTTAGGAAAAGTAGTCTAATAAAACAAATTGAAAAGCATAATAAAAAATAGACTAGGAAAGAGAAATAATAAAATATAAAATATCTGATTGAAGAGTTTTTATAGGAATAAGATTTCTAATAAGCAAAGCAAAAGTATACGTACAAATTAAATAAGTTAAAGAGTTTAAGAAAAATAGTCCAATAAAAGTAAAAAGCCAAATAAAAATTAGACATAGGAAAGAGAAATAATAAATATTAAACAAGTTAAGTCAAATAAAGTAAATATGAGTGTTTTAGGAAAAAAAAAACTTATGCCAATTAATAGGCTGTGGTCTTGAAGAAATTGGCTGTAACAATAAGAGCTCTCTAAAGGGTATTTTAATATTTTAAATATAAGATAGATTTAATGTTGAATAATGTATTTCTTTCTTCATTAATGATTGATTATCCTAAAACCATATTTTTAATTTTTTTTTTAAATTTCCCCTTTCATGGTCAATATAACTCAGTCAATGGAGTTTTCAAATGGATAAGGCTCACAAGCTTATGTGCTAGTTGCCTCCACAAAAAATATGAACTTGTAACTAACTTGGACCTATCCAGGGTGACCCATTGTTGCAATCATAAAAAATCGTTTTGTGGACAAATTGTCATAGCCTCATACGAAGGTATAATTGGTAGGAAGAATGAATAACCAACCTTACGTAATCCTGACTTCAAATCAAATAATGTGGTGAAATTTAATCTCCTATTTGCATGAATATATATATATATATATATATATTTATATTTAAGTGTTTATTTATTTTAATTCTACTTTGTGTAAAATTTTATCCACCTAGTCATGACAAGTTACGTACAAACTTTCTATAGTGTACATGTACAAACATTCCAAAGTGTACATTAACATATCGGGTTATAACAGTTTCTCATTTAAAAGAAATTAGTCCTGAATTTCAAAAGGAAAGTTATGAATGTATTGTTTACCTGAATTATTCAAATAGATACGGATATCATTGCTTCATTTCACACTCTGATTTCCAAGTGGTTTCGCGTTCACCATGATGTTTCCATACAACTTTTACTGAAGGAATAGCCTTCGATTGAAGTTTACGGACTAGTCTATCAATAATTGCTACTAGTTACTACTCGTATGTGAGATTCTTATCTACTTGCACCTCTGAATTCGTAGATTATGAGATTCATCTGACAAATACTTCCAAAGCATAAATATAGAAAATACCGGATGTACCCTATCCAAGTCCGAGGGTAAAACTAACCTATACGCAACTGCTCCAATCTTATCCAAGATCTGAAAGGGTCCAATAAACCTCGAAAGCTTGCCTTTCTTGCCAAACCTCATAGTGCCTTTAAAAGGTGAAACTTTCAAAAACACATGGTCACCTACTTCAAACTCCAACTCTCTCCGATGATTATCGGCATATGATTTTTGTTTGCTCTATCCACAACTTGTCAAGAATTACTTGTACCTTTTTCACTACATCCAGAACTAACTCTAGCCTCGAAAACTGATGTTCACTTATTTCAAACCAATTAATTGGAGATCTACACTTTCTCCAATACAATGTTTCAAATGGTGCCATTTGAATGTTGCTCTAATAATTGTTATTATAAGCAAACTCCATAAGTAGAAGGTGCTAATCCCAACTACCATCAAAATCCATGACACAAGCTCGTAACATGTCTTCCAAGATTTCTCTCGGATTGTCCATCAGTTTGAGGATGGAAAGCTGTATTGAACAATAGTTGAGTACCAAGAGCCTCCTGAAAAAGCTTCCAAATGCTGCAGTAAACTGAGCACCCCGGTCAGAGATAATAGAAATTGGTACTTCATGTAATGAAACAATCTCGTCCAAATACAACTTAACATACTGATGTGCTAAATACGTAATCTTCACTGGAAGAAAATGTGCGGACTTAGTTAATCGATCCACAATCACCCAAATCAAATCAAAACCCCTAGAAGTCTTAAGGAGTCCTGCTACAAAGTCTATAATAACTTTCTCTCATTTCCACTCTTGGATATCTAGCTTTTGCAACATTCTTACAAGTCTCTAATGTTCATTTTTAATTTGTTGGCATACTAAGCACCTGGAAACAAAATCGGCTAGATGGGGTTGGTTATATGAATCATTTTTCTTTATTCACCTTGATCCAATGTATTACTGTCGGTAATGCCTAGAGTAATCATATCATTCTCAATGATTATCTCCTTTGTAAGATTTGGTCTTCCTCTACCACGTCTAACACCTTCCACTTGCACCAAGTCACATTTCCTAACTATGACGTCCATTAGCCGACATTGGATATGTCTAAATCAATGTAAGCGATTTTCCCTCATTTTCTCTTTAATAGGTGCTATTTTCACCTTCCTACAGATCTTCTCATTTCATATTCTATCATTTCTTGTATGTCTATTCATCTATCTCAATATTCACATTTCGGCTACTCTTATCTTATATGAGTGTTATTTCTTAATTGCCCAACATTTGAAACCATACAACATAGCTAGTCTCATTATCGTCCTATAGAATTTTCCTTTCAACCTATTCAGGATTTTAGGATCACATAAAACTCACGAAGCACTCATCCACTTCACTTACCCTGCCTTGATCCTATACTTCACATCATGCTCAATTGTGCTATCAATTTGTATAAATGAACCTAAATACCTAAACACATCATTTGTATGAATTGCCTAACCATCTAAACTTATTTCAGTCGAGCCTCCTCTAGTGTTACTAAAATCGTACTCCATATACTCAATTTTTGTCTGACTCAACCTAGGACCTTTAAATTCTAATATTTTCCTCCATAATTCTAGTTTAGAATTTAAACCTTCTTTAGTTTCGTCTACCAACATGATATCGTTGTTAAACAGCATGCACCACGGAGCCCTATCCTGAATAGCTGAAGTAAGTTCTTTTAAGACTAAAAAAGCAAATAGGTAGGGGCTTATGGATGAACCTTGATAAATATCAATCGTGATTAGAAACTCTCTAGTTATACCATCTACGGTGTGTAACCTAGTCATTACTCCCTCATTTATATCCTTAATAACATATATATATTTAGTGGAGACTTTTTTCTTCTCAAGAACTTACTACAAAACTTGTCTCGACACCCTATCATACTTTTTTTCTATATCAATAAAGGCCATGTGAAGATTATTTTTCTTTTTTCTATATTTCTCCATTAATCTCTTAAGGAAGAAAATAGCCTTCATTGTAAATCTCCCAAGCATAAAGCTAAATTGATTTTCAGAAGCTAGAGTCTTATTCCTAAGCCTGTGTTCTATCCCTCTTTCCTAAAGCTTCATTATATGACTTATAAGTTTTAGTCTGCAATAATTAGTATAATTTTGAATATCACATTTATTCTTATAAATAGGGATCAATATACTCTTCTTCCATTCATAGAGCATTTTCTTGGTCACTAAAATCTTGTTAAAAAGATTTGTGAGCCAAGTTACACCTTAGACATCTCCAAACTTCGATAGGGATATTATCCAATCCCATTGTCTTACCATTTTTCATCTTATGAATAGCTTCTTTAACCTTTTGTGCTCTAATCCGACGAACAAATCTATGGATCATATCATAAAAGGTATCATCTAGTTCCCTGACATCAACACTAGACTCTCAATTAAATAAAGTATTAAAGTAAGTTCACTATCTCTCATTAATTTCATATTCTTTAACTAAAACCCTATCCCTCTCATTCTTAATACACTTAATAATATTTAAATCTCTAGTTTGTCTTTCTCTTTGTTTGACAAGCTTATAAATATCCTTCTCTCTATTCTTTGTCCTTAACTTGTGGAAAAATCCTTCACAAGCCTTGCCTCTAGCTTCCCTAACAACTTTCTTAGCATCTTTTCTAGCTTGTCTGAAACACTAGTAATTCTCTTCATTTCTATACTCGTGTAATCTTTTATAATATTTTTGTTTTGTTTTAATAGCTTGTTGGACTTCTTCGTTCCACTATTATGTCTCCTTAGTTGGTGGTCCACGTCCTCTACTTTCTCTTAACACCTCTTTATCCGTATTTCTAATACAACTCACAATCTCATCCCAAATCGTATTAGGCTCACTTTCCACTATCCATAAGTCACCATGTAAGATCTTTTCTTTAAAAAGAGCAATCTTACCTCCATTCAAATTCCATCATGTAGTCCTACTGCTCCCATTACTTCTACGCTTTTTCTTCCAACGTTTAACACTAACATCCACAACCAAAAGTTTGTACTGAAATACTAAACACTGGTCAGGTATAACTTTACAATCCTTACATAGCACCCTATCAACCTTCCTAGTCAGAATAAAATCTATTTGGCTCTTATTAGGCCATTTACTAAAGGTGACTAAGTGCGACTCTCATTTCTTAAAAAAAGTATTGGCTAAAATCAAATCGTTCGTGTCACACTCCTAATTGGAGGCATGACTGGCTAGAGGTTTTGTAAATCCAAAACCCCTGTAACCTTGACTCACACCATTAAACCTATAAATGACTATTACTAATTACAATTGAGAATGAGAGCATGACAACTTAACATAAAAAAATATCTGAAATATATGACATTTTATTGAAAATTTTGGCAGAGTTTCCCCTTAAATAGGAACTTGTCTGAATATATACACATATAGATACATACTGGATACATGCAACCAATCACATATAATAACATTTAACCCAAAGGAGCCTGGTTCCAACTATTCAATAATCTGACAAGTTATACTAATTTACAAAACAAAATATAGAGACTCAAGGCCTAAATATTGACAGCAACCCCGTCCCTTAGCTTCAAGAATGTGATACCTTGCCGTAGAGGAATTGGTAAGTCAAGCGTCTCTAGGTGGCGAGCATTGATGTCCTGATACTAAAAAAAAGAAAAAACCACAAGTAATACAGGGTGAGTCATAAGGACCCAATAAGTAAAAAAAATGTACCCTTCAGGTACTAGCATCAAACAACAAGAAGTTAACACATATCATATAATTAATTATATTACACTATTCTTAAGTTCATAACCACAAACCTCATATGTGCATTCAATAGATGTATAATTAAAGACTTATAGTATTTACACATGCACAATATAGCAAAATAGTCAATCAAAGCAAACAATAAGAGCCAACCGGAATAACTCAGTACCCGCACACTAAAATATCCTCCCATCGGGCATATACAGGCCCGCACACCAAAATCATATCTCCTTACACAATCCATCCCACCGAGATTGAGTTATTCGAGTATTCAAAACCATATATCACTTGATCAAATAAAATATCCTAGGTATACAGGGATTTCATTTCTAAAAATAAAAATTGTTTCGAAGAAAAGTGAACTTGATTGGCCCCATCAATCACAATTCAATTCATATAACAGTAAAGTTCCATAATCATATTACAATGCTTTACATTCCTAATATGTATCTCTATACACAACTTCATTTCACATACTAATCTAGCAACCAAAGAATACAAATTTCACTCTTAAAGTTCAAGAACGGGGTTCATTGTTTCGTTTAACATTTGATGGTGTCAGTAGATCCTCGACACACTTAGAAGCTGAAAATCAGAAATTCATACGTTATTGACAATCATCCATCTAATGTTACACACACACACATTAACTAGCTCAATTTAGTTAATAACTCAAATTTTATAACCTTACATCAACGTAATTACATTCTATGATACCTAAATCAACACTAGCATAACTAAATTTACTAACTAATTATTCAAAGTTTCTTAAATGTAAAGCATTTAAGTCTTAGTTTGCATACTAAAATCTTAAATGTTCTACTTTAATGACTATCCAAAATACAAATATTTCATAATTTTAATTTATCAAATACATATCTATTAGCATCCTATGTTTAAACATTTAACACCTTAACAAACACTAAATTTAATATTAAGAACTTTAACTTACTTAAACTAACTTAATTAACTTAGGGTTTAGAAACATGAAATTCCCTACATTTAATTCCCTTGTTGCTAATTTTACAATAAACCCCCACAGTCACCCTCCAAGTTACCCTTATAGCGGCCATGAGAAGGAAAACATGGCTAAGGTACTGACCAACATAGGAGGACCAGTTATTGATTTTTCCTTAAGCTTAAACATATACCCACACCATAACAAATAAAGAAAAATGCCACTACATAAGGGAGGACAAGCGGCTGTACCTTGCAGCCACACTGAAAGATTAATGGCAAAGTAAGAAAAAGAAGTATGTAGCCGATTAAGGCTATCACAGCTAGCCAAAGCTCTAAAATTCTCACTACTAAGCAAAGCAAAGAGGAAGGATGGGAAGCTTGATGTCTAAAAGAATACACACACACCACCTTCCAACACCCTCTAACTGGCCAAGATCACGGGACAAAGCAGCTGAAACCAACTTCAGTATCGCAAAATAGGGGACTCCTTCCTTGGGTATAAGGTAGCATCAAGGCTAAAGCATAAGTGCTTAGGTGACCTAAGCTAATGGCCATCTAGAAGGAAGTTTTAGGGCTGAGGAAAAATTACTCCACCACCCTTCTTCTTGCTTTGCTCTGTTTGCCTAGTTCTTCATTCATGTAGGGAGTAAGGTGGTGTTAATGAAAATGAAAGAGAAGAAAAGAAAGAAAGAAAGAAAAAAAATGAAAAGCAATAAGACAAAATTCAAAAGTACATCATGTCAAAATTTTTTAAATTTGTGGTGGAACTCATCTTAGCTATATAAATATATGTATAAATATCTCCTAGTTTATTTTAGTTGTACACTTGATGCACTTATATAATCAAATTTACACAAGCTAAATTCAAGTTCCATCCAAAATACACTCTCCACCCTCATTCTTAACTCCATAACCATAACTCCCATGAGCTCTCTCGAAACCCTCGTTAGTCCTTCCTACATGGCCTGTTCAAATCTCCTTCAATAAAAAATTTCTCTCCTAATGGTACTCCTTGTACTATCTCATCTAAGTCTTCCCGAAATGCCTTCTTCTAGTCTTATTTATGAGACATAGGCACTAATAACATTGAAGGCCTCCTCGTCTATCATCAATTTCACTAAAATTATTCTATCACCTTTCTTCTTGACTTCTATAACCTCGCCCTTAAAATTTCCATTAATAATAATCGCAACTCTATTCCTATTTCTATTCTTATCTGTATACTACATCTTGAATCTTGTTCTCTCTATCTCTTTAGTCTTTTCTCCTACCCATATAGTTTCTTGCAAGCAAGCAATATTGATCCCCCTTCTACTTATGGTATCTACTAGCTTTTTCAATTTACCAATAAGAGTTCATATGTTCTAAGTAGCTATGCGAATCCTCTCTTGGACTAGCTTCTTTACCTGCACACTCCTTCGATGCAAGAACCCTTACTCATTTTGTACCACATCCGAGCACCGGTGTGGCGTGCCACTAAGAATGTGACCACCCAACCCTTACTCATTTCTTACTATACCTAGGTCCGATGTAGCGCGTCGCTAAGAAGGTTATGCCCCAACGAATATTCAGTAAAATTCATCCTATAGGGTTTGACTAATTTTATGTTGGCTATCAACCTATTGCAATCCTCCTTTTTTAACCAGGCTTAGGACCAGGCAATGTAAACTCAGGCGAAGTTCCTATCCAATAATGTGTAATTTTTATTTTTTTATAAAAAAAATAATATACTCTTATAAATTATAAAACTTTCAAGTATTTAAGTCAATAACCCACCAACGATCAACCTAATTAAACCCATATTATATTGTAGTCATGTTTTAGCCCAAGTTAGATGTGATTAAGGCTGAGTTTGGTAATACTGTGACTTTCATGATGTGAAAAAACAATTGTCAAAAAGCCACAAAATCTTATTTGGTATATTTTTTATGTAAACTAATATGAGTAGTAAAAGTAATGAATAAAAATCATTAAAATAAAACAAATTATAAACTACTGTGAATATATAAAATGATAAAAATAAACATAATTAATATAAATTAGAATAAATTTGTGGAAAAAAAGAGATGGCTGATAACTAATTAATGATAGACTGAAATTTTAAAAAATCAATAAGGTTAATATTATACTTTTGATTTTGAAACGCCACAGCTAGTAGCTTTTAAAAGTATCTCACGTGGTGTTGATAAAAGTACCACATACTTTTTAAAAATAATAGAAGAAGAACTCCTAAAAAAACAATTAATCAAATAGTTTTCGGGTATTGTGACTTTTAAAAAGGCACAACACCCTCTTGAAAAATATTACCAAATTTAGCCTAGAGCGTTGAATTGAACTGTACTAGTCTCTACTGGGGGTTATTACTCATTTTTGTACTTTTTGTTTTATTTTCCAATTATTTATTCAATTAAGAGAAGAAAAGAGAATACTAAATATATAGTTCGAAATTTTCTTATCCCATTCGGAGGGATATCATTTCATAATTGTCTGACTGTTTATGTCTGTAGCATGACTACTTAATGAAATATGGAGAGAAGTGGAATAAATGGCCGATACTACTGGAAGGATTCCTCTTTGGATAAGGTATTGTAACTGGTATTACAATGATCGGTTTAATTGGTATTTTTTTTAATGGTTCATATTCTGGATTAGGTTCATCCTTGTAGTAATCAGATGAACTGAGTTTTTATTCACTCTTTGATCCCCATTATCTGACACTCCTGGTCATCAGTAACTAAAAAAGAAAGTTCATGGACAATAAGAGAGAGACATCGTGACTTGTGAAGATATAATGTAGGTTATTACTCCTTACAATATGTTATTAAGTTTAGAGCACACAATAGTTGTAGGACTAGTTGTAGACTGGCACAACTAGCAACACATACAAAATATTATATAACTTTGAATTTTTTATTTATTAAAAAAACCTTGATTATTTGTTAAAAAGGGGTAATATATCATTTTACGATAAAGTTCAACAAATAAAAAGTCTATTATCCGAGTTTTTAATAGAGTATAATTTCTTGCACCCGATCACCCAACTTGCAAACTTGAATAGGAATTTTCACTGGCTTGGTCAGGTCGAGTAAAATTTATGACAGACCTGAATCACCCTTTCAATTTCACACTTCTATTTTCAACAATTATGAAAACACAAGAGCCGCAATTAAAACAACAATCATTAATAAAAAAGAGAGAAGAAGATTGAAGCACTCATGTGATTAATGACGTAAATAATCATCAATAAAACTGTCGAATTGGAGAACATTGATTATTGAATCTAACATTTCAAGTAACCTGAACAACATAGTCCATAAGCTTGGAAATTAATTCTTCTTACATTCATTCATTTTCTTAGTAAGTAAGTAAGTAACCAAACACATATAAAGGTAAGGGTCTGCTTTAACTGTGGTTTGTTACCCAATGACCCAAATAAGTGGAGAATGAGTGTGCACACAGATTTTATCTACTAAGGTTTCAAAAGAAGAAGAGTTTTTCATGTGCGGGAAGCAAATTGAAACCAAAATTTTTATAAGGTGCTGTTAATTTAGGCGATAACAAAATTCAAAAGTCATTGTAAAGAAAAAGGATACTATTTGTATAAAATTAGGAGTGTACATGAGGGCTATATGTTGAAAGTTGGTTCTAATAGAGAATATAATTGCAATAAATAACTTAGTTTTTTAAAATTTTAATTAATAAATACTAAGTGTGGTTCAAATGAAATGGTTCAAATGACAAGACATACTTGAACTTAGTAGTTGAGGGCCTCTATAATATAGGGATTCGAGCCTATAATAAAATACTTGTAGAGATGAACAATTATGAACTCTGAACGAGATTAGGTTCATATTTAAAAGATGTGGGATACTAATAAGGAAAAAAAATGTAATAATAAATAAGTTGTGTATACATAAAAAAGATTGTGAAAAAATAATCAAATTACCATTTTTTTTGTTTGCTAACATCAAATTACCATTATTATTAGGAGATAACTACACAAGTTTGGTCAAGAATACAAAAAGATTGGCATGATCTCAAGATATTAGCTTCTCCTCTATGTGGGGGATAGTGTGCACGCAGATTTTATCTACCTGTACATAGCAAATTCCTGAATTCCTCTACCTGTACATAGCAAATGCCTAAATATACATATAAATTCTCAAAAAACTGCACCTGCGAAAAACTTGGAGGGCCTGTCATCGAACTTTCTGTAGTACCCCAGTATACTACTCCTAATTCTCAAGAACCCTACTACGTTACTGTCAATTTTTAATTTTTTTTTTGTTTTCCCAGTAGATCAAATTCCGAAACCCTAATTCGTCTTCCTCTCTTCTCCATGCCCATGAAACCCTAATTCCCAAATTTCTAACTATTTTTCGTGGTTGATTTAAAAAAAAATGGATATTGAAGAAAAACAAGCGGAACTGATCGATCACTTCGTAAAGCAAGCCTCTTCTGTTAAGGGTTCGGCCCTTGGGTCCGTGGTTGTTGAAGCCACCTCTCACCCTTCACTGTTTGCGTTCTCTGAGATTCTCGCTGTTGGCAATGTTTTAGAGGTTCGTATGTAGCCCAGATGACTCGGGGCGTTTCTTTATGTATCACTTTGTGTTCTCGTATTTATTTATTTAATTTTTCTGATAGATTTTGCTGTTTTCTCTCTGGTTAAGTTTGGTTTTTGAGAATAAATAAAGAAAATAGTTGAAAAATAATTACACATTTCATGCTGGTTAATGGGGCTTGTGCTGCTATTTCTACTAGTGGCTTTTTATAAATAATTTTAAATTCTACAAGTAAAAATTGGGAATTATCCTGTTGTTATAGTTATTGGTTTTTAATAGAATTTGTTTATTCATCTTGTGAACTTAGCATTGGCATGCACTGATTCACTGTAATTTGTTAGTTAGGACTTAGGAATATATACTTATTATGCAAACCCTTTGTAGTAACTGGGTGCCACTAACTATAATATAAGTCCTCTCAATCTTTCTACTTTTTTTTATTCATTTTAATATTGTAAATTGGTATGTTTTCTCTGATCATATTTCTTGTGGGATCATCTTTATCTTTTTCTTTTTCAACTCCTAATTTGTGTAATCTATCTGTTCGTTCCTTTGAAACTGATATTTAGTATGATTTGTCTTCTCAAGTAATGAGTGGATGATTTAACTTGTAATGCCTAGAATCTATATATGGAACTCCAAACTAGTTGCACTACTTGCACATCTACCAGGGAGTGAAAGATTTCCTAGAATCCTGATGCTGTTTTGCACAGTGGAATGACAATTTCAGGGAAAATAAGATTGTGTATCTTTGGGATTCATGTGGCTGACCCCAACTAGCTTGTGATTCAAGACTTTGTTTGGTTGAGATTATGTCAGTAGGTGGTTTTCATTTGTTTGACTTTCTGATAGTCAATATGATTTCTGTATTTCTGTTTCTTGTCTGCGAATAATGTTCTTGCCAACCGAATAAAGCATTATTGAAATTTGTTATCCCATTTTTCTCGTGCATTTGATTACAAACTTAGGATGTTTGTTTGATTAGGATTTGTATCACTTATGTGTAGAGACATTCACCCTACAATATGTGTGTTATTTACATTTTAATATTTCTTGGCACTTGTTTTCTTAGTTACTTCTTGATCCAGGCATTATATTTTATTGATTGAAAAGCTAGATTCTCATTTAAATAAATATATATATATATATATATATATATTATTGACTAGTAACTCTGGTGCAGCTTGAAGGAACAGAAAATTCTGTCCACCTCAATGTTCTTCGACTGTTTGCACATGGCACATGGAGTGATTATAAGAGTAAGACTACAGATTTAAGCTTCTGTTTCCTTTATTTATTCCATCTTCTCATTAGTTGTCTATGCGGGTTTATTCTGCATGTGAGAGACATTTTTCTTCTTGCTTCTGATGTTGTTTCTTCTCCATAATATAATTTCAATAATTTGGACAAAGTCTGGTAGCAATTCTTTTTTCAATTCATTACCATGCATTTACAAGACATCAGGATGTTATGCTAGGAAGCTTGTAATACTCACTTCTCTTTCCAGAAGATGTTAGCTTGTTACTTTTTTGTTCCTTTGGGGATGGATTTGTGTGTGAAGTTGTAGTTTTAATATGATCCTTTTTACGAATACAAGGAGATAACCTATATATATCATATTCCTCTCCTTTGCTTATCTTCTGCCACTTTTTTGTGTCAAATCTCCAATTTTGTTATGATCACCGATTGAGACTAGAATTTGAGGCAGAAGTGACAAAGATGTTTAACAAACTAGCATGCTTGATGCCTCACATTAGATATTTCCAAGGGCATAATTTTGCTTGTCGGCTTATGTTTGTCATGAACAGATGCCTACCATAGGCAAATATCATACCGAGCAGCACATGATCCATGCTTGTTCATATGTTCTGTTATTTGATATTAAGGTGGAAATTTTTAGTTGGGTAACTGCTAGCATACTAGATCCTGCTCATGCCAAAATCGGCTAACAATTACTGGTATTTGTAGTTATGAAGAAAAACTTTTAGGTCTGAAAATCTATCTGATTGCTTTTCTACTTTTCTCTTGGTGAACAATGTCACGAGGATATTAATACCATCCTTTTCCCCAAGAAAACTGTTTCTCAGCTGTTATAGGTTATTGAAAGAGTGATGCAACATTAATTTTGTTACCATAACACTTCTTAAAGTCTATCGTCATTAGAGTAATATTAGTGTAATTTTGTTCTATAATTATAGTACATCAGAATATTTTTTTCTCTTAAATACAGTTTATATTTTGTACAGCTTTTATAGAATAGCATAATGAAAGTTGATGAACAAAACATGTGGTTTGCAGGTAATGCTGACCGTCTTCCACAACTAATGCCTGACCAAGTCCTCAAGCTTAAGCAACTTACTGTTCTTACACTTGCTGAGACAAACAAGGTATCTTTCTCTGAAATTTTCGTGTTACTGTCTATGGTGCCATTGCTTTCATCTACATAAGTAGGTACCTTCAAAATTGTTGACAGGAAAATAAACTAAAAGGGATTGTTCTGGTTTAGAGGCTTGCTTAGACATATTAGATTATTACAGTTAGATTATAGTAAGCACATTTTTTATTTCGATAGAGAAAATATTTGGCAAAACAAAGTTGAATCAGACGGCTTTCTCACCGTAAACCTGGGGCAGATTTGAATTATGGGAGTTGAGTTGTCGTCTCAGTTTAAGAGATTAATTTTGTAGTGGAATTTGTGTACTGAAGCCAAGAGATTACATTTGTAGTGGAATTTGTCTATTGAATCCAGTCTCTTTCTCATTTTGATCATGAATTTTTATTTTATTGTTATGCAAGATTATAAAAAGTAAAGTATACTTAATTTGCATGTTGTGTATAGGTGAACCTTATCGTGTCGAACTGTTCGGATTCTGTCTTTTTCTTTTTCCTTCTCTCTTTCAACTTTTTAGTTGTACAACTAGTACTTTGCAGAAATTAATGTATTTTCTTCCATAAGTTTCCCATTTGATTATGCTAATTTTATTTATGTGAGTTTACTTGATTCATGCATCATGCATGGATTTTTAATATTTGAGTGAATCTGTTCACAGGTACTTCCCTATGATCAACTGATGCAAGAAATAGATGTGACAAATGTACGTGAACTTGAAGATTTTCTAATCAATGAGTGCATGTATGCGGTAGGTATTATTCCTTCCAGACTGCATGTTGCTTCTCCAATTTACTATCTTACTGAACTGTAAGTGCATTTTACTTTTGCTGCAAACTTTCAGCCCTTGGATTTTGAAGGTTGCATTATTGTATAAGTTTTTGAAGGATTTATGTGCAATATATCTCATTATAAGATCATTCCTTAAATTTTCAACTAATGCTATTATACTTTTTTATTAATATCATTGTTTGTTTTTGTCAGCAAATGAATTTTCAGAAGATTAACATCCCTTAATGTGCTCACCCATTTTTCTTTTTTTGTTATGCCTCTGCATGATTTTCTAAAAATTCATAGTTCTTCCACTTCTGTGATAATCTGCTTAAATGTGTATTGCTTTAATGATTTCAAAGAGTAGCAGTTTCTTTTCTTTTTGGCATTCGAAGGGTTTCTGGAGGGGGATTCATTGTTTGAAAGAATTAACATGGAGTTAATACGGAATGGCTGAGTGTTTTCTAATTTTTTCCTGCTGTTCTCAGGGAATAGTTAGAGGAAAGCTGGATCAGTTGCAAAGATGCGTTGAGGTTCCATATCATCATCATAATCTGTCTTTGATTTGTTGAACCTTCTCAAAGAAAATTATCTGATTCTATGTACAATTTCAGGTCCAATTTGCAGCAGGGAGGGATCTGAGACCAGGTCAACTTGGGGGTATGATACAAACACTTTCAAACTGGTAATTATCTACTTCATCTGTTTTTGGGGGGCATAATTTCAAGTAGTATTTGAGTTATCTTTTCTACCCATTACTTGGTTTTATGTATGATTGAGAAGTACTTCCCCTGAGATACTCTGGTATTATCCGTGATTATAGTATATTCTGTAAATATGGTGCCATGTAACATCATAACTGTCTATACATGATAACAATAGTCAGTCACGGTGATTCTTATTCTCTGGTACAGGGCTTCATTATTTCAGGGTATTTATAAGCAATGTTCTTTGTTTCTAGTCCTCAATTTTTGTTATCTCTTTTATATAACCACCCCAGTTATGAACACAAATATTGTTTATTTTCAAGATGATAACTAATTAATTAGGATTTGTGTCTCCATGGTGTCTTAATTACATTTGTGATGGTTGCCTAGGTTGACTACATCAGACGATCTACTAGTCTCAATTCAAGAGAAGATAAAATGGGCTGATACTATGAGTGAACTGGATAATAAACACCGGAAGGATGTGGAAGATGCAAAGAAGTCCCTTGTCAAGGTCAGTTGAATCTAGTTTTATGCCTATCTCCATGATTCAGCTATAGTCTGTTAAAATATTGAAATTACAGATGACAGGTCATCCCATTGGAATACATGTTAGATGTAGAGTTTGATGCTACTCTAAATCAAATGCTACGCCATGAACTAGGAATGAAGGTTTCATGTATATAGGGAATCCGGAGTAATTGCATGATATAAATTGCTTGTTCATTTACACAATCACCCAGTCACTACACATTGCATATGCTTGTGTGAGCGTACACATGCATGAACAGACATGCGCACGCAGAAAAAGATGGAACAGAGATAGGGAGGGAGGGGGAAGACAGCAGTTTTACATCTGGAATTATGAATGAGATCAGCATTTGCTAGAAATTTGGTTTCACTTGGTTTCTTTGTAGCTCAAAAGTCTTGATACCCACGATTTTGCTATCAATTTTGTTTTTCAAGCCCTTTTCACATACTTGTCTCAGCTCTATTCTCATTTCTCACTGATAATTATTATTTTGATGTTCTCAATATGATCCTAAAATCTAAACTTATAAGGTCTATTTGGGAGTTTGGAGGGAGAGAAGAGGAAAAAATGACACTTTTCATTTGTCTTATTTGGAAGTCTAAAAAAAAGGAAAAAAAAATGAAGGGAGAGAAAAAAAAATGATAAAGTACATTTCTTGTTTGGTAGTTAAGGGGAAAGTAGAGGAGATAATATATTATTATATAATTTTTACGATTACGCCCTTAAAATGTTTTATTTGGATATTAGTAGGTATTTAATAGAAAAAGTAGAGGTATATTGGTCACAACAGGCTAAAATTATAATGTTCATTATCCTTTTTGTCCAAATCCTCCATGTCCTCACTCCTTGAAAAAAAAAAAAAAAACTCCTCTCCTTCCATTTCCCTTCATCCAAATGGACCCATGTTTACACATGAAAGTGTTAATGGTGAACTGGTTCACTTTAGTAATCTATTTCACTATTCTTAAATAAAAAAAAGGAGATTAGCATGTCTTAATTCATATGTTGGGATATGTTGGTCGATGTGTCTTACTTACGTTGTGGCAGAAGTTACACACTGTAAGCAGGCAGACAATGACTTCAGAGGGCATGAGGAGATCAGCTCTGAATCTGGTGGAGTAATGGACTATGAGGAAGACCGAAGCCGACCAAAGAGGTACATTGTGTAAATTTTTTTTTTTTTTTTTTTTTTGTGCAGGGATGAATGTGTCTATGAATTGTAATAAAATATTTGAGAGATTTTCTTTGCATTACCAAAAACATATTTCTTAATATAAAAGAAAAATTGTAGTGTACTTTTTTCTTACTTTTTGTCTGCCTTTCTGGTTTAGTTATTCTAACCTTAGCATGTGCTAATTTGTAAATGGGAAAGAATAATGAATATGCAATTGAGAGCAAGCTTAAAATGTAACTGCATTAGGTATTGTCAATAGTTTGCCTTTATTTTAATGTATGCATGATGACTTGGAAAAATTACTCAGGAGGCGGCATCCATTGTCTTGAGGACATTGATAGAGAAGGGGTCTCAGCACCTGGGCGTTAATGGACTTGCCTGATTTTTGTTCATGGCCACCAACTGATCATATCAGCTTCTGAAGACAACTATACCTTTTTATACTATTCCTTGTCTCCCATTAAATTTAAAAAAGAGAGAAAAATATTGGTTTATTGCTTCAAGACTTGTATTTTGAAATTTTTTAGTTTGTGTTGAACCAGTTGTTGTCCTACTGAGTTGGCGGTGGCGGCTAGAAACTCAAGTGGTTTAGATGCAGTGTAGTTCTCCATATCAGTCGTTTTGAAGTTGCACTTGGTACTACATCTTGTGAGCAAATTAGCTGTCTACTGAGCTGCTTCTTTCAGGCTTAAAATTTAATGGTGACTTCTTAACGCGGGGGTATATTGATGGTAAATTTTTTGGTAGTGTTTTTCCCTGCCTACCTAAAAGCCTACATGTTGCTAAAAAATGGAATGCAAATAATTTTTTGTATTTTTATAGTATTTGAACATTATCTCTTTCTAGACATGTACAAAATGTTTTTATTTACTTTTTATATATATTTCACCCGAAAATGTTTTTGTGACTTTTTGTTAAAGTTTCATGAATGAGATCAAAATTGAATTTGGAGTGTGATTTTAAAAGTAAATGTAATATAATTAAGTTTAGTTATATTTTTTGGGAAGGTGAAAACGAGAGGAAAGTAGAAGGTTTAATTACACATTTGGTTCTTACAATTTAATTTAGTCCCTGGACAATTGAGTCTTTATTGTGTTTAATTTAATGCAACTACTGTCAAGTGTTGTTTAAATTAACACAAACTAAGTTGGTGCGGACTGAAGGTTTTTATCATGTCCAATTTGTGATGAATCAAAAGGTTTTTACCATGTCTAATATGTGATGAATCAGAAATAAGTACGTGGATTATACATATTTATATTAAAGTTAAATTATTTAAAAAAAACAAAAAAAACTACTTCCTTTCTCACCTTCTCTCCTTGCTCCCCACCACCATTCCTCTATATACCAAGCCCAAAAGCCTAGATCTACAAATGAGGAAAACAAATTATTTTTGTTCTAAGCTTTTGCTTGCTTCCTTGCCAATTGTTTTTTCTTGGTGAGATGATGATGAGATTTTGACTAGACTTAATTAGTTGTAGAGAGTCTAGAGAAACCTTTTCTACTTATTTGGGGTTTGTGAATTTGGGGGTGATTTTGAGTTTTGAAGTAGGTTGTTTGCTAGGGTTTGGGTAATATTGCTAAGAAAATGAGGAGTGAAATAAAAGGTGCGATGGTGAGAGGTATATATTGGTTATGGAAGAGTGAAGGTACGGTGGTTATGGAAGAATGGAAATATGGTAGTTATGGAAGAGTGAAGGTACGGTGGCTATGGAAGAATCGGGGTGGGTGGTGGTGAGGAAGAGAGAGAAAGGAAAAAAATAATATTTTTTATATATATTTAATACTTTAAAAAAAAATACTTTTTAATTAAATTTTTACATATGTCAATCATGTCAATCATGTCACCATTATTTACGTCAATTTAAATGACGGCAACTTGACGGCAAGAGCTTAGTTGCATCAAATTTAAAAAGACTTAATTGTCACAATTAAAATTTAAGAGACTAAATTAAACTCAAAATTAAATTATAAGGATTAAAAGTGTAATTAAGCCAAAATAAAAAAATTAAGAAGAAACTAAACAATGCTAAGTTTTGTTCTCATATATTCATTCCATTCTTTTCTATCTTTCTCCTCTAAAAAACTTTGCATTTTTTCTATGAATAATATCAAATTTTATTATTTTAAAAATATAAGGTTTCATTTGGATAAAATATTTAAAATTCAAGAATTTGATATTTATTATTTCTCACAAGTATCCCTATACTCTTTAAGTGTAAGGTTAATCTGGTTCGAATCTAAAGAACAATACAATTATAAATCCTTCCTCAAAGGGACGCTTTCACAATTTGAACCTTTGGTCTCCTCTTAGGAGTTACAATTCGCTTATTACTGCGACCAACCACTTTAGGTGATATTCATTAAATTGAAATCCATCAGAATGACATAATTTGAAATCTATTAATTTAATTTTTCTTTGTTTGGTATACTGTAGTTAAATGAGAGCATTTGAAATCTATCCTTCAAAATTTAATATTCCGTACAAAAGATGAGTAACGTATTTAAATTTGGAATTTCTAACTGTGATGCTAAATATAACAAATTGCAAATCTTAATTGTTTTATTTTTTTAATTAAAAAAATTAAATGAATATAAATAAACAATTTTATAATTTAAAATTTTAAAAATCTAAAAAGAAAAATTAAAGACTAAAAAAGAAAACTACTACTACGAAATTTTTTTATAATATATACATATACACTAATTCTTATGTGATGCACGTTGCATTTAAGTTGTATTTATATAATTTTTTTTTTAAAATTACAATAAATTCTATCCATTAATTAATATTTAAAAATAAACTATTTTTGTATTGTGATAAAACTGTTAGAATAATTTCATAAATATGTAATTTTTAAATTTACAAATAAATGTTTAAAATCTCAAAATCGTATTAGAAATTTTTAGTTTCTAATTAAGTTTTTATTGCACTATTGATCTTATCTTGTAATAGTTAAAATTTATAACATAATATATCTATAATAGCTATAATAAAAAGCATAAGACTCTTATGGTCTCCTCCCTTTTTTATCCTTTTCTTTTTCATAAAACTTTTATAAAATACACATCATATAAAATTATATTTGTTTTTATTAAAGGTTGTTAAAGTCTTTTTATATTATAAAAAAGAAAAAGAAAAAGAAACTACCACTAAAACCACTAATTAAAAAAACTACAATTTTCTTCCATCCTCTCCGTCGATCTATAAAAATATTTTTATTACTAAAAAAAATGAAAAAATTAATATAACTGAATGGTTAAAATGCACTAAACACACGCGTACACGTTACTAATATATATAATTATGATATAGAATATGTACCAATAAAATAAACACTTAGGTGAATGTTGTGAATATAGAGTGATAAACCTTTTAAATATTTGAATAACCTGAATGCCATATAAATTTTTAATGAATTACTTTAAAGTGTAAATAAGGCTACATGATATGAATGTTGATGCAAATTTTTATTTTTTATTTTCTCATCCTTCATCAAAATATATAACACCAATCATGTAAACATTACAAAATTATGAAATAAGATAAATATTAGATTGAACAGTTCATTATCAACACAATAATTATAAATTATACTTCCAAAATACTAAACAGCTCAGTCATCACTCAATGATAATATAAATTGTTCTTGATATTATGATGTGGAATTGCCAATGCTGAATAATTAAAAAAAAAAAAAAAAATCACTTTATGATCTTCAAAAGTTTACCCCTATAAGCCGTTTTATATATAATATAGATATCAAATTAATTATTAAATAATTTGCTTCAAACATATATTTGAAATTGTGTTATTTAACCAAATAAATAAAATGTCCAAATGGTTGTTAAGTATCTCTTTCATCCATGTTACTAAAAAGATTAATAATATATTGTATAATTTATTTATCTATACTATCGTACCATTCCCTATTAAAATTAGGGCTGATATTTGATTAACTAATTGATATTTATTAAAAATTAATTAAATATAATTACAAAAATATAAATATTTATATTTATTAAAATTTAAAAATATATCACTTTTACCATTTTAATTATAGATTTGAATCCTCTAGAATTTCTTAGGAATTCTACCAAATATAATTCTCTTAGTTTTTGTTAACAACAACTCTTTTAACATATATTTTAATAAAATTAGAATTAGTATTAGAGTTAGGGATAGGGGAGGATTAGATTAGGGTTTGGATCAAGATTAAGGTTAGGGTTAGGGTTAGGGTTAGGTTTAGGTTTAGGATTAAATTTAGGCTTACACTTAGAGTTAGGATTAGGGTTGAACTTAAGCTTAGAGTTAGGATTTAGAATAAAAATAAAAATATGGTATTCTTTTAATATAATATTCAATTTACTAATTAAAAAATAAAGAAAAATTAAAATCATTTATTTGGATGATTGAGATATTTAAAAAAAAAAAATAGTGTGAATAAAAATTTAAACATAAAGTTTTTAAATAAATATTATTTTATGCAATGAAAAATTCAAATATTCAAATTTGAATTAAACATTTGAATATTAGTCAAATTAAAACTCAAATATTATTTTAAATTTGATGAGGTGTTTTAATTTGAATTTGAATTTGATAGATGAATTCAAATACAAATACAATTGATAGAGTATTCAAAACTATCTGATTCGAATTCTAGCCTTAATTAAAATTAGCTAGTTCCTTATAACTACCCACATACCTTCATTATCTCAAAATAGAACAACCCCCAGAGGCATATCATGGGCAAACTTTGTTAGCACGCAATAAGAAAGCAAATTTCATATAAATTACAAGAAATGGCTCAAATTTCTCATTAATCAAGCTTGGTATAGGGGAGGTTACAAGCAACACCAAGTAAGTCCGACAAGCTCGTGTACAAAGCTCACTATGTACTGACTATATAGCCCCCCTTAAAAAGCATTTTGCAACAGAATCCCTGGTAGGAACATACATTATTTTTCTCAGTTGCCAAAATACTATTCACCTTAATTACAAAATACCATTTGTTAGGTCAAGCTACTTACAACGGTGCCAATGATGGTATTACAAGGCAAAGCGGTCATGTGCGACATATGCACTGCATAAGCATGAAGTTATGTCATTCTTCCCTACTCAATTGGTCGACGTCCTTATTGACTTAGCTGCTTGAAAGTCTTCAATTTACTACTTGAACTCTAAAAAATCTTCATCTTTCTCCTTGCTAATCTATTCATCTTCAATACCCTTCCACTTGACTAAGAACTCTTAACATGGTCGCCTTATGATAATCTCAGTTCTTTTGGCTATAATTTCCTCAACAACTCTTCTTTGTGGCTTCTTGAGGTTGATTGTTGGCCTAGTTAACTAGTTGCATGCTGAATCTTCTGGATTGAAATGATACAACTAATTGTTGTAAACATGAATCACTGGGTATATTTATCTTCATCTAGGATGGAAGGCTAATCTTGTAAGTTACTTACCTTGGAAACAATTAGAAATGGACGTTCATACTTATAGATAAGTTTGGAATCCTACCCCTCCTCGGTCCCTTTAGCTGTTCTTTCGTGAGTTTGACCATTACAAGATCTCCAACTTGGAACTCTAGTTGTCTGTCTATTTCTTCATTCGCTTAGTAGCTTTTTCTAAGCACGCTTAGGCAATTTCAACGTTCTGCTTCCAATTTTTAGTAAAGTGTTGTGATTTGGGCTCTTCCAAGGTCCATAAAGTGTATGGGGTAAGAATGACTACTGACCTGTAACAATGTCAAATGGACTCCTGGTAGTCATATAACTCTTTTGGGCATTAAAGTAAACTAAGTAGAGCTTTACCAAGGTTAAACCAAACCTCTAAGCTCTCCCTCACACTTTCTCAAAAGGAAATCACAAGAATTATAAAACTTTTCTCAAAGATATGAAAGTTTAAAGTTTTAGGAAACAAATTCTTCTTAGAGCTTGATGATTATTTTCAAATTGATCGAGTATGATTTCAAAAGTCTATTTGTGCTTGTTGTTCTTCACCTCACATCTACTCATCTGTAAATATAAACTGTGAGCTTGAAAGTTATTGTTTCTTAGTAAAATGTGATCGTTGTCAAAGAGAGGAGAAGGTAGAGTGTCCTTTATGATATTTTTGTCGAAACTGCCATAAATTCAAGAAAGTACTATCCAGAGGTGGTATTCGCGCACAACTCATTCCTAAGACTTTAATTGTATTGTTTTGTCTTCTTGTGTTTTTAGTGTAAGATTTTTTGCGAAGACTTCAGTAAAGGAAGATGATGAACAATTGATTGAATCTTCTAAAATAGTGTTGTATGAATAAGTCAAAAGGACTTCAGTTGATTGACATGTTGACATGTCTTATGTTGAATATCAGTCTTTAGACTTCAGTCGATGAAATGATTTCAACTTACTGATATTCAAAAGATGAGTTGTGTTTTTAGTATTCAGCGAACTAAAAATACTTCAATTGAAGGTTTCAACTAACTCATTGTACGTAGTACTCTTTTCAGCTATAAAAGGATGTGCTTTATCTTTCCCTTGAGAGGTTCTTAGTTGACTACCAAATGAATAAAACGTTATCTTATGACCACAATCCAACTCAGTTGTATAACAAATTTCTACATGCAAATAAAGAGAGAATACAAGTTAGTTTATGATTTTATTTAGTTTATCAAAATAAAAATAAATCTATATTAAATATGATTCAAGATGTTCCTAGCTACTTTCACCTTTGAATGTGCTAAAGCTTTGTAAATCGCTTTCATTTGAATTAGCAGGTGCGTGAGTAGGGGAAGTTAGTTGATTGGAAAAACAAATGTAATGCTTTTAAGGTTACCAAGAAATCAAGGATTGGGATAAAAATGCATGAGAATTAGGAAATACTTACTATTTTTTCAATTATCTTAGTTGAGGACTCATTGATGCAATTTATATCTGTAATGCCTTAATTACTTTCATTTGGCGTTATCTAATAATCCTCACAATATAAAATTTTGACAAACATTTTATAGTCAACATTTAATTAAGGGAACCATCAATAGTAACAATACTTCCTGAGAAGCTTGAAATATTCTCTTTTGCCTGTTTGTTGTACAGTGAATAAATTTAGAATAAATGAACAAATGAAAAATAATGAGAGATATAAAATATACATGGTTCGGCTATCTACTCTACGGGAAGAGAGTATTATATTCATTCCATGAATATGATGAAATTTTCTCACTCACTTACATTTTACAATAATAAAGCCTTTAATTTATATAGGTACTATAAAAATAATTATAGTTGATTAGTAATAGAATTAAGGCATAAGGTTTCCTATAATTCTGTCTATGATTGTACTCATAATTAGACCTTAGTTCTATCAATTACAATAAATATAATTATCTTAATTTAGGGTGATGATGATTTAATTGTAATATTACAATTAATTTTAGTGACTCATCAATTAGTCATAATCAATTCCTTATACTCCCCACAAGATGAATGTTCTTTTAAGAATATGCATCTTGGATCATAAATGATGAATCCTCATCGTCTTGATCTTTTGACTTCTCTTGAAATGATTCATAAGCTGCCATGCTATGATGAAAAGTGTTATGACGCTAATGTTACCACGTTTTACTGCACTCTTTCAGTGTCATATCATGTTACGAAAAACTCGAACATTAATTCTTCACGTGATTTTTGTAGCACTACAAGGCACCATGAGAATGTCGAATGAAATACCCCAAAAATAGTTGCACATGATTCTTGCCATACAACAAGGCACTATGAGAGACCTTTGATAGTAAAATAAGTCATCTGAGTAAGCTACCGAAGATCAATTGCTCGTTGGAGCTTTTGAGGCTCTATGCCATAAATAAATTTAGAATAAAAAGGCATAAGATATATATGATTTGGCCTACTTCACAGGAGAACAGTACTATGTTTATTCCATTGATATGTATGAAACTCGCTCACTCACATTTTACAATGGTAGAGCATTTAATTAATAGTCAGTACGAAAGATAATTATAGTTGACTAATAATAGACTTAAGACTTAAGGTTTTTTATAATTTTGTCTATGATTGTACTCATAATTAATTCTATCAATAATATATTTATTTCTTTTTTATATTCTCTTTTCATTAACAAGAATAAATTGAATAACTTGTTAAAATAGATAAATCAATAAAAAAGAGTACATTCTATTAATTTTAACCATTAGCCACAGTTTACAACATAATTTTTTTATACCAACAAAGTACTGCTGCGAAGGATATTTTCTTCCTCAAAAATGATAAAACCATTTAAATGAACCAAAGAATCCAAGTGCATGAAACAATACCTTGGAACCAAAAAAAAAGTCTAGTACTCTAAGATCATGTTTGGAAGTTTTGTTTTCTATTAACACATTAACAAAGTACTAGATAATTTTGGTCAGTGTGATGCACAAAATTTTTTACTTCGCTTAATTTAATTTTAAACTAATTTTGACCTTAAAATATAAAAATATTCATCTGTGACTATTAATTTATTTTTTTAACTACCACACTTCTGTATTTCACTCAATCAACGACTTGATGTAAACTCATTCTCACATTCTCTCTATTTGTATATGGTAAAAAAATGATTATTTTTCTTTTACATATAGTTGGTGAAGCTCTCCCACCCATTTTTTTTGTTTTTTTGTTTTTTTTGTTTTGCTTCGTTTTTAGCTTAATCTGGCCAATTTCACTCATAAAAACTTATTAGTTGTTAAGAGTTTAATAGATCGAACCAAACAATTTTATATATAATAAAATTATTTAATTTCTTCAATCTAATATACAAGATAATAAAATTGAGAAGTTTTGCTACCGAGATCTTAGCTCAAATGATTGGTATTAGTCCCTCCACTTATAGTGTCGAGTTCGAGCACTCCTAATGTATCAGTAAAAAAATTGAAAAGTTTTGGTGTTTTTCCACAATGGTGGTTGAAAATTTAAATTTTCTTTTCTCCACCTACAGAATCTTAAATTTTGATTTTCTACATATTATGAATTTCAAAAATTTAGTAGATTACCAAAATCTAAAACTATGAAATTTGTTTAAACATTTACAACCAATGCTTAATTACTTAAATAATTAATATTGTAAATTTAAATTTCAGTTAGATTTATACATGCTTATGAGGATTTTTTTTCATACTATTTTTTATATATTGGTGATTTTGAATTTTTGAATAATAAGATAAATGTACATAAATAGTTAGTTACTTAACTAATTAAATCCTATAATTTTTTTTTCAGTCAATTAAGATTTAATAAATATCTATATGTTTTATAAGTTAATTTCTCAAATAATTAGCTTGTCAAATTGGAATCAACCTTAGTAATGTTTTTTTCTTTATAAAAAAAAAAAAAAAAGGATGATGTATTAGCTGATGTGACATCAAAGTATTAGTTAACTTACTATTAGATTATTATGTAAATAGTTTGTTGATGTGTCAGCATATCCTTCTCCTAATTCTTAAATAACAAACGTATTATGATATATATTTATCCCTTACATATAGATGATTCTCAGTCATTTTTTATTTTTAAAAGATCACTTCATTCAAGAACATAATTTATTTCTTACTTTATTTTAAATCATTTTTTTACTCAAAATTTTTTAAAATTTATAAAAAGAAAATTTAGTCATTGAGAAAATAGTATTGTTAACCAAATTCTTTATTTTATTTTTATTAATTGATTTAAAAATTTTAAGTTGTACCTGCCTATTTTTTATATTTTGTTTGAATTATTGTAAAAAAGATAATTTAATATTTATTTTGTATTACAATAATGGGTGTTAAAAAATTAAAATTATAATATGAACTTTCTTGAGTTCTTTTTTCCGTTATTGGTGCAGTTGGATTTTTTAATAAAAAGGTTTATGTGTAATAAAATTTAATTCTTGTTTATCTTTTTTTATGAGAAAGGAGAGCTTATTTAACATGATTGTTGAATTTATTTGTAATTTGTTATTTCCATAGCGGGCTAAAATTATTTAACTATTTTGTGAATTATCTTTCTTTTTTTTACGTTATTGGCACTTTTCTTTTTTATTTCAATTAAGATTTAAGACATGATTATATTTTGTGAGTTACTGTAATAAGTAATTTTCTGGTCAAAATTGTAATTGATTTGTTATTTTATTTACGAGTTCAAAAGTTCAAATTCCATAAGCTCTATTTTTTTTTTAATGAAAAAAAAAATGTCATGATTGCAATTGACACTTGCTCTTTCTATTAAGCTTTTCTTCTTTAAAGTCCAAGTGTTAGTGATTAAAAAAATTGTTTAGCAAGATTTGCCAAAAATAAAATATAAAATTCATAATAAAAGAAAATTAAGATAAAATAGGAAATAAAACCATATAAGATAAATCTATTTAATGTAATATTGATTAAAATTATTATTATTTATTATTTATTTTTGTTGTTAAAATGGCATCACCCATCAGTCTGAGCATCCTCAGGGTCCAGTTTCACCTCTATATGTGCTACATATTGGGAAATGACTTTTGTTTGAATTAGATTATACTCTTAAGGTCAGCAAGAAAATTGGATTGAGATTAAGACATTAATTGTACCACCCTTTAGTTGCATTGTATCAAACTGCATTAGAAATATAAAATATTTGTTCTGGAATATTGCTATTGTATTAATTTAAGTGGTCTCTCAACTTCGTGGATCATGTGAGCTTTTATTATAGTATTAGACATTATCTCTAATTTTCATACATTTTTTAGAAAAATTTTACAACCTACTGATAATTTCTATTAAGTTTTCTCCCTAATAAACCAATTCTGGTGTGATTTAATTTTTTCTTAAAATAATTCTAAATATATGAATAAACATTTGACAGGGAAGTGATTTAATCGAGGTGCATTTCTCTTTATTTATTTTTCTCCAACAACCATATACTCCATTGAAATTCATAATTTCATGTTTTTTATACGAGGTCAGATTCTACTTAATTTGACCATGGATTTTTTAAGATATTATGGGTCTGGCTGGCTAATATTTGTACCAACATTAGTATATATATATATATATAATCAGAAAGTCATGTTAAAATAAAATAAAATCAGAAACTCATGTTAACAAAGAAAAGCTCATCTAGAAGGTGATGGTCTGTGGGCCAGAGAGAAGAGGGTGGTGGGATGGGCTAGATACCTCGTGTTAGTCAACAGATCTTTTACACCAGTCGAAGGCAAGCCTAAAAAACCTTAGTGTAAAGTTAGATGACTAATTAAATTGATTATCTTCTAGTTCATTACTTCACTCTATAGCCGAAGTCATGATTTTGTTAATTAATTTAATTTGAAGGATATTGTGGATAATAAAAAATTATGTGTTGAAAGTTTTTCAAATATAAAGCTTGTTATTGTAAAGATGTTATAGATGATTTTTGTAAAATTAAAATGGAAAAATGAGAATCAACTGTTATGAGGATGAAATAATTTCTTTCCATTATTTGATAAGCATGAATGATTAATGTTATTGTCTACCCTAATGATTCAACAAAAATTATGAGCAAAATCTAACCTTCTTGTAATAATAATTTCCACCCACAAGGTGTATATTTTTCAATAAGAAAATTAGAAAAAAGTGATTGTTTGATTCTTCTAATACCATAAATAATTGTTTAAAAATTGTTAAGCTTTAGTTTGAATTAGCTAATGTGGCAAGTTTGACAGCCAACTTTTAGTACACGTGTTTCTATAAAAGAGCAAGCTGGATGATCAAAGATGTGTACTCGGGGGGGCACTGTAATACCAAAGTTAGGAATCTCAGAGAAAGTGTTGTATTTGAGCTAAGTTAAAAGTAAAGTTACATTTGTTGGAGTTTGTGTATGATATATATATATATATAGTATAGATATTCCAATGAGAGTATGTCGCACGTCTTGGTAATAGAAAGATCAGTACCTTTTATTGTTATAACGAGATTGGCCGATAGTAATCCTATATTTTCACCAGTCCCTCCAAAAACGAGTTCAAGGAGTATGTGAACTTGAGTTTGATGGATATCTTGATCATAGGTCTCAGTCACCCGATCTTGATCATTCGGTCTCCATCACCATGCGTCGGTCACCTGATCTCGATTTGCATAAACTCAATTAAAGCACAATAATTATGTTATTCTACTGACAATTTTGGCTGACTCAAAAATTGTAGAATGACCTGTCAACATGTCTTGGTCATAAGGTCCCCATCATCAGTTGGGATCGAGTTACTCGGACTGAGAACTCAAAGATAAATTCTAGTCACCCATTTCTAGTTTGTTGTAAGAAGTGGTGTTGCTTGGGTTGAGAGCTCCCTAATGGTGGATTCCTGGCTCCGGCTTAATGCTTCACTGCCAAGGTGGTAATGCTTTACCTCGGTAACAGGGGAACGGTGATCTATGGAATACCTCAAATTCCTTTTTATAAGACTTTCCTGGTCCAAACCCAAACGCGTGCTAATCTTTCCTCACAAGCTCATCCTGCAAGCGTTAGAGATAGATAAATGGCAAAGGGTGGTGCTTTACATCTACTTCGCTAGCTAAAGGTATTACCGTCCCACTCATCTTAGCTGAAATTCTTGTTCATGTTCATGATTTCTCGGGTTTGGGATTGACCGATATGGCCGATTCTTTTTCCCGACCTCTAACCTCCATTCTTCATTCCTAACTTGCATTCTCAATCTCCCACACGTAAGTTTGATCTCTAACTCTCTCATTCTTCAACTCGCTCCGTCCTTCTAGTCCTACCTCTATGCTTCAAATCCCAACTCCTATCATACATACCTCAATCAAAGGATAACGACCTATCTTCTTCATTCCTCGATTTGCTAACTGGTGAATGTGCTCCTATGGAAATTGGGGAAGCCACCTAGTCCACACCAGCTTGCGTTCACGGGAAGTGCAAATGTCTAATAGGAGAAATACTCAAGGCAGACCGATTGGTGACCAAGGCTTTGTTATAACCCAACATCGTAAAGTCGAGTTTTAGATATAATATGTAAATTTTTGTTATAAAACAAAAAATACGTAAACAAATAAATTAGATGATAATATCATTTAACATGTTATAGCTGACATCCAGTGTGATGTTAAAATGTTGTCTTATGTATTTGATTGTTAGATGTGAAACAAAGTATAAACAAAGAAAATTTAATTAAATAAGTATATATATAAATATCTATACATGTATAAGTTAAGAGTAAATTTATACCATTTATTGTAAAAGTTTGACTTTGACCTTGGCCTTGTTTAGTTTCTTTTTCTTTTTGTTTATCTTTCCTCCTTATCTTTTCCCTTGGAGTTTTTTTTCTATCCCAATCCTTCTCCTGTTTTTCACAATCTTTCTAGCTACTTCCATTTCCCTTGCTTCTGCCTTCGTGAGCCTTCCTTTCAACTGAGCTCCATAGTACTCATTGGCAACCACTTTTTCTTACCTTCTTGCTGTCCACTGACTTACCTTTTCTTTCTTTCTATTTGGTCTCTCCTCGTGCTTGTGTTAGGAGAACTCTTTGTTCCCTGTTTATGGTCGTGCATCTCCTTTCCTTTGCAGTCAAGACATACACTTATTGTGCAGCCCTCCTTCCTCCTCCTTCTTACTCTTGTTTTCCTTTGGATGTTCCAAAGTTCCAGCTAGCTTAAGGGTGCAAGAATTAATTGGAAAGCAGGGGACAACAGTCTTGCTTTACGCTCAGCATTTGCCAACCTTTATGACTCACTTTCATCCGTTTGTTGCAGTTGCTAGATAGCAAGCTTTCCCTCCTTCCAACAACAAATTGGCTCTTGTTTAGCACTACTTTAGCCAAGGTTAGCAACCCTAATGTTCCCTATTTTGGGGTTGCCACTAAAGGACTTCTTCCCTCTCATATTCAGTTGTTAGAATGGAGAAAAATGGTGGTTTTGCTTAGGTTGATGGTACATGGCAACCATGAATATCAAGGGTAGCAATTTTCTTACTTGTCATGAGCTTTGATTTTTTTAGGTTTTGTTAATCCTTTAGTTTATGTGAGTTATTTGTAGTTTTTTTTAGTTATTTATGTATTTATTGTATTGTTAAAAGTTAAAACATAAGGAAATTAAGATAGTGAACCCAAGTTTAGGAATGAAAGCTTAAAAGTGATGGGTAGATATATTATGACTATATAACTAGTCGAAAATTGAATCTTGGAAATAAGATTATGTTGATATGAGAATGGTTTAATTCAAGTCTAATGGAAATTTGGTAGTTAGCGTAATGTGTATTCAAGTTGGAATATGAACAAAATGGAAACTTATAAATTCATGTTGAATTCTTGAGGCATGTATAATATATACATATATACATACACAGACACACACTAAAGGGAGGAAATTAGGCACCTAAGATGTTTGATAAAATGTCTACAAGAAAATTTATTTGAGTTTAATGAATAGAATTTGGCAGATTTCGTGGGTGAAAGAAATTCATTGTTTTGAAGATCTTCGGGGCTGAATTAAATTAAGAGTTCAAAAGATAAATGTAGCTTATAGTATTGAAATATTGTCTTCAAAATTTCATAGATTGGTTCTAAATATGTTGTGAGTTATAGTTGTTAGACTCCGGCTAGGTCAGGCAGGATTCGTAGTGTCTTGTTTTTTTGTTCATGTAAGAAATTGAGTAGGTTCATGAAAGATTTTAGAAAAAGTTTCTAACTACTAAAGATAAATATACTTATCTATTAATAAACCCAACAAATAGAATTAGATTTCGTTTTTCCTTGAGGTCAAAGCTGTCAAAAATCCTATTTGTTGCAGAATTTGATGCAATTTCAAACAATAAACTGTATTGATATACAAATCTAAAAATTACAAATGATACTATTATAAATCCACATGTGTCTAGTATTTTATAAATTTTATGAAACTAGATTCAGAATTTCCTAGAAAAAGATATGATCGTTAAAGTGGACACTGGTCCAAACCCCAAGTTTGGACAGTCTTAACATCTCTAACTCACTAAGTATTTTTTTATATTTTCTAATGGTTTCTTCTACCCTATGCATTTTCAAGACATTTAAAATGTCCCTTCATTATTAACCTTATCACACAAAGTCCAATTCATATTAATTGGAATGTAATAGCTTAATGGAAAACTTTCATAAAGAAACCTATACAAGATGAGATACAAGCTTAGTAACTAAAAGATTGCAACAATAATGTTTATGAACTAAATATTATTTGGGTATATGAATTTCAGTTTCGAATGCTAATGTGGACTTGATGAGATGCGTGGATGCAAGTGTGAGTGACGAATGAAATCAGTTACAGGTAAGTGGTTAATTGCTGCCTTTAGAGGCTAGATTAGTTTGTGTAATTATATGTTTATTTAAATATACGTGATATATGGACAATAAGCAAGTAGAATATTTTAGTAATTTATTTAAATTATGTTTGTTTGATATTGGTTACTTTGTTTGACATTGGTTGTGGTTGATAAGGGCTAATAATGTGAGATTTTTATGAAAAATGATTTTTATCTCCGAAATTAAAAATCCTGGTGCACCTAGGATGTTTTGATTTATAATCATAAAAAAAATCTGATTCTGATAAATATTTTTTTTAAATTGAGTTCTCAGCCCTGGTGAGATGGATTGTGTATGGAGATCAATTTGTTGTGAGGGGGCGTAACTGCCCAGTAGGGGGTGATAATGTTATGCGGGGCTAAGTCACTCGTTGGCCCTTTGATTGTTTTGCGTGATATTGTTGCGCTTACTTAAATGGTGAATTTGTGAAACTTATAATGTATACGTGTAATGTGAAATATTATATGAATCATGTTACATGATGTTAATATATATATTATACGTTTATGCTGAGTGATGCTAGTACCCTTTGGGTACAATTTTCCACTCACGAAGTTCATAGGACTCACCCATCTTTTATGATATTTTTTTAGTAACAAGAGTTTGATACATGGCGTCACCAAGCTTGTGACTTACCGATTGAGTACGGCAAGGTAATACCAGGATCTCAGACTTGAAATTAAAGGATGAAGGTTTGCAGTCACACTAGAACTCTGGGGGTGTCTAATTTCGAATGATGTAAGCGTCTAGTTATTTTTCTTAGTTATGATGTGGTTGGAGCAAAGCTCCTTGTTATTTTTATGTTATTGTTGTGTGAAATTATAAGCTTATGTATTTGTATTTCAAGGCATGTTTCGTATTGCAGGGAACCTTTGCCAAACTTTTCAGTAACTTATTAATTATTACAGGAAGTAAACTTTTACAGTGAACTTCTGTTTTAGAAAAGCTAGTTTTATTCTTTAGTGGGTCATGAGTCAAGTTTATTATTTTGTTTCGAAGTCAGGGTAATGGTGGATTGGTTACCCAATCCTCCGGTCAGTCATGCCTCAGTGAGGGGTGTGACAAGTTGGTATCAGAGCTTGGGTTAAGAGGTCTATGACTGCAAATACTGGACGTTGTTGCTTTGTTTGCATACGTTACCCGGGGCGTATGTAGGCTTAATGATATGTTCTAATTCATCCTGAAGCTTCAAGTTATAATCCTCTAACGTACCATTCTTGACCTTATATAATAGGTATGCCTTAAATTCATTTGTGTTTGCTTAGACACGCTAACGTGTGGTTGTCGTGTTATGAGTCATGTGAGATAATGAATATCGACTTTGATTCAGAATTAACTAGTCCTTAGTTGTCTTTGACACAAAATTTAGATTGTAGAAGAATATGGTGACTTAGTTGAAATCTCAACTTAGTAATAGTAGCCTCTGCAAAAGGCAAACCCTATGGCTTAGTTCAACAAACCAACCAGCCATTTGTGAGATTAATATAATAAGACTTTTATAATAAAAATAAAGAGCAAAGGAGATAAGAGACCTATTTGATATAGACTATATGAATTTTCGAAGAACCCACCTTAAACCTATGTTTTATCATAAAGAAACAAACTGTGGAAATGCACATACAGGTGTACTCCATTCACTTCCTTCTAAGAGATATAAAATATTCTTTTCAAGAGAAATAAAAAGTTTCCTTATTCCAACGTTAAGTTTGCAAACTAATCTCGATACTAAATATCGAGGCCTAGAGTCAACACACTTATTGATTAAAATAATAAAGCCTTAAAGTATCTTAAGTTTGTATACGATAATTATCAACCACAATTTATATGCACTCTTTACTAAATTGATAAGGTGAAGCACTTGAATAATTGTCATTATGCGGATTCAGGAAAATGCAACCGCTTTGCTTCTCAAATGTAAACCTTGCCTGACCTTCGTTTTTTTTTTTTAAGAAGTTGATTAGTTGTGTGGGACTCTTGGGTTTGATTTTGTTTGGACAAAGCATTTAGTTAGTTGTTAGTTACATAATGTGGTGGATGAGTGGAAGTAGGTGTTGGTGTAGCGGCAGATTGAGTTAAATTACCTATTTATTTTATAGTGAAATGGATTGTAGAAATATATATATATGTCTAGCCCATCTATTTTCTCTCAAGTCTTTGTCTTAAAAAGCATAGAAAGTTTTTTTTATGTCATGCTTACAAACTAATTGTAATGCTAAATATCGAATCTTGGAAAATATACACTTGTTAATTAAAAGAAAAGAATGAAATCTAGATTATCCTAATTTTGTATATGCAATAACTTAAATCTGCAAATTTTTATGTGCGTCTTATGGAACTGAGAGGGTAAGATACTTCAATACTCTTTACTGTATGGTTTTAGGAGAGTACAAGTGTTTAAGTTTTGAGTATAGATTTTATTTAAGATCTGTTTACTTTTGTAAAGGAGTTGGATTAGCTGTGGGTGGTTTTAGAATGTGACCCTATGCGGATAGGGGGAGTTAGTTAATTATTAATTATATAACATGGCGTAGGAATAGTATAAAGTATAGTTCAATGGTGAGTTAAATTGAATCCACTCGTGGGTTAGAAGTAAACAAAGTCTTTCCTAAACGTCTTGATTTGTTCCGTTTGTGTAAGGATTAACAACAAATGAATTTTTCCTTTCCCTAATATTTTTAATTTATTGATCAGTTATAAAGACTCAAACTCTTTCTTTTATACTTGAAATACCATTATGGAAGGAGTAACGTCTCGAAAACTATTTTTGTAACCAATGAAGTACAATGAGATTTTAGTCATGTCTTTTGAATTCATTAAGGTTTCATTAACTTTCATAAATCGTGAGAATAAGAAGTGATATACTAAATATTTGTGTGGTGTTGCAAATAGTTGAAGGAGAAACAAGTTCTGTACTAAGTTCTTAAGTATGAATTGTGATAAAATGAGTTTAAAGTTTGGAATTTATTGAGTTGAATGGGAATGTTTTGATACTTAATAATATATATACATTTAGAGGTGTTCACTTAGAAATTTTATAGCTAGAGAGAAATTACATAAAAGAAGAGATTGTAATATTTTCTAAACTTGTTTGAGAATACTCAACTTAACTAAGTCTTAAATCCCAAACTAAGGGTCAGCTATATGAATCATTTTCTATTATTCGCCTCGATCCAATGCATCCTTTTTAGTAATATCAATAGTAATCATATCATTCTAAATAACTGCCCTTATGTAAATTTCTGTCTCTTTCTACCCCGTCTAATACTATCACCTGCACTGAGTCACATTTCCTAACTACGGCATCCAATGGCCTGCATTAGATATATCCAAACCAATATAAGCGGTTCTCCCTCAACCTTTCTATGTATCTCTTCATTTCGTATTTTATTTTTTTTGTATATCTAGTTACTTATCTCAATATTCGCATTTCAGCCTCTCCCGTCTTATGCGAGTGTTGTTTCTTAATTACCTAACATTCGGAACCATACAACATAGCCTATTTCATTACCTTCTTACAAAATTTTCTTCTCAATCTATTAGAGATTTTAGGATTACATAAAACTGATGATGTAGTTTGCCACTTCATTCACCTTGTCTTAATTATATGGTTCACATCATGCTCAATTGCACCATCTTTTTGTGGAAATAAAACTAAAAACTTAAATACATTTTTTATTAGGATTGTATGACCATCCATAGTTATTTCATTTGAGCCTCTTTTAGTGTGACTAAAATCACACTCCAAATACTCGATTTTTGTCATATTCAACCTAAGATCTTTAGACTTTAATGTGTTCCTCCATAATTTTAGCGTATAATTTAAACCATTTTTAAATTCGTCTACCAGCACAATGTCATCAGCAAACAACATGCACCACATAGCCCTATCTTGAATAGCATACGTAAGTTTGTCTATTACTAAAACCAATAGGTAGGGACTTAAGGATGATCCTTGATGAAAACCTATTATAATTAGAAAGTCTACAGGCATACTATCTACGATATGCACCCTAGTCATTACTCTCTCATATTTTTTTTTATAACTTTTACATATTTAGTTGAGACTTTTTTTGTTTTTTAAGAACCCACCACAAAACTTGTTTTGACATCTTATCATACGTTTTTTCTAGATCAATAAAAATCATATGGAAAAAAATAACAAAAAAACAAAAGAGTTAAAAAATAATAAAGAAAAGTTGTTCATATCAAATAAAGTACTAATAATGGTAATATTATAATCACAATAGTTTAACAATTCGCAATATTCTAATTACTTGTCATTTTCTTTCTCACTTGTAAAAGAACTAACTTGCACTACTAGAAAATAAAGGTCATTCGCCACGATTCATGAACCATAGCAAATAAAACTGTCACATACTTCTAGTATATGCGACAGGTTTGAGCTGTAGTAGATTAATAATAGGAAGATTGTATATCTTTTTATCAATCTGTCACCAAAATTGTCTCTAAAATTATTTATCCCCATTTTTATCTTGATTTTTCAAATAGAGAAAACAATTTTCTTTTACTTAATTTCTTTCTCTATTTTTACCTCTTACTAATTGAGAAAAGTAATAACAAAAATTCTATTTTAAATTTCAGTTTACGAAAAAGTCCTAAAAATAATTTCACGTGATCAATAAATCCTATTTAAAATTTTTTTTTTTTTCAAAACAAGTTATTTTACCCATAATAATATATATAGTTTACCATTTAGTTATCAAACTGTCAATTTTTTTTATTTCTTCAAAAATCAATAAATTATGAATGTCTAAATCGAAAAGATGATAATAAAATTAAAGTTTAAGATAAATAATATTTTTATTAAAAGAAAGAGTAAAAGTTTAATTTTTTGAAACTAAAACTTGATGGTTTGATAACTAAAGGGTAAAATTGGTATTATATGCATCATTATTATTGGTAAAAGAACTTATTTTTTTTTAGAAAAAGTTAAAAGTAGAATTTATTATTCATGTTAAATCATTTTAAGACTTTTCAAAATCTAAAATTTGAAGTAGAAACTTTTTCTCCATATTAATTTCCTCTTAGATGGAAAGGAACAATAGACAATAGTTGCTTGTGAACTAATTAAAAGGAAGACAATATATCTTCTTCTTCTTTTTTTTTTCTTAAAATTTATTCATAACTCAAAACTTCACTACATGATGCCTTACAACTAAAATACACACTAGTGTACACAGACAACAGCTCCAGTCCCACTCTTCCTACGCTTAAGTTGTGAAGAGCCGCCATTATCCATCCGCCGTGAATGACAAGGACTGCTCAGCTACAACAGGACCACGGCGTTTTCCACCCACTCGAATCTGCTCCAACAACTTTTCCGACGAGCCGATAAGATGAGGAAAATTGAGCTTAGCTTTAGCACCACGTATCTTAAAAGCAGCTCGATCATATGCTAGAGCTGCATCCTCATCTGTATCATATGTCCCCAGCCACACTCTAGCACCATTCTTCCCCGGATCTCTTATCTCCGCCACGTACTTCCCCCACGGCCTCCGCCTCACACCCCTGTAATTCTTAGGCGCAACACCACGCGCCTTCACAGACGTGGTTGGATGATTGTTAACATAATCGATACCGGACACATTCACTGGGCTTAAATTGTCAATTAAACCAATATTATCCCAATGACTTTCCCAGTAACTGTTGAATTTATCAGTTGCTGAAAAACTCATTGGAATTTCGAAATCATCGTTGAGAAGATATTCACGAATCGAATCCAACAGATCGGATTCCGAAGTATTTAATCCAAACATTTTCTCTAAATTACTGTTTAGGATTAATTTTGAATCTTTGTTGATCAGTATTGCTTTGAGTGTGAAGTGAATGAGTATATATATGGAAGCTAGCTTTGAAATATATATTATATATTGGTAGCAAACCCTAAATGGCATTAATTTCTAAGATGTTTCCTGCTCACATTTTATAAATAAATATTATATAACCATTCACTTTCCACATGTTTTGAATGTTTGGAACTATTCTTGTTTTTATATTAGAAAACGACCCCTAATAATTCAAAAGTACGTAGCTATGCAATAATTTGTCATGGGGCATGGGACATATGGTGAACATTAATAATTTAATAATTTAATTAATGGGCAATTTATTATATTCTTTTTTTATATTATTAATAATATTATTTTCTTGCTGGAAACTGTTTTTCCGCGTAAGATTATGGACAAAGGAAGTTAAAGAAATTTGTTTTGGTGAAAATATGGTTTATAAAAGATTCTCACATTAATGTCGATCGTATATTATATATAAGTGATCAGTTGACAACCTGTCGAATAGTTTTGATTTTTTTTTTTCTTTTTCTTCATTCGTGTTCAAACTTTGAATTTTCAATTCATTTCATTTCTTCATGTATGGAAAAATAAACAGAAAATAAATGCAACAATTAGTCAATTAAGGACAACATGTTTCAAACACACACAGTAACAATTAATAATACCAGTAAAACAAAAACATGAATTAACATATCTTTCACGGTTAAAATATTTGCAAAGACAAATAAATAAATAAATAAAAATTGTCACCTTTGTAATTAGTCTTATATGTACAGCTTCATTGAACGTGTATCTCATTTTTATTTAAAAAGTAAACAATAATTCACTCAATTCCAATGGAGGGATTAACCCTTTTTTTTCCACCAAATAACATATAACTTGATTGAATAACTAAATAATATATAAAAAAAAAAAAATTCACAATGCATAGTTCAAGTGATAAGGTACACTTGAGCTCAGTGGTTAAGAGACCTCTGTAATGTATGGGGTTCGAGCCTGCAAGAATTTGTTTGTAGGGAGGAATAACTACGAAACCCGAATGAGATTAGAGACATACGGAAAAAGTATAGAGATACTTTTGAAAAGTAAAAAAAATATATGAAAAAAAGTATTAGTGTCATTTGGCGAACAAATACAATATTTAAGAGGGAATTAAAGAAAATTAAGAATATACCTGTAAGGATTTATCTGATGTCTTGATAGTCACCATCCCACATTTGATTCAAATTTTTAAAATTTTGATGAAGGCTGAATTTTTACATGTGTTGGGCATAGTGTTATTTACTGTATAATAATGAATACTATAACAATACTTGTAGATAACGTGTGAATGAAAATTCCTGTCCTTTTCTTTTTCCTTCCTACCTAGTTCCTTGAGCATAGACAAAAGTTTTCCTAGAAAATGGAAATGGAGGTTGAAACAACAATTAATTATATAACAATTTAAAGTACCAACTTTTAATTTCAGAAGACGTGACAATGAAATGAATTGAGTTAAAGAAACGACTTAATTTAAAAGTTGATTTTAATTTGAATTTGTTAAAATTTGACTTGATTTAGTAATTAATTAATTTAAAGTAGATAAAATTCGACATATATTATTTGGTCTTGATATCATTAGGTATGGAACAGAGCAGAATAGCTTAAGACTTAATTCGTGCTCGACTCATTAATTACTTTGTTCATATTCGGCTCTCAATAAAATGAACTAAAGTTGTAATTGATTTTAGGTTCATTTAAAATTTCGAGTCTTGTAAACTTCAAATACTTAGCTAAAATACTCATTTATGATTTTTTTTTATTTCTTTCTAAAAATATTAATTATATAATTTAAATCTATTAATTATACTAAATGTATAAGTTTTGATTTTGTAATTTAATTACAATATGTTATTTATTTTTTAGAATATATGTAAAATGTAATTAATTTTCTTATTCTGTATTTGAGACAAGCTCGTGTTTAGAATGAGACTTGATTTCGAATTCACCCCAGCTCAAGTATCTCAAAACTTGGCTTAACTCAACATGTAAGAAATTGTTTAATTAACTAGAACGTTATACTTAATTTTCGTTCAGTTAATGGTGGTATATGTATACAACAAGTATGTGAGTTGACCTATGACTAAAATTGAGAATCACAAGACATGATTGGGGAAATTTAAGTCAAAATTACAAGACTATGATTGGAAAAACTAGAAGATAATTACACTATTATAATTGAGAAGATAGTGTGTTCTACAACACTATCTTATTCGGATTTATATGGTTGGATTAAAACTCACTATGATCCGTAGATCCTTTAAACAAATAAATGTTGAATCCAATTAATATTCAACTCATTCCGCTACACAAGTCAAACTGTCACATTCCTAAAAAAAATCATTTAGTTAAGAAAATGAAAAATGTAAGTTTAAAAAAAAGAAAAAAAAGAAAAGGGATCATGTTAATTAAAGAAATAACATTGAAACTGAAAATTTTCTCATTTTATAAGTTTATTATTTTTCTTTTTCCATGGTACACTATTTCAAAGCTTTCAGCTTCATTCAGCGTTTTCGAGTCACTCTAATCGCCTCCGACTGAATGGAGCCGACAAGGTGAGGAAAATTGAGTTTGGCTTTGGAGCCGCGTATCTTGAAAGCGGCTTGATCATAAGCCATAGCCGCATCCTCAGGGTTCTCATACGTCCCCAGCCACGTTCTAGCACCGTTCTTCGCCGGATCCCTTATCTCTGCCGCATACTTTCCCCATGGCCTCCGCCTTACACCACGAAAATGTCTATGATTCGTTGGCGTGTTAGTTTCACGCGCCACCACAGTGCTTTGATGGTCAGATTTATTATCATTTGCAACCTCAATGCCATTAACGCTATCACATACAGTGTCATGATCAACTTGTATTTCACAACTCGGAGTTTCAGAGCTTGAACTGATCTGGGAAAACGAAGAGGAACTGGAGGACAATGTTGCCAGAAAAGTTTCGGGGATTTCAAAGTTGTCGTTTAGAAGGTGTTTGCGAATTGAGTGTAGAAGAGATTCATCAGACTCACAAGTGTTGAATCTAGACATGTTTGGTTGCTATATACTATATGGTCAATTGATCATCAATTAACCCAAGTGGACACCACTATTTATAAGTTGAGACCAAACCTTAGAGGAGTCTCTACGAAGCTTCAGAATTCATAATTACCTTTTTTTTTTTTTATCGCAAAGAGAGAAGGAAAAATAAACTTTTATGTGGGCTTTTAATTTGATCTTAAATCTTCTGGTAGAAAGAAAAGATAAGTGTTATTAAATTGAAAGAATAACTGATTTTACATTGAAAATATGTAACAATATTAAACTCTTATGTATCAGGCCATTAAAAAGAATAATATGTGCAAATGATCAAAATTATGTATATATAATGTTATACAAGAAATTAAAAATGAATAGTTTAATAAGATGATTAAGACACTATCTGACTGTTAAAAAAAGCCGTCACTAAAATTTAATCGTTTTCCTCGCAATTTGATCCTCCTACGTAAGTCATTTATTAATTATTAATTTATTATAAAGATAAATGCATCGTGGGTGTTCTTATCGATAATATGCACCAGAAGAAAGAGAATATCTCTATTTGTAAAATTCAGCGTGATTGAGCAGACTGTTGTCAGGCTGCCCATCACAAATTCATTCAAATATATAAATAATTTTTTTATTTTTTTTATAATTTTTATATATTATACGAATTTATGTGCAAATAAATAATTCGAGTAGCGTAAACATTTCGATCCCATTGGATCAAATATATGTGCAAGAGATTAAATTAAAAATGAAAAAAGGTTGAGCCACGTGAAACTAATTAAGAGTAGGTGTAGGTCAATGAATCAAAGTATGTTGGACAACTTAAAAATCACATTCAAAAGCTTTTAATTTTGTTGGTGAAGGGCGGGCGGAATCAAAGATGTACAAATCCGGTACTCTGACGAAATTAGTTGACCATTCTGTTTTCAATACATCTATTAATTATGATTTGGCCTTTGCAAATGACTTATGTTACAGTAATAAAAACACATCAACTCAGTTTTAAAAGCAAATTCAATTCAAAAGGAAATTTAAATTTTAAAATCAAAATTTATTTTTATCTCTCTTACGCATGACTAAAATCAATTCTTACTTAGAATATGAGAGGATTTAGATACATTAATTGATAATGCACTTGCTCAAGTTTCAGATAGAAAAGAGAAAAGAGAAAATTTTGTACTAGTCGAAGACTTGGACTTAGTGGGTCACAATTCAAACTACAATACACCAATAAAGCATTTATAACTCTTAAAAAGATATTAAGTTTACTTCATTTAAAATCAATTCTAAACTTTTGATAATACTTGTAACAAGTAAACGAGTATAAAATTTAAATTCTATTGTTTGTTCAATTGTAAATTTTACATAAAAAATCTTAGATTTTACTTTGTGAAATTAATTTGAGATTAATAAATAAGAGTCACATCTTAAATAACAATTTTACCCTTATATATTTTATATCTTGAATGGCAATTGGGCTTTTATTATTTTTCACACTTTGAATGAAAATTTTACCCTTACTATTTTTTACATGACACTTTTACTCTTATTGTTTTCTACACTTAAATGATATTCTTAATTATATAAATTATTTCTCACATCTTAAGTGATAATTTTACTCTTATTGTTTCTCACAACTCATTATTTTCTATAACTTAAATGAAAATTTATCTTTATTATTTCTCATGCATTGAATGATTCGTACTTTATCCTTATTATTTCTCAACATTAAATCATTATTTTATCATTACTATTTCTTATACCATAAATGATAATTTTATTCTTATTACTTTTTACATTTTTATGTAATTACTGTAATTGAAAATTTATTGCAATATCTCTTGTGTTTCATGACAATAATTGAAAATTTTTCATAACATATGTAGTTGCATATGCTTAACTCCAATTGTGAGAATCAAACTATAGTAGATTGTGCCACTACTAAAAAGTTCAAGATATCACTAGGCATATCCTTGTTATTTTGTAATTTCTACGAATTGAGATATTTTAAAAAAAATATCGGAACTGCGATGAATTCTTCTTATATTCTAAACAAGAGAATTGAACTGAATTCTATAATCAATCATAATTGGCTGCTATATCAATTCAAATTCAAGGACAACTTTAAAGGCAAATTGTTATTTATATATTTTTAATCAAAAAAACTTTAAGTTTTTTATCTAAAAAACTATTCACCCCTCTAGTTTTGTTTTTTGAGCCAACATTTCTTCCAGTAGAATGGCCTGAAGAACCCATGGTACGTATACACCATCTATTTACCAATGATTAATGCTTGTTAAGGCTAGACTTAAAAAATACACTTATGTCTACAAAACTCTCATTTTATTGAACACTCATCTAAGTAAAGATTAGACATATATAATCTCAAAATTGTGAAATAATTCTAACAATCTTTGCCAGTTAAACCATTGTCAAATTCATTATATATATGATTCTTTGTTAGCATAAAACAGTAGGAATTAATTAATTGCAGTGGAAAGAAAAATTTTAAAAAATGCACATATTTAAACACAAAATAATTTTCAATATTTTCTTATAAGAATCACCTGAAAAAGAAAGGTGCATTTCTCAAATGAGTGTGTGTCCCCATGTAAAGACTACATACGGTCACAAATTTATTATGTACACATAACACAACTCAAAAAAAAAAAAAAAAAAAAAAAAAAAACTAAATTGTTTGAGACGCAAAAATGGAAATTGCATTTCACAACTGAAACACAGCTAACATCCTAACATCTCATACCAACAGGAAAAAAGCAAGACAAAAAGAAACATTCTCTAGCTCCAACGGGTTGTGTAAGGCTTGACTAAATCATCGGAAATATTTTCAGTACTCTTCCTCCGGTGCTACGTCGAAAACGATGATGAAGGCTCTGGTGATAACCGACGTTTTGGTGTAACTCTTCCAAACTCTTCATGGTTTGAGTCGATCAAGTGAGGAAAATTCAGCTTAGCTTTTGAGCCACGCATTTTAAACGCGGCTCTATCATAAGCCAAAGCCGCATCCTCAGCTGTCTCATAAGTCCCAAGCCACGTCCTTGAGCCGTTCTTTTTCGGGTCTCTAATCTCGGCTGCATACTTCCCCCACGGCCTCCTCCTCACTCCTTTATAATGGCTCTCATCCCTAGGAGTGTGAAACTCACGCGCCTCCACCACCACCCTGTCCTCTATTTCATTCTTAATCTCAAACTCAACCTCGTTTGTCGGAGGACTCGGAACCCAACCGTAGTTGGCTGCCTCACGCAAAGCTCCATAAATAACCATATCTTCCATGTCGTCCACCTTTAAAGGCAACTCATGACTCCAATCCTCCGTAAGGAAAACGTTGCTAAAGCTCGGATTCCGGCAGTACAACGGCGGAGTATTCTCGAAACTCATCGTTAGATATGATACTACAATATAAAGCAGTATTTGTTTGACTATAACTGGGATTTTAAGGCTGAATTAAAATCAGGAACTTTACCTTAGCTTCTGTTTACATGTACGCTTTTATATAGTAGAAGAAGATAGAAGAAGAAGAAGAAAGAAAAAGAAGAAATTAAAATAATATATATATATATTTACAATTAAATAATGTTTGTTGGTTGTTCGAAAGTGTTTTGCCCAAGTAAGTGGGAGAAACAATGGTTTTCATTTGGCATGTGGATGATTTATTTAATTAATTTCCAAAAGACTACTAAAAAGCAACTAATTTGAAACGAAAATTTATTCTTGCTTTGAAATATATAAATAATTACCATGTGGTGTATTTGTATAATAATAATTATTTTTTTTTATTCTTGGAAATTTTTAATTAATGTTTAATACTTGAAGATTATATATTTTTTTTATATTTTTATTTTTAAGAAATTATCTTTTCTAATTAAGTTCTTGATCAAGTCAAAAACATGACATATAAATTGAATACTATGAAGTGGTTAGCAAATAATTAGAAAAAAAAATGGCTAAAAATACTCAAAGAAATTTGATTATGAGAAAAAATAAATTCTTTTGTTTTTAAAAAAGAAAAGATTAATTACTCTTTATCCCAATGTCCAATAGCTCTCATACACTATTGAATTAAACACATAATCCATTTATTTGAGTCATAATTAATAAATAATTTTAAATTATTTAAATTAATCATTAAATCTAACAAGTTAACATGAAAGACTAAGTTACCCTTATCATAAGTTTTTTATGTCTTCTCCTTTCTACATCTTTTTTTTTTTTTTTTTCCTTTCTTTTGAAATTAAAATCTTTATATTAATTCAATTGTAACATTCATAGACAATAATTGAATCATTTATAATTTTTATTTCTTATCATAATATTAAAATTATCAATACATTTGCTAATATTATTTTTCACATTTATAGAATCATATAAGTTATTGTTTCAATTTATGTTTTAATAATAATATTTTCATCAAAGTTTTTTTTTTTCTTATTATTATTATATTGCAATTATTAAAAAATATGTTAACATTGGATAAATATGAAGAGTTCAATTGCTAAAAAAAACAAGATAAAATATGAAACAAGAGATAGAAAATGAAAAACATAAAAGAAACACTTATAACTAGGATAGTTTAGCCTTTTTTGAGTTAATTTGTTACATTTAATAACCAATTTGGATGATGGGGTTATGAAAACAATATATAAAATTTTGAAAAACATTTAATAACTATTGAAATTATTAATTAACTTAATTCACAAAAAATTAAAATAGTACAAGTTATGAAAACAATATATAAAATAAAATAAATAAGAAATACAAATGAAGAGAATTACAATTATTTAAAAACTATTTGAAATTTATGATTTTTTATAGATTTTATGAAATTTTGAGTTTTTTTTTTCTTTCAAGATTTATTATAATTAAACTTAAAAAATTAGGAAAACTTGTAGTCTTAATAAATAGATACTTATTTACTTTAAAAAAAAAAAAGTGAGTTTACTTCTTGTCAACATAATGTTTTGATGATCAACCACAAGGATGTGGGGATTTTCTGGATAAATAGATTGGTATGTTCTGGCGGCGTTACTTTACTAAGTGGTGGCATTGGTACTGATGGCCATTCGTATACTGATTTACTTAGTGATTGAACATGAAATGGAATGGATGATGGGCTGAGATTATTTTTTGATGGGTACTGAAAATTATTGTTGTGGTTGCAGAGAATGAAAAACCAGAGAAGCAGATGTCATTTTTGAGCTTTTGAAGAAAGAGAAAGGATAATAATAAGGAGAGATATGTTTATCAAGCATTAAATATGCTGTTAATTTTAAATGACTAAAATTTTCCTTTATGGATGAATTAGTTTTAATATCTGCATGGTGGTTTTTTTTGGCCCTTTTGAAGAAGTGAATGTTGATAACTTACACCAACACTAGTATATGTTAGGACCAACGGGGTTCATTTATGCAAATTTAGGTCTTTAGGGTAGTTAACTTTGAAAAACGGGAATTTGCAGGCAAAACAGTAAAATACATATCCGTTTGACAAGTTGGGAGTGCTAGCATGTCCATGGGAGTGAATAAGACTTGCAGGAATAAATGGTTCATCGTTTTGATTAACAAGTTTCAATTTATACAAGTTTTGATGTTTAGACTAGTTAACTTTGAAAAATGAGACTTTGGGAGACAAAATAGCAAAATACACATATGTTTGAAGAGTCAGGGAGTACAGACACTTTTATGTGGGTGAATAGTACTATAGGAACAAATGGTTCTTGTTCACATCAACTGGGGTTCATTTTTATGCAAGTTAGGTGTTTAGGTTAGATAACTTTAAAAAACAAGATTTGGGGGGCCAAATAGTAAAATAGAAATTTATTTTACGAGTCAGGGAATATTGACATGTCCAAGGGGGTGAATAAGACTTTCAAGAACAAACGGTTTCTTGTTTGGGCCAACAAGGTACATTTTTATGCAAGTTTAGGTGTTTAGGATAGTTAACTTTGAAAAATGGGTTTAGGGTGGCAAGATAGTAAAATACACATTCATTTGATGAGTTGAGAGTACCGGCATGTTCTTGGAGTGAATAAGAATTGTAGGAAAAAACGGTTAATTATTTGGTCCAACGGGCTTTATTTTATACAAGTTTATAAGTTTTTAGTAAATTATATAAATTAATTATCTTTCATGATATTTTATAATGTTTACAGGACATTGATGGGTCATTAACTGCTTCACATAATCTGAGTGAGCCAGCAAAGGATAACAATGCTTAGTTCGGAGGGGATGATTACTTTTTATTGTATTCTTTTACAAAATAATAAGTACTAAATATGTATTATTATTACTTTGTAGGTATTATGAATAATTTATGTAATGAGTGTATTTATTTTTTTCAAGTTTTCATATTTATTTTGTTTTTTTTTTAATATATTTAAATGTATAGCAGGTTAAAAAAAAAAACAACAAATAAACAAGAAAATGAACAGAGTCTAGTATCAGAGACAATTATTGTTGTCGTTGATAGGTATTCAGAAAATTGAATTAGTAAAAACAACTTATTAATGACACGAATGCTGTCTCTAGTATTCAGCACTAGCAACTGCAGAATTGCTATCGCTAATAAGTGTAACTTCCAGAGATAGCTTATCATAGACAGGGGCCATTATCTCAGAAAAATATTAGCAACAACTAATAGAGAAAACGCCCTTGTCTCTGATAAAAGCCTTCTAACTATTTGAGATATATATTATGGACATGGGATGTTGTCACTGATATTGTCCATTATCGACAATGGCATGAACCACACATAGGCTTTCAGTGACATGGCCATGTTGTGGATAATGTATTTTCTAGTAGTGGATAGACAATTTGAGATTGATTGCTGATTGATATGATTGAGGGTCGTTGGAAGTGATTTGGTGGTGATTGAAGTTAAATTGGGGTAGGTAATGTTGATTGTCATTGACTTAGGGATGATTAAAGAGTTATTGTAGTTGATTTGGTCTATCAACATTTATTACTCAAGCAATTATAATTTTTTCTCTAATCAACATTCACTTATCCAAATAATTGTAATTTGGCTTCGATCAATATTCAATTACCCAATTGAAATTGAGGAACTCATTTTTAATTAGCCAATTTATAATTTGAAAACCAATCAATATTTAATTAGCCCATTGTAATTGACTAATCAGTAGGCAACAAGTGCACATGTAAAATATTGATGTCTACAATACTTTGCATTGTATAATTAGAATTTAATTTACATTTGATGACCTAAGAAAAAAGATGCAATTGTATTTTTTTTCTTTATTGGCAGAAGTGATTCAACCAATTCGAAATTGAGATTAAGAAGGAAACATGTTTAATTAAACTCCAGAATCAATTCACTAAACTCAAAGTTTGTGTACATATGAACCTTGATCAAAAACTTCATGAACAATCTTTGTCCTTCTCTATTCTCTAAACAGTTAAACTTAAAACTTGTTTAATAATACATTTTTGCTTCACATTCAAGGGTAAGGTGATGGCTTCATTGTCACCAATTGCATGTAGATGGAAAAGTTGGTTCATAGGACATGAGTGCTTGCTCAGTTGTTTTTTGTCCTCAATGTGTAATTCATAATTTCACCACCCCAATTTAATCATCTTGAATTTCTTTAGGACAAGAAAAAAAGATTAAAAAATAATAATAAAAAGAAAAGAAAGAAAGAAAGAAAGAAGAAGAGGCACATAAATTTACATTCAAAATCACATTTTTTTTTTCTCTCATTCACACACAAATAAGTTAGTGGTCCTGGGTAACAATGAACCTTTTCTAACTTGAAAACAAAAACAATATTAATGACTCCAAAATATGGATACAAAAGCAATAGGTAACAACAAAATACGTATCATACACTATGATTGTCTAGTGCATAGTTTTATATATTATATATTATTAAGATATCATTTTCATTGGTGCCCCACAACAACAAAAATACATAAATTCATTGTGGAAATTTAATTTTGAGAGTTAATATGGACAATAATAATTAAACTCTTTGTTCAAAAATCATTACAAACAATAACAATGAGAATTCAACTTTTAAGACTGACTCAAATGTTAGACACTCTATTCTTAAAACAGTATTTGCAGCCTTATACTACAAATAGAGTTACAACAAATCTGTCTCCTAAGATAAAACATGCACCCTCTAAATTCTAGTTGCACGATAGTTAATAAACAGAAAATACATGAAATTGAGAGAAACGATAGAAGAAAAAGAACATATTCTCATCTTAACAAAAGGTTTTTTTTTTTTTTTTTTTTTTTTTTTTTTAAAATGGAAACTTGTTTGGTATTTATATTTCTCAGTGGGTATTTTCTGAAATGTTGCACTTTTTCAATAAAGGATATATACAATCTTATTAGTCACCATTTTAGGAAAAGTCTTAATATAATCAAAAGATATAATCTTCTATGTTAAAACTAAAAGACATAATCTTCTGTTTTTAAACCAAAAGCCATACCCTTTTTGTTTAAACCATAAGACACAAATTTTTGTTTTAAACCGAACAAAAATAACCCAAACTCCTTTTCCTTTCCTTTTTCAAAGTGTACTACAATTTGTGAATTGTTAATTTCCCACTTTGATTTTCCTCCTTTACCATACATTTAATATTTTACACTTAATTTTTTGAAAATTTCCAACAATAAACTTGAAACCACAATAATAAATTGTCAAGGCTTTCTTTTTCTGTATTTTTCAATCTTGGGCTTCAGTAGAAATAGTATATAAGCCGAATCATTTCCTTTATCCATACTACTTAGGCCTAGTATAACCAATATAGTCCACTTTCTTGTAAAAACCTTAGAACCACAAAAGTAGTTTTCACAAAATATAACCATACTTTCATAGAAGGTCACATACCTTCAATTTTTTTAATAAGTTTTTCTCTTGTTTTCACAATCCTTTGCAATGGTTAATTTCACCAACAACAAAACAACTAGACAAATTTTAAACACTTCAAATCATTTAGTGTATCTAGCATGCAACCATATTTTCTTGTTAGAAAATTACAACGTGCAAAAAACTACTACTAATTCTCATCATGGACTTTCACCGTACAATTATAAAATCATATATAAATAATTTGAAGATTTAAAGTATAACAAAGAAAACCTGATTCTCCATTAAAAGGATTTGATAAAAAAACTACAACTTTTCTTTGGTTTTAACAAATTTCAAACATGACTTATGTACCCAATCTTTATCACTTGATTTCTTGAACCATCAACTTGTCAATTTCACTATGTCACCATTAACTACAAGCATATCTTTAAATTCCCATTGTGAGAAAATAATTACAAACACTCTTAACCACCTAATCATAGAGGCTTTGATCGATACCCTGTCAAAATCCCATTTCACCAAAAAAGTATTAACTACTAATTAGGTGATGATGTCCTATAAATAAATTTTGATCCCCACAAATATTATCAAAATTGTATCTCATAAGACATTACATATGTTGAGGTAAACACAACTGTTTATTAGTTTTATACTAACCTGTAACTTAACATTTGAAATCAATGATTCAAAATCAATTGAAGCACAAGTCAGCTACACTTATATCAATCAAAATATACTCAACCACAAGATAAAGAAGTTTGGAAAAATTACTACATTGAATGATACACAAAGCAACAATAAAAGTTCATCCATTCATTTAGCTGAATTCAATTTACTAAGGAAAATCAAAAGCACTAAAACTAAAATATGAAGTGCATACTCATTAAGGGCTAAATAACTCAAAAAGCTGAAGAGCTGAAGACTACAAGAACTGAAATAGTTAAGGCTGAAAAACAAAGCTCATCGTATTATGAAACAATTATTTGTTGATGCTTTGAACACAAAAACAGTCAAAGCTACAAGAATTGGAAAATGAAATGCTCAATTTCATTAAATAGACAGTTGAAAGTTCCTAAAGCTCAAAGGACAACAATTGTTCTAGTATAGGCTGTATATTTCTTTTTTTTCGGAAGTACAAGTCTACTACCTACTTCTTTAAGGTGGCTATTAGAAAGATTCCATGTCTGCTATATGTTTTGAACAAAGTCAAACTTGACAAAAAAATTTGTATCAAAATGTAGATATAACCAAAGACATGCACATCAGTCTAGGTTGAACATCAAGATTTCCTCTTTCAGCTAAGCATTTCAACGTGTCTTTTCATCTGAGAAATGGCTACAAATTGGTCAAGCCTATAAAACATGATGCGTAAACTAAAAGAGACAAGTTTTTGAGATTGAAACTTTGTGATATCAATTTGATCAAGCTTCTGAAATCAATTTGATAACTCTCTGAGCCAAAACTTTCATATTTCATCAGTCTCTATTTGAGACATAGAACTTATGTTCTTTCAAGAGCGTGAACTTTCATATTTCGATAAATTCTTTATAAAACTCATCCAAAGCTATTGGAATTTTGTGATTGAGTAGTGCACTTTTTTAATTAGCCAATTTGTAATTTGAAAATTAATCAATAGGCAACAAGTGCACATGTGAAATATTGATGTCTACAATACTTTGAATTGTATAATTAGAATTTAATTTACATTTGATGACCTAAGGAGAAAGATGCAATTATATTTTTTCTTTATTGACAGAAGTGATTCAACATGCCAATTCGAACTTGAGATTAAGAAGAAAACATGTTTAATTAAACTCCAGACCCAATTCACTAAAATAAAAGTTTGTGTTCATATGAACCTTGATCAAAAACTTAAAACTTGTTTAATATTACATTTTTGCTTCACATTCCAGGGTAAGGTGATGGCTTCATTGTCTCCAATTGCATGTAGATGGAAAAGTTGGTTCACAGGACATGAGTACTTGCTCAGTTATTTTTTTTCCTCAATGTCTTATTCATAATTTCACATTCAAAATCACACCCTTTTTCTCTCATTCACACACAAATAAGTTAGCGGTCCTGGGTAACATTGAACCTTTTCGAACTTGAAAAGAAAAACAATATTAATGACTCCAAAATATGGATACAAAAGCAATAGGTAACAACAAAATACGTATCATATAATATGATTGCCTAGTGCATAGTTTTATATATTATATATTATTAAGCTATAATTTTCTAAATGGACAACCATTGGTGCCTACAACAACAAAAATACATAAATTCATTGTTGAAATTTAATTTTGAGAATAAATATGGACAATAATAATCGAGCTCCTTGTTCAAAAAATTACAAATAATAACAACGAGAATTCAATTTTTAAGACTAAATCGAATGTTAGACACTCTATCCTTAAAATAGTATTTGCACCTTTATACTGCAAACGGGGTTGCAACAAATATGCCAGCTATGATAAAATAGACACCTTCTACATTCTAGTTGCACCATAGAATGTAAACAGAAAATACTTGATACTAAGAGAAATGATAGAAGAAGAAACATATTCTCATCTTATAAAAACTTCTTTTTTAAAACATAGAAACTTGTTTGATATTTATATATCCCAATGAGTATCTTTTGAAATGTTAGCACCTTTTTAATAAAGGATACAATCCTATTAGTAACCACTTTGGAAAAAGCCTTAATATAAATCAAAAGACATGATCATATATGTTAAAACCAAAAGAAATAATCTTCGATATGTTTTTAAACCAAAAGCCATAACCTTTTTGTTTAAACTAGAAGACACAACTTTTTGTTTTAAACCTAAACAGATCTAAACTCCTTTCCCTTTCGTTTTTCAATGTGTACTATAATTTGTCAATTGTTAATTTCCCACATTGATTTTCCTCCTTTACCATAAATTCAATAGTTTCCACTTAATTCTTTGAAAATTTCTAACAATAAACTAGTAACCACAATGTTAAATCATTGCCAACCAATAAAATTGTTAGGGCCTTCTTTTGCTTTATTTTTCAATCTTGGGCTTTAGTAAAAATAGTTTATAAGCCGAGTCATTTTCATTATGTAGAACTTGGGCCAAGTATAACTAACATAGCCCACTTTCTTATAAAAACCTTAGAACCACAAAAATAATTATCACAAAAGATAACTATACTTTTAGAGAAGGTCATGTACCTTAAATTTTTTTTATTAGTTTTTCTCTTGCTTTCACAATCCTTTGCAATGGTTAATTTCACCAACAACAAAATAACTAGACAAATTTAAACACTTCAATTTATTTAGTGTATCTAGCATGCAACTATATTTTCTTGTTAGAAAATTTCAATAGCGACAAACTACTACTAATTCTCATCATGTACTTTCACCATATAATTATGAAAATCATACATAAATAATTTGAAGATTTAAAATATAACAAAAAGAATCTGATTCTCCATAAAAAGATTTGATTAAAAACTGCAACTTTTCTTTGGTTTTAACAATTTTCTAGCATGACTTCTATACCCAATTTTCATCACTTGATTTCTTGAACCATCAACTTGTCAATTTCACTATATCACCATTCACTACGTGCATATCTTTAAGTTCCCATTGTTGGAAAATAATTACAAACACTCTTAACCACTTGGTCATAAAGGCTTTGATCGATATCCTGTCAAAATCCTACTTCACCAAAAAAGTATTAACTACTAATTAGGCGATGATGACCTACAAATAAATTTTAATCCCCACAAATATTATCAACATTGTATCTCATAAGACGTTCCATATGTTGAGGCAAATACAACTGTTTATTAATTTGATACTAACTCATAAATTGATTTTGATAATTACAAAATAAAATACAACATACAAGAAATCAACAAACTTAAATTTATATTTTCTTTTGCATATGCTGGAAACATAACATTTGAGATCAATGATACAAACTCAGTTGAAGCATAAGTCAGCTACACTTATATCAATCAAAATATACTCAGCAGCAAGATAAAGAAGCTTGGAAGAATTGTTTCACTGAATGATACACAAAGCAACAGTAAAAGTTCATCCATTCATTTAGCTAAATCCAATTTACTAAGGAAAGTCAAAAGCACCGAAACTGAAATCAATTGCAAACTTGTTAAAGGCTAAATAACTAAAAAAGCTAAAGAGTCAAAGAGTTGAAGGGTACAAGAATTGAAACCATTAAGGCTAAAAAAACAAAACCCACCATATTATGAAACAATTATCTATTGATGCTTTGTGCACAAAAACAATCGAAGCTAGAAGAATTGGAAAATGAAATGCTCCATTTCATTAAATAAACAGTCAAAACTTCTCAATAGATAAAAATTCCTAAAGCTCAAAGGAAAACAATTGTTCTAGTATCAGCTATATATTTCTTGGTTTCTGAAGAACAAGTCTTCTAGCCTACTTCTTTAAGGTGGGCTATTAGAAAGATGTCATGTCTACTACATGTTTTGTAATAAGAACAAGGTCAAACCTAACACAAAATTTTGTAATAAAATGTAGACATAGCCAAAGACGCGCACAATAGTTCATGTTGCACCTTAAGATTTTCTCTTTCAGCTAAACATTTCAACAGGTCTTTTCATCTAAGAAATGGCTACAAGCTGGTCAAGCGTATAAAGCATGAAGAGAAACTAAAAGAGACAAGTTTTTGAGATTGAAACTTTGTGCTATCAATTTGACCAAGCTTCTGAAATCAATCTGATAACTCTCTGAACCAAAACTTTCATTTTTAATCAGTCTCTAGATGAGACTTAGAACTTATGTTATTTCAAGAGCCTGAACTTTCATATTTCATCAATCTCTAAATCTAATAAACCCTTTATAAATCTCATCCTAAGTTGTGGAATTTTGTGATTGAGTAAATCTCTATTTATTGTAACCTTTCTTCCTTACAAGGAGAGGACAAGTAAGGCAGAGTGTTGTAAGTCTTGCTTGTGTGTTTTGCAGAATTTTTGAAGATCGACTAATATTGTGAAGTTCATTCGTTGTGAAGGGTGGCTGATTTCTGTGTAAATTCAGTGCTTAGAGAATTCCTAATGGGTGCTTGGAGAGTGGATGTAGCTAAGTTTTTTTGTGAACCACGTGTCAAATCTCTTTATCCCTTAACTCTTTACATTCAACAACTACATATTAACATATTAAATTACCACACTTGAATGATTTGTCGTTGATTATTGTGTCAAATTCCTGTATAATATGTTTTGTCGTTGAATATTGATTTTTAATCGAAAAACTTATTTACCCCCTCCACTCTCTAGTTTGCATTTTGTGCTAACACAATAGTTGAAATCTGAGTCATTCAACTTGGAGATTTTAGGTATAAACCTCGTTGATATTAAAAATATAAAATTTTAAAAAATAATTAAGAAGAGAGGGCTACCCATCTCCTACTAAGCTTTTAAATAATAGAAATAAAAAATTTTCTACTAAATTCAATGTTTATTATGTAAAATACCATAAGATCAATACATGAATTTAGAACACAACTAAATGATTAACTGTGTACCTAATTAAGCCATAGCAATGAAAACAATTTGATCTTCTAGCAAGTGCGTGCCTCTTCAATCATTTATTTAGGTTAGGTCTTCCTCTCCTTACTTTCTTCTAATTGGTGACTCTCAATGGGACAAACACACAACTTATGAGAGAGGATAAGAGGACTTAGCCTATTTATAATTAAACGCTAATGAGTCATCTCATCAAAGACTTCACTAGGTATTCAGCTTGAACTTACCGCTAACCCATGTCATACCCAATAGGTTTTCTTGAGCCTTAACCAATTGATCACTTAAACCATCTGGGCTCTAATAAGCCTGTCTTAATTGCACTAAACTTTAACCTGCGTTCTCTTAAAGTTAAAACCATACAATAATTAATGGCAGCCAACATAATAGACTTCTATCATTCTCCCACTTTGGAAATATTACTTTTAGTTTGACAGATTTTAGAATCAAATCTAAGAAAATGAATCTTGGGTTATGGTGTAAGTCTAAGGCCACAATTTTTCTTTTTCTTTTTCTGTTTTTTTAAAGAAAAAAACAAAGAAATTGATCCTAAGCCTGTACCTCAAACAATCCAGAGCCTAAGTATATCATCAATAATTGAATCATGGCAATCAACACATCTGAAATTCATCCATGATTTTTTTAAAAATTCTCAAATCCTCAAAACAATCCAGAGCCTAAGTATGTCATCAATAATTGAATCATGGCAATCAACACATCAAAAATTCGTCCATTATTTTTTCAAAAATTCCCAAATCCTCAAAACCTAACATTCAATTATATATTCAAAGTCCTTGAATTCATCTAATTCAAATACATGCTCAAGGAATCAAACAACAGTTACAAGACTCAAAATTGAAAAAACATACCTCACTGGCAGAACCGGTTAATCCCAAATACTAGTAATTCACAGTTTGAGATAGAGAAAGAATGAAGAGTTAAGGAAGAGAGACAGACACATAATTAATCATACCTCTAATGTCCTAAAACCAAAAAGCAAAATCGATATGAGAATTCTTCAACAGATCATAATTGCTATGATATAAGTGTTGTATTTTTTTTATTAGTAAACTTTATTATTTTCATTCTTAAAGAAAAAATATTGTGCAAAATGACTTTAGATCATATATATACATCCATATCTAAAGTTTTTTATTTTTATTTTTTATTATTTAGTATTGAGTGATATTCAGACCAATTTATATATAATTCTATTAATTTATCTCTCTAATCAGATTAAAAATATCAGTACTATTCATAATATGTTAATTAATGTAGTGGTTCACAATCCAAGTTATGCTAAAATAATTAAGCTATATTTTATTCAAAATGAATATGAATGTGGCACCTGATACCCGCATGTCCAGGAAGACTGGAATCTATATAGATGTCACTCCAAAGTCTTAATTAATTTATAATAATGAATACTATAACAATACTTACAGATCATATAACATGTGAATAAAATCGTGTCTTTTTTCTTCTTGCTTCCCAACTCGTTCCTTGACAATACCAGACAAAATTTTCTTAGAAAGTTGAAATGGAGGTCAGAAAAACATAGATTATTACGAATTGGAAGAATGCATAATTGTTAGTCATAGATAGTATCCTCAATTAAGACTATTAAATAGAAGTTCGTTTGAGAAATAGTGTCTATTTTCAAATTTTAATTAATAAATATGATATTTGAAAATAATTTCATATTATATAAATGGAAAATTATTTCCCATAATCAATTTTCATTACGACCTTGTGTTAGTGACCCCAACTTCATTAATAAGTCTATTTAAAATTCTGAATTTAAGTACCATGCGCTAAATAATAATTGAACATTTTTAAAAAGCTTATTTTTTTAATAATACTAAAATTATAAATGTATATAGTTGAAAGTGAAAAATACTAATAGTTGATACAAATAAAATTTATGGCATAACTTGAACATTTAAGAAACAAAAAACATAGACGAATAATTACTGTAACTGAAATGCATTAATTAATTTTATTTTATTTTTGTGCAATTTTGCAAACATATTAATTAATTTGTATTGTTTATACTCATTATCTTTTGTTAAGTCAAATTGAATGGGAAGTGCTAGTTTGAATTGTGTTGTGTCATATATAAAATTAAGTTATCGTTTGCAAAATTTGAACTATATGAAAGAAAATAAATTTTATATCAATTTACATGAAACAAAAGTAGGGGTGAGCATTAGGTCAATTTGGTCGATTTTGGACCTTTAACAAAACCAAACCTCGCTATAGTGTCAGTTCTCTTTGAAACTCAACCGAAGTCACAACCGAACTAATAGGTTTTAAAACAATTAGAACGAAAAAAAATTAAAAAATTTGAAGATCTGATCAGTTCAATTCTATTCGATTGGTTTTGAATTTGGAAAATGGGCTTAATTTTTTGGATGTATCTCTAAAAGTCGGTTTATGTAGGTAAGTTAAGAAGAGGTCGGTTCGATTTGTTTAGATTTTGAGAATTAGTCTTCACTTTTAAAATTTAAAATTTAAAATTAATAATTTAAATCTATATATAACTATTTAAGCATATGTACACTAAAATAATATAAAATACATGTTATAATTTTAATATCAATTATAAGCTATTATTTTAATTTTTCATATAAAAATTAAATTATATATATATATAAATCAGTGTGTCATTTTGGATCGCTTACCTGACAATAACAAATACTCTAATCAACAAATCAAACCGAACTGATCTTTATATAAAATTTCTAAAGGATATAGATGTTAAAAAAAATAAAATCAGTTTTCCATTGTTGATTTTTTCGAGTCGTTTAAATCCATTTTGTCGGTAGGTATAAATTATACTCACCCTAACCGAAAGTATAATTCAACTTAAAAATCAACTACAACTCAGTTGTAGTCATGAGCCAATAAGAATTGTAGATCAAAAACAATAATTTATGCCAACAAAATTAGTTTTTAGAGTTAAATAATTACTTGATCAAGATATGAGAGTCTTTAATTAGGAACAATAAACTTAGAATTCAATTCTTCTGATTGTCACCTATTTTCATAAGTACTTGTCAATACAAAATTTCAAGAATTTAAGAATATTAAATCAGTGACGTATTTTATTTTTATTAAAACCATAATAATTATCACAAATTTCCCACATGATTATTTTTTACATTATCCCACTATGCATCATTATTGCTTTGTCCTTCAGTTTATAATACGAAGCTAATCAATTATAATCAATAACACTATAAAACTAATAAAGAACAACAAAAGATTCTTATTCCATCCTCTAAATAACATAACTGCTACTCATTTCTGTTCAAGTATCCCCTCAATTCTTAGAGGCGTTAAATTATTGTTTTTTTTTTTTTTAAAAATAAATGAGGATAATAGTTCCTTAGACGATATATAAAAAAGAAGTTGCGGTACAAAATCTCTTGCCCTCACCACTAAAATTTGATTCTTGAATAATTAAAATTTTAATAAATACAACTAATTGATAAATGAACAAATATCGTTTTAATTATTTTATTTTTTCTTTGTGAAAAAAATAATATAAATAGGGTATTAACCATCAAATTAATAAAATTTCAGTTTGGCTTTTACCACATGATAATACTATATATGACCAGTCAAAACAAATGGTTTTAATACTATCACACATGAAAATCACATTATTCCAAATTCCTTCCATCTTTAAAAAACTTGTCTATCAAATGAAAGGATAATAACAATAATGGCTTCTAGATTGTATATAGCACTTAACAATACTTTAATTCATAACCAAGCTAACCTGCTTCTTTTTTTTTCTTTTTCTTTTTTTTCCTATTGAACCAATGTGACCTGTTGCCACAACCAACATATTCTCTAACCAAGAACAAAAATTTATTAATTTAATAAACCACACACATGTGGCATCCAACAACCAAACATGATAAATATATTCAAAAAAAAATAAAATATCTTTTTTTTTAATAATTAATTTATATCAATTATAACATGTGATGGAAATGAGAACCCACTTAAAAAAACCATTAATAGAAGCTTCCCAGAAAGAAAGAAGAAGAAACTAAACCTTATCACTTGTCTTCAAATCATAACACACCCATATATAAAGATTAGGAGACTCTACTATCCTCATTCCTCAAGGCCATTAATTACAATCAGTTAGTTACTACTTTTAGAAACCTTGAAAGTCCAATCCCATATCTAAAACTCCACAATACATTTCAATGGCGGCTTCCTTAGATTCCGATTTTACCCTTCTAGAATCTATTAGACAGTACCTTCTCGATGATGATTCCGATTATTTTACGGATTTTTCAGCCACCATTGCTCCCGTTTCCAATCCTAGTTCAAGTATTGGCCTGACGGAGAGTGGTAGTGAATCTCCCTTAAGTGTCGGTAACTCCGACCACACATCATTTTCATTTGATCTCCCTGGATGGGTTAACTCTCCATGGACACCCTTACAAGAAGCAGCCAATGTCAAAACGGAGGTTCCAGAGGAGGCATGTGAGACAAATACCGTGGAGCGTGAATCACACGCGCCAACAAGTGGAAGGCATTACAGGGGAGTTAGGCGTAGGCCGTGGGGAAAGTACGCGGCGGAGATTAGAGACCCAAAGAAGAATGGCAACAGGGTGTGGCTAGGAACTTATGAAATGGCTGAGGATGCGGCTTTGGCTTATGATCGAGCCGCTTTTAACATGCGCGGCGCAAAGGCTAAGCTAAACTTTCCACACCTCATTGGTTCAACTTCAATCGAGCCGGTTAGAGTGACACCAAAGCGTCGATCACAGAAGTTTTCTTCACATTCACCTACATCTGAATCCAGCTTGCCTGAGCCGAAAAAGAGAAAGAGCCATTTAGTTGCAGTGGTGAAAGCCGAGTCGAATATTGAGAGTCCGGTCGAATTGTTTGACACGGGTTCCACGACATTTGATCAATGGTTGAATGATTGTAATCTTATCTGGTGCCCTCAAGACTACCCGAGTTATAATGGGTGATCATAATAGAAAGCAAATTTTCTTATTTTACATTAATTGTAAATTTTGATTTTAAATACTTCTCTTTAGGTAAAATTTTATATTATATTATAATTATTAGAATTTGAAAATTAATTTTTTAAACATAATAATTTTAAAATTAAATAGTACTAAAATTATTACCAAATATTACAATAAATATTTTAAATCTTTCACATATGTATATATTACATAAACAAGTGAAAAAAAATTTCTGTGAAAGAATTATTTTGAGAGTTTAATCTCATTGATATCAATAAATGACCTAACAATTGCCTGTATCTCCTTAGAAAAATTAATCAACAACTCAAATGATAGTTCTAAAGACTCATAAATAAAGTTTCACTACATTAGGATAAATCATCTATTGTCCTAGATTTTAACTACCCTATTGCTAAAATGTTATCATCCACTAATATATAAAATTCCTACTAGCACACACACTACAAGAAAAAAAATATAAGCTGACAGTGAAATGATGTTGTTGATGAATGGACATGGTTATATTTCTTAGAGATGATTTCATATGCGATGGCACGGACATAGATAATTATTTGCAACAATAAAGTAGACACAGATAACTTAAAGAAGAAATTAAACAAAATGTTGTTTTTCTTTTTTGGTCTTAGAAGAAATGTTGTCATAACATAGTATTGTAATATTACCTTAATAAATCTTTATTTAAGAGGAGTTTATAAAAGTGATGGAAATGAAAATATTTGGAATTAAGGATTTTAAATAATTTTTTTAATACATCTTTTGTTTCCAAACAAGAAAACATTTTCTTTACCTTGCAAGTCTATTCACTTTCTTTAATTTCCAAACAATAGGAGTGAAAATTATAATCCATCTCTTTTTCTTTTCTCTTCATTTCTTTTCCCAGTAGTTCCTTTCTTTTTTGCAAATCATGAAGGCCGGCCTAGAGTTTTCTAAGATAAACATTCTTAGATAATTTTACTCATTACAACTTTCAAAGGATAATTAAGTGTGTGATAAATAAAGGGTCAAAAACAAAATTTTAAGGATGTAAACTGATACGAACACATTTGATCTGGAAAAATTTAACTGCTTAGAAAAAGAAAAAAAAAATTGAGCTAATTGATTCATGGAAGCTAAGGAAGAAGGGTGGTTGCTCCATATGAAAGGAAAGGGGGTTTTGGGTATTAATTAGTAGTAAGCCCAGTGACGTAAATAATAAACTGCTACTTACAAGTTTGGTCAATGGGTTGAGTTTTCATCAATTTTGGATTCTAAAATGTGAAACCATTGACTTATTTATTTAATTTCTAAATACTATATATTAACGAGTTTTAACAATGAAAAAAACACCCATTTGTGATTTTAATTTATTTTTTTGAAAGTCAAAATCGCGTAATTTAAACCATTTCATACCTAAGATTTAAGTCAATATTCCAATTAAGAGTGTTGGACATATACTTCATTAAAATCTAAATTACAGAAGCTAATTGATATATAAGAAATAAAAGTTCATTTCAAATAACATATAGTTTAAATTTTTAGAAGAATTAATTTCTTTACATATAATATAAAATAAGTTCATTTTTCATAATAAATACTTTAAATTTCTAGATTAAATTATTTCTTTTACACAAAATGAGGAGTGAACCTAATAATTAATATGTTAGGTGGACGAATATGGTCCCTCTCAAAAAAAAGAAAAAGAGAAAAAAAAGAAGTTACTTCAAGCAAAAGCAAAAATTTTCTTTTCTTTTTGGTTTCCAGTTGTGATTCCTCACTCTTTCTTCTCTATTTCCGTGTGTGCGATGACACTGAAGTTTTGTAAGGCCTGTTTGGGTTCGCATTTTGGGACACGGGATGTGCAGGTTGCTTGGGTTGTCGAGGCCTACGTATCGCACGTCACAGGACACGTGCCACTTATTTTTCCTTTATGTTTTGCCATTCATTTTTATTTTTATTTTTCCCTCTATCAACTAAATTTTTAGACAAGTCAAACACAATAAATATTTTTGGTACTTTACACACAAACTAGTTTTTTAAATTTACAAAACACAACTTTTAAACAATCCAAACACACTAAAAATGCAAAGAAATGGATATCATGGCTCTCCTCACCATCAATCTGAATATAACCTAAGAATACCGGCAAAAGTTATAGTACAAAATTTGCTTTGAAATTAAGAACCTCTTAAAACTCTATTTGGAGTGCAAAAGTTGACTCAGCTGTGAAATCCAATCCCCCTGTTTTTTGTTTTTGATCTTTTCCTTTAAAACACCACAATATTTCAAAAAAGACTAAAACGTGAAAGGGACTAGTCAGTTGGAAAGTAGTAAAAAAGATAAAAGATGTTGATTAAAATTTTAAAAGGAAACCCTAAAAGCAAGCTCTTACAAGCAAGACCAAATTCAACTAAAGTCAGCTAAGTTTAGAATTCTAAAACTTTGACTGCAGTTGCAAAATTTACATAGGATTTATTTGGATTCACAAAAATTATAGAATTCAACACATTTTAATTAAAATTTTGTGTTCAGTATATATATTTGATGATAATTTAATTCATTTAAATTATTTTATTTTTATTTCTTTTAATTTACAATAAAAGGAAAATAAAACTTTTCAACGACGTTAAAAAGTAGACCATTCGTGTCAGGACTTGTAGTCCAGCAACACCTAGCATTTCCTATTATCTAGGAGATTCAAGGATTGACTCTCTTGGAAGTCTAATTGAAAATTTATTCCTCCCTTCCCCCTCCCAATAAAAAAAAAATATAGACCATTCACTAATTAATGTGTTTAAAAGTAAACATACAAAGTATGTGAAATTGAAATTCATCTATAATTATCCTTTTATTTTTACTACTTACTGTGATAGTTTTTAAACATACACCTACAATCATTTTCTAATCTATATCTTTTTTATGATTAAGCATATATTAAAAATAGAAATGTTAATGTTAATTGTGTTTGGTTGTGATAATAAATATAGGTAAATCTTTAATCTCTTAAACATTAATCCTAATTGGTATGGGATTAAAAACTAATTAAAAATTATTATCATTATATTCTATCAAATGGTGCGAAATTAATATTCTTTCATTAGAATTTTTATTTTTTTAAGAAAAACACAAATTCACTTCAACCTTTATTATTATTTTTATTTTATTTTCAAGTATGATCAGAGGATATTTTACTTTTTAATTACATGACTTGCAATGCCAAATCATTTTGAGTATCACTAATTCTAAATGAAAAAGAAAAACGAAAATAACAGTTAATTCCTTAAAAAAAGATATATTAATGAAAAAAGCGCTACAAAATTTTAATTATGAATTATTTCCAATTTTGTCACACATATGAGACCTCCATTTTATTCGGCTTCACAAAATTTTTGGCAATAGAAAATTAAATATATATCTCGAATTTTGAAGTACATTTGTATTTTTTTTTTAAAACTTTTTTTTAATATTTTTTTCTATCTAATTCAAAAACATTTGTTAAATATTTTGTTTTACCTACGTGTAAAATATTTCGCTTTGTGAATCTATCATTTACTGGTTATTATTTTACTCATTTGAAATTGAATATGCTATAACTTCATTAGTTAAAAACTGGATATAACTCATGATATGTGATTTAAATGGTAACACACGCTTGAGCTAAGCAATTGAAGGGTCTCTACAATGTCAAGAGTTCGAGCTCACACCTAAAAAATATGAAATACTCGTAAAAAAAAAATAGAATAGGTGACCACATTCTCAATAATAAGAGGACAGAATAATAGCTTACAAACCACATGTCATAAAAGTAAAATAAAATGATATTCAATTTTTCTAAGCGTAGAAGTTTATATTTTTACTTTCTTAAACAATCACCTTTTAAGTTTGAATTTTGAACCCGTTTTTATACCTCGTATTATTCAAGTTCATATAAATCAATCTTGGAATCTTCATCACTCGGCCATGTGAGAATAGGTATGGGAATTATCATTTCTTTCAAACCGCATATGATATAATTACAATTGAAGAATAATCTAACGTAAACATATTCCATAATTTAGAATAAAAAAATAAATAAAGAAACATATAATAAACCACACACGTGGCAAACAACAAACAAAAATTATAAAAATAATTCCTAAAGTAAATATTAAAAAATATAATAAATTATAGTTCTATATAAATAAACCACATGTGACATTCAACTAAACCAAAACAATAAAATAAAAATATCCAAAAAATAATTGAAGAATATATAATTATAATAATTATAGAACGTGTTGAAAAAGTTAGCACCTTCGTAGAAATGAAACAACAAAAGGACATTATATATAGATCAAAGAGATCATCCTCATGCCTCATCAAATAATCCATTGCAATCAAAACACACAAAGCTAAGTCACCAATTCCATCCACAAACCTGGTATCCTATAAGAAAAAACATCAACATTTCCATGGAGGCCCTCTTAGATTCTGACTTTGCCCTTCTTGAATCCATTAGACAGTACCTTCTAAATGATGATTCTAATGTTCTCATGGATTTTTCCACCACGAATATCGGTAATGATCCAGTTAACTACCCGAACAGCGGGACTGAATCTCCGTTGAGTGTTTGTAACTCTAGTGACACGCCTCCTGAGGTTTATAACAAGGCAAATGAGATAAATGAGGTGGCGCGTGATTTACAAGCGCCGCCGAGGGGTAGGTTATATAGAGGAGTGCGGCGTAGGCCATGGGGGAAGTACGCGGCGGAGATTAGAGATCCGAAGAAGAATGGTAACAGAATATGGCTCGGGACTTACGAGACGGCTGAGGATGCAGCTCTCGCTTATGATAGAGCCGCTTTTAAGATGCGTGGAGCAAAAGCTAAGCTGAATTTTCCACACCTCATTGGGTCAGATGCAGCCGAGCCAGTTAGAGTGACTCAGAAGCGGCAGTTACAGGATCCTTCTTCACCGTCATCTGCATCTGAAAATAGCTCACATAAGCCTGAGCTGAAAAGACGAAAGAGCCATTCAGGTGTGCTTGTTAAAGCCGAGCCGAATATTGGGACTAGTCCAGGGGAGTTGTTTGACACGGCTTCTTTAACGCTTGATCAATGGTTGAATGATTGTAATCTCATATGGTGTTCTCAAGACCACTTGAGTTTTGATGGAACTTCATAAATCATACTTAATACTAGAATGTCAATTAATTCTAGTCACTTGCCTTTTCTTTTTTCTTCACAATTTGTAATTTTCAATATTCTGTTGGGCAAATATTAAATTATTCTAGTACTGTATTTTAAGATTTGAAATTTGATATTCTTCAATAAAAAGAATGAATCTGAAAGGACCATTGAAGCCGGTGAAGTGTTACTTTCACGGCCAAGAACAAATGAGTTGAGGCCAAGAGATCTCATATTCAAATTTTAAAATATGGTTATGTTCTGTATTTTTTTTTTTTTTTTTTTGAGTTATTGTGATTTTTATGAAGTTGTTATATTGTTAATAGTTAAAATGAGTTTGAATATTATGTTTTATTTGAGAAGCACTTTGTTATTTGTGGATGTCTTTTGTGTTGTTTGTAAATATTGATATATATATAATGAATTCTATCTTTCATATAAAAAATGATAAAAATAAAGAGTCCATTGGAATTTTTTGGGAGTAATTACCAAACTTAATCTACTGTACCCAAAAGCTAGTTAATTGAATCTATAGATATTTAAAAAGTTTGATTCGAATTATTAAATAAAATTGTCATTCCTAACTTTAAGAAATTGTATAATTTATTGATTATTTTTAGCTAAACGGCCAGGTACTGATCGAATTAGCTTTCCTGCATATTAGTTACTTCTTCGATTATGTTAAAAGCTGACCATCCACACTGAAACTAAAATTTATATAATTTGATAGTCCGTACTAATTATTTAGTACTTAATTTGATATTGTTTTACATCATTTGTTTTTATACTCACAATTTTCCGTCATATATAGTAAAGAAGAAAGACACATGTTTTATCTTATTTTATTTCTCCATTGAGCAAGAATTTCTTTAGGACTAAATTAATGATCTGAAAATACTCGCATGGCTTAAGTCTGGTTTTTCTTTATCAATATCCACGTCATTAATTGAAATATATAATTAAAAATAATAAGCATATCTTTGCCATGTGATCCGATCTCTGTAAAACAAATAAACTACAATTACTTTACCTTGGTCTAGTTATTATTTATTGGATTTGCTTACAATTACTAGACCGACTTATTTCTATGATGAATCGATAAATATTGTTAAAGACTGTTAATAATATAAAATATTAATCTATCTTGTAATTATTAAACACTATTCAAAAATTAGTGAGATGAATTTGTATTATCATGTTACTCTCTTCTATTCATCGGGTATTTTCTTGGTTACTAAAATCTTATTGAAAAAAATTTGTAAGCTAAGTAACGCTAATAACTCCTAGGCATCTCCAAACTCCTAGGCATCGGGTATTTTCAAGTGGTAAGGCATGTTTAAGCTTAGTAGTTGAGTAGCCTCTGTAATGTCAAGAGTTTAAACTCTTAGGAAAACACTTGTGGAGGGACGGTTGCGAATCTTAAATGAGATTAGACTCACACCCAAAGAGTTTAGGTGTGAGAATTCTTGTGAAAAATAAAAAATAATAAACATTTAAAAATCGAGCTAATATGGTCATTACTATCACTTTCTATCTAAATTTACTTAATGAAATATGACATGGACCAATAGAAGTAGACAAATAAAAACTAACATGTCACCTAAAAAAATTTAAAAAATTGAAAATATATAATATATAATTCTTATTTTTCTTTCATTTTTTTAACATTTTTCCTCCCCATGAAACCTTAGTAATTTACAGCCACCATCACCTTGGAATTAGATGCCATTAACAAATTATGACCAAAAACCCATTTCAATTTTGTTGCAGTAATAAAGGAATCAAGGACGGCACTGAAACATTCATTATGGCCAAGTTCTATAACTAGATTTAGCTATGTAAATCATGTTCACAAAGAGTTGCAGATGGTTGAATTATAATGTAATTAAGGCCTTCTTATCAACGAATTGTACCAAAATAAATAAAAAAGAAGCAGAGTTGAAATTGGGATTTGAAAAAAATATATATATCGATCATTCTTCTAAATTATTATGCAAATTAAACATCGATGGATCAAAATGACGAATCATCTAAGCTAAATAACTGGAATGTCAACGAGTTGATAGATCAGGAGATGAGTTCTAGTGATCAACTGGTTTTATTTTTTTGCTAAATTTGCAGTTTTTAATTGATTCCATGGTGGTAGTGATGATTTTTGCTTAGGGTTCATGGAGGAAAAACTTTGATAATGCAAAAGAAAGGATTTTTTATTTTTTATTTTTATGTCTAATTGTTTATCTTATTTATGTTTAAATTAAAAATTAAATTATTTTATTTGAGACAAATGTAATATTTTAATTTATTAGGTGATATGTTAGTTTTTATTTTTCGATATCACTCGATTTTGAAACTGAGTCATTTATTCTAATTTTTTTAACTATAGAAATGAAATTGGATTCTAGTACTAATGATAGGGATGAAAAATATAATTTAGACAAAATAATAGATATGTAAATCGATAATACAAAATAAAATTTGATGGTGAAGAAGTTGTGCTTCTATTATAAATTTTAATAATATGAATCTGTAAAAATTTCTTAATCACATGGTGAATGATATTTTTTACTAGATTAAGATATAAATTAATTAATTAAAATATACATTATTCTGACATTTCAAACCGTTTACCTGAACAATTACTTGGCTCCAAACTAAGAAAAGTATGACGTTTTTAATACTTTTCAAAGTGACATTTTTACAAGTGAATATCCTCCCACGTGCTGCAAGAATGATACAACCATCATTTATCACATGACATAGACTAGTAGAGATTGGCAGTATAGTGACAAATGTCACATCTTGATGTTATTTGACAATTCCAGTGCTAAGTCTGACGGAGTTTGGATGAATAACGACGGAACCAATCTGTCGCTATTCCTAGTCTAGCCCGACAGATTTCATACGGAATTGGGTTATAATTCCATCACAAAATTGGGTTGTATCTGAAAAATTCTTTGGTAATCCATTACTTTTCCGTCACTAAATTTGAACAATTTAAAAAGTATTTTGTTTATTTAACATGCTTTCGGTTGTTTACAAATTTTTTTTCTATATCATTATTTAAATACTCGTGTATAACCGAAATCACTCGAGATGATAACAATTACTTTATATATTTGAGAGTGATAAAAACTACCTTATGGACCTATCAATGATAACAATCACTTTACAAACTTGTCAAAGACAACAATAATCACTTTCAAGACAAGTTAAAATAATGACAACTATTAGTTAAGATTTGCTAAAAACAACAAAAATTATTATCAAGATTCTCCGAAACGAAATTCAAATGCTTCAAATATAATTGTAATTGTAATTTTTTACATAATTCAAACTCATAAATTGATTTTACAATTCCATTTCCAATTCTAAATTCATGCTAAGTAAATGTAAGCTATCTAGAAAAGCATGAAAATTAATCTCAAAATAAATAAATATCAGTATACTAGGATTATTTTAGATTTCTCATTAGAAGAAAAAGTAAGAAAGAGAGAAAAGGTTGAGACTTCTAAAAAGCATGTAGTAAGGCGCTCCTGTTTCAAACTTCGATTCGATTCAATTCAAATCCGTACAATACATTTTCTAGACTGTACGCTTTCATATTGTTTTACTTTCTACATCTTTATTCGAATACACGTGCATTTAGTTTTTATTTTTGTTAAATAATTGTTAACGTGAATATCGCAAATTCTTTTCTTTTTTATTTTACTTTTGCTTTGTCAATGGCTTTGATTATTATACTAATTAATATCTGTATTTTCTTTTCTTTATAAAGGAATATATTCCTTTTCTATATGTCTTTCATATTTGAGGGAATAATTTGTTGCAGAAACCAAACGCATGGTGCAGCATATATTATAAGAAGAACAAATAGTATATACTATATAGCATAATTCATACATGTCCCCCAATTTCTTTTTTCTTTCTTTCTAGAAAAAGGGGTGGAAAACAAGAACTAAAGGAAACAATTACGATTATAATAAAATCAGAGATGTAAGACAACAAAATTGGAATATATCGTTGCTTAATGGTTATTAAAATGAAGATGCTGAAATTATTATATATATTGCCCTTTCATCAAAAAAAAAAAAAAAAAAAAAATGAAGTTAGAGCATTAGATGGCAAAAAATCATGATAAGTAAGAAATATATGTGAAAAGAATCAAAATAATAATAACGCAAAAAAAAGACTTCCATGGAATTTGCTAGAAGGAGAGAACTGACCGTGGAACTGAGGTGTTGTTGGGACCTTAATTAAATATTGAAACTTGAGACTTTCAGCGGATATATATCAATGGAGAAACTATTTCTATTTCTAATATTCTTGTTTGTAACTCAATAGCCAATGTCTTCAAATGAATCAAGTTTCGTTTGGATATCTGAATTAGGTATTAAAATGATATGTTGGTTATATTAAAAGATTTGTCTATTCTCTGTTTACTAATCACATGATAAGAAGGCTAAAAAATATAATGGCTCAATTATCATTCATAACGTCAAAATGAACTGTAACCATTTTAAGCATTCCTCATAATAGAAAAATGCTAAAAAATGAGTGTATTTAGATTTGGTCTAAATTGATAAAAAAAATTATGTCCGCATTTTAGTAGATTTGAAAACACTTGTGAAGTGGGACAATCATGAACCCTGAATAAGATTAGGCTTGGAGATATTCATGAGAAATCAAAAAATACACATTAGGAGATGTTATTTTTAAATCCATTGCAATGAGCTATAATGAATATTGCAGCATATACCAACCTGGCCTAACACCAATTAGTAGTGCATGACTCGAATCAACTTGGATGTTTTTGAGATTCATAATTTCACTGGACCAGACCCGACCCAAGAATATATCTATCATGTCATTTTATTTTCTTCTTCTTTTTTTTTCTTTTCAAAAATAAAAAATAAAAAAAATTCTAAGCTTCTTTGGATAAAATTAATGATTAACAATCGCTTTGATAAACTTTTTAATTGTTCAATTCATACAATTAAAACTAAATTTAAATTTTCATAAAGAAAAAAAAATTAATAGACTTAAATTATACATGTATTAAATTAAAAACCATATAGACCTTATTTGAAATTTGTATTCAGTAGGTGTTTTGTATGTTAAAATGGACACCATTTGTTAATTAAAATATATAATTTTGAGACAACAACTATTTGATTACGTAAAGAAATAATAATTGTTTAAAGATCATCCTTTTTTTAATAATTTAAAATTAGAAAAATGAGTAAAAATAATTTGTTAGTTGATGGGGATACGAGGAGTGCTTCTTCGAAGCGTAGAGTAGCTATTACTATTGTGTAGGTTTTGGTTCTTCCTTTATTATCAAAAATCTAGTTTTTAGTTATCTTTTATTAAAAAATAAATATAAAATAATTTGGATTTCAAATTCTCTCATTTAGTTATTGCATCCAAACAAAATAAATTTAAATGAATATATTTCAACTGAATGAATATTAATTAGTACATTTCAAATACCTTATCCAAACGAAACCTAAAAGAATAGGAAAAAAAAAAAAAAAAAACGTCCTATTTTAAATTTTATATTCTTAAAAAGTCTTAAAATATTTTCACATAATCAATAAATTTTACTTTTGACCTTTTTTTTCTTCAAAATAAGTTATTTTACCAATAATAATTTATATAGTATCAATTTTATCCTTTAGTTATCAAGGTATTGGGTATTAGTATCTCACCAAAAAATTTTAAGAAATCAAACTACTTTTTGTAAGTAAAAATGTTATATATCTTAAATTTTATTTTCTCTTTATTACCTTTTTGTTTTACTATATAATTTTTTTATATTAAACTTCAATCATATTATCATTTTTTAATTTAGATTTCATGCATAATTTGTTAATTTTTGTAGAGAAAAGAAAATTTGATGGATTAATAATTAAATGATAAATTTGGAACTAATTATGTGTGAAAAAAGAAAAAGAAAATTTAAAAGTATGATTTATCAATTATAAAACTCATTCATGATCAATCTTTATTAAATATAAAATATTTATGGATCACTTATTTCCCAGTAGCAGGCCTCGAAGGTGACAAATCAGTGTTGGAAGCCCAGATTGATTTAACAATTTTGGACCCTAAAAATACTTTTGGTGTGCCATTCTTTATTTCCTATTCCCTAGAATCCCTTTTGTGGGTGAGTTTCTACTTTCTAGTAATAATTAGATTCAAAGAAAGAACTGCGCAAAAAATGATTTAGATTTGAAGAAATGTGGGCGAGGAATGAGGATAGTGAAGAAGTGATTTAAGAAAGGACGGAGCCAAAATCTTATCCACGAAAGCACAGAACTTTATTTTTGAGTAAAATCAAGTGAAGATTGAGAAAATTTGAAGAGAAATTATATTTCTCTTCTTGATTCCAATGTGGGGAGAATTATTTAAAATATAAAAGTAAACTTTCTTGTAAGAGTTATATTTTGGGGAGCTTCTAGATTTTTATAAGTGTTGTTAAACAAATTTTCACATATTTTATTATTTGAAGTAATTATTTTGTAATTGTTAAAAAGAGAAAGATTACTGAAACAAATTAATAATTCAATTCAACAATATTTTTATTGATTTTGATGATAACCAAATAATTTTAGACAATTATAATAATAAAAGAAACTAATTTTAAAAATATTATTTTATTACATGTACTATCGATTGAAATATTAAAATCAGCAACCGTTAACTCTTTTCATTAGATGAAACAGAAAAGTCAAGATTCTAGTAGCTGAAATTCAATTAATCGAAGTCATGAAAATTAGTCAACTGAAGATGTACTAAGTAGATGCTTACATAGTTAGTTGAAGTTATCTCAATTAGTTGAAGTCACAAAGTGAATCACTCAGTCAGTTGAAGAATGTGAAACTTTGGTTTGATTTGGCTCCTTTTACGGAAGATGTATAAATTATGAACGAAATTTTATTAAATAATACAAAATGATTATTATTTTATTAAATAATAATAAATAAATTCAATTTTTTGATTCATCATTTAGATTCATAAACTGTTTATTTCAATCGGTATTCTATAAATTAAAAAAATAAAATAAAATTAGGAAAAGTTAAAATACGAAGAATAAGTTTTGAGAATGATTGATTTGACAAAAAGGCGGGGGTTAAACTATCGCGGCTGTTGGCACAGAGTTAGTCGATGCTTACTCCCCAGATACCATTATTGCTTCTTCTCCAGGAAAAGAAGTTCATGACCCGTAGGCCTTCTACTCCATGCAACATTGCTTTCTCATTTAGCTAAACCACATACGATGGATACATTCTCAATTGACATAAATCTGTTAGTCAACTGAAGTCATTAACATAGTTAATTGAAGCTTTCTCAATGCATCAAATTCAATCTGCTGAAGCTCTTCTATGGATCATTTACCAGTCAGTTGAAGTGTCAGTCAACTGAAGATTCTCAGTTGTGTTCCTATCTTTCAACTGAATTAGATAAACTAATATCTAAACAATGACATTTCTAGAAGTCAGTTAACTAAACCTTTATATCATGATCTTGAACCTATCAGTTGAGCTATTCACTTAATCAGCTAAACATTTTCATATTCTTCTTGAGTTAGTATGACCAACTGTACTTTTCACGCTATTTTCAGAAGCAGACTAATTCTTATAGCTAAGAGGATGAAATCAGTGTCAATGTCAAGCCCAGAACGTATGATGAGCTCCAAACACTACCTCACTAGAATTACAATGCCCAACCAAAAAAATTTAGAGAAATGACTTACGTTGTTGTCTTTTATTATAACTCGATAGTTTAATGTATGTTTTAGAATGTATATGTTAAAATGTTTGTACGTAATTATGTGACTTAGTGGATAAAAATTTAAAATGAATATAGATATGTGATTAGGAATTAATTTTATTATTTTATATTATTGATTAATTAAAACTTGAAACTTGTTGTGTAAATTTTATTTATGTAAACTAATGATACTATGCATACATACTTATTTTTCTTTTACATAGAAATTTATTGTCCACAAAAAATTAGAAAACAAAGCTAGATCATAAGGCTATATTATTATATTTTCTTTGTCTTTTCTCTTCCTCTTGTATAAACCGACTTAGTCTTCCTTTTCATTCCATCCTTGGCCATGTTCTGTCTCTTATTCCTTCCCCTACCTTCTTCTTGGTTAAGCATGAGTTCTTGGCAGACAATTCAAGTTGTTATTAAGTTCTTATTGCTTTACTTTTGTTGACCATAGAAGCCTTGTTGTAGGGGTGTTTGGAGCAGAAAACTTGTCCAATTAAGAATGGCCTGCTCCGTCCTTCCCTTGCTCCTATTTCGTTTTTGTAGTTTTTTCCTTTTCATGAGGAATGTGTTCCCTTCGTTGGTGTGAGTGTGTGAATTTCAATAAGAGAAGGTAGTGGTTGGAACAAGAGAATGGGTTTTTTTATAGCTTGGTTTTAAATTCAAGTTACTGCCATTTAAGAGATTAATTTTGGTTGTTTGAAAAACTTGAAAGGAAGGGCAGCTTTGATAGATTAGCTCCTTCTATTTCAGCTGAAGTAACAATTAGGAAGAGGGGCTGAAATCCAATCTGATGTACTCTGTTTTAGGCAGCAAACTTAACATAATTTTCCCTCCTTTTGGCCGGTGAAGTCTAATGAATAGATAGTTCAAGGTATTAAAGGGCACGGTTGCAAGGGAGTACAAGCAGCCCTATAAACATGTTTTTCCTCCCTTGAAACCAGGTATAAAAGTTATTTTGGGAAATGATTTTGAGGTGCTAGAGAGGTATGGCAATAGGGGTTAAATGTAGTAGCTTTGTTGAATTAAAATCTTGATTTACTTAAGTTAATTGTATTAATTGAATTATTGTTAGTTTGTTTATAGTAAGTTAGTTGCAATTCCTTTAAGTCGAATTAGAAATCTAAAATAAATAATTAGTATGGTGGATATAATATAAATAAAAAGGGAAGATTTGGAATGAAATTATATATGGTGGACATGGATAGCCTAAGTTTTAATTAAATTTACATATAGCGTTTAATTTGAATTTCATAGTTGAAATATGAATAAAGTAAAATAGATGAATGATGAAAGATTTCCTAGTATAAGTATAGATATACTTACTTTATATATATATATATATATATTCAAGAAACATAAATATATCTTTAATATATTTAGTAGGGGTTTAGGAGAAATTAATCTCTGAGTTGTGTGTTCAGGGTGTAATACGTGAGATCAAGAAATTGTAAATTTGATTATAAATGATTACTTTAAATAATACATAATTTGATGATTTTCAGTTCCGGATTGTATTAAGGTGACTTTGACAACTTTACAGTTTAGATGGAACAATGAGTCTCATTATTGAGCTTTGTAAGTGAATTACGTACACTTTGGTTGCCAGATAATTAAATGAAATAATTTATGTGAATTTGAGTATTCGAATTATGTTTGATATTTGATATTGTTTGTGGTTGATAGGGACCAACAAAGTAAAATATTATGAGAAATGATTTTATTTTTGAAATTGAAATCCAGGTGCACCTAAGATATTCTGATTTTAGATTATGAGATATTCTAATTATGATACATATTTTGAAAGAATAGAATGCTTAGCCCCGATGGTATGGATTATGTATTTGAGATTAACTTGTTATGCGGGAGCATAAATGCCCAGTAAGGGTGATAATTGTTGTGCATGACTAAGTTACTTGTTTGGCCATTTGTTTGATTGCTTTATTGAATTGTGGATTTCAAATATTTCAATTAATTGATTTTTTTGGTGAATTATGTGAATTGTGATTTAAGATAATTATGGGTACATACTTGTGTACTATTGAATTAAGACATGAATACTATTACATGAGGTTAAATGATAATATATGTTATTATGCTTTGATTGATATTGGTACCCTTAGGGTGTATTATTTGCTCACTGAGTCCTTATGACTTATACTTTCCTCTGTTGTTATTTTTTTCAGTATTAGGAAACCAGTGTTGGTCACATAAGGATTCGTGACTTGCCCACATTGTTACGATAATGTATATTACAAAATCATGCATTTAAAGCTCAAAGGACAATACTTGCAATCACTTCAGGCATTATGCATTATTGTGTATATTAATCAAATTACGGTGATTGATGTGTTGTAGAAGCCGAGCTCCTCTGCGTACCGGTGATACTATGTTTTATTTGTGACTAGTAACCAAGTTATTTATGTATATACTATGGGGCAAGTTCCATTTTACTAGAAACTTCTACGAAATTTTCAATAAATATTTTATATTAAATAAATAGTTCATGATTTTAATTGTAATTTGTTAAAGAGTCATTTTTGTTCACTAAATGAGGATTTAAGGTTACAGGGATTTGGTTATCCACTCATCCGGTGAGTCATATTTTTATTTGAGGGTGTGACATCCTTTTATTCACGTCATGCCCATCTGAGTCAATAGTCTAAAATTCTCTGAAAACAACTACAAATCAGCTTTAACTATAAATTGAAAAAAATAAAGATTTCAAGAAAAAAGTATAAGATCATATGAGAGACCCTACTACGAAATTCAAATTTTCTAGTCTTCACTTTCAAATTTGAAAATTCCCTGAAATTGCACAAAGAATCAAACTTTCATGTTCATTCTTCTCTCTTGAACAAAGCTTTGAACCTTCATCATCTTTTGTTTGCTTTGTTAGTTAAGCGTTAGGGATTTATATAATCACATCTTTCTTTCTATTGAAAATGTGGGTGAGAACATAGAGCTTAAGATTAGCTTGGTAACTTTTCTATTGCTTTGTTGTAAAGGTTATTGAGCCCTGTGAATTCAGTGAAGCTTGAAAAGTGAATGTAGTTAAATGATTTGGTGAACCAAGATAAACATCTGTTTGTAATTTCTCTAAGCCTTTTCTTCTATATTCCATTGTTACTTAGTTGATTGCTAACTGTTTTGTATTTTTTTTTTACTGTTAATCCAAAAAGTTAAATTTTTTATTTGTAAAATATATTCACCCCTCTAGGTTTGCCTTTTGGGCCAATATTCTAGTTTCTCCCAACTACAATGGTCCCTGCTATATAAGCTCAATCCATACTGCTCAAAAGTCTCCCAAATTGTAGTTATTTCTATTAAATATAGCGGATCTTGGTAACAAATCAATTGGCTACCAAAACGTTATCATTTCCCTCTTCTCCAATTTTGGGTTGGTAACAATTCACCCATCCTTAATGATGAATATGTAGCCATTATTGCTTAAGTGCTTGCAGACGGCTTCCCAACTAATGGCAAAAGCCTTAGCCATAATTGCTTTAGCACCAGCAATGTATGGCTTAAATTGAAAAAGTGAAAAACAATCAGCACCAAATTTAGGATTTCCTGTTTCTCTATGATAAAATTTCCTACTAGGTATGGCTTGCTTCTAATACGTTCTTCCCCATCATTATAGTCACAACCATGTTAAATTCTTGAATTATTTTAGAAGGTTAGTAACTAGAAAAACTATTAAAAACTCTTTTCGTAAAATTGCGTCGGGTCTTCAATCGAAGTTTGGACTCAAAAGCATTGGATACTTAAGAAGATCTTCAACACTACGATTAATATATCAGAGTAAGGACACTACCCTCACCCTCTATCAATGTTGTTTGGTACTAGAGGAAATGCTCGAAGTCGCATTTTATAAAAATGCCCCTGTGGATTTGTAAGTGTTGATGTTGCTGATGGACGTCCCAAAGTATATAACGTATCTATGCACTTTTTAATGTGTGAAACATACAAAATTGAGTGAAGGACCTATTTGTAAAATTTGGTACTTAAATATGATTATTTAGTAGTTTTACGGCCATTGTTACTTTCTCTTCACAATTGAACATATAGGTTATCACCAATGATCCGATTGAGAGCTCATTTTCTAATTGGATTTAGGACAATCCAGTTCAAGTAATAGAAAACAACAATACTAAGAAGCTCTCCATATTCTGGAGATATATAGAGCATTAGGTTAACAAAATCTATATATTATTGTTATTATTTTCTGTTGCTTTCAGTACGCAGCACTAATTACATTAATTCAATGCCTTGCGAGAATACTAAGTCTATTCACTCAAACTTACAACTTTGCTTGATAATTTACAAATGAGTTTCATCTACCTATTTATACTACTACACTTTTCTTAATCAACAATGGAAATTTATTACATTTAACAGTAAAAAATACTCCTCTAAAGTACACTCCATCAAAATATCTAGATATTTACAAGTCTTCAATAAAAATCTGCAATAGTCTACAAGTCTTTACACATGTCCACAACATTCTAAAATTCTAGAAATTTTCTATGTTTAATTATAAAAAAAATTAATTGTTTTTTTGTATAATTTTTTATTCATCCATGTGTTAATTTTTTTTATTTGTCCATTTGTTATGAGATTACTATGTCACCTTCTATTAAATTAATTTGAATGAGAGGTGATGGTAGGGACCCGATTGATATAATTTTATAATTAGAGAGACCCAATTACAATAAATTAAGATTAAGGTCTAAAGTGAATTTTAATGTCAAACTATAGGAATTAAATTGTAATGTAGTCTATTTATAATAAGAAGAGGTGGTTGGCCATTTGATACAAATTTAAGATATTCCTATTCTGAATTTTCACTCTGTTCAAAATAGTAAACTAGAGCAAACTTTATTCTATAACAAATATGCTACAGTCATTGATTCATTGTCTAATTCATACTCCTTCATAATCTTGCTAAATTTCATAGTTCAAAGTACTAATATTGATACACTTTACTATGGAAAAATAATGGCTGCTTCATCAGATGGGAGATCTAGTGATGGTATTAGCAATTGACGAGCATGATCATAGCACCTAGCTATGATTTTGCATGGACTAATGGACATTTCCTCACCCCATTTCACCTTAACTACTACTTCTTTCAAGCTTGTTCTTGTGTATGCCAAACCTTCTCCTTCCTCGGGCATCAATATGGTAGGACCTGGTAATATTTAAATCTTTCATTCATACATATATGTATCTAATTAAAATATTGATAATCATTACCATTTTTTAGCTCTACAAAAATTATAAACTGATGGATGTGTCAGATTCTTGGGATCTGAAGTTTTTTCCAAGTTATTTGTCAAAAATATTCTGAAATCCAAATACACTAGAATTTAAATTAAAAGAAAAATCCATCTTCTATGACTAATTCAATTGATGTCCCATCTTTCATTTTTGTATACAATACATTCCATGTTGATGTCGATCAAAAGAAATTTCCAAACAACTTGGCTGATCAAATTGCCATAGTCTGCACTAGAATATTTTTTTATTTTTAATTTTGGTTGAAAATGTTACAAATTTATAATTACTCTAATCAACAATCAGTACCATATATTGGAAGATGTATACAATAATTTTAACAATGTTTTTATGGAAACAGAAAATACATAAATTACAAGCACTTCTGATGAGAAAGCAAAGTCAGGTTAAAATTACTAAGGAAATAAGAGGACATGGTTCACTTCAAAATTTGATTATGTGCAACAGAAGACAAGATTGAAGTTTTCCATATTGGCTGAGACATGACTTTATTTCAGTACCAGACTAATTGTATAATTTGGTCTTACTTGACTATGACGAGGTGGAAGCCAGCATTTCAATCTGATAAGGAGCGAATTAAAAGAACTTGTGTTTGGATTAGGTCTTCCTATTGAATATTTCAATTCTAGATCTTTGTTTGATGTTGTTAATCTAATAAGTAGACCTCTAAAACTAGATAAGACAACTGAGAACTCCATTGGAGGTAAATTTGCCCGAGTTTGTGTTGAAATTGACCTTGATTGGCCTTTGATTCCTAAACTAAGATTGGTAATAGATGGAGAGCTATGGAGTATGAAGGGTTTCATTTGATCTGCTTCCAATGTGGTTTATTTGGTCATAATAAGGAGAAGTGCCCTGATATTCATTGGGATGATGATATTCCAGTGGATGTTGATGTAGAAATGTTTTCTGATAGCAGAGAAATCTGGTAGTAGACCAAATGTGACTAAAAATCCTCTTCAAAATGCTGGGGTCAACTCAGAGGGGTTGGGTTCTGGACCTTGGATGATGGTTCCACAAAAGGGGAAGAGGCTACATTTTTTTGAAGGATCAAGTTGTTCAACCCTTGAATGCTGGTGGTTCTGGCAGTATTGGTACTATTGGGAGATTTAAAGTGGTGAAGTCTGGATCGCGTTTTGACATTCATAACTCTGAGAAGGAAAACCTGATCCAAGAAGAGTCTCAGACGCTAGTTTTTGTTCCTCAGTCTACACCTACTCTGGATACTCTAGTTTTTCAACCTCAAGGGAGCAAGGTATTGTCCTTAGAAACTGATGACATTGAGAATGCTGTTGACATTCTTGTTTGAGTCTCAAAGCTCTCATGCTTTTAGGAAAAATATGAGTATTAAACTGAAGCCTCAAGCCCAAATTAAGATTAATATGAAGAATATTCAGAAATTTAAGAGTCCTCTTCAGTCTTTGCCTTCTGGCAAAGCAAAAACTTAGTCTTTTGAGTAAGGCTGATAATTTGGATGCTGCTGGAATTGTGGCACAAGTTTCCTTGAATGAGAAGCAAAAATGGATACCTACCTCAATTCCTGCTAAGGTCTTGTCTGATACTGCTCCAATTTTCACTTTAGAGCCTCAACCTAAGCCTCCTAACCCTTGTTTTATTCCTTTATGTGGTTCAGAAAGGCATTTAGGTTCTCTAGTGGCCTTTAATGCTGCTTTAAATATTGATGCTATTCCTTTGGTTGTTTGTGAGGATGTTCCCCTTCAGGTTGAAGCTAACGGTTCGTTGTGGAGTTTTCTTGACTCTTTTACGTCTTTTGTCTTCTTTGTGGGTTCTTTGTGCTGGGAGCAGAAACTTTGCTAGCTCTGTTCATGATCTAATTAGAGTTCATAGACCTGCTATTGCTATTTTTGTTGAAACTAGGGTGAATCCTTTAAGAGCATATTGGGTTTTGATTCGACAATGACGAAACTAAAAATATTTAATAAAATTGTGGGATTGCAGGTAATTTTAACACGTGCAATTTGAATAAATATTTGAATTCGTGTCTTACAATTCAAATTTGAATAACACCCTACCAAAACTATTCGATTCAAATTTTAACATAATTATAATTACTGGTAACATTAACGCATGTTAATCCATATTGTGACATTGAATTGGACAACTAAGATGTATTCATACTTCTTTTTACAGGACGTTATTCTCATGATCCTAACAAAATAAGGATTCGAATACATTCCCAATATCCAAAGGGAAATAAAGTGTACATCCTAATCGGGGAAGTTTTAGCAGGAAAAAGATAAATAAATTCCTAGCTGCAAATAGGGGCATGGTATTTGTGTAGCCAAAAGGGCCAAGAAGGAACGAAGCCCAGTCTACCCCTTTCCTCAAAAAAATAAAATAAATAAATAATAAATAAAACACACGAAAGGGTAAACGGCTCGTCAACTAGTGGTAGACTGGTAGTCTACTCGTCTCTAGAAACAAGTTCACCGTCCCATTCAGCTGTGTCTCGCTCTTTCTCAGTCCTCGTCTTTTCTCTCTTTTGAACCCATCTTAATCTCCACTCTTCTACTCATTCTAATGGATTCTACTATGGTGGGTGTGGTTTACTTTTACTTAATTTTTCACTATGTCTATATCCCATGGGGATTTTGCTTTGCCTTTTGTTTTCTTAGTTCTTTCTTTGCGGTTAATCATTGTGTTTTTGCACTGTGGAGTTTTCTTTTAGGCTGACAATCGAGGTTCTTTTGGTTCAAAAAGGTCGCGGAATGATGGTAAGGATATATTTAGTAGTTTCATTTGACTGCTAGAATCTTCTTTTCTTCTTTCAATGTTGTTATTTTGTTAAAATTCAAGCGGGACTCAACAATTTAGCCTTATTGATTGCTATACTATGTGGTTTTTATCAAATTAGTATGTGGGTCATATCTTTTTTTTACATATTTTCTAGTGTATGTGTAGAAACTCAAAGCTAGCAAGTGCATTCTGTCATTCTTCCTGTTTGGAGCAGGTTGTGGCTCTGGGTTTATGTTGAAGTTGCTCTATATTGGGAGATTTGTTAGTATCTCATAAAGCATTTTTTTTCCTAATGTCATTTGGTTATAATTTGTTAGTTAAGCTGGCATTGTGTATGAAAAAAAAAAAAAAAAAAATTCTTCTGGATTTGTTGGACAGATTTCATTCTCGAAATAGAAAATAACATTTATGCAAGGTGGATAATTTTGTGAGTTGATGCCCAGAATGGAAAACAATAAGGCTTCATCTTGAAGGTGAATGCTTAAAATGTTGGCTACATACTGGTTAAGTTAGCATCTTTAAGGTTAATGCGTAAAATGTTGGCTACATACTGGTTAACTTAGCACAAACATATTATAAGATCTTCCCACTTATTACCTCATATATTTATGAAGGTTTGGCCAATTATTTTGACATATATTAAATGATAAGTTCCAAATCAGATTGTGTTTACCACTCATTCTTGCTTAGAAATGAATTAGAATATTACCTCTTATATTTATGAATGTTTGGCTAATTCATTTGTAGTAGCTTCTGTGGAGTCATTTTCTCCCTTTCCATGTAATTGATAATTTTAATTTACCTGTTTCTCATGTGATTTATCATGCTAGCTTCACGTATTGATGGAGACTGGACCTGTTCTCAATGTGGAAACATAAACTTTTCATTTAGAAATTTTTGCAACCGGGGGAATTGTGGTGCTCCCAGACTGCCTGTCACTCCGGTAAGTTACAGGATTCTTTCTTACTATCAATTGTTGTTCTCTTAGGCAAACATTTTTTATAAGGTTTGATTGCAATATGAAAATCCAAAGATTCTGCATTTTTTGGTTTATTATTGAATGACCAACTTAAAAGGTTGAGACTTTAGGTTTTATTAAATACAGGCTTCATAAATGACTATGAGAACTGAGAAGAGTCCCGTGTGTAGGTCTGCATGTGTGTGTTTTTTATTTCCCCTGGCATAAAGTAGAAACAGCTGGATCAAGCTGACTTATTACAATTTTTTCTTTAGTAAAGTCATGTTTCACAGGGTTTAGAGGCTGAAGTGGGTGAAGAATATATTGATGCAATATAAAACCACTGTATCTAATCAGCTCTCTCTCTATCAATCGTGCGACATATTTTCTGTTGGTACTTGGTGAGGATATGTGGTCACAAGGTTACACTTCTTAACTTTACTAGGTTAACCTGTTTGTTAGCCATGTAAAGTTCCTACCTTCATTAAGAGATTGGAGCCTTGGAGGATACTGGAATTTCAATCAGAAGACAGGGCTTCATATAAGGACTGAAATTGTATTATGATTTATGATAATTGTAGATAGCTTGCACTTTCTACACCTAGATTTTATTAGAGTAAAAGGTGCTACTATGGTATATCAGTTATCATTTATGGGTTTCTACTAATGCAAATGACAGAATATGAAATGATAAAGAAGTTGAAGAGTGGTGCATTAAGACATGGTAGTAGAGCATCATAACCTAGAATGGACTGCTTGCTCTTTGAATCCACAACAAAGTTTGAGACAATGATTTTATCTGGAATATCAGTTATGTATGTGTTTACTAATGACAGTAACAGGTTGCTCATTGAATCTACGATAAAATTTGAGACAAACCTTTGGAAAGAAACCAAATCTTAATTTTAGACCATGATTGTGGCCACATGCCCAAAACGATTTAAATAGGCATGAAGCCTTTATCCAGAAGGAAATCAAATAATATATGATATGTTGAGCATAAGCAAGACAAACTTCTCCAATTAAGCTTAATTAATGATAATACAAGAGAGATAGTTTATTGGAACTCAAATGCTAATCTGGAATATCCTATGCCATTAATATTTGGTTTACATGTGACATATTGTGTCATGCCTCTGTACTTGGAAAGGACCTTGAATTTCCTGGTTGGGGCTGCAGTTTACCACACCCAAAGAATAATATATTGAATGTTTGAGAAGCTTGGAATTTCTCCCATAATTATTACCCTTCATATAGGCAGTCCAATGACTACCATATTTCATCGATGAATTCACAAAATTAATTAAGGACAGGTAATATAGCACATTATACCATCCCTAGAAAGTCAATTGTTGCACAATAGTTGTCTTTGCTAAAAATAATTTGATCCTAGAACAGTGACTTTTGAATTAACCATCTAACTTTGATTTGAGGAATGTCCATCTCTTGATATTTGTTATCTTGGTGTTTTCTCCTAGTTGTCCCCCAATTTCTTGTTGACTTTCTTCTTGCTTGTTGTCATCTATCTGCATATCTTGGGAACCAACAAGCTCTTTGGTTGGCTCCTTGTCAGCTGTGGCAAGGGGCTCGAGTGGGTTTTTGAATATGTACATCTTCATAAGTTGCTGTCATCAGTCATCTATATTCTTTTCATGCTATATTATTATTTTAATTGAATTTGTACACCATATAATTAGTTAGTTTTTGCAGTCTGCACCAATTACCAGCCCTTATAACCACCACCCTCCCTTTTACTTTGGAGGTGTTGGGGCTCCTTCTTTGCCATATGGAATGCCTGGCAGGTATGGATCTCCAGTACCATATTCTGAATTGCATTATGACTATGGACGCCTTGCAAGTCCTCATGGTCCTTATGGTTCACTACCCCCATTCCCACCTGGAAGTTTCAGAGGTATGCTCTCAGTAAATTTGATCACATATTTCTGTTCAGACTGGTGTTCCAAGTAAAGTACCGTTGATATTCGTAGAAACATGTAACTAGGAAGAACTTTGAGAATTCTTTGGGAGTACAAAATCAATCAAAGGTTATAAAAATTTAAATGAATCTGTCTGGTTCCGGGGAATAAGTCCGAGAAGATCTGAAAGGGACATAATAACAGCATAAGTTTCTAAAAGCAAAATAAGGTTGCAATGAAGATAAGAGATTATGGTATACACTCTTAATGCGGTCAGTAGTTTATATGCTAGAATAATCTAGACAATTATATTTCCCCCAGAAACGTTGAAATTTGCATGATAATTATTGCTAAATGAAAATCCTTAGGTTTACTTCGTTTTGATTTACATTAAACAAAGCATCAATGAGTAGACAATTTTAAGTCTTTTGTAGCTCTTCTGAAGTCAATCTGGTTAGACAGTTTTAGGTTTATAACCATTAACCAAGAGGAGGTAGTGCTACCTGCAAATGGGAACAAATACTCCACTTATGTTGAAGATCTTCAACGTGGTTCTCTCTTGTCTGCACACATGACTTTAGTTTATATTGAAACAGGCATCATTTATGGTCCAGGACCTGCAACCAATGGTTATGGATATGGCTTTCAGGGAACTCCGTGGACTGAAGGAATAATACCAGACAATGTGACCCCTCGGAAACGTCGTGGTGGTAATTGCATTGTATCTCACTCCTCTATCCTCTTTTATTCAAACGTCTTGTATTACAATCTGTAGGTTAAAATTCAATTTTTTTAAAGGTGGATGTACCGTTTTCCTTTTACAATCTGGTCTTGAACATTTTTTTTGGAGGGTGGGGGTATAAATTTTGAAGCAGTTTTCTTAGAGTATTCTGAGTTTCCACTGCTGCAAATCTTTTAGAATATGGACTTTGGAATGAATAATCATTCTTGAGACTTCACTAGTACTTGATATATTTATATACTATACCTTGTATTATATTATGATGAAAATTTATGTACTTTTTTTACTATTTTGTCTCAAATATTTGAAATGCTTAGTTCAACAAATTAAGTTATAGCTGGCTTCTAAGTTCAAATAACTCTACTCATATGTCAGTTAACAGACATTTTCATAAACATACTTATATATTAATATTCACCATTCTTTACTTTTTTTTTTATATCTTTGCACTTGGCCCTGCCTTCTGGTCTTGAATAACAACCTCCTTTTTTAAAATAAATTAGTAAGCGAAAAAAAAAATAAACATAAGAAGATAAGAGAGGCAGGGTGGATGTATCGGAAGAACTTATCTTCTTTTACAATATCAGGAGTTTGACAGCTACATGGCATGGTGGCTTTAGCTTCTCCTAATTTTCTATGCAGGGCCAGATAGTTTAAATGAAGGGGATTGGATCTGTCCGAAATGCGACAATGTTAACTTTTCTTTCAGAACCATTTGCAACATGAAGAAATGCGGAGCTGCTAGACCTTCTGTAAGTGTTCTTTACTTGGATTTCTTATGTGGCAGAATACTTTGATCGTTGTAGTTATTCTGGATGAATATTATACATTCTGTAGTAGGTGCTCGTTCATTGGGAAAAGACAGTATTATTTTAAATGAACTGTAGTTTCTAAGTCCCCTTTAATATATTTTATAAGCTTGAAATCCAAATCCCACTGTAGAGACAGCTGTAAGTAGATCTATTAAAACTTTGCAGAAGCCGTTTAGGCATAATGCTATATTTTCAATAATTCTTCAATCAGATTATGTTACAAACATAACAGTTTGAGTAATTAGTTTCGCTTGATTTTTAAATAAACTTTGTATATTAAGATGGGTTTTCCTCTTAGTAGAGTAAATGTGGCCACTATCTTTCTATAAGTGGCACACAAAGACTTAAAGAAAGTTTTGTTGTTCGTACTGAGTGGTATGTTTGAGTACCCTCATTGTATTCTTTTTATTCTCCGTAGTTAAATATCTGTTTTGTTATTATCCTTTGGGTTTTTCTATCATGTGCCCTAAGGGCTTTATTTTTATAGAAGTAAAAATGTAACATTTAACAAGAGATTTGAATTTGAAGTATTCCAAAAATACTAATTGATCAATTGCATAGTATTAGAACCATTGTCAACTGCTGCAGTAAATATAAAAGATGTTCATATATTTATCACATTAACAATTATCCTAAAGGCACTCATTGAAAAGACCCTTTCTTTTTTCTTAATCTTTTCAATCGCAAACCATCCTATTATTATGGCGAATAAGTATGCCGACTGTTCCAATCAGTGGTGAGTACATCTCTGAGATTTCGTACTCAATGGGTTATTTGGCTTAACAAGTATTAGGAGCTGTCTTTTAGGAAAACAGAATCATGTGGTCATATATTGCTAGTTGACAGTTTTCAATATAAATTATATGTATCGATCAAATAGCAATTCTGTGCTAGGGGTGTGCTAACAAAGTACAACTTTCAGCCACTTGTCTGAAATGAGCACATCATAAAATTTATCAATCTTTATCTAAACTTTGTAATACTGGTGTTTAGCATAACACTGGTATTGCTATGCACCACTGCTTTCTTAAATGCTCTATTAAAATTTTCTGTTTCCTGTAAGGTTCATCTTTTGCATGCTTTCTTGAAGGGCTCAAACCAATCAAATAACATTCCACCTGAAGGCAGTTGGACTTGTAGCAAATGTGGTAACCTCAACTATCCCTTTCGAAGTGTATGCAACAGGAAAGAGTGCGGAAATTTGAAACCAGATTCCAGCAAGTAACTTATAACTGTGTTGTGCATGTACAGCTTAAATACAGTAGTCCTTTTATAGAAGAAAAATCATTCTGCATTACTAAAACTAAGAATAGGAATGCCCTTGCAAGGTGAAAGTAGTTTGATGGAAGATATATTGACAGGACATGTTTATATTCTTTTAGCTAAATCCCTGTCGTTCTGTCTCTAGTTAGATAATTTTTCTTGATTATATCTGTCGTGTTGCCATTTGAAAAGATTGTGAACCGTGAACGTGTTGCAGTTCGTACGGCTCTTGCAAATGTAATTTGTGAATGGGGATTTAGTATTGTGATTTAACAATCAGTCATGATAATTACATCAGATTTATCTGAGGACCATTAGAATATCTCATTGTTGCCGTAGTTCCCAATGGGTATTTCTATTGTGTTGTATTGTTTTGGAATGTGGCAATGAGATGGTCTAAGAAGAGTTTAAATGATTAAAATATTTAAGGAGCTTGTATGAGTTTTCAAGTGATTTTGATGGCATTCTTAGAATGACAAGTTATTTTGAAGTCTTAGCAAGTCTTTTTCTCTGATTAAAATTATAGTTAAAGTGCTTGTGATTGAAAGAAAACCCATCTGGATGAGCAGCTCACTGGTTTTTTCCATTTTACATCTATATCATATATCAAATATCTGCAAGGTACTTTGTAGATTTACACGAAGTAAAATGGGAGAGTAGATTTTGAGAAGGGGAGTAAGATTAAAAGGTTTACTGGGTGGCACTTTCAGTAATATGCTATGGAGTGACCTAAAAAAAACGTCATTCAGTCTGGCTGGGGCTGTTTGTTTCTGTCATGCAATGATGCATGTCATTAGTGCATGCAGCAACCGCCAGAGAGGTTCCGTGTATGAAGCAACCACGAATATTGAAGTTTTTTATTCTGTGATTGAAATGATCGAAGTATTCTTTTTAAACTATAATTAAGAAAGATATATTGCTTCCAATTGAAGTCATGATAATTGAAATGATGTTTGTTTTGTTACCTTTTGGGGCTGTGCACTTGGATTTATTGTATTCATTCAGCTAAATCATGTGAGCAGTAAGACACTAGGGTTTGTTTACTCAACTACTTGATACATGATAGTGAGGGAATATGTATAATTAATTTTAGAAATTTATATCAGTTTAGTAGTAGGGGTTACTCAAAATCCTAACTTAATATATTAAAGTAATATTATTAGACATAACTTATTTCTTTTTATGCTAAGAATTAGACATAATTTATTGATATTATTTAAGAATTTTTTAACACTTCAGTGTACTTGTTAAGCTCTAACAAATATGGTGTTTGGAATTTGAAGTTTTCTAAAATAGTAATTTATATATTAAATAATATTAAAATTATGATTAATTACCATAATAAATATTAAAAAAAATTATTTATAAAATATTAATAAATATACATAGAATACTCGTTAGAACAATTCTATTACTTTAACTGACCCAACTTCTAATGTGATAAATCCCTCCCCCCACCCCCAAAAGCATAGACATGCTTGTTTTGGCAAATATGGGAATGTCAAAGACATATAACACTTGTTTTGTGAGTACAACTAGGTAAAAAGAAGACAAATTGCTACCCAATAATTTGCCATTGTGAAATCTGTATCATCATTTTAAATTCAACTATTGCAATGGTGTTCAACAAGGATTGCAGGAACCAAGTGCTTATATTCTCTCAAGCAACGTATTCATCTAAATAAATAAAAGAATGATAATTAATTTGTTTCTCAATAATATTAACAATACTAAATTTATATTATTATTATTGATTTTAAAATTTAACTGATCAGTTAAGTTAATTCATATTACTATTATTATAAATATTCTATTAGATCGACATATTTCTATGATGAATCGATAAATATTGTTAAAGACTGTCAATAATATAAAATATTAATCTATCTCGTCATTATCAAACACTGTTTAAAAATTAGTGAGATGAATTTGTATTATCAGCTTATTCTCTTCCATTCATTGGGTATTTTCTTAGTTACTAAAATATTATTAAAAAAAATTTGTAAGCTAAGTTACGCTAATATCTCCTAGGCATCTCCAAACTTCTATTGGTATATCATATGAGTCCATTGCCTTATCATTCTTCACTTTATGAATAGCTTCTTTAACCTTTTGTGCTCTAATCCGAACAAATCAACGATTCGTATCATCGAAAGCGTTATCTAATTCCCCAATATCACCCATTGACTCTCCATTAAATAACATATTGAAATAAGTTCGTCATCTCTCATTAATCTTATCTTCCTTAACTAAACTCTATTAGCCTTATCCTCAATGCACTTAATACGATTGAAGTCTCTAGTTCGTCTTTCCCTTTTTTTGGAAATCCTATAAATATCATTCTCTCAATTCTTTTGTCTCTAACTTTTGATAAAGTCTTTCACAAGCCTTGCCTCCAGCTTTCCTAACTGCTTTCTTAACATCTTTTCTAGCTTGTCTAAAATATTTATAATTATCTTTATTTCTATACTCGTGTAATTTTTTGTAACACTCTTTTTTAACTTTAATAGCTTGTTGGACTTCATCATTCCACCACCATGTTTCTTTAGTTGGAGGTTCACGTCTTCTACTTTCTCCTCACATCTCTCTAGTTATATTCATGATATGACTCACCATCTCATCCCAAATCATATTAGACACACCATCCACCATCCATGAGTTCCCTATAACATTTTTTCTTTAAAAACAACTATCTTTCCTCCATTCAAATTCTCCCATCTAGTCCTACTACACCTATTATTTCTATGCTTTTGCTTCCAACGTTTAACACTAACATCCATAACTATAAGTTTGTGCTAAGACACTAAACATTCACCAGGTATAATTTTACAATCCTTACATACTGCCCCATCAACCCTCATAGTTAAAACAAAATTTATTTGGCTCTTATTCGACTCTCTACTAAGGTTTGGTTTGGTATGCTTACGAAAAGAGTAAGTTAATTTTTGTATATTTGGTAAACAAAAAGCTATGGTACTTCTGTTCTGGGCTTTTAAAAGTTGGCTTTTACTTTCAAAAATTTAAAAGCCTAATATAACCTTAATTTTTAATTAAAAAAAGTCACAGCATTACCAAATCAAGCCTAATTTTGTGGCTTCTACTTATTGAGAGTAATTTTTACATTATTTTACCAAACACTATTATTTAGGCTTTTTAAAAGTAACTCTAAGAGAGCCACAAGAGCACATCACCTCTCAAAAAGTCACACCATTATCAAACCAAGCCTAAAGGTGACTAAGTGTACTCTCGTTTCTTAAAGAACATGTTAGCTAAAATCAAGTTGAATACAACTGCAAAATCTAAAATAGACTCTCCACCCTGATTCCTATCTCCATAACCATAACCGTCATGTACTCTCTCAAAACCTTCATTAGTACTTCCTACATGACCTATTCAAATCTGCACCAATAAACAATTTCTCTCCTAAAGGTACTCCTTAAACTATCTCATCTAAATTATATTAAAAAGCCTTCTTCGTAGCTTCTTCTAATCCTATTTGTGGGGCATAGATACTAATGTTATTGAAGGCCTCCTCATCTATCATTAATTTCACTAAAATTATTCTATCACATTTCTGCTTGACTTTTACAACCTCGTCATTTCAATTTATATCTATAATAATTGCCACTTCATTCCTATTTCTATTCTTACTGGTATACCTTATCTTGAATCCTATCTCTTTATCTCTCTAGCCTTTTCTTCTACTCACTTTTTTTCTTGCAAGCAAGTAATATTAATTCTTTTTCTACTCATAGTATCCACAAACTCTCTCAATTTACCAGTAAGAGTCTCTATGTTCCAAGTAGCTAAGCGAATCTTATCATGTACTAGCTTTTTTACCTGGCACTCTCCCTCGATGTGAGAACCCTTGCTCATTTTACATCACACCCGAGGGCCAATGTGGTGTGCTATTAAAGATGTGACGACCCAACCCTTACTCATTTCTCACTACATCCGGGGTCCAATGCAGTGCGTTGCTAAAAGAGTTACGTCCCAACGAGTATTCTATAAGATTCATCTTCATAGGGTTTGACTAGTCTTACGCTAGCCATCAACATATCGCAACCCTCATCCTTATCTGGGCTTAAGATTGGCAAAGTAACCTCTAGCGGAGTTTCACTAATCTTTAATATAAACTATAAAATTTTACTAATTCTTGATACAAATAATAATTATCAAAAAAAAAAAAAAACTATTTGGTTAGGTTGACCTGGCACCGGTTCTATCTATTTTTTTGTTTTCATGATTTTTTATCAATTTTGATCAGTCCAATCTCCAAAATTATTATTTAATTTAATTTGGATCAATTTGTTACCTGAGTGACGGTTCAACTCGTTCGACCGTTCAATTTTCAAAACATTGCTTGGTATTCTATAAATTTTTTGGGCGGTATTTCTTTCTCCTCTCTTCCCCTTCCTCGATTATGAAGTCCTAATGCTTCTATTACTTACTGTCACTTTCAAAGCTGTAAAAATTGATTCTTTCAGTTTCAGCATGCTGGTTCATATAGACCAACGCTTATGTGTTTTTTATTTTCTCTAGGCTGATCGGGCATATGGGAACAACTCAGAATAGATAATCACTCAACACTGAAAAATAATAATTGTGATTAAGGACTATTGAGAGCTCACTCCAAAAACTGTGTGGAGGAGAGGACATTTAATTGCCTATACAATCAGTGTGGAAACAACTCTCACTCACCTGCTTAGGTGGAACGAAGGTTGTTCTGTTTCCTTATCATGGTGTCCAATCGGATATCATTCGTCCACGGGGAAAAATCTATATTAAAACTCTAAGTAGGGTTTCCAATATTTATAAACGTACATTTAGTTACCTGTATAATCAGTCTCAGGCTAAAAGCCTGTAACATCTATATATATATATATATATATATTTTGAAACTTTCGTGCACAGCATTTGGTTTGAAAGAACTGAGTTTTATTTTACTATTATGGTCAAAGGTAAGGCTGAAATTTGAATATAATAATTATAAATAGTACACTGTTTTGGACAATAATTTGCTTAAAATTTTGAGGCTATTTTGTTTTTTGTTTTTTTTTTTGTTTTTAAATAATAATAGTTTTTTATTTAAATTTTTAGTAAAAAATATATTATTTTGAATAATTTGTATTCAAATATTATATTGAATTATTTTTTGAATATTAAATAAAATAATACATTATTTGGATTCGCATTCGTATTTGAATTTCAAACAAAATTCAAATTCGAATATATATTTAAATAATCTAGTTCGAATTCTACCTTAATCCAAAGTTACTTTAAATCACAAGGTAAAAAAATACACATTGACGGGTGGCAGTACATATGAAGCGTTAACTAACATTTGAAAAATTAAAAATGTTTGTTTATGATTTAGTCTGTCTTTCTTTCTTTTGAAAAATATAGAGAAGATGGATTTGTATTTGCTATGATTTCTTCTAAAGAATTACATTTGAACTGAAAATAGAGTCTATATTCCATAATAGACGTATTATTTGTAGAAAAAAGAAAACAATTTGATGACAATGTTCATAATGAATCAATAAAATCCCCTGAAAAATTATTTAGAATTGATTATTTATTATACCTAGTTTATCAAGTAATTTCCAAGGTAGATTTGAGTAGTTTAAAATTATGAAAATACTTTTAATTTTCTCTTTAGTGGTAAAAATAAATTAAAGTCACTAGACAATCATAGTTTGAAAGAATATTACCTTAATCTTGAATGCTCATTAAAACATATAATCATTCCAATATTGCTGTTTAGATTTATTTCCGGAACTGATAGTTTTAAAAGAAACAGTGTAATTAGAAACTAACACTCCAAACAATCGACATAATTAATTATATAAAAAGATTTTTTTTTCTTCATTAATGCATATATTGCTTATAGAATAATATTAACAATTCCGTTAAGTCTTGTCTCGACATAAATAAATTTTAAAAATTAATTATTAATTACTTAATTAACAAATTAATAATAAATACATCACTTTATAATTTAGCTTTAAGCCTCTAAATATGTCGAGCCGCCCTAATATTACTATAGTTGTAAAAGGTCTATAGGCAATATATATCCCTTAAGTATAACATTAGATTATTATATTACTTTCAAACAATGTACAAAAATTAACTACATAATTGTATAGTATTTTATTATCCCGTCGTGAATGACCCTTTATGCTGATTAGTCAGCTGTCAATTAATGGTACTTGCCTACTTGGTGTCCTAATCCTACAGATTTTTTGGGCCGTACTTCTTTTCTTGTCTCCCCCCTCCTCGATTATGGAGTCCAAATGCTTCTATTACTTAGTGTCGTTTTCATTGCTGTAAAAATTGGTTCTGTCAATTTCAGCATTTCTAGTACATGTAAGAAGTTATCAAAGCTGATGTGTTTATATTTTATTTTACTCTAGGCTGATCGGACCTATGGGAGTTGGCAACTCAGAATGAGGAAGGAATGGAATAGTCAAGAAACTCTTTCTTTTACAACATGATGGAGAGGACTATCTGGAAAAGGAATTAGAAAACACAGAAAAAATTCGCGATAAAATATTATAGTAGAACTCACTCCACAAGTTAGTTCCTTTACGCTTTTACTTTTCTAATGCCTTACTTCTTCACCTGTATTAGATTGGCTATCCAAGTGAGACTAGAAAATTTATAAAGATTAACTCTATATGGCTTTCAAGAAAGATTTGAATCCAAGTAGTCTTTAAAGAGAACATAAGTCTTTAAAGAGAACACATTCTTGACTATCAGGCTAATCTTCTTCAAGTTTCAATAATAAACTTTTTTGCAGTTAAATTGGTTTTAAAGGAACTGAGTTATATTGTACTACTATGGTCAAAAGTTACATTGAATCCGAAGGTAAAAAATACATTGGCGGGTGGCAGTATATATGAAGTTAACTAACATTTGAAGAAAAACGTGTTTGTGCATGATTAGTCTTTGCTTGTAATACACCCATTGCAAAAGCTGGCAGGCCAAACCTCATAGAGTTACTGTTTCTATTCTTCCTAATGCTTCTGCTCTCTTTCTTGTAACTTTGTAGATTCTTCTTGTTTTACCATTCTTTAATTCTTAGCATAGTTGTTTGCTTTGCCCAATTCAAATTGATGTTGATTGATTTTGTTGCTAACATTTGTATATATATTTATACTCTAGGACCAACCATTCTTAGAACACTTTGAATCCTCAGCTTGACTGAGCTTAAGAGGGGGCTTTATATTTTGCAGTGAATCTTTCAAGAGGTAGATTCTACCTACAGTTTTGTTTTCTTGGTAACTTTTCAGGTAATTTATTACTTGATTGTTTGTTCAGATAGTTAGAAATAATTCCATTTCCATGGTATGATATTTTCTTTTAAAGAGAAAATTTCTGAATCTGAGTTTTTTTTTTTTTTTTTTAAAAACTAAATTCTAGGTTCATTAATAGCACAATTCACATTAATAAGTATTTTATAGGATATACTTGTAGTAGAACAGGCAGCTAAAAGAAGTGTATTGTACTAAGTTGTATTGCTAGGCAGTTTGTTTTCAAGTGTAGGATGCATATCAGATTATATCACAAGAGGTTCAGTTTTTGTATGCAGAGGTTGAAAGTACAGATTCTTTAGTTGGGAGAAGGGATTTAAACTTTAAAGCTGAAAGAAATTCAAAATGGGATTCGAGGCAATTGGACTTGATGAAGTCGTGAAGGAAGCTGTTGATCTGGTATGTAGTCCATAGCACTATTTTGTCCAAGACATATTTAACAGTACCAAACACTCAAACTTATCTATCTGGTCTTTCTATCTTAAAATTTTGACATTCTAAATTGGTTTCTGGAAACATGTTCGGAGTTTCTTGTATGCAAAATTTTAAGAGCTTTAAGTATGTCAAATTGTTCAAGGTAATTATTTTCATGTGATGATAAAACTGTTTTAGTTGGCTGCAGCACTTAATCCAACCCCTCCTCTTCACATGCAAAAGAAAAAACAGAAAAAATAAAAAAATAAAAAATAAAAAATAAAAAAAATAAAAGAATCAGAGGAAAGCAAATAAGAATAAAACAAAAAGGAAGAAGGATGAATATATTATTTTGATTTATAATTAATTAATTAGGGGAAAAGAAGACACTTAGAATTGATTCACTGATATTGGAAGTTATGTTATGCAGGAGAACATGCCCCTTGAAGAAGTTTTACAGCATCTTAAATGCACAAGAAAGGGTTTGAGCTCTGACCAAGTGCAGGAGCGGCTGGACTTGTTCGGTTACAATAAACTTGAAGAGAAAAAGGTCAGTAAAGAAATGTTCAGTGCATTCCTTAATAATTTTTGATCTTTTTCCATGTACACTTTCATCATGTCTTATTTTTCGTATTTTTGTTTCTTCCATAGGAAAGTAAGGTTTTGACGTTTTTGGGCTTTAAGTGGAATCCTTTGTCATGGGTTATGGAAGCTGCTGCTATCATGGCCATTGCTATGGCACATGGAGGGGTATGGCTATATAACTCCTCAACCTTCCTTTTCTTTATTCTTGGTTGGTTTGGATTTCTCTAGTGATAAATTGAAATATGACATAGATATTGAAACATCTTAACTGTGCAGGACAAACCTGCCGATTATCAGGATTTTGTTGGCATTATGGTTTTACTAGTTATAAATTCGACCATCAGTTTTGTAGAGGAAAATAACGCTGGCAATGCAGCTGCTGCCCTTATGGCTCGGTTGGCCTCTAAAGCCAAGGTCCTACCATGCACTGATTTTAAAGGAAAACTACTTCAATGTGGCAGTTGATTTTTCTTTTGCAGACAAAAAATTATTCATCTTTTATTAACTGTCCAGAAGGTACAAGCAATCATTTGTTTCCTGTTTCTTTACTTCTACTTATTCTTACAGGTTCTATGTGATGGAAAATGGAGTGAAGAAGATGCTTCAGTGTTGGTTCCTGGAGACATAATTAGCATCAAGCTCGGTGATATTGTTCCTGCTGATGCGTGTCTCCTCGAAGGAGATCCTCTAAAGATTGATCAGGTGAAATATTCACAATATCAAACTGTTAATCATACTAGTCCACAACTTGAATGGCATGGTTAATCTTATACTAAGTCCACATCTTTTTAAAGTGTCCAACCAGAGTTTATAGCGTTCCTTTGCCATAAGCAGAAAATGGCCAGAGGAAAGTTGTAACTTTGAGAAGATATATCAGGCACCACTACTTCTGGGATAGCCTCTAAATAGTCTATAACTTGATTTTTAACTTCAAATTAAGTGAATGTCCCTCTACATGTGCATTAATCTTAACTCAGTTGATGATCTAACTGCCTTTGGGAGTCTCTGTCTTGGGTTTGAGTACTACCAAGATATTACTGACTAGCAGATGGGTTTGTCCCCTGCACTCCCCTCCTCTTGCCCACCGGGCAATTCTCCTTCTATCAATCCTCCTTCCACATGTGTTCCTTGTGCTTTCAAATTAACTTTGATAGCCTTTGCACTGATATCCAGAAATTCAAAAGAGACTGAGTGCATTTATGAGGAAACAGACCATGTATTTAATTGATATAGTGTCCAAACCAATCAAGATGATCTTACTCTTATTCAATCTTTCTCTACAAAATCTCATTTATCATAGAGATTGTGAGACATACCATATGTCAACATGGCATGCATCCTTACATTTGCAAAGCTCATTATCATTTTGTTCAACAGTTTACCCTCATGGATTCTAACATGCTTTGCAATATCTTTCAGTCTGCTCTTACAGGAGAATCACTTCCAGTAACCAAAAATCCTGGTGATGAGGTTTACTCTGGTTCAACTTGCAAACAAGGTGAAATTGAAGCTGTAGTTATTGCAACTGGAGTTCACACTTTCTTTGGGAAGGCAGCTCATCTTGTGGAGAGCACCACTCATGTTGGGCACTTCCAGCAGGTTCATTATAAGATTTTCCTTAATATATCAGGCCAGAATTCTGGGGGAGACGAGTTTTGCATTTCATCATATTGTCAAGATTGTTCGTTGTGACAGTAATGTTATTTCATTGTTTCAGGTACTAACAGCAATTGGAAATTTTGGCATCTGTTCAATTGCTTGTCGGATGGTTATTGAAATCATTGTGATATATGGGATTCAACATAGAGCATACAGAGTTGGTATTGATATTCTTCTTGTCCTACTAATTGGTGGGATCCCAATAGCAATGCCAACTGTTCTTTCTGTTACAATGGCCACTGGTTCACATCGTTTGTCTCAGTAGGTTTGTAAAGCTTACTTTACACACTTATTTGGAAATTCAGTTTACCTCAAAAAGTATGCTTTGCAGTTTATATAATGGGAACAATATGCAAATGTCCTTTGCAGGGTACCATAACAAAGAGAATTACTGCCATTGTAGAAATGGCTGGAATGGATGTGTTATGCAGTGACAAAACTGGCACACTGACACTTAACAACTTACGGTGGACAAGAATATGATCGAGGTCTTAATTTTAATCCTCCTAATTTTCCCCGATATTCAATTTTTTTGTAGCTTTATAGAGAATAAATATCTTAGGGATGGAACATGCATTTTAAATGTTAATTTACAAATCACATGCACAATACATGACATGAGGCTTCCATTTTGAGATATGCAATAAGAAAAACAAAGATTAAAGCACATCTGGAAACAGCATTGTCAATCTCATATAGAAAATTATTTCCATGAAAAATTGCTGAAAGTTGTCATAACATAAAGTAGCAATCTGATAATTACAGATGCTACTCATAATGAAGAATGATGAAACAACTACTGCAGTAGCCCCTCTAACCAAACATTTTTCAGTAGGAAGTAGGAACTTTGTGTAAGACTCATACAAATATGCATATTTGTGTTTGCTGTAAGCGCTTGAGTCACAAAATACTATCTCTTTTCTGTCCGACAGTTATGAATTTCTTGAAGGTTTTTGCCAAAGGTGTTGACAAGGATATGTCGTACTTATGGCTGCAAGAGCATCAAGGTTGGAGAACCAAGATGCCATTGATTGTGCAATTTTTCAATGTTGGGTCACCCAAAGGAGGTACTACATTAGCTACTCAACTACTTAAGATAATCATCTTTCTAAACTGCAATAATGCTTGAATTATTTGAACACAGTATACCTTTCAATGTTATAGCAAGATTTTTTAGTTTTCATCTTTTCTGTGTGCAGTTAATTTTTAGATGTCTATATTTTTTTTAATGTCGTGTAAGATATCGGTTAGTCTCTTATGGAGACTTAGATGTTTGTCTTATGCCAACTGCAAAATTTCAACTTTTGCAATAGATTGATTGTTAGTTTTGAACTTTTTCTTATCTACAAATCTACTGTCAATTTTGCAAGGCACGAGCTGGAATCAAAGAAATTCATTTCCTTCCATTCAATCCAACTGACAAAAGAACTGCACTTACATACATTGATGCTGCTGGTAAAATGCAGAGAGTTAGCAAAGGTGCACTTGAACAGGTAGAGAATATACATGATTAAATCCAAAGAAACCTGTCAACCAAAAAAGTAAATGCTCTTTTTCTTTTCTCCATAAAATTACTGAGCTCTTCACCATACTCTTCATAGATACTCAGTCTGGCACATAACAAATCAGAAATAGAATGGAAGCTACATGCTGTCATTGACAAGTTTGCTGAACGTGGGCTTCAATCTCTTGGAGTTGCACGCCAGGTGTATATCAAGCATTGGTTTTTCTTTGGCTTATAGACATGCTTTTTCTCTATAGATCTATGAGCAATGAAGTTCCATTTTATTTAGGAAGTACCTGAAGGAACGAAAGATAGTCCACGAGGACCCTGGGAGTTTGTTGGCCTTCTTCCTCTATTTGATCCTCCATGCCATGATAGCGCTGAAACAATTAGAAGAGCTCTGGATCTTGCTGTGAGTGTCAAAATGATTACAGGTATGCACTTCATGTCATCTGCAATTACAATGCATATTTGCGACGTGAATGCGTTAATGTGTGTGGTAACAATTTTTTTATGTTCTATATTCAAGGCTGTCCCAGGAAGTTCTTTAGTTCTAATCTTAACATATTATTGTCTTTGTGGCTGCATTTTTTTATTAGTCAATCAACCTGTTGCATTAGTTGATAGATATTTGTCATAACTCATAATGAACTAGAAACTTGTTTTGTTTTTTCCACCATCTAATATGCTTCACTTGTTTAGATTTAGCCAATGAGAAACTTGATTAAAGCATGGTTTAGATATTAAATTCCTATAAAAGGAATTACAGGATTTCATGACCTCATGCACAATGCAGAAACTATCACAATCTGCATGCTACACTGTTGCATTTTTTGATTATGGGATAACTGTATCTCTCTTGTTTTTTTAGAAGGGATAACTTATTTTTGAAACTGTACTGAGAAATTGAAAATCATTAATGAGAATAGGAGGGAAAGCAATCTAGGAATACTTAATGATAAGTTTGTGCTAATTTTTGTGGATTGGTGGGATGATTCACGTAGGCAGACTTCCTTTCAAGGGTCATTGTTTAAATAAAGGGAAAAAATATATTGAAATCCAGGAAAGGGTAAATTCATGAATCCACAATGAGACTTTATCAATGAAAACCTCTGCAGGTGACCAACTTGCAATTGGTAAGGAAACAGGAAGGCGTCTAGGGATGGGCACAAACATGTACCCATCTTCATCTCTGCTTGGTGAAGGTAAGGATGAAGCAGCTTCTGCTCACCCTATTGATGAACTCATTGAGAAGGCTGATGGTTTTGCTGGGGTCTTTCCCGGCTAGTATGGTATCTACTAAATGTAAGCTCTACAAGTTTGAATTTTTTGTTTAGTTTCTAATTACATGCATCTCCTCAGAGCATAAGTATGAGATTGTTAAGAGATTGCAAGCAAGAAAACACATATGTGGAATGACTGGGGATGAGGTGAATGATGCACCTTCCCTGAAGAAAGCTGACATAGGTATTGCTGTAGCCGATTTCAGATGCTGCGCAAAGTGCTTCTGACATAGTTCTAACTGAACCTGGTTTGAGTGTGATCATTAGTGCTGTTTTAACCAGTCGTGTAATATTCCAGAGAATGAAGAACTAGACGGTATTTGAAAAACATGAATATATTATGTAGATATTGAAAAATCTATAATACCCTTTAGTAGTGTGATTAAGTTCTTATTTTTCTTACTCCTTTCCAGATATATGCTGTATCTATCACTATACGTATTATGGTAAGATTTCCTTTTGGGACTAAATTTGTACCTATGTAATAATTTTGAAATGCACCAGATTTCCTCATTTTCAACTGGAATTTGTATTACAGCTAGGTTTTATGATGCTGGCTGTCTTTTGGAAATTTGACTTCCCTCCTTTCATGGTTCTTGTCATTGCCATTCTTAATGATGGTAAGTTTAGCTGATTCTTTCATCTCATTAATTTTGATGACCTTAGTTGACTTACATTTTTTTTTTTTTTCAGTTTTCAAGTTTTATCTGGGTAATCTTTTCCCCTCTTCCTGATAGTTGGAAGCTTAGTGAAATTTTTGCAACTGGGGTTGTTCTTGGTAGCTATTTGGCTCTAATGACAGTGATATTCTTCTGGTTACCTTATGAAACTAACTTCTTCACGGTAAGACACTCGTGTTGTTGACCATATTAACTTCAGGGGCAGCAAAATATGTCATCTAGTTTTACTTAGTTATGTAGACTTGGATCCATAAAACTTCCTTTACCCCTTTTGTGTATGCATCCACCAAGAGTTTTTGGGATGGTAATGGGACAAATCGATACATCCCTCACGGTAATTTTAAGAGATTGAACTGATTCAATCACCATGAAGAATATGTAGTAAATCCTTAATGTGGTAACATATAGGGAAACATCCTATGTATTAATTTTTGAAACCGATCTTTCACATACTCGTGTCATCTTTGTCTTAGAGTGCAGTTAAATATGATACAAGGTGAGATATCTTCCAGTTTTCTCTCAACTTATGATGTGAAATGTCATGCTGCAGAATCATTTTAATTTGGAGTACGACCTCAATAGGCACCATTTCAACATGTCAGGTGATATAGTCGCTGCTAAACTTAATGAAAGATTGGCATCTGCTGTCTATCTTCGAGTTAGTGTAATCAGTCAGCCTTAATATTTGTGACACGTTAGAGGAGCTGGTCTTTCCTGGAACGACCTGGTCTTTTGCTTGTCACGTCCTTTATCACTGCTCAACTGGTACTGCACTATCTAATTTTCCACCTACTATTATATCTCCCCCTCCTCCAGAATTGTGCATTGTAGGAATTTAAGTTGGAAATCAGTTTTCAATGCAAATGTTTATCCTTTTACTTTAAAACATTCATCTTTGCTTCATATGCTCTCCTTTTAACTTTAATTGTACTGTTTATTTGCAGATTGCTACTGTGATATCTGCTTCAGAAACCTGGAAATTGGCTGGAATTAGAAGCATAGGATGGGGTTGGACAGGAGTCATTTGGTTGTACAGCATTGCCACTTATCTCTTGCTGGATCCTATAAAATTTGCTGTCCTGCTTTGCATTAAGTGGAAGGGCCTGGAATCTGGTGGTAAACCAAAGAGTGAGCCAAATTGAATATTTTCCTCTAGTATGATTCAAGTTGTTTTAATGTCCTGAATATACTGTCAAAAGAACAATAAACGAAACACTCCTATGTCCTACCACTCATTCATAAGCCCTTGGACAAAATGCCAATCAACCACAACCAAGATTTAACAAAAATTATTATCGCCAATTGGTTTAATTTCTTGTATGTGCATCTTACCAGACTGCACTTACCAACCAGAAAGATTTTGGAAAGGAAGCTCGAGAAGCAGCATGGAGAGGCTAAGAGGAGAGCAGACATAACAAGGTTAGTGTTCTGTATTTTTAAACTTTCTAGGAAAATATTGAGTTTGAAATAAAGAAGTTTCCAAACCCATATCAAGTACAAAGATTTGCTCTTCAGTATTCAAATTTAAAACTTGGGATAGTAATACCAAAAAAATATGGAGTTTTACTTCTTTGAGGCAGCTAGCCTGGTTTTCTATAATCTTGTCATCCACATAATGTATTGCTTTCAATAGATTTCTGTACTATAAATATAGGATTTAATCACAGGGAATTGGGCCAAAATCATTAGTTTCATGGGCTTACAGAAAGAGTTCCTGCATTTGTCTTTCCATGCTTGCTTTCACAAAATGGAACTTGTTCTCACTAGTCACGAGTGTAATTCTGTTCTTTCCTCTCTTTTTTATTTTTCTAACCATTAATCAGGTTGAGAGAGCTCCATACTCTAAAAGTCAAGGTTGAATCATCTGCCAAGCTAAGGGGCATTGACATTAATGACATTAATAACCACTACACTCTCTAATATTGTAATCTTGCTTCATTTTCTGTTGTATCAAATTTTTAGTCCTTGTACTTTGGATATATTCATGGATTCTTATGTAAGGTTAATAATAAAAAATATATATATAAGCAAAAGAATTATATGACACACTGATGTAGCTGTGAATTATTGCTATATTTATCGCACTCACCCACCACTCATTCATTTTACACACAGCAACAAATATGAGGGAAAAAGATTGTACCTTGAATAATCAAATACTATACCCATAAGTTTTATTTCTAATAAACAATAATATAGAAAGTTCCACATAAAAGTAATGTGGGACAAGGTAATAATATAAGATATTGTAACACTCTCCCTCAAGCTGGAGCATATATATGCTCAAGCTTGTACAAATACAATCCAAAATATTAAAACTCTCAACAGGAACATTAGAATTAGAATCCCAAAAAGGAACATCCTGGTGGTTTTCAATTGGATCCTGCTCATGTGGAGTTGTTATGCCATTGGAAAGAAGCCAATTCATGGCTCGGATGTTCATCTTTCTCCTAGTTAACAATAAAAGAAGAAGCCACATTTTGTAAAGCTCAAAATAACAAAATCCCTTTTTTAGGAGCTCTGATCTCTGATTTTGAAGGTTTATTATCGTTGATAAATACTAGGAAATTGAACCAAAGCACACAGGTCCAAAATGCAGTACTTAAAGACGACTGCTTAAGATCTTTGACCCAGTGGATGATATCAGAATCATGGGGTTTACTGATGCAAATGAAAGTAACTCCTTGTTGTTTTCCAGGAAGGGAATGTCTTCTTCACTCAAAGTCAACCATGCCTCTACTCCTTCACCATCATTGGTATCCAAGAACATAAAAGAATTATCAATTGCTGCTTCATAAAAGGAAAACACCCATTTTGGCCTTCCCCACCCAAAATCTATATCATAAATGTTAAACCTACACCAACTAGTGCAAGTATAATGATCTATATCCTCATTAGTTAAAAGGTTTACTATCTCTTTACCTGCCTCACCTAATGCAAGGTGTGCATCTTCTTGAAGTTTTTTTACATGTTTTTCATAATATTCATCTAAACCCAACCTTAGTTGAACAACTAAATGTTGCAAGTCGGTTTTTCTAATTCCCTCTTCATGTGCAGTAAAATGTCCCAAAAAATTTCCAAAGGAATTCTCAGGTAAAGGCGGCACAACCCTTTTACGTATGTTCACCATCTGGGTCATTGCCGAAGGTCTACAAGTTCCCAATTTTGATCTTGATGCTGCCATTGCACATTTCCAAAGAAGTGCTAACACAGCTTCAACTCTTGTTGGCCAAGGCACGGTTGCACTAGCAACTTTGGCCTTAAGCTCTGCTATCTTTGAGGCATTAAAAACATACCTTCTTATAGTACTTTTGGATTTTTTCAGTTGCTGCACTGGCGGTAGTTTGATCAGGAATTCTACAGGTGGATAAAGAGCTGAAAGAACATACTTTGGCTTTAGAGCCTCAGTTATGCACCCTAGAGCTATTGCAGACCAAGCTTTCAGAAAAGTAGTTACTGTTGATGAATCACCTACCTTGTGTGACACTGCAATCCCAATAGCCAGTCCCTTGCAAGCAAAGAAACTAGCTTGTATAAGTAGCACAGGGCAATCCTCTTCTTGATTGTTATTGTTAACTGGATGCAATATCTTTAGTGAATCGGCTACAGGATTTTCAAGAATGAGGGTGAGATGGCAATTAACATGAGCTTCAAGATAAACCGCTCCATCATCGTTGCATTTGATTATTGAATTGTCTTTCACTCTCCCAGCTAATGGATAGAAATGAGTAAGAGTTTCAGACAAAGATTTCTTGAGAAGTTGAGATTTATCCACAACATCATTTGCAGGGTAGAAAAGAAGCAAAGGTGTATAAACTGCTGGAGCAAATTGATCTATAAAAGAGAGCTTGTAAATTCTTAGATGTTCTGGTGTTGGATGTGATGGTTTTATTACTTCTCTAGAAATGATTTCTATCTTGAAGGCCATAACTAGATGCTGAATAAATTGGTAAAACTTATTGCTTCACATTAGATTACTTGTAGGTGGAATATTACAATCTATAAGAATGATTTGTTCTGTGAAATCTATTTATACATTCTTGAAATATCAAAATCCTGAGTGAGTTTCGTTACGTTTGTGTTTGTCAACTGTAGAGTACTTGCAGAGCTATTAATTCTGAAACTGTGTATGTTACATAGTAACCTAATATATCATCTAATAACTTTTCTTTTTCATTAAATGGTGATTTTTCCCAATTCAGTTACTGTATAATGATTTTTCTCATGATAATTTTCTATAATGATTTATCTGGTCACTATTCAAATTGTTTGGGTTCAAAGAGGCAAATGCAAGCAGCTCTTGAATCTTGCTCCCTCAATATATTGTCTAAGCCTCACCATGTTGGCTTTTGACAACCAACTGATGCATATTTAGAAATTCATATTTGTCCAAAGGCTTATGAAATCAATAAAAAGGCTTCATTCCTTGATTCCTTCAAAGCTTTTCTGCATAATTTTTCACAAAATTCTTTCTTCTTTTGGATTTTGTTATAGATCTGGCAAACTGCCTAACTAGTTGATTTCAAATTTAAAAAGTTGCGTTTTCGTTTTATGTGTGTAAATAAGAATCATCTAACCCTTCATAATCCAAATTCCAAAAAAAAAAAAAAAAAAAAAAGTAAGAAAAAGAAACATTAACTTCTTGGATATTCTTATAACTAAAAAAATCATATTATGATCAAAATTTCATTAATCAACAAATAAATCTCCACAATTGAACAAAATAAAAACTACCTTATTATTGGTTGAACTCTTGAAATTTGTACTCCAATGATTTTTCAAACTTTTTTTTAATAGCTTCTCCAATGAGATTTAAACTTAAAAAAAAAAAAAAAAAAAGATCAATTTCTAGTTGATTTTTATTTTTTAAATTTATTTTGATCTCTATAGTGAGTTATTCATTTTAATAATATCTATCTCTGATAATAACTAAAGAGAATTTATTTAATTATAGTAAAAGATTTATTGAAATTTATTTGATATTTTTTTTCTTTAATTAGGTTTTTTAATTTAAAACTCCACTAGAGATTATTATGCTAATCCCAAGCTTGGATAAAGGAGGAGGGTTGCAATAGGTTGACGGCCGATGTAAAACTAATCAAACCTTATGACGATGAATCCTACTGAATATTAGTTGGGGCGTAACCCTCTTAGCGACGCGTTACATCGGATCCCAGGTATAGTGAGAAATGAGCATGGGTTGGGTTGGGTTGTCACATTCTTAGTGGCATGCCATATCAGCGCCCGGGTGTGGTGCAAAATGAGTAAGGGTTCTGGCATTAAGGGTGGGTGCAGGTAAAGAAGCTAGTCCATGATAAAATTCACATAACTACTTGGAACATAAGGACTCTTACTGGTAAATTGAGAGAGCTTGTAAATACTATAAATAGAAGGAGGATTAATATTGCTTTTTTGCAAGAAACTAAGTGGGTAGGAGAAAAGGCTAGAGAGATAGAGAGAACATGTTTCAATGTGTGGTATACCTATAAGACTAGAAATAGGAATTGAGTGATGATTATTATAGATGGAAATTTAATGGACGAGGTTGTTGAAATCAAAAGGAAATGTGATTTAGTGAAATTGATGATTGACGAGGAGGCCTTCAATATCATTAGCGCCTATGCTCCACAAATAGGACTAGAAGAAGCTATAAAGAAAGTTTTTGGGATAATTTAGATGAGATAATCGAAGGAGTACCTTTAGAAGAGAAACTGTTTATTAGTGCAGATTTGAACGATCATGCACGAAATACTAACGAGGGTTTTGAGAGAGTACGTGGAGGATATAGTTATAGAGATAGGAATGAGGGTGGATAGTCTATTTTAGATTTTGTGGTTGCGTGTGACTTGATTTTAGCTAACACGTTCTTTAAGAAATGAGAGTCGCACTTAGTCACCTTTAGTAGCGGGCCAAATAAGAGCCAAATAGATTTTGTTCTGACTAGGAGAGTTGATAGAGTTGTTTGTAAGAATTGTAAAGTTATGCCCAACGAGTGTTTAGTGTCTCAGCATAAACTTATGGTTATGGATGTTGGTGTTAAGAGTAGTAAGCAAAAGCATAAAAGTAATAAGTGTAATAGGACTAGATGGTGAAATTTGAATAGAGGGAACATAATTTTTTTTTAAGAAAAAATATTACAAGGTAATCCTTGGATGGTGGAGGGTGAGCCTAATATGATTTGGGATGAGAGGACGCGTCGTATCAGGAATACAACTAGAGAGGTGTTAAGAGAAAGTAGAGGACATAGACCTCTAACTAAGGAGGTAGAGAGGTGTTAAGAGAAAGTAGAGGACATGGACCTTCAACTAAGGAGGCATGGTAGTGGAATGAAGAAGTTCAACAAGCTATTAAAGTAAAAAAAATGAGTGTTATAAAAGATTACACGAGTGTAGAAATGAAGATAATTATAAATGTTTTAGACAAGCTAGAAAAGATGCTAAGAAAGTGGTTAGGGAAGGTAAAGGCAAGGCTTATGAAGGACTTTACCAAAAATTAGAGACAAAGAATGCAGAGAAAGATATTTTTAGGATTGCTAAGCAAAGGGAAAGACGAACTAAAGACTTGAATCAGATTAAGTGCATTAAGGATGATGTTGATAGGGTCTTAGTTAAGGAAGACGAGATTAATGAGAGATAACAAACTTATTTCGATACTTTATTTAACAGAGAATCAATGAGTGATATTAGGGACCTTGATGACACCTTTGATGATACAAACCACTAATTTGTTGGTCAAATTAGAGCACAGGAGGCTAAAGAAGCTATTCATAAGATGAAGAATGGTAAGACAATGGGCCTAGATGATATACCAATAGAAGTTTGGAGATGCCTAGGAGATATTGGAGTAACTTGGCTCACAAATCTTTTTAAAAAGATTTTAGTAACCAAGAAAATGTCTGATCAATGGAGGAAGAGTACGTTGATCCCTATTTATAAGAATAAAAGATATATTCAAAGTTGTACGAATTATAGAGGGATAAAACTTATAAGTCATACAATGAAGCTGTAGGAGAGAGTGATTGAACGTAGGCTTAGGAATAAGACTCTAGTCTTTGAGAATCAATTTGGCTTTATGTCAAAAAGATCTATAATGGAGGCTATTTTCTCACTTAGGAGATTAATGGAGAAATATAGAAAAAATAAAAAAGATATTGACATGACCTTTATTGATTTAGAAAAAGTATATGATAAAGTGTTAAGATAAGTCTTGTGGTGGGTAATCGAGAAAAAGAAAGTCCCAACTAAATATGTAGAAGTTATTAAAGATATGTACAACGGAGTAATGATTAGGGTGCCGACTGTAGATGGTATGACTAGAGAGTTCCCAATTACGATAGGTGTTCACCAAGGTTCATTCTTAAGCCCTTACCTATTTGCTTTAGTCATGGATGAACTTACCTATAATATTCAAGATAGGGCTTCATGGTGCATGTTGTTTGCTGATGATATTGTGTTGATAGACGAAACTAGAGAATGTTTAAATTCCAAACTAGAAATGTGGAAGAGCGCGTTAGAATCTAAATGCCTTATATTGAGGCAAACAAAAATTGAGTATATGGAGTGCGATTTCAGTGAAACTAGTGGAGGCTTGAATGAAATAATATTAGACGGTCAAACAATCTCTACAAAGGATGTGTTTAAGTATTTAGGTTCATTTATACAAAAAGATGACGTAATTGAGTATGATGTAAACCATAGGATCAAGATAGGGTGGATGAAGTGGCAAAGTGCTTCGGGAGTTTTATGTGATCCTTAAATCCTGAATAAATTGAAAGAAAAAATTTACAAGATGGTAGTGACTAGCTATGCTATATGGTACCGAATGTTAGTCAATTAAGAAGCAATACTCACATAAAATGAGTAGCCGAGATGAGAATGTTGAGGTGGATTACTAGACGTATAAGAAAGGATAAAATAAGGAATGATGAGGTCCATAAGAAGGTAGAAGTAGCACCTATTGAGGAGAAAATGAGGAAGAATCGCCTATGTTGGTTTGGACATATCTAACGTTGGCCAATAGACGCAGTAGTTAAGAAATGTGACTTGGTACAGGTGTCAGGTGTTAGACGTGGTAAGTGAAAACCGAAACTTATATGGGAGCAGTTATCGAGAAAGATATGGCTGCTCTCGAAATTACTGAAAATATTGTTTTGGATTAATGCGAATGGAGAAAAAATGTTCATATAACTGATCTCAACTACTTAAAAATTTAAAACTTAGTTAAGTTGGGTTGAGATTTTTTAATTTAAATTTAGTTATTTTTGCATACTCAGCCAACTCAAGAAAAGACCATATAGCTAGTTGATCTTTTCAGTTCATTTTTAACTCGCAAGTTTGTTTGTGAGATGCATGTTAAAATGAATTTGTTATTTGAAAAACAGAAAGAATACTAACGAATCGCAAATGCCAATATGACATGGCCACAGCGATCCCTTTGGAGCAGTGTTGAAAGAAAATGCTTAAACCTTCTCCAACAGAGGAATACAGCAGCTTCTCTACTCCAAATCCACGCTTTTATGCTTCGAAATGCCCTCGAAACTAATGTTAATCTTCTCACCAAATTCATCACCGTCTGTGCTTCCCTTTCTTTCTATGACTCACCTTCTGTAGTCCACCATGCTCGTCGTGTATTCGATCACAGACTTGACAAAGACGATGTGTTCTTATGTAACTCCATGATCAAAGCTCATGTGGGTATGCACCAGTTTGCTGAGTATTTCAATCTTTATACAGACCTTAGGAGGGGTACGGGTTTTATTCCGGATGAGTATACGTTCACGGCTCTGGCAAAGTGTTGTAGTTTGGATGTGGCTGTCTTGGAAGGTGAAGAGATACATACTCATGCTGCTAAAACTGGGTTTTGTTCAAATTTATATGTATCTACATCATTGGTTGATATGTATGCGAAGTTTGGAAAAATGGGTTATGCTCGAAAATTGTTTGATGAAATGTGGAAAGAAGTCAAGTATCATGGACGGCTCTATCGTTGGGTATACGAGGTCAGGAGATATGAATAATGCGAGGAAGTTATTTGATCTAGTACCTGATAAAGACGCGGCTGTGTTTAATGCAATGGTTGATGGTTATATCAAATTGGGAGATATGGGTTTGGCTCATAATTTATTTTACCAGATGCAGGATAAAAATGTGATTTCTTGGACTAGTATGATCTATGGATATTGCAATAATGGTGACATTGAATCTGCAAGATCACTGTTTGATGCCATGACCGAGAAGAACCTATTTTCATGTAATGCAATGATTGGTGGCTATAGCCAAAATAAAAAACCACAGGAAGTATTAAAATTATTTCATGAAATGTTGTCAACCACGTCATTTGAACCAGATAAAGTAACTATCCTAAGCATTCTTCCTGCTATTACTGATTTGGGTGCTCTGGATTTGGTGGATGGGTACACAAATTCGTCCAAAGGAAGAAGCTTGATAAAGAAGCTAAAATGTGAAGTAACAAAAGCCAAAAAACTTTTTGATGTGATGAGTAAAAGAGAAACAGCTACATGGAATGCTTTGATAAATGGTTTTGCAATCAATGGTTGTGCCAAGGAAGCATTGGAGATGTTTTCGCTGATGCAACAAAAAAGGCCGAAGCCAAATGAAATAACCGTGATTGGAGTGTTATCTGCTTGCAACCATTGTGGATTAGTCGATGAAGGAAGAAGATGGTTCAAGACAATGGAGGAATTTGGACTTACTCTGCAGATTGAACACTATGGTTGTATGGTTGATCTTCTGGGGAGGGCAGGAAGCTTGGAAGAGGCTGAGAAACTGATTAAGAGCATGCCTTATGATGTTAATGAGATAATCTTAAGTTCTTTTTTATTTGCTTGTGGGAACTTCAAAGATGTTAACAGGGCTGAGAAAGTACTAAAAGAGGCTGGCAGAAGGGAGCAGTGGAATGATGGAAACTATGTGATGTTGAGAAATTTGTATGCCACAGAACAAAGGTGGACAGATGTAGAGAACGTTAAACAGTTGACGGGGAACAGTGGAGCAAATAAAGAGGTCGGCTGCAGTGTAATTGAAGTTGATGGTAAATTCAGGGAGTTTGTTGCTGGCAATAACTTGCATTTACATTTAGACGCTATACAACTAGCCTAGGGGCACTTGTGGAGGCACATGAGGGTAGAATTCATTTCTTGAAGCTAAATAAAGGGTGAGAAAGAGAATTCATTTGTTAGAGCTAGAGAGAGAGAGGAGCAAGGTGGGACTTAGGAAAGCCACAATCTCATACAGGTATTGCCAAATCCCATTTCATTAATTCTGTTTCCCATACTGCTTACATGCTCTGCGCACAAAGCAAAAAATCATAAAGGCAACCTGAGCCTGACAACTAGGATAACACACATGTTGTTGACGCCCCTGCCTGATCTTATTAAGTGGCCAGATGTGGAATTTCCCTTCGCTGTAGCCGATGAATGATTTAGTTACCTGTCTGTCCAAGAAAGTTTTGTTTCACATGTAAAACCAAAGCAGAAAAGAATGAGGAAGACAGCAAGGGATAGAAAGGTTAGGTTCAACTGAGGTATTTAGTGCTTGATAATATTTGTAAATGACAAATGATGAATTTTTTTATTTTTTTCAGACATTACTACCAAATGTAAAATTTGAAACTACCGTAAATGTTATAGTACGACAGTATTGTTCCGTCAATGAATTGAAAAAATTTACAATTACAAAATGTAGATTTGTTTGCCAATTAGATGAGTCACAGTTTTGAAGTTCATTTGAGTTAAATTATTAGTGATGAGAATGATTACTAGAACAATTTGTATGGAAATCATTGTGGAGGCAAAACCGTGTCACTATTTGGGATAAAATTCAATAATTCTTCCATTATGCTCTTTTAACATGAGTTATCTTGTTATTTTACAGTCTTCTGACCGGAGCAGAACTAACCGCTGTCTGTCAAGTGATTAATCATGTTGAAAATTCTACCATTGTTTAGTTTGTTGAACATATATATTTGAGATAACATACCCAATCCACCATTGCATTTTTTGGTTTCCTACAGAAGAGATAAATGTGACTACTTATCTGGGTGATTTGTCAGTTTTATGAGTTGAGTTGATCCAATACTCCACAGCTAGGTTAGATTGTAAATGGGTAGAAAGCTGTTGGATGAAGTTGGAGCTTTACACCTGGGAATCTTAACTGCATTTGCTACTGACAGTGCTGAGGCAAAACCACTAAAGGAACAACTGCGCTTTTCCTGAAGATGTGAAAATATAAAAGCAGGCAATAAGTGTTTACTGAAAAAATAAATAAATACAAATTGCAAGAGATAAATATCTCCATTTTTTGGTGAATTTCAGATGGCAAAATGGATTAAGAGGATGTGGAAAAGGATATTGGTAGATTGAATAGTCTTGGCTGTTTGGTGCAGTTAATTTTAAGATGTAATTCCAAGATATCACGCTCTAAGAAACCTTGACTCCCAAGAATGAGAGAATCTTGCAATCAGAAGAGGGCTATAGGATAAGTTTCCATTGCAGTGCAATATACCAGTTGTATGGAGGACCCAACTTTGCATTTTTCCCTCATTTTCACTGCTGCTGCATATTTTGGTTCCAAGCCAAGAATCAGACTTAGAACTGATAATATTCTATTCCTGCAAAAGGATACCTTGCTTACACTGGTCAAAAAGTGATATCCTACTTCTTTTTCTCTCTTATCTCAATATATATGCAACACATTATGTTGATAACTTTTTAGGTTCAAGCAATCACAATTAAAAAAATACACATTATGGGTTTGTTCATGAGTTTCATGGGAAAAGGTTGCTCATTTCCTTTCATTCGATTTGTGATATTCTATTGTTAATTACTTAGTTCTTTCTTCTTTTCTTTTTCTTATATATTTCTTTTTCAACTCTGTGCTGTTCTGGTTTTCCTAGTTTATTTTCCATATTGCCGTTGTAGCTCTCATAGTGGAAACTATACATATATATGATGTCATGATCATAGTGGTGATGATGATAATCAAAATGAGGAGAAGGAGAAGAAGGGAATCAATTTAGATGAAGTTACATCAGTGTTAATGTTCTCCCCCTTTAATTTGACGTCTCAGGACTGCCATCAAAGCAAATGTTCAGCTTTCTGACGGGGACACTTTACAAGAAATTTATTGAGAAAGATATCAACAACTTCGATGACTTCCACATTGCTATTCTTGACATCTTCAGGTAAGCATTTATAATCCCACTGAACTTTAAGTCATCATTTTGTAAAACTTCATTTCTTTTTACAACAAATTGAATAGACAGTTATAATTGGAACATTCTTTAAATAAATCACGCCCCTCTGTGATGCAGCTAGTAAGTTTGACAGAAATTGAATCCATTATTATTTTTGTTTTCATTTGTTGATCTAATTCTCAGTGTGAATTTTCCTTATTGTCCCCAATGACAATCTTATGCAGCACTTTCAACTCGGCATTACCCGGTAAGCACTATGATGCACCATCACCTAAGGAAGTAGAGGTCAGTTAATTCTGCCCTCCTACTCCCATTTCATTTACATGCATATCCTCCTAAACTCATGTAATTTCAAAAAGCAGGAATGTTTTATACACTGGAAAGAAGCCAAGGATTCAGAAAGGAAGAAAGTTTTCATAGAATTCATGAAGAAAAATGTGAATCTCAACAAACTAGATGATTCAATGATGATCACTGGGTTAGTAACACCTCCAGCTGCAATGGTAGCTAAGAGAGCAGCAGAAACTCTGCCCCAACTAAAAGCTGTCAAGGCCTTCCCTGATGTTGTCTTTGTGCCATCAGCAACTGTGTTGGCTCTTATCTCTGTTAAAATGTCTAGAAGAATTTTCATGGGAAGTATTGCATCATAATTTTATCTTAGATGCAGAAGAAGGAAGTTTGATGATTAGTGATGCTGTTCTTGTATAGTGTTTACTTTTCCTCTGACGACACGCATTTGCAGTGTGTTATTGTTTTCGTAAGCAATGTTATTATTTATTTTTCACGCAAAATGATTGAGAAGGTAAAACTATATATATGTATTCATAGATGATCATCACAGTGGTGGAGCAAACATTTGATTGAGATCCAGCACACAGCAAATAAGATTGCACGGGTCATTAACATTCAAAGTAACTGAACAGTCATTAATATGAAACCCAATTTACAGAGATCTACCACGATGATCTTGTAGAAATCTAAAGAAAACCTTATTGATAAAGTTAATAACTCGTAACCATCTTTCAAAGTGTGATTTTTCAATCTCAGTGCAAGAATTACTTAAGAAAAGGTTCTTGGACAGAGGGCTCCAATGTTTTACTACTTAACAGATTGCTATTACTATTTGATTTTAAGAATTAAATTATATTAGAAATAGTTATTTACATAAAATAATGAATTTATTTTTGGGGTATTAGTGTCCTAGTAAAAAAATGAAAACTTCAAAACTAATAGATAAGAACACAATCCTATAAAAATAAATTAGAAAAATAAGAGTATTAGGTTGAGCAGTGGCGGAGTTGGACATTTATTCTTTGGGACGACTAAAATTTTATATAAACATATTCTACTTTAGTAATAGGAAAAAAAAAAAAACATAAGAAACTTAATAACTCATAAAATATAATAAAAATATAAATTTTAACTTGTTAGTCTTGTAGTCTAAAAAGTAAAAATGTTATCTAGTTTATTTTTGGAGGAGCCACGATATTGAATAAGAGAAGAATGAAAAATAAAAAATAAATTTTATATTATAATATTAATATTTTTGAAAAAATTGAGAGGGCCATGGCCACTAGGGTTGGCAATGAGTTGAGCTAGCTCGTGAACTGCTTGCGAGCTAGCTTGTTAAGGGCTCTGCTTGAGCTCGACTCGTTTAGTAAACAAACAGATCTTGAACTTTATTTTGAACTCGTTTAGTAAAATGAGTCGAACTAAATCTTTCCAAAGCTCAGCTTGTAAGCTCGTGAGCCAACTCGTTCAGTATTATTTAATAAATTATTTATTACTTAAATATAAATTCATAATAAATTTATTTATATATAAAATTTAATACAAGTTGTAACTTGGTTTAGTGGTAAGTTATGCAAAAAGTTACTAAGTAGGTAATGGGTTCAACTCTTTTTACTTCAATTTTTTTTTAAAATTTTATGGAAAAGCTTTAAGAGCCCTTAACGAGCTTGAGCTTGAGCTTGAGCTTGGGATTAGGCTCGCTAACCCTTAATGAACATGAGTCGAGCTTGAGCTTGTCCAAAACTTGACAAGCTGAACCGAGCTTTGTCAAGCTTGGCTTATTACCACCCCTAATGGCCATCTTTGACCCCTTAAAGACTCTTCCGTTAAGGTTGAGTTTGGTAATACTTTTTAAGACGGTGCTTTGGCTTTCAAAAATCTAACAAAAAGCTACAGTAATTAAAGATTGTTTGGTTAATATTTTTTATAAAGTGCTTCTTCTACTGTTTTTGAAAAGTAAAAACACTACTAGTGATGCTTTTAGGCTTGGTTTGATAATTATGTGGCTTTTTAAAAGGTGTTGAGCTCTTCTCGCTTTCTTATAGCTACTTTTAAAAAGTTATAGCAGTAGTATTTGGTAAAATAATATAAAATCTGATCTCAATAAGTAGAAGTCACAAAATTAGGCTTGGTTTGGTAATGTTAAGACTTTTTTATTAAAAGATAAGGTTGCATTAATTTTTGCAATTTTTGAGAGCAGAATCCAATTTTTAAAAGCACCCATAGTTTTTAAAAGTCCAAAGCATAAGCACCCCAAAATTTTTTTTATTATTAAACATTTGAAATTTTTTTTTTTTTTTTTGACTTATGCTCTTTATAAGCATAAGCACCCTCCCAACAAGCAATACTAAACCAAGTCTTAAAGCACCCAAAGTGATGTTTTTAACACTTACTTATGACTTTTCAAAATTAAAAGTACAAAAATTGCATTATTAATTTTAGAAAATTACTAAATATATCTTTAATTAATTTATAAACTATCTAATTTCTGTCCCTAAATATATCATTAATTTATGATGGTTGTTTTTGTCATCTTATATATTCACATTAACTTATGATTTGTTTTACTAAACACTTTATTCATTATTTTTAATACCCGCATCAATTTTTATAAAAGATTTACCAAACATGGTTAATATGACTTTTAACAGTTAATTTTTCACAATATGAAAATCACAACAATTTTTTTAAAGCCACAACATTATCAAAGTCAGCCTTATAGTGCCTTAACCGGTTAGCAAGACCCTATATATAAAAGTAATTTAACATCTTAAACTTTTGATTTTTATTTATATCCTTTTAAATTTTTACTCTCTCCTCCTCTTCCAATTGGTCACAACCTTTTCCCATCTTTTTATTTTATTTTGTTTTATAATAAATCAATCTTAGATATAGTTATTTTTATAATAGATTTAGAGATTATGATATTAGTTCTCTCTTATTGAAAGTTTCTTATATGAAATATCATATGAGCAATAATTTTTTTTTTTATCTCTACAACACATGTAGTAGAGATCTATGTGTATAAAAATATTGGTTCATCAATTTTTGAGACTTTACATGCCATATTAAGGAATAGAACTCAAATATGTCTTTAGTTAGAATGAATAAAATTAAAACTCATATTGTAACACTGTTTCTGACTTTTGAACATATCGATCGTCCATTTGTATTATAAGTACAACTTATTTATTAATAATAATAATTTTTATTTCCTCTCAAAAAAGAAAAGTTAAATAGCTTTTATAATAGAAAAGGGTGTTGTAACTGCATTTCAACGCATCATCTTCTCCTAATTAATTTCATGTTCGAAATTAAAAATCCTCTTCTATCTTTAAATAAAAATAATTGCAAATTGATCAATTATAATCTTTGTCTCACATTGGTTGTTGTTCCAATGAATGACAAAGATTACCATTAATTAAGCCAATCTTCCTGGAGAAATGGTACTAGTCGTTGCAATTGGGCTTGAATTTTATGCAAGGTGAGTCTAGTTCCGTTACACTCACATAATAATATGATAAACCTCATAAGTCTTGGTCTTAAACTTGCCATCCTTTCCAAATCTCAATACTATTAGTCTAGAAAACGACTAATAATAGCATTATTATTAGACAATGACTATGGAAAACATAATGCAACTCATCCTCCTTAAATTGCAGCAAAGATTTGGATCACACACTAGTTTTTCGCATTCTATTCAAGTCTCCTTCACTTTGTTTTTTTGGTAAAATGTGTCCATGACTTTTGGGTCACAAGAGTTAGTTTTGGGTTAGGGTTTGAATTATATGAATGTTAGGAACACAATCAAAATATTATAATTTTTTTTAAAAAAAAGCAAAAGAAAAAAAAAAGAAAACTATCTTACAAAATGTATCTAAATTATTGGAATTTAAAAAAAATAAAATTTGGAACATGACCCAGTTTCAATGTGATTCAAAATTATCATCTTACATTATTTTAGTACATTGACTTCGAACAAACAAATTAATACATGGGACCTTTAAAAACTTGGATTCCAATTCAAAGTAGTTCCTTCACCCCGAAATGAAATATGAACATAAGAGGACAAAGACCATGTAATTTTCAGTCAACTCCCAATTTTTTTCTCTATTAATTATTGTATATAAATACTCCTTCATGCAGTTACAGCCACTCACACTCACATGCATGGATCTGCTGGTTTGATTTAAAAACTCACCCAAATCATTGTTTCATCATGTGGAAATTCAATATACAATCAGCTTTTACCATTGTGGGGGTTTCTTCCTGTGTTCTTCTTCCATGTCTTTGTGTTAGTTCATTATCTTCATATTGATATTAATTTAGAAAAGAATGTTACAAGTATTAGTAAAGTTTTCAACTCTTTCGTAGAGTCAACTCTTTTTAATTTCAAAAAAATACATTAAAAACAAGAAAAAATATTAGATAATATAAGATTTTCATATTCAGCAAGATCATGAAATACTTCAACTATGTTATACTACTGAAATATGCACTCTAAAAGAAAGTGTAAAAGTGTAAAACCCAACTAACACTCTAAACAAGAGTTTGAAAACATAAAAGAAATAATATAAAATATTGGAAAAGTCATTATATCAAAGAACCTGATATAACAAAACGAAATAAACCAATAAGAAAGATGCAAGATTTATTTGTTCAAAATGAACATTTAATGAAGCAAAATTAGTATGAGATATTATTGAATATATATGATGAAGAAAGTGATTCTAGTCCAAAATCATTGATTTCTGAAAATATAATCACATTAAATGATGAAAGTTAGAATACTCTGAAGATGAAAAAATATTTTCAGAAAAGTATGAAAGAAAAGGAAAAAGAAAAATAAATGATCTAGATCCCAGATCTAGAAACTAAAATATCTTCTCAACAAGAGATAGATAAAATTAAACCAGCCATAGAAGAAGAGTATAGAAAACCTACAACCTCTACTTCAAATATAGAAACTCCTATGGCTACACCAATACCAACAATCACTAGAAAGGATAATTTAAACAAATAAAATGTAGCAATAAATGGGACATATTTGAATTTAACAAATGTTCAAATAAAAGATTATGAACAAACCATTGATGAATGGGCACAATCATTATCCATTGTTATAACCATATTTAAACAAGCTTGGTCTAAAGAAATTTTTTTAGACTTTATAGCAAGAACATTGCAAGGAGACACTTTGCAATTTCTTAGAAAATGGGAAAATTCTATAAAAGGAATTGCCAAAAAAAAAAAAAAAATTACTTGCTAATTTTAACTCTTTTGATAAAATATTACAAGAGTTTGTAGCAATTATTAAAAAAGAATTTTGTGATTATATGGATCCACATAATGGTAAGTCAGATATAAACTATATCTTGACTAAGATAAAATTGTGTGATATTAAAGAACTAGAAGGGTTCTCTAAACAATTCCAAAAATATTATCATAAACTTGATGAGGTCAAATTAGAATTCTGGCTTAATCAAAATTTTCATAAGTTAACACCTCATTGGGATGAATTATGTAATAGCACTTATAAGTCCTTTTTAGAAAGAACCAATGGAGAAGACACCCTACCCTTGGTAATAAAATTAGATATGCTATTAGACAAGTCTTAGATCATTGTCTAATAGCAAAAGCAACTAAACAAGTTAAAAAACAAGTAAGAGATCAATATTGCTCCAAACTTCTCAAAGATGATTGGGAATTTATATGTAACGAAAGATCAAAACCAAAAAGGTTTATTTGGAAAAAGTGGAAGAAAAATAAATCAAGAAAATTTCGTAAACATGAAAAATATATAAGACGAAAGTAGAAAAATTGGAAACCTGAAAAAGGTTGCAAATGTTATATTTGTGGCGAGAAAGATCATTATGCACCACAATATTGTTAGAAAGAGAAAAGTGGTAAAAAAAAATGATAAAAACATTAGAAGAAAATAAATTACAAATTTGTTATGGAGAAGAAATCGTTGATACATAATCAATTTTATATAAAACAGAAAGTGAGGAAGAATGTTCTGATGAAGAATTAGAATTTTTTTTTATGTTTCAAGAAGTCTCTAATTCAGAATAAGTTACTAAATTAGGAGATGTAATTAAAGAAGACATGCAAATAGAAGATTCTTCTTTAGAAAAGATAAAAAATCCTACAAAAGAAGTTATATATAAAATTTTAAAATTTGACTTCTAGAGTGCTAGGCATTTTGAACAATTTCAATAAATACATAAGCTAAAGTCTCAGAAGATGGAATAGTCAAATTAAACATATTTGATTTAGAAAAAATCAAGAGATTTAAAAAAAAGTTTCCTAAAATTATATATATATATATATATATAAAGCATAATTCAAATTGAAATAAAAGCATTGTTTCATTAAGGATTAGATATGACGGGCCGGAGGAATGGTAATCCAAAACTCTGTAACCTTGACTCAAATAAAGGAACGATCATGACTCTTGACTCACCAACGAATAAAATCAAGAAATTATAAAGACAAAAGCTAACATTAAAAAAACTTGTTGATTACAACAAGTCACAATTTACTGAAAATTTTGGCAGAAGTTCCGCGCAATATGGAACATGCTATCAAATACAAACCTATAAACTTTTGTTCTTACACAACAACAACACAATGACAATAAGGAGCTCTGCTCCATTCACATTATCAATAAGACAAATACTAGAATACTACATTATACTAAATTTGACACTCATAGTTTTATTGTGACTGCAAACTTTCATCATTGACTCCAAGTATGAGATTCCGAGGCATACCTTATCGTCAACTCCTTAGCAAAACCTCACATTAGCGGTTAACTTCTTTTGAAGTCCTGCTACTAAAAAAAATATAATCACAGGAAAGGGGTGAGTCTTACGAACTCAGTGAGTGAAAAATCGTACCCAAAAGGTACTAGGCATCACACAACACAAACATATAACATACGTAACATTATTCATATCTTAATTTACATTGCACATATACATTGTAACGGTCATAAATTCACAATTTACATGATACACAAGATCATAAATTTTATCAGAAGCAATGATATCAAACAAAACAACCAAAGAGGCCAATGAGTAACCCAGCCCCGCATACCAATATCACCCCCTGCCGGGCATGTACGCGCCCGCACACCAAATTAATTTCCCGTACACAATCCATCCCACCGGGGCTGAGCACTCAATTTTTAAAAAATATATCAGAATCAGGATTTCTCATGATTTTCAAATCAGAATATCCAAGGTGCACCTGAGGTTTTTAATTTCAGAAATGAAAATCATTTTCCAGAAAATGTTCACGAGTTGGCCCTTATCAAACACAATCAATGTCAAACAAAGCAACCAATATCAAACAAACATAACTTAAATAAATTACTGAAATGCTTTACTTACTTACTTTTCATATATCACGCATATTCAAATAAATATATAATCACACATACGAATCTAGCCCCTAAAGACAGCAATTAACCACTCACCTGTTACCCATTTCATTCGTCACTCACCCTTGTGTCCATGCGTCTCATCAGGTTCACATTGGAATCTAGAACTGAAATTCATAATTTCAAATACTACTTAGTTCATAAAGGTTATTGTTATACTCTTTTATTTACTAAACTTATATCTCAACTTATATAGGTTTATTTATGAAAGTTTTCCTTTAAACTATTACATGTCAATTAATATGGATTAGACTTTAGGTGATAATGTTATCAATGAAGAAGGCTTTTAAATATTTTGACAAAGCATATAATAGGAAAAACCATTAGAAAAGAATAGAAAGCATTTAGTGTGTTAAAAATGTTAAAGCTGTCCAAACTTGGGGTTTGGACTAGTGTCCACTTTAATGGTCTTATTTTTCTCCATGAAACTCTGAATTCAGTTTCGTAAAATTTATAAAATACAAGACACATGTAGCTTTATAATGGTATATCATTTGAAATTTTTGGATTTGTATATCAATACAGTTTATTGTTTGAAGTTGCATCAAATTCTGTGACACGCAAGATTTTTGACAGCTTTGACCTGACCGTAGTTAATTGGACATAACTTTCCCTAAGAAAAACTGAAATCCGATTCCGTTTGTTGGGTTTATTAATAGACAAGTATGTATATCTTTATTATTTAGAAACTTTTCCTAAAATCTGTCATGAACCCACTCAATTTCTTACATGAACCAAAAACAAAACACTACGAATCCTATCTGACCTAGCCGGAGTCTAATAGCTATAACTCACAACATATTTGGAATTAAGCTACGAAATTTTGTAGACAATATCACAAGATCCTAAGTTACACTTTATCTTTTAAACACTTACTCTAATTCAGCTCCAAAAGCCCCCAAAACCTAGGATTTCTATCATCTACGAATCTGCCCCTGTACCTCCTTCAAAATCCACTTAACTCTCATTTTCCACCACTTTCAAAGCTCCAATTCAGACTCCTCACTTCAACACTAATTTACTAACATTACCCCTCATCCAATTATATTCAAGATTGTATTAGTGATTTAGAATTAATTAAAAACTTAAATTTCACTTTCTAATATCAATCCAACCAATAAGAATTCATTAAGATACAATTATTTTCTTGTAAACATTTTGTCAACTACCTTATATACATGTTTTGTGTTAGCTTATAAGCAAGCATCTACATATATATATTCACTTAACATGCTTGTAGATAACTAATCCCTTGTTAAGCCATTTACCGGACATCCTACAAGCATATTTAGTTTCCTTAAATGCATAAACTAGTATACTTATATACGTACTAAGAAATCTTATCTAGCTTACTAATTTAAGTTCACCTATACTTCATTTATTAAATTTCATGTTGTCTAAATAACTACTTATCCAGTAAAACTTGTATAACTCCGCTTAACTTCCATACACTAAATTCAACTTGATTACTTTTAATTAGGCAAATGCTTGGATTATATATAATTTCATTATGAATACAATTGGTGTTCACATCTTTTCTTCTTCTAATTCACATAATCACTACTAAATTTTTTGTTTATCTTAACCTTTAATTATTACCAACTAGTACTCTACAAGGAGCTCTAAATTAACTCACCAATCACCTAAATTAACATAACCACAAGCAAATTAACAAAATTCGAAAAATCCTCACTGGACCTCCATAATTAAAACTTTAACAGAAAAATTTCTTGGTTGAAGATTCATACCCTTGTAGCTTCTGTTATATGGATTTTCCCCGCACCCAAAATCAACCTCAAGAAGACCAAGAACCCACGGTTGTCTTCAGCTATCTCGGCCAGCCCTCTGTTTTGACAGGAACGCAGGCATTCGTGCAAGAGGCAGGGCGCCAAACTACTGCCCCTGCACGTTGAGTTCTCCTAATAATTTCTACAAGTACTTCGCAGCTGTAAAGGGAAAAAGAACCAAGAATGACGAAGAGCAAAGAGAGCAGCGCCCATTGTTGCCAACACCCACTCACACCCAAGCTGATTTCAGCTCTCAAACCCTTGCAAAAACCACCCTGCTAAGGCCGGCCAACAAAACAGGAAAAGGGCTTACCCAAAACATGAACACGGCAGCTTAGGAAGTAAACCCATGGCCAAAAGGAACAGAACAGTAACCAAAACGCAGCAGGGAAATTGGAAGGAAAATGAAAAAGGAACTTAGCGCCAAGATGATCTATGGCAGCTACCATGGACAGCTGGACCTGTATGTTGTAAACAAGTGAAATCTGTACTGAGTGAAGTCGGAATTGATGGCCTAAATGGCAGCATGTTGATATAAGAAGGTGCAGGGAAACCTTTGGCAAGGTTGGTGGCGTTACATATTTTTTTTGAGCAAGATGCAAAAGTTCTTCGATGAGTGATGGTATGAAATTCTTTGCTACAGAGGATAATCTATCTTCCACTGGGACTGTGTAAACTCTGTTACCATTGAAGCTCTTGCGGAGCTGCTCTTCTGTCTTCTTTCCTCCAAAGTACCCAAAAGCTAACCTAACATTCTTTTATTCCAATCCCTGCTGGACAGCTACAAAAGAAAAACAGCCAAGTAACCCCATGGCTGGTTGATGAATTCATGACCATAACACTGTATAGGCTGAAAGCGGAACGGGAACAAAGGAACTGGGCGGCCAAATGAAAGGGGATTAATCCGTTGCAAAGAATTACCTCATGGCAGAACGTGAAGAATAGAAATAGGGCCTCCTCTAGAAGAGTCAGGAAGCAGAAAGATAAAAAGAAACAGGGGCTGAAATGCTAAGTCGGTGAAGGCAATGATGGCAGAAAAAAAAAATAAAATTGAAAGCAGGGAAGAGGAAAAATATCTTAGTGTCCAAAAAGTTAGTTTATATGTGGTGTATATTTTTATTTATATCACTACATATAAATATATATATATATATATATATCTTAAAAATTAATTATTGACTCATTTGAAATTTATTTTATAACATAATTCACATATTATATCTTAAAATTTAATTTTTGCGATATCGGATTATAACAAGATACATCTATATTAGCCATATTATATGATAATAGATTAAATGATCATATGAAAACACTCATAGGAGGAATTCAGTCTAATCTAATATCAAGAATAGTTTGGTTTAAAATTGAACCTAACTATTTCATATCTATAAATGATCCTAATATTCATAATTTTTAAAATTATGAATTCCAACCAAAAATATTGGAATGTTTGAAAGTAGTAATCATTTGGCAATTGAATAGGAAATCAATCTATGAATTGATAAATCTTACACAAATATCAACTAAAGAAGTTGATAAACGTTTTGTTGAAATATTTGAGCCTCGTAGATTTAATTCATAAATCCAACCACGATTAATCAATTCGAAAAGAATTAGATATTCCCTTCTGAATTGGTTAAAAAAAAGACTTGACTAATTCTAAAAGAAAAAGACAAGTCCAGCCAATAGAATTTATGGCTTTAGGAAGTAATCTTTACTTCAAGGATAGAAGATCCGTAAGTAATTCTCAACCTATGTTAATACATAACATAAGTTTTGAAAGTCAAAAAGACATAAATGATGAAGAATCTTTAGAAGAAGATTTTGAAGAAAATTAAAAACAAGACAAAGCATAATAAAACCTAATGTCAAATTTCCTATTCTTCCAAGAAATTCTTCAAGCATTAAAAGTGAAGTCAATAATTGTTTCTCAATTGTTATTTGGAGAAATTAGATAAATTATTTTCTCTCATCAAAATAAGAAAAAATATAATTATTTTTTAGACAATTTGAATTTTGCTAGATATAAATCATATCAGTTAAATATAATCATAGAAGAGGATGTTGTAACTAGTCACCGGGTCAAACCATATTAAAAAAATAAATTTTTTATTTTAATATATATATTATGTACATATAATAATTTAATGTCAAATAAGACATAAAAAAATAATAAATAATAAAAATATAAATGAAAACTAAAAGGAAAATAAAATATTCTATTACTAGCTTCTTTTATTTATTTATTTAAAATCAAGGCTGGGTCTTGAAATTCTACCCGGATCGTCCGATTCATTCGGATCTTTCGGGTCAACTGCTATTCTAGGTTAATGGCCTAATCTGGCCAGAGATAACACCCGGGTCACAGTTCGACCAGGTCGGGTTTCAAAACAATTTTTTTGAACGCCTTCTATCTCTAAATAAAATAATTGCAAAGTCATCAATTATAATCCTTGTCGCACGTTCGTTGTTGTTCCAATGAATGACAAAGATTACCATTAATTGAGCCAATCTTCCTTTAGAAATGGCACTAGTCGTTGCAATTGGGTTTGAATTTTATGCAAGGAGAGTCTAATTCAGTTACATTCACATGATAATATGATAAACCTCAAGTCTTGGTCCTAAAGTTATCATCCTTTCCAAATCTCAATACTATTAGTCTAGAAAACGACTAATAATAGCATTTATTAGACAATGACTATGGAAAACATACTGCAACTCACCCTCATTAAATTGCGGAAAAGATTTGGATCATACACTAGTTTTTCGTATTCTATTCAAGTCTCCTTCAGTTTGTTTTTTTGGTCAAATGTGTCCATGACTTTTAGGTCACAAGAGTTAGTTTTGGGTTAGGATTTGAATTATTTGAATGTTAGGAATAGAATCAAAGTATTATAATTTTTTTTTTTTGAAAAAAAAAAAAAAACATCTTACAAAATGTATCTAAATTATTGGAATTTAAAAAATAAAAATTTGGATCATGACCAAGTTTCAATGTGATTCAAAATTATCATCTTTCTTCTTCTTTACAGTTACTTCAAAATTAACAAACAAATTAATACATGGGACCCTTAAAAACGTGGATTCCAATTCAAAGTAGTTCACGGACCCCGAAAATGAAATATGAACACAAGAGGACAAAGACCATGTAATTTTGAGTCAATTTATATATATCTCACTAACAGAAATATTGTAATTAAAATCTAATATGATACATGAACGGTGTTAAAGACACTCTTTAGTCCCATTCTATGGGTTTGGACCTAATTGCACTCTTATGCTAATTAATATTTAATCTATTTAGACAATGACTGAAAAAGTTTATCTTTCTTTTGATATATACTATTCAAGTCTCCTTGACTTCGAATTTTGTTAAAAAGTTTCCATTGACTTTTGAATTACCACTAATCCAAGTGAAAATAAAGATGATTAATTCGAATATGAATTTGAATGTATGTTTGGAGTTTAGACCATATGAATAGTATATGAATTAACGAATAAATGAATATGTCAATAATTTAAAGCATATCATGATATATATATATAGTTTACATGTCACGTACTGTAATCATATATGATTCATAAATTAATCTTATAAAATTATTTTTATAATTAATTTTTTTTTACTATGCATATATTTTTAATATTTTACTTATATTGTTGCATGCTTCAACAATGAAACTCATTAAAGAAAAAACTTGTTAGATTTGAAAATCTAAAAAAACAGAAAAAGAAAGATCCATAATTTTACTTTGCAAAATTTCAAGTGCACAACTATAAATAATTTTAATCTATAATGAGGGAAAAAAAGAAAAGAAAAAGAAAGATAGAATAATTAGAGTAAGGATATTTATCAAAATTCTGATTAAGGTTTTCTTTTCACTCACTTCATAATAGATAATTATACTTGTGAAATAGTTACATAAAGTTCTAATGAAGTATTAGAAATTAAAAAAAAAATCAACTACAAAGTCAATTAGATTTAAATCCTGTAGTTGATTCAATTTAATTATTATTAAAAACTTATTAACATAAAATAAACATAATAATAGTTACAATCCAGTAACTAAGAAACCTTGTTAAATTCAATACCATGCATCAAAAAATAATAATAATAAAAAAAAAACTTAAATGATCAAGTGTAATAATATACTCCTACAGAATTAATAACAAGGCGTATGAGATATTGAAAGATCTTTATTTGATAAAATAAAATGAGATGTGAAATTTAATATGTGTTAATTTATAAATAACTTATAAAATATAATTTTTTTAATTATTGTTAAAATTTATTAATATAAATGAAAAATAATAATTACAATCCTATGACAAAAATAAAAATAAAAATTGAGATTAACAATTTAATTTTTTGTTAAATCGAGATAATTTGTTAAATATAAAGAATTTAATTATTATTAGAGTCCATTATTATTAAAAGTTTATTCATATAAAAAAACAATTATAATTCTATTACCATATATAAAGATAGAGAAGATTTAGTAAAACAATTATATTACTAATGAAATTAATTGTTGTATATAAATACTCCTTCATGTAGTTACAGCAACTCACATTCACATGCATTTGCTGGTTTGCTTTAAAAACTCACCAAAATCATGGTTTCATCATCTGGCAATTCCATATCTAATCAGCTTTTACCATTCTGGGGATCCTGTGTTTTTCTTCCATGTCCTTGTGTTAGTTCATTCCTTCCAAATTTCAACTTCTGTACTTGTTCCCACAACTCATGCCTCTTTTACTAATGTTTCAGCAGTTACCAATGTAGCTGCAGCAAAAAAAGCGAGAAGCAAACGTTTCGTATTCTATTCAAGTCTCCTTCACTTTGTTTTTTTGTAAAATGTGTCCATGACTTTTGGGTCACAAGAGTTAGTTTTGGGTCAGGGTTTGAATTATTTGAATGTTAGGAACACAAACAAAGTATTATATATATATTTTAAATAAAAACCATCATACAAAATGTATCTAAATTATTGGAAAAAAAATTTAAAAAAATTTGGAACATGACGCAGTTTCAATGTGATTCAAAATTATCATCTTTCTTCTTCTTTACAGTGACTTAAATTAACAAACAAATTAATACATAGGACCTTTAAAAACGTGGATTCCAATTCGAAGTAGTTCATGGACCCCAAAAATGAAATATGAACATCAGAGGACAAAGACCATGTAATTTTGAGTCAACTCCCAATTTTCTTTTTCCATTAATTGTTGTATATAAATACTCCTTCATGCAGTTACAGCACTCACATTCACTTGCATGGATCTACGGGTTTGATTTAAAAACTCACCCAAATCATGGTTTCATCATGTGGAAATTCCATCTCCATTCAGCTTTTACCATTTTGGGGGTTTCTTCCTGTGTTCTTCTTCCATATCTTTGTGTTAGTTCATTCCTTCCAAATTTCTGCTTCTGTAGTTTTCCCTACAACTCACACCTCTTTTCTTAGTTTCTCTCTAGTTACCAATGAAACTGTAGCAAATGGAAGAGAAGCAAATGCTCTTGTAAAGTGGAAACACAGCCTTGACAATCCAAGCCAAGCCTTATTATCTTCATGGAGTAATGGTAGTAGTACTCCTTGCAATTGGGTTGGAATTTTATGCAATGAGTTCAATTCAGTTACTCACATAAATCTGGGGAATTTAGGTCTTAGAGGAAGACTCGACAGTCTCAATTTCTCATCCTTTCCAAACCTTAACACTCTTAATGTATCAACCAACTCATTTTATGGAGATATTCCACATCAAATTGGTGAACTCAGAAAGCTCCAAACTCTTGATCTTGCTTACAATAAGCTTTCTGGGGGTTTTCCCAAAATCATTGGTAACCTTTCCAGACTCTCCTATCTTTCTCTTGCTTTCAATAATCTCTCCGGCTCTATTCCATCTGAGATTTCCCAATTGACAAGTCTTCTTAATGCGCAACTGCAAAATAGTGGTTTCAGTGGCTCCATTCCTCGTGAGATAGGTAAGTTGACAAACTTAATGTTTCTGAACCTAAGTAGCAACCAACTCTCTGACTATATTCCTCGAGAGATTGGGATGTTGGGTAATATACAAAGGCTAGTCGTGAGAAATAATAGCTTATCTGGGTTCATACCAAAAGAAATTGGAATGCTGAGAAATCTGATTGAGCTTGATTTGTCACAAAATTACATCTCTGATCGAATCCCCAGTACCATTGGAAACTTGAGCAATTTATACTCTCTTTACCTTTATGGCAACAATCTCTCTGGTTCCATTCCGGAGGAAGTGAGTAAGCTGAGTAAATTAAGTATCCTTCAGTTATTACATAATAATCTCAGAAGTCTAATCCCAGTCTCTATAGGAAACTTGACCGAATTAACTGATCTTCGTCTTAACGACAACAAACTTTCTGGATCAATTCCTTCCTCAATTGGAACCTTGACAAAGCTTACCACATTGTTCCTGTCTATGAACAATCTTTCTGGATCAATACCTTCCTCAATTGGAACCTTGACAATGCTCACCGAATTGAAATTTCACTGGAACAGAATTGGTGGCACCGTTCCACCAGAAATAAATAACCTTACCAATTTGGTGAATTTGCAGTTAGGTGAGAATAATTTGTATGGTCATTTGCCTACACAAATTTGCCTAGGCGGGTTACTTACACGTTTTAGTGCTATTGGAAACCACTTCACTGGCCCAGTTCCAGCAAGCTTGAAGAATTGCAGCAGCTTGAGAAGAGTCAGGCTTGAAGACAACCAGCTAACAGGAAATATAACAGATGCTTTCGGCGTATATCCAAACTTGTACTATATGGGTTTGAGCAACAATAAATTGAGTGGCGGGCTTTCATCGAAGTGGGCACAATGCAAAAATCTGAGAAGTCTCAAAATCTCCAACAATAATCTTTCTGGTAGCATACCATCAGAAATTGGGGAGGCCACCCAACTAGGTGTGCTTCACCTCTCTTCAAATCATCTAACTGGAGAAATTCCAAAGGAATTGGGAAGGTTAGCATCATTAATTGAACTTCAGATAAGTGGCAATCATTTGTCAGGGAACGTTCCTTCAGAATTTGGATTGCTAAAGGATCTTGCACTTCTGGACTTGGCGGCAAACAATTTGAGGGGCACAATCCCAAACCAACTTGGTGGGATCAACAATTTACTGCATTTGAACTTGAGCAAAAATCAACTCGAGCAAAGTATTCCTTCTGAGATAGGCTACATGATTTCCCTTCAAAATCTTGACCTTGCTGGAAACTCATTGGTTGGAAGAATACCATCACCACTAGGACAATTGAAACGCTTGGAAACACTCAACCTTTCACATAATAACCTCACTGGATCCCTTCCAAGTACCTTTGATGGATTAGTATCCTTGACATCTGTTGATATTTCTTACAACCAATTACAAGGATCACTTCCCAGCATCGAGGCCTTTCACAATGCTACAATTGAAGCATTGAGAAATAATAAAGGTTTGTGCGGTAATATCTCTGGCTTGGAGGCATGTCCCATAACTCACAATCCTCCAGGTCAAAGAAGAAAGAATGTCGTGCTGATAGTTTTGTTCCCTGTCATAGGTACACTATTCCTCATGTTTCTTCTTCTTGGAATTTCATATATGCTTTACCAAAAAGTAAGGAAAACAGAAAACCAACCGCAAGAAGAACCAAAGCAAAATCTTTTTGCAGTTTGGAGCTATGATGGAAAAATAGTGTATGAAAACATCGTCGAAGCAACAGAGGAATTTGATAGCAAATATTGCATTGGTGTTGGAGGGTGTGGAAGTGTTTACAGAGCAGAACTACCGACAGGCCAAGTAGTTGCTGTGAAAAAACTTCATTCAGACACGGATGACAGAATGTTCTCAATTCTGAAAACTTTTGTTGTTGAGATTCGGGCATTGACAGAAATAAGGCATCGTAACATTGTTAAACTATTTGGGTTTTGTTCACATCCTCGACATTCCTTCTTGGTTTATGAATACTTGGAAGGGGGGAGCTTGGATAAGATACTAAAGAGTGTGGAAAAAGCAATTGCATTGGACTGGGATACGAGAATCAACATAGTTAAAGGTGTGGCAAATGCTCTATACTATATGCACCACAGCTGCTCACCTCCTATAATTCATCGTGACATATCTAGCAAGAATATTCTCCTAAATTTGGACTACGAAGCTCACATCTCCGACTTTGGAACCACTAAGATTCTGAATCCAGACTCATTTAATTGGACCTCATTTGCAGGCACCTTTGGGTACTCCGCTCCAGGTCAGTTTTCTTTTATTCTTAGTTAAATTTTCTTCAATTTGTGCTAATAATTATATTTGCGTTTTGAAATCTATAATCTCTTTGAGAATTTGTTGGAGTAATAAATCTTATGATATTGCTTTAAGCTTGATAAGTTTTGGAAGTCTTCATTGCAGAGCTAGCTTACACAATGGTTGTGAATGAGAAATGCGATGTGTATAGCTATGGAGTTTTGACCTTGGAAGTGGTATTGGGACAGCATCCAGGGTATCTTATCTCTTCTTTGTTTTCACCGTCTTCTTCATCAGTGTGTTCAACAGCAAGGAATTTGCTGTTGAAGGAAGTCTTGGACCAACGGATTTCTCTTCCAACAAATCTAATTGCTGAGGAAATCATCTCAGTAGCCAAGCTAGCTTTAGCTTGCTTGAATGAAAGCCCTCGTTCTCGGCCATCCATGGAACAAGTTTGTAAGGAGCTATCAATTCCAAACCCAGCTTCTTCAGTAGAGTTGAACATGATAACGCTTGGGGACCTGTTTGATCTAAAAGATTGACAGAACTCCCCCATTTCATCCAAGATGGCAGAACTTTTAGCCATTCTGGCCTAACTATATATGTTTATAGAGTTTTTCTTGTTCTTTCTGTCATTCTATTTTAATGCTGTTGAGATTCATAAATATGGACTTGTTTATCAGATTTGCTAAAGTTGTAATGTGAAGTAGTTATGTGTATCTTTAAGATATGCAGTCAGTATTACTTTTGTGCAAAGAATCTAATTCATTCCAAGTTTTTTAAGTAATTGAAAAATGAGCTCTCAGCCTTGGTATTAAAAATAAAAAATAAAAAATTTGAGATTGGAGCTCACACGTTTAACAGTTTTTATATGAATAAATACATGATATGCTGGATGAATAAAATGTTCTATATAAGCCTTGGTATTATTTTCTAGTAATAATAAATTCTCATAATAGTTTAACTCTTTTTGTTTATAAAGTTTATTATTTATTGAGTAAAGTATACTTTATCTCCCTATGATTAGATTTATTCCCAAAGCATCCATGTGATTTATTTTGTCAAAAACCACCCCCTTGTAGTTTGGCCCAAATTTTATGTTGATGGAATTTGTCAAACTTAACTCATTTACACACATATGTAGAGCACATGAGTGTGATGTTGGAACTAAAAGCAAGTTTCAACACCCTTAACCCCCAAATCCCAAAATTTTCCCTAATTCTTCAAATCCTAAAATTCCCAAATTCCTAGTACCTCCAATCTTTCCTACTTTATTCTCTATTGATTATCTCAATAATTGTTCTTATCCTCCATGGCTGATAGATCACTTGGTTCGAATTTTTATGTAGCTTCTTATGCAACAAATGCTTCAAGAGTTTCATTTGGTTCAGATAATAAGACGAAAATTTGTTATTGTGGTAAAATTTCTCCATTGAAGATTACTTGAACAAAAATCAATGTAGGAAAATGATTTTATGGTAGGAAGGTTTGGGGTAAGAGTTTTGATTTCATAAATTTAAGATTTTAGCTTTTTTTTATTTTAGTTTACTGACTCTTGAAGTATCGGAGTATCCTCACTATGATCTGAAGCTGAAATTATTAATTCAAATATTGCTTAGTTTATATGCTTTGTCATCATAATTTCCTACCTAACAACTTAATTAGTAAATCCTTATTAATTAAATTTCTCAATTTCATTTGTGTGTATTCAAAATATTGAATTTTCAATTATCTAAAATTTTTTAAATTTAAAATATTTAAATCTTAATATACATATATGAGTATTAAACTTCAATTATTAATTTAACAACTACTTAACTAATTTTTCATGATTTCTAATTAACCACTTAGCTAACAAAACTTATATAAATCTTTATAGCATATCTTATAATTGTTATTTTTCTTAATTCATGTATATGCTCAAATATAGTTACCTATTTTGTAATGAAAACGAGAAAATTCTATTGCCCTTGCACTACTTAAATTTTTCCTTATGTAATTCAACTTAATTTTAATTATTTAGAACTTACCAAGTATTTGAGTTATATAATTTCTCCAAAACTAAAACCTACACTAACGTTTTGTTAAAGATTCATACCCTTGTATCTTTAACTATACAATCCACCACATCAAAGGAGATTCATATATAACACATCACAAGCTCACGGAAAAAAAATTGCCAATTCAATAGTCCAACTAACTACCAAGAGGAGAAGGCGTGAAGCCAACTACAAGGCAGAAACCACTGCCCCTGCAACCCACGCCCCTCCACTTCCACACTTGCTGCAATTGAATTAAAGTTTGGTAAAGAAAAAGAAAACCAAAAGCAAAAAGGCAACAAAAACGGTGACAAGTATTGCCAACAGCTGAGTACTTTTAAGATAAATTTTAGCTTTTAAATCCTTCTAATGTCACCACAACAGCCTGATAACAAGAGCGAAGAAGGAGTTCACCAAGTAAATGAAAATGGCAGCTTACAAAGGCACAACTCAGGAGCAACCCACGGCAAAAAAATAGAACCGAGAACATGAAGAAACAGAGGCACGACAAGGAGCTTTTGAGAAGGGAAGAAAAGGACGAAGCAATCAAAAAGGAAGAGAGTAAGTCGGTTGGCAGAGCATGAATAAAACAAAAGACTAAAATACTAAAATTCTATGAACATGTGTTGTCAATTTTGTATATTAATTGATGGTTTATATATATATATATATATTGTAATATCACTCATTAAATTTTAATTTATTTTATAGATATATAGTATTATTTATTTACCTATAATTCAATTTTCTAATTTTATCGATTGCATACCATATTTCAATATTTACATCAAATTATCATGTTCGGGCTATCACAAATCCAACATCATCAAGTTTTCTCCCACCTTTTATATTCTTGATTTCTTTTAATTTCTTAATTCATTTAAAGTCATTCTAATCAATTAAACCCATGTTTTTCTATTATAACTTCTTGGTTAGCAATCTGATTTCTTTAATTAACATATGAATACATCAATCATACTTATTTTCTTTTTAAGTCTTTTTGTCTAAGGACCCAAAACGTGGCAAGATAGATGGCTGCCAATTTCTCCCTTTTCCCAGCCAACTAGCTTGAAACGGGAAGTTTCATCACAATGGAAGGAGTGGCGGTGAAACATAAAAAAAAAGAATGTGAAATGCATAAAAACAAAACACAAATCAAAGTCAAAAGTTTCATTTGTGTTCCTAATTTAATCCTACTTTATATATATATATATATCTCAATTATTATTATTTTCTAATATTTAATCCTGCACTTATTACACACATAAACAAAAATTAAATGATAATCTTTTAAGTTATTTTTATTTTTGTCACAACCTCAAATGAGAATATGACTGGTTAGAGGAATAAATATTCATACCTCCGTAACCCTGAACATGCAAATAGTATACATCACAATTTAAAAATATATTAAAGTCAATACTATCAAAATGTTATAGAGTTAAAATAAAATCCGGTGTAGACAGTTAAACACAGAACGATTTATGAAAATTTTGCCAGAAGTTCCCTATACGATACAATATATCCATAATATAAACTAATAACCTGGATTCAAGTTCATAGTAATTTGTAATATTAGAATATACAAAAGAGCTACTCTCCTAACAAAATATAACAACACCATCATAATCACAATGTACATGCTATAACTATGCATGATATTCTAAGTGACTGCAAGTACTGTCCTTTCCGCTCCAAGTATGCGATTTTTGAGATATACCTTGCCGTTGCAAAATCAGCAGGTAGCTTTATATAACAATCAACCTCAGTCTCCTGGAAACTAAAACAAATAACCACAAAAAAAAGAGTGAGTCATCAAGACTCAGTGAGTAAATCATGTACCCTATGGGTACTAGCACATGCAACACAATTATCTTAATTTATAACTTATATTCAAATCTATCGGTACACGTACATGATTATACAATCACAGTTCACCTAGTTCACAGTCTCAAATTTGCAAATAGATTATACAAATCAATCAACAATTAAACAAACAACTAAACAAGCAAAAGGCCAACGAGTAACTCAGCCCCGCATACTAGTATCATCCTCTGCCAGGCATTTAAGCGCCCGCACAACAAATTAATTCTCCGTACACAATCCATCCTACCGGGGCTGAGCACTCAATTTAAAAAAATATTTATCAGAGCCAGAATTTCTCATGATTTTAAATCAGGGTATCCTAGGTGCACCTGAATTTTTAATTTCAGAAATGAAAAATCATTTTTCAGAAAATGTTCACGAGTTTACCCTTATCAAACACAATCAATGTCAATCACATATCATTCAATCAAATTGCTAAAATCACTCATCTGCTTAGATTTTAGTATAACTCATATAATTCAAGTATACACGTAATGACACACAAAAATCTGATATCTATAAAGCACATGATTCACTCACTACTCAAGTACGTGATTCGTCGTTCCGTTTATTCAGAATGCCTTCGGTACACTCTGAAGCTGAAAATCATAAATTCATAAGTTATTAATAATCACTTTAAAAATTAATTTGACGATTTATTTATTGTACGTAATTATGTCTAACATATTTTTTAAGCAAGGTTAATTAATTTGATATATTCATTAATTTAACTTCCATAGTTTAATATCACCCAATATATAGTAAATTTAGTCTCTCTCTCTCTCTCTCTCTATATATATATTAAAATTTAACCTTAACTATTTAGTTTGCCAAATTCCTAAAGGTGAATTATTTGTGTGTACATGTACATCTATTACTTGTTCAACATTACTTTTCGTATTTAGGTTCAACATTAAAATTTACTGATTTCTAATTTTTATTCCTTGTATCATTCACCCTAACTAATCTAACAAACATTTTGTTAGTTTAATTAAGTTTCTCAATTCCTCTAATTAAAACCAATCACCCCACAAATTATCACTTTTGGTCCACCACTTGCCTTATTCTTGCCGTTCCCATGCCATAAAACTACCCTTCCCCCCCCCCCCCCCCTCTTTTTTTCCTCTCCTGCTCCACTGATTACACAAAAGAGATAAGCAATTAGCTTGCTGTCCCAAAACAGGGGACAACACCTTGCCCCATCTCACGTACTCATCCCCCTAATATCCCTTAGAGTGAACCCAAATCTCTAATCAATCACAAATTCATACCCCTCTGCAACTACTACAAATGCAACCAGCCACCACAATCAAAGTAAAATTATTACCTCTTATAATTGCAGCCACAAGTAACTGGAAAACAAACAGAAAAAAAAACAGGGCCACTCCACTGTTGGTGACCACACCTTATGCTAGCTAACTTCGGTTCCTTTCCAACTTCCCCTTTCTCACAGCAACACACCATGAGGCGTACAACAGTAGCTGAAATCAACCTGCATACCGTTGACAACAAAGATGAGTTTCACGACGCCTTCATCCTTTCAGCCTCCCATCAGTCATTCATGACAGCAAGAAGGAGATGCACATCTATTCCAGTCGACTGCACACATACACAACCCATCGATTATCACTGTGCAGGAAATAAACACCCTTCCATCTTGGTGCTCTTGACAGGTAACAGCAGCAACTAGAAGTCCCTGGAATTAGCTATGGCGGTGAAGCTTGGACCGTAGGTGCAGAGCAACGAAAGAAAAGTCAAGAAGCTGAAATCAGTAGGAGAAAACTCAACCATACAATATAATATTAATAACTCATGTGTCTCAAAACTCCCCAATTATTTAAATAATTAAGATGTGTAGATATTTTATGGTTTGGATTACTTATTCACTAATTATCTATGTTCCAAAAATGGTACTAAATACACATACATATATATATATATATATATATATAATATACATATACAATTATATACAAGAATTCCAACACACATTAAATTATCGAGTTATCACAATTTAATTTTATTTATTTATTATTATTATTATTATTATTAATTTATTTTTATATCAACCAAAAATATAGTAAAAATTTAATTTCCTAATTACATGTATATACACATATATATACACAAGTGTTTATTTTAATTCTAATTTAAATAAAAAATTTATTCACCTAGTCACACAATTTACTTAAGAATATTCTAACACATATATTAAACTATCGGGTTATAATAATCTCTATTAATTTATACTGTCACTAAGGATGAATAAGCTGTTTAGTTTATTGGAAATATGATTTATTATTATTTTATTGATAATGATAGTTCAATTTAATATTATCATATTTTGTGATATTTACATAGTTGATATTATATATTTGATGAAGGATGAAAAATTAAAAATTTATAATCAAATTTTGAGAATTTAAATCTTTATATATAAATTTTAAAATTAAATATCTATGAATTTTTCTTAGCATTTCTCTCACAATACAAAAATTGTTAATTTTTTAATATTTAAAAATAGATAGAAGAACATATTGTAATTCTAATAAAAATATATTATTTAAAAAATAATAATCAAACACGATTTTAGAAGCTTTAGCCTGGAGCTTGGTCTATTATATATAATGAAAATATGGCTAAATTTAAACACAAAATATGCAAAAAGAAATTACGGGTCAAATGCTTTTTGCCAGTTTGGCTTATTTGAAGATTTGTTAAGTATAGGAAATTTTTTTTGCAGTACCATTAAAAAAAGAAAAGAATCATATTTTTACAAATTGTTCATAGGAAAATTTTATAAAACTTTGACAGGGATAATGACTAATTGACCAGTAGAATTGACCATCACAAGTCTCCACGATGATTCAGACACTCACAACAAGTTCAGACTAATCAGTTGATCAATTTGATGAATAGTAATTCGAGTTAACACTTTATGATATGATATTTTTAATAACATAACTTGTTATTTTTTAGAACCTAAAATAGGATAGGAGATCTTTATACGTAACATTAAATCTGATTTAAGTAACTGGATAATGTAAAATAGTTTGTATCATATAAAAGGGTGTTGTAAGGGAATTTAAATCCATTAGTTTCTCCTAATTAATTTCATGCTCAAAATTAAAAATCCTATTCTACCTGTAAATTAAAAAAAATCAATTATAATCCTTGTCGCACGTTGATTGTTGTTCCAATGCATTGACCAAGATGGGTTATTAAGTCCTTGATCCTTGGCATTTAGATCACCAATTATTAAGCCAATCAAAGTTGAGTTTATGCGGTTATTTCCTTAAGTGTTCATCTTTATGGATGATGAACCTGATAGTTAGAAAAAGAAAAAGAAAGAAACAGACCAACAGAAAGAAAGAAAAAAAAAGAAAAAGCAAGGACTAAGTAAAGACTAAAAAGTAATAAATTGTTTAGTAAAAAAGTTGGAAAAGAAGAAGAAAGAAATTAAGAGAATAAATCTATGTTATATATAAAAGTGGTTTAATGGTAGAAATTTTTAATCTTGTTAAATATCTTTACGAATTGTTATTATTACTAGTTATTTTCAGTTGTTATTTTAAGTCAAATACACTATCCACATTTTATTTTTTTTAATGTTTTGCAATTTTTCACTATTTTAATATTAATAGGATTGTAATTTTTTTAAAACTATTGATTTTATTTTTGCTAATTCTTCTAAATATTCATAAATCTTTAATTTTTCAATAATTATATGCTAATATTAATTAAAATTGCATTTCACAATTTTTTTTTACTTAATAAGTTCTTAACCATCATAATTTTTAGTCCTTATCAAATATATGAATTAAAAAAAGAATATTAAGAGTATAAATTTATGAATTTAATTTTTTTGTTAGATTTATCTATTTGTTTAGGAATATAAAATTGTTTTACTAAAATAAAAGTTATTTGTGTAAATACCGTTATGAGTTTTACTATTACATGAGTATTTTTTTTAGTTCTTATTTTGCTTCAAATAGAATATTTATTTATTTTATATTTTTTTCTTAATTCTTTTTCATTTTAATATTAATAGGATTACAATTATTTTTTTACTATTTATTTTTTTTATATCCTAATTTTTTTCATTATGAATAAATCTACAATTTTCAATAATTATATATCAATAGTAATTAAGATTGAATTTATCAATTTTTTTATTTAATAAGCTGAAAATAATTATAATATTTTTTTAATTCATACTAATTTTACAAATAAAAATTTTAAAAAAATTCTATGTATTAAAATGAAAATATTAAGAGTATTGTTATTCTGATTATGATATTACTGTATTAATTCTGCTTTTATTTTTAGTATTTTTCAAATTTTAATTTTTTATTAATTTAATTTTTCTATTTGTTTATTATAATTAATATAGAGTATTTTTTTAATTAAAAATAATTTATTGATATTTATATAATTAAATATTATAAATACTATTCAAACACAACGTATGTATCAGGAAAACTAGTATATTATATATTTTTAAAGGGACTCTTTAGTCTCTTTGACTTTACTACCGTTAGTTCCACTCCATGGGTTTGGACCTAATTGCACTCTTACTCTAATTAATATTTAATCCATTTAGACAACGACTGAAAAAGTTGGACTTTCTTTTGATATATACTATTCAAGTCTCCTTGACTTTTGGATTACCACTAATCCCAGTAGAAATAATTAGAATGATGAATCTAATATGATATTTGAAGGAATGTTTGGAGTTTGGACTCTATGAATAATATATGAATTAACGAATAGATGAAAATGTTAGTAATTTAACTGAATTAAAAATAAAAAAATCGAGATTGGATTGTTGCACGACTAAAAGTGTTTATATGAGATCTATCCAACCTCGATGATTGTTGTTGTTTAGGATCCCGATCCTCAGTTATAATATTTTACTATGAAAAATTTATAATATTTTAGTATTAGTTTTTCAATAAGTCCTTCTACACCAATCTATCTCAATCTGCTTCGTGGGACCTGATTATAATTTGACAAAAGTTTGTTCATCAAACTCATGATTCCTGAAAACTGCAATAGACGCTAGTAATGGTTGATTCTAAGTGGTTAAGATGCCTTGGATAAAGATGCCGATTCATTAATTTTTGGTATTTTGACACTATATCAAGGAGTAGAGCTCAAATATGTGTCTTAGTTAGAATACAAGAAAAAAAAGTTAAAACCCACATTGTAAGACTTATCTGATCTAAATAATCAAATAATGTGAAATAGCTTTTATCATAAAAAAAATAAAATAAAATAGTTATAACCGAATAATATAAAATAACTTTTATAATAGAAAAGAGTTTTGTAACTGAATTTAAACGCATAATCTTTTTCTAATTATTTTTTATTTCAAAATTAAAAATCCTCTTCTATCTGTAAATAAAAATAATTACAAATCTTGTTGCAAGTTGGTTGTTGTTGTTGTTCCAATGCATAACCAACATGGCATATTAAGTCCCCGATCCTTGACATTTAGATTACCATTAATTAAGCTAATCAAAGTTGAGTTTATCCGGTTATTTCTTTTTAAGTGCTCATGTTTTTGGATGATGAACCCAATAGTTAGAAAAAGAAAAAGCAAAAGCAAAAGAAGAAAAAAAAAGAAAAAGCAAAAGCAAAAGAAGAAAAAAAAGAAAAAAAAGAAAAAGCAAAAGCAAAAGAAGAAAAGAAAGAAAAAGCAAGGACTAAGTAAAGACTAAAAAATAATAAATTGTTTAGTAAAAAAGTTGAAAAAGAAGAGGAAAGAAATTAAGAGAATAAATATATTATATATCTTTAACACTTTTTCTATGTGGATTTGTTAGGAATATTTATCTAAAATAAATGGTTACATGTTACACGACTTGATGCAAAGTAGCGTGGCGACACTCATTATAAATTGTTAATATTTAGGTTTACAGTTAATGGCTTTTATCAAACTATCTCGTTAACATAATAAATATAGATATTAGAATTGTATTTTAACTAATGTGAGTGGTGTACAATATAAAATGAATATATGATATAATTATCTTATATTGTCAATAATTGTTATATATATTATTTTATTGAGCGATTAAGAGTGTTCAAATTAATTTATATATATCTCACTAATAGAATATTGTAATTAAAATATAATATGATGCATGAACGTGTTAAAGAGACTCTTTAGTTCCATTCCTTGGGTTTGGACCTAATTGCACTCTTACAGTAATGAATATTTAATCCATTTAGATAATGACTGAAAAAGTTTGTCTTTCCTTTGATATATACTATTCAAGTCTCCTTGACTTCGAATTTGGTTAAAAAGTTCCCCTTGATAACAGAAGTGGGCACAATGCAAAAATCTGACAAGTCTCAAAATCTCCAACAATAATCTTTCTGGTAGCATACCGCCAGATATTGGGGAGGCCACCCAGCTAGGTGTGCTTCACCTCTCTTCAAATCATCTAACTAGAGAAATTCCAAAGGAATTGGGAAGGTTAGCATCATTAATTGAACTTCAGATAAGTGGCAATCATTTGTCAGGGAACGTTCCTTCGGAATTTGGATTGCTAAAGGATCTTGCACTTCTGGACTAGGCGGCAAATAATTTAAGGGGCACAATCCCAAACCAACTTGGTGGGCTCATCAAGTTACTGCATTTGAACTTGAGCAAAAATCAACTCGAGCAAAGTATTCCTTCTGAGATAGGCTACATGATTTCCTTTCAAAATCTTGACCTTGCTGGAAACTCATTGGTTGGAAGAATACCATCACCACTAGGACAATTGAAACGCTTGGAAACATTGAACCTTTCACAGAATAACCTCACTGGATCCCTTCCAAGTACCTTTGATGGATTAGTATCCTTGACATCTGTTGATATTTCTTACAACCAATTACAAGGATCACTTCCCAGCATCGAGGCCTTTCACAATGCTACAATTGAAGCATTGAGAAATAATAAAGGTTTGTGCGGTAATATCTCTGGCTTGGAGGCATGTCCCATAACTCACAATCCTCCAGGTCAAAGAAGAAAGAATGTCGTGCTGATAGTTTTGTTCCCTGTCATAGGTACACTATTCCTCATGTTTCTTCTTCTTGGAATTTCATATATGCTTTACCAAAAAGTAAGGAAAACAGAAAACCAACCGCAAGAAGAACCAATTCAAAATCTTTTTGCAGTTTGGAGCTATGATGGAAAAATAGTGTATGAAAACATCGTCGAAGCAACAGAGGAATTTGATAGCAAATATTGCATTGGTGTTGGAGGGTGTGGAAGTGTTTACAGAGCAGAACTACCGACAGGCCAAGTAGTTGCTGTGAAAAAACTTCATTTAGAAACGGATGACAGAATGTTCTCAATTCTGAAATCTTTTGTTGCTGAGATTCGGGCATTGACAGAAATAAGGCATCGTAACATTGTTAAACTATTTGGGTTTTGTTCACATCCTCGACATTCCTTCTTGGTTTATGAATACTTGGAAGGGGGGAGCTTGGATAAGATACTAAAGAGTGTGGAAAAAGCAATTGCATTGGACTGGGATACGAGAATCAACATGGTTAAAGGTGTGGCCAATGCTCTATACTATATGCACCACAGCTGCTCACCTCCTATAATTCATCGTGACATATCTAGCAAGAATATTCTCCTAAATTTGGACTACGAAGCTCACATCTTCGACTTTGGAACCACTAAGATTCTGAATCCAGACTCATTTAATTGGACCTCATTTGCAGGCACCTTTGGGTACTCCGCTCCAGGTCAGTTTTCTTTTATTCTTAGTTAAATTTTCTTCAATTTGTGCAAATAATTATATTTGCGTTTTGAAATCTATAATCTCTTTGAGAATTTGTTGGACTAATAAATCTTGTGATATTGCCTTAAGCTTGATGAGTTTTAGAAGTCTTCATTGCAGAGCTAGCTTACACAACGGTTGTGAATGAGAAATGCGATGTGTATAGCTATGGAGTTTTGACCTTGGAAGTGGTATTGGGACAGCATCCAGGGTATCTTATCTCTTCTTTGTTTTCACCGTCTTCTTCATCAGTGTGTTCAACAGCAAGGAATTTGCTGTTGAAGGAAGTCTTGGACCAACGGATTTCTTTTCCAACAAATCTAATTACTGAGGAAATCATCTCAGTAGCCAAGCTAGCTTTAGCTTGCTTGAACGAAAGCCCTCGTTCTCGGCCATCCATGGAACAAGTTTGTAAGGAGCTATCAATTCCAAACCCAGCTTCTTCAGTAGAGTTGAACATGATAACGCTTGGGGACCTCTTTGATTTAAAAGATTGATAAAACTCCTCTATTTCTTCCAAGATGACAGAACTTTTAGCCATTCTGGCCTAACTATACATGTTTATGGAGTTTTTCTTGTTCTTTCTATCATTCTTTTTTAATGCTATAGAGATTCATGTATATGGACTTGTTTATCAGATTTGCTAAAGTTGTAATGTGAAGTGGTTATGTGTATCTTTAAGATATGCAGTCAGTATTACTTTTGTGCAAAGAATCTAATTCATTCCAAGTTTTTTAAGTAATTGAAAAATGAGCTCTCAGCCTTGGTATTAAAATAAAAAATAAAAAAAATTTGAGATTGGAGCTCACACGTTCAACAGTTTTTATATGAATAAATACATGATATGCTGGATGAATAAAATGTTCTATATAAGCCTTGGTATTATTTTCTAGTAATAATAAATTCTCATAATAGTTTAACTCTTTTTGTTTATAAAGTTTATTATTTATTGAGTAAAGTATACTTTATCTCCCTATGATTAGATTTATTCCCAAAGCATCCATGTGATTTATTTTGTCAAAAACCACCCCTTTTAGTTTGGGCCAAATTTTATGTTGATGGAATTTGTCAAACTTAACTCATTTACACACATATGTAGACGCACATGAGTGTGCTGTTGGAACAAAAAGCAAGTTTCAACACCCTTAACCCCCAAATCCCAAAATTTTCCCTAATTCTTCAAATCCTAAAATTCCCAAATTCCTAGTACCTCAAATCTTTCCTACTTTATTCTCTATTGATTATCTCAATAATTGTTCTTATCCTCCGTGGCTGATAGATCACTTGGTTCTAATTTTTATGTAGCTTCTTATGCAACAAATGCTTCAAGAGTTTCATTTGGTTCAGATAATAAGACGAAAATTTGTTATTGTGGTGAAATTTCTCCATTGAAGATTACTTGAACAAAAATCAATGTAGGAAAATGATTTTATGGTAGGAAGGTTTGGGGTAAGAGTTTTGATTTCATAAATTTAAGATTTTAGCTTTTTTTATTTTAGTTTACTGACTCTTGAAGTATCAGAGTATCATCGCTATGATCTAAAGCTGAGAATCATTAATTCAAATATTGCTTAGTTTATATACTTTGTCATCATAATTTCCTACCTAACAACTTAATTAGTAAATCCTTATTAATTAAATTTCTCAATTTCATTTGTGTGTATTCAAAATATTGAATTTTCAATTATCTAAAATTCTTTAAATTTAAAACATTTAAATCTTAATATACATATATGAGTATTAAACTTCAATTATTAATTTAACAACTACTTAACTAATTTTTCATGATTTCTAATTAACCACTTAGCTAACAAAACTTATATAAATCTTTATAGCATATCTTATAATTGTTATTTTTCTTAATTCATGTATATGCTCAAATATAGTTACCTATTTTGTAATGAAAACGAGAAAATTCTATTGCCCTTGCACTACTTAAATTTTTCCTTCTGTAATTCAACTTAATTTTAATTATTTAGAACTTACCAAGTATTTGAGTTATATAATTTCTCCAAAACTAAAACCTACACTAACGTTTTGTTAAAGATTCATACCCTTGTATCTTTAACTATACAATCCACCACATCAAAGGAGCTTCATATATAACACATCACAAGCTCACGGAAAAAAAATTGCCAAAAGCAGAAAGGCAACAAAAACGGTGACAAGTATTGCCAACGGCTGAGTACTTTAAGATAAATTTTAGCTTTTAAATCCTTCTAATGTCACCACAACAGCCTGACAACAAGAGGGAAGAAGGAGCTCACCAAGTAAATGAAAATGGCAGCTTACAAAGGCACAACTCAGGAGCAACCAACGGCAAAAAAATTGAACCGAGTTAAACCCATGTTTTTCTATTATAACTTCTTGGTTAGCAATATGATTTCTTTAATTAACATATGAATACATCAATTATACTTATTTTCTTTAAGTCTTTTTGTCTAAGGACCCAAAACGTGGCAAGAGAGATGGCTGCCAATTTCTCCTTTTTCCCAGCGTAACTAGCTAAAAACAAAACACAAGTCAAAGTCAAAAGTTTTATTTGTGGTCCTAATTTAATCCTACTTTTACTTTTACATATATATATCTCAATTATTATTATTTTCTTAATATTTAATCATGCACTTATTACACACATCAATCAAAATTACACAAGTAACTTTCAAGTTGTTTTTATTTTATTTTATTTTATTTATTTATTTATTTCTTTATTATTATTATTATTATTAATTTTTTTATATCAACCAATAATATAGTGAAAATTTAATTTCTTAATTACATGTATATACACACATATATATATATACACAAGTGTTTATTTTAATTCTAATTTAAATTAAAAAAATTTATTCACTTAGTCACACAATTTACATAAGAATATTCTAACGCATATATTAAACTATCAGGTTATAACAATCTCTATCAATTTATATTGTCACTAAGGGATGAATGAGCTCTTTAGTTTATTGGAAGTATGATTTATTATTATTTTATTGATAATGATCGTCCAATTTAATATTATCATATTTTGTGATATTTACATAGTTGATATTATATATTTGTTGAAGGATGAAAAATTAAAAATTTATAATCAAATTTTGAGAGTTTAAATCTTTATATATAAATTGTAAAATTAAATACCTATGAAATTTTCTTAACATTTCTCTCACAATACAAAAATTGTTAATTTTTAAATATTAAAAAATAGATAGAAGAACATATTGTAATTCTAATAAAAATATATTATATATATTATTTTAAAAATAATAATCAAACACGATTTTAGAAGCTTTGGCCTGGAGCTTGGTCTATATTATATAATGAAAATATGGCTAAATTTAAACACAAAATATGCAAAAGAAATTACGGGTCAAATGCTTTTTGCCTCTTTGGCTTATTTGAAGATTTGTTAAGTATAGGAAATTTTTTTTGCAGGACCATTAAAAAAAGAAAAGAATCATATTTTTACAAATTGTTTGTAGGAAAATTTTATAAAACTTTAACGGGGATGATGACTAATTGACCAGTAGAATTGACCATTACAAGTCTCCACGATGATTCAGACACTCACAACAAGTTCAGACTAATTCGGTGATTAATTTGATGAATAGCGATTTAAGTTAACACTTTATGATGCGATATTTTTAATAATATAACTTACTTTTATTGAGAAACTAAAATGAGACAGGAGATCTTGATACGTAACATTAGATCTGATTTAAGTAACTAAATAATGTAAAATAGTTTTTATCATATAAAAGGGTGTTGTAACAGAATTTAAATCCATTATTTTCTCCTAATTAATTTCATGTTCAAAATTAAAAATCCTGTTCTACTTGTAAATTAAAAAAAATCAATGATAATCCTTGTCGCACGTTGGTTGTTGTTCCAATGCATTGACCAAGATGAGTTATTAAGTCCTCGATCCTTGACATTTAGATCACCAATTATTAAGCCAATCAAAGTTGAGTTTATGCGGTTATTTCTTTAAGTGTTCATCTTTGTGGATGATGAACTTGATAGTTAGAAAAAGAAAAAGAAAGAAAAAGCAAGGACTAAGTGAAGACTAAAAAGTAATAAATTGTTTAGTAAAAAAAGTTGGAAAAGAAGAAGAAAGAAATTAAGAGAATAAATCTATGCTATATATAAAAGTGGTTTAATGGTAGAAATTTTTAATCTTCTTAAATATCTTTATGATTTGTTATTATTACTAGTTATTTTTAGTTGTTATTTTAAGTCAAATACACTATTCAGATATTTTTTTAAAATTTTTTTGTAATTCTTCACTATTTTAATATTAATAGGATTGTAATTTTTTTTAAGCCTATTGATTTTATTTTTACTAATTCTTCTAAATATTCATAAATCTTTAATTTTTCAATAATTATATGCTAATATTAAGTAAAATTGCATTTCACAATTTTTGTTTTTACTTAATAAGTTCTTAACCATCATAATTTTTAGTCCTTATCAAATATATGAATTAAAAATAATAATATTAAGAGTATAAATGTCATTAATATATATATAAATTTATGAATTTAATTTTTTTGTTAGATTTATCTATTTGTTTAGGAATATAAAATTATTTTACTAAAATAAAATTTATTTGTTTAAATATCGTTATGAGTTTTTACTATTAGATGAATATTTTTTTTAGTTCTTATTTTGCTTCCATTAGAATATTTATTTATTTTATATTTGTTTCTTAATTCTTTTCTATTTTAATATTAATAGGATTGCAATTATTTTTACTATTTATTTTTTTATATCCTAATTTTTTTCATTATTAATAAATCTACAATTTTCAATAATTATATATCAATAGTAATTTAGATTGAATTTATCAATTTTTTTTATTTAATAAGCTGAAAATAATTATAATATTTTTTTAATTCAAACTAATTTTATAAATAAAAATTTTAAGAAAATTCTATGTATTAAAAAGAAAATATTAAGAGTATAGTTATTCTGATTATGATATTATTGTATTAATTCTTCTTTTATTTTTAGTATTTTTAAAAAATTAATTTTTTAGTAATTAAATTTGTCTATTTGTTTATTATAATTAATATAGAATATTTTTTTAACTTAAAATAATTTAGTTAATATGTATATTAATTATTGATTAAATATTATAAATACTATTCAAGGGCAACGCGTGTTGGGAAAGTTAGTATATTATATATCTTTAAAGGGACTCTTTAGTCTCTTTGACTTTACTACCGTTAGTTCCACTCCATGGGTTTGGACCTAATTGCACTCTTACTCTAATTAATATTTAATCCATTTAGACAACGACTGAAAAAGTTTGTCTTTCTTTTGATATATACTATTCAAGTCTCCTTGACTTTTGGATTACCACTAATCCTAATAGAAATAATTAGAATGATTAATCTAATATGATATTTGAAGGAATGTTTGGAGTTTGGACTAGATGAATAATATATGAATTAACGAATAGATGAAAATGTCAGTAATTTAATTGAATTAAAAAAAAAATCGAGATTGGATTGTTGTACGAGTAAAAGTGTTTATATGAGATCTATCGCTGTTTAGGATCCCGATCCTCAATTATAATATTTTACTATGAAAAATTTATAATATTTTACTATTAGTTTTTCAATAAGTCCTTCTACACCCAATCTATCTCAATCTGCTTCGTGGAACCTGATTATAATTTGACAAAAGTTTGTTCATCAAACTCATGATTCCTGAAAACTGCAATAGACACTAGTAATGGTTGATTCTAAGTGGCTAAGATGCCTTGGATAAAGATGCCGATTCATTAATTTTTGGTATTTTGACACTATATCAAGGAGTAGAGCTCAAATATGTGTCTTAGGTTAGATTACAAGAAAAAAAAGTTAAAACTCACATTGTAAGACTTATCTGATCTAAATAATCAAATAATGTGAAATAGCTTTCATCATAAAAAAAATAAAATAAAATAGTTATAACCAAATAATATAAAATAACTTTTATAATAGAAAAGAGTGTTGTAACTAAATTTAAACCCATAATCTTTTTCTAATTATTTTTTATTTCAAAATTAAAAATCCTCTTCTATCTGTAAATAAAAATAATTACAAATCTTGTTGCAAGTTGGTTGTTGTTCCAATGCATAACCAACATGGCATATTAAGTCCCCGATCCTTGACATTTAGATTACCATTAATTAAGCTAATCAAAGTTGAGTTTATCCGGTTATTTCTTTTTAAGTGCTCATGTTTTTGGATGATGAACCCAATAGTTAGAAAAAGAAAAAGCAAAAGCAAAAGAAGAAGAAAAAGATAAAGCAAAAGCAAAAGAAGAAAAAAAAAGAAAAAGCAAAAGCAAAAGAAGAAGAAAAAGATAAAGCAAAAGCAAAAGAAGAAAAAAAAAGAAAAAGCAAAAGCAAAAGAAGAAAAAAAAAAGAAAAAGCAAAAGAAGAAGAAAAAGAAAAAGCAAAAGCAAAAGAAGAAAAAAAGAAAAAGCAAGGACTAAGTAAAGACTAAAAAATAATAAATTGTTTAGTAAAAAAGTTGAAAAAGCAGAGAAATGAAATTGAGAGAATAAATATATTATATATCTTTAAACTTTTTCTTTGTGGATTTGTTAGGAATATTTATCTAAAATAAATGGTTACATGTTACACGACTTAATGCAAAGTAGCGTGGCGACACTCATTATAAATTGTTAATATTTAGGTTTACAGTTAATAGCTTTTATCAAACTATCTCATAAACATAATAAAAATAGATATTAGAATTGTATTTTAACTAATGTGAGTGGTGTAAAATATAATATGAATATATGATATAACTATCTTATATTGTCAATAATTTTTATATATATTGTTTTATTGAACGATTAAGTGTGTTCAAATTAATTTATATATATCTCACTAACAGAAATATTGTAATTAAAATATAATATGATGCATGAACGTGTTAAAGAGATTCTTTAGTTCCATTCCATGGGTTTGGACCTAATTGCACTCTTACGGTAATGAATATTTAATCCATTTAGACAATGACTGAAAAAGTTTGTCTTTCTTTTGATATATACTATTCAAGTCTCCTTGACTTCGAATTTGGTTAAAAAGTTCCCCTTGACTTTTGAATTGTCACTAATCCAAGTGGAAATAAAAATGATTAATCAGATATGAATTTGAATGTATGTTTAGAGTTTGGACCACATGAATTAACGAATAAATGAATATGTCAATAATTCTAAGCATATCATGTATATATATATAGTTTACATGTCATGTGCTGCAATCATATTTATATGATTCGTAAATTAATTTATAAAATTATTTTCATAATTAATTTTCTTTTCACTATGCATATATTTTAAATATTTTACTTATATTGTTGCATGCTTCAACATTGAAACTCATTAAAGAAAAAACTTTTTAGATTTGAAAATTAAAAAAAAAAAAAAAAAAAGAAAGATCCATAATTTTATTTTGCAAAATTTCAAGTGCACAGCTATAAATAATTTTAATCTATAATGAGGAAAAAAAAGAAAAGAATAATTAGAGTAAGGATATTTATCAAAATTCTGATTAAGGTTTAGAGATAACTATTCTCTTTTTTAGTATATTATTTGAATTAAAACTATATTAAAAAGTCAAATGACACATAAAGGTGTTATGACTTTTAATATAATAAGTATAGATATAGATATAATAAATAAACAAATTTATATGTATTTACACTGCTTTCAAATTTTTTATAATTCAACTTTCATTTCCATATTTAAGTAACCATTTTGAAAATTTATTTTGTTTCTTGTCACATTTCTCTTTATTAATCACATGCACATGCTAAATAATATTTTTTTTTTAAAGTTAAAATGTGTTAATTAGCCAATTTTAAAAAATAAAATATGAATTATCGTGTGAGAGTGTAATTATTAATAAGTTACTTTATGTAATTATTTTAATTAATAAAATTACTTAATTTATATGAGTAGGTAGAATAATGAGCAGTTATTAAGGGATACAAATTATATTTTAATTTTTTAAACTAATTTATGTGAATTAATTTATATTTATTTTAAAGTAAAAGATTATAAAGTTTTTTTTAACTCGTAGAATAGAATAGATATTGATTATTATTTAAAGAAAAAAAAAATTATAATCCCCACATACTTTCCTCTCTTTTTTATTTGGTAATATTTAAGTGCGTGGAGCAGCTCAGGTAAATTATGGCTCATGTTATGTTTTTACTTATCCAAGCGTACACAACTTCCAAGTTCCAACAAAAATAGACAGGTCTCTCCTTCTCTCTCGCTCAGCTCTCTAAACAAGAAGAATCCCAGAATGCTTATACGAGATATACTCTCACGCAAACTCCATCAAACACTTTGAAAACTAGTTTCAATGTTTTGTGCATTACTAGTTTCAACATTGAAACTCATTAAAGAAAAAACTTTTTAGATTTGAAAATTAAAAAAAAAAAAAAAAAGAAGAAAGATCGATAATTTTATTTTGCAAAATTTCAAGTGCACAACTATAAATAATTTTAATCTATAATGACGAAAAAAAAAAATAATCAGAGTAAGGATATTTATCAAAATTCTGATTAAGGTTTTCTTTTCACTCAGTTCATAATAGATAATTATACTTGTGAAATAGTTAAATAAAGTTCTAATGAAGTATTAGAAAAAATCTAAATAAATAAACTACAAAGTCAATTAGATTTAAATCTTGTGGTTGGTTCAATTTAATTATTATTAAAAACTTATTAACATAAAATAAACACAATAATAGTTACAATCCAATAACTAAGAAACCTTGTTAAATTCAATACCATACATCAAAAAATAATAATAAAAAAAAAAAAACTTAAATGATCAAGTGTAATAATATACTCCTACAGAATTAAGAACAAGGCGTATGAGATATTGTAAGACCTTTATGTGATAAAATAAAATGAGATGTGAAATTTAATATGTGTTAATTTATAAATAACTTATTAAATATAATTTTTTAATTATTGTTAAAATTTATTAATATAAATGAAAAATAATAATTACAATCCTATGATAAAAATAAAATTTGAGATTAACAATTTAATTTTATGTTAAATTGTAGATAATTTGCTAAATATAAAGAATTAATTATTATTAGAGTCCATTATTATTAAAAGTTTATTCATATAAAAAAAAATTATAATTCTATTACCATATATAAAGATAGAGAAGATTTAGTAAAACAATCATATTACTAATGAAGTTAATTGTTGGATATAAATACTCCTTCATGTAGTTACAGTAACTCACATTCACATGCATTTGCTGGTTTGCTTTAAAAACTCACCAAAATCATGGTTTCATCATCTGGCAATTCCATATCTAATCAGCTTTTACCATTCTGGGGATCCTGTGTTTTTCTTCCATTGTCCTTGTGTTAGTTCATTCCTTCCAAATTTCTACTTCTGTACTTTTTCCCACAATCTCATGCCTCTTTTACTAATGTTTCTGCAGTTACCAATGTAGCTGCAGCAAAAAAAGCGAGAAGCAAACTTTTTCGTATTCCTATTCAAGTCTTCCTTCACTTTGTTTTTTGGTAAAATGTGTCCATGACTTTTGGGTCACAAGAGTTAGTTTTGGAGTCAGGGTTTGAATTATTTGAATGTTAGGAACACAATCAAAGTATTATATATATATATATATATTTTAAATAAAAACCATCATACAAAATGTATCTAAATTATTGGAAAAAAATTTTAAAAAAATTTGGAACATGACCCAGTTTCAATGTGATTCAAAATTATCATCTTTCTTCTTCTTTACAATTGACTTAAATTAACAAACAAATTATTACATGGCACCTTTAAAAACGTGTATTCCAATTCGAAGTCACGGACCCCGAAAATGAAATATGAACATAAGAAGACAAAGACCATGTAATTTTGAGTCAACTCCCAATTTTCTTTTTCCATTAATTGTTGTGTATAAATACTCTTTCATGCAGTTACAGGCACTCAAATTCACTAGCATGGATCTACGGGTTTGATTTAAAAACTCACCCAAATCATGGTTTCATCATGTGGAAATTCCATCTCCATTCAGCTTTTACCATTTTGGGGGTTTCTTCCTGTGTTCTTCTTCCATATCTTTGTGTTAGTTCATTCCTTCCAAATTTCTGCTTCTGTAGTTTTCCCCTACAACTCACACCTCTTTTCTTAGTTTCTCTCTAGTTACCAATGAAAGCTGTAGCAAAGTGGAAGAGAAGCAAATGCTCTTGTAAAGTGGAAACACAAGCCTTGACAATCCAAGCCAAGCCTTATTATCTTCATGGAGTAATGGTAGTAGTACTCCTTGCAATTGGGTTGGAATTTTATGCAATGAGTCCAATTCAGTTACTCACATAAATCTGGGGAATTTAGGTCTTAGAGGAAGACTTGACAGTCTCAATTTCTCATCCTTTCCAAACCTTAACACTCTTAATGTATCAACCAACTCATTTTATGGAGATATTCCACATCAAATTGGTGAACTCAAAAAGCTCCAAACTATTGATCTTGCTTACAATAAGCTTTCTGGGGGTTTTCCCAAAATCATTGGTAACCTTTCCAGACTCTCCTATCTTTCTCTTGCTTTCAATAATCTCTCCGGCTCTATTCCATCTGAGATTTCCCAATTGACAAGTCTTCTTAATGCGCAACTGCAAAATAGTGGTTTCAGTGGCTCTATTCCTCGTGAGATAGGTAAGTTGAAAAACTTAATGTTTCTGAACCTAAGTAGCAACCAATTCTCTGACTATATTCCTCGAGAAATTGGAATGCTGAGAAATCTGATTGAGCTTGATTTGTCACAAAATTACATCTCTGATAGAATCCCCAGTACCATTGGAAACTTGAGCAATTTATACTCTCTTTACCTCTATGCCAACAATCTCTCGGGTTCCATTCCAGAGGAAGTGGGAAAGCTGAGTAAATTAAGTATCCTTCAGTTATTACAAAATAATCTCAGAAGTCTAATCCCAGTCTCTATAGGGAACTTGACCGAATTAACTAATCTTCGTCTTGACGACAACAATCTTTCTGGATCAATTCCTTCCTCAATTGGAACTTGACAAAGCTTACCACATTGATCTTGTCTATCAACAATCTTTCTGGATCAATTCCTTCCTCAATTGGAACCTTGACAAAGCTTACCACATTGATCCTGTCTATCAACAATCTTTCTGGATCAATTCCTTCCTCAATTGGAACCTTGACAGAGCTTACCACATTGTACCTATCTATGAACAATCTTTCTGGATCAATTCCTTCCTCAATTGGAAACTTGACAATGCTCACCCAATTATATTTGCATACGAACAATCTTTCTGGATCAATTCCTTCCTCAATTGGAACCTTGACAATGCTCAGCCAATTAGACCTTGCTATGAAAAATCTTTCTGGATCAATTCCTTCCTCAATTGGAACCTTGACAATGCTCACCGACTTGGGATTGCTCGGCAACAGAATTGGTGGCACTGTTCCACCAGAAATAAATAACCTTACCAATTTGGTGAATTTGCAGTTAAGTGATAATAATTTGTATGGTCATTTGCCTACACAAATTTGTCTTGGTGGGTCACTTACACATTTTAGTGCTAAAGAAAACCACTTCACTGGTCCAGTTCCAGCAAGCTTGAAGAATTGCAGCAGCTTGAGAAGAGTCAGGCTTGAACACAACCAGCTAACAGGAAATATAACAGATGCTTTCGGCGTATATCCAAACTTGTACTATATGGGTCTGAGCAACAATAAATTGAGTGGCGGGGCTTTCATCGAAGTGGGCACAATGCAAAAATCTGACAAGTCTCAAAATCTCCAACAATAATCTTTCTGGTAGCATACCACCAGAAATTGGGGAGGCCACCCAGCTAGGTGTGCTTCACCTCTCTTCAAATCATCTAACTGGAGAAATTCCAAAGGAATTGGGAAGGTTAGCATCATTAATTGAACTTCAGATAAGTGGCAATCATTTGTCAGGGAAAGTTCCTTCAGAATTTGGATTGCTAAAGGATCTTGCACTTCTGGACTTGGCGGCAAACAATTTAAGGGGCACGATCCCAAACCAACTTGGTGGGCTCATCAAGTTACTGCATTTGAACTTGAGCAAAAATCAACTCGAGCAAAGTATTCCTTCTGAGATAGGCTACTTGATTTCCCTTCAAAATCTTGACCTTGCTGGAAACTCATTGGTTGGAAGAATACCATCACCACTAGGACAATTGAAACGCTTGGAAACATTGAACCTTTCACATAATAACCTCACTGGATCCCTTCCAAGTACCTTTGATGGATTAGTATCCTTGACATCTGTTGATATTTCTTACAACCAATTACAAGGATCACTTCCCAACATCGAGGCCTTTCACAATGCTACAATTGAAGCATTGAGAAATAATAAAGGTTTGTGCGGTAATATCTCTGGCTTGGAGGCATGTCCCAAAATAATAAGTCATAATCCTCCAGGTCAAAGAAGAAAGAATGTCGTGCTGATAGTTTTGTTCCCTGTCTTAGGTACACTATTCCTCATGTTTCTTCTTCTTGGAATTTCATATATGCTTTACCAAAAAGTAAGGAAAACAGAAAACCAACCGCAAGAAGAACCAAAGCAAAATATTTTTGCAGTTTGGAGCTATGATGGAAAAATAGTGTATGAAAACATCGTCGAAGCAACAGAGGAATTTGATAGCAAATATTGCATTGGTGTTGGAGGGTGTGGAAGTGTTTACAGAGCAGAACTACCGACAGGCCAAGTAGTTGCTGTGAAAAACTTCATTCAGACACGGATGACAGAATGTTCTCAATTCTGAAATCTTTTGTTGTTGAGATTCGGGCATTGACAGAAATAAGGCATCGTAACATTGTTAAACTATTTGGGTTTTGTTCACATCCTCGACATTCCTTCTTGGTTTATGAATACTTGGAAGGGGGGAGCTTGGATAAGATACTAAAGAGTGTGGAAAAAGCAATTGCATTGGACTGGGATACGAGAATCAACATAGTTAAAGGTGTGGCAAATGCTCTATACTATATGCACCACAGCTGCTCACCTCCTATAATTCATCGTGACATATCTAGCAAGAATATTCTCCTAAATTTGGACTACGAAGCTCACATCTCCGACTTTGGAACCACTAAGATTCTGAATCCAGACTTATCTAATTGGACCTCATTTGCAGGCACCTTTGGGTACTCCGCTCCAGGTCAGTTTTCTTTTATTCTTAGTTAAATTTTCTTCAATTTGTGCAAATAATTATATTTGCGTTTTGAAATCAATAATCTATTTGAGAATTTGTTGGAGTAATAAATCTTATGATATTGCTTTAAGCTTGATAAGTTTTGGAAGTCTTCATTGCAGAGCTAGCTTACACAACGATTGTGAATGAGAAATGCGATGTGTATAGCTATGGAGTTTTGACCTTGGAAGTGGTATTGGGACAGCATCCAGGGTATCTTATCTCTTCTTTGTTTTCACCGTCTTCTTCATCAGTGTGTTCAACAGCAACGAATTTGTTGTTGAAGGAAGTCTTGGACCAACGGATTTCTCTTCCAACAAATCTAATTGCTGAGGAAATCATCTCAGTAGCCAAGTTAGCTTTAGCTTGCTTGAACGAAAGCCCTCGTTCTTGGCCATCCATGGAACAAGTTTGTAAGGAGCTATCAATTCCAAACCCAGCTTCTTCAGTAGAGTTGAACATGATAACGCTTGGGGACCTGTTTGATCTAAAAGATTGACAGAACTCCCCCATTTCATCCAAGATGGCAGAACTTTTAGGCATTCTGGCCTAACTATATATGTTTATAGAGTTTTTCTTGCTCTTTCTGTCATTCTATTTTAATGCTGTTGAGATTCGTAAATATGGACTTGTTTATCAGATTTGCTAAAGTTGTAATGTGAAGTAGTTATGTGTATCATTAAGAAATGCAGTCAGTATTAATTTTGTGCAAAGAAACTGATTCATTCCAAGTTTTTTTGGCAGTTGAAAAATGGGCTATCAGCCTTGGTATTAAAAAATAAATAAAAATTGAGATTGGATCTCACACGTTTAACAATTTTTATATGAATAAAATGTGCTATAAGCCTTGGTATTATTTTTAGTAATAATAAATTCTCATAATAGTTTAACTCTTTTTGTTTATTAAGTTTATTATTTATTGAGTAAAGTATACTTTACCCCCATGATTAGACTTATTCCGAAACCCATGCATGTGGTTCATTTTGTCCAAAATCACCCCCTTGTAGTTTGGAACAAATTTTCTTTTGACGGAATCTATCAAACTTAACCATTTGCATACACGTGCAGAGCATATAAGTGTGCCGTTGGAACAAAAAGCGAGTTTCGACACCCTTAACCCCCATATCCCTAATTTTCCCCAATTCTTCAAGTCCCAAAATTCTCAAAGCCCTAATACCTCAAATCCTTCCTACTTCATTCTCTATTGATTATCTCAGTAATTGTTCTTATCCTCCATGGCTGATAGATCACTTGGGTCTAGCTTTTCTGTAGCTTCTTATGCAACAAATGCTTCAAGGGTTTCATAAAATTTGGGTACGAATTCGGTTCAGATAATAAGATGAAAATTTGTTATTATGGTGAACTTTCTCCATTAAAGACTATTTGGACAAAAAAAATAATGTAAGAAATTTTTTTTATGGTTGTGGAAGGTTTGGGGTAAGAGTTTTGATTTCATAAATTTAGAAATTTAGGTTGTTCTTATTTTAGTTTACTGACTCTTGATCTTTTTTATATAATAGAGATCAAAATCCTACAAATTTTTTTTGAATAGTTTGATCCTGAAATTTGTAGTCACGGAATTGAAATTATAAAGGAACTCATTCAACAGAATGATGCATTACAATTAGAGTTTAAAAAAATTTGTGAAGATTATTAAAAAAAGAGGAAGGGTTTGGTAGCTATTGTAGCATCATATGACCTTAAAGCTGGAATGAATAATGAGAAAGCTGCAAAAGCCTTCAAAGCCCTCCAAGAAGCTGAAATGAAAGGCAAAAAAATTTGTGCATTGTTGTTTTTGACATGGATAGTAATTGTAGGTTATGTTTTGTTAAAATTGTTAAATGAGATAGGATGTGAGGGACATGTGACTTGTTAAAATTGATGGTTAGAAATAAGATATAGTGAGAGTATTTGGGTTAGGATTATGACCGATTAACCTTGATATACTTTTTGTATAAATTCATTGTAATATATCATAAGTGTGTATGAGATTTCAATGATAATGAAAATAGAGCATCAAAGCTCTATTTTTTTATCAAATAGATATATCTTTTTCATTGTCATACTTATATATCATTCTATCATAGATAAGTATGAAGGAATTAAAGAACACAAAAAAATAATGATTGAAAGATATTGATCATTAAAACAAAATCATCATTATAACATAATCATCCTTATCATTCTTAATACATAACTAAATTAGAAAACATGATCATCATAATCATCCGTAATACATAAGTCTTAACAAAATAAACATTTTCATATTATTGACAATGTACTTAAAATAAATACACATATGCATAACCATTCTTTTCATTTTTATTTTTTTTTACACCTTTTCCTTCTATACTTTGTTGGTTTTGTTATGGTTGAATTGATATTATGTGGCGATGTTGAGTTAGTTCTTATGGTCTACAAGATGGTTTAGGCTCTGAATTTGGTGCTTGGCTATTTTGTTCCTCACCATTTGCTTGTCTGCTTCCATATGATAACATAATAGTATATTAGTATATTATTTTGAATACCAACAAACATAAGATATTTAGAATTAGAGGTTTATAGAATACTATGTTGTAGCTTAGTAGGTTGGAATCCTTGTGCACTGTTACTTTACAAGACCTCTGATTATGTCTAGTTTTCTTACACCTTGCATAAATATGACTTGACCCCATTTTCTTGTCACTTTCTATATACCAGCATCAACATTATCCTCTTTGGCTTGATTCTTCTCATCTCGTCCTTTCCTCGTAACCTTTTTGGGTGTGCTAGTTGGTTTCTTATGTTGAGAAGGAATTATAAGTTGATAAGTGGTCTCTTCCCAATCATGTTGCTGGGAATTGGAGCAATGGTATATAAGTATGCTGCTAGGTATCTGTCTTTGTTGAAGTATTAATAAACATACTGCTCTGATTGGTCCTTTTGTTTCTGAATTGCTTGTAGCAGCATGTTGCATGGTATTCCAATTAGCTGCCATCATCAGCAGCCACAAGTTTGGTTATCTACATCAACCACAAACTTGTTGTTTCCAGCATATGAAGCAAAGTAATTCCTAGAGTCATTTTTTGTATCCTCCAAAGTTGATTGAGCTTCAGGCACAATTTTATCTTATATTTCTCTATTCCTATCCTTTTCACTTGAATTTTGCTCATAATTTTCTTACTTATCCATTCAAACATATACAAATGTGGTAGTTACCTTGCACCTAGAATAAATTTGTTCAAAGATTCACTAATTTGATTAACCAAGCAGTCACACTTTGCATCTTGGTTGAAATAAGACCTTGGCCATTGACACTTGGCTTGATACTTCTTATGTAGAATATGCTTTGTTATCTATTTTCTCAATCTATTTCATCCAGTGCTTAAATTGTCTAACAATTCTTGTATATGTTGCTCCCTATATAGCATCCTTCAACTCTTTACCTTTGTATATGGATGTAAAATTTTGATAAAGATGTTTTAAGTAATATCTTTGGTTATCTGTAAGGTAATATTGCTAAAAAGTTTCAACTAAACCTTGTCAAACACAAAGAATGTCAATAACAATAATGCATTGGTTAACAAAAACTAAAAGAACAATGTCATTAGGAGTCATAGCTTTTGTCTATCAAATACGGAAGTCCATCTATTATCATTATTAGAACCAATGTCTCTTAAAAGTTCATGCATAAACTAACTCTATGAATCTTTGTTTTCAATTTCAATAATTGCTATTGCAATAGGAAAAATATTAGCATTCTCATCTTTAACAATAACACTTAAAAGTTGGTCACCAAATTTACTATTTAAAAAAATACCATCCAACCCAATTAACTTCCTACAACCTGCCTTAAATCCTTCCTGTCAAGTATTATAACATACCTATATTATTTGAAAATGGGGTTGTTCACTAAGTTGTGGAACAATGGTTAATATCCTCATAGAACTACTTGTATTATAATTCATAATTGTGGCAGCATAATCCCACATTTTTCGATACTACTTTTCGTAATCTCCCTCTCTCAGTACTGTAACCTTTTCCTTGGGTCTGTAAAGTGCTTTTATATGCATATCATACTTAAGTTACCTTCTAACAGTTTTCTTCATGTCTTTCAGCTTCTATATTGGAGTATCAATAAGCATATCTTCATACTTTTTACTTATGTAGGTGATGGTCACAAGTTTATTATCAAATGTTTTGGAATACTAATGCCTTGGATTCATGGTCTTAATCTGAATTGTGAGCTTCCCTTCATATGTGAAGCATAAATCCTCTAACCACACTTATTCCTACATATTGTTGTCATTCTTTTATTTTAATTTCTCACCTTTACAATGTCATAATCATTGCTTATATTTTATTCTTACACAGCTTTCCTAAGCACTGAGCATTTTTTAACTTCATTCTTATTCTAAGAATAGGTTTAGCCATGTTAGTGGCTTCATTAAACTGAAATAGCCTCTCAGAAATCTCATCATGAGAGTTTGGATCATTGAGACAATCATACTCATCCTCTATATCTGATAAGAAGTCATACTTCCTTTTTTTAGCAGTAGTATAACTCTCACATGTCTTCTGTGCCCTCAATGTATCTAGGTTTGTATCAAACTCTAAGACTGAGTCATTATTAACACCAGACTCAAAAATTGATATTTTCCCTTTGTTATTAGTGGCAATGCTCTTCTTAATTATACTATTAACCTTCCTTTTAGTGGTTTTTTCTACATGTACTCTAGTTTGTTTCTTAGCCTTTCTCTTCATAATTTCTCTTCTCTTAAAAGTGTCACTGCTTTTCATAGTTTCACTCATATTCATAGCTTCAACACTCTTCACTGCTTCAATTTCACTTCTTTCAAATATGTCATCAACTTTAGAAGTCTCTTTATATAACCATTTTCTAAGCTTAACTACCACGTCAGTCACCCAATCATTATCATAAATGTTAACGTCCTTTATTTCATGATCATTATCCTCACTGTCTTTATTGTCACAGTCTTCATCTTTCCATTCTCATTCATCACTATTAACTTCACCAAAACCAACACCTTCATTATTAGCAGCAACCGGACCATCATCTTGACTAACACCCTGACCATCATTATTTCCCAATTTCACATGGCCAATACCATGCTTAATATATAACACAAGTGTGTCCCCATTCTTATACTCTTGAAACATTTCTATAATTCACTTATATGATTCAATAGATACTAACCCGTTAGCTATACTCTTTATAGACTTTAAGTAATAAATGGGTGAGGATATAGGATATCTTATATAGGTTCTTTATTCTTGGAGCCCTCAGTAACTAACAAAGTCTGGGTTTAAATGATGTATCTCTACAAAATCACCGATGTATCTATTCCTACAGAGATTGGATAAAATCCCCCCATGGTGAATCTCAAAGATTAACTCAACCATAACCTATACAATAAACAAATATAGCTTATAATGTTACCCAAAAGGAGTAACACAAAAACAATTTTAACAATAAATAACAAGGTTTTCATAAATCTCATATTTTAACAAACTTTTTTAATGATTTCGAGGGTCACAACCCAAATTATAACCAATAAAAGAAATTGAAATGCATACATTTTGAATCAGCAATTCTTCTCTTTCAACTAAATAATTCCAACCGAAAGAATCCAAATTACGGAAGATGCTCTCTTAGAGATTTGAAGAATGAATGAAGCGAGAAGGATTGGAGGTATCGGGGATTTGGAAATTTGGAAATTTTAGGATTTGAAGAATTGAGGGAGAAATTAGGGATTTAGAGGTTAAGGGTGTTGAAGCCCGCATTTTGTTCCAACGGCACACTCACGTGCTCTCCAATTGTGTAAACGGGTTAAGATTGACAAATTCTATCAAAAGAGAATTTGGACCAAACTACAGGGATAAAAATATACTTTACTCTTATTTATTGGAAAGAAATCAAAACATAGAATTTTACAAATCTATACTTACTTTTTACAAATCTAGACTTACTTCACTATACTCATTTGATAAGTGCATAAATATACCATGAAAATTGTACTTAATTACGAAACTATTCAAGCAATCAATCATATACCGTTTTAAGAAATCTTGAATTTTGATTTTTTTTTAATAATAATTAAACTCTTCTGAATTAATAAGTTAATATTTTATAGAGTATTTTGTAATAGTAAATTCTCATAGTAATTTAATACAAATGAAAGTTTTTTATATGTTGCCAATAACGTGATGAATTATTTTGATTGATGATACAAATTGTGGTTTAATTTATTTATTTAACATTAATGGTTGTTCTAAATCTTAATATCAAGAATAATTTATATTGTAACTAAGGCATGAATGGACTGTTTAGTTTCTTGGAAGTATAATTTATTATTATTATATTGATAGTGAACGTCCAATTTAATATTTATCTTATTTTGAAATATTTACATGATTGATGTTATATATTTGATGAAGAATGAAAAACTAAAAATTTATAATCAGATTTTGAGATTTTAAATATTTATTTACAAATTTAAAATTAAATATTATGAAATTTTCTTAACATTTCTCTCACAATACAAAAATAGTCATTTTTTAAATATTTAAAAATAGATAGAGGAACATATTGTAATTCTAATGAAAATAAATTTATATATATATTATATTTTTATGAATCTATATTTAACATCTAACCACTAAAACAAATTAAAATAAATAAGTGAATAAGCGAACATGATTTTAAAAGCTTTTGGCCTGGAGTTTGGTCTATATGTAATTAAATATGGTTAAATTGAAACACAAAACATGCAAAAGAAATTATGGGTCAAATGATTTTTGCCTATTTGTCTTATATAGAGATTGGTTAATTAAGGCTGAGTTTGGTAATGCTTTTCAAGATGACGCTTTTCCTTTTAAAATGCTACAACATCTAAATATTGTTTGGTTAATTATTTTTATTTATTATTATTATTATTATTTTATTTTTTTTTTGTGTTTCTTCTACTGCTTTTAAAAAGTCATAAGTATGTTTAGAAGCATCCCAAGTGATGCTTTTTAAAGCTAGCTATGACTTTTCGAAATTAAAAGTACAAAAATGACCTTATTAATTTTAGAAAATTACAAATATATCTTCAATTAATTTATAAACCATTAAATTTCTCTCTCTATATATATTTTTAATTAATGATGTCTATTTTTGTCAATTTATACATACACAACAACTTATGATTTGTTTTATCAAATATTTTGTTCATTGCTTTTATGTTATAACCCTATATTTTAATATACATTTTAGAATATTTGTACGTAACTTGCGTAAATGGGTGAATAAAATTTTACACGGAGTAGAAGTAAAATAAATAAACACTTGTGTATACTATATATGTGTGTGTGTGTGTGTGTGTGTGATTAAGAAATTAATTTTCATTATATCATTGGTGGTGTAAGAAGTTGAAATTCACATATGCAAATTTTATTGGTGTGTGTCAAGTGTGTAAACAAAAGAGTAAACTAGAAAACATTTAAATATATATATATATATATATATATATATATATATATATATATATCTTCATATAAATACATGTGCCAAGAATTAGTATAAACCATATAATTAACTTTTTGACTCTTTGACTTTATATTTTTATTTATTTTATTTTCCTTGCTTTCATTTGTTTGCCTATTTTGCTTCTCCCCTTTTTGGTCCACCTCCTTTGCCCTAACTCTAGATCACTTCAGTTTTTTTTTTTTTTTTTTTTTTTTTTTTTTTTTTTTTTTTTTTGTAACTTTGGCTAATCTTTTAGTAGCTTTCTTCCATTGCCCTTGAGCTAGGACTTTCCCTAGAAAAGTCTGAATTCTTTTCAAGTTCAGCCAAGTGAATCACCTTCTTTTCTTTGTGTTTGTGTGTGACATTGGCTGCTTCAACTCCTTCATTCTTGTCAAGTGGTCGTGAGGCAGTAGCCTTATTTTGTGATCCCTGTAGTAAGACAGTAGCAAGCTCCTCCCGTTGCCGTGAGATTGACTGGTTGGTTGGGGTTTGCAGTTGCCTTCCTTACATCTTCAATTCCTCCCCAGTATGTGAGCTTTAAACCTATCATGACCTTGGAATGTTGGTGGAATGCTGTGGATGTTTTGCTGTAGCAGGTGATAGGTAAGGATGATTACCTTAGCTTGTATAGGTGTGTGTGTGTAGGAAAAGCAATGGGAAGACAGCTTAGTAAGTTGTTGTCCCCTGGTTTAGGGGACAACAACCAGGGGACAACAGCTTGGTCTTTTTTTTTTCTTTCTGTTATGGCTAGCTAGCATAGGAGGGAGGTATTTTGGCATTTAAGTGTTTTGGCATCAAGAGTAAAAATGCAGGAATTTTCTTGCCATAAAATTATAGCTTAGTTAAGTTAGCCTTGCTGGGTGAAGGATGCAAAATTAGTGATTATATATTGGACATTATAGTTTGAAGATGAGGTAGCTTATGAATTAGAGTAAGTATTAGAAGTGGAATATGAATAAGATATAAATTGATGGACTTATGAAAGTTTCTTGGTAAGTGTATATATAGGTATACATGCACATAAGTTAAAATAAAATATGCCTACAAGATGTTTGTGAAATTGCTAAGAAGAAAAGCAGGGTTATATTTCGTAAGTCTGAGAAATCAAGTATTTTAGGAGCTTTCGGTACTAAATTAAATTAAGATTTATAAAAAGAAAATGTACCTTAGGGTCTTGTTATGGTGTCTGTAAAATTTCGTAGCTTGGTTCCAAGAGTATTTGTCGGTAGATCTTCGGGACTGCAGCTAGGTCAATGCAGGACTTTTAGTGCGCTTAAGTCAGTCCAGAAGTCATCTTCGGGAGTTAGGGTTGGAATTAGCTTAGGACCTCTGAATAAAAGTTATTTCTAATATACTAAAGAGAAAATTTGGAGTTGTACAAGTTTTAACTCCTTAATATGAACACTTTGGAGGTGGTGGAAATCAGGGTTATAATTTTCGGGTATTGATTGAATTTGTTTTAGCGTAATTGACTTTAAAGGGTCTTACAAGATGAATTAGGAGAAGAGTACTAAAAATGAAATGTTCCTAACATCTTAAAATATTATACTAGAAAGTTTCATAATTATAAGAATTCTACAAGTATAGAATCAGTATCAGAAAATCAAAATGTTATGAATGCCCTATTTTTGGTTCATGTAAGGAATTGAGTGGGTTCAAGACTAATTTTAGGAAAAGTTCCTAAAAAAGAAAGATAGAATCAGTGTCAGAATTAGATTTCATTTTTCCTAGAGAAAGTTAAGTTCAAATAACTAAAGTAAGTTCTTAGCTGTCAAAATCTTGCGTTTTACAAAAATTGATGCAACTTCAAAGAATAAAATGTATTGATATACGCACCTAAAAATTACAAATGATATACCATTATAAAGCTACATGTGTCTAGTATTTTACAAATTTTACAAAACTAGATTTGAAATTTTCTAGAGGAAGATATGACCATTAAAGTGAATACTGGTACAAACCCAAAGTTTGGACAGTTTCAACATCTCTAACTCACTAGTGCTTTCTATCTTTGCTAATAGTTTCCTTCTGCCCTACGCATTGTCAAGACATTTAAAATGTCTCTTCATTTTTAACCTTATCACATAAAGTTCAGTTCATATTAATTGACATGTAATAGCTTAATGGAAAATTTTCATAAAGAAACCTATGCAAGTTGAGATACAAGCTTAGTAATTAAAAGATTATAACAATAACGTTTATGAACTGGGTATTATTTGGGAATATGAATTTCAGTTCCAAATTCTAATGTGAGCCTGATGAGATGCGTGAACGCAAGTGTTAGTGACGAATGAAATCGGTTACGAATGAGTGGTTAATTATTGCCTTTAGGGGCAAGATTATTATGTTCAATTGTATGTGTATTTAAATAAATGTACTAGTAAAATATTTTAGTGAGTTAATTGAATCATGCTTGTTTGAAATTGTCTGTGGTTGATAAAGGCCAGCACATAGAAAAATTTTATGAGAAATGATTTTTATCTCCAAAAATGAGATTTAGGTGCTCTTAGGATATTCTGACTAAAAATCATGATAAATTCTGATTCTGATAAATGGTTTTTTTTAAAAAATTGAGTGCCTAGCCCTAGTGGGATGGATTATGGACGGAGATTAATCTGTTGTGCAGGTGTGTAAATGCCCTGCAGGGCTGGTTTACTCGTTGGCCCTTTGGTTGCTTTGTTTGATATCATTGCTCTGATAAATTTGTGATCCTGTGCATCATATAAATTGTGAATTTATAATGATTACAATGTATATGTGTAATGTGAATTAAGATATAAATAATATTACATATGTTATACACTTGTATTGTGTGATACTAATACCCTTTGCGTATGATTTTTCACTCACAGAGTCTGTAGGACTCACCCTTCTTTTGTGGTTATATTGTTTTTAGTAGTAGGACCTCAAAGGAAGTTAACCAATAATACAAGGTTTTGCTAAGGATTTGACGACAAGGTATTCCTCGAAATCTCAGACTTTAAGTCAAGGATAAAAGTTTGCAGTCGCATTAAAACTGTGGGTGTCAAATTTGGTATAATATAATATTCTAGTATTTGTCTTGTTGATGATGTGAACGGAACGGAGCTCCTTATTGTCTTTGTGTTGTGTTATGTAAGAAAAAGATTTTATAGGATTGTATTTTAAGGCATGTTCCATATTGCAAGGAACCTCTGCCAAAATAATCAGTAAGTTGTAATTTGTTTCAATCAACAAACTTTTAATGTTAACTTTTGTGTTTATAAATTCTTGGTTTTATTCATTGGTTGGTCAATAGCCATGGTCGTTCCTTTATTTGAGTCAGGGTTACGGAGGTTTGGTTACCATTCCTCCAGCCAGTCATGCCTCCATGAGGTATGTGACATTTTATTACCCACAACAATTTTTGTAAAAAATTTACCAAAAAGGGTTGTTTTGGCTATTTGACAGCTGCTTTTTCACAATTACTTTTTAGAAGCCACATCATTATCACAGCATTTTCTCCTATTTAATTTCACGTTCGAAATTAAAAATCCTTTTCTATCTGTAAATAATACGTTGGTTGTTGTTGTTCCAATGCATAACCAAGAATCTTTCATTAAGTTTGGTTTTTCAATTTCAGTGCAAGAATTACTTAGGAAAAATTTCTTTGACAGAGGGCTCTAATGCCTTACTACTTAGCAGATTGCTATTGCTATTTGATTTTAAGAATTGATGATGATGATTCTCTTAAGTGAAGCTTCTACTTCATTCTCAATTTCCTTCATCCTTTTGTTCATCTTAGTGGGTAAAAAGCAGTGCATTTAATGAAAAAGAAATAAAATGACAATGATATAACATAAATAATATACTGATCCTAATCAAATGTATAAAAATAATAATCATTTAATATTCACTTTAGATATGTAAGAAAAAATTGTTGCTTATTAAGGTACCAATTAATTATACCTTCAATAATAAATTGTATGTTTTAATTTAGTTAATTATTTTTATTTCTCATTACAATCTTGATTTTGAGCTCGAATAGTGTGAAACTTGAGTCATAAAATTCATTTTCTTTTATAAATTAATACAAAAAATTTAAGGCTAGTTAGGTACGTAGGAATGATTATTCTATTCTATGCATTCTATGCAATTAACATTTTTTATTTTTTTTGTTTAGAATGTATTTAGCCTAAGAATATTCATTCCTTTCAGTTCATTTTATTCCATAGAAGTAGGAATCCTTAAATCTATTTAAAGGGGTAGGATTCCTCATTCCTATTTCTAAGAAATCAATTTTATTTCAGTTAAACTCAACTCAACTAAGCCTTAAAACCTAAACTAGTTAGGGTCGGCTATATGAATTATTTTCCTCCATTCGTATCAATCCAAGGCATCATGTAAGTTTCGGTCTTCCTTTACCACGTCTAGTACCTATCACCTATACTAAGTCATATTTCTTAACTACGACTTCCATTGGCCAGCGTTAGATATGTCCAAACTAATATAGGCTATTCTCCTTCATTTTCTCCTTGATTGGCTACTTTCACCTTCTTACGAATCTTTTCATTTTGTATTCTATCCTTTTTTGTATGTCTGGTCATCCATCTCAACATTCTCATTTCAGCTACTCCCATCTTATATGAATGTTGTTTCTTAACTGCCTAACATTCAGTACCATACAACATAGTCGATCTCACTGTCGTCTTATAAAATTTTCCTTTCAACCTATTTAGGATTTTAGGATCATATAAAACACCTGAAGCACTTCACCACTTCACCCACCCTACCTTGATCCTGTGGTTCACATCATGCTTAATTGCGCCATCTTTCTATATAAATGAACCTAAATACTTAAACACATCATTTGCAAGGATTGTCTGACCGTCCAAAATTATTTCAATTGAGCCTCCTTTAGTGTCACTGAAATCGCACTCCAAATACTCAGTTTTTGTCGTACTCAATCTAAGACTTTTGGATTCTAATACATTTCTCCACAATTCTAGTTTGGAATTTAAATCTTCTTTAGTTTCGTCTTCTAACACGATATTGTTGGTAAACAGTATGCACCACAGAGCCCTATCCTGGATAGCATAAGTAAGTTCATCCATGACTAAAACAAATAGGTAGGGGCTTAAGGATGAACCTTTGCGAATACTTATTGTGATCAGGAACTTTCTAGTTATATCATCAATGGTTCTCACCCTAGTCATTACTCTCTCGTGCATATTTTTAATAAATTCTATATATTTAGTTTGAACTTTTTTCTTCTTATGAACCCACTACAAAATTTGTCTTGGCACCCTATCGTACGTTTTTTCTAGGTTAGTAAAGGTCATGTGAAGTTCCTTTTTCTTTTGTCTATATTTCTCCATTAATCTCCTAAGTAAGAAAATAGCCTCCATTGTAGATCGTCCCGACATAAAGCCAAATTGATTATCAGAAACTAGAGTCACATTCCTAAACCTACGCTCAATCACTCTTTCCCATAAATAAGTTTTATTCCTCGAAAGTTCGTAAAACTTTAAATGTCTCATTTATTCTTATAAATAGAGATCAATATATTCTTCCTCCATTTATTGGGCATTTTCTTAGTAAATAAAATATTGTTAAAAAGATTTGTGAGCCAAGTTGCGCCAATATCTTCTAGGCATCTCTAAACTTCTATAGGGATATCATCTGGACTCATTGCCTTACCTTTCTTCATTTTATTCATAGCTTCTTTAACCTCTTGTGCTCTAATTCGACAAAAAAATCTACCGTTCGTCAACAAAAACGTCATCTAGTTCCCAACATCAACCATTGAATCTCCATTAAATAAGGTATTAAAGTACGTTCGCTATCTCTCATTAATCTCGTCTTCCTTAACTAAAATCATGTCTCCCTCATCCTTAATGCACTTAATATGATTTAAGTCTCTAGTTCATCTTTCCCTTTGTTTGGAAATCTTATAAATATCATTCTCTCCATCCTTTCGTCTCTTAATTTTGATAAAGTCCTTCACAAGCTTTGCCTATAGCTTCTTTAACTGTTTTCTTAGCATCTTTTCTAGCTTGTCTAAAACATTTGTAATTATCCTCATTTTTACACTTGTATAATTTTTATAACATTGTTTTTTAATTTTAATAGCTTGTTGAACTTTTTTATTCCACTACTATGTCTCCTTAGTTGCATGTCATCTACTTTCTCCTAACACCTCTGTAGTCGTATTCCTAATACGACTCGCCATCTCATCCTAAATCATATTAAGCTCACCCTCTACAATTTATGGGTCACCAAGTAACATCTTATCTTTAAAAATAGTCATCTTTCCTCTATTCAAATTTCACCATCTAGTCCTACTACACCTATTACTTTTATGTTTTTTCTTCCAGCTATTAACACCAACATCCATAACCAAAAGTTTTTGCTGAGACACTAAACATTCGTCAGGTATAACCTTACAATCCTTACAACTCTATCAACCTAGTCATAACAAAATCTATTTGGCTCTTAGTTCAATTAAGCGATAAAAATAACCTTACAACAAATAAAATAAATAATTAAATAAAAATTTGTAAATCATAAAATAACAATATTAGAAATAAATGAGCTAATAATAATATATAGTTTAGTCAAATGCCAAAAATAGCCTTCATATCATAGTAAATATTATAAATAATTAATTAATGTAAAATAAATAAATTAGTTAAGTAATTTTAAACTAAAATATTAAAATTAATAAATTAGAAAAATAAGAATAAGAAAATTAATAATAATATAAAATTTTAAAATAAATTAATAAAAAAATTAAGAAGTATATAAATTTCATAAATTATTTTACATTTTTATTATTTTATTATTTTATCTATTTAGGGATATTTTATCATTTTAGCATAATTTTAATATCATTTCATGTCTGAAAAATACATAGCAAATAAATAAATGGAATGAAATGACTATCTTTACTGAATCTACCAAACAATAGAATGGAATGATTATTTCATTCCACAACATTCCACTCTCATTTCCTTTCCCATTCTAATTCCGTAAAAATCATTCATGTATACCAAACTAGCCCTTAGACAAACCTGAAATCATGTTCTCTCATGCTAAAGATTGTTTTCCTTATTGTTTATAGTTGGCAAACATAAGTTACAATATTTGTAGAGAAATTGTATCATAATATAATATAACACGTGGCTTGATTAAAATATAATTGTCTAATCCAAATTGTTATTGTTGTCATCATTATCTTATTATTATCATAGAGGACTCTATAAATGCCTTTTAACTATTATGACATGTAACACATTCTCATTGACATTAGAATTTTATATAAAGGGGCTAAAACCCCAAAGGTAAAACAGGTTGTCTCTCCTGATTCATTCACTTTTACATACAGTTTATCATATTTGTATATCATACTAACTTAATACTTAGAATTTTCCCAGATTTCGCAAGACTGCTGCTCTCCTTATCATGTAAGTTTGATTGTCACTTAGAGGACATCTCAGCTGGTCAAATCCAAAGTTAACATTGATGCCATCTGTGGAAACTCACTCTTAGGTTTCTGATAGCTCACATTTCTCTCTAGATCTATAAACAAGCCAACAAAATTTTGGAAATATACCTTTATTTTGCGTCAATGGCAGTTAACAAACAACACTCACATAAAATAGGAGTGGCTGAAATGTGAATGTTGAGGTGGGTAACTGGACATACAAAAAAGATAGAATATGAAATGAGGAGATACATGGAAAGGTTGAGGTAGCACCCATCGAAGAGAAAATGAGAGAAAACTGTTTACGTTGGTTTGAACATATCCAACATAGGCCAGTAGATGCTGTAGTTAGGAAAAGTGACTTGGTGCAGGTGATAGGTGTTAGACGAGGTAGAGCGAGACTAAAAGTTACATAGGGCAGTCATTAAGAATGATATGATTACTTTAGGCACTATTGAAAATGGTGCTTTTGATCGATGCAAATGACGAAAATGGTTTCATATAGCTGACCCCAACTAGTTTGAATTTAAGGCTTAGTTGAGTTAGTTGAGTTGACCTCTATTGTCCATTAAGCTTTTAAACTCAGTCATGGTCCTGTACTTCCGTTTTAGGACCACTGCAGCATCAAAGTCTCTTCCCTCGACCAACCTTGTCAGAGAAGGCCACCAACAGAGATCTAACGTGCCACCATCTCTTTTACTAACTTCTTAGTTCGTAAACCGCCAACAGCAACTTTCATTGCTAACTTTCTTAACCACTTACAACACTGACCTTGAAAGTCTGGTCTCAGTAACACCAGCTGTTCCATCATCAATGGAGGAACATGCCCCCACACCCTTTTGTAAGTGGCTGATCATTTTTTTTTACCAAAATTTCCAAGGATTTTTCTAATGGGTGCCTATAGGGCATTTGTTAAGGTGATAAATATAGAAATTTTGTATTATTAATTGTAATGATTGACCATGATTTCAGTGCTGCGTAATAAATAATTTTCTACTTTTTGAATGTTTCAAATTCCAAAACCCACATTTATTGCACCTTATCAAGTACCCTTTGGGCACTAGTTAGAAAAACCCAATTTCCAAATCTAATCTTCGACTCAATTTAACCCAGTTGAAGACCTCGCTCACTAGAGCCACTAACATTCTTTGACTACACGGCTGCTCTCTCAGCTCAGGTCATTCTCGTGGCTCGACTCTGACTCGTGTGGCTTGGTTCCACAGCTCAGTTTTGTTTTTTCAACTCAGCTTCCTCTTTGGCTTAAACTGTTCGACTCCATATCAAGAAAAAAAAAATTTCTAATAGCCTCAAATTATTGCAATTTTCTTATAAATGTCATATGATTCGTACATTGAATAACTACCTTAGTGAAAACTAAGTTGAAATGTATAAATCATTATGCATATTAACAAAAGTTAATTGAATAAACAAATACAATTTCTTGCCTCATTGTCTTATCATTATTTTATTTTCCTATGCTAACATGAATTACATATATATTAAAAGCATCTTAGCGAAAAACACAAAGTGTAAAGTATAATAAATGTGTTAGCAAAGATTTATTTTATGCATTGTTAACTGGAAAATAATTATATGCTCGGTTCCATAGAGAAGTAATTTGAACAAGTACAATCAATTAAGAAAATAATGAGTTTAACAATAAGTGATGATTATTGCGGACTTTTACAATTATATATATATTTTTATTTTTTATTTTTTTTTCATTGATGCATAATATGACTAGGAAGCCTCATATATTTGTGACAATGACTATACCAACCAATTACTGGCTCGACATTTCAATTACATAATATCACATGCTTAGATTGCTCATAATAATTTGCATATAATAATCAAACAATTTATGTTATGCATCTATGTCTTTATCAATTTCTATATGATTGATACAAATTTATGACTTTACTATTGATCCTCATAAATGATTATTATCTCTGTAAAATAATATTTGTATATTTAAAATGATTGGTGTTTGGAGGGTTGTTTGGTGATTGGTGTTTGATATATATATAAATGTGTTATTTTGTTATTCTCAAAACTCAAGTTAATTGACGACTAAGTCATATGCTTATTTTTTGGTATTTTGATAAATATTTTTTTAAAGTAATTTAGTATACAGCTCAACAAAGGACAAATATAGACAACAAAAAAGAAATATTCCCCCTCCCACATCATAAGCTACATGTAGCTCGGAGTCAAATCATTGACTTAACCGATCAATACACCACAACGTTATACTCAAACAAGAGTGACAAAGTTTATACAAGTTATATTTAATTTTTCATTTACTTCAAAAAAATATTACATATTAACTACACACGTACAGACCTAACGAGTCTTTTGTAGAGATTGACTATTCAGCCACATTACTTGCTGCAAATCTTCGTGCACAAATTTGCCAAATTATATGAGCTAATCAACTACAACACGCAAACGACTATCGTCCAATGCTATAACACAAACAAATAGCTCTACGAGTTGGTACATAGATTTTCAGCTAACATTTCTTGGAAAGTGCAACATCAAATATGTCCCACCTTCGCTATTATAAAGGTACAAGCAAAATTAATAACCTGGCCTCGAGTAAAGGTATAAGTAGCTTTTAGCTTTTCATCGGGGCCACTTGGATACTAAACCACCAAAGATACAAACATGATTTTCACCTGAACTGGAGAGAGAGACCAAGTAGATAACACCCAACAAGGAAGCCAATAGTCACACTCAGGGTGGGCAACACGGACTAGGAAGTCTGCGTCTAGACAGATAAACTTGATAGCCAGTTAGGAAGCTAATAGTCACACTCGAGAATGACATACAACATTAACAAACTCAAGTTTTCATCCAAAATGCTACAACATCATCAACAATATCATGGTTTAACCCATATTGCTCAAACCTCCTCGCAAGCTATGCAATTTAACTGCACAATATATATTAACAATTTATACAACTGCTTGTTAATACTTGTTCCATAGGAAATCATAAATTTGGTATAACTCCAATCATAACAATCTCAAACTTATCAGTTCACACTCGAAAAGATAGGAATAATAAGGTAGAGTATAGTAGTTATAAGGTAGAGTATAGTCATTATAAGGTCGAGTAGAGCATGTATGCATATTTTCAAAAGTACCAGGTGATAATTTACCACTAGTAAAAACAAAAACATCACAACAATGATAAAATTGCACTATTACATCATTAGTGGTAAATTTAATAATTGCACCAAGAAACGAAAAACACTGGCCAGGTAAATGATTCATTCATTTGAGCACTAGTTCAAGTCTCCTCGTCTTGCAAATTTGATTGTCACATGGAGGACACCTCAGCCTATCCAATCCAGACTTGACAATAAGCTTAGGCCTTTTTTTTTTTTTTAGTAATTCCTAAATAGAACTTAGCTCAAATTTTTTTCCTTAATAATGAAGTGATACAAACTTGAATGACGAGTAATTAAGGCTAAATATAAACTGTAACTTGGCATCTCAGGACATCTATTCATTGACTCCCTCTTTGTAAAATCATATTGAAATCTGGGTCCCCTTCAGAATTTAGACAGAAAGGGAAGAAAGGAAGCAGAGAATAGAAAACAATGACCATCATGTTCATTATAATCGTGGATTAGTTGTGTGATTTTCCTTACTTATATATACGATGATTGGCTATATTTGCAAATTTGATTTTTTTTTTTTTTTTTCCTACAGATTTAAGCAAATGTACATTTGTCCATTTAGCATACTTTACTCTATTTTCCAGTTGAAAAGTAGAATATTGATTTATAATTTCTTATAAGATTAAATTTGATTATAGTTTAACACGAAATTCATTTTAATACTTTTAGTTTTAATTTACTAACGTGATTCATGTCATTCTAAAATGTCAATGAGGTCTAAAAGTAATGTAATCTCTCCCATTATTTGTTATTTAAATTGGCCATACAAACGAAGTGCATTTAATAATTGCACCAAAAGTTGTGAAAGACACCCCTCTCATCCTTTTCGTGCCTTGAGCAACAATAGAGTTTACTGGCTCCAGTAATATTAAAGGCATTAAGGTCTTAACCAATTGAGGTAAGACCTCATCAGCACAGATCAATAATTATTAGTATATACATATAACATACTCAGACATGAACTGATATGTTGTTTTTAGAAACAAAACAGAACATATTTAACTAAACAAATTGCTTTGTTTTCTTTGTAACATAAAATATAGATTAGTATTGGAAGAATGACAGAAAAATAACTTAAGAAAAACATGAAAGAAAAGGAAAAATTACCACTGAAACTATGTATTGTTTTCTGTACGCAAAACATGAGATGTTCTGGTTGAGTTTTCTGTCTATACGTGTGGCTGATATAGGGTTCTTGCTTGAAGCCCATATGTGTGGCTTAGGGATTTTGCTTGAAGCCCATCTGTAATATAGAGTCTTTAATCTTTTATTAATCATTCCTATTAGGCAATGTTTTGAAACAGGGCTTATTGGATCATTAGCCGGTGACAAATCAAATCAGGTTAAATCAAAGAATCGTAGGTGTTTGATCGATTAAAACTGATCAAAATTATTAGAATCGAAAGAACCAATAAAATTGGTGTCGGATTGATTGACACCAAACTTATTTAAAAAATATATATATTATTATTTGTATTTGAAATTAAAGATTAATTAAATAATTATATTTTAATTGATATTACCTTCATTATTTTAATTCATAAGTTAAAACTTGAATATTGTGATTCATAATAAATTAATCAGTTATTGTATTAATTATTAATAACTATATTTGACTATTTGTGATTTAATTTTTTTTTATTTAATGAATATTAAATTATCTTTTTTTATTGTGTATTTAGTATTTATAATTAATAAAAAAATTATAATATGTATAATATTTAAAATATATAATTAAATATATTTATGATGTCATCCAGTGAGACTATTAGTCCAACATCAGTGAAACCAATGACCCAGATAAATTTTTCAAGACCATCACCGGTCCGATTTTTAAATTATTGCTATTAAGACTTCTAATAGACATTTTCTATTTCTAAGGAAGCTAATGTTATTTTTTTTATCTTTTTAGAAAAGAAGCGAGGCACGTGCCTAAGTTGCCTAAGCAACGTCTTAGTAAAATTGTCCATCTTTAATAACACTAGGCAAGTGGTTCTTGCCTTGTGCGGCTCAGGCGCGCCTTTAATAACAGGCGGCTCTCATCCATATTAAGCTCTCTAATTGAATCTGATCAACAAGCTGGACCAGAAGGGAGAGTTTTCATGAAAATGACAACCTCCCAAGTTTACCTTTCATTCAACAAGAAGTACCTGAGCATCTATAACTAAGTTCTCTCATTCTGATGCATAGTTGTTGAAGGCAGTAACTATAGAGTTGAGGCAGTGACTATAGAGAGCGGATCATAACTGAGGTAATACAATTTCCCCTATAGAAACAATGTATATTGCTTTTTCTTTTTAAGAACAAAGAAATACAGAAAAGAAAAGTGAGCATCCACAAGTAAGTCATGAAGTACTAATTTTACAAATAAGGAGCATCCAGATATGAGACAAATGCTTCCACAAGAGAATTCCGGGTGTGATCAGATTAGGTAGTATGTACAAGTGAAATCGTTTCTTCATGGGAGAAAGAGAGGCTAGACAGGAGAATAACCATGCACAAGTTATCATTGAACCAGATGTCAGCATCTTCTTGAAATTTCTAATTTTCCCAGACATCTCAAGAAAATTAAATAATCAATCAACTACACACTTCAGCAAGTCTGGTACCTTTTCAGCCAATTTTTCGCTTTCTCGACCTTGGGTTCCTAGGCGAATTTGATTTTGAAGCTGAAAGCGATTTCATAGTAGACTGCACAACAGGCACTGCATTCTCTGAGGGCAAGTCAGGTTCTGAAACATGACCTGGTAAATTTGTTTTCAGCTCTTCACTTAGCTCCTGAGGCTTCTGCATGAGCAGACTTCTTGATTCTTCAACCGCATACAATTTTTCATTAGCTGGCTCACTTTGTATCAGAACTCCATACTCTGTCTGAAGATAAGAAGGAAGAAGGAAATATAAGTTACAAATTTACAATAATTTAGTGATAAACAATAACATCAATACACGTACAATCCATGGTGGTTGCTGATCTCGTATAGGAATATTGAAATTCTTGTCAGTTATTATTTTTTGAGAAAGCAGAACACACATTGAAGCAAATACAACAAGAACATAAGTGTATTGACAGAATGACAGGAAGCACATGATAAATGCTACCGCAGAAAATGTGAAGATGGGAAAAGAGCCCTAGCAGCCACTTACAAAACAAATTGTACCAAGAACATAATTTGTGAGATCCAAAATATCATCTGAATCTGATAAATGATAATATATGGGTTGTACTCGTTCCCAATTCACCAAATACTGTCGATGACTTGAGATTAAAATATGTTTCTCATTCACAACATTATTAAACAGTAACCAATGTCAGGCAATTATAACATGATTGTGATTATCACCAATTTCTCAAATAAGACAACTAAGAAAAATAGTGGTATTTCATATATTTTATATGAGAAAACTTACCGCATGCCCGAGGCTGATCCGTGGTCCCAATTGTGCAGAGAGGGGCCATCTCTTCATCACTTGCAACAAAACTTTCAGGCGTAAGTACATCTCCCATGCTAAACTCACATTCATGCTGAGAAGCAGTATAAGGAGATCTAACTGTAAATCTATTTTCAACTTTGGGTGGAGAAGCAAGATCTTGATCAGAGCTGGTCATTCCATCACATGGAACAAGGGAACTTATTCACAGAGGAGAACTTCGGATTTTCACCAACTACCTTGTCAATTCGGGTTTTCAATTTCTGAACATGTGAATGTACTACTTCAAACTTCTGAATAACTTCCTCCAGCAATTTATCACTATCTGTCAACCCAAGTGATGACCACATATCATTAATCTCTGGCTCAGAATCGCAATTAGTCAGCTTAACAGCTGAACCCAATATAAGAGAAAAATTCAGTAAAAAAGTTAAGTGATTGAGGAAGGAAATTTTTTTTGCAACAATAATAAAAATATTTTGTGCACATTGGACTTGGGTGTATGATGGGCATGTCTCTTCTCAACAAAGCCTAATATCATGTTAGTTCTAAGCAAAAGGTCCTCTCTCCATAGGTGACTCTAAGAAAAAGGTCATACTGTATAGAGACCGGGTTTTTTATTTCAACCAGTTATTTCATAGCATTAATTTTTCATACCAAAAGAAAAGGAACAGAAGGAGTAGTTTCTTTAAATATAAGAGCTAGGGTATTCTTGTAATCTTTGTTTCCATCTAGCCATACGCTATTCAAATTTATCGTTATAACAACTAGGCTTTATTCTAAGGGCTTACTTTAGTTTGTAAAGTCTATTTGCGGATTTATGTTTTTTTATAAGTATATTTATGCTGATATTTAATGTTTCAATTTGAGATCATACACCCCAAGTTTTAACTACTTTCTCCCCAAGGCATAATCATTACATCAAAGCATTTAAGCAATTCATTAACAGATGATGATTGAGATATTAAATCAATTTTCTACCATGTATGCTAACTTCTTAATTGTGTCATGCAGTCACTGCCTATATGCGAAGCCTATGGCCTAGGTCATCTATCTATCTATCTTCTACTCATTAATTGTGACTTATCCAAGCAGTCCAAATTTCATATCCTCTGATTCAAATTTCAAATGCCCCAGTCTCCAATTGTTGATCCAAAGATTCCAAAATGTGTACCGTTCGCAAGTACTGTTCATACCCAGACTAGATCTGATTTTCATTCATTTGGGCCTTCCATTTGCTCCCAAAATAGCCCAGCCTACCAAACCCCGAAGATCTTTCAATCTACTTCATTTGGAGGCCCTTTACACTTATTACACCCTAATGTTGACCTCTAAAAATCTTCAATCAAATCAACCAAACAGCCATGAAAATTGAATCTTTTCTGTTTTCATTCGATGTTAGCAATTTCTTTTGTTCTACTTTTCTTTATGACAGTCTCAGGGTACGATAAAATTTGAAGGCTACAAAACCACCAAAAAGGAAGCTCAATCAGTAGTTTTACTACTTACCTAGGTCACCATGATCACATTCCAAAGAAGCACCACCAATACAACTCTTGTCCTCTGGAAAATAAGAAAGAAAGAAAAACAGCAAACATAAATCGATAAGATTAACAGAAATGACATAAAAAGCAATAAGCATAGAGAAAATGAGAGAGCAAGTCAACACACCATGGTAGGAAAATACATTATGGCTGGATACGTATGCATTTATATCAAATGTCTCTTCAACTCTCTTTCGTTTCTTCCTCTTCATGGTTTTATCCCTGTGTATCTGACCGAGAAAAGGTTCAGCCTTGGTACTAGAACCAGCTACAGTGAACTTTTCAAACTCAAACTGCTTTCTATGGTCATATGCGGCAAGCTCTTTATCATACTTGAGTGCTTGGGACTGAAGTTGCTTAAGCCGCAGTTCTATCCACTTACAACGCCACATAAGGGGATGTCTGAACTCCTCCAACGAACTGTCAATTTTCTCTTTCTGCATCATCAAGAGCCCACACAAGGCATGTGAAAGTCATACAATCAAGCAATGTTTTCAAAACCAAACAGGGAGAGAGTGAGGGTCAAGGATTTGAGGTTCATCCCAAATAAATTATTAAATATATATGTGCTAATATTTCATAGGATTATGAATTTCCCTGTCATAGTACCTGTTAAAATAAGAGTTCCAATCAATAGATTCAACATCATAAATTATAACGACTTATAAAAGAACTCAACATATTTTTAAGAAGCAATGGCAACATTCAACAATATCAAGCAACAATAATTATGTGCACCATACATGCAAAACTACTAAGAAAATCAAATGGCAATGTTCCAAAGCGACATTTGATTGAGACATTCTCATTTCTATTATTTTCTTTAGTTTTTCAATAAAACAACGTAATTTCAACGCAAAAGATTCAAACCAAAAAAGAAAATGCAGACCCTTGCCAACATCCAAACCAGTGCACAAGTCTCAAGGGCTGCATGGGGTCTTCACAGGTGGCACTGGTTTTTTCTAAAACGGCTGTCTAGTATAGACCAAGCCGGACTGGTGACTGATCCCTGGTTTTCTGGCAGATCCAGTCCGGTTTTGAAGAAGTTACAATTAAGAGATGCCAGAACTGTGTGTTAAACTTATTAGCATTAATGTTGAGATAATTACAAATAAAGAGTACAACATGCAAGAGTCATTTTTTTGACAAGTAATTACCAGGTACATCATGTAGCCCATGCCAAAATCCAATTAGATAAGGGAGATAATAGATCAAGCTACTGGTAGAAGTTTTATTTGACATGTCAACATGCTGGAGGACTCGATATTGAGTTAAGAATAGGTTTCATCCTAAGCGAGGAATCTAACCGAATTCTAATCTGGTATTGGATGTGCTCAACTGAGTTATGCTCTCCACCCTGCTACTCCAAATCAACATGATTTTAGGAAAATAAAATAACAAAAAATTAGAACTGGAGAACATTATTAAGTAAGGAACAATATTCCAAATTATGGCAGCATAGCAGACGTGTAGGTTTTAGTGCACCCAATAACAGAATCATGTGCACCTACTTCCCAGCTTGTTCTTAAAGGAGGTAAAGCTGAAACCAGACATAAGGATCTGGAAAGATATAAGCAAATATGATCGGCAAAATGGGCAGGAAAAACAACATCAGCTCTCTAGGTAAAGAAGGCAATGTCAGTGTTTCCAAAATCCAGGAATTAATGCTGAATGCTAACAAAGATAGCAGATTCCAATGGAACAGCCACCCATAACTCCTTTCCTCTCAATATTTTTACAAAAACTTAGTAAAAACAAGGAATATGTCAGCTTTCAACAGTTCTGACTGCTGAAAATTAAAAGGATAGAAAAAGAAAAGAAATAGAGATTAAATTCGCAAACAGAAGAGTTAAGGTTCATTGTATATCTTCTCTAGTTTCAGCTTAGACACAGTATCTTTTGCTTTACTTTTTCCTTTCTTTATTATCTAAGTTAATGCAGTGATATCATGGGACAGACATAAACTATCCAATACAATGCAATCTGACAATTCTAATCCATAGCCATAGTTTTTTTGGGGTACCAATTTCAGCATCGCTTTGGTAAAGAAAAACACAACACATAGATGCATGACATAACTCAAACAGAAATATACCTTATTCGAAATGGTTCACGCCACCCATCAAAAATCAGTGGAGATTCATTGCTATCATGCAACCGTGATTCTACTTCAGTGTCGCTCAATATCAACTCATTTTCAGTTTGGAATTCTGTATCCCCAAAAGAATTTGAACTTTCAGTGACATCCTTTTGCACAACTTCCACCGGAAAAACATTGCTTAATCTTGCATAGTCAATTATATTAACTTCCACATCCTCATTTTCATTAGATGGAGCAGCTTTTTCAACAACTAATGCATCCATGCCAGAAGCATGTATCTTGTGATTGAACTCATGGGACAGAACCTCGACTTCTGGAACTACAGGAACAATTACATTCCCTGTAACAACTGAAATGTCTAATGCTGATTCTGACTTCATTTTCAGTTCTAAGTCAGGACCCATTCTACAGATTAATGCAATCTTCGCTGTCCAGAGATCATGCTCTGACCATAAAGTTGATCATTTACATCACAATTGAAATTACATGAATCACAATTTTAATCAAGAATCAGGACAAATATATTGAAAGATCACTCAAAAATAATCTAAATCTACTCAAAATATTCATATGATTGTTCTCTCATTTTAGTTCTATTTTCCTACAAATTTATACTCAATATCATAAAATTATCATAAAGGCTTCCAGAATGTGCAGTCAAATTTTATGTTATCTCTTTATATCGAACAAATATCAGACAATGTATGGCATTTGCATAAAGTTGACAAGAAATGTTTGTAAAATAAAATACAAGTTTGATATATCAATGGAAAATTCAGATCAGTATCTTCAAGATATGATGTATTTAGTAGTATTTTTAGAGACAGCAGAGTCCAATATCAAAATGAAAAATATTCTTTCCTTTTTATTTGTGTACATAAAAATATAACCCCGGAAATTAGTTCCCCAGTTTCAGGGACAATAAATCAAACCCATTCCATGTATTGCTGGTTGCATGTCAAGCATATTCATACGGCATGTACCCGCTATCAAATCAATAACAGAACTATTGGATACCTCCTTTTTACAATTTCCAAAAGAATGAAAATTTGGAAAATTTAAGCCCTAACACCAATTTATCAAATATGTTTCCGTTCCCGATAATAACAATAGATCAATTTCAGCATATTGTTAGATAAAACAACACATACCCATTTTAGACCAAAAGGTCTTAAACATAATAATACGGTTCATGGAACAAGTTGTCCAATTTTCTAGTAATGCCGGACAGTAGGAGAAAATTGGGATTTAAGGAAAATTGATAGATGAGGAATAGGTAGAAATGCAATAAGTTGGGGGAGAATTAGACAAAATTAGGGTATGGAATTCTTGCAAACATTCAATTTCAAATTGTCAAAAGATCCTAAACAACTGCACACTAAGCGCTTATATAGGCGTTACATAAACCCTAACATAGAAACCTACATAACTTAAAGTCTAAAAATATAATATAAATACTACTAAATAAATGCAGAATTTTAAAATTACATAATAAAATATAAAAGACAAATAACAAACTTAAGTTAAACTTTCAAACCATCACAATTTCATTCCCCATCATTCTAGTGGAAAAAAACTTGACCTCAAGTTTTGTAATGAGGACAGATGAGGACCTCATAAATAAATCTTGTAGCAAAGTCGAGGGCATCAACAATAAAAACTAGACAATGAAAACTCTATCATGGACTACAAACATTTGAAATTGAACTGGGATAACAAAATCAATATGTTTGACCTCCAGAAAAAGGGTAATCTCAACAGTTTGCTCTGAATCTCCATTTATGTACATGCTTTGAACTCTATCACATACTATGGAACTCCGTCAATAGGCTCCGAAATGCTAGCAAGCTCAATTATGTATGTGACTATAATCTCATCATCCTACCCTGGAATGTTGAACATGACCAATCATATCTGTAACTGGGATCTCTTCATCCATCGCAAGTGACTCATAAATATCTCCAGCTCCATGATCAAGACTCTCGCTTTCTGATGGTAGAGAATGAGGCTCAAAAGGTGACTCCTAGATATCTCCAGCTTCATGGTTCAAGTTGTGATCGTCTAATGCTGGAAAAGTAGGATTAATTGTAAATTCATATATTTCCTGTAAGTTTTCTTGATTGTCAGTCTTAACCATAATTGACTTAAGTTCATCAGGGTCTAGACCCAACATTGCAAGCACCTCACCTACTTTTGCACTTAAGCTCATTATATGTTAGTTCTTTCTATATAAGTCTCTACAGAGTTAAATGCATGAGGTTAGGACAATACTGAGGCATGACGAGACTAGGTGTGTTGTGAAGTGTAACTCGGCTTATCATAAGTAAGGTAATTATAGATCAACTTATACACAAGCTTGACCAAACAGTAATCATATCCTTATTTTTGCAAATAGGGAATAGAGACAAAACACGAAGGTGGCACATAATGGGATCAACTCAGACACTAGCTTGACCAAACAGTAACCATATCCCTATTTCTACAAATAATGAATAGAGACAAAACATGAAGGTGACACATAAGGGTTTCAATGAGAAAAATACGTAGGATTTACAAAGACATCAGGTCGATGCTCAAGATATGACTCTAATAACTCTATGACGATCGAAATCCTAGAGGTGTAATCAAGAAAGTGTATATAAGGATATCTTCATGAATCTCAACATGCCTAACGATGGTAACATTCCTATATGATACTGCTTTAAGAAACTCAAGTCTCAAATTAGAGAATCTAGATAAACTACAATCAAGATACTTTCTAATAGTATATCTAAAAAATGAGAAATAAAATCATGAATTTAATATATGATGCCAAGACATTGTGCATCTAAAAAATTAAATTTCCTCACTTTTTTTAGTTTTTTAGTCTTTTTTTTTTTTTTTTTTGCACTTAGTTTTTTTATTAAGTAAATTTGGCACCTAATATTGGTTATGTTAAGTAACTAAAAATAAATTAAACTAAATCAAACCGTAGCTAAAAGAAAAATGATGCAAGGTGATTTACTGAGTTGATTCAGGAGTCAGGTGATGTATGAGCTAGCTTTTATATATATATATATATCATGACTTTCTCTTGTTTTCAACCTAAAAAATCATGAAAATTAAACCTATTTTCTTAACCACCATCAACCACTAAATCAGCAGTATATATTTTTTAGTGCAATGCAATATTTTTTTATATTTTTTATTTTTTACAATATGTAATATTTTATATAAAAAAATAACCTTACTTTAAATTTTAAATATCTTTACTATTTGAGCTAAGATGAAGTGGCAACTCAGTGCAATATATAATATGCCCATGTGTGCTATAAACCATTTGACTAGGTACACTCAGAAAACAAATCCCATTAGTTTCGGAAAATGAGAACAAAACCAGAATTACCTATTAAAGAATATCAGCAGAGAAAGAACAACAATCCCTTCACAGGGCTGATCGACGTCAACTTTGTCATTCTTCTTCTACCAGGCAACTCTGAAAAAAAATCTCCCTTTTTACTCAGGTTCAAAAATCTTCTATATTTCCCAGTTATAATTGTGAATTACAATTGCTTTCTCTCTTTCTTTTTTTTTCACAAAATATTTTACCCAAGATTTCTATTTCCAACACAGAATCTGATTCACAATTTTGGATTTCATTTCTCTCCAATGATGATTACTTCTTTCTTCTTTTTCTTTTTTCTTTTTTTTTTTGGGTATTAGTCATGGAAATTAATAGGTTGTGGTATTGCAATTGATGAAACATCTAAAAAAATACTTAAAATATTGCAATTAATTGGTGAAAACCAATCCTTCAATTCCAATTCTGAAAATATTAATTAATTGTGTGGAAACAATCATGTCTCCTACTTTAGAACAACGTCCTTTTCCATAATTATATTTGGCCTTCAAATTTTCCCTTGTATCTTGAGTGATACTAGAGGTAAAATAAACTTGCAAAAACAAAAAATATTCCAATATTGTTCTTACTAGCTCTTTTCCTAGGATGATTAGTTTCCATATGGTACCTATTTTAATATTGTAATATTTTCTGTTTTTGTCACCAAATTTTATGAAATTCGACCAATATATTTTTACTTTTTTTTCAATCAGGTCCTTAAAGGATTTTCTTTTGTTGAGGCATTGCAGTTGTCATGGATCCCTTTAGAGGACAAGGAGGCATTCAGATGCTGCTGACTGCAGAGCAAGAAGCTCAACACATTGTTTCTAGTGCAAGAAACTGTAAAATCCTAATCTTTATGTTCTCTTTTTCCATTTCAAGATTACAAATCTCAAACTCGTTATTTTTTGTTATCGATTGAACGATACGATGAGAGTTTTTTTTTGTAGAACTTCCCTCTTTAATTCATCGCTACTGATCACTAGTGTTTCTATTTTTTTTATTTAACTCTTTATCAGTGAAGTTGCAAAGATTGAAGCAAGCAAAACAAGAAGCTGAGAGTGATGGGGCACTTTACCGCAATCATATGGAAGAAGACTACGAAAAGAAAATATCTGAGGTACTAATACTCAACACCTTATGCATGCATACAGGAGAAAAGTAGCAAGTTTCTGCATGTTTGAGTTGTATGTATACATTTTTATTTTTCTTATATTTTTTGGCATGAATTTTCAAAGACAAGTGGGAGTTCCGGATCGAATGTAAAACGGCTTGAAGAGGAAACAGATGCAAAGATTAAAAGTTTAAAGGAATCAGCTTCAAAGGTCTCACCAGAAATTGTTGAGATGCTAATCAAGTTTGTTACAACTGTGAAAACTTGATGACTGAAGGTTGGTTAATAAGCTTCTTGCTTTTCTTTTATTTTCTTTTTCCAACCAGACACTTGGTTGTGAATAAACATATGTTGTTTATGTAAGCTAAATTTTCATTGTTTCATCTTTTTTCAACCAATTAATTAGAAGCTATTTGTTTAAGTAGGTGCACCTTTTGTTGTAGACTTACAACTGAATACAACTATTCAGTGTTCTCATTTGTCTAGAAATTAGTGTTTCTACCTAATGAAATAAAATAACTATATACTGGAAATTAACGCAGAGGTATCATGATGGTTTGAAGCATGAATTAAACTTCTAATTAGCATCATTTCATTATGTCAGATATGACACATAATTTTAAAAGTAAATAGTTTAAATTTTTTATTTTAAAACTTGTCTTATTAAGTTGTCTATATCATCTACAAGATGTCGGCTTTTGTCTTTTGACTTGATGATCAATTGAACTTTAGGGATGAGACTTTTGAATCAAGTATAGTATTCTTTTTTTAATTTGTCTAGTTATATATTCGTTTTATTAATTTTCTTGTGTTACTCTGGTGATGATCAGTTCAGTAAAAGAAGACGAAGCAAATAAAAGAGAGTCATCTACAAATAAAAAGGAGGCAAAGCAAGCTCAGAGATAGTTGTTAAGAATTTATTTCTGGTTTCAAGTATTTGTGACATTTGCAGAAAGTTGCATTTCTACTATTTCTTCTTACAATTGTTTATTGGCAAGTCACAACATGCATGGAAGCTCTTTCAATTTTTTTTTACTTAAAATTTTTTTAAAGATCTTTCTCCCTTATTTATTAATTTTATGCTTGAATTTGCTACAGTCACCCTGTTAGAAACAGATTGGAATCGTTGGATGATTCAGAAAGACTTGAAGAGTAAATACAGTTTAAAAATTACTCATTTTGTGTAAGATATTACACTAAATTGGAGATTTACATGATTGAGAAAGTCTTGAAGAGCACGAACATTACATTCACTACATAGAAAATACACAAATGTCCTAAAAAATATAGGCATGAGAAGAGATTTATCATAATCTATCTCATTTAGAAAATGATCTAATCCTAAACTAATAAAATCGATCTAAGCAGAATTATATTTATCTTATATATTTTTAGCCATCCCTTTATAGACATCAGTTGGTCTTTCAAAACCAATTATTAATGAACCAGCAAAGAAACTTTTTAATGTCTGTCTCAAATGAGAATCTGAATTCAGAGGGTGGTCAAAAACTATCACAAATGCAGTCAGTTTATTCTCATTTCTACCATTGCTGCTTGTAATTGAACAGAGCTGAGCCTCAGGGTAAGTCTTTAAACAGCTCTATGTTTATGATTATATAGAACATGTCACAATGAATACAGACGAAGTAAAATGTCAACATAATAGTTATTAGATCACTCCCTCTATCTATAGTACCTTAGACTTGGTAAACAACCTTTGTTCCTAAGCAGTCACGGTGGGGTTGGAGAAGCTAAGAGGGACAAGAACAAAAAAAAGGTTTCTATAGGGCATAGTGCTCATTTACATGTTTTAAGAGAAGAATGTACTCTTGCACTCTATGACAGCCTGAGATGGGCACTGTAATGGCTTCAGTCAAAGATTGGTATCTGACAGCTGAATTAAATTTTTAGATGGTTTGTTCCATCTGGTGGTGCTCAAGGTTGCGAAGAACAATTCTGGCAAAGATTTTGGCTTCTAGAGGGGCATTTGCAGCTGCAGCTGCTGCACGCAAAATCCTTGCTGCTCCAGTATTCTGCATAAGGCTTGCGTGGTGCAGGGCATGTCTTCCTCCAGGAACAGTAAACTGCAGTTGAAACAAGGCATACACCGTAAAACCCAGCATCCAAGTTTTCATTACAGCATCAAGAAAATTGACCCAAAATCAAAATATTGTATCTGAGTTTCATAAGGACAGAGGACACAGACATTGAAAATTCAGCTATCTAGAATTACCTGGAGAAGAGCAAATGCAGCACAAGTCTTGAGCGTAAATGATGGATTTCTCAACATGACAACAAATCTTCCAATTTCAGCTCCACTGTGGAATAGAAAAGATTAGACGTGTCAAGGGGGGCAGATAAAACAGATACACATGAAAGAACCATCAAATCTTCAGGTTATAATTGTGGTGGCATGCATAATGGAAAAGCTTTCAGGCTATACTGGTAGAGAAATAAGATCAGCGAAACAGTACATGCGAAAGTTTCACTTCTGTATAACTGTCTCCATTTTCTCCCCTGCTACTCTATGCAGTGTTTTCTGTGACAATTACAATTAATTCCACAGGTGCCATGCAGAATCTTCAAAGTGAGGGTTGAGAACAATGAAAGATGAAACTTTTACACTTTAGTTTAAAAATTAAAAATTAAAAAAAAGAAGAATGAACTGCATTGGGTTTGAATGCTTAAATAGAACTTGTGTAGCCAAAACCAAGAGGAAAGCCAAAATGAAAGTGACTTGAAATGGTAATGGTATCAGCAGAAGACATAACCAAAATGAATTTCAGATACCATGTTTCATGAAGTAGAGACACTTTTTCTGGTCACAGAAAGAATGGATTCAGACCATTGACTTGCCAAACAACTAATTATAGTGTTCAGAGAAAGAGACAGAAAAAGTGAAAACCTGCATCTTAGATGTCCTGCCTCTTGAATACGAGCACCTTCGGTTACTTGTGCCAATGCTGCAGGAGCTGATGATGCAGCAGCTGCAGCAAATGCTTGTTGATCAGAAAACATGAAGACAAAGGTTTCAATGTGCTTCAAAGCCAGCTTTCTGGGTCCATCTAAGTTCACGCTCTTAGCATTGCCTTCTGACAAATTGCATGATGCAAGTTCGTCCATTCTGCCAAAGTATCGTGAAAATTCAAAAACATACATGTTAGGAATATAATAGTAATGTATTGTTAAGTCACACATTGCTTAGATGTGGAAGTCTATATTTTATTATTTAATATAGATAAAGGTTATAGGTATAGGTTTTGATTCACCAATAAACCCACAATCCTTTTCCTTTCCTGATTTCAAAATATCTTCATCCTCTCTTTCTTTTCTCTAGCTGCCACATACAGAAAAAGAGAAGAAAAAGGGCTTTGCAGCCTACCATCTTTTCAAGCCTAGTTATTTTATCTTTTCACGCCTAGTTATTCTCACTTTCCTCTATCCCTATTTATCTATTTCATCTAAAGGCCGTCTCCACCTCTCTCCTTTTCAAGCCTCTTTTGGACTACTTACATGAACTTTCCCGATGTGTCTCTTTCCAACAGTGCTCCTTTTATTTTTTCGAAAAATCCTACTACATCTCTTTCTAGCTGTACTCCTTTTATTTTTTTGACAGTTCCAACTGTGCTTCTTTACAGCCAACACGGATAATGTTCACGGGTACTATTCACCAATACTCAAACGAATTGAAGCTTAAACTATTGTTCTTAAGTTGTTGTAAGTGAGGAAGAATGTTGAGATTGATAATTGGGTTTTACTTGTACAAGATTGAGCATTATATACTCCATCTCGAAGAGGAGTGTGAGGAATATAAAAGTAATGTATTGTTAAGTGTCATATTGCTAAAATATAGAAGTCTATGTTTTATTATTTACTATAAATACAGGTTATAGATGTAGGCTTTGATCTACCAATCAACCCATAATTTCCTCATTCTATTTTATTTAACAATACACATAAGCTAATCCTTCTAAAATTATTTTCATTGGCTTCACAATAGTACATAAGATTACCAAGTATGCATGTTCATTTGTCCCATGCATGAATATTTTCCTTTTCTTTTATTGGAGGGGGAGAGAGAGGAGATAAAGGCAGTTCTTCTCTAGATATCCCAAACTCATAAGGACAAGCAATAGTTAAAGTAATTCTAACACGGTCATATGCATTTGAGTTTTTAATTCCTATTGTCTACAGATTTTAATGCAAATCAATGATGTAGAAAATTTAATTCCCAAACCACGAGACAGATTGAAGGTGTAAAAACCATCATCTCACAATCAACAAAAATGGTTAGCTTCTATGATCACTCTTACAATGGAACGTTGTCTAGGATACGATGGAATATTTAGCAACATTATACCTATTCTTTTTAATTGACCATCAGCTTTGTAAACAGGGAAAAATAACACTGAATTAAAAAAGATCATAAAAGGTTCTAGTTCTAAGTTCTAATTATGGGTCTTGAAAAAATACAAAGAACTTGGGCAGTCTTCTAGCTAGTTTCCTATCTCTCGCTTGCTTCAAGTCACTTACAAACCTATCACTGTCAACCCAACTAAATTTAAGTTTGTGACATCCATCTTAAAACAAAGTACTCAACTCAACTAAGTCTTAATCCCAAATTAGTTAAGATCGGCTAAATGAATCTTTTTCCTCCATTCACATTGATTCAAGACATCATTTTTTTTTTTTTTTTTTTTTTTTGACGTCTACGACAATCATTTCCTTTTCAAAAATTTCTCCCCATGTTATTTCAGGTCTCCCGCTATTTCTTCTAACCCCTTCCAATTGCACCAAGTGACATTTGCCCACCGGCCTACTCTGGATATGTTGAAGCCACCGTCAGCAATTCTATCTCATTTTCTTTTTAATGAGTGCAAACTCCACCTTCTTAAATATTTCCACATTTTGTATCCAATTTGTTCTTGTATGCCCAATCATCCATATCAACACTTACACATTTTAGTCACATTCATCTTGTACAAGTGTTGTTTACTGCCCAACATTCGGAACTGTACAATATAATCAATCTCATAGTTGTCCTATAGAATTTTCCTTTCAGTCTATTAGAAATTTTAGAATCACCTATAATTCCCAATTCCAAAGCACTTCACCACTTCATCTATCCTGCCTCGATTCCTTGTTTTACATTGTACTCAAATGTGCAATCTTTTTTGTAAGAAAGAGCTTGGTACCTAAACACCTTATTCATTGGGCTTCATGAGCATCCAAAATCACCTTATTCAAGCCTCTTCTCGTGTGACTAAAGTTCATCCATGTCTAAATTAAATGGATATGGGCTTAAGGCTGAACCTTGTAGAAGTCCCATTGTGATTGGAAATTCTCCAATCATACCATTATAGTCCTCACACTAGTTTTTACTCCTGCATATGAAAATACATATTTTAATATCAATATTGGTGCATGAATAAATTGCATATCAATAGTCAAACCTTGTGTTTGTCTTGTATGGGACATCCTGATAGCTTAGAGGATTTATCCGTTAAATCAAAGTTAAAAGGATCAAAATAATCACATTTTGGAATACAAGATGGAAGCATGGAACTTGACAATAAGAAATTAAACATGAGTAAGAAGATCATGTCCGTGAAAGGGTTTCATCACTGAAAGTACCTCCCGTCAAACATGTAAGCCAATGCCAATGCAGCCATGAAACGTGCCATTTTTGATACTGACGAAGAACATAGATGAACAAGTGCTGAAACTCCCCCTTCCTCCACTATACGAAGAGCATTACCAGGATTGAAAGCAAGATTCCATAGTGCTCCTGCAGCAGTTTCATGGACATCCTGAAAGTAATAATAGATTAAGTTCATATCAAACTTTCTCTGATACGAAGAAACATGTTAAAAGGATAACTTTGAGCATAACTTTTTCTTTTAATTTGCTCAGGAAGTAAAATTATTAGTAACTCAATTCTAATTGTTAGTCCATTCTGACCTCAATGTTTTATATTAATGCATGTCCAATCTTTGCCCAAAGACAAGGACAACACTGTTTTCTTGAAGTAGTGAAAAGGGAATTTAGATTTGAATTGAAAGTGAAATATAGTAAAGTCTATACTCTTAGACTTTTGCAAAGACTTCTATTTTTTGGGAAACAAAAAAGGGGAAGTAATAACAATTTGAGCCAGAGGGACTATTCATTATTTGCAAGAGAAGTACCAAGCAAGCCCAGCTACTGTGCCCCATGCATATCTACAAAAATATACTCACAATAATCTCAACAATTAAGAACAAAGAGAAATAAGATCTGAAGTTCAGAGACCATGAAGCCCGCAAAAGACATGAGCAGTATGATTGGTTAAGATAAGTAGAATAAGTAGTATTTTGAGCAATGATTCCAAGCATTACCTTTTCTAACTACTGTATCATAAGAAGAGAATTCTTATCTTACAAGTATGAAGTTTTTTTATTGTAGCTTCTATGATTACTTTTCTCCTAGGAAGCACTAAAGAGCTACAGAGAATTCCAAACTACTGGCTTTTAATGCTTGATGTCTTGTGTTGTTTTTTGGTATTTTATTCCTTAGTCTATTACAACAAGAATCTGTATATCTCGTGTACTTGCGTCTGCCCCTTTACTTATAAAAATATATATTTATATATATATATTTATTTATTTGCTTTGTCCATGTAACCAGATCTGTAAGTTCAGAAATGTCTTGCATAGTATTTTAACTTCAGAGATTAGGATTTGATATTATTAGGCTTTTTAGGAGTCATTGGTGTCTTTTCTGGTCTTGCAGCTTAAGTTTACCTTAAGTTGTTTACTTTCCTTGTCTGAATAATAGTCCTAGTAGGAAAAGTAGTCCTTCAGAGAGTTATGATACATACTTTTATTTTGAGTATTTGAGTTCAAGGCCAGCAGCCTTTATATGTTCTGTTCCTCGTATTCCCTTCCTTCTTCATTGTTTATACTATTCACGATACTGTTCACATCCCCTAAACATCTCAGTAAACCTTCATGTTTCAACCTTGTTTAGCACACAACCTTCTTAACTGATAAACCCTAAAGCCTTAAATTGATTTTTCCATAAATCCCCCCGAATAACCCTAATTCTATAAAACCATCCTCTAGGACCCACCACAAAGCTGTGTAGGAAGATTTCCCCCTCTTGAGAATGAAAGTCTGAATAAGGGTATATGTGTCTTTACCCTTCAAGTTATACATATCCTTGTAATTGTTAATTGTCATGGAAGTATATTTTCACACAAATCATCATATTAAGAGAGCTACAACGAGAAACCCTAACCTCCACTACCAGCACCGCCGTCATTGAACATCATTGACAGGTGATTTTGACTGGGTAGATCCAGATCCTGACTCGCCTCAGGCAGGAAAACAAAACCCACAAGGTTTCATCAGGAATTGCTGACATTTCAGGGACCAATTTTGCCTTTTTCCATTCATGACCTAGTTTTTCCCATTTCTGAATGTCTCCAATTCTGGTGGTTTCCAACAGATTCCTCCCATTTATTGGCCCTTCTTGCCTTCAAATAGAGTGGTAAAACTGATCCTTGAGAGTGATTTGAAAGGAGGAAGCAATTTTGGAGGAATTTTCACAATTTGCATTTTCTAAGGGCTGGTTGGCTGCAGGTCTGGCTTTTTTTTGGCTCATCTGGTCTGTTTTTCTGGTGTTTACCAGTCTTTCTAGGCAGTGGGTCGTGATCTGCAGCTGTTTGTTGGGTTCTTTGTTGGTTTTGCTTGGTTGTGGTTCTTTATTATTGGCCGTTTCCTTCCCTTCATATGTTAGAGGAAGTTCATAGCGTCCAACAAGCTACTATTAGTACCGGGAATGGAAGTAGTGGGAGTAGGGTTGAAGTCTTTAACGATAATAACTCCTTCCAAATTAGCCCGGTGAGCTTGATGGAAACAATTTTCTGGCTCGGTCACATTCGTGCTTGTTATTCATTCAGGCAAGTGGATTACATGGCTACATCATAGGTAGTGATACTAGCGAACCGAAACCAGCAAGTGGAGGATGAACCATGGATTTCTGAAAATTCCTTGATGGTGTCTTGGTTGATTAATTCGATGGAGCTGCAAAGTTCTTGTGGTTATCTATTGCTTGATTCAGCTTATAAGATTAAGATTGTTGTGTGTCAAACTTATTCTTGGGTAGGAAGTGTCGTGCAAGTCTTTAGGAAGAGGCTTCTTTAGACTAAACAGGAAGAGAAGATTGTTGCTTAGTATTTTGTTGAATTAAGTGGCTTATGCATGGTTGTCCTACCAAAGGACGAGGTGGCAGGGTGCAAGACCACCTAGACCACAAGCTCATTCCTCTTAAACTACTGAATCCCCACCTTCAATAGAGTCCTTTACACGCAATACAGAGGAATTGTAACATCTCAAGCATTTGATGGCAAAACTAGATTGTTGTTCATCTACTGTAGCATCATCCTCTTATTACGGCCTTGATGCACACCCACCGATGGCTTTTGTGGCTTGGATTATTGACTCTAGTGCTTCTAGCCATATGGCTGGTACTTCTAGCAGCTTTTTCTCTTATCTACCATGCACAGTTAAAGAGAAGGTTCGGGTTGCCGATGGTTCCTTGTCACCTATTTCCGAGAAAGGTACCATTCGTTGTAGTTGTACCTTAACATTATCCTCAGTTCTTCACATTCCTAAATTTCCCATGAACCTCTTATCAATTAGTACTACTACCAAAGATTTAAATTGTAAATCTATATTTGTTTCTTCTTGGTGTGTCTTTCAGGAATTGCGAGCATGGAGAACAATTGGCTATAGTAATAACAAGTCATACTTATTGGCATGTGTTTCAAGTATTTTGGGCAACACTATGCTTGTGATCAAGCTCTTGAGAATAGTGCTTAGACTTCCTCTAAACAATTTCTAGTTTAGTGGGATCGCCATTTAGAACATTCATCTTTTTTTGTGTTAAGGAATATGTTTCCTAATTTGCCTAAGCATTGTACGATGAACAATCTAACATATGATGCATGTGAATTTGCTAAACAAAAGCATGCATTTTATCCCTCAATGACTAATAAGAGTACTACTCCTTTTGAACTTATTCATTATTGATATTTGGGGTCCTAGTCGTGTTGTTTCATTATTTGGTTACAAGTGGTTTGCTACCTTCATTAATTGCTATAGTCGCATTACTTCGGTCTACTTGGTGCGTGTTAATCATGAAGTGTTCACTTGTTTTCATATGTTTCATGAGCTTTTTTGTACTCAATTTGATGCTAGAGTCAAAATTATATAGAGTGACAACAGTATGGAGTTATATTGAGGGAAATTTTTAAAATTATCTTTGTGGTCATGGCATAATTCATCAAACCAACTATGTTGACACTGTTGCTCCAAATGGCCCAGCAAAAGAAAAAATGACATCTTTTGGAGGTGGCATGGTCTTTATTATTTGGTAGATGCAGACCTTTCTACAACTTACCTCATTAATCGTATGTCTTTATGGTCTTTGGATTTTAAAATCCCTCCAGATGTTCTTCAGGAAAATTGTTTTTGTTGTTCCTCCAAAAATTTTCAGTTGTGTTTATGTTAGTGTATATACTTTTGTATAGGATATTTGTGTCTTTCCCTTTAAGAGTATACATTATATCAGATTGTAATTGTTTGAATCAATACAATATATGAGATTTTTCTCCAAAACTCAACTTGGTATCAAAGAAGGAATAGTCCTCCACTGCAACTACCTCCGTAGACCGCCATTGACCTGATGATGTAACCTGAAACTTTTTGGACTGAAAATTTTGCAACCCTCTTACAATAACCCACAAACTTTTGTTTTGATCCATTGCCATTTTGGAGGTCAATTTCGCTGATTTTCTGTTTGTGCCTTAAGTCTTCCATTTTTTATGAAATCCCTTGATCCCAGTTGTTTTCAGCGGGTTTCTGTCAATCTTGTTCCTCCCTAGACAGCGATTTGGAGGTTTGATTGTAACCCTAAGATTGATTTGGGAGAGGGAAGTGTTTTGGAGGCTGTTTGGCTACGATTTAAAGGGCTGAGGCTGTCTGGGCTACATTTTTGGAGGTGTTTAGCTAGCAATTGACACTTTAGAGGTTTTCTAGTTGTGGGTCAATTCTGATTTGGATTGTTGTGGTTTTTTGGCTAAATGTTGGTGATCTAAAGTGCTTTATTGGTTCTTTGTTCAATCTATTTGGCTGTTCAATCTATTTGGCTTTGGGCTGCTTCTTCTGATATTTTTTAATTCTTTTTATTGCTAACCAGTTATTAGAAGTGATTATTGAGGCCTCCTTTAAGTTCATTCGGACTTGAGTATGTTGAATGTAACTTGTAATCCTCGGGGCACTATAAATACTAGAAGTAGAGGTAACAAGGAGTTTAATAAGGTTCAGCCATTGGATAGTAGATTGGGAGGTAGTAGTGACATGAATTGCACTCCTCTTAGTAAAGAAGAATTACAATATCTCAAGCACTTGTTAACTAGACTAGATTGCAATTCTCACTATGGCATCTTCTTCAGATTTTGCTAAGCTCTCACTACACATTCATCTTTTGATTCAAGACCATGGATCATAGACTTAGGTGCTTCAGACCACATGACAGGTAACTCCAGTAGTTTTTCTTCATATTTCCCTTGCTCAGTAAAGAAAAGGTTTGAGTAGCCGATACTTCTTAGTTATTCATTTCAGGAAAAGGTTCCATTAGTTGTACTCCTTCCTTGAACTTGTCATCCGTTCTTCATGTTCCAAGGTTTCCTATGAATCTTTTATCTATTAGTACTATTACTAAAGACTTAAATTGTATTGTATCCTTTGATTCGTCTTCTTGTATCTGTCAGGAACTGGGAACAGGAAAAATAATTGGCTATGGTAAAGAGCAGGATAGGTTGTATTTGTTAGAATATGGTCCAGGGATTTTGTCTAAAGCTGATATTTATGGTCAAGCTCTTCAAAGTAGCTCTATAACTTCTTCTCAGCAAAAGTTGGTCCAGTGGCATCGTCGCTCAAGACATCCATCCTTTTTGGTTTTGGGAAATATGTTACTTAAGTTACTCAAGCAATGTACTCTGAGCAATTTGACTTGTAATGCTTGTGATTTTGTGAAACATACACGCTCCTTTTATTTTCCAATGAACATTAAGAGTCCTTCTCCTTTTATGCTTATACATTCTGATGTATGGGGCCCTAATCGGGTTTCCTCATTATCTAGTTATAAGTGGTTTGTTACTTTTATTGATTGTTATAGTCAATTTACCTGGGTGTATCTTATGCGTGCAAAGAAAGAAGTGTTTCAATGTTTTCAGATGTTTTACAAGATGATTTGCACTGAGTTTGATGATAAAATAAAAGTTTTGAGAAATGATAATGGTATTGAGTATACTAAGAGGTCCTTCCAAAACTATTTTTGTGATTATGGTATAATTCATCAAACTGTTTGTGTTAATACTCCTGCTCAAAATGGATGTAGCAGAACAAAAAAATCAACATCTATTAAAGGTAGCAAGGTCATTAATGTTCACTATGAATGTTCCAAAAATTTATTGGGGGATGCAATTCTCTCAGCAGCTTATTTTGTCAAATGCCACTACGAGCCCTCAATTTTAAGACTCTTGTGGATTTTCTTATTGGTAATTGTTCATTCATTGATCCTCCTAAAGTGTTTAGGTGTGTCAGTTTTGTGCATGAGCATAGAAAGGACATTAGCAAAGTTGATCCACAAGCTTTAAAATGTATCTTTATTAAGTACTCTGCAACTCAAAAAGGATATAAATGTTACCACCCACCTACTAGGAAGACTTATGTCAGTAAGTATGTTACTTTTCGAGAATCTGATGCCTATTTCTCTTCGCCATCTCTTCAGGGAGAGAGCAATTGTGAAGAAGAGTTGACTAATCGTGGTGAAGGGAAGTGGATATCATCTTTGGAGTTGACTTATGGAAGACAGGGGGAGAGAATATCATTTATGGAGGAAGGTAACATGGAGAAGGAAAATGAAAAGATTATAAATAAGGAAAGTGTACTGGAGGTTGAGAAAATGAATGATGGTGAAAAGGGTGAAACTCATAACGGCAGTAAGGGTCTTATGAGACTGGCAAATAATGATTTGCTTACATACAATCACAGAAAACATAAAATTACAACCACCGAAAATACTTTACCTAGCCAAGAGTCAACCCTGAACTCAGTTCCACAACCAGCACAAGCTCCTTTGAATTGTAAGTCTTCATATCTTACTCCTTCTTCAAATTTACCTTGTGATACCTCTATTATTGATGATATTAATCTCCCTGTTAAAACTAGTAAAGGAGTCAGGACATGTACTCATCATCTCATCTCTAATTATGTCTTATATAATTCATTATCTCCATCCAATAGAGCTTTCTTGTCTTCTTTGTCCTCTGTATCTATTCCACAGGGTTGGAAGGAAGCACTTGTTGAACCTAAATGGAATGATGCCATGGTTGAGAAAATGAAAGCATTATCTAAAAATGATAGTTGGGAACTTAATAGTTTTTCTCGAGAAAAACGGACAGTTGGCTGTAAATGGATCTTTACCATTAAGAGGAAAGTTGATGGGACAATTGAGAGATACAAAGCAAGGCTTGTTGCAAAAGGATTCACTCACACTTATAGGGTGGATTATCGAGAACTTTTGCTCTAGTTGCCAAGATGAATTCTATCAGAATTCTTATCTCTTGTGCAGTGAATCTTGGTTGGGATTTGCAACAACTGGATGTGAAGAATTCTTTCTTGCATGGATATCTTACAGAGGAAGTTTATATGGAGATTCCTCCAAGGTTCTCTTGTCAAAAGACTAAAGGGAAGGCATGCAAATTGAGTAAGTCTTTATATGGTCTCAAATAATCTCTTAGAGCATGGTTTGATAGATTTAGCAGGGCAATATTATGTTTTGGGTGTCAACAGAGTAATGCTGATCACACTATGTTTATTAAACATTGCAATGAGAAGATTACTATTCTCATTGTTTACGTTGACGATATAGTTGTGACAGGAGATAATCTTGTATAAGTGTACAGATTAAAAATAACTTTGCTAGAGGGTTTGAGATAAAAGACTTGGGAACACTCCGGTACTTTCTAGGAATTAAAGTAGCTAAGTCTGAAAAGGGTATTTTCTTATCCCAAAGGAAATATGTTCTTAACCTTCTGGAGGAGATTGGTATGCTTGGATGCAAGCTTGCTGATACACCTATAGAAGCTTATCTCAAGTTGCAGAATGGTGATGAAGAACTTGTTGACAGGGAGAGTTACCTAGAGATTGGTTGAGAAGTTGTTTTATCTGTCTCACACCCGGCCAGACATAGCTTATGTTGTAAGTATGGTGAGTCAATTTATGTATGATCCACATTTCACTCACTTAGATGTAGTTCATTGTATTATGAGATACTTGAAATCTGCCCCTGGAAAGGGACTTTTGTTTGAGAATCACGGAAGCTTAAAGATTGAAGCATATACAGATGCAGAGTGGGCTGGGCCACTCGATGATAAGAGATCCACCTCAGAATATTGCATATTTGCTGGTGGAAATCTAGTTTCATGGAGAAGTAAGAAGCAAACTGTAATTGCTAGATCAAGTGCAGAAGCATAGTATAGAGCAATGACACATAAAACTTGTGAGTTGCTATGACGAAAGAAGCTAATGCAAGATCTTAGGCTAGCTTAGAAAAGACCTCTTATGTTGTATAGTGACAACATTGCTGCTATTAACATAGCTCACAATCCAATACAACATGACAGGACAAAACAAATTGAGATTGATAGACACTTCATTAAAGAAAAGCTAGATACGAGATTAATTTGTATGCCTTTTGTAAGATCTGAGAATCAGCTTACTGATATCTTTACTAAAGGTCTTGGTAGTTGTGATTTTCATCCTAATGTTTACAAGGTAGGCATGAGAGATATATTTGCTCCATCTTGAGAGAGTGTTAGAGTATATACTTTTGTATAAGGTATTTGTGTCTTTCTCTTTAGGAGTATATATATAGGTTGTAATTGTTCTAATCAATACAATATATGAGATTTTTCTCCAAAACTCAACTGTTTACTTTGTGCATAAGCATGGAAAAAATAACAGCAAACCTAATCGTCAAGAACTTAAATGTGTATTTATTAGATGTCACATATGTTAATATATCACATATGTTAGTATGTCACATATGTTAGTATGTCACATATGTTAGCAACGGTAAAGTTGTTCTTTTGGTGACCTGTAGGTCACGGGTTCGAGGCGTGGAAACAGCCTCTTTGCAGAAATGTAAGGGAAATACTGCGTACATGTGCGCCCACCCTCCCCCTACCCTGCAATAGCCGGGGAGCACTTTGTGCACCGGGTGAGCCCTTTTTTTTTTTTTTTACATATGTTAGTATAGATGTCACTTTCCATGAATCTGATGCCTATTTCTGCCAATCTCTTCTTCAAGGGGAAAGTAATAGTGAAGAAGTGTTATCTTATGGAAGTAAAGGGGAGTGGTTATCACCTGAGTTGTTGTTTGAAGAAAGAGAAAGGGAGAAGGATGATGAACGAAAACAAGATGACATAAGGAGAGCATACTTGAGACTAATCTAGTCAAGGGTATTGAGACTGAGATGCTTATGAGGTTGGTGAAGCTAGGCTAGCTTAAGTACAACCATAGAAAACATGGAGGTACATACATCAAACTTGCTTTACCTAGACGAGTCATCTTTGAACCCAACTCTACAACTAGTATAAACTTGTAAGTCCTCCAATGCTATTCCTTCCTCTTCAAATTTACCTAGTGATCCTCTTGGTATTGATGATACTAACATTCCTATTGCAACTAGAAAATGAGTTATAACTTGTACTCATCATCCCATCTTTAATCATGTCTATTGTCTCTATCACATAGTCTTTTTGTCTGTCCTCTGTGTCTATTCCATAGGATTATGGGGATGCACTTGTTGAACCCAAATAGTAGTATGACATGGTTGAGGAAATGAAAACCTTGTCCAAAAATAATACTTGGGAGCTCACTAGGCTTCCTCAAGGAAAACAAACAATGAGATGTAAATGAATATTCACCATTAAGGGCTCATTTGGGTAAAGGGCGAAGAAAGAAAAGGAGAGTGATGTATCATTTCCTCGATTTAGGAGTTTTTTTTTTTTTTTATTTAAAGGAGGGGGAGGAAATGGAAGGGGATACATGTACCCCTCCAACGCCCATTTTTCTAATTCCTCCAGGAAGAATTTCGAAAGAAAGAATAAGGTATATTATAATTTTTGCCTAATAACTAAAATACTCTTATCCTTTCTATCAAATACCTACTAATACCAAAATAAAACATTTAAAGTATAATTGTAAAATTATATAATAACATATCCTTAACTCCCAAACAAGAAATTTACTCTATCATCTCATTTTCTCTCACTTCATTTTTTTAAACAATGTACCTTATCATCTCATTTTCTCTCACTTTATTTTTTAAAACTCTCAAACGAGAGAAATGATAAGTTCTATTTTTCCTCTCCTCTAAATGATGGGAAAATCACGAGATACAAAGCAAAAGTTGTTGCGAAGGGATTTCCTCAAACTTATAGGGTGGATTATCAAGAAACTTTTGCTCTGATTATGAAGATGAATTTTGTGGGAGTTCTTATCTCTTTGCAGCAAATCTTAGCTGGGATTGCAACAACTGGATGTGAAGAATGCCTTATTGCATGGAGATCTTGCAAAGGAAGTGTATATGGAGATTCCTCCAAGATTCTCTTGTCAAAAGACTGAAATAGAAGGTATGTAGGTTGAGGAAGTCCCTGTATAAAGATGGAAGCCTAAACAGTTGCATTTGGGCTGGATTACTTGATGATAGAAAATCTACTTCAGGATATTGCACATTTGTTGGAAGGAATCTAATATGAAGCACGAAGCAAACCGTTATTGTGGCAACTATGCAGAAGCAAAATATAAAGAAAAATAGAGTGAAGGTTCAGAGGAATTGTTATAGCTTAAGAAGTTAATGGAAGATTTCATACTAACCAGAGAAAGACCTCTAATATTGTACTGTGAGCGCTACTATCAACATAGCTCTCAATCCAGTCCAACATGATAGAATAAAACACATTGAGATTGATAGATATTTTTTAAAAGAAAAGCTAGACTCTAGGCTAATTTTTTAATTTTTAATTTTTTAAGGTCTGAGAACTAATTAGCTGATATTTTCACCAAAGGCCTTAGTTGTGTAGATTGTCAACCTATTGTTTACAAGATAGGCATGAGAGAGATATATACCCATGGGGAGTGTTGAGAGTGAATGTATGAATAAGGGAATACGTGTCTTTTCAAGTGTATATACATTCTTGTAATTGTTAATAGACATGGAAGTATATTTTAACACGAATCATCAACCCACTGTATCCTACATCTACATCCTAAACTTTCCATTTGTACCCAACTTTTCCATTAACTGAACAAAATCAAACTTGAACTCAAGACCTTCAATATATTAGGATTTTACATTGAACATCCAAAGTTCTAAAACCAACCAATGAATTTCAAATAACTGATGCTAAGTTACGGTAAACATGTTTAGATCAACATAAATATTTTTTTTTTTTTTCTAGGAAAACAATATAATCCCCTCAGTAACAATCGACAAGTGGAAAATTAAGACATCCCAAGGTTCTTAATTATCTTTAAAAAACTATAATTACTTATAGAGAATAACTTAAGAATCCAAAAGATTCTAATCCGGTAATGACTTCATGGAATGGAGATTTACACACACAAAGTGCCTCAACAGTAACATGTTACATCTTTGCAACTAGAAAAGAATTTTGAATTTTTAAACCAAAGAAGCAGTGAAATCTCCCTTACAAAGATCATTAGATCATCTACCTTAGCATGTTGAAATGTTCAGGGATTTTACTTTGACAGTAACTGACCTTTCATGCCATCTATGGTTGAAGAATAAGGCACTGACCATAACAGAAGATATTCGGATATGCAATGCAAAATTCAACCAGGGGGGTGAGGGAATACAATAACTCTGAGCTAGAATCTAAAACAACCATTTTCCATAACATATAAGCAATACATTCCCAATAGCCTAGCACAAGAAAATATGGTGTTTCAGATAATGGAAAACCTAACAATTAAAATCAACACTTAATAACTGATAACAGCTTCTCCCAAAATAAATTTGGCATCATTAATTATTTCAGTCTGACCAACTATTTAAATTAGACCTTGAAGGCCAAGAACATGAAGCTCACAAGAAACCTACAAAGTTCATTTATGACAATAATTCAAACCGAGAATGACCAATAATGTATATTGTGAAATGGAAAAATTCAATTGAGCAAAGCGTATAGTTTCTAAATACTAGGAACTGCACCAAGCAGCACAACTCTTGGGCACATGGCACCAATAAAAACTCTAGATGCATGGTATTGAGCAAAGTCAGAAAGGAAAAAAAAAAGTGTACAAATATTGAGTGTCAATTAGACAAATTACTTACCTCGGCATCTGAACGTGCCAATACAATCAGAGGCCCAACTCCTCCTTCTCGTCCAATAGCAATGCTGAAAAAACAAGGGCAGTTAACATTAATCATAACAACCATAATGTACATAGTAAATGTATGACTAAATTTAACAATATAAGAAACACAAGAATCAGAAAGTCCAAAAGGCAAATTATTTATCTTTCTTTTCTTTTAAACGAGTAAAAATGTATTCAAAATGGCCAAGGCTGGCATCTAGACATAAAAGGCTTCATTGTTCACTGCCATGTTCTTTATTATAAAAATAATGTCTAAATCCGTGTTCCCTTGACCAACTCACTTTTTGAACCAGTGACATTGATCATGCCAAAGAGTGTACCACTGTTAGTATAAGATAAATTCTTCAAGCCCCGATTGTGGTTACCTTGGTATATGGAAGTTCACTAGATTTTGTTTCAAGGTACCATTTCAATAAGTCTAAAAACCCAGATGAAAACAATTCATAAAACAGCATGGAAGTGGTAAATTATTTGGAAATGCATGAAAACAACATAAACATACAAATTGAAAGAAAATATCAAATTACACTCACATCCAACCCTGACATTAAGGGCACTTACGAAGCTTATATAATATTTAAATATATCTACATATATATATATATATATATAATTTATGTAAACCTTTTTACTTAACAAGAAATTTATGTTATTTTTATCAAATTTTACTGAAATCAATCCGTTTCAAATGAAAAACTACATCTTTGTAATGGAAAGGATGGAAACGATTCACTCATTTTGAAACATTGTTTCCACCAAAATCTTAAATTTCATTTAGGAGGTGGTGTTTTGCTTCCATAACTGTGGAAACAAAAATGATTCGCCCATTTTGGTAAAAACAAAATGAATTTTAGTTAGTTTCACAAAACGAGCTGGATAGATATTTAAATGAGTAATTTTTGTTAGGTGATTTATGCAGAATTAGAAATAAAGAAATATGTCACTTAACTACATGGTTGTAGTCTCCAAATAAATAGCTAATTTTGCTTTGTAAAATATCAAATCAATAAAAGCTCCAATGCAAAAGTTGCAAATAGGGGCAAATCCTTATAATCAATCCATAAGAAGAAAACAAGGATATACATAATGCATTACATCAAATCCATAGCGATGGATGTCCCCTGCCTAATATGCCTCCTTCCAGGTAACTTCACTCAAACATTTATCACCATTTTCATACCCCTCCCCCCTCTAAAGCATAAATGACAAGGAAAAGAAAAATGATCGAAGCTTAGAGCTCTGAAAAACCTGCAGTGAAAAGTAGCAAATAGTGGTGGATCTTGATAAGTGATAATCATTCCATAAGAAGAAACCAGGGATACCCACAATGTATTACATCAAAGGATAAGTGGCAGATCATGTCCCCTGTGTGCCACAAATTAAAATATGCCTCCTTCTAGGTAACTTCACTCAAATGTTTAAAGCCATTTTCATATCTCCTTCCAAAGCACAATTGACAAGAAAAAAACAAAATTATTGAAGCTTAGAGCTCCTTATAAGAAACACCAATACAGCCATAAGTGATGCATACCAATATCGGGTACGTATCCGATATAGACATGCCTCCAAAATGGCAGGACACATATTAGATATGTATCCAAAATAATTTTTTTATTTTATTTTTCATTCACCTCATAGACTGATACTACTGGGATACAACTTCAATACGTTAGGATACAACTCAAAAGTTTAGTCAGCTTTATGCTCAGATCTAGTTTTCTCATCTTTCTCTCATTCAGTAAACCAAAGCCTCAATCTTCAAGCTTCAAAAGCTACAAGATCTTATCATCAATCTATCTCTCATTTCTCTCTCCTCGCGAGAGGTCGTGATCTGAGACCAGCTCTCTTTTTTTTTCTTTTTTGTGTATAATTCCAAAATTGACTCACTAGCTCAAGTCTAAAAAGCAAAAGGACATTGAGTTCTAAAATTTTCATAAAATTAAAGACAGGAATATGGCTTTTGTTTTTAATTTAAATTTTTCATTTATATTTCACTTCTCAATATGACATTCCCATGATTTAGAATAAATATCATATTTTAATAGTTAATATGTGTGCTTTTATTATTAATTTTAATTTATTTGTAATTTCTCGTATAGATTATGATTATTTTAAAAATTATTTAATTCACCATATCTTAAACGTATCATATCCTACTTGTTAGAAATTGGTGCATTGCCGGATCGGATAATCGTATCTATATTGAGCTTCATTGGCTCCATATAAGGAAAAACCTACAGTGCAAGCTCTACAAAGTTAGAAGCAGTGCAAACTTTATCCCCTCTAGGAAATTGTCACAATCTTACATAAAAATGCCCCACATGAAAGCTTTGGTAACTCCTAAAATTAAATGAAGACCCAAAGATTAATTTAAGGGCCATACATAAATAAAATTCCGAGAGAAGCACACCTTTTTTTTTCTCATTTATTTTAGGGGTACATAAACTTCCATGTGGGGCCAAAACATATCCAATTAGCATAAGAACATAGTCAAAAATCTAAATGCAAATTGAATCCTCCATATAAGAAGGACCAATTTCCAATTTCCAATTTCTTCCTTAGTTACTAGGTTTTCAATTTCAAGACAAAAGAAAAATGAGAGAAAATAAATGAACAATTTTTGTAACCACCCCAATATGTGAATCCCGTTATTCATCCAATTACCTAGACTAAATATCCATGGCCAAAACTCGTGTCCATCTCCACCATTCTAGAGAGTCTAAAAGAGAAACATATTCCTATCACTACAGCGGCACCATTATACAACAATTTTACCAAGTACACTTTCCATCTAAATGGTTATGCCACAAAACTGACCAAAACCACCATCAAGCCTTGCAACACAAAAATATCATCTTTCCCACTCTCCATCTACCATTCTTTACTATAAATAGGAGAGAAGGCTACAATACTTTGTAAGATCTCCAATTCCAGAATTCCTTCTTTTCTACTCTTAACATGGTACAGAGCGAGTTTGATCTAAACCATAATTTTCTCTTTCTTAACTTGATCTCCTAAACCCTAGCTCTCTGTTTTTAGGATTCTTGTGTTACATGATTTTGTTTGCTTCATTGTTTGGATGCGACAGCCCTAATTTTGAGTGCTATGAGACAATCCACTAAAGGTATAGATCTTTGCGATTTGTATGGTTGCTGGTAGCTGTTTGGTTGATTTACTGGCTGGTTGTTGATGTTCGTGTTCAGTTTGTTGATTGTTTTGTTGGTGTTTTGTTGCTAATTGGTGGTTCTTTGACACAACCTAGTTCAAGTTTGAAGAATTTTCAACATTCCCAATGTTTTCATTGTTGTTTGTATTGCTGACTCTAGAGTTGTCTATGAACTTTTTTCTAGCCAGAAAAGTTTCCAGCGGAAGTTGTTGTTGAGTGGCATTTTGAGTTGTCCACCCAAGGGAGGTATGAACCAATAGGACACATGGTTGTTCATTTAGTTTTGTTTCACATAGTCGAGTGAAGCTTGATGTATTGTTGGGTTGTTGTATGTAAGTTTATGAATTGTTTGTACAAGTTTGAGCATTATACACTCCATTATATACTCTAACTTGAGGGGGAGTGTAAAAAAATGCTAGTGTTGACTGTGACGGCTACCCTATTTGGGTCTAGCTTATGTGTGTCATTATTAGGTTAAGAGATATTTTAGTCTTATTGTAATACATCTTTTTAATATAAAATAAAAGAGGAGGCTACAGTATTTTGTAAACTCTGCAATTCCAGAATTCCTTCGTTTTCTACTCTTAACAATAACAAATCTTTAAATAAAACCTAAAATAATCAAAATTAAACAATACAACCATATTAAAATGCCTAACACGGTAACACCAATGCCTACAATAATTCCATCTTTGTGAATGTATAGAGCTGAACAGAAAGGAATTGGAGCAACTTAGTTTTTCCTTCTTTAGATCAGTTAGACTGTTAGAATATTTGAAAAATAAAAATACAACAAAAATTGGAAGAGAATGTGAAATTATGTTAACTGGGAATTGCAGTTCCCCCTTAAATTTTAAACATTTTTCAAGAACTTCCTACTAATGCCATGCATGCACAAACTACGATATACTTATTTGCAAACATTTCAACTGATACCGGATACTGTATAGTTTGATCAACTGCAAATCATACGTGAAAATGTATACTTAGAACCAACAGTTGGTTAACATTACAGTCCTCCCAGAATCAAAAGATTCATATATACCATTGAAAGTTCAGTTAACAAAGATATTTACCTAAAGATTTGCTTGACAGTTGACATAAACCATTTTTAGTATACATTTGATCAAATATGCAAACTATTGTAGTATTAAGCATTAGTCCATATCTGGATACGTGCAGCTAATTTAAACACCTAATAAGACTTTGACATCCAAGTACAAAAAAACAGAACCTAAAGTAGTGTCAACAATAGCTTGCACAGCCAAAATTTCAGGAGTATGATCACCTGCTCATAGCTCAATGATTAAGCAACCAAGAAGGAAAGGTTTTACTATTATTTCTGCATGTACTCAAATTATAACTGAATGCAGTTAATCCAAAAAAAAAAATAAGTGGACATTGGAAGGGCTCTAAATATCCACTCTTGCAAGATTATAACCAGGCACAAAGAAGTACTATACCAATTTGCATTAGCATATTGGAATCACGGAAATACTGTAATAAATAGGCACACCAACTTTTCTACGGATCAATAATAGTCACGTGGAATTAATAGTGTAGTATTTTAATCTTCAAAATACCTATTGGCTTCCGAAACTGACAATCCCCAGAGAGCACCTGCAGCCCTCTCTTGAAGTCCGGGAGAGGCATTAGAACAAGACTGGGCAAGAGTAACCTATATAATCCACAAGATCAAAACTATAACATACAGGAATTTCTCCATAGATTTGATGCAGTTCATATAGTAATTGAAATTATTTAAGAATCACCGAAAGAGAACTTAATATCCATCTAAAGAATTACAACTGTCATGTCTCAAATGAAGAACAACGCAAAAAAGATTATCAAGACTGGGCAAGAGTAACCTATATTTTTCGTAGCAGTTCTTATATTAATTAAAAAGATTATCAAGTTGAAGTTCTTAATCAGCCACCATGTTGTGTGTTAAGAGCTATAATTTTATGCAACCAAGTACACTAGTTCAACTTGTATCAGTTGGCTCAGAAAAAAATAAAATCTAACATGGCCATTGGAGATTCAAATTTTATATTCATTGAAAAGATTAACTAGTTCAAATATTTACACAAGTTACAACCAAAAGGGAATGGTGTAACTTTTCTATCAGAGCCATGGGAAAACCAAAGTAAACTAGAAATATAATCTCTTCACCACATTTTATATGTCACTCTATGCAACTTGCTTTCTTAAGTTTTTCCCTTTCCTTTCCCACTCATCTTCCTTTAAGTGTAAAAAGTCGAGGGCTTTTAAAAAATGACTTTTAAAAAAGCTGATGAGTTTTCCGAAAAAAATATATATATATCTTAAACTCCATGCATGGTCAACCAAGAAAAATAAAATGGAAGATGGGTGTACTTTACAAGTGAAGTTTTATCAAAATGCATTAGTTCATTGTTATAATTATATAAAACCAAAATGCATTAGTAGCTGGAGAAACCTTTTGTAGAAATTCATCTCAAAGTTGTGCCAGAGGCTGACTTCATTACAATGACCAAACAGAATTGACATCAACAAGCTAAATATCATACCAAGGCCTCAACACCACCAGCAGCTGCAATTGCTTCTCGATTTCTATCATCAAAAGATAGATTCCAGAGTGCACCAGCAGCTTCTTGCCTGTTTAATGAGATCAGATGATTAATACAAGGTCAAAGATTTAGAGGAGTAAATGTGTCTTTCTTATCAATACAAAAGTCAAGATTTACAATATTTGGAAACAACATCAAGCCAGCATTGTGATGTAAGTATAACCCAGCTAACTTCAATCAAGTAATAATATGCAAGCAAAACCGGTTATGTAAAACAGGATTCACTGATTCACATAGTACTGCTAATTAAAAAATAAATAAAAAATAAACAATTCTTTCCAAATAGAAAGACATCAAGAACAATAGCCTGAAGTATAACCCAGCTAACTCCAAATGGTGAAAAAAAAAAATATCAAATAATGATATGCAAGCAACCCGGTTATGTAAAACATGATTAACTGATTCACATAGTACCACTAATAAAAAAATAATAAAAATAAAAAAATCAATTCTTTCCAAATAGAAAGACATCAAGAACAATAGCCTGAAGAATGGTTTGGCATGATTTCATTGCCATGTCAAGACAACACAAAGAAGCTGAAATCACAACATTCGTTTCTATTTCTCTTTAGACAATTTTCTAATTAAGTTTAAGTCATTAGTATACTTCTTATATTTTAACAACATGCTGCTTCGACACGAAAATTACATGGTACTCCTCTGTCCAGAGTTCTTTTATATCATTTTAAGTGGTTATTATGGAAAGTAGAGAATAGGCAAAATTGAAGGGTTGGACTTTTTGTATTATTAGGCATATTATATATTTATGGGATGTAACAGATGCATCATTCAGAAAGAAGAGCTTCTTCTTGTCAAAGCCCTAGCTATCCAAACCAGAAGAGTGTGCCCTTTTAGATGTATATTGTTGTGTTTGTCTTGTATCCAGTTGAGCCAAAGTTTCGCGGTGCGTCCCATTGGATAATTACATCTAGAGAGCGACCCGAAAAATAAGTTTTAGTTCACGAAATAGAGGACAATAGGCCCATTCCATATCAAGAGAACAAAACTGGGGGGGGGGGGGGGGGGGGGGGGGGGGTGGGTTTGTTGTTCAATAGGTTTTTTTTTTTGGGTTTGCTTTGTCTTGTAGCCTATATATAGGCAGTTAGCTTTAGGGTTCAATAGGTCTTTGCAGAATTTTCGAGTAAAACACTTTTATTTTCTCCAATAACAAAATAGTGAATTTCAATCTCTGAGGACATAGACTAAATTGAGCTAAACCTCAATACATCTTGTGTTCTTTCTTTTACTTGTTTTCGTGTTTTAGTTCTAGATTTCATCCTATTCTCGCTTCCGTTTATCCAATATGTATTGCTCTTTAGTTGAAAATATCTTATTTTCCAACCAAAATTGATTTCAGAGGCTCTAAGCCTAGTCCCCACATTATTCCCAAAAGCAATATTTTTTACCAAGCATAAACGCAATTTATTGTGGCTTCTTATAAAGTTAGATTGACTAAGGCAGCAAAAAATTATAGAATAGGAAGAACATACTAATAGTAAAACTATTAATGGAGTCAATCTTACTACGTAACATCATCGTTCTTGTCTTTTAGGATGTGGAAGGCAGGGGTTAGCCAAATAAAGATTAGAATTAATTGCGAATATCAACTAGTTAACAAGGCGAAGTCAAAGATGATTAAAAACAAACCTTGATTCATGTCTCATTTAAGCTAAGATTGGCTATAAGCAATTTAAATAGAAACATGCCCTTAAGTATACATCCAAAGATTCTAAGCAATTAGAATTTATGAACCATCTTAGCCTTCTTTTGTTCCTTTTGTTTTCTCTATCCAATGGAAAGGAGAAGTTTAACTAGCCCATGAGGTTAATAGAAAAATCACACTATTAGAAAAGATGAGATTTTGAGAATAACCTGATGTGAAGTATATAACACTGATGATTACAAAAGACTTTTGTTGACACGATTATAGAATTACTTAAAGGTGATAATAACTAAATGATGGGATTTAAGCAAATACGTACAAGTAAATCCATCTGCAGAATTAAAGAATGCCTTAAAATAACACACACTTTCATAATTGGCATATACTTACCTCACACCCTCATGGGGAGAACCCGTAAGCTGAACAAGTGCTTCAAGAGCGCCTGCCTCTTGACCAACAGCAGCATTGTTACTATTGCTATCTCCATGGGCAGCCAAATTAGCTAATGCACGAGCAGCCTGAGTTCAGAGAAGTCAAAGAGACATAAAATGGAGCATTAAACTCCATTAGAAGATTCCATCAACATCATATTGTGTATGTAAAATTTTGTAATCAAAGTATTTGACCTTAGTTTTAGAAATGTATACCAGAAGCACCAAAGAATAATGTATTTATGGACAAAGGAAGCATATGAAAGGACACAACCTAACAGCTGAACCATTAATTCATATCTTTGGTTTTTATTTATTTAAATTTTTTTTTTCAAGCAAGAATCAAGAAATCCACTTAGATTAGACAGGATTATCTTTTTTGTAATCCCAATTTTGCTATATGAGCAAATTAAGCAAAGATATAAATCATGTTTTTCAATATCATTAAAATAATTCACCCATATGATGTTCTCATTTTTACTTTATTCAGCAACCTCTTACCTTCGTGAATGGCCACAAATGGTTAGAGATCCTAAAGAAGCAGCACTACAGAAACTGATGAAACTAAACAGAAAAAATAAAACTTGATCCTTGACACTTCGTCAATTTTTCTTCTTAATTTATGGAGAAACTTTCCAGAATGAACAAACAAATAAGGACAATCTTAAGTACTGCTCAGATCAATACCAAGATCTGCTAAGGGTGAGGAGACCTCACATAGAATTTTTTTTCTCTTGCTGTATTTGTCATGTGCTGTAGTTGCCTGGAATATAGCAACAAGCTTTTGCTATTTCCAAAGTCTGGTCTAATTATGTGGAAAACTTCTTGGTATTGTGGGTTTTTTTTTTTTTTTTTTTTCAAATCAAAGTGGAGAACTACTTGTTACCATGCTAAAAGTTTTGAGAAGAGGACAGATTCTTTGATTTATGTGATATTGCAAGAGTTTGGTGTATTTAGTTTCGTACAATGTTTGCCAGATTCTTCAAGTACCAACATTTGACTAAGAAGTTAGTTGTGGATAGGGTAGGTTACATGGCTTCCATATGGACCTCAGCTGGTGCATCCAGGTAAACTATGGTAGACATTCAAAGAATGGAGAGCACTTTTGATTAGATAGTTCTCATTTTATTTTTTTTATTTTCAAATGCTGGTCCTTTATTTAGGGAAACTTTTCTTCCTTGTACTTTATTCTGTTAAAATCAATACAGATTTCCATTTCTATATAAAAAAGAAACAATCACAGCATAGGTCGAAGTTTATTAACAACAATGGCAGGGTGGAAATTCATGATTACAAAAAAGATAAATTAATCATTAATAATGGTGGCATCTAGCAACATGAATTGACATGGTCAGAGATGAGTTCCCCTCATGAACTAGCTATGAGATTTGGAATCAGAAGATCTCATCAAAATTTTAGCAGGATGCCAAATAAAGGCTAGAGAAGAATGTCTATTGATGTGCCACAACATCTCTTACTAGATAAATAATTTCAAACCACGCCCCCACTATTTTCCAATTGTAGCCAGGTAAGGATTGAAAGGACTTGTTTTATGTTGAGACAACATAGACACACACAATCAAGGTATCATTTTCCAACACTGAACTTAAAGGGAGTGGATTGTCTAACTTGGTTTAGCTTAAAACTTAGCACACAACAAACTGTTGATTGGAAGTATTAAACAAACAATGACCTAGTCTAGTCCAAGGAATTAAAATTTGTTTCAAGGTACCATTTCGATAAATCCAAAAACAGAAATGATTCGGGAAACAGTATGGAAATGGCATGGAAACACTAATTTTCTTGGAAACGCATAGAAACTTATTTTAAAACTCATATTATAGTAAGTATCCAACATGAATAATTTAGTATATAAATACTAATAAATACATATCAAAATAAAAACCTTTACATAGATATAAAAATTGTGATAAAAAAAAATAAAAAAATAAAAAAACAAAGATCAAATTACAATTACATTCTAAGAGAAGACCTAGATAAATTAAATTAATAAAAAATACTAATTCATAGTTAATGATGTTTATTAACATAATACATTAAAATTCTTTCCCCATTTAAAATAAATTAAACTAACATAAACAAAATTAAAAACCCATCAACCCTTTACTTAATTTTTATCTTTAAAAGGCTTTAATTGAAAAAAATATATGTTGGACTGTAAGGTAGAATGCAAAACTAGGCTTGGAAGTTGAAACCTCTTGCCCAGAGGGAATAAAATAAACTAATTAAAAGAGTATGATATTTATTAAATAAATCAGTCGAGAGAGAGAAGCAGAGAACAGGCAAAGTTGTGTGAGAAGAGAAGCCAAATTTGATAGAGAATGCATTGGTGCAAAGCTGAGTGAGAAGGAAGCCAAATCTGCCAAAGAAAAATTTTGGTTCAACACCATGACCCTCAAATCCGAACCTCTCCATCACCAAGACCCAGATTCAAATCTCTCTTCTCCACCTGCAAAGAATTGGGAAGATTTCTCACCCCCAAAATTCAAATAAGCTTACTTTTTAGTTTTTTTCTCCATCTTCTATCTCAGTTTCGATCTGATTCGGACTGTTTCGGGTGGAAACAACACTGATTCCACTGAAACACTGTGGGTATGTTTCTATAGGTTGGTTTCGTGTTGGTAGGTGTGGAAACTGACTCGATTCGCCCGACACGACTTTTCGTTCCTTGGTCCAGTCTCAAACATAGCCCAAAGTTTCATTGTAAGAACATAATGAATTGAAACATTAAAAAGAAAAGGGAATGCTAAGAAAAGAAGAAAAATCACAATTCCAAATCATTTGGGAGGGATACCAGAGGGCATTCAATTATTAAGACATCAGATCCTTCTAGACCTTCTGTGCACATTGACAAAAATTGACAGGTAGGAAAAGAGAGATCTCCCAATTACTTTATAACTATACACTGGAAATAATTTCAAGTCAATTGTTACATTCAATATAATATCAGCAACAGATACAACTCAAATAAATATCAACTCCTTTATATTAATCCAATTAGTATAATCAATTATTACGTTCATTACTTGAACTTAACTGACTGGGATGTGTCTTTGGGAAAGGTTGTAAACAACATTATTAAAAGAAATTCAAACGAAAAAGTTTTCTGTCACCATGACAGCAAAAACAAACTTGGTATGAACGGACACATCAGCACTGTCGCACTAACTTAAATCCTGTACTGGGATGACTGCAATACTCCACCAGATTTTTATAGACATGGAAATATTATTGAAGTGAACAGAAGAGAATAAAAGAACTAAGATAAGAAATCCTCTTGAAAACAAAATAAAGGAGAAATATAATGCACATCAACTAGAGAAAAGGCTCTCTGAATCGCTGAATGTCTGCCACAACCCTACAAAAAATCCCAACGCATACAATAAAAGAGATGCCCCAAAAACCACTTTTCCAGAGAAGCTCCAATGTTAAAATTATCTATGGAAGTCCTAGACTTTTCCCCAACCAAAGACGGGTCCAAATTTGAATATGATTCTCTCCTTAGTATTTCAACCATTTGTGGTACTATGAAAGAATACCCCACATTGAGGATGTTCAGGCATCTTTTCTCAGTTGTTTCCAAACAAATAACTTTTTTTTTTCCTTTTTTTTTTTCCAACCATCATACCAAACTATCCAACACCATCCTTTCCCTTCCATGTGGCATGCTAAGGTAGGTGCCTTCTAAAGTTGCAATTTTTTTTTTGGACAACCTCCTTAAATTGTACACTAATATCAGACAATCTCATGAAGAGAGGTTTTTGAACCATGAGTTGGTGTTGTTTGTGCAAAAACAATTAGTGAAGCTGTGAACCATTTGTTTATTCACTTTCCGATTGCCAAAGCCTTGCGGGAGTTCATGTTTGGGTTCTTTGGGGTTGTTTAGATTATGCCCAGTACCGTTATGGATCTCATGTTTAGCCGGCACAAGAGAGGAAGTAGAAGCAGTAGGCTAGCTTGTTAGGCTGCCCCTCTTTGTTTGATGTAGGTGATTTGGCTAGAGAGGAATATTGTATCTTCAACAATGAGGAGGATTCCCAAGGAAGACTGAAGCTTTTTTACTTATGTGGTTCCAATGGATCTCTATTCACCCCTCTTTTCACTCCATTGGGTCTCGTAGATTTCTTAGATAGTTTGAGTTGTAATTTGTAGTTTTTGTTTTGTTGCCTTTGGTAGGGTGTGTTTGTACTCTTTACCCACCTTTTGTACTAAGATATTGCCCTTCTTTTTTTTTTTTTAATAACATCATTACTTATTAAATAAAATAAAAAACCATCCCTCCCTGAGAAGAGAAAATGGAATTTTAGAGTTCATCTAAAGTGTAAAATAACACAAACACATGTTCAAATAAGTAGCAAGATCTCCCAGAAATAAATAAGGCCAATGAAAATATTGTGCCCAATGATAGAAAGAATTGCTACCTGCTCTTGCACTCCTTCAACTTTGCAATTACAAGCAAGCATCACCAAAGCATGTACACCACCTGCCATTGCAACCTTAGTACTGCACTTGTCATCAGCTGCCAAATTTGCCAATGCACCAGCTGCACGTTCCTGAAACGCAAATGGAACCAAGATGTCGATCTACATATTGTAGAATAGCAACTCCCGTGGCATGGAAACCCAAATGGGATTGTACATAATCAGAAATTATGGAATAGGAGTAGCCTACCAGAACCCCATCGCCAGCAGAGGACCATTTGAATATAAGATCAACCAAAGCTTTTACACCACCAGCCTCAGCAATTGCTCCCTGAGAAGGAATCGTCATTGATTACAACTTACAAATCAAAGCATTGTATATCAGTTAAATATATCGATAAAAACCCAACCTTGTGCTCTTCACCAACAGAAAGATTCCATAATCCTCCGGCAGCCTCTTCGGCAACCAGCTTGTTCATAGACCTTGCTAAACCAGCAAGGATATCGATTCCTCCATCTTCTGCAACAGCTTTTGCAACGTTGGCATTTACAGATAAATTTGCTATGGCCTATGCATTCACAGGGGAAAAAAAAAAGGATGACAAATATAAGTAGAATGTTTGGGAAAATAGTCCTTTACTTAAACTCTATCTGCAAATAATAAACTAAAGGATCAAATAATGAACAAGGTAAGTGGAAATTACTACTAATGTTCAGATGGCTCATACATCCAGGAAACAGAAGAAGCAAAAAAGATTACCTTAGCAGCTTCAGACTGAAGTCCTTCACGCCAAGATTTTGCCAAGTCCAGAAGGAGCCGTATGCCACCATCTCTCATAACTGCCTCTGCCCTCCCAGAATCTATGCTAGCATTTTCATCATCAATGACTACAAATGTTGCAAGCCCTGTAGCTGCCCTTTCTTGAACCTCCTCTTGTGAGCTCTGCATTAAACTCAGCAAGAGTGCTCCACCTTGTTTGATCCAGTAATTCTCCAGACCTTGTTGAGTACTCTCAGCGGAACGCAAAAGGGTATGAGATAGGATCCATTCCAGCCAGGTCATGATTTCCTCCAAGTTCTTATCCCTGTTCTTGGACTTGTTCCAATCCAAGAACACATTCTTCCCCTTCACTGTATCATCAAAAAATAGGGAAGCTAGATCTCTAAAAATATCAGTAAAAAGGGAAACTAATAGCTTATTCTTATATTTACTTGAAGAGAAGCTAGTGTCCTCTTCAAGAATTGGACAATTCAGAGCACACAAAACCTTCAAGGTCTGTGAGGATAACAATCTTGAAACAGAAGTGGGACCAATATCAGTTCTTGAAACATCTAATCCAATTAGGTTAGGCAGCTTCTGCCAAAGATGGGAAACTGCACCCCACTTCATATTTGATGTCCCGGCAACAGAGAAGAAATGAACTGATATTATATTTCCCAATGCAATCTCATCAATGTTCAGACAGTCTATGAATCCGATGTCAGTCAAATTTGGACAATGCTTAGCCAGAGCATTAATAGCATCAGCGTTAACATCTCTAATTCCTGAGAGTCGAAGTCTTCTCAATTTAGGACAGCAATGAGCTATTGCTTTGATGGCATCACTACTGATTTTCTCACAGAAATCTGGTCCAAGTTGAAGACTCTCAAGTGCTTCATGCCGAGCCACAATAACAGAAAGAGTTGCATCAGTAATCTTCCTGCAGTAATCTCCACTTATTTCACGCAAACTCCTAGCTTGAAGATGTATTACAGCATCAGCTGACTCTGCTCCTCGAAATCTAAGTTTCTGAAGATTTACACATCTGGAAGCAAGGGAAGCTGCCATAGCAGCATCACATCTGTGAGCACGAAGATCAAGAGATGTCCATAAACATGGAGAAACACCTAGTAGCCTCCATGTCCTACAAGTTGAAGATAAACTTGCTCGGTCACGATAATTCAGACATGAAAACAGCTGCATTACAGTATCATCAGGCAATTTAGTCCAATCAACAACCCGTTCTTGTTCCAAACCTCGAATGTCATCTTGAATCCCAGGGTAACTCGGAAAAGCCACCTCTTTCCCTCTGCTGCACACTTTCCTCCTTACCCTGCGACTCATTTCTTAACAAACACAATTCACACTGAACCAGATACCTTCAACCTCAAGGATCCAAATCTTTATAAACAGTGAAGGAATTCACCTAGGCAAAGAAACACGAATCCTTCAACCTCAAACACCCTAATCCAAATACCATACAAGGGCAGCAGAAAACCCAAAAACAAATACCCTTACACATCAAAAACCCTAGTCCTCGAACAAACAATTGTATAATATCTATATAGATATTTAAAGTATAACAGTATTTACAATACACAAGTATTCAGGGCCACCAATATTGCAAAACCTCAGAAAATCTGAAACTAAAAATGCATTAAAAGTAAGAACATAAATGGTTTCTCTCAAACCTGAAAGCTTAGGATATCTGGGTTTTGTTGGAGCTTGTTAAAAAATGTAACTTCTTCGACGGAATTGCATTGAATAAACTTGAATGAGCTACAATGGATGAGAGAAAGGGGAAAATAGAAAAAGAGTTGAGCTGAGGAAAAGGGTCAAGGCAAATTCAGTTGGGCATAAGACAGAAAGCAAAACCAAACCGTAAAAGAATGTGTCCTTCTCTCCTGAATTCCTCTTCGTTGTTACGCACCAAACGAGAGAGATGATTGTATTGAAGAGATTTACAGCATTTAGGTGCGAAGGGTTGGAGAAGAATGGGTGTGAAACTAAATCTCAATCAAAAGCGCCAGCACTCACCTCCGTTATTATTTATACCCACGTTATGTTGAATTAGAAAACACATGATTTTATATGCTAATTCATTTTTCTTGATTTTCTTTGTTCAATGTGCATATGCAATTTAGCAACAACAACAAAAAAAATGTTTTCTTTGTCATTAATTTATATGAATAAAATATAAGGATATTATCAGAAAATATTTCTTTTCTATTCTTGCTACCACTAATTAATAGGATGCATTAAATATTAATTTTGTATCTTATTAGGGTTCAAAATATGAGAAAATTTGGAAAGGAGTATCAGATTTTGTTAGAAAAACTCGTCCCATGACAATACTATTTATTAATATTAACATTAAAAAATTGCGAGGTGCATAGAATTCTGTTTCATATAGGGTATGAGTTTCATAAAAAGCAACTCTATGAAATTAATGAATTTGGAATGTAATATAAAATTGATAATAATATTTCTGCTCCTAATCAGGTGGTAAATTTTATGTTAATTTGTTAGTTGTCCTTTTAAATTATTTTCCATAAATAATCAGATTAGACTTTGACTTTAATCTAAAAATCACAAACCATTAATTAGATAACAACCAATTTAGATCCTATATCCTCAATGAAGGATAGAATTGTGCTGAAAGGGAATGTTATTAATTTAGTTGTCAAAAGAAAAGAGAAAAAAAATTGTCGAGGTGTGAGCTTAATTCTATGTCAAATAGATTATGCTTTGGGTTGAATAAGTAACTTGCAAAAATGTAGATAAATTCATGCTTTTTTCCTCCTTCTAGTTTTTTATTACATTTATAAAAACTAATTTTCTGTGTCACATGCTTTGCATTGTATATGCATTCTAAAAGTTTTAGTCAATCTTAAAATCATTAAGAAAATAGATAAATCTATTGAAAAAAAAATTAACTTATAATGCAAATTTTTAACATTTTTTTAATTCATTGAGAAAAAAAAAATTAAAAATATATATTTGAAAAATCAACCATAATTACTATTATTATATAGTTTTTTTAATCAAGAGGAAAAAGTAACACAACTACAAACAAGAATCAAAAACAACCTAAGGTCATTATTATCATAGAGTCATTGACAATAAATAGAAGGGAAAAATTATAATTGCAATCTTACTACTATTAAAATTAAGAAGAATTAGAGAAAAAATAAATCCATAATTAAAATCATATATAATCCTATTATTTTATTAAGATGAAGAAAAAAAGAGAAATCATCAGTCGGTTTGAAACACAATCTTTAAAATTATTAAATAGTAATTAACAAATAATTATGTAAAATTAAAAACTTCTAAAAGTATTTAAGAAAATTAAATGTCATGCTATAAGTATAGATAGTCTAGATTTATATTGATAGATATTATAAACTTAAATAATGTTTCAAAAGCCTTAGAATTTATTGCAACATATATATTAAAATTTGAATTAAATATACACTCACTTATCTCTCCTCTCTTGTTGAAGAAACAACTACAAGCAAAAATTGAATACCTCTGATCTCGCACATGCTATTCACATTTCACAAAATGAACTCCTGAAAGTTGCAAAGCAGTGAAAAAGGTTTTTGATATTTTCAAAAATGTTTTGGGGCTCCAAATTAATTTTGGAGAATTCAAGTTGTTATTTTCTCTTAATACAAAGTTGAATCATGTTGAAGTGATCAAATCAATTATACAAATTATTGTGTTCTTCTCCATGCACCTCTTTAGAATTTTCAGTTGGGAATTCAAAAGTTTCTAAATCAAATTATAATTTCATTATCAACAAAGTAAAACAATATTTGATTACAATTTCATTATCAACAAATTACAATTTCATTATCAACAAAGTAAAACAACATTTGAGTGGATGAAAGTTCCTTAACAAGGAGTGTTACTTTACTAAGTTATGTAAATAAAGCGATTCCTACATATTATATGTATTTATATCTTACTTTCAACCTTTAATCACAAGGAATTAGATCCCACAATAGAAATTTTCCATTGGGAAATTTAGACTAATACAAGAATATTCACTTGGTTTAGTGGGAAAAAGAGAAGTGACTTAGAAAGAAAAAAAAAATGGTAGTTTAGGTTTTAAGAATTACAACTTGCATAACAAATCATTGTTTGTCATCATCGACGAATAGATCAAGATGAACATAGGCTCACCATGACCCAAATAAACCTACAAAGGTTCTCAAAAACGAAACAAAACTACAATAGTCTATTTACAACTCGAACAATAAAAAAGTTGTAAACCTGATAGAATAACATCATAATACACAGATGGTCATCCATGACTGAAAACATATATCTAAACATAAACAAATCTCATAATAAGATTACAGTGGAGTCTAAACACAAATACAGTCATCTTCAATACAATAAGATTCAATACAAGTTAGACCTAAGTCAAAACAAAGGATGAGCATACCCAAAAAAAAGAAACTTTAGGTAGATATATTCCCCAACACAAGGCTCCAAAATACAAGATCTTAGTTATCTGAAAACAAAAACATAAGCTAATGAGGGTAAGTTGCAAAGACTCTATGAGTAGACAACATATATTATAGCGAACAGGGAAACAAGCCAAAGCACAAATGTTTTATCTATAATCAGTTTACATAAGATACAATGACACATTCAAAAGCATAAGTTATAAACCATTGTCAACTACCATTTGGTAAAAGAGTTATAACTAAAATGTTAAAACAATGACAATGAATCATTTGACGAAAAGCTCTAGTAGGCGCTATACATTGTCAAAACTATCAAACCACTATACCCATAGAGTACAACAAGTTAGCACCAAACCTCCATTAACTAGGGTGTCAAGTCTGTCAATTCCAATACAAATTGTTGAACCCGTAGGTTACAGCGAGTCAATATTAAACCTTTACTAATTAGGGTATCAAACTCATTACCACGTATATTGGTCCACTCACGGGGTTAGGGCATCTCTCTCTAACCAGATACCATATTCGAAAAATATATTATGTGCACATAAGCTAAGTATACCTAATTAGCTAGGTATTCTGATAAGTACCATTACATAAAGCAATTTGAAAGAAAAATAGAATATTTGAATAACAAAGTAATGCTAAGATGAAAAATAAAAAAATCAATGGAAGCGTCTTTAACATCATTGTCTAAATAACAAATATTCCAAATATTTACTCTCCAAATCAAATAAATCTATCAAATACAGTTCCACACCAATAGTCAAAATAACATAAATCAACTTTCATTCCCTAAGGGGCAATATTGATTTCAAATATATTCAAATCATATGTCCATTGACACTTATCAAATAAGAGATGATGAAATGTTAAAGTGCTTATCCCAGATGACCATGTTCAATAATGTAAAATAACTAATAACGATATCCATTTAAGCAAAAGTGATTCAAAATGGATATTTAAATTGTTTGATGGTTCAAATGCGCTTTGAAAATTGTTTACTTAAAAACTAGTTTAAAAAGCTTGAAAGATCATAAGTCAAGTTTATACAAGAAGTAGTTTTCGAATGGAATACTAGTGATGTATGTGGTGAGTATAATGAAAACACTATCCTAGACACTATATACTCAGAGTACAAGCGAAGCTTCTAAGAATGTCAAGATCGAAAGTCACCGAAGGTGTGAGAGTCTCTAACGAGCCTATAACAATTTCAAATGATAATACAATATGCATCTCGGAGTCAAACCGAATAAACAAGGATTAGAAGCAATGAGTTCCCCCACAAAGCTCGAATTCAAAGTTAATCCCAAATAACACATCCTAACCCACAAGTAAACATTCAAATCCAACAAATTCTAAAAGTGGATAAAACATGCTAAATTAACTTTAGTGGGCTTAAATGAAAAATATATAGATATATCATAGCTAAAACATATGCTAAATATCAAGATTCTTAAAGTTTCGGAAACTAACAAAAATATATAATTCCAATAATTTTTTTAATCCAACAATTTCATGAATTACCCATTTATCTAAATCAACCCAATAATTCCATTACCCACACTTACAACAACTTACAATTCCAAAACCTCAAAACTTGAATTTGCATAATTTTCACATTTAGTTCCCAACCAACATTCCAACACCAAAAATAATAATAAATTTTTACAACCAAACATCCACACAAATAACCAACACTTAATTCATGGAAATTCCAATAAGTAAGATTAGGCTATGATTTCTAATTTGGAGAAGATAATAGGAATTCAAATAATCCACAATTTAATTTGAGTGAACATAATTTAACTATAATTTAAGACAACAAGAGTATGATTTAGTTTGCTACAACTCAAACAAATTCTATATTACAATAAAAACCCATAAGCTAGCAACTCACCTTGGTGATTAAAGGTTGTTTGGTGCTCGAAAAAAGATGGAAACAGTGCTTGAGGTGGCTGGTATAGCCACTAAAATCAACCTTCAAAAAATGGCTAAAATGGGGCTGAAAATAGTACTGTTTTGGGGCTATTTTTGGTGGTTGTTTGGAGTTTGAAATAGAGCTGAAATGGAGGGAAAATAGAGCCACCAAAGTCAACCCAAAATTGGATTGAAATCTTGGCCAAATGTTGGACTATTTTTAGGAGCTGTTGTATGAGTTATTTGTGGTTGTTTTTAGGCAAAAATGGAAGAAGATTGGGAGGGTTTTTGATGAAAAAAGAATGGTGATTTTTGGCTAGAAGTAGGGTGCATTGCAGTTGCCATGGAGGAGAAGAAAAAGAGGAAATAGAGGAGAATGAGCTACACGGGTGGAAAGGAAGAAAAGGAAAAAGAGAAATTGCAAAAGGAAAGGGAAAAAAAAAAAGGAGAAAAATATGTGTATGGGGACACTTATCTCCCATTGTGTAGTCTAAAAGGATTTACCAAGTTAAAATTCGAAAACGGTTCCCAAAGTTTTACTTAATTTAATGTAAACACCTAAAATTGTAAATGTTTAACTTTATAAACCTTGTACTATTTAAATCATGAAAAAATAGTTTGGTTATTGTGTAAAATGAAAGCTTGTGTAATTTACTAAAATAATTTTATCGACTCTAAAAAAATTCAAAATAGTTTTTGGAGCTCACTAAGTTATTATAGCCGGTTTAAAACATTTATGTTAAACTTCAAGTCTACACATTAAACACAGTTAAAAATACGAGTAATCACATTAGCTAAATTTAATTGTCAGGACTCTAAAGTGAAGACCACCATATAGGCTCAATGCATCCCAACTATAATTGGTTACCTTTATGCTTATGATATCGAAGAATCTTTTGCCTTTATATAAATTCATTTTGCAAAAAAAAAAAATGATAAACAGTTCAAGACCATCCTTATTTGAAATACTTTCTTGGACTTTGCTTTAATGAATTTTTGATCCATTGCCATTCTCTCCTTGCACAATGAAATATTCCAGTGGACCAAATTTGTCCCACTATGTTATTCAAAGGATGAGACCTTTTTTTTGTAGAAATTGTGATGGGATTAAGGAGATTTGGTACAAGTTTATTCCTCTTAAAGTGGGTTTTTCCTTCTTCTTTTTTTCCCTACTTCAGACAATTTCTCTGATGAGTTTCTTCTTATTTGCTCAAACTTCACTACTTCAAAATTTCAAATATTTTGGAATTCTATATTTACTTTTAGCTTTTAGAGTATCTGGTTTAGCATAACAACTTGATTTTCAATCATATTCCTTTTAACCAAGTTAATATTATTACTAACTCATTTTTAACTCGAGCCTCCGAGTTTCATTACTTAATCTTAGAACCTTATGTATCTCACCTTAAACAACCTTTACATATTCATTGGTCTTCCCCTCCAACAGGCAGTTTAAACTTAATCATGATGGTTTAACTTTAGATAACCCATGAATCATTGGTGTAGGCAACATTAAAGATGAGTTGAAAATTTTTAATTTTAAATTTCCTAAAAAACTTGAGGAATATTTGATTACTAGCAGAGTTATAGAGTGTTCATGAGGGACTCAAACTCACATGCAATTCCTAAATTTACAAACTTGAAATTGAAGTAGTCGTCGTTATTATTCTCTTTCTATTTTGAGATAGTATTGATAATTCATCATAACCATATGAAATTTTTATTAATAATTACAGACACTTGTTGACCCCACATTCACGAAAAGAAGATTAGCCATATTTTCTAAGAGGTCAAATTTCATATGTTGATGGTTTAACAAAATATGAAACTCATATACCAACGAAAAACATAGTTATTTCACTAGAAATAGCTATCAACTAAAAGTTATTGATTTTTTTAAACTCTTAGCAAGGGTTTTATTGTTTGTTTTTTTTCAAGTATTGCAAGTGAGTAATGACAAATTTTATTTTGATGAAAAATTTATTGCAATAATGTGAGTAAATTAATAGAATTATTTTTAAACAACTCATTATCTACTCATTACAAACTTTACTCTTGATCAATTCGTTTTGTAAATGAGTTGAGGTTAAAAATTTTATGAGATCATTACATAAATGAGTTGAACTTAAATTTTACAAAATTAGGGTCTTAAGCTTATGAGTCCCACTCTTTTAATATAATTAAAAAATATAATTATTATATATGTGATATAATATTTATTATTTATTTTACTATAAAAAATTTTTAAAAAAATTATTTTGCACTAATAGTTCAGGATCGATTAACAAGTCAAAGATCAAACTTTCCTTAAAATCTAAAACTTATTATCTAAGCCTAAAATTATTAAAATTCGAATTGAACTCAGTTTGCTATGTATTGCTAATTGCAAATTTACTAAAAAAGAAACAAAGTTCTATCATACTAAAACATCTAAAGATGGCACAAAATCAAGTATAATACTCATAATATTATGGGTGGAGGCTCCACTCACCTTACAAGAATAATGATTAGTAAAGTTAAGGCTCATATCAACTTGATTTCTAGTTAGGGTAGTGTTCCTAAATTAATATTCCCTTAAAATTATTGTTCAGAAGTCTTGAAAGCAACAAGAATAATTAGAATGAGTAAGATAGAGAAGATGATTACTGCAACTTTAAATGAAAATATTACTAACATCTAATTTGATAGGTTTTGTGTCATTCTTCCTCCCAAAGATCATTCTCTTGTTTCTCAAAAATATGAGAAAATCTAAATTCTTGGATCCTCTTCTATACAACATAAGGATCTATTCAAAGAAGGAAAACACAATGCCTCCCCTTATAAAATGTTTTTAATTGCAGAGTAATACTAATAATAATTATTATTATTAGTCACTGGAAAGAGAAAATTTTGTGTCCATTTCTCCCAAAAGATATTTCTCGATACAATGCATTTTAAATGTAGCCCTTGAAAAGAGAAGGTTTTGTGTCATTCTTTTCCCAAATCATTTCTATGTTTCTCAATAACAAGAGAGTGATTTGGATTCTCCCATGTACTATAGAAGTTTATACATGTTCGAAAAGATAAGATACGGTCTTCCTAATTTAGCCATTAGAAAGAGAAAAAAAAAATTATTGGTAAGAGAAGGTTTTGTGTCATTTTGCCCTAACAGATCTTTTTCATTTTTTTCAAATACATTAAAGGATCCATATCCTACATATAAGTATTATTATTATTATTAAATACTTTATAAAAAGTTTCATTTGAAAGCAATATTTTAGTATGTATATATAAAGAAACTCATAGACATTTAACTAGTATTGGAGTAAAAAATATATGAATCAAACAATGAAAAAATACATTATATATTTATATATATATTAAAACCTTAAATGTCCAAGTTTTTGGAATGTGAGGGAGCCAATGTTCATTGTTTAACTATTGTGAAAAATTGTTCATGTACGGGATGAACTTTAATAAAGTACTATCACTAAATAAGGATGTGTTCAGACAACGTAGGCTCTGTTGGAAATATTTATAGAGTTTACTAATAATCGTAAATTAATGGTAAAAGAGAAAGCTTTATGGGGAAAACTAACAATTGATAAATTGAAGTACATAATAAAAAAAGAAAAAAAAATGAATTTGCGTTATATCGATTTGGTTTAAAATAAAAAGTCGTGTCTTATGGTTTAAGCTAAAAGTTATAGTTTTTGGTTTAAAACAAAGCATCATGTTTTTTGATCTTAATTAAGAATTTTTTAAAAAGGTATAACAGTTAAAATTTTATCCTATATGAAAATATACAACTTTTGGTTACCTTTCGGATATATAAATACCAAATAAGTTTAAGTTTTGATAAATATTATTATTCTTCTATTATTTCTCTTAATTTCATACATATTTTGTATATACATTCTTTTCTATAACCAAAATGTAGAAAGTGACTGTTTTACATTAGGAGGTAGATTTGCTATAACCTTGTTTGCAGTATTGTGGTGCAAATATTATTTTAAGGATAGAGTGTCTAACATTTGACTTCAGGCATATAGATTGATATACACACTGATTATTATATTTTCTAACAATTTGAAAACAATAGTTGGATACAATGTCACAATGCTTATAGTGAATGATGATATGGTAAAATTAACAAATTGATAGTTCTTCAAATCAAGTGTGTTAATTGATTTTCATATTTATATGGTGAAAGTATATACAGAAAATCAATTATAATTTTGTGATCGCTGAAATTTTCTGATAAAAGTAACGCCAATAATCAATTTTGGAGAACTGAAAGGAAATTTTATTATTCTTGGATAAGTGGTTGCTAACTTACAAAATGATATGAACTAGCTGCATTTTCACTTAGTAGTTATGGATAATGTTACAAAATGATGAAAAATAACATCACTGCATTTTATGTGTCTCTCTATCCCCATCATTCCTTATATTAAATGTTGATAATTTTGAGAATTGAAATAGTCTAAACGATAGTTTAGTAAGTTATGAACTAAAAAAAAAGGACCTTTATTGTATTTAGTTGTCCAATAACCTTTTTTTAGTCTCAGTTTTGAACTAGAAATATGTTAGATCTTTGATTAAAGTTAAACTACTGCAAAAGTTAAAAGGAAATTGTCAATAAATCTTATCTAAGTCAGTTAAAGCTAAAAAGATAAATTTTAGTAAGTTGAATTCAAGGACAAAAATTTCAAGGGTGGCTCGTGATTGCTTAGTTCAAAAGTGGATTAGTTATAGCGAAAAGGAGAGGTAGAAAGAAATAAAGGCTTCTTTTTTTCTTCTATTGAATCTAGCTCCTCTATTTATGTTTATGTTGTTGCTTTATCAATGCAAAATGGCCACAGTGGCAAAAGCTTTTCATACTTCATATAAGAATTATGGTTTGCACCTTTGTATTTCAATTTTCTAATGCTATTGGTTTGACTGCCAAATGTCCAACCAATATCAATGCTAGTAATTTCTTCTATTTGCTAATTATTGATCATATGTCTATATTTGTATTGGACAATATAATGTGGTGTACAATCGATGTTAGCATTTCTTTCTATTTACATTTATTTGTAGTTAATTTGAACTGCATTGTACTTCAGTAGCATAACTCTTAAGATATTATAGTTATTAGGTGAATTTCAATAATGAATGAGGATTGTAGTTGGATGAAACGTCTAGTTGTGAACCATAACTTGACGTATGAATTCAGGAATGGGTTTGAAATGTTTTTTGATTTTGCGTATTCAAACAATGCATATGTTTACAAAGGAACTATTTTTTGTTCTCATCGTGATTGTAACAACTACAAGTTCTTAATAGAGATGAAGTGGCAATACACTTATACAAGAAAATATTCATTCCTTGACTTTACAAAGGGAAACAAGAGTTATTGGTGAATGTAGTACAATAACAGAGAGTTTTAGTGAAACAAATCGGATGGTAGAAATGATAATGGATGTAACTGGACCTGAATTTGATTGGGATGTAGATAAGACGCTAAATGCTAATACTTCCGATTTCTAAACCTATTGAAAGAAGTAGATGAACCTTTGTGGGATGGTTGTACATAACATATGAAATTATTAGCGATCACAAAATTCTTAAATTGTAAATTGGATTTCAACATGCCTGTGAAATTATTTGATTGATTGATATCAATAGTTAAGATTATGTTGCCTGAAAGTGAGAAGTTGGCTAAAGATTTTTACGAGGCAAAGAAAATGGTAAAAGAATTAGAACTTTGGTATAGATATATACATGCATGCTCGAATGATTGCATTGACCATCTCTTTAGAAAATAACGAGATATCTTCCATTGAGATAAATTAGAAAAGGATTTGCCACCGCCCAAGTTGTTTGGAAAGGACATATTAGCAAAAGTGTTACAATTACCAAAGATTATTTTTATGAGAGATTGTGTGAAACAAGACATACATGGATTTAGACAAATGCATAATTGGTTGAAAATGAGTATTTTCTGGGAGTTACTGTATTGGTCAAGAAATTTGATTCGTAATAATTTGGATGTGATGTATACTTAGAAAAATGTGTTTGATAACATTTTCAATACCGTTATGGATGTGAAGGGAAAAACAAAGGATAATCCAAATGCTCGGCTTGATATGACAAAGTTATGTAAGTGCCCGGAGTTGGAGTTGCAAGACATAAATGGAAAGATATTGAAGCCTAAAGCTGCATATACACTTACCAAACCTTATAGAAAAGGTATGCATGTGGGTGAATCAACTAAGATTTCGAGATAGGTAATTTCCAAATTGGTATGTGTCAAACATATCTCAATGCGTAAAAGTTAATCAATGCAAGTTTCATGTCATGAAAAGTAATAATTGTCACATATTCATGGAACAATTAATTTCTTTGGCCTTTCATGACACAATACCTAAGTCTGTGAAGGATCCAATAACAAAGCTCATTACTTCAAGATAGCATAATTGTCACCTTATACAAGATGGAAAAGAGTTTAGTTCCTAGCTTTTTCGACTCAATGAAGCATTTGACAATTTGCTTACCATAAAAAGTCATTGTTGGTGGCCTAGTGAATTTTCAGTGAATGTACCATTTGAAAGGTATATCGTTATATTTTTTCTTTGTCAGAATTCAAAAAATTTATATATGTAACATTACATGCTCTATTTGTTTAAATCAGATGTATACAACGGCTAAAGAGAAAGGCATAGAACAAAGCTCTTGTTGAAGGTTCAATTGTTAAGGCATAGAAGAAGTATCAAATTTTTCTGCTCAATATTTCAAGCCAAGTGTTGAAACTAGGTTGAATAAAGTATCACGTAACAATGATGGAAGGGCTGATAATCCAAATAGTCGACTTTCAATCTTTTGTTATCCATCTCATGCGTTTAGTAATGATTGTTCATAAGAATTGACAAATGATGAAAAAAAGATGGATGAGATAAACATTATTTTGAATTGTCTGGAGATTGAGCCATACATATAGTAAGTTTTTTGATAAATTCTATGAATGAAATTATGCAATTGCATAATTCGTGATAGTAACTTTCATTATTAATTCATGGTTATAGACAATTTGATAAAATAATGATGCAAGGTAATCTTACAATTATGGACGAAGAATGAGAAGAGGCGTATAAATATGTTTCTCGAATAACTTAAAAATCTTGTAACTAAACACATGAATAATGATATTATAATATCAGGTAATAATGGTTTATATTAATATATTCTTATATAATAAATTTATTGAATAGGTCTCACGCTAGCACAACATCAATCCACGTGTAAGAGATTTATCATTTATTCCAAGTTAGCATGTCAATTGTTATAATACATGCAATGATAATGACTTTATGTTTCACATGCATTAATATAGGAAACATATGAAAACCATGAATAATTGGATTTGTGTCAAAGAAAGTGTTTATCGAGAATGTGAACTTGTTTTTTACGGCATGTTAACAAAAATCATAGAGTTGAGGTATATGAGAATAAAAATTGTTACGTTCTTATTCACATGCCAGTTGGTATGACTCTACAAAAAATAGTTTAAGTGTTGATCCAAAATATGTGATAGTAGAAATTAAATACAAATCGACACTAAACTCAAATGAACCATTTGTGTTGGTGGCACAAGTACACTATTTGTTGTATCCTTAAAAAAAATTTAACAAAATTGTGACTTGATTGGTAGGTAGTTTGCAAAACCAAGGCAAGAGAAAACATTAATATGAGTTGTAATGAATCTCGCAATAATAATGATGCGCCTATGTTTTCATACTACTTTCAAGAAGATGAAACTCTAATATTTTATATTAATGATTGCAATGAAATAAATGTATCCAAGTTTAGACATTCATCTGGTGTGTTAAAGAAGTTAATGTAACCGAGATAAATTCTCGTGTAAACAATGAAAATGACATTGAAATAGTAGAAGTGGAATATAAGAAAGAAAATGAAATAAAGAGATCAATTTGAAACTGACAAAGATGAAGATAAAGAACTTGAGAACTATATTGAAGACAATCAAGAAGAAGATTCTAATTCTAAAATTGACGTTGATTAGTAAGTTAGTTGTATCTAATGTTAAATATATAATTTATGAGTTTAATTCATAGATATGCAATTAATAATCTTGTCTTTGTTTATAATAACATGTTAAGTATTAGTATGATCACTAGTAACGATAGAGCTATGGTTAGAGAACTGCATTGTAAAGGGATATGAACACTATCAACCTGTTGATATTGGTTCATCATTTGGCAATAAAAATAATATTATTTTTATTTTTATACATCCAATTAAAATATCTTCTAATTAATTGTAATTCAAGTAGGAATAATGAATCTGGTTATGACACCGACAATTTAGGTGTAAATAATAAACATGTCAGTCATATGCTCTTTATGTGAGAATAATGAACTTGCCAATGTAACATGCACAGGCGAAGTGAAGACAAACAATGAGTCAGTTGTTCGAAAAATGAGAAGATTTAATAAACTTATGTCTACTCTCATCAATCCTATGGATCGTGTATTGCTACAAATATAGAGCTCTAACTATGCAAAACATTGTATTTTTTAAAAAAAAAAATTATTGTATAATTACAATTTTTTTTCCTATGTTTGGCTATTATGTATGTTATTTTAGGTCATTTAGTTTAGGTTCAAGTGTGTCACGAACTATCAGTATAATCATGAATAATTTTTGGCTAAGCCCATACATTATTTCAAGAAAAATGCCACAATCCTACAATGATGCATGTTGAGACGAGTTTATGGTAAGTTTCATTACAATTTCTTTTTTGTTATTATTCTTTATTTATTTAGTAACAATGCTAATGCATAATGTTTTGTAGACTCATTATAAGTTTAAGACAATTGAAGACACGAGGCTCATTTTATTTTTAACACCATAGCTATGGAGAGACCATAGATAACATGTATAAGTTGCATGACAAGGCAGTAATGCAGACAAATAGTGAAACTTCACTGTGATGGAAATGATAGAATGAGCATTGGATGTATCAAGACTGCTGAGATGAAATATGTGAAAAGTTTGTGAATAAAGATTGGAAGAAGTGCTCAAATATAGCTGCAAAGAATAGGCATGTCAATGAGGAGATAAGGCTAGTACGCAATAATGGATGATCTATTAGTGCCGGTTACCACAAGCGAAAAATGTTAAATACTAGTTTTTCTTCTATTAATATTTATGTTTTTATATTTTAGTAAATCTCCAAAAATATAATAGTGCAAGAAACTGAGTTAGGAAGGCCAGTTTCAAAGACTAAGGTATTTGATAAGCTGCATAAGGATAAGGATGGTCAGTTTCTTGATGATCAATCAAAAACTACAGGGGTACGTAAGAAGCACATAGAAGTTTTTATTTAATTGTGATGAGCTATATCTAGTTATTAATTATAACATAATTATATTTCCATCTAATTGATTATAGGAAAAATATGATCAAGAGGTCCAAGAGAAGTACAACTACAACAACAGTTCATTACAGGTGCTAAAAGTCTTAGACAATGAAATATGGTTGAAAGCTTCCGGTAGTTTAAGAAAAAGATACATCTACGGGTTCAGTAATAGTATGGATGCTCATTCTACTCAGTAGAGTGCATGTTCAATCACATCCACAGTTGCACTACAAGAAATGGATATGAATCCTGCTATGAAAGAGTTATTAAGTAAAATGGTAACAGAAACTACACTGAAAATGAAATAAGATCATGAGAATAGACTTCAACTTGTAGGCATTGTATTGCCTTCAAATTGTATTGTAAGTCTTTCATGATACTTATTATATATTCCTAATTTTTTTTTTAAGTTTGTTTTTCTATCTATAAAGATAAAGTAATTACTTATTATACTGTAAGTCATTGCTTGTTTTTTATGCATAGCTTGATTTTGCTATTAACCATTTTGGATTAAGCTATGGAATGATGGGATTTATATATTGAACTTAGTTTTAGACTTAATTACCTTGAAAATCTATGTTTGTTTCATATATGTAGTGATTATATTGTGCAAGTTTATTTTAATTGATTTATAATTCAGGTGTTTTAACTCCAACTTTTATCGTACTGTCTTTTTATGACTTAGTATGTATTGATGAAATAATACAATTCATTAGCATATATATAAATGAAAGTTGAGATTTCTTATTACTCATCTTATTCTTTGTATGATCAAATTATGATAATAAGGATTGGTGTATGTTCATTTTTATAATTTTGAATTTTATAGTGGTAATGTATAACATTAGTTTTTTTCTTTAATTTCAGGAACATGTATCTACATTAACTAGTCAGTAAAATGATTCTAATCCCAATCAAAATGACACTAATTTCAGTGAACCGCTATTGTTGAAAGTTTAAAAATTAACTTTTTGTTTTCTACTTTAACTTTGATATTGTGAACTTTGATTATGTTTTGAAACTTAACTTTATGTAAGGTGATGTTTTAGATACTATTGTGATTTTTGTATTTTGGATCAATTCTAATGAGACATTTTAGATAATGTTGTCAATTTTGAGTTTTGGGTCAATGTTATATGTTTGCAGAAATTTTACCATGTAAAATGTATGATTTTTACAGGTTTAATTAGGAATAAAATCTTTTTGACTCAAAATATAGAAAATATAAAAGAGACAGTATTATCAGAGTAGAAAAAAATTATGTCTCTGATAACATCAGAGTATTTTTTATAATTTTTGAAACGGAGCTCCATCTCAGAAGATTATCTAATGAGACAGATATCTTTTGACAACGGAGACGACAATTTTACCTCTGAAGCTATTGTCATGTGGCATCAGTTATTGAAGGCGGCAGAATTCTTGTTATAATCTGGTATCATAGTGTTACATTTTAGAATGTTGTCAGAAAATTTTAATTATAAAAGAAATAAAAATATTAGTAAAACAAAATAATTTAAGTAAACATGAAATATATATGTATACATATACATATGTCAAAATACAAATACATTACCTTTGGTTTGTTTATTTCCCTATTTCATTCTTTTACGTTTTACCTTGTGAATTCCCTTGCAGTTGAGCTTAGCTCTTCTCCTAGCATCCAAGAATATTGTCCTTCCTTTTGTTGCTCACTTAGTCTCAATCAAGCTTTCAAATTCAGCGTTGACAACCCCTATTTTTCCATGTGTTTCCTCCTCCTGCAATTGCGGTTTACTTTCCTTTTTGGCTGTCCAGCAGGGATGGATGTGGAGAACCTTCTTGGCTCACAGTGGCAACTTTACAGAGCAGCAAAAGCTCTCCTTTCGGCAGCCATAGCTAGTGCAGTCACCTCCTCTTGTTGGCAGCAAACTCCTTCCATCTAGCTTGTCGTTTTCCTTGTGGGTTAGTTTTAATAATTTTTATTTCTATTAAGGTTCTTGTTTTCTTGAAGCTAGTCATTATTCTTTTGGTTTAGTATGAAGATTTAAATGTAAGATTTTGAGTAAAGGTTAAATACAAGAGTAATGTTGAGGGTGATCATAAGCTTGGTAATTATGTTAATAGAGAATTTTGTGTTGGTTTGTTGTTAAACTTCCATAATCAAAGATTTTATGGAATCCCGTCTTGCTATACTTTTGACTCGATTAACTCAGAAAGATGTTAACTTTGTTTGAGGAAAGTTTTCAGAAGCTAAAGATTTATTTGATTTCAGCTCCACTCTTTACACTTCCTTCTGGTACGGAGAAATATATGGTGTTTTATTATATTTCTCGTATTGGACTTTGATGTGTTTTGATGTAGGATAGAAAGCTGATTGTGTATGCCTCAAGAAAACTGAAGAAGCATGAGAAGAACTATCCCACATAAGACCTTGAAATGGCAACAGTGATCTTTGCATTGAAAGTCTGGAAACATTATTTGTATGGTAAACCTTATGAGATCTCTATGGATCACAATAGTCTTAAATACATATTTTTATATCAAAAAGATTTGAATTTAAGGCAGAGTAGGTGGATTGAGTCATTGGAAGACTATAATTGCTCAATCTCTTATCATCTGGGGAAAGCTAATATAATTATTGATGCTTTGAATAGGTAGTCGTGGGTAGCTTATCCTAAGTGGCAGCTGTTCATATTCGGGTTATTAAAGATTTACAGAGGTGCATGGCTGACTGAGCAAGATTTGAAGTATCTCCTAATGAGGTATTGTTAGCCCATATTCAAGTGAATCCACTTTAATTGAGGCTGCAAAAGAAGCGCAAGCATCTGACTCTGAGGTATGTGTCAAGAAAGCTAAATGTGATCAATCTGCCATTAATGAATTCAGGGTGGATAATGAAGGAATGTTGAGATATCACAATCGTGTTGTTATGCCATCTGATCCTGAATTGAGAAAGAAAATTCTTGAAGCGACTTACTATTCATTGCATCCTGGTTCTTCTAAAATGTATCAAGACTTGAAAATTCTATTAGTGGGATGCTATGAAAAAGAATGTGGCATACTTTGTTTCCATGTGCTTGGTATGCCACCAGGTAAAGGCTAAACATCAAAAACCCATGGGAACGTTGCAAATGTTTGATATTATGAATTGGAAATGGGAGAAAGTTACTATAGACTTTGTAATAACGCTTCCCAATACATTCTAGGGTTATAATTCAATAGGGATTATTGTAGATCAATTAACTAAATTTGCGCACTTTCTTCTGGTGAAAACTATGTACTCTGCCCATCAATATGCTAAGTTGTATCTAGATGAGATAGTTTCGCTATATAGAATATCAGTTTCTATCATTTCATACTAGAGCACTTAGTTTACTGCGGCATTCTGGAAGTCTTTTCAGGAAACTCTTATTATTCAGTTGATATTCAGTATAATTTTTCATCCTTAAACTGATAGCCAGTTTAAGAGAGTTATACACACCTTGGAGGTTATGTTGCGAGCTTGTCTCATGGATTTTGAATGGAGTTGGGATCAGCACCTGCCACTTATGAAGTTTGCTTTTAAGAACAATTATCATAGCAGCATCCAAATGGCACCATTTAAGGCTTTATATGGAAAGAAGAGTAAGTCTTTAGTTGGATGGTTTGATAACTAGTGAGCAACAGTTACTAGGACTATAATTGGTTAGGATGCCATAGAGACAATGCAGATGATTCGTGATTGACTGAGGATGGCTCAAAGTAGATAGAAGTCTCATGCCGAAAATCTTTGGAAGGAGTTAGAGTTCAAAGTGGGTTATCATGTGTTTTTGAAGGTTTCACCTTTCAAAGACACAATGAGATTTGGCAAGAAATTGAAGCTGAGTTTGAGATTCATTGGACCTTTCTAGATTTTGGAAATAGTTAGAGCTGTGGCTTATAGGTTAGCTTTATCGATGGATTTGAGAAGGGTACATCCATTTTTTTATGTGTCTATGCTTCAAAAGTACTTGCCTGATGAGTCTCGTATTTTACCAGTCCCAGATATGTAAGTGGATAAAAATTTAACATATGAGTAGCAACCAGTGCCGATCATTAATAGGCAAATCCACAAATTTCGATCAAAGATCATTCTTTTAGTGAAAGTTATTTAGAAACATCATAATGAACAAGAAGCCACATGGTAATTCGAAGATGCGATGAGACAACTATATAATAATTCAAGTAAACGATATATTGTAATTATTCTGTTAAAATTCGGGACAAATGTCTTTAAAGGTGGAGACTGTTATAACCTGGTATCATAGTGTTACATTTTAAAGTGTTATAAGAAATTTTTAATTTTAAGAGAAATAAAAACATTAGTAAGAAAAAAAAAATTAAGTAAACATCAAATACATATATACATATACATCACAACTTTATAACTTTTGACTTTGACCAAGACTTTATCTTTCTTTCTTTTTTTCCCATTTTCCCTCTATTTTTTCTTTTTCTTTGCCAATTCTTTCCCCTTTTTTCAACCGCCTTTGTTTTGTTTATTTCCCCTGTTTCACTCTTTTTCATTTTGCCTCATGAATTCCCTTGCAGCCGAGCTTGGCTCTTCTCCAAGCATCCAAGAATCTTTTCCTTCCTTTTACTGGTCACTTAGTCCCCATCAAGCTTTCAAATTCAGCCTTGACAACCCTTGTTTTGTCATGCATTTCTCCTTCTGCAATTGCAATTTGCTTTCCCTTTTGGCTATCCAATATGAATGGACGTAAGGAATCCTCTTGGCTCATAGTGGCAGCTTTAGAGCACCAAAAGCCCTCATTTTAGGCAGCCGTAGATGGTGCAGCCACCTTATCTTGTTGGCAGCAACTTCCTTCTCTCAAGCTTGCTGTTTTTCTTGTGGGTTAGTTTTAATAATTTTTATTTCTATTAAGGTTCTTGTTTTCTTAAAGCTAGTTGACTCTTTTGGTTTAGTATGAAGATTTGGATGTAAGATTTTGAGTAGGGGTTGAATACAAGAGAAGCGTTAAGGGTGATCATAAGTTTGGTAATTATGTTCATGGAGGATATGGTGTTGGTTTGTTTTTAAATTTATATAATCCAAGCTTATAATGGTTCTATGGTTAATTGAAATTTAAAGCTAATGTTGGGATTATAGGAAATGTTGAATTTTATACATGTACAAGAAGGGAACGAAAGTTGCCTTTAAGGTATTTGTTGAAATGCCTAAAAGTGACATGTATAGGTTTTAGGAATTAAAGGATTATAACTTATGAAATTTAAAAATTAAGTAATACTTCAAATTATGATTTTCAGTTCTAGAACATAACATTGATCCATCTACACCCTTGAATTCAAGAAGGAACAATGAGTCAAATCCATAAACCTAGTAATGTATATATAGTTCTCAAATGTGAGAGTTTAAAGTTTTGATTGATTTAAGTGGAAAAAGTGATATGTTGTTGACACTATAATGTTTGATATATTGATGTGAAACTTTGTTTGTGTTTGATAAAGGCTAATGAAATTTATTTTTTATGAGATAGAATCTGGGTGCACCTAAGATAACTTTGATTTAATTATTTGATATTCAAACAAAAATATTCGAGTAACTCAGCCCCGGGGAGGTTATGTGAGAAGCTTATATATATTTTTGGTGTGCGGGAGCAAAAATTCCTGATGAGGATGTGTACATGGTGTACTGGTGTTGAGTTACTCCAATTAGCCCTTTTTGGATGCTTTGCTTGAATTATCTAAATATGGTCTTTGGTGAGTTAATTGGATTTTTTATTTTTTTTTGGTATTTAACATACGTGTACGTGAGAAACTTAAATCACATTGTAGTTGAACTAATATGAAACTATTATGCTTATGTCTTATAGTTATATGTTGATTGATGCTAGTACACTTTAGGTATATTTTTCATTCACTGAGTCTGTTTGACTCACCCTTAGTTTGTTTATATTTTTTTATTTTAGCATGAAGATCTTGACAAACTTCTCCAACTAAATATTGACTTGCTGATAGTATTGTGGCAATGTATTCACCCGAGATCACTTACTTAAACCCAAAGGATAAAGCTTTGCAGTCACATTAAGGCTTAAGTCATGAATTTTTGATTTGTGTAATAATTTAGTTTGTTACTTTATATGATATGAAGTGGAGCAGAGCTCCTTGTGGTTATTGTATTATTATTGTTGCCTTGTTAATGTGTAAACAGGTTTATATATGTTATACGTACTATTTAGGTATGTTCCATTTTATATATGTTAATGAGTAAAAAGGTTTGTATATATTTACTAAAAGGAGTAGTATTTTTATTTTTATTTTTTGAATTCTATATATATATTAGTCATATTATTACAAAGTTATTTTTTAATGTCTTTCAAAATAAATGATTGTGAGATTTTCTTTTGGAATTCGAGTTTGGGTTACGGAGGTTCGGTTATCCATTCCTCCAGCCAGTCATGCCTTCGTATGAGGTGTAACAATTATAATATAACTAGCCGACCCCAACTAGTTTAGGATTTTAAGCCTTATTTGAGTTGAGTCGAGTTGAGTATTGTCCTCTCTGAAACTTTTATTATCAGAGACGGAGATTTTCTGTCTTCAATAAGTTTTAAAGACAATGCCTGTTAAGACGGACATTTCAAAGACGAACATCTCTAATGACTAATAGAGAAGAAATTCGGTATCATCATCCATCTCTGATGCCCTTTTTCTTGTAGTGTTTGTGCAAAAAACTGTACAAAGGTAATTAAATTTGCTGCAATTTCTTTAAATATTGTGACTATGAAAAATAGCATATATGAATACAAGATTCACTTATACACAATGTATATTATAGGAGATTACAAAAGTTAGAAACAAATTTTTTTTATGTTTTGGTGTTATTAAGAATGACAATGGATTTTGATGACAAGTAGTGGTGCATCAAGTTATGTATGAACATGAAACTTCTAACTATGTCAAATACGTATATAATTGAATTTTTAGGTTGCATGAGAAAAAACTTATTATTAATGATTACATCTCATATAATATTAGTTGCTTAAAAAAAATGTCATCCTTTAACACTAAATGAACAACTTTTTTTTTTTTTTTTTTTTGCTAGATAACCAAATATTAAACACAAAAATATAACATAAGAGAACACAAATAAATAAATAAACATTGAAGAATGAACTCATGTAAATAGTTGCTCTTTATCTATACAAATTCTTAACTTCAACTCCTCTACACAAAATAAACTCAGCTCTTAACTAACATTTATAGTATTAATGCTAAGATAAATAACAAGATATTCATTCATTAAAATGTCTGATCTTTTACAAGACTAAATCTAAAATTGAACAAACTCATATCTTATTAACATCTCATTAGTTAACAATAAACTTTTGTAATACTAACTTTTGAACCATTGTCTTAGATGTTTATGATTTTCATTACACTGGTCATATACAACATTTTTATTGTTGCCATATCAAGAAGGTCTAGAAACCAAAATAATTTTTTCTTCTTTATTCTCTACCAATCCCATTCAATTTTAATTCTTAACAACACAAACACAATTTATATAATAGTATTTTTTATCATTTCAATTAAATATGACTTATTGATATACTTCCTTAATAATTATACTATTTTAAAATCTTAACTACTAATAACTTAATATTATTCAACAATATAATATACTCAAAGAAAAAGTCAAGGTTGGTCATAAAAAGAACAGAAAATTGTAAAACACTTGTTTGTAGAGTCATAAATCATATAGGTTTATTTTCAACAATAAATATTGTTTTTGAGATATGTCTTTGTTAAGGATGGGTTTATTGTCACAACTTATGAAATGTAAATAAATACAAACATACAAAAATCAGTATCAACTATCGACAATAAATATCAAATTATATATATATATATATTTAGAAATATTAAGAAAAATTGTATATTAACCTTTGATGTGTGACAAGTAACATTAATTTATAGTATTACATGATTACTGATATATTATAAACTACAAAACATATTAGAAATAAGAGAAGTGTTAAATATGAAGAGCGAGAAGAGCTTATATATATCAATCTATATTTTAAATCTTAATATTACTGATTGTTGAATTAAGTTAGAAAATGTTTTGTTTGATATGTAGAGATTTCATCAATTGTTGTGGATGCTTTTCATATTATTATTTTACAAGCTAGTAGCCGGTGCAAATGCACAGGATTTTATTCCTTTTATTATTTCATCACCACTAATTCAATCAAAATTAACTCTTATATTATTGTCTCTTACAGTCCTATTTAAAATAAAGAACTATGGAAAATCAAATCATAATAAATTTGTGAACAATTTATGAGATAATATAATAACGATTACTACACACTTGACTATTACTAATATTGTGATTTGATATATTTTGGGCATAGGCAAGTCATGTTGTAAATGGTAACGATAGTTTTTTTGTCAGTATATTCTTTAATTTTTTTCCTCACAAACTTCAGTATCTCCATTTTTTCTAAGAAAAATGGCCAATATATATTAGTATAAGGATTGCTAGTATGCAACTAATAATCTCTTGCAATTGAACCTTAGAGAATCAATCTAGCTAATGAGACTGAAACAACTCAAGTCTTCATATACTTTATTGAAAATGTTGTCATTAAACATGTGGTTGAAAGGGGTTTTGGAGGAAGAGGATTCAGCACTAGTTTTGAATATGCCAATATTACATACAGGGAGACCTGATACACACATATATTATTACTTTTCGAAAGGTGTTTACTCGGTGTCATATGGATACTCCATCGCAGACATGGATGAAATAGCCAATGTGCAATAACAGTTTCAATGGCCCTCCAGATGGATGCTGGTAGTTCCAGGAAAACTTAAAATTTTCATGTGGAGACTAATGCATAATAGTTTTACGGTTCGAGATAACCTATGCAAAATGAATGCCTTGACGGAGGAGCTTTGCCCTTTCTGTGAAACCATGATGGAAACTTCCTGCCACCTTTTCCTTTCGTGCCCTATTTCAAATCAAGTATGGCAAGAACTCCTTTTCCACCATCCAAAAGCATCTTTCATTGCCGAGTCGTTGAAGGAGTGGTGGCTTATGTTATCGAACAGTATGACTCACACTCCACGGGTTAAGGAGGTATTGGCACTGTTGAGTCATTGGCTAAGGAGAATATGGAAAGCATGGAATGACTTGATCTTTAACCACAAGAGGTGGCACCCACAGGATATCATGGCGAAGCCATGGATGAACATATCGAGTTCTCCCATGCAAACTCAAGGCAGGACACCCAATGACAGAGGTGTTTGGATAGTGCTCATGGGTCACACTGGATTCCACCCCCTTCTGGCATTATGAAAGTTAATTTTGACGCTGGTACAAAGAGAACATAAAGGATTGGAAGTATTGGGTTAGTAGCACACAACCATGCAGGGAATATTATGTTTGCAAGAGGATCTTTGATCTTAGGAAACACCTGTCTGTTCTCACTTGAATCTTTGGCTCTTCGTGCAGTATTTCAGGAGTGCATTAATAAGCAGTGGCATAGGGCAGAGCTTGAAGGAGACGCCAAATTAGTCAACGAAGAAGTCACTTGTGCATGCAATGAGGAATTCCTCTTCGAATGTTCTTATTGTTGATATTGTTCACTTGTCCAAACAGTTAGTGTTACTAATTTGCAGAGTTGGCTTATGAATATCTGTGAGAGCTAATTACTGTTGTTCATTTGAATGAAAATTCTATCTTTGTTAAAAATAATAATAATAATAATAAATAATAAATAAATAAAACGTGGTTGAAAAAATTAGTTACATCAAAGATATAATATAGAATATAAAAAAGCATTAGTAATTAAGAGAAATATACATATGGCTAGTAAGTGAATAAGAAAAATAATGACACATTCATATAAGTGAGAAGCAACCAATAAGTGAAAAAGGAAAATGAATCGGCACTACATACATATAACCAATAAGTTAAAAAGAAAAATTAAGAGATAATATATAAACCCACTAGGTAAATATGTGATAAATAAAATGAAGAGATAGCACAACAAATTAAGTTACATGTCTTTCCATAATTCATTGAACTTCCTATAGGCAGTGTGCAGCTCTTAAGGTCCTAGACAATTCCATCATACCATGTTGTCATATAGATTGCAAATTTCAAAACTCAAAAACTAACAATCAGATGAAAAGAATCCAGATAAGCATTAATGCATAACCACCACACTTCAATCTTCTAAATAATGAAAAATGTATTTCCTCTAAATGGAAATATACTCATGGTATAATTTGTGAAAAAATATGACAAATATACATTTCAGTTTCGCATATCTTAAATAATGTATTCTTCTCAAAATTGTTTGAATAGTGAGTTTTGAAATAGATCATGTTCTTCTTGTTTTTATAGAGTGAAAAAGATATAGCAAATGTTGAAACTAAATCATCTTTATATAGTGAAAATGTACGAAATGATAGGAAATTAGAGGTTTGGCAGCCAAAAAGAACAATTAATATGAGAAGTTAGAAAACTAAATGATGATGAAGTTTAAGAGTTGAAAAAATAATAATAAAATTAATTATTAATAAGTAGTGAAATTTTTGAAGGTGAAAAGTGTAAAGAAGTAGAAGAGTTGAAAGTAAGAAATAATAATGAATAAAATAAGTTGGAAAATTAAAAAGTTAGGAAGTTTAAATTTTGAAATGGTGATTTTTTTGTTTTTGATTTTTTTTTTGGTTTTTTTTTTTTTTTTTTTTTTGAGGAATGAAAGGTTTTGAAAAATGATGATGTTTATTATTATTTTTGTACAAAAAAATAAACATCTATAATTATTAAGTAGTAAATAATATATAATATTGATAATTAAATGTTATACGGTAATACTTTTAGTCCCTTAATTTTTTCTAAATTTATTGCTTCAAATTTTGAATATCTCAATTTTATTCTTTAGTTTATTTTTTCAATTATTTCCTAATTTTTTAGTTAAAAAAATTAAAAATTCACCAAATTAAGAGAAATTATGATCCTTAAATTAATTCCTTTTTTTTTTTCCTTCTTTCAATTCTCTTAATTTTACACATCACAATTTCTTAAGTTACATAATTCACTTTTTTTCAAAATTAAATTAGTTGACTAAAAGAGAAAAAAAAGTTACTAAACCATTAATTTAGCATATATTATTGTACTTGTATATTTTTAAGGATCGATTAATGTTGTGTTATAACCCGACATTTAACTTGCATGTTAGAAAGCTTGTACAGAAATTTTCGTGACTAGGTGACTAAATTTTATACAAAGCAAAATTTACATAATTGAAAACCTATATAAATATAGAAATAATGGAAGAATTAATTTTATTATATAATTGGTTAACTCGGAGTTTAAAATTTACGTGGAAATTTTTTAATTAAGGTGTACAAGTGTACAAATATTTATATTTATAGATTGCACTATATATATTTTTTTTAAGCTAGAAAGTAATTATATATATAGATATATATATTTAATTCACACCCCACACAGATATATATATATATATATAATTGATATCCACCACAAATTATACATTGATTTAGACCAAGACTTTTTTTCTTTTTCCTCCTTATTTCTTATATCTATTTTCCTTGTATGTCTTTCTCTTTTGTTCGATTCCCCATCCCTGTATTTGGATTTTTCTAGTCTTTCTCCTTTCCTTTATATAGCTTCTCAAGCTTTCTAAAATTCTGCTATGTTTTTGCTCTCTTTGTTGCTATCCGAGGAAGTCACCCTCTGCTTTGCTCATTTTTCTTTTGGGTTGCAGGTCCTAAACCTCACTCCTTATGGTCATCAGTTCCTTCCTTACCATGTCTGATTTTCTTTCTTGCCGTAAGAAGACTCCCCTGTTCTGTTCCATGAAGCTACTTGAGTTGCTCAACAACTTCATTTTCTGACCAGCCATAGTAGGTACCATTTCTTTTTCTTCCCAATTTTTCCTGAAATATAACGGAAAATTTGATCCGTGGGTCTAAGGTTTTGACGGTAAAGTATATTTTAGAGTGGATTTCTGGAAAAATTTAATTCCAGCTTGTGGGTGTTTCATTTTTCTTCTATATTTCCTACAAAAATTCGGCACAAGGTGGGTAGAAGCTTTATTAAGTAAGCTGTAATGCAATATTCTATTTTTGGGTAATGGGAATTAGTTAGTTCTAATTATAAAGCAAAGTGAAGTGAAGCAACTCATTTGTTTCTCAAATACAGATCTATGATTGTGGGTTTTTGGAGAATTTGATGCAAATTCAAAGAACAAACTGTATTTATACATGCATATAAAAAAATTCAAATGATATACCATTATAAATCTACATGTGTCTAGTATTTTATAAATTTTATAAAACTGGATTTGGAATTTCCTAGAGAGAGATATGATTGTTAAAGTGAATACTGGTTCAAACCCTAAGTTTGGACAATTTTAATATTTCTAACTCACTAGTGTTTTTTATCTTTTCTAATATTTTCTTTCTACCCTATGCATTGTCTCTTCACTATCAACCTTATTACATAAAGTACAATTCATACTACCTAACATATAATAACTTAATAGAAAATTTTGATAAAGAAACCTATACAAGTTGATATATAAATTTAGTAATTAAAATATTATAACAATAACGTTTATGAACTAAGTATTATTTGTGAATATGAATTTTAGTTATGGATCCTAATGTGGACCTAATGAGAAGTGTGAACGCAAGTGTTAGTGATAAATGAAATCGGTTAAAGATGAGTGGTTAACTATTAATTTTGGGGGCTAGATTATTTATTATATATAATTATATGTGTATTTGAATAAATGTGATACATAAAAAATAAGTAAATGCAGTATTTCAGTGATTTATTTGAATTATGTTTGTTTGAAATTGGTTGTGGTTGATAAGGGCCAACAAAGTGAGATTTTTCTGAGAAATGATTATTATTTCTGAAATTGAAACCCAGGTGCACCTATGATATTTTGATTTAATATTCTGATATGAGATACTCTGATTTTGACAATTATTTTAAAAGAAATGAATGCTCAGCTTTGGTGGGATGAATTGTGTACAGAGAATTAACCTGTTGTACGGGTGAGTAAATGCCCGATGGGGGAGAGATACTATTGTGCAGGGTTGATTTACTCTGTTGGCCCTTTGCTTGCTTTGTATGTTTTGATTGCTTTGTTTATTTTAAGTGGATTATACAGTGTACTAATTGAACTGTGTTAGCTAAGTTTTATATTTCCGTATTTGTATATGCGTAGTCTTAGTAGTTTTGAAACATATGACATGTTGATATTAATTGATCATATATTCTATACGTGTGTTGGGTGATGCTAGTACTCTTTAGATACAATTTTCCACTCACGGAGTTTGTAAAACTCATCCCTCTTTTGTAGTTATTTTTATTTAGTAATAGGATCTCAAGGATGGAGGTTACGGATAATGGACTTTGCTGATTGTTTGGTAGTAATGTAATTTTTCAGAATCTCAATCATGAAGTCAAATTATGAAAGTTTACAGTCACATTAAAGCTGTGGGATTCCTGGTTTTATGTAGGTAATAATCTAGTTAATTGTTATTATGATGAAAATCGGAGTGAAGCTCCTTATTGTTTTTGTTGTTGTAGTTATTATTGTATAACAACATAATTGTGTTTTAAAAATTTTATGGGCATGTTCCACTTTATGTGGAACCTCTATTGAAATTTTAAGAAATTGTTACAAGTTTCAGTAAACAAATTTTTTTTAGTTAACTCATGTTTTATAAAATTTATTTTTACTTTTTAGTTTAATCAAGTGTTGTGTTTGTTTCTTGTTTTGAATTCAAGATTATGGAAGTGTGGTAATTCATTCCTCTGGCCAGTTATACCTCTGTGAAGGGTGTGACATGTTGGGAATTAAAAATACTTGGATATTAGTTAGTTTTCTAAGAATGTAACAAAACAAAAAAGGTTGGGTCGGGTCTTAAACCTTTTGATCCATAGATTACTCTAGTTAGATCAGATCATTGAAATGCCTATATCAGTGTTGGACTGGGTGGAGTCGAACTAGACTCACCCTTGCCATCACTAACGTTACCACGTGACAGTGCCACATATCAACACCTAAAAAGAAATTTTTCATTTTAATATATATATATTTATATTTATGATTTTTTTATTATAAATTTCCATTGTTTCTTTTATGAAAAATTCTTATATGAAGCATCAATTGTTAGAATAAAAATGATTAATTATATGATTTACAATATATATATACTTAGTTATAGTTACTATACTAAAAGTGAGAACACTGTTATGGTGTATTCTGACTTTTTAATATAGTTTTTTTATTCAAATATTACACTAAAAGAGAGGATAGTGTTCTCCTAAATTTTGATATTTTTTTAAACTAAAATTCTTACATTTAGTAGAAACGACTCACTTTCTCCTATAATTAAGGAAAAAAAATTTAACAAAAAACTTACATATTGTTAACTTTAATTAATCAATTATTTAAAAATTAAAAATCAACCTATTCTAAGACTTATCTCCTTCTCTTCATTTTGTACAACAATTATAATTTTTTTACATTATTTCTTAATTTATAAAATAATATAAAATAAAAAATAAAATAAAAACCCTTGAACACATGTAAGTAATGTTGAAATTCAAATCATACAATTCGATATTTAAATTCAAATTCTATTATTATTTGAACTTGAATTCGATCAAATTGTTTTATTAAGTATTTGATTAACTAATTGATATTTATTATAAATAATTATATATAATTATTTGTATTATTTAAATTTTTTGAAAAGTATATTACCTTTGCGATTTTTACTTTGAATTTGAATCCTTTAGAATTTCTTAAGAATTTTACCAAATAGAATTCTCTTAATTATTGTTAACAACAATTTAAAAAAAAAATATTTTAATAAAATTATGATTAGAATTAGAATTAGAATTAGGGTTAGAGTTAGGGTTAAGGTTAAGATTAGGTTAGAGTTAGGTTAGGTTTAGGCTCACACTTAGAGTTAGGATTAGGGTTAAGCTTTTAGGCTTAGAGTTAGGATTTAGAATACCATATTTTTAATATGATATACAATTTATTAATTTAAAAAATAAAAATTTAAAAATAAATTATTTGGATAGTTGAATTTAAAAAAAATATTGCAAATGAAAATTTAAACATAAAATTTTTAGATTAATATTATTTATGAGATGAAAATTTAAATATTCGAATTTGAATAAATATTTGAATATTCGTCAAGTGAAAATATCACTTTAATTTTGAAAAGGTATTCGCATTTGAATTTAATAGTAGAATTTAAATATAAATAAACTAATAGAGTATTTGAAGTTATTTAATTTAAATTTCAGATCTATGCATATATATATATATATGTGTGTAAAGAAATTTGTTATTTAATGAAAATATCAATTTATTTAATTAATAAGAATTTTTTATGCATGGACTTTATTTTGTGATTAAAAAGGAAAATTGATATATCAAGTTATATATTGATTACTTACTACTTATACTAAATATTAAAATTCTTTGCAAATTTAGAATGTGATTTTAGATTAAAAATTGTTACGGCATGTATTGAGTCCCAGACTTAGAAAGACCAAACCCAAATTTAAATTTGAACTTGTTTAATTATTCCAAATCAAGTATAATTAATTAATTTAAGCCTGAGACTGAGTAATGAGATATTCGATCACATTTATGATTTAACAATCTAACATTTAGAAATCGAAAAATATTTAATCAAAAAAGGGAAATGGGAAAATAAATAATGATTGGTGGGTCCCACATTCTTCTGTGTTTTTCCGACAAAATAAAAGACAACTTCAACAGATAAAACGAATTCCGAATCGTGGTAATTCCGCCATGGGAGGACTGAAGAATAATAGCAGTGAAAATTCTTCTTCTTCGTCGTCGTCTTCCCAGTCGTGCTTCGCTCATTTCTGGACATCGGCCTTCCGAGCGAAACCCTTAAGCACACCATCGGAAGCAGCTGTTCGAACGAATTCCAGCCAGGGCCTTGTCCGGAGGCTTGGCGTGTTTGACCTCATTCTTCTTGGAGTAGGTGCTTCTATCGGAGCTGGAATTTTTGTTGTCACTGGAACCGTTGCTCGTGATGCTGGTCCCGGTAAGTAATTTGACTTTCTCACTTTCCGAGCTGAATTTCATATTTTCACCGAAAGATTCGTGGGCTGGAGATCCTTTTTATTGTCTTTTCTAAAAGGGATCCGTTTCTTCTGAAATTAAAAGATTGAATTTTTTTTAGTTTCTGTTTGTTCCATTATGTCTAATATATAGGGGGCTTGGTTTAGATTTTAATCTTTTATTGGTTACTGTGTAATTAGGAAAGAAAATTGTTTACTTGTACTCAACAGTTAACACTTACTCAGTAGCTTAAGAGGCGTCTGGAAATTCTTCTAAATTTCTGATTTTCCAGTGACACTAGTAACAATATGGAAGTACGATGGATCTTACTAATTGAGCTGAGCATTGAGAATGGCGATCTATATTGCTTTAGTTCTTTTCATGTACAAATTGTGATACAAAAGAGAAGAGTCATTACTTGGAAAGTAGATCACCCGTTTTATTTACATGTGGGTTTTTTTAGGAGTACCCTAAGGGCACTTTATATGGTTATATATTTAGGAGTTTCATAAGATTTAATCGAGTTGTTTACCTTTCACTTTAGGGGGCACTTGTTAATACTTTCCCCAAATTCCTGTTTTTGTTTATTTCCTCTGTTTTCCAATTTCATAAACTCATTCTTAGTCATTAAATGATACATCAAGATATAGAGTTCTGCCAAAACCTGCTACATGCTGAAACATCTTTGGGAGATACCTATAAAGCATTTCCAGGGCATGTGATCCTCATTCTTGCACATTCCATTCTAATTTATGGCTTATTTGTAATTTGTTGCTGCAATGCAGGAGTTACAATTAGTTTTCTTCTTGCTGGAGCATCGTGTGTATTAAATGCACTCTGTTATGCTGAGCTAGCCTCTAGTTTCCCTGCGGTTGTTGGAGGAGCATACATGTATGCATACACAGCTTTCAATGAAATCACTGCTTTTCTTGTTTTTGCACAGTTAATGCTTGACTATCATATTGGGGCAGCAAGCATAGCACGTAGTTTAGCAAGCTATGTTGTAACAGTTTTGGAGCTTTTCCCCATCTTCAAAGATAACATCCCAAACTGGATTGGACATGGTGGTCAAGAGTTCCTTGGAGGAGCTTTGTCAATCAACATATTAGCTCCAATTCTCCTTATACTTCTGACTTTAGTCCTTTGTTGGGGTGTTGGAGAATCTTCCACTGTAAACTCCTTTATGACTGTGACAAAGGTATGTTTCCATCTTTCCACTTTCTAAAGTCGAGCACTGTATCAATTCTGGGTTATGATTATAAAAAATCAACAATGATTTTACTCTTCACTGCAGGTAGTCATTGTTATTTTTGTCATCTTCGTTGGTGCTTTTGAGGTTGATGTTTCAAATTGGTCTCCCTTTGCTCCAAATGGTATAAAACCAATATATTACTGGGGCTACTGTTGTATTCTTTGCATATGTTGGATTTGATGCAGTTGCTAATTCAGCTGAAGAATCAAAGAGACCTCAGGTTTGGCGTGTTGAGCTTGCTCTCTTTCCTTGTGAGATGTCAGATTCTATGCCCATACATACTTCAACGTTATTTTTAATGACTGTTTCTTCTCTTTCACCTCTGCTATTTCAGCGAGATTTGCCAATTGGCATCATGGGGAGTCTCCTTGTATGTATTGCATTATATATTGCTGTCTGCTTAGTGATCACTGGTATGGTCCCGTACAAATTTCTTGGGGAAGATGCTCCTCTGGCTGAAGCTTTTACATCAAAAGGATTAAAATACGTTTCTGTTCTCATCAGCATAGGTGCTGTTGCTGGACTTACCACAACCCTCCTAGTTGGTCTTTATGTTCAGGTAAGTCACTTCAGATTTATGGCATAATTGGAGTTCTTTATTAATGTAGCATGGACTAATGTAAATTACGTTCTCATGGCATGAGCAGTCTCGGTTGTATCTTGGACTTGGAAGGGACGGTTTACTACCCTCTATATTTTCTAAAGTGCATTCCAAGCGCCACACTCCTATTCATTCTCAGGTCTGGGTTGGTATTGTTGCAAGTGTTTTGGCCGGGCTATTTAATGTGCATATGCTCTCACACATTCTTTCTGTTGGATCATTGGTAAGAATTCATTTATCATTACTTACCAAATATATGCATCTATCTTAAAGTTACTTACCAAGTGAGTGGCTATGAGTCTGCAGTTTGGACTTTTGTCTATGTATTCGATTGACGTTGTTTTATATTGCTCAAAAAAGTACTATGCATTTCACCCAATGTTACTTTAGTGTGTATAACCGTGCTTAATAATTGTAAACAATAACTTTATCTGTGTTGTACTTATAACAAGAATACAAGGACTGTTATGGTTCTGTGTGATTGAATAATGGTTATTCATAAACAAGCGCTGTAATGGTTGTTTATGTTTTACTAATGAGTGCCAATATTGTTGCCTTTTGCACCTCACTTTGTATGTTCATTTATTCCAGACTGGCTACTCGGTTGTTTCAGCATGTGTAGTAGCTCTTCGCTGGCAGGACAAAACAGCAAATCATGTATCTTCTCCTGCTCGATCTGAAGGTGTCCTTTGCCTCATTGCTGTTGCTAGTTGTGGTTTTGGTGCTGGACTCCTCTTCCGATTTGATGCTTCATTTATTTTTCTGGTTGTAGCCGTGATATTGGCAATATCTGCTTCTGCTGCTCTTAACTTTCGCCAGGTAAGAATGTAATATCTGATATGAAGAAGAACTTAATATCTGATATAAAGGACGAATAAATCTGAAAGTGCCATTGATTTACAGTTTCTACTTTATAGAGATGCATATGAAGAATTTTAATTTTACAGCATTGGACAAGTAAAATATTGACTTACTTCTCTGGATTTTGGTCATGTCACTCATTGTCATTGGTTTAAGACATGTCTTTGGAAACTGGGGTTTTTATGATATTAGTAATCTCCATTGACTCTTCGATGACACTGAGTGTTACCAATTTTTAGTAAATACTGCTGCTATATATAGAGGACCTTAATTTCCAATGGCATTGTTGATACTCTTTTAACTGTTTACCCAAAGGGAGAAAGAGAGAACTTGTTATTCTATTTATCCATATCTCATCTCACATATTTGTTAAATCAAGAATCATGGCAAGGAATAAGGCTTAAAATTGGAGAGTTTTCCCTTCATCATGTGATATTTCTCATTCAATGTCAGAGGTTGGCATTTGGTTCCTTCTATTTTTTCGCACAGGGGCTATTCTGCTTTGATTTCATCATCCAATTAAATTTTAGCTGGCATGCATCTTTATTTTTTTCACTCATTAATCCCCTTCAATCTATTATTCTGTTTTTTCTTTTCCCAGGTTTATGCAGATGCACCAGGGTTTTCCTGTCCTGGAGTTCCAATTGTACCTGCTGTTTGCATCTTCTTCAACATGTTCCTATTTGCTCAGGTATGTCTGCACCAACTCCAAAAAATCTGACAGAGGAGTATCAATGAATTTAATTAAAGTTAATGGAGTTACGTAACATTGAAGCAAAGTGACAAGGGCAATTTGTTCTTTTGACAGTTGCACCATGAAGCATGGGTGAGATTTGTCATTCTCAGCATTATTACAGTTGCCGTATATGCATTTTACGGACAGTACCATGCTGATCCCAGTTCAGAGAAGACTATCATTTATCATAGGGTACTTGAAGAGGAAGCTGGATGAATTCTTTCTTGAACATTGACCCACACAACTTGTGTTCTTGGGTGTGTAATCTTGTTTCTACAGTTATGCTGCAGTAGGTTATGATCAATTGTACTACATAAGAGCTTGATTTCTTGGTACAGATACAACAAGCCAAAAAACTATTCATTCAGTTAGAGATATTCAATAGACCAAAGCACCATTGCAGAAATTGCCATGAGCTCGTCTTGCGGAAAGTGGTCCAGGTATTTTGGCAATGAGGTGCCTGTTTTGAAGTAGAGGTCTTGACTCAGGTTCCAGTATAGTTGAATCCAAGTAAAATGGGAGGTTGGAAGTTGTTGGGGGCTTTGGGAAGGGAAAGGCTATCCCCATTTCAATTATATAAAGGAATTGTTATGCTTTTACATCTTAGAAAAAAGTGAACTAGTTTTCTTTGTCTATTGTTATTCACATATTTAACAGTAAAATATCTCCGATAACTTTTGTTCCATTTTATTTGACGATAGCTGTGTAAGAGCAACAAAATAAATTAGACTTTCTTGCCTTGGAAACCTTGTGGCAATTATTTGGCTTGAGTTACTGAAAAGAAGAAGGCTTCCAACAATTATCCATGGTCATTTTCTTTTCTATTATTATACTTATCCGTCATTGTTATCTATCCTGTGTACTGGAAATAGATTTCAGATCCATTGTTTTATTTCAACATGAAATCAATATTTATGAAATTTTTAACATTCAGTTTGAACTGCAAATTATGGCGAAGAAAGAAAAGCGAGCACCTTTTTCTATTTTTACATGATATAGTCGATAAGAACACATGTCAAACACCATTTTCCAGGACTGCAACCTTTCAACAGAGTAGAAAATATTTGATAGGTAGAGTTTGTGCAGCGCAACGCCATTGCTGGAATTGAGTTTGAGGGTACTTTTCACATTTTGGAAGAGCGGGCAGCCTTGATATGCCCTAGGGCTCCCCTCTCTAAACAATGCAGCCCTTCACTATAACAAAAACCAGAAGCTACCTTGAATTCAACTTGCTGCTCTCTTGGACAACTACAAGTTTATAATTTGGATTTGGAAATTATATTTCCCCTAGTGGAGCCTATATTAAGGACTAAAATGTAAGTCTCACGTGACTGCATAAAAATAACATTTTCTTGTGGAAATATAGCAATCCTTAAGATTTCTACATTAAACAGCTTCATAGTTATACAAAACATGACCGGACATGACAGACCAGGAGAATGGAGGGCATAATTTTTTATATGACATGTAAAATATTACATTTACAAATGAATCTAGCAGGAGTCCGTAAACACGAAAAAGTCTTGAAAGGATATAAATTAAGGTAAAGAACCGAAACTTAATGTTAAGGTATTAAATTTCAAGTTTCTTTCAACGTTAATCCTCTATTATGTTATTTCGTATGTTACTTGTCCATGCAAGTCTACCACCTATAGATCCTTACATAAATCATTCTTCATTGATACCACCTATAGATCCTTACATAAATCATACTTCACAGATATCACCAGAATCTCATTGCATCTTAAATTCAAGTGTTACATAAAACGGATACTGCCATGTATAAGACATAAATCTGACCAAGCAGATGGAGTCATGTAGAAGACTAAAATTGTTTCTGCTGTTTTGCGGGAAAATGGAAATGCATTAAATTCTTTTAGTTGATTGGGTTACAATCCACCATTAGAAAAGATTGACAAGTTACCAGTTTAAAAAATGAAACCATATATATATGAAGAGTGAGGGTAAAATTCCAGTTCCTTGGTATAGCAAATGTGTTATCAAAACATTTGGAATGAAGGAAAAAATGCCTAACTACCCAAATAGGCACGGTGCAGCCGTGCAGCCTCATCAGTCATTAATTACACACAACATCAGAGTAGAATGCTATGGTCCTCCTTTGACAATTCTGAATACTTAGCAATTCCACGTCAAAAACCTCGAATTGTTTAGCACTGAAGAAGGTTGAAGGTCCCACCTGCAGAACAGAAGATACTACCTATGTTACCCAAAAATGCATACTAATAGTAATATGGTGTTGTGTGTACTACGAACTGTAATTCTCAGGAAAGGATAGTAACTAGTAAGATATAAATTATTGATAATTGCTGCAGTATTACAAGAAATGAAGTTTAGGTTTGGGAGTTGCAATGTAATTTGTCAGTCAAGTATTTCAGATTTTCAAATTGCACTTCAATTGTAAAATAGGAAAGCAAAAAGTCGGATGCTTTCAGCAATGACTATTTTCAGATTCTGCTGTTTCATTGACCATGTTATATTTTCCTCATACAAGCCTAGCTGCTTAAGAGGAAGTTAGAAATGAACAGCAGAAGCAAAAGAATAGAGGGAATCTGCTACAACTTAAATTGCAATTACTAAACCAGAGAAAGTGAGCAGCTGCTAGGCTTACAATATATTCAAGTGTTCAAGTTGAATATGTGCCTTTACTGCAATTTCACATGATAATTTTGAGTGCACTAAACATCAAAACAAAAATTCTTAAAAAAAATTCCCGAACTGTACTTCTAACTCTAATCTGTGAAGCCTATCAAATACAAACAAAGATACAAAATAACAGGTAGAGAGAAGCAAGGGAAATAGAGTTGTGGCACTGACCGGTGGTCCAAGTTCTGGAGGAATAATTATTCTTCTCTTTCCCCCAGGTCTCATATCTTGAATTCCTTCCTCGAATCCTGAATCAGTGAATCATTTGTCAGTTTTCATTCAAATATTTTCTGTTTTTCCTTTTCTTTTTGTTTTTTAGTTTTAGTTTTCCTTTTGTGAAGGGGAATGGGGGGGAAAGGAGGTGAAGGTCATAGCTTCTGTATCATATCATACTAAAAGTCATAAGCTTTCTTAACCTGGAACTAATGCATTATTGCCAATGCGGATTTTGGCAGGAGTGCCCTGTAAGTAAGTGCTGTCAATACGACGGCCTGATTCGTTATAGCCAACATAGTGGAAAGTTACCTGAAGAAATACATCAATTTAACAGGCAGTTTATCATGACAGGAAAAAATATACATATCAAAATTTTACATTTATATCTGATACCATACTTTATAACATAGGTGGTCATATATTATTATTATTTTAATTTTTTGTTTCTCCACCTGATGTGAAACGCTGTTGTTCCTAATGTTCACATCTATTCCATACTAAAACTTGCAATGCAATAACTATAAATCTGTCATATTTATGCCTCATATACAAGTCATCTTGAGAAAACATAAAAAACAAGTATTAGCATCGAATGATTTAAATGATAGAACTATGTTCCAAAAGTAACAACAGCTAAACATATCTTTGTAGGAGTTGTAGAATATATATAGGGAAAGAAATAGTAGTAGTTTGGATTATTCCAAGACTATACCAAGACCTTATATTTATAGTAGAGAACATGATAAGAATTATTTATCTAAACAATGTGGGACTTAACACCTAACATAACTTAATACTAAACATACTCTAATACTCCCCCTCAAGCCAGAGCATATATATGCTTTAGCTTGTACAAGTCCAATCCAAGTATATTAAAACTCTCAGCATTCCCTTCACATAAAATAATCTAAAAAACATTACATTAAACTTCACTCGACTCACTCCGTGCCTAAAAGAACGAGAACAACACAAACAACATATGCCTAAAAAAAAATCACAACCAACATAAAATGTCAAATTGGCAATAATTTCTGCCGAGAACTTTTCTGGTTGGAAAACAAGATAATGCAACTTTAGAATCAATGATAACGAGCAAGGAACGTTGAAAACTTTTCAATATCTTCAATCTTGAATGGAGGTTGTGTCAAAGGACTAAACAACCAACAAACATAAAGACAAACTTCAACAAAAACTTTAAAACAACAGCAAAATCTTCACAACTATTCGGAACTGCTACCAAAGAGGAAAGGCAGCAGCCCCAAAATTATACTTGAGTTTAGATCAAACCCGCTCTGATACTATGTAAAATATATATAGAGAAAGAAATAGTAGTAGCTTGGATTATTCCAAGACTACACCAAGACCTTATATTTATAGTAGAGAACGTACATAAGAATTACTTATCTAAACAATGTGGGACTTAACACCCAATATAACTTACCACTAAACATACTTTAACAGGAGTTACTTTCTAGATTGTTTTTTTATTTTGTTTTCCCAAAGCACAGTACAAAACCATGCACATCATTGCTGAGTGACACAGCTGAAATCACTAGAAGCAATTATGACCAATTTCCAGAATTCATCCATTAAAGTGGACGAAATATAAGCAGCTCAACAAACATATACAAGTTTTTCAACAAAAAGACTTTAATGTGGACTCCTGAGGGCTTAAGAAGTCAATGTCCAAATTCAAAAACCTCTAGAGAGTGAAGGCCTTTGCTTGGGAAGTGTTATGCATGGACACGGAACAAGGCCTTTGTATACAGGGAGGGGATCAAAAGGAATATTTTGTTGTACATGACTGAAAACTGGTATAGTGGCAGAGAAAAATTCTTGCAAAAATAACCCAAGAAGAGAGAAGCTATTTCTGTACATGCAATGGAATTAAAAAGTGACAGGGAAACAAAGAATACTTAGGCTTGTTTGGAGAGGTTTCTACAATTAGTAGAAATTTATTGGAAACAATTTCTACTTGACAGAGTTGTTTCTCCGAACTGCAAAAAGAAATCATAAAGAAAAAAATAATTTATTTGGCACTTCTGAATTAGCTTTTCTCTGGATGACTGTTCTGAAAACAGCTTTCAAATACTGTTTAATTGTGCTCCTGTATAATTTTCTTCCATTTGTCTTTAAGAACAGAAAGCTGTTTACATAAACGTAACTGGAAAGATTTTTGGGCCTCTAAAACTTAGAACGTCTAAAACTTCCAAAACGGAGCTTGCTGCAGTACAAGCAGGATCCAATGCTAACCAGGAGAACAAGAAAATTATGTCCAATCCCTCCAAAAGCTGGTTTGGATCTTGGGAAGTTATATGATTCCTGTCCAATCAAAGACTCCAGTTGTTCTTTTGTATTTACTTTCTCAATCTCAATAAGCCAAAGCTTCTGCTTTGATTCAATTCATCTATTGGTGATATGCATAAAGGACTTTCTAGAATTGATGGATTGCCCTCAATTTACTGAAGCACTGAAGTAAACTCTCTCTCTCTCTTGCTCTGACTTTTCCTCTCTTTTAATCTCCCGATGCTCTTTCTTAATCGATGCAGAAAGGAAACAAGTTGCTACCACAGATCTCTTGGATGACCATAGTCATCCCACAAAACTTCCAACAGCCAACATTAAACCTGCTCCGATACAATGTGTCAGTTCTTTACCCAGACTAAGCACTTCCCAAACTCAACAGAAGTTTTTGTTCATCAGGCATCTTTTAAGTAGAGATAATACTTGGGGGGGACCCAAGTTTATAAGACTCAGATACACCAATCTAATCACTGGACACTTCTAGACTAGTATATGAACCATAATACTAAATTCCAACACTGTTCTCTTGGACTCCTTGGATTTCCACACACTTCCTGAATACTCTCAGCTCATAGAAACACCAAAAAGAAAAATACATAAATACCTAAAGAAAACTTCAAATTATACTTTTCAACAAAAATAGTGAAAATTCTAGTTATGAAGATAATTCCTAAAATTTTGAAGATTGCTTAAACCAAGTTCAAAAACATGTTATGCTATAGGAAAGGAAGCAATAGATTTCAAAGAAGAACCTGCTGACCAGCCTTTGGGCAATCACCCTTACCGACTTCAAAATCCCGGTATATGAGCCCCGAGTCACACTTTATGTAGTTGCCTGATGTTACTACATTGACCTCAAAACCTGAATCATATTCCAAATAATTGATGTTGAAGAACATAAGCTAAATAATATAAATCAACATTTTAGACAGTACTATTGTGTGTGCAGGTGCAAACCGACAAAACCACATATTAATATTTCATTAGACTACAAAAAGTTGTGATCATACAGATAGGAGATAATCACAAATAAATACAAGTATGTTGACAGGACAGATTGTTGCATGCACCATGGTAGCATATACATAAATTACACAATTAAAGATCTTCTCAGTTCTTGGAAATCAATTCCACAACAGAAGGATTACTTACCTTCTCTAACAAAATTTGGGAAATCTTCAGGTGCATTGTTTTCTTTCTGTCTCCGCCGATTTTGTTCTAACAAGCGTTTTTCATCGTATGGGCTCTTACTCTTTGTCTTCCCATAAGATGATAAAGTTGGAAACATAGCAGTTGAGACCAAAACAGACAACATATATTTTCGTCTCAATATTTCATCAGAATGTAGTTTATACCTGTCCGGTGCTCTGGCCACACAAAAGTTTGGTCAAGTAGATAAAGAAGCTGGAATACATTTTAAAAGCTTGAAAAAAAATCTGTCAATCAATTGATCAATCTTACTGGTCATCTTTCTGTTTGTGGTTTGAGCAGCCATGTGCTATTTGTTTAGTTTGAGCAAAGAAAGTTCCTCCAGTACATGTAGAAATTGCTGTCAAAGGTTAAATAGTTTAGAGTTGGAGCAATAATTATGTGCTCTAAGTAATTGTGAAGGAAAACAAAATTCTGGCACCATAATGCAACCATGGCACCTTCATCTTTAAAAAAGAAACTAAAAGGAAAAGAGAGAGTCTAAGTTCTTTACTTTTGCTCCATATTCTTGGCAACTTCATCAACCCAGGTTAATTATCTATAAAACTAGTTTATAAAATATAAAACAGTAGTCCTACCCAACAATGCAGGCTTAATAAGAATTACAAATTGAGAGACAATTTTTATTTAAGAGTTTAATATGTTTCTTTTCAGAGTGCTATAATAATCATAGACATTCAACCTCATTTGTCTTATTGATCAAGATAATTGTCATTTAAACACAATGGAAGAAATTAATATGCTGTCAAAGAAAGGGAGCAGAACATGTGCCAACCTGGTGATTGGTATATTATAGAAATGTCTCCCCCAAAAATGAAAACAAAAACAACAACCAAGCATCCAATCAATCTGAACTCTAACATAGTAAAAACAGATTCAACAGCATATGCTGAAAGAAAAAACAGCTCTTTTTTCCTAATTATATAATGATACAAATAGTTACCAATAAAGATGACAAATTTCTGATGCTTCAAGAAAGACAATAACAATTGTGTTCCAAATTATTTCCTGGGTAAAGATCATAACAAGACCTGGCAACCAAATCCCATATTCTAATTTCTTCCTAAAGAATGTAAAAATAATAGTGTAATATAAAAAAAGTTAAAGGAAGCTAAAGACCCACACACTAAAATCCACAAGAGAAAGAAAGAGACTTACTGTGAGAAGGCTTCGGTGGAAGAGAGATTGTAGTTGAAATCGTTAGCATGGCTTCCCCAGAAGCATAAAATGGCCGTTTTTTGTTGCCCTGTATGTTATCCAGTGGGTTTGCCAGCAGTCTAGTAAATTCCACCCGTTCTCTTTTTCTTTTGGTCATTCTATAATAATCCCAGCTTTGCTCAAAATTTTGGAACGGTACAAAACTAAGATTGCCAAAGTGGGCTCATGGCCATGGGTGAACCGAATTCAACCCATAAGGAATAAATAAGCAAATTATTTTTGACTGAGCCAAGCGTCACGTAGAGATATTTTTTTTAGTAACAAGAAAAGAGAAAAGTGAAACATGTTCTATCCTTAAAATTATAATGAAGTATCATTTTTTTATTTTTAAGCTCAACACTTTTTACTCCCAAATTAATTGAATCTGTTATATAAATTATTTTTCACTATTCACATTATTTAATATATTATTTTTATTCATATTATTTAATACATTATTTTTAGTAATATTTATAGCAATTATATATATCTATATTATATATAAAAGTAGGTCATAATCAATTAATTTCGTAAATTAGTCCTTTATAAGAATCTAATTTATATTCTGATTTATTTTTAATTCAATTTCTAACTTTTTAATTTTATATAAAGAACTTTTTGATGGTGATAGAATTGTTTTCTTAATTTTTCTTTATCTTTTAGTAATAATATTGATTTTTTTTTTCTTTTCTAATTCTATTAATTACAATAAGCTCTTACATAATTAATTTTTTTATTATTTATCACAATTTTTTTTTCAGTATCTTTTATGTGTTGTTGTTGTTGATTTCTATGATTATGATTACGCTTGCTTAACATTTTGATTATTTCTTCAACGGTTCACCGAAAATGTAAGTTCTTGACTAATTTCAATTTTACTATTAAATATGTTCATTTTCTTCTTCTTTTTTCTTAGTCAGTTTTTTTTTTTTTTTCCATTTTGAAAGTATTTTCGTTATATTTGAATTATGTTGCAGTGCTGAAGCATTTATAAAATTTTAATTTTTGAGATAAATTATTTTTTTAAAATTAGTTGGCTTTAAGAAAAAATGAGACTATTAAATTTAAAATGATGGTTTGAGATCATTTTGAGAAGAAAAATAAATTTATTTATATTAATGTTGATAGCAATGAAATGTAATTCATTTGTAATAGTAAATTTAATAAAATAAGTCTTAATATGTTGGATGAAAGAAGGAAAATAGTTTTTTTTTTTTTTTTGGTAATGGGTTGGTACTAAATTTAACAAGGTTTCTAATAGTTATATTTAGGATTGTAATTACTAATATTTTTATTTTATGTTAATAAATTTGTAATAATTATAAATTCTAGTAATAATTAAATTGAAACAATCAAAAAGTTTAAATCTAATTGACTTTTGAGGTGACTTTTTTTATTTTTATTTTTATGATCTTTCATTATAATTAAATTTTAACTTCTACTCAACTCAACTCAACTCAACTAAGCCTTAAAATCCCAAACTAGTTGGGGTCGGCTATATGAATCCTTTTCCTCCATTCGCATCGATCCAAGACAAGATTTTCATTAATTCCTAGTACAGCCATATCTTTCTCGATGACTGTCCCCCATGTAAGTTTCGGTCTCCCCTTTCCCCGTCTAACACCTGGCACCTGGACCATGTCACCTTGCTTAACTACTGCGTCCATTGGCCGACGTTGGATGTGTCCAAACCAACGTAGACGATTCTCCCTCATTTTCTCCTCAATAGGTGCTACTTCCACCTTCCTACGAATCTCCTCATTTCTTATTCTATCATTTCTTGTATGTCCTGTCATCCATCTTAACATTCTCATTTCGGCTACTCCCATCTTATGTGAATGTTGCTTCTTAACTGCCCAACATTCGGTACCATACAACATAGCTGGTCTCACTGCCGACTTATAAAATTTCCCTTTCAATCTATTCGGGATTTTAGGATCACATAAAACTCCCGAAGCACTCCGCCACTTCACCTACCCTGCCTTAATCCTATGGTTTACATCATGCTCAATTGCACCATCTTTTTGTATAAATGTACCCTAAATACTTAAACACATCCTTGGTAGGGATTGTCTGACCGTCTAAAATTATATCATTCGGGCCTCCTCTAGTTTTACTGAAATTGCACTCCATATATTCAGTTTTTGTCCGACTCAATCTAAGGCCTTTAGATTCTAACGCGTTCCGCCACATTTCTAGTTTAGAATTTAAACCTTCCCTAGTTTCGTCTACCAACACAATATCATCGGCAAACAACATGCACCAAGGAGCCCTATCTTGGATATTATAGGTGAGTTCATCCATGACTAACGCAAATAGGTAAGGACTTAAGGATGAACCTTAGGTGAACACCTATCGTGATCGGGAACTCTCCAGTCATCCCATCTACAGTCCGCACCCTAGTCAATACTCCTTCATACATATCTTTAATAACTTCTACATATTTAGTTGGGACCTTTTTCTTCTCGAGTACCCACCACAAGACTTTGTCTTGGCACCTTATCATACGCTTTTTCTAGATCAATAAAGACCATGTGAAGATCCTTTTTCTTTTCTCTATATTTCTCCATTAATCTCCTAAGTAGAAAAATAGCCTCCATTGTAGATCTTCCAGGCATAAAACCAAATTGATTCTCAGAAACTACAGTCTCATTCCTAAGCCTACGCTCAATCACTCTCTCCCACAGTTTCATTGTATGGCTAATAAGTTTTATACCTCGATAATTCGAACAACTTTGAATATCTCCTTTATTCTTATAAATAGGGATTAAAGTACTCTTCCTCCACTCATCTGGCATTTTCTTGGTTACTAAAATCTTGTTAAAAAGATTTGTAAGCCAAGTTACTCCAATATCTCCTAGGCATCTCCAAACTTCTATTGGAATATCATCTGGGCCCAAAGCCTTACCATTCTTCATCTTATGCATAGCTTCTTTAACCTCCTGAGCTCTAATCCTACGAACAAATCGCCGGTTCGTATCATCAAAGGTGACATCAAGGTCTCCAAAATCACCCCTTGACTCTTCATTAAATAAAGTATCGAAATAAGTTTGCCATCTCTCATTAATCTCATCTTCCTTAACTTAAAACCCTATCAGCCTCATCCTTAATGCACTTAATACGAATTAGGTCTTTAGTTCGTCTTTCCCTTTGCTTGGCAATCCTATAGATATCTTTCTCTCCATCCTTTGTCTCTAACTTTTGGTAAAGTCCTTCGCAAGCCTTGCCTCTGGCTTCCCTAACCGCTTTCTTAGCATCTTTCCTAGCTTGTCTAAAACATTTATAATTATCTTCATTTCTACACTTGTGTAATCTTTTATAACACTCTTTTTTAGCTTTAATAGCTTGTTGAACTTCTTCATTCCACCACCATGTCTCCTTAGTCGGAGGTCCACGTCCTCTACTTTCTCCTAACACCTCTCTAGCCGTATTCCTGATACGACTCGCCATCTCATCCCAAATCATGTTAGGCTCACCCTCCACCCTCCAAGGATCACCCTAGTAACATTTTATCTTTAAAAAGAGCCATCTTCCCTCCATTCAAATTCCACCATCTAGTCTTAATACACTTATTACTTCTATACTTTTGCTTCCGCCACTTAACGCCAACATCCACAACCATAAGTTTATGCTGAGACACTAAACACTCGCCGGGTAAAACCTTACAATCCTTACAAACAGCTCTATCAACCTTTCTAGTCATAACAAAATCTATTTGGCTTCTTATTCGGCCCGCTACTAAAGGTGATTAAGTGCGACTCTCGTTTCTTAAAGAACGTGTTAGCTAAAATCAGGTCATACGCAACTGCAAAATCTAAAATAGACTCTCCACCCTCATTCTTAACGCCATAACCATATCCTCCATGTACGCTCTCAAAGCCCTCATTAGTACTTCCTACATGACCATTCAAATCAGCACCAATAAACAATTTCTCACCTAAGGGTACTCCTTGAACTATCTCCTCTAAATCTTCCCAAAAAGCCTTCTTAGTAGATTCATCCAATCCTATTTGGGGAGCATAGGCGCTAATAATATTAAATGTCTACTCGTCTATCATCAATTTTACTAAAATTATTCTATCACTTTTCCTCTTGATTTCTACAACCTCGTCCTTCAAATTTCCATCAACAATAATCGCCACTCCATTCCTATTTCTAGTCTTACCGGTATACCACATCTTGAATCCTGTTCTCTCTATCTCTCTAGCCTTTTCTCCTACCCACTTAGTTTCTTGCAAACAAGCAATATTAATCCTCCTTCTACTCATAGTATCTACAAGCTCTCTCAATTTACCAGTAAGAGTCCCTATGTTCCAAGTAGCTACGCGAATCTTACCCTGGACTAGCTTCTTTACCTGCACCCGCCCTCGATGCGAGAACCCTTGCTCATTTTGCACCACACCCGGGCGCCGATGTGGCGCGCCACTAAGGATGTGACGACCCTAGCCCTTGCTCATTTCTCACTACACCCGGGATCCGATGCAGCGCGTCGCTAAGAGGGTTACGCCCCAACGAATATTCGGTAGGATTCATAATCATAGGGTTTGACTAGTTTTACGCTGGCCGTCAACCTATCGCAACCCTCCTCCTTTATCCGGGCTTGGGACCGGCAGAGTAACCTCTGGCGGAGTTTAAATTTTAACTTCTCCACATGTATAATTAAATGAAATGGATTGAATGGATAGAAAATATTAAGCAAAATTTTGATAAATACTATAGTTTGATTTTTATTTTTTTTTATCATAAATTAAAATCATTCATGGTTTTGCAATTTAGATTTCGTAAAATAATATTGTGACTTTTTTAAAAAAATTATAAAAAATTCTTCAATAACAAGTTTTTCTTTTATAATAAAATGAAAATAAGAAAAATATATAAATTTTAACATTAAAACATGCAAGAATATCAGTAAAATATTAAAAATATATAGATAGTAAAATTAAAATTAATTTGAAAAATATTTTACAAGGCTCAATTATATTATATTATTTTCTATTATATATATAATTTAAGTTTCTTATTATATATTTTAAAAAAATTATGCATAATTTAAGAGTTATATAAATATGACTCAAATGTAACACACGTGACATATAAACTAGTCATTTTAAATGACATTTTTTTTTCATATCTTTGCTTATTTCACCTTTCCACCATAAATTTTCTTTGCCCTTACCATACTCCAGCTTGGTAGTTTCCAGTGTCTGTCCAGTGTTGAGCCCTAGGATTTGACGAGGAGCTTAAAAAGCCACCTATAGACGCTTCATGCCCTGGGATTTGACATTAGTTTATGTGTAGCATGTTGGTTAACTCGTTCCCCTTGAATATGATATAAGAAACTATTTAGTTAAATTAAATATTTCAAATGAACTAATTATTTTTAATTTTAGAGTTTTGTCTCAATAAATTCGAATTTGAGATCTTACATAAGTTTTGTTTTAATCAATTCAGTTGGTCTAGAGTGAGTGGTGTAAGCTCAATGCCCATAATCGTTTGATTTGTGAAATTCAAAAACTTCTTGCTCAGGATTGGGACATTTGTTTAAATCATATTCATCGAGAAGGAAGAAAAGTTGCGGATCATCTTACTAACTTAGTTCTTGATAGCTAAGAAAGTGATTTTGCATGGGATCTAGCTCCTCTTTCTAATACTCTCCTCCTTGATGCCGATAGGGCTGGTATTGCTTGGGGACGTAAGATTGTCATGTCTTCCATGTAATTTGCTCGGTTGCTCTTTCCTTTCCTTTTAAATCAGAATGGTGATGATGATTGTTGGACAAATATATGCAATATAATGGGCAGTCCAGATTGATGTGGGCCGTCACGGGTCAAGCCTGCAACATCAACTGGACTGACTCATACAGGCTGGACTACTTCCATTAATTTACAAAACGAAATCAAATTAAAATAGAATAAAAATCAAAGTTAACCAAAGTGACAAATTTGATTGATTTGATTGGCTAAATTATGGGTTTGTATTTTATTTATATACTTTGATATATGTTTATTTAATCGAAATAAATTGAAACAAACCAAATTGTTAAGTTAAATTGACTCAACTATGAGTTCGTATAACTATAGATTAACTTAACAGTTTTGCTAATTATAGTTATAAAATACAACCCATAATTGGCTGCCCCTTTAACTTAACAATTTGGTTAACTCTACATTTTTCTACCCTTGAATTGAAACACAATCAAATTTTTCAATGAACTAATCTAAAATTGACCCATGGCCACTAAAAAATTAAATTGAATCGAATTATCGACTGGTTTAGATTTTTATTTTCTCTTCAGATGGACCACCCTATTTGACATCCCTAATATTTATTTTGTCTTCTTTAGGTACATCTCTTTTCTTTTAATTTTTGTAGAATAGGTAAACCTTTTTCTTCTTCTTTAGGTACATCAAGTTGGAAAATCCTGTAATCACGGAAATTTTCTATAGTTGATTGACTTGAATAGTCATGTATAGGTTAGTTTTCTACTAACTTAAAGCTGAGTACTACGTCACATTTTTGTAGTTCATTCATCCAAAAAAGAAAACCATCTTTCTGTTTTCCAAAAAAAAAAAAAAAAAAGGAACAAGGGAAACAACCACCAATGAAAGTCTATCAGAGCTTAAAGAGAAGCACAAACCCAGCATTTCATGAAGCTTAGTATTACCTAAAGATTCTTCATTTGTATAAATTACTTTGAGAAAATGAATTTGCTGCATTTAACAAGTAAAGATGATTCTACTGGGTAGAAATTCATTCGACTTTTGTTTTTAATGTACCAAAAACAAACAAATTCATTTGACACAAATATAGAATCATTTTCAATAAGTTAGTGGCTTTAAAATGCTACCAGGAATGTAAAATTGCAGTGGACGAATTGAAGAAGAAAATCTTCTTTAGGGGAAAGAGATACACAGACAGATTACAGATATTCACTTAATATAATGCTAGAAGAGAAAGCTGGATGCTGTGACTGGGAACAGACAATCCTTTAAATTTAGCTGTACAAGTTTCCCATCATCTTAGTTTTGCTTTGAACTTATACCACGTGAATAATATTGGCAATATGACATGATCAGGTAAATACATGTGAACCCTTTTGCACATATCACTTAGAAGGCACACCGCATTCTTGACAATAAAATTCTTTGGCTAAGGATGGCATTAAAACTAGAAAGTGATTGACATGTTCTAAGTTTTGGATATCCTAACAATAAAATAAGAAGATGACATCTGAGAACAATAAAATTTAGAGCCATGACTCATGAGTATAATATCATCAATTGCACGCCACCATGTGCATATGAAAATGGAGTGATCTGACTGAAATACAAGATAAAATGAGATATTCTCAAATCTCAACTTCATGTCTATTTAGTCAGAAAACTATACAGCAGGAAAAGCATTATCACCTAATATAGTCCCTCTGGTCCTTTGTCCTCTTGATCTTTCAATTGAAGCCACTTTCTGAAGCCTAATTTGCTCTCTGAACCTGGCAATAAACTCACCAGCTTTCTTATCAACCTCATTGGAGTCAGATCCTGCATCATTAACACAGCCATACATAGCATCTTTATCTGAGGTCAATTGAAAGTTTTCAGGCTCACAATCTGGATCCTCTTTGAACCCCCCAGCAGCTCTCTTGGGTAGATGTTGCATATTTCTTTTCTGATATTTGGTAGATGTTGTCCTAGGCTTAGGACATGGAGTGTCAAGATTAGGCTTGCTAGTGCCTTTCATCAGATGATCAAGTCCTCCATTTTTCATTTTGTCATTTCTTGCAAATGAAGGTTTGGTTGTATCTTGATACTTTCCAACCTTCCCATCAATTTGGTTACTAATTATTTCTCCAGCTTGCTGTGTCTCGGGAGTCAATCCACCAGGTCTTATTGTTCTCACGGATTTTCCCTTTAATGGAGCTCTGGTGAGGCCTGCAGGTTTTGGCTCCAAAAATCCCAGTCCTGACTCTTTTTTAGCTATTGAATCCTCTCTTCTACTTCCATTCAATCCCTTCAACTCATTGTCAGACTCAGATTTTCCCTTAATGTTGTCCTGGAGTGAGGAGCAAGAACCTATACTATATCGCCGAGAATGAAATGCATCCAGTGAAGCTTTTCCTTTCACTGAAACTAGTGACGATGGTGATCCTGAGGGAGAAGAGCCATAATAACTGCTCTTTCCCCCCAAATCATTGTCAGACTCAGCTTTTTTCTTCATGTCATCCGGAAGCAGGGAGCCCATACTATATCGTCGAGAATGAAATGTATTCAGTGAAGCTTTTTCATTCATTGAAGCTAGTGATGATGGTGATCCTGAGGGAGAAGAGCAATGTGAACTCTTATTCTCCCCCAAATCTTCCTCATCATAGTTCCTAGTTTCTGATTTAGTAAGAGAGTATATGGAAGAATACAAGCTACTTTGGGACGACATAGATGTTTTAGACCTGAAAGACTCTGAATTGAGTGATTCAAATTGAGTTCTATCAGCAGGTGGTGATGGTGAACCTGAGGATGAAGAGCCATTAAAGCTCTTCCTTTTCCTAAAATCTAAATCTCCCAAGTTCTTATTTTCTGAAGAATTAGGCTGTGGTGATGGTGAACCTGAGGATGAAGAGCCATTAAAGCTCTTCCTTTTCCTCAAATCTACATTTCCCAAGTTCTTATTTTCTGAAGAATTAGGCTGTGGGTGTCCTGAGGAACAAAAAAAACTAGTTTGGGACGATAGAGATGAAGACTGGAAAGACTGTGAACTGAGTACTTCAAATTGAGTTTCATCAACTGAGAGAGCCCTAAAATGTGAAGGACCAGTCACAGTGTCATATTTCTGTTTGGTTTCCATCCTCACAGATCTTGAACGCCAAGGAATTGGGGAAGCTGATGTGACAGCTTCATCAAATTTTTGCTCCAAATTAGAAGGACCCAAATCCCCAAATATCCTATCTCTACTCTTATTAGAACTCTTAGAAGAACCCCTAGAACCGGAACCAGACTCATTTCCACTGACAGATTCATGACTATCTGAGTTTCTTGCCCTTGATTTTAGACTCCGAACAGGTAGCCCCAGAGATCTGTAACCAACAACTTCACCAAATTCATCAACAGTATAGTTTGGTTGAGCTACTATAACCACAGGATCACTCTGAAAATACTCGGAATTCCAAGCTTGAACCACATTTGTTTCATCATATCTAATTGAAGTACCTAAACCATTTTTGGAATTTGACAAATGGGGTTTGCACTGTTCATCTATAAAAATGCTTCCTTTACAGAATGCAGACATGGTTTCACCTTCAAAATACTGGGAATTCCAACAACGGAATGCCCTCTTTTCATCAGACCCATATGAATTCTCATACCCATCTTCAAAAATAGAAGAAACAGGAAATATTTTTGACACATAATCCGGTGTATCTTTGATTTTTGTGTGAGTTTCAAAGTCCAATTCAACATTTCTTCTTCTACTAAACAAGCCGTAGGACACAGCAATACCAATGAAGAGAAGGTGAAGAAGTTCCCAGAACCTAGATACTATACTTTGTTTGACAAATTCAGGAGCTTGAGAAGGGAACAGTGGGAGAACAATGAGAAAGAGCACAAAGAACAGAGATTTGCATAGGATTTGAGTGTAAGACTTACCTTGGGTAATGGGGTTTGGTTGAATCGGAGAGTTTACCTCTGAAATCACGAAATGGGATTTGGTGTAAGGGCTAGAATCCGCCATTGCTGAACAGTTAGCTTCTCCCGTGTATGGCTTTTGTGTGAAATGGGGAGGAAGAACAAGACTTTGAAGCAAAGGAAACAGGTAGAGAGAGAGAGAGAGAGAGAGAGAGAGAGAGTTGAAAAAGTGTGGGTCACCTAGAAGAGGGAGCAGAATTCAAAAGGTTCAATCATTATGACCGTTTAATCCAAACGACGAATTTACCCTTATGAATTTCATTATTACTGGACCGTTTGGATGTTAAATTGGTCTCTATTGAACATTTTGGGCCCAACCATGGCCCATGAGAAGACATTTTCTCAGGAAAGTACTTTACCAGATCCTCAAGCGAGAAAATTTCAGCTAAGAGATTTAGAGAAGAAATGGCAGGAGCTAAGGAATTTGTGGAAGCAGACAATGCAGAGGCCATAATCACCAGAATCGAACACAAAGCTCGGAAGATTGAAAGCTTACTCAAACAGTAGATGATTCCTTTTTCTTTCTCTTTTATGCTAATCAAAGAAACCATTTGATTTTTGCTGCATATGCAGATATAAACTGGTTGAAGCTCTTAAAACTGCTCTAGACGGCTCGCCTCCCATGACCCGAGATGAACGTTGCAAGGTTTTACTCTCTCTCTGTTTTTTTTTTTTTTTCATTAGCTAAAATTTGAGATAATGGGGATATTCAAAGAAGGGTTTGATGCTTGAATTTATATTCTGGATTCTGGATTGGGCTTTATTTATCCAACCGAGTTATAGGTTCAGTTCATATTGAACAATTTCGCAGTTCAGAAACATATTTTATACAAGGCAACATAGTACTTTTTTGTATTACGTAGTATAGTAGCTATTTTGTTAAGGTTCATTTCAGTTGGAGATGGTTTCAGATTTCTGGATTATTCAAAAAATGAAAGAACTGAGCTTTCAAATTTGATTTATGTGCTCTACAATCTCTCAGAACTCAAACATAGTTGTTATTTGTCAAGTTCAGTTCAAATTCCAAGAGTTGACACTTGACATTAATAGGGAGAAATAAGTTTCATAGCTTAATTTGAATTTTTTTTCGTTACCCTTTTTTTTTCCTTCTAAATTCCTTTTTAGTTTTATTTTTTCCCTCTGATCTTTTATTTCATTTTTTGTTCATTCCTTTCGTAATGAATCAAATACATTTGATGTTTTAGTCTGCAAATTGGATTGTGGTGCATAGAGCTATAATGGCCATAAAGGACATTGATGGGATACTGTCTTCATTGGATCCTGAGTACTATGATATTCTCATGAAGTGAGTAGTCAAATGTCACAGTTTAATATTATAACATGTTGAGTTTTAACTTCAAATCTACATGGGTCATTCTAATTTGGTGGACCAATAATTGGAGAATATGCTATTTTCCCCTTGGTGTATATTCAACCAAGTGCAAGTTTAGTTCTCATGAAAGGCACCACAGCCCTTTCCGTGTCCTTATACTTGCCTGGCCTTTATTTTCATAGTTCATGTGATGCTATGGAATTGGAATGTTTGCACAGAAGCATACCTATACGCATTTTAGTAGAATTATCAAATTGCTGAGTAGATTTTTCCCTGTTTCTGCCTTCCTGTGCAATAACAAAATATAAATTCATTAGATCCTCTGCAATTTAGATTCCCTACAATGGCATGTTGGGAACCAAAGTGGTGCACATATGTGGCTGGAAACAAGAATATGTGACTGTAGTACATTAATGATTCAAGTACTGTGCTTATATGTTTTTATTTCTGTTTAATAAATGAGAATTCTTTGGGAAAATGCATATAAGTTCTATTTCCTTTGCAGTTTTTTTTTTCTAGTCTTTCTTACTCCTGAGTTGATTATGATTTTAAAGCCTTATGGCTCAAAGCTCCACCATAAGATTTGTCCATTATGTCTAGATCACAAATATTAGCATTGCCAGAGGGGAAAGAGATTGGGAAAAATAGTATTTCAAGTTCTAACTTTGGTAAATTCTGTTTTCAACTGTGACATGGTTCAGAATAGTGTACGTAGTATGTTTTTTTTCTGCTGGAGCTCGTAGGGAACTTTTGATACTCTAGTTTCTTGCTGTCTTTCTCCATATTATACTTTGATAGTGATTGTTAAAGTAAAATGTGTAATAAATATGCTGTAATTTCCTAGACATTAGTATTTTGTACAATTACAGTCTTTTAACAAGTGTTGCCTGGTTAACCCTGTAAAAGAGCATCTAGAAATGTTTTATATATTGGTTGTATCTTCTAAAGATTTGAAGCTTCTCAATTCCCCATGTTAAAGAATAATTCATTTCTCCTTTTTATCTTACTTTTTCAAACTGATGTCTGGTTTAGTTCGTTTGACACACTTAGGCATTGAAAATAGCATCCTTTGGTAGCTCTGTATTACTTTTGAGTTGGTTTGTTATAAGTTTATTATCAATCAAGTGATCAACAGGCAAAGCATTATGGTACTGAGATTTACACGTGCTAGAAATTATCCATTAATCTTCTAGCAGTTTGTGATTCTGCAACTAAAGACTGTGCTGATGGATGAGTAAGTAAACCAACTTGTTGAAGAATGTGCAAATGACCATTTGGAACACTATGTTTTGATCTTTAATTGAGAATGATTGGTTAAGGGCGTTTCTCTTGTCTCAGTTATCTCATGTTCAGGTTGACATGATTTAGGGCGCTAGCTAACCAAGCATCTTGAGTATTGGTTATCTAACCAATCATCTGATTTAAGATACTGTTCAAACGAACAATCTGATGTACTTCAGTCCTATCATATGCATGGACTAACATCATGTACACAATCCCTATTATATGCACAAATATGCATCCTTGTGAGGAATAGAGCAAAGCACTTTACCAGGCTTCTGAAAATTAGGAAGAACCATAATACATTTTGCTTCAGTGTGACCATATTTTCAGATCTAGCCATAGCCCAGCACCATCCATCAGCTTTTGGGGTATTGGTTAAATATCACATTATTGAATCAGGGAGGGGTGCTAGGTCCTAGGTTTGAATGTGAACTTGTCTCTTTTTGTTACTGTCAATTGCCCTAGGGTTCATTCATATGTAACCCCACTCAATGCTGGGAGGTCGAGGAATTGTGTTAAGATCTCTATTAGAATTTCTATACTCTTGTTTTAAGGATACAGAATCTTTTAAGCCATATGGTTCTCATAGAAGTTGAAACTGTTAAGCAAGCTGCTTTTGTTGGTTGCTGATTTCTTGTTAATACAAGGAAGCAGTTTTAGCAGCATGGTCTTTTTCAAAATAGATTCTGCCCTTGTATGGTCCTATAGATTTGACAAATTTAACAGGAGTTTGTCAATTGTTATTCTGCTCACAGATACCTGTATAGAGGGTTATCTACTGGGGATTGCCCCACATGCGAGCAGTGCCTTCGGATTCATGAAAAATTAAGGGAAAGAGCTGGCTTGGGGTGCATACTACGTTGTCTTGCCGATACAGTGAATACAGTATGATTTTCTTTCACTCCTCTTATTTGGAAATAGCAATTGTATTTTGTTTTCCCTTAAGCATAATGTCAAACTGCAATGATTATGTAATGCAATATCAAGAAGTTTCTATAGACACAAGTTTCAAATTTCTCTCCATTTCTTCTTCTTTCCCCACAAGTATGGAACTCACAAAAATACTCAATTATGACTTGCAGTCATGAAACGGCAATCCTATGCAATAATTATGGTCGTTATAGACAGAATCCCTCAAGTCTCATTCAAAGAAGTAGGTACTAAGGCATGGAAATAAATGGGACAGACACCACACCAGAATCATATAGCCATTGGAAAGGACCTACATCTGTACAATTTGGACTTTCAATATCTCTCATATTTCTTTTGTGACTGCATGTCTTTTTCAATCAAATGGAACGAATTGGCTACTCAGAGGTACTTCAGGTGAATAAACCGAAATCCCAATACTAAGTTCCATTATGATTTCCATTGCTTTTCTTTTTCTCTTCTATGTTTTTGTTAACATTGTCTCCCCTGTTATAGTATCTTAAAAATTTGTATATGCTTTGAGTTAGTCATAGCTCTATGTTTATTTTGGCCCTCCACAATACTAAAATACTGGCTTTGCCATTGGCTCTGTTCTTCCCTTGCCCTCCCCTTTTGAATATACATATATACGGGAAAGTTTGATATATAGTAGTATGGTTGCCCGTTTAGAGCCTCTCCACTTTAAGTATAAGCTTTTTTAAGCTTATTGAAAGGTTATGCATGGCTTCTCTTCACACTAACAGAAAATCCTACCTATTTCAAGTTGTATCATAACATTATACGGGAATCCATTTACAGAAGGTTAACCAGTTACAAGATGAACTTGTGAGTCTATGAGAGAAATTCTGTTTACGAAACAATAATATCTTAAAAATTTTCAATTAAAATTAAAAATTAGAACTAGAATCAGAGGAGATTCAGACTCTCTTTGTCATCCTTTTAATTAGCCTAGTCACCATTTATGAACACATCCATGTTCCAGTCCACCCTTTACAATCTTCTCTATCTCTTTCTTACTTAAAAAGCTGCCTAACACAAACTAGATTGGCCCACAAAATAAGACACAGCTTGACCAAGTTAAACAAGATCATATCCTAACAACCATCATTTTTCCTACCATTCCTTTCAAATGACCAAAATGTCCCTGCTCCTATTACAATTCTAACCTAACTTAAAATAATCTATTAAGGACGAGAAGTTGAGGCATCAAAGGGTCCTTGTTTGATCGCCGTTGCCGCCCAAGGGTTGACAGCCACCGTCCGCTGGATGTTAGGGCTTGTCGGGTGGCGGTTAGCACCGGTTGGAGCTGGAGCAGCCATGGAAGACCGTGCAGCTGATGAGGATGAGGATGAGGATGATACAGCAACGCGTTTGCATGAAGGACACATTGTAAGAGTGGTTGGAGGATTCATGTTGGTGTAGAACTGTGGGGTTAGTTTCAATGCTCTAAGCTCTTGCACCTCCTTCTGCAACCTCCTGTTCTCCTCTGTCAAATTCTCACAGCACCTCTTCAAGTACTCACAGTCCACCTCTGTTTGCTTCAGCTTGGTCCTGGAAATAATTCAACAAACTTTGTGTGTGAATCTAACAATGCATGTGTTGCACGTGTGATCGTGAAGTGAAGCTAACATGCGTCTCAAACATGATTGCAATTAGCAATTTTCCAATTGTACCCCCCTAACCAAGTACAGAAATAAATCAAATCCATCAAGAGGTCAAGTATATTCATCATTATTTATTTTGGAGCAATACTTAAAGTTGCATTTATATTGCTTTCAAAAGTTTGAAGAATAAGAACATTGATGACTAAAACAAGACTCTTATTCAGTGGTATCTCATTCAAGACTCACATGAAATTTGTGAAACCAGATGGAAATATGTTACAAAACCAATCCTATGAAAAAGACAATTCAAGCCTAAAAAATGTCAATTATGCCCCTAATAAATAAGATTAATTATCTCACCTTGCCCTCCTGTTCTGAAACCACACCTCCACTTGTCTAGGCCTCAGATTCAGCTGCTTTGCCAAGGCCTGTTTTTGTTTCTGGAGAAACAAACACAAAAATTCCAATTCAAACTCAAAACAAACTACCCAAACACCCTCATATAACCCAAAAACAACTAAACTGCCATAGCCATATTCAAAACAACACCTTGTATAATTAAATTACAGAAATGCCACTACTCACTGTGTTCAGTGTGTTATGCTCCTTGAAGGTCTCTTCCAGCACCAAAGCTTGTTCCTTTGACAGCCTGAGCTTCTTCCTAGATGCATCGCCACCGGCATCGTCTTCGTCATCGCTTTCTCGAGAGCAAGAAGCTCTCTCAGCTTCGTTTTCGCCTCCGGTCGGGTCTCTCTCGCCCCGCTTCCCGGATATACTCGATATGGTGCTATTCGGGGAAGAAACACCATTCTCATCATCACAATCCACCATTATTGGCGCAGAATTCACATCTATTCCTCTAAGGAATGACCTCGTATCTGAGTTTCCATCTGCCATGTTGTGAATCAGAAATACAGTGGCAAATATGTAATTTTCCTAAATTATGTGGATTATAAAATTACTTCCTTCCTCTATTAGTTTTCAGAAATCTAATATATCTGAAAATTTCCCCAATTTTTTTGTTTCTGGCCAAAACAAGAGATTTAGCTGAAAGTTTTTGAAGAAATTTAAATGCATAATAATCAAAGGTTATGAAAGAAAAATATCGGCAAATTTATCAATCTAAAATCTGGGCCAAAAAAAAAAAAAAAATTACCAGGCAATTGGAACATATCATTCCAAGAATTCTTCTGATTTGGCTTCTGCATGAGATTCATCTTCAAAGATGGTTGATTTCCTCCATACCCCAAACCCAAACTCAATCCCAAACCCAACCCATCATCTTTTTCACTCATCTCTCTCTCTCTCCCAAGTTTTCTCTACCAAAGAAAACCAACAAATTTTGGTTTGTCTTTGACTCTGTTCCCCTTTTAAACTTCTGGGTTTCTGTTCTGTTTCCTAGTGTTTGGACTTTGAGAAAGCAAAATGGAAAAAGAAGGGCAGAAAATGACTTGGCTTTGGTGCAGTGCTGTCACACCCTTTATCTTTTTGCAGTACAGTAAAAAGGATGGATGGGACTATATATAGATATAGAGAGAGAAAATAGGCATAGACTGTAGAGTTAATGATATTTGTGTCATAGTATGCAATTGGCTCAACCATGATAGAAAATCTTTAGGCTTAGCTTTGCTTCATCTTGACTTAACCATGGTTAGGTCAAATTTTAACCATTGTTACTTTCTGTAACTTGGTTCTATTCTATCTTAATGGAAATTAACCGGGGTTTAAAGTCTTGTCTTGGTTTATTATCTTGCAGTTAAAAGTGCGAGTTTTCCGGTAATTGACCATTGACTGAAAGAATTACAAAAAAATTTCTGTTTCAGGAGGTGTCCGACACGCGCGAATTGAATGATAATCCCATGATAAGTGGTGATAGAGATTCATGTGCTGTCACTCATGTGGGACCCAGAACGTTTTGTGGGGTTGATGACATGGCTTTTCAACGGCATGCCAGCACCAAATCACGAGGGTAATGAGTACTTATAACTGTGGGACCCACTATACGGTGGGGAGCGTGAAGGTTTGTTTGCCGTCAGAGTCAGGGTCATGATTACTAGTGGTTGTTGAATAGGTTACCAAAATTGGGGTAAGTTGGTAATTTCCAAAACTGGTAATGATAGAAATGGGTCGAGTTCACGCTTTGATCCGGTGAATTAGCTAACAGTAATTACAAATAACTCTTGAACTCATCCATGTTTTGTTCACTCAAAAGCTAAAATTGTCCAACAACATCATCAGCAGCAAGTCCTAAATATAAATAGGTGACAACTAAAAATCTAACAAATAATTTCTTTGGTATTAAAAAAAAAAGATTTTTATATTTATTAAAATAGAACTAATATAATTCCATGCAACTGAGATTTTAGCCATCCTTAAAACTGCATAGGATACCTATGAAGAGAGCAACATGCACGCAACAAGGACTCAAATTAGCAAAATGCTATTTGTTGTCCTAGATTTCGAAAGTTCTCAATTTTCCAAGTCCACAAGTCAAAGTCAACGCTCACGCGTATGAAAGCTATTGTTTGCTATGCATGCCTTCATTTATTATGGTTTCAAAAATAAAGAGGAAAGGTAAGTAGGTTATTTTATATTCTCCAATAAGAAATATTTTATTTGTCATAATTATTATATATTTGTAAGAATTTTCACGGTAGTTATATCAGAATTGATATTTATGTCTTCTTGAAATTGGTTAGATTATTTGTGAGAATATAAATTTATTATTAACTGTAAGATACGATAAAAATTAAATTTAAAACCCTCACCTTTCTTGAACCTTTTTATCACTAGATCATCTCAGTATTAATAGATTGTGTTACAATTTCTAATTGCATGCATAATTAACACTAAATTAAAAAGATTTACTTATTACTTATATTGCCTATTGCACCAAAAAGAAAAACATATATAAATAAATAAAATCAAGGAGAGAGGATCAAACCATTGTCAAATTAATTAAAATAAATAAGGTGTTGTTAATACTCAACAGCTAAAATATAAAATAAAATGTAAGTTACGGAAATTAGTTTAATGACCAAGAAGGTGTGCTAATCCAATTAGGGAAGGATACACGTTGAAGCCAATAGGATCAACTAACCCTAATGACTTTTAAAAAATTACCAAAAAGTATATAAATTATAAGCCTGCCACCACTAATATTTATGAAAAATCACTTATGTCCTCACTAATTTTTATAAAAAAAAAAAAATCTCTTATGCCACACGTATTTTAAAATTTTATCAATTTGCCAAAATCAATATAGCTCACAACAAAATTTTATACCCATGTAACCTTTGTTTTACTACGTACATATGGTCCAATATTTAAATTTAATTTAAAGTTCAAAACAATAATTCACTATTGTACAAAATATTGCCCAAAAGAATAAATCTTAATTTACTAGGATAGAATTTAAAATATCAAAATTTAACTTGGTCATACGTACCTAAACCCATGATAAGAGTTAAAAAGTAAAAATGCTAATAGAATGTTTGTGCAATATTAAGAATTTTACTTAGAAAAATTTCATGAGGGAGAGATAATGAGCTTTACTTGGTATAAATTGGTGGCGGAGAAACCAAAATGAAAACTTGAAAACCACTGAAAAACAAGGTTGAGGAGACCATGAAACGATGCTAATATATAAGAATACATATAATAATGATAAATAAAAAGAATATCCTTAGAACTTATTTTTTGTTATATTATTTTTCATGAAAATAAAAATGTTATGAGTTTCAATGATAAGTTTATACCTAAATTAAAATGAGATTTTGCTTATATATATGCTAAATTTTATGTGTAATATAGATGTCATATGTTGCCTTCATTGGCAAAAAAATATAGATCCACCATTAGTTCTAATCATTAATTTCTTGGGTTAAAATATTATTGAAGAGGCCGTGAAAAATAAAATTCTCATATATATTTTAGCCTCGTAGATGATATATTTTTTGATTGAAAAAAATAATAATTTGTAGAGTTGCGAGTAATTAAGTTGATCATGGACACAACTAAAAAATGTAAGTAACAATATTTTATTCTACATATCTTTAACGTAATTAATTTTTAGTTTAGAATATTCAAAATTGATAAAAAAAAAATTAATGAATAATAATTTTTGAGAATACACAATATTTTATATTTTCATTTTTATTATTTGATTTTATATATAATTTTATTTTGCATTGAAAAAATTGTATACATTCTATTTTATATAGAAAATTATATTTTAAATTATTTATTTCTTATTTAAATTTTAATAATTTTCCTAAAAGATCAAATTATGATATAAAATTTTATGAGGATTTTTTTTCATTTATTGTTATTTTTAGATTTTTGAATAAAAGAGTTTTAATTTAAATATTAAGTATAAATAGTAAGTTAATTAAATATTTAAAATTAGTAAATTTTGTTTAGGTAATTTAACAAATGATATATATAGATAAAAATCTTATGGGTAGAAGTATAAACAATAAGTTAGTTAAATAATTAAAGTGAATAATATTTATTAAGTTTTAATAAAATTTAACAAATAATTAAATAATTTTATTTTCTATTAAAGGCTTTTAAGTTCAACCAAATGAGTTAGGTTAAGATGGAACAACTTGTGGATAAACACAATTATTTAAAAGATTAATAAACAAATTGTAAGATAAGCTTAGTTAGTTAAAGTGAATTTGGAATGGTTCACATCAACTTTAATCGGACGGCAATGATTGGGACTTTTCATAGGCTTCGGGTGTTTCTACTAACCCACCAAATCTTTCCCAAAATCTTTAATGTCACGTGCTTGATGGATTCTTTCCGAACCTTTTGGACAAACCCAAGTCCCGTTATTTTTTCCGAGATGGGGCCTTCACCACCTCGCACTCATATTAAATTTTCTAAAATTTATCTTCTCTAATCTCGCAAAAAATAAATTATTATTTTAAACTAATAAATATATAAAAATATTTATTCTTTACAAAAAAATTAAACCCATAATATCAATTGGAAAAAAGGAAAAAAAAAATACGCTTTTTGAAGACTATTTCTTGGTTAATAGATTGAAAATTTATAATTTTTGGTTGGTACTTAGAAATGGTTCAGATTTCCTTTTCCTAAACCTTATTCCTGTCCATTCAGTTATTTCTACACTGCACTTCATTATTTGTGAGTTTATAAAAATAATAATAGCAGCAAAAACCACTATAATCTATATCTCTTATTAAAATAATTTTTTATTTAATATAGTATTTTTTTTCTTTAATGGAAATCTTGTAATAGTAAAAACTAAAAATTACTATTTTTTTTTTTGATAAATGATTTATTTGACGGAAAAAATCACAATTAAGAAAATTATAAAACATAAAATACTAATATATTTAGTCTTGATCTAGATATTTTTTACTTGATTAAAAATATTATTAATCAAATATACGCTAAGCTCACATGAATATGCCTAACCATTATATAAAAAAAAGTATATCTTTACAACTTGTTAATTATTTTTCAATAAGATGCCAAAAAAATTTACCCCTTAAATCAATTAGGAATTTTAATTTTGAACGGGTTGAATTTTAATAATTTGACGTGGTGTAATTGGTGTTTAAAGAGAATAAAATATTATTTGTATTTCACATTTAAAGTGGGTGGACTTTAGGGATTGGGGTGGCCCCGGCTTAGAGCCGAGAGATAGACAAGGTACGGCTTTGAGAGATTTGCGGGACAAAGCGGAGTGGAGGTCACGTGGGGAACATGCATGAGTTCACGTGTACCAATATATAATGCTTGGCACGTGGATACACGTGGTCCCATGATTGTACTCGTGCGTGTCATCTTGTCTCTCCACAACCAGACACGCACCTCTCTACAATCATTGGATACTCTCTCCTCTCTTTTTTTCTGGGATTCCATGTTTAAAAGTTAGAATCGTCACTTCACGTGCATGCCTCTCTCGTGGCACAGTTTTTCTAAAAACGAAATTACTTAAATCTCCCTATATTATTAGGAGGTAGATATAATATTATTAAACTTGAAGTAAATTATAAATTGATTATTCTTAAATTATGATAAAAGCGAAAAGAATAAAAAAATAAAAAATGTATGTCTTCAAAGTACTATAATTGTTTTTTAACATGTAAAATCTAGAAATAATAATAATTTTTTATTTTGAACTTATTTATCTTTTTAGTAAATTACATCAATTTTCAGTTCTGTCACATCCCTTCACAGAAGTGTGACTAGTCAAAAAATGGATAACTCAATCTCTGTAACTAAATTAAATTAACTAAAAATAATAGTTAAGCATTTTATTTCTAATTAAATTATTTTTAATTAAATTTAAATTGAATACTAGCATGTCATTTTCAATTTAATTGAACAATTTTACAATTGTAATTGTCTTTTATTTTAAAATTATAGTTGTCAATTAATAAAAATGCAATAAGGGCATTTTAGATATATCATATTAAGCTTAAACTTGAGAAGAGATATGTGTATATTTTAAAAAATAAAAATAAAAATAAAAATGTCTGTGTGATTAGAGTTATTAATTTTTCTTTTTTGAACATTATCTATATCTATCCTTCTATACTATTGTTTTTGTTCTATTTATATTATTAAATTCTAATAATAATTAAAATTTTATATTTAAAAAGTTACATATAATTTAACACCATATTAAATATCCTATCTCATTTTATTTTATTGCACAAAAGTTATTCAATATCATATATGTGTTGTTGATTTCTATAAATTTGATTATACTTGAATAGCATCTCGATTATATTTTTAATGGTTCACAACAAAAAATGTAAACTCTTACTTAATTTTCAATTATATTAAAAGAGTTTTTCTTCTTCTTTTTTTCAAATAAAAGTCTTCTTCTTTCATTGATTTATTTTTCTATTTTGGAAATTTTTTTCATTTGAGTTATGTTGTTTTGTTGAAACATTTTTAAAAAATAACAAAACAACATACATAGTATACTAGTATATTAATAATTTTTCTTGTTTATTAGGTTTATAAAACAAAAAAGCAGCATAATATTTATAAATTTAATATTTGAGAGAAGTTATTTTCTTTAAATTAGTTGGTTTTAGAGAAAAAAACAAATGAGACTCTTAAATTAAAAATAATATTTTGTGATGATTAAAAAAAAAAAAAAACTATTTATAACCATTCATATCAATGACATATAATTTGTTTATGATAGTAAATTTAATGAAATAAATATTGATAATATCAATGTTTGACAAAATAAATTTAAATTATTTGTGATATAAAGTAATTGATTTCTAAGTATTAATTAAGGATGATGAAAAATAGAACATGGAAGAATGAATATATATTTTTTTTTGTTGGTATTGAATTTAACAAGATTTTCAATAATTGTAATTATTTTTACTTTATGCTAATAAGTTTTTAATAAAAAATTAAGGCAAAATCACATCTATTGTACCTAAAGTATCACATAATTCTCATGTTGCACCTCTCTTTTAAATAACAAAAACAAAAACAAAAAAGTATCACATATTTGTCAGTTTTGTACTAAAAATATTCTTCGGTCAGTTTCATCCTATTATTTTTAAACCGTTTACAATATTTTCTAAATCGAACACCATTAACATTTTGGATGGAAATTTATGATGTGATTGAAAATATAATATTTTAGCCACATGTGTGTTGAAGTGGCAAAAAATTATCCTTTTCACTCCTCTCATGTAAAATAATTTTAGAACAATATTGATAAATAAAAAATTACAATTTTAGAATGAAAATATAAAAAATAAAAATAAAAAGAATAAATTTTTATAATTAAATTGATAAAAAAAATATTTTATTTTAGAGACAAATATTTATATATGTTTTCTTTAACCAACTCAACATACATGTAGAAACTAATAAAATATTTTAAGCCACATCAACACTTTCTATCTAAAATATTAATGGTATTAGGTTAGGGGAAGACATTGTAATCATTTGAAAGTTTTGTGATGAAATTGACAAAAGTATAAATACTTTAGGGACAAAAGATGTCATTTTGCCAAAAATTAAATTGAATTAACCATGAACTTTAAATCTAATTGATTTTGGTGTAAATTTTTTTATTTTTTATTTTTTATTTTTGTTCATTCTTTGGAAACAAATCATCAATATTATAGATTAAAATCATTCCTAATTATGCACTTGGGATTTTACAGAATAATATTATGATTATTTGTTTTATCTTATCTTTCATCTTTAACAAGTTTTTTTCTTAAATAATAAAATGAAAAAGAGAAAAATATATAAGTTCCAATATTAAAGTATGTAAAAATATAAGTAAAACAATTAGAATATATGCATAGTAAAAAAAAAAAAAAAATCTTATAATATTTTATAAAAAACCAAATTAAAACAAATCATATTATATTAAATATTTAATATACACAGATCTTAAAGCTTTTATTAGCATTTTTATAAAAAAAGCATACATAATTTAAAAATCATATAAATATAACTCATATAAAATGAGCGTAACATGTGAATTAGTAAAAACTAAAATTTCTTAATAGTGTCTGGTTTTAAATACAAATAATCAAAAAATATAATTTTTATATATATCTCAATAGATTTGACTTATGATTAAGAATATTATTCTTATTGACTATTTAGATTTGAATTTCATTGGGAGGTCATAAATAATAAAATCGTCATAAATTTTCAAATCTTAATATGAATAGTCTACTTTTAATTGCACAAAAAAAATAATTAATTAAAATATGTATAAACTGATATAAATACAAGTTACCGCTAATAGAAAAGTATAACTTATAACTAACTTCACAATAATTTTCAATTAAATACCAGGTTTTACGGCGCACCATAGCTCAACGACACCTTTCCAAATTGGCAGGCAAGACTTATTAAATGCCTTCAAATACGTATAACGCCCTGTGGGTAAGTTATATCACCTTTCTGGCTTCATTCCCCTTCCTTTTCGTATCCATAACCATTTTTTATTTTATTTTTTTCCTTTGATCATAAAAATCAATATATACATTATTGTAAATATTTAATGACGTTCTATTAAATATGAACTTTACATAACATTTTTTAAAATACTGAAGTCTATCCTACTTTATATCAATTTAATGTTTTATAATGATACAAATTTTCTTTTCAATTGAACTAAGAGTAGTAGCATTATCCTTCATAAAATATAGTTATTTTAAAACTTAATTTTATTTTGATCCCTTGAAATACTAAAAAAATTAAATTAGTCTCCCTAAATTAAATTTCCTCAATATCGTCCTCCAAAACGTAAAATAGATTAGTTTGAGTTTGATCCAACGTATAATTTCATTAGGCCTAACAATTTGTCTTACATTCTTACTTTAAATATGTCATATTTTTGGATTAAGAGCATGCGGCTCCAACAAGAGTGATGAAATAAGAATAAATTATCTAAAACTAAAAGAACATTGCATATTATCGATTTGGAAAAAGTCTTTTAGCATGCGCCTATGTGTGGATAATAAAACTAATATATTTAAATAGATTTATCTATTATGTGCCCATGGACACATAATAGTATGTTTATAAAAGGTATTATTTGTTTTCTTAAAATGAATAATGAGTGAGACTAAGTATTTTTGTAGACATATTATTTTGTGTCCTAGTGAGCACAAAATATATAAACCCTGTATAAATATGCTAAAACACATTGTAGTTAAAAAGTATTATGTAACACAATTGAAGTCATCTGTTATTTTTAGAAAAAAAAAGTGCCACATGACCTAATGAATGGACACATATATAGAATTTTAATTTATAAACACCACTACTACAAATTAATAGGCACTAACTAATTAATATTCAAAACAATTTAACTTAATTAATTTATTATCTATTATTGTTACTTTACAACCTTTCAAATTTCTTACTTTCTTACCTAATCCATTTCTATTATTTTATTTCCATTTATTATATTCTAACTCTTCCACATCCATTCATTTTTTACTTTCCAAACCATTTAAATGTTTCTAAATTTAGTGTTTATTTATTAAAATAAATAATTTTTTTAGTTTCTTATTAGTATCCTTACACCTTTTGGATATGAACCTAATTTTATTTGGAGTTTGTGACTGTCATTTCTCACAAGTGTTTTCTGATGGCTTGAATCCCTGAAATTGTAAAGCTCCCACAACAGCTGAAGCTCTAGTGTGCCTTATTACTTGAATCATGTTTTGTGAGTAAAGTAAATAAATTTCATTTGCATGTTTAATACTTAGATTTAATTATTTTTGGTTTTCCTACTTGTCATTTTCTCTTTTTTTAATTGATTCGGACACACCTCACCACTAAATAAAAAATAAAAATCTCATGTGTTTGAGGCACATAAAATTTTGGAAATTTTGGGCATGAAGATAAACAAATTTTTGGGAGTGAGATCGAGTGAAGGTGTCAAAGAGCAATTTCACTAATAAGTTAAGCTGTTAGTTGATGTTTCAAAAAGAAATTTTAATCTCTTATATGTCTTTGTATGTATAAGTTCACTAAACTTATTAGTGTACAGAATACACAAACCCATTTCATAATCACGTTTGAATTTAATTATGAGACTAAGTAGTGTCAAATATCAAATTCCTCAGAAAACTCTAATATAATCATGTTAAAAATAATTTCAGAAGATAATTAACTTTAGATGAAACCAAACAAATCTCTTGTGATTGCTTTATGTGCAACTTTTTCCCCAAAAATTGTTTTTTCACCCACTAAACTATAAAATGATACTGGAATTGAACCATTTGGAGGGGACCAAATATGAAGCCAATATGTTTACACAACATAACATCCAATGGAAGTTGTACCTAACAATTTTGATATAAAGGGTAAAAGACAAGCTTTGAGAGTTGTACTATATGAACCAATTGCTGAATTACGTTGGGAGCTTCCTCCAAATGCTTTCAGTGTTTGTGTTTAGAATATAAGATGGTCACATTGGTTGTCTTAACAGATTTTCAAAACCTTTTTCTTTCTGTTTTTGTGTTTAGGGACATGTATTGTTCAAAACCAATCTGATTTCCAAATTAGAGTTTCTGGGTAAGGCCTAAATGAAGACTTCTCAAAGGATTTAAGTATTCATATTCTTGTTTATCTTGAACAATTTTTTCTGTATTAAACCCCCAAATGTTTAATATCATTGCCATTGTTATATTTATATTAATATATATTATGGGATATTTGCTCATTGTCAAGCTTGTCTTTGACATCCCAAAGTTAGAAAAGAACCAAAAGGAGAGTCCACATTGCTGGAATTAATATTGTGTTCAGGAATATAGAATTTAATTCATTTCAAATGAATTTTACACTTTTTATGTTTGGAATAAATAAAATGGTGTAAAATTTAAAAAAAATAATTTGAAATGTATATTTTATTCAATTATGAATTACACACCAAATAACTTTAATTTCATTTTGTGAAATTCATTTGAGATAGATTATTATTTTTGTCTACCTGAAATAATATTTTTTCCTTAAAAATGGACATGATTTTCACTTAGATAAATAGATAAACAGCCATTACCACCTCATCTCAAATATTCATTTAATCAACTATAAGTTTTTTTCTTTCAACTTTGTTTTTTGTTCATTGAACAACAATTAACCTCTCCGTTTATATTTTACGTAGATCAATGTTACTTTTAATTAAAAATTTGAGAGTAGTAGAGGAAAAATATGTAAATTACAATAAATTCTTCCTTTGTCCCAAATAAGAGAATTAGATTGAATTTCGTAAGTGTAATTTTTGTTTTAAATGAGAAGAATTCATTTTAAATAAATTGAATTGTATAATTCATTTTTAAAAAATAAAATTTATTTATTACTTCATTTTAAACATCAGATAAAAGTATATAGTCAAGTTGAATAGAAGACAATGTCCTCCAAAACATCAGATAAATTTGGAACGATACAGAGAAGATTAGCATGCCGTTGCTCAAGAATGACACGCACAAATTAAGAAATGATCCAAATTTTTTTCCCAATTTCACCCTTCTATTCAGCTTAGTTTCTTACTCTTTCATGATAGTCGTTTAGATACCATCAGCACGGAAACGACATCTTCAGGGTCTTCAGTGAGTTAAAGCTCTCTGCTAGGACTCTCTCAAAATCCAAGGTCTGCTTCTTCCCCTCCCATGTCTCAATTTCTGGGTTCATTTCATTTTCGACATCTTTCTCAAATTTTGGGTTTCCTTTCATTTTGGCAGTGTGTTTTACTCTGTTCTCTGAGTAGCCTTCTAATTGATTGCACATTCTAGGCAGGCTTATGCAGAAGGATTTGGCAATGGGGCTTGCGCTTTCACTGTCAAAGCAACACACATTTTTGTTTCCTCAAACATTGAATGAGACAAAAGGTAGAAATTTCTCATGTCCCACATTTCTTGCGTAAGAGGCAAAACAAAGGTTTTTAAGACCTTCACTTGCTGTTCATTGCACGACCTTACTTGAACAGGATCTGTTCTATAGGCTCGTACCACTGTTTCCTTGAGTTTAAAGGAGACAGGAACCAAAATCTGGTGGATGACATATCACCATGTGATCAGAGCGTGATTAACAGCCTGTGATCCTTGGATCATCATGGCAGTAGAGGATCGTTCTCAGCCAGATTAAAAACCTGACTGGGATGGTCACTTGGTTGTCTGACAGATTTTCAACACTTTTTTTAATTGTGATTTACTTTTTTTAATTGTGATTCTTTCCTTGTATGCACAAATTACTATCTGATGAAACCTTAAACAAAAACTGAATAAGTTTTGACATGGCAAGTTTAAAGTTCCATATCTGTTTCTTTGTTTTCTACATAACCCAGTGCCATGGTAACATATGCCTGCCCAAAAAGCACATTGCTTTGTTCATATTTGGGGATTCACTATTTGATAACTATAGATAATCAGGAAAACTATTCGCCAGATGGGAAACCTTCTTCAAGTACCCCACCGGTAGATTTTTTGATGGCGCTGTGGTTCCAGATTTCATTGGTAACATTATTATAGTGCTAGTTTTAGTGCAACAACTATGCTATATTGTTTTTTTTTTTTTTTTTTCAGCTGAGTATGCAGAGTTGCCATTAATCCAACCATATCTACATCCTGGTATTTTGCCTCAGCAAGAGCAGGTGCTCTATTTGAAACTCATCAAGGACTGGCATGTGATGGATTTTTTTTTCTTTGTTTTAGCATGCTGGCATATGAATTGTATCTCAATTACAAGTCTGATCTATCTCGCTGGTTGAATGGTTATGGCATCGCTTTGTAACTTTACAGGTGATAGACCTAAAAACACAACTAAACTATTTCAAAAGGGTTTGCAAGATATTGAGGAGAAAGTAGGAGATGAACAAGCCAAGGCACTGATTTCCAAAGCTGTATATTTGTTTAGCATTGGAAGCAATGAGTACTCAGCTCTTTTAATTACAAATTCCAGCTCCAGTGTCTTTCGGTCATACTCCCAAGCTGAATATGTAGAACTGGTGATTGGAAATCTGACAACTGTGATAAAAGTAAGAATTAGCTCTGTCCTGCACTCCAAACTCACAAATGCTTCTTATTTTTTCAACCTTCTCCCTTTCCAATTGTTTATATTATGACACATACTTTTCAGGATATGACACTTGACACATAAAAGTGCTTATGGAAAATGGAAAAACTATTCTCCACCATAACTAAACAAGGCCTTATGATTTGCAGGAAATATAGCGTGGAAGGTGGAAGGAAGCTCGGGTTTTTGAACATGCCGCTTTTGGGTTGTATTCCCCTCATAAAGATACTTGGAAACGGAACTACAGGTGCCAGCCTGGAAGAAATTTCAGCAGTAGCAAAACTACACAAATTGCACTTTCTAAGGCCTTGAAGAAGTTAGAGAAGCAGCTCAAAGGATTCAAATATCCAGTAAACAATTTCTATAAAATACCATTCAAAATAAGGTATGGCTTTCGCGAATCCTTTGCATAAGTTTGGCTTAAAAAAGAAAAAGAAAGAAATCTACTTTGGGGTATGGAAATTGCCCCTCTAATTCCTTTTTTTGGGTCTACCAATGGTTGTAGGTCAAATGTATTACATGAAATGCCTAATCAAGTTTTATATTAGATAAAGATTCATCTTGCAACTCAATTTGAAAATACAAAAAGCTAACTAGTCCAAATTATTTTAGGGTCAACAAATACAAATTCTCTTTCTATGAAAACAATTGTATACAGGTCGCATTTCTTTCTGCTCAAGTAAATAATACATTCAATCTCTATAAGTAGCAACTTGGTAACTGATGACAAAATTATTCAAGCCTACCAAATTCTCAAGATGCTAAAATTAGGGCTTCATTTCTGTTTCTTGCTCATCTTTGTCGGCCTTCAGGTCCCAACCTACTCTCACAGCCTCCCCTGTCTGCCACAAAAACATGTTGCCCTGTTCATCTTTGGGGATTCATTATTTGATGTTGGGAACAATAACTAAATCAACACTATTCCTGATAGCCAGGCTAATTTCTTGCCATATGGAAAAACCACCTTCAAATACCCATCTGGAAGAGCTTCTAATGGAGTCTGATTCCAGATTTCATTGGTAAGACATTTCTAATTCTGGATTTTGCATTATAATCTCCAATGACAGTGTCACTGTATTTTGTTACAGCTAAGTATGCTAAGCTGCCGTTTCTTCCACCATATCTGCAACCTGGTTACCATCAATATACTAATGGCACTAACTTTGCTTCATTCAGTGGTGGCGCTCTTTCGGAAACTAATCAAGGATTTGTATGCTTCTTTTCCTTGAACATTTGCACATAATCCTATAGTTAAATAGAGTAATAGACCTGGTATGGGTTAGCTGCTGGAAAAGTTTTTGTAGTAAAATGAGTTGCTTCTTACCAAACAACTTTGTGAAAATTCAAGCTTTAAATGAATCGCCCTAAGAATAGGTTTTAATCTCTTACATGCTCCTTATGCACAAGTTCACTGGGCAGCGTAGAGAATCAAGAATATGTTCTAATCACTTACATTTTTTTTTATTCTTTTTTTAATTTTATGAATTTAAGTTGTTGGATTTGTACTTCACTTTCAGGTAATAGACCTTAAATCTCAACTAGGGTTTTTCCAGGACGTGGAGGACAGTTGAGGCAGAAATTAGGAGAAGCAGAAGCATAGGAAGCAATGATTATATGTTTCCTTTTCTAACAAAATCCAATATATTTCAATTGTACTCACCAGAGTTGCATGTAGATATGGTTATTGGCAACCTGACAAGTGTAATTAAGTAATGACTGATCAACTGCTGTAATACCCACAATTTAGGACTGGTTATTTTCAGCCCAAGCTTTTCATTATTTGATAAAATTATGAATCTGTAGGAAATCTATAAGAAAGGAGGAAGGAAGTTTGGTTTTCTTAGCTTAGGACCCTTGGGTTGTATCCCTCTCATGAAACCACAATATACCAGATAACAAAGGTGGTTGCATTGAAGAGGCTACAACACTAACCAAAGTGCACAAAAGAGCACTCATTAAAGTTCTTCATAAACTGAAGAGCCAGCTGAAAGGATTTGAGTACTCAAATACCAAAATCTATAATTCAGTCACTAACACAATGAAGAACCCTCTGAAATATGGTATGCATTGCCACCTTATAATTTTCAAAATTTATGGAATTTTTTTTCTTTTTTTTTTATATACAACGTTATTTGTAATATATTTACCGTGTTCAAAAGGCTTCAAGGAAGTTAATGTAGCATGCTATGGTGGTGATCCTTACAGAGGATACTTGAGCTGTGGGGGCTTGAGAATTGTGAAGGAGTATGAGTTATGCAGCAATGTTAGTGAATATCTGTTTTTTTTGACTCTGCTCATCCTACTGAAAAGGCAAATCGTCAATATGCTTCAAAATGTGGAATGGGAAGCAGAATGTTGTTGGAACCTACAATCTCAAGGTTCTATTTGAACATTAATCAGTTGTAGGTGTTATGAACAAGTGGTCATTGTAACATAAATTACAGTTAGGTGTTTGTTAAATAATTTGAAAGGTTGCTATTAGCTGATTCCAATGATTTGAGATTAAGACTTATAATCGTTATTCGTTTCATTTGTCTTGTCAGATATTAAGATCACATGCATTTCCTATTATGACCTCGCATATGAATAACTGGAGAGTTTTAAAAGAAGAAATAGAAAGAAAATCCATGTCCCACACCTACCAGGAACCAGTTAATCAATTTATGTGCATGGCCCTAGCCCCAACGGATGCAGGCCGAAAACAAAACATCCTAGCTTACTCTGTTCACACATTGTGAAAATCTTCCATTCAGCAAGAGACCACCAAAAAACAAGGAAATAAATATCTTCAAGATTCTACCTTCCAAACAAATCTGCTTCTGTATAATGGTGAGCATTGACAGAGGAAGACAGGGAAAGATAGAAGCTTTATTAGCAGACAGTAACAATGTAGCACATAATGGCATGTCTAAGCTAGGATGTTTAGCAATTGTAAGAAAAACTGATTTCATTAGGAGAATCATGAACCAAAAGAGTTTTATCTAAAGCTATTTTTTTTTTTTTTTTTTATATATCTGGGAGGGGGAAGGGCCAAGGGAACCCATGTAAGCTTCTAAGAGAGTCGACCTCCTGGATAACTGTTTACTTGTTCTGGTGTTGAGTATTGGAGGTAATGATGAAAACCCTCATGCTACGCAGTCATACAGGAGAAAGTGCATTCAGATTGTGATAGGCAACTTGATTACTGTTCTCCTGGTAAGAGTAAGGATCTAGCCCTTTGAAATGTTCATCTATAAACAATATATTATTTAGTCATTTTCTTACTTCTAGTTTTTTAGCAGGTAGTATACAATTTAGGAGGTAGGAAAATTGCATTTCAAAATGCAGGGCCTTTGGGTTGTGTACCAATGAGTAGAGCATTGAGCAGTGGTTGTACTAAGGAATTGTTAGCAATGGCAAGAAAGAGTTCTCTCTGTTGTACTTCAGCAGTTAGAGAGCAAGTTATCAGGATATAAATATTCAATATCGATTACTACCGTTCACTTGAAGACATAGTAAATTGCTAGTGGCGGCGGCATTTGTCTTTCCTTGCAATTCAGGAAGTCCAAACGTAGGGAACACCTGAAAAGAACTTTACACGCTGATATAAGAATATGCCCCAAAATAAAAATTTATACCTCTTCTCCCTAAAGTAAAAAGCCTATAAACGCGCGTGTAGTGCGATGAAGCTAATATCTAAAAAGAACTCTAGACACAATAGTAAATTTTAAAAATATTTGAGCATGCATGTATGTAATATATAAATTCAATAAAAAAAATTAACACATATATATACATATAATTTTTAAAAATTATAATAAAAAAAATTAACACTTGACATATGTAAGAAAGATTAAAAAACTTTATTTTGTAGATTTGCTCTGTGAGAAACTAACAAGTAGCATTAAAATAAACACGTTTCTTGTCGTATTTAAATATATGTATATCTACGTAAATAATTATAAGTATTTAGAGATAACAAATTTAAAATGGCTATAAAAAAAAGTAGTTAGCTTCTTTCCAAACAAATTTTTGCAGCACTTGCTCCAATGAAATGGAACCCAATCACATATTTGAGCTCATAATGTTATAACAAATGTTATCATCTTAGGCTGTAATTTCACCCATGGCAACTAAATGATGCCATACTTGATTTGCTTAACTGCCATCTATCTTACATTTGAAATCAATTACATTTTAAAGCAGGCAGACTAAAATACCCTCATTTCTTGTACTCTTCTCTCTCTCTCCTATCTTTCTTTCCTGCTAATGACTGATCTGTATTTCCTCCTATAATCAAATTATATTTTTTTATGTAAGTTGATTCAAATTTTTGTTAGTTACTTACTCTTTTAGTGGATTTTTAGTGTTTAAAAGTCTAATGAAACCTGAAGATTCTAATTAATTGAGCATATTTGAAGATTTTGAGATTAAGGAGCAAAAATTAATAGAGTGGTACCAAATATTATCATCTAGAAGATGATATAATATCTTAGGAATTATAATATGGATCTTAATTGAAGATCCAAATTTTGGAATTACAATAAAAGGGTATTAATCAAACCTTTTACTTCTACCTTTTGCAAATGGGTTTTTTTTTTTTTTTTAAATTTCAGTACTAAAATGTCTTTAAGTAAAAAAAAAAATCCAAATATTAATGCATTTGAGCCCTCATTTAAATATATGTATGATGAATGTCTCTGTTTGTCTAGATTGTGGATTAATACATTAAGAATGCTCAAAGATAGACTTAAACCGAAATAAGAAGAAAAAAACAATGAAACCAATCAAATATATATGTAGAAAAAATTAGTAAAATGATGGTTGAATTTTTTAGAAGGGGGACCGAGGTAGAAAGGGATATGATTATGAAGAAGAATGGAAGTGGAGTAGCAGAAAACCTCACGCAGAATGAGAAAGTGAAATTTTTAGGTCTTCATCCATTAAGTTTAACAAGTTAAGAGTAATTTAGTATATTAAACAATAAATAAGCTGTGTTTTCAATCAAAATGACTTACTTACCTATGATATTTTTGATATCAAATACGTAATTATATCTGTTATTTCTACTTTTTAGATATTTATGAATATGTGTAGAACTCTGAGTTGAGTTCGACATAAATTTTACTCGACTTGATGAAATTGAGTTGACAAAAAATCCCACCTAAGTTTAGAAATTAGGTGACTAAAAATGTACCTTGTTAAAACTCAGGTGGATCGGACAGCTAGTGAATTAGACTTTTTATTTGTTAACTTTATTGTAAAATAATTTATTACCTATTTTTAGTAAATAATAAGATCTTAAAAAAAAATGTTATATAATTTTTAATCTAAAAATAAACATAAATTGAAATTTTTTAACATTACAAATTTAATAAAGTTAACTATAATTTATACATGAACACAAATTCAAATTAAATATAAAAAGCTAAAAATTCATATGAATATATATTAAGTTGAAAAAATTTTAAATCAAATTTGATCATATTTTTGCATGTAAAAAATCATTTTAAAATCTTAATAAACAAATTGAGATTTTCTTTTGTATAAATGACTCTATTTAAGATAAAAATAAAGATCACCCAACTTAAATTTCGAATTTAATAAAATTTAGTAAAATTGTCAAATTTTGGCCGGATTCCGTCGAATAGTCCAGTTAAGCAGATTAGTGACCCGGGTTTTCAATCAAAAGGATTAAAGAAAAACCCTTCACTTATATTTGCAACCTAAAACCTCAGCGGCTCTGCCTCCCCCAAATCAGCTCGCTGCTCTGTACTCTTACGCCTTCAACCTCTGTCTCTCTCCCTCATCCATTTCTGTTTTGCAATTGCAGTCCTCGAAGTCTGAACTCTGAAGAGTTAAAAGTACCTCTTGCTTCTGAAATTGAATCTAGTTTCCTTCTTGGCTTGGCTTGTGTACAACGATACTTTGGTGCCGAAGATTGTCCATATACTAATTTGAGGTCAGTTTGTGACATTTTCAGAGTTGATTTGGTTTAAATTTAAAGACTTTTGTTGATTTTTCTGATGATGGGTTGTTTGTTTTCAACATAAATTGTGATATGCATCTTGAATCTCTTCTCTTAACCTCATGATGATACATTAGACATTCGGTTTCAACATCAACTCCCACACCCACAACAGTTTTTGGAGGAGTTAGGTTTAGTTTGAGCGATTTTGGGTTTCTGTCTGCCTATAGATATGTGGAGGTGGAGGAGTTAGGGGAAAAGAGGAGATAATGAAATTCTTAATTCACCTAATCAACCAGAAAAACAGGCAACACCATCAAGCGTACACCCGCTACATGAGTACAGTGAGAATGAACAATTTCACCCAAGAGATTGGAATGAATAGTGAGTACAGTGAGACATTTGTCACACCTTACAATCTGCTCAGTATATTGTAGTAGATTAGTAGATTCTTTTTTGTTATGTTGTAGTCTTGTTCTGTCATTAGCTTATAGTTTGTGTTTCTCTAGACCCATGTTTTTGTTGCTGACCTATATCTTGATATGAGTTCAAAATTTTCAAATTCTTTTAGAACAATTAGGTGTTACTCTGGTAATCATTAGCTCTTAAATAGCTAACTTTTTTTTTTTTTTTTTCCTATATTGGAGATTAGCTAATTTATAATGATTGGATGCTTTGTGCTAGTCACTCCTTTATTGTACTTAAAAGGCAATGGAAAACTTGTAAGATGGTTCCTAACTGTTGTAATACTTGATATTACGGAACAAACTGCATTGCAAGCAAAAAGATAAACTACAGATCTCATTTTGGTTTGATTCCATATCCTGTACCGATTCAAGGGAAATATCAATTTTGACAATTCTGTTCCGAAGGGGAGGTGCAACAAATAATGAAATAATAAAGATGCAGAAAGGGGAAAGCAGCCTGAAGCATATTAAAGAAAACTGGAATTCAGACACTGACTTTTAAAACTGTATTTGTATAATCTTGATGTAGTTTCAAACCATGATCATTTAGTATAATATCTGTTAAGAGAATCCATAAAGATAAAGGTAAAGCTGCACAAGTATTAATGTTAAATTGGTTGATATGAGCTCTATTTCACTATGCTTAATTCAAAACTTTGGGCTAAATTGTTTCTTTTTCTCTTGCAACCAACTGTGTAATAACTAATAATGATGTGCAACGAATTCTTTTAGAGGCTAAGGATGGGGTCATCTTCAAAGCGATCTAGAAAAGCCCGAGATAGTGACAGTCATTTTGATAATGACAGCGATGAAGAGAATGAAAGGGTAGGTTTTGATCAAAACTTTATTATACTGGTGTTTGATATATGTTTGCTTGGTCTTTTTGATTGAGAATTTCTTGATGTAGTTAGAGCAGGATGAAGATAATTATCATGATGATGATGACGACGATGAGGTGGAGGAGGAACAAGAGGGAACGGATGAGGAGGATGACTGGACAGGAGAACAAGATGACTTGAACAATGATATGCATAAAGATACTGAGATGGAAGATCTTGAGAAAGAGTATATGGATCTTCGTCATCAGGAGCAGTAAGAGTTCCATTAACACATTATACACTTGTTGTTCTTTTGACTGAAACATGGATTTAGTTGCTGGATTCATTAAATGATAATATGATATCACTATAGTTGGGAGAACTGTACCCAGGATCTTTATCACTATAGATTGTTATTTAATAACGAAGAAAGACATTTTCTAAAAAATGTGCTGAAAATTAAGAAAGAAGGTGACAGATCGATTGACTCTCTTTCCTTTTTTTTTCTTTCTATAGAGGAGATAGTTTCACGTAATATGGTTTGCATTGCGAAATGAAAATTCTGTAATCCAGAAATATCTAAAAACTGGAAATGCTGAAAGTAATGGATGTGACACAACTGTTAGTTGACCTAGTGCTATATTGCATCATTAGGAACACATGAAAACAGGCGCTTTCTCTCCTCTTTTAATTTTAGTTAGGTTTCCAACGGAAGTTGCAAGTATAGAAAGCATGTGGTTATTTGTTTTTTTTGCTGCTAGTTCTAACTAAGCAAGGTGAGAACCTAAAACCTAAAACCTACAGTCCCAATCCTGTCTCATATCTTCTTCATGAAGATCATATTGCACAATCTGAATTTTATGGACAAGCTGTAAGACTAGAGTTCCTAGATAAATCAATGTTTTTACAAGTGAATGACAAGTGAATTATAGTTCTTGGGAAGCTAATCCTGGGCTATGGGTATTACCATTTCATGGTACTTCTTTCGTTGATATTATTATGTAATAATGGAAAAAGTTAACTTTTAAAAAAAAAAAAAAACATGAACTGAAAACAATATGTTAAGACATTTTTATCATGATGGAAGCACATGTTCCTTATTGTTAGTATTTACATGAGTAGTTCTTTTATGCTGAATGAATAGAAATATTCCAATCTTCTAAAATTTATGCATAGAACTAATACTTGATTTAGTAGATACCTAATAATTCATACTCTATCGTAGAAAAAACATTTAGATAACTGAATGATTTGCTAGTGTTAGTCATGTCTACTGCCGCTGTTGCATCTCATTTGTGATTGTTTGCATGCTCTGCGCTTATGTGTGCATTGCATGGATGGATGAGATGCAGCATTTGCAGAAGACAGGGTTCTTGCTGTTAGTCATTCTTCACTCTATCAAGATTTTGTGCACTATGTAGTTCTTTTGCTTGGTTTTTCCCAATTCAGAAACTAGTACATGGAGAGTATTTACACTGGCAAACCATATAATTATTTTAATTAAGAATCCTTGTTGTCTTGTTTAATAACAAGCTATAAATGAGACAGAAAGATGACAGTTGAGTAAAATCAAGGAAAATCTTCGTTCTAAATCAACTTAGCTGAGTACTGGAATCTTCCTCCAACTTACCACAAAAAAGAATTGCAATAATATTGCAGATTGCGTGTTACAGTATCCTTATATTGTGAAATGTAACAGTTTTATAAGTAATGTGTTTTATGTTGCTTTTAGTATGGATACTGGAAACACATTTTGATAACTGTGTTGATACATTTTAATATAAGTTATATAATAGAATTTAAATATATAATCATCTATAAAATGAGTTCCTTCTCCTAAACTAGTATCAAATGTAAGCAATTTTGAGAACGTATAAATGCAAGAGTTCTCAATTGTTTCTCAAAACTGATTGGTATTCTGTAGTCTCAGTCTTTACATAGTGAAATTATTTTAATAATCTCAATCAAATAAAATTTATGCACATTTGAAAAGAAAAAAAGTAATGTAATGTGGTGATTATCTAGCACAAAGAGGGAATGGAAGGGGTTGAAAAGAACTCATTGAATTCTTATACAAAAAATGTGCTATTTTTTTGTTACATTTTCATGAAATATTAGTCAATGTTCCTCATGTTTCCTTTCCAGCATCATCCATATCATACCAAAGAAAAAGACTCCTAGAAAATGAGGAAAATTTCATCTTATCATGCACTTTTTGTTCCCTGAAACCTGAACCTGCAGCTTTTACCTAAATATGTAATTGTAACTCCGTACATTGTCCTCTCCATGACTACTTGCCAACTTGACGCTCTTAATTTTGGATTTATAATGGTTTTGGTACCTGCTACTGCTAGTTGTCTGATGCAACATTTTTATTTTTTTAGCCCTTTTGGACTTGAGGCCTGTAAGAACGTAGGAAGACATACTTTTAATAATCTTTCCAATTACTTTTGGAACATTTTTCCTGTAAGATATAATATTTAGGGTGTTCATATATTTGACAAGAACCGAGTCCAAACTTCTAGTTATTGTGTAAGTATGATAAACTGATAATAAACTGGAAATTGAAGGATTTTCTGGATTTATTAGATGGGAAAATTATGATGGTTTGGCACTTTGTCTAGTAAAATCTCACAAATTATCTCTAGTTTGAAATTTTAATAATCCTGGTGCCTTTTGAGTGATAATACATAGTTATCCTAAAGCGCTGCAATTTGCTACCCATTGTAATGTGCATGTATTCTATGGGCTTTGTTTGTGGTGAGCCTGTTTTGAGTCATATTTCTATACGTAGCATTATCGGATTCTGTAACATGACATGTTCTGTTTACATCTCAGAGGTATCCTAAAGAATTTGAAGCGTCATAAGGATGAAGATCTTCAGAAAGGTCAAGCTGTTAAAAACCAAAAGGTGTGTTATATGTTCTTGTATTAATTACTCAATTTCCACTTCCTTGATTTTCTTTATGTAAATGACGAAAACAATTTGAGCAGGTCCTCGTCGTAGCCACTGCCAGTTATAATCAACATTGATGTCATTAATCTTAATCTGTTGACACATTGAGTTCACAATTAAATTACTGTTTTTTTTACTTGAAGGCTCTTTGGGATAAAATTCTTGAGTTCAGATTCATACTTCAGAAGACATTCTCAAGTTCAAATAGGTTACCACAGGTTATTTTCTATAATTATCTTCTAACAATATTGATATCACCTCCTTTATCACTTGTTAACATTGTTGTCAAACGTGACAAATGATTTGCAGGAACCAGTTAGGTCTTCATTTTGTGATTCAGATGACAGTGTTAATGTTGCTTATTCTGATCTAATTACCTCGTCTAAGAAGACTTTAGATTCTATATTGGAACTGCAAGAGGTGTGGCTATGGGACAGGAGAATTATCTTCCCTATTGGTTGTTTTGCTCCTAGTCATATAGTATGAAGTTCATACATGTCACATCATTTGTTTTGTTATTCACCCTTTGTTTTCTATCTTATACCAGGCTCTACTTGAGAATAATCCATCTATTTCTCCAGCAACAGAAGGTAATTTTCTCCTTTTCTAAATTTAGTCATTCCCAGTCTCTATAGTCCTCGCTTGCTTTTATGCTTTTATTGTGACATCACCCTCGAGGAAGCTTGAGGTAAAACATTGGTGTCAGCAGCATCATCAACATTGCTCATCGATTTAGATAAGTACATGATTTGATAAATCTGTTTTATTTATTTTTTGCTCCCCTTTGTTGACACATGTCACGCAAGGGAGGTATCCTTCTATTATCTATTATAAGAAGGCCAAAACACCAAACAATGAAAAGGAGGAGCAAGTTATGGCAAAAAAAAAGTATTCCCATGTAGCAGCAGCTCAGGCCCCTTCACCACCACTGTTGTTATGATTCAACTGTTTTAGAGAGACAAATAAGAAAACACCAAAATTCTTTACTTGTATTTTAAGAAACATAAATGAAACTCAGTTTCCTACATCCTCAGTCCTCAGGGAAGCTTGCATTGAAATTTTGAGGTAACTGAATAATCTGATAATTTCTTTGTTTTATTTGATGACATGTCACACACTCACACTCGAGGGAAACTCTAACTATAAGAAAAGCAAAACCAAGGGACAAATTGTGATAAAAAGCTTAAAATATTTCCTATGTATTTGGTCATATGATCTTTGTGTAATGCTACTTGTTTATAAAGTGAAATTGTAAACCATAGGCAAGAGTTTTAAGTGATAGCAATAACAGCTGGTCATTTCAGCCGTATTTCTCTATCTGGTTTTTCTTTTTCTGTGCATTAATCTATGTTGAGAAAGAATAATACTATGATTTTCAACTTTTATTACATAAATTGTATGAGGTCAAAAGAACTGATACTTATGTCCCTTCGAAATTGTTTCCTTTTGAAGGCAATTCTGAAAGATCATCCAAATGCTTAGAAGCATTAGATTGCAACTTTGATGAAGAATGGTCCAGGATTTGTCAGATGCATAATAGGTATTTCTATAATCTTATAGATGTGTTCTCATTCTTCTAAACCTTTGATTTCCCTGAATGGGGTGGCATAGGACTGTTTTGTTAATGACACTTGTAGAGTTACCTGTACTTCCTCCTTCCTAATTTGCATGCTTTCTCCTCTTAATCTGTTTTCCTTTCTTTATCAAATGAAGCTTCCTATTCTGTCCAGCACTATGCATTAGTAATTTGTTGTTCATTTAATATTTTAAATGGATATTTAAGCTAATTGGGACATTTCATCATTGCATCTTGTAGAATAGCTTCATTCAGAGATAAATCAATCAACAAATGGCAGAGGAAAACCCAAGTGACAACAGGTGCTGCTGCTATTAAAAGCAAACTGCATGCTTTTAATCAGGTTAGGATTTGACTCCATTGATGACCTTATCTTGTGATAGATTGGAGCATTCCAAAAAGAAATAGGGATTGAAAGTTTCAATGGAATTTCGGGTCAAAGCATTCATCTCCCATAAGAACTTATTCTTTCTACCCGGATGGGACGCTCATCCAATCCAAATGAAAAAAATATTGATGATAAATGCATGCCACTGGAAGAAAGATTTGCTTTTTTCTTGAGTCAAGGAGCTATTAAGCCCGAACATGTAACATATAATAAGCCATCATGTTTGACTGCGCCAACGACGATTGATTGCTGTACAGGATATAAGTGATCAAATTGCAGTATATATGAGGGATCCGAGTAGAATGATTAAGCAGATGCAACTTCGGAAATCTACCATTTCTGTATTTGGAAATGTGAGTTACCATACCGTTATTCTTTTTTCCTTAATTTTGTAATTGATGATCTACTAATGTGCATGCCTATTTACATTCGCAATATGTTAATAACAAGCCAAATTTTTTACCTTTTGCGTGTATCACATTCTGATTTATTGACGGGCAGGTCCCAGAGGTCAGTGAAAATGCTCAAACAGAGGTAAGCCTAATAACTCTTTTCTTGTTTCGAATTCAATCGTTTTATCATTTACTAAGTGCTGAATAATCAGCAAGTATAACCTTCTTAGGGATGCTAGAATTTTCCGTGGATCTAGATCACTTCATCATTTTTCTTGCCATTACAGTTTGACTTAATTGAATTTGACTCTGAATAGGATGCACATACTGATGGCGACCCTGAACTTCTTGATGATTCTGAATTTTATCAGCAATTGCTGAAGGAATTCTTTGAGACTGTTGATCCAACCTCCTCTGGTAACATAACCTTCTATCTTTATATGTCCACATTCAGTTCACTTGCCTAGATCAGTGATTTCTTTATTTTGCAATTATAAAGTAATTTGGATGAATGGATGTGCAATTATGACATTACTAATGTTGGCATTACAAGCCATTTTAGAACTTACTAGTAGCACCATTGTGAGAAAATGATTTTCCCAGCTAATTTCCCTAACAGATAAAATGCTTGTTAGCATTAAATAAAAAATAAAAAAATAAAAACTTTTTAACCCAAATGCATAAATCACATGTAACTTGTTTTGTTATAGAACATCCATACCTTAATTGAATTATGTAATCTGAAGAGTGTGTTTTGGTGCTGTTAAAAATTTCCTTCATCTATTTCTCAAAAACTGATGTTTTCTTCTTCTTCCATAATTCAAGTATTTGACTATGTTGACTTTCTTACCTACCAATCCTATCAAAACAAAAAAAAACTTTCTTTCCTATCAAAAGGAAAGGAAAAAAAAAAAAAAAAAAAACAAACACAGGGCATCCCAATAATATCAATGTTATTTGGGAAGCACTTTCAAAGTGAAGTTTTTCTTTCTATTCAAAATCGGCCTAAATTTTAATTTCTCCTATTCTATTTCTCTTCACTTATGTTGCTTGTCTTGTATATTTCAGCTTACTTTTCATAATAATGGCATTTACAGCCCCCCCCTCCAAATGAAAATTAATAGATTTAATTTAAATCTAAATTATGTAAAATCTTCGTAAATAGTATTATTATAAATAAATATTATATTAAATAGTATTATTATTGTGTATTGTATCTTTTCTAATTAGGTTAAGAACCCTGAAATCATAAATGCATAAATCCACTTTCTGAATCTTCCACTATTTCAATCATACAGAGGCAGCTTTTTATGCTTTAAAAAGGTTGCAGAAGAAGAAAAGAAAAGTTGTTGATCGGCGTGCATCGAAGAGTCGTAAGATAAGGTATAAATAAACCACTTAAAAACTTTTTTTTTCTTTTTTTAATTGGAATGTCATATTAATGTTTTTGGGGCTCATCTCATTACCCGGATATTTTATCTTTATTTGCTTACATTAATCTTGTGCACAATACTATAGGTATAACGTTCATGAAAAGATAGTGAACTTCATGGCTCCCCAGCCCAGTAATCTTCCTCCTATGGCTCCTAAATTATTTGAGAATCTATTTGGATTGAAGACCCAAAGACCGGCTTCTGCTGTGTCTTAGTCAGGCATGGTAAACTAAGCTGCTGGCTTGGAAGTTTTGCAGTAAGAGTTGACATTATATGTTTGTCGTATATTTGTACTTTGCTATCCTTATTTACTTGGATTGAAAGAATAACAATATTGTAAACCCATGAGATGTGCAATTTATATTTGGAGTTAGTCAATGCTATCTCTTTCTCTCTCCTCTCCGCTACAAATTAATCAAACTTCAGGCAGCTTGATCCTCAGACTCTTAGGGGAGGAAGAATACAGTTGACAGGGAAGGCAGTATTCTTCCATGTTGCTGCTAGAAATCTAGAATTACCCCCTTATATTAGCCACTTGTGTTACGCATGTCTCTCACTCAGACCAATTTCCCCATAAGCAAGCTTGGCAGGTTGAGAGGTTGATTGTGTGATTGGAAAACCATTTGACATGGAAATAATCGAGACAAGCAAATGGCTTGCGCTTGTAATATGACAGGCACCTGCAAAAAGTAGGTGCTTTTATTCCTCATGATAAACTGAAGTGGTATATATATATATATATATATATATATATATATATATATATATATGTATGCATGTATAAAAGAGCCTAAGTAAGGATTTTTTGATTTTTTACTTTGTGTACCTATTAAATTTCTAATATTATCACACTCACTTGATATTTAGAGTTTGAATGAAATTGAAATTTTAAAACTTAATATGTTTCTAATTAAATAGTTAAAGTTCTAATATGAATTATTTTCTTTTTTTCAAAACTTCTTATTTATGTTTAGAGTTTAAATGAAATTGAAATTTTAAAACTTAATATCTTTCTAATTAATAGTTAGAGTTTTGTCCTAATATAAATTATTATTATTTTTTATTTCAAAGTTTTCTAATAGTTTTAGAATTGTTTAATTATGTTGTATATAATAACATGAACATAATATATTGGTAAACTTGGAATTTTTCATCAACCCATAATTAGTTAGTTGATTACAATAATAATTATAACTTTCTATATGCCTTTTTTATATCTACTTCTGGAGTTTTATGTTTTTATATTTTTTAGTTTTTTGTTTTTGGCAACTTCTCTATATTTATATACCCTTTTTGCTTTTGTTTTGATATATAATCTTTTTACATAAATCTGGAAACTGAGAATAGAATATTATTAAATATTGCAAAGGGGAATTGGAGGAAGAGTGAGTTCATGATCATGATCATGAGATTCAGTACTGGTGTCTATAGACCATTATTGCTAAAATTTATGTATATGTATATTAAAAAAATTATATGTTATATTATGAACTAAAATCTGTTATGAATTTATTTATTTGTTTAATGTCATTAACAAAAAAATATTATTTGTTTATGTACATCTATTAATGATAAATGTATATAAATATATCATAAACACGATTCATGAGCAACGCATATACCATCAAAGCTAGTATATATATATATACACTACTTGAACAAGCAAGCAGATTTCTGCAGTCAAATTCACTTTTTGTTGAATTGGTAATGACAAAAATTATTCAGAGCAAATTAATCTTTTTTTTTTTTCCTTTCTTACTAGTGCAGGAAGCTTCAGTGATAATTGCCTACCATATAAACGCCTGTTTTTTTTTTTTTTTTTTTTTTTTTTATGTTTTTTTTTTCTCTCTTTTGTGATCTAAGAAAGGATTTAAGCAAGTAGCAGAGAACATAGAAGTGAAAGTACCTGAATAAACAGATGCTCTAATGATAACAAATAGTGCCCACAAGAATCCATGAGCAAAACCCATATTCATATATATTGGTGGTGTCTATATACAGGGAGGAAGAGGAAGAGGGGATCAGTTGTTTCAGACTATTGAAATTTTAAGTTTTTAGGTTTAGTCTTCAGAAGCCAAAGCATTGTGCTACAATAAGTTGGTTAATTTACCTAACAGTAAAATTCTGTCTTTCAGAAATCTGTATCTGGAAACAACATATTTTTCAGAACCAAACCCTAGAATGTTTGGTAAGAATTATTCCCTTGTAATAACAAGTGACATTTAAAAAGACACATACTGAATACTAATGAATGACATAAATAAGGAAAGTAATTTATGAAAGACACAAATTGAATACAAATGGAGTAAGAGCAGACAAACAGAGTAACCCAATTAATTTAACAACATAACCAAAGTAATAAAACAAGTACTTAAATAACAGGTCTTTTCGTTAATCGAAATGAATTAAAAAAATTCATCAATCGCTTCAGTACATAAGGCTTTACTTCCCACATCTCTTCAATCTAACAAAGGCTTCTGTAGTTCTACCTTCCTCTGGGAAGAGTGAGTAACATGATGATGATGGTGCTGAACGAGAAAACATAGAACTCAATCGATTTATTATGGAATCAGGATCAAGAAGAAAAGGATGATTCAGAAGCATCTCAGCCGTCCACCTCTTCCAAGGATCAATAGCAAAACACTTGCTCAAGAAATTTTTGCAAATCTCACTCAACCCTTGTGGTAACTCCGGGGCTTTTTTTTGCAAAACAAGCTTAAACATCAATTCCTCTTCAGATTCACATCCCCACCAAGCCGGTTTTCCAGTTATCATCTCTATAACTATGCAACCAAGAGACCATATATCCATTGGTGCCTCAATCTGTCCATAAGAAACCGATTCTGGTGACATGTAATATGGAGTCCCTCTAAACCTATACTTCCAATCATTAGCATTGATCCCTTCTTCACAGTTCTTGGATAACCCGAAATCCGCAATCTTGAGCTGATAGTTTGAACCATCTTGAGATGGAAAAACAAGTATATTATCAGGTTTGAGATCACAATGAACAAAACCCTTTTTGTGAATGAAATGCAAGCCTTTGAGAAGCATACGGACAAAAGCTTGGATAACACGTAACTCAGTCAAATGGTTTTTCTTGATCAAACCAGAAAGAGTACCATAAGGAGCATACTCTAATAAAAGATTGTATACACAGAAACCCTTATCAATACTGATGGTGCTTCCAAGGCAATGGAGGATTTCCGGGCACGACGCCAAATTCTTCATAATTCTCTCTTCCTTACGCAGAGAAGCTGAGTTCTTATAGCAACAAGACTTGATAGCTATGGCTTCTTGACTATGTATGGAGCCGGGAGCAGTGGGAATGGCTTGATAGACAACACCATAGGAACCTTTTCCAAGAACACGAATCTTTATCCAACCCATTGTAAAGGAAGCTAGAGAGAGGCTATGGTTTCTGGTAAATAGTGGATCAGAAAAAATATGAAGTGAATGAACAAAATATACGTAGTATTACACAGGGGTATATTGGACATAGGGTTTTTGAATCCTTTTCGTTATAGAGGATTTTTGAATGGATTGGATTTGGAATTCTAGTCTGAGTGGAAAAATAACTTTTAACATTTTATTTCTCTTAAATCAACATTTTTTTACACGATTAAATAAAATGTTATAATTTCCCCTAAATCTGCGTTAAACTAATTAATTTTACTCGGTTCAATTATTATATCTTACAAGCTTCCTAATTAGATAAAATTTTATATTTGTCCCAATCCCTCGCATTTTTTTTTCTTTTTGTTTAATTATTGGACATCTGCAATTAATTAAGGGTATATTTATTTTTTCTTAAAATTAATTGATAATGAGATTATTATTTTATTATTATTATCATCGAGTTTTAGTTTACTTAAAAAGAATTACTTATAATCTGTTAAATAATTAATTAAAAGTTTAGGTCAATTGCACTTTCTCCCCCTTAACTGCTATATAAGTAATAATGTCCCTATTTTTCTATTAAATTGAACACATGCATCCATATTTTTAATCACAACTTACAAATAACCCAATTCGTTAAAATCACAATTAATTTTAATTTTTTTTAATGAATGAAAAATATAAAAAAATAACAATTGAAAAGACACAATTAACCTTTTTAATTTATGAAATAAACTAAGTTGCAATACACAGCCTCCCTTTTTAAAGTTAGGGTTTCTATTTATTGTTTGGAATTCAAATCTAATCAATCTCACATGGAAGTTCATCAATCATAAAAAAAAAAAAAAATTGAGAAAAAATCTGATTAAGAAGAATACAAAGCATTCAATGTTTCTAAAAAAGGATAAAGATCCGTTTGCAGATATGTAAATATGTCTTTGCAATATTTATACTTGTTGATGCATGAATATGATAAAACTTATATATTTTGTCTCCTTTAGATTATATTCTTGTTGATTTATATTGTTAGTATTCGCATTCATACTTAACAATAAATAAGATTGTATATCATAATGCATATAGATTGATTATTAAAAAAGTTAATTATGTCTATTTAAATTTAATTTTTTTATATTTTCTATTCATTAAAAAAAAGTTAAAGTTAATGGTGATTTGAACGGATTGAGTTAATTGCAAGTTGTGATTAAAAATATGAGTGTAATTTGTTCAATTTAATAGAAAAAAAGGAGACATTACAACTCATATGGTAGTTCAAGGAGGGAGTGCAATTGACCATAAAAGTTTTGTTAGTGTGATAAAATAATTGACTATTTTATGTTAAAATTATATATAAAAAAAAAGATACAAAATAATTATGTTCTATTGTTTCTTTTTGATAAAAAAAATGTAATTATAATAGAATAGTGGTGTAATGTTTGATAAAAAATCATACATTAAAATAAATATTCAAGTACTGTTTCTTTTAGATAAAAAATTTTAATTGAATTTTGTCAATAAATATAAAAATTAAATTAAAATCATACAGTATAAGGTTAAAATCATATATTACTCGGGTATATTTGATGTAGGGTTTTTGAATCCTTTTCGTTCTAGAGGATTCTGGAATGGATTGGGTTTGGAATTCTAGTCCGAGTGGAAAAATAACTTTAACATTTTATTTCTCTTAAATCAACATTTTTACAAGATTAAATAAAATATTATAATTTTACCTAAATCTCTGTTAAACTAATTAATTTTACTCAGTTCAATGATTATATCTTACAAACTTCCTAATTAGATAGAATATTATATTTGTCCAATCTTCACAATTTTTTTTATTTTTTATTTAAAGATGGAAGAGAATTTTCTTTTCCTTTTATTTTTTTTTGTTCTTTCTGTTTAATTATTGGACATGTTCAATTAATTAAGAATATATTTATTTTTACTTAAAATTAATTAATTATAATTGTTAATCAGATTACTATTTTTTTATTGTTATATTTGAGTTTTAGTTTATGTTATAACTCTCATATGTTATTTGATAAGAATTACTTATGATCTATTAAATAATTAATTGCAAGCTCTGTTAGTGTGATCAAATAATCAATTATTTTTCGTCAAAATTATATATAAAAAAAATAAAAAATAATTATGTTCTATCAAAATCAGTTTTTTTTTTAATAACAAAATTTAATTGAATTTTTTCAAATAGTTATTTAAATTAAATTAAAATCATATAGTATAAGATTAAAAATTCAAGTATAAATATGCATAAAATATGAAAATTTAATATAAAAGTATTGTCCATTAATCAAGAAAATAGAATAGTGGTGTAATGTTTGCTATATTTTAGGTGATAAGTTAAAGTTATTGAGATGCTAATATGTGATATATGAAAATAGTAGAGTTATTATACTATTTTACGTTATCAAATCTGATTATAAGTGAAAAAAATCAATAAATGTTTGTTTATAATATAAAATTTTTCTAACTAAATACTGCGACATTGAACATTTAAATAATTTTATTATAATCGAGTTTGACAATATAATAATAAAATTCAAATTACCTTATTAAAAATTGAAATAATTTTTTAAAATAATATTTATATACATATTAAGAAAGACAACTACAATTAAAAATATAAGAAAAATTAAAGGAATTATGGGCGTTTAGATGTCAAATAATCATTGAAATTGATGATTCAATTTGGCATCTAAATATTTGTAATTCCTTTAATTTTTAATTTTCTAATCATTGTTATCTTTCTAGGTAAAAAATGTCAATGATTATTATTATTATTATTTTTTTGGTAATGTTTATTTTAATTAATTGAACACATCTAATTATTGACATAAGCCGCACCCAAATTTAATACATCGAGATACCAATAAATAGCCAAATCATAATTTATGAGATTGTCATTATTAAAATGAAAATGGCATTTGAAACATTAAGATGTTTAATTAATTACTTTTATACATATTAAAATAAGAATTATGAAAATAGTTGGTTAAATTAGTCATTAATAAACTGATAGAGCCTGCTCTAGTATACGGCTTAATTAATTATAGTAGCTCAAATTTCGGTTATTGGGTTTCTTGTACTGAAAGAAAGTCTGTTATGATTTTATTTTTATTTTTTTAGGATCACAACTCATTAAATGGCATGAAATTTTATTTTATTTTATTTTATTTTTAAAACAGCTTTTTTTATATTTTATTTTTGACTTATCTCTTGTTATTAATGTTAGAATTCTTATTTAAAGTTTTTCATTCTTACATTATATTTTTATTTTTTAAAATTATTCTATTTTTTTAGACTATTTTTCTCAAACTCTCTAAATTCATTAATTGTTACGTATTCTTATATTAGTAAGTTGTCTCCTTTTAGAACTCTTTTATATCATATATCTTTTTATTATTTTAATATATTTTCTTTTTTTATATTTGAATTGATTGTTAAGACAATAAAATATATATTTTATTTATTTAAATACTCAAATAAATTACATCTTCTTAAAAATAATATTTAGTTTATTATTTAATTTATAAATTATTTAATTGTGGTTGATTTTTATATATATTTATAAATATGCAGTTCATAAAATGTGGAAGGTATTATTGAAACAACATTATAACAATTGCTGAAAAATTGCAAATATTTTTTTCTAAAAAAAAACATAGAAATTAGAGATTATATTTAAATGTTGTATTTTCACCTATGGTTTTATCAAGAAAATCAAATTGCCATAAATTTATTTTTATTTGTTATGTACATTGTAAGAGGAGACAACTACAAAACTAAACACAATATTTTCATTAAAGATCAAAATAAAATAAAAATGATATAAAATCTATTGGATGGATCTAAAATTTAGCAAATGATTATAACAATAATACAAAATAGCTTTTCATATTGCCAAATTTTCAAGAATTACATGTCAAAAATTCATTCTCTTGTTTATTTTTATAACCAGACATTCTTTGATGTTATTATTAGAATAAAGTCTTTATAAATCAAGTTAGAAAGAAAATCTTAAAATTAATATACACTATTTGTTACTATAGAAAAATAATAATGAGGCTGTGAGATATTCATCAGAATATAATTTTTTTGTAGCAAACAATTCTTTTTTAATTTAAAATATAAATTAAGAGAAATTGTAAAGATTTATTTTTATGAAAAAAGAGGATGATGTAAAAATAAACTTCTAGAATTTTTTTTAAGTGAATTAAAAATAAACGTAGAGTAATAAAAAATTGAGTCAATTACAATTTATCCTCAAAACTAACACTCGTTTTACATTAATCTTCATGAATTATCAATTTAGACACATAACTCGCCTTTATTTAAGTCACAATTAGTAAATAATTCTCAATCATCCAAATTAGTTATAAAATCTAATAAATTAACTTAAAAAAGACTAAACTATCCTTTTTTATGTCTTTCACATTCTATCTTTTCCTCTTTTATCTTCTTCTTTTTTTTTTCTTTTTTTTTTCTAACAATTAAAATCTCTATATTTATTTCATTTTAGTATATTCTATATGTAATATAATAATAAAATAATTTTTTTGATGAAAATTTTATCTTTAAAATGCAAATTGAAACAACAACTTGTATAATTATGAGAAAAATAAGATTAGTAAATCTATTAATAATTTAAATATTTGACAAGAAAATAAAAATTATGAATGATCCAAATATTATTTATGTATGCTATAATTGAATCAATAGAAAGAGTTTAGTTTCATAGAAAAAGATGTAAAAAGGAGACAATTTATATATATAAAAAATAAAATTATAATGAGAGTAATTTAGTCTTTTACAAGTTAATTTGTTAGATTTAATGACTAATTTAGATGAATGGTAGTTTATTTGCGAATTAAGACTCAAAAAAAGAGATTATGTCTAATTCGATAGTTTATAGGGGTTATTGCTAAACATGTGATAGATCGTGAAGAATAAAATGTAATTGACCCTAAAGAATTTAAGAAGTTTAAAAAAGATAGAATTCAAAACAATACAAAAAAATAAAAAATTATAAATATTTGATGTAGGAAAGAGAGACAATATATTGGAATTATAAAATTAATAATAAGATATAAGTCCAAAGAGGTAAATAAAGGTATTTTTGAAAGTAAGGGCCCGTTTTGTATACATATTGTAAAAGTCAGATTAGTGATAAGTTTGATTGTATATGTCAGATTGCAAAAGCTAATCATGGTCATAAGCCAAATATGCGTTTGGTATGAATTTTGCAAATAAGTCAAATATGTGTTTGGTATGTAAATTGTAAAAGTTATTTTTAAATATGTAATTATTATTAAGGGCATGCATAATAATAATATTTAGTTTACATATTGCATAAGTTATTTTAATATTATTTAGTTATTAATAAAATATTTTTATGCATTTTACGTTATTAAATAATGCAATGCAATAATAACTATATGAATATCATAGCATAACAATATTACATAATATAATCAAGTACATAAAATAAAATAATTCAAATTATTTAACTAAGAAAAATTAAGAGAGAATTAAGTTAGAGAGAACTATTAATATATAAAATGATAAAGGGTAAATTGGACATTTCTAGTGCCATTTACAATCTGAAATGGCAAAAGCTCCTTTATATCTACTTTTATTAATTGGAATTTTTTTTCGATTTGGACCGATTGTGATAACGAAAATCACAATCTTTTGGGAACCAAACGCTCCCAATTCACATATTGGACTTCTCAATCGGCAATTTAACTTTGCAATCCGTATACTAAACTAGCTCTAAATCTCATGTCAATTAATAAGTTGTGGTATAAAAAATTAGTTGTGGCAATAAGGCTCACCACCCACATATTATTTGTGTTTTGCTTTCTAAACCTTCACCCCCAAAAAAGTCTCAATAAATAAATAGAAGATGAATTGTATTTTCATTTTGGGTTTTTTTAATGGGTGCCCTCAGGGCACTTGTTTCGCTACGATAAATATGGTCTTTGGAACTTGAAATTTTCTAAAATTAGCAATTTATGTATTAAATATCACTGAAATTATGATTAACTATTATAATAAATATTACAAACTTTCTATTTATATAACCTTCAGAAGTGTCTTAAGACATTAGTTAGAAATTTTTTTTGATTTTTAATCAACTTAATTAACCCTTGCTTTACCTCTCCCTACATTATTCATTAATTAAGTAGAAAATGTTGTAATATGTTTGATTACAGATTTTAATGAAAATTTAATTCCTCGAAATCTTAATTTTGAGTTCAAATTAGTTTATGTAAGTTCTCCGACATTTTTCTTATTTTCTCACAAGACTGATTAAACAACATTATGTATTATATTATTGTTTACATATAAAGAAATATTTTTATGAGTATATATATACTAGCATTTGTGGCATATGCGTTGTGTATGTATCGTATTTATGATATATTAATCAATAAAAAAAAATTAATTCATAATATAAGCATATAAAGTTTTTCAAATTTTAAAGATGAAAGAAAAATTAATACTATAATATTATAACCATAAAAACTATATTCTTAATATTTTTCATAGTATTTTTTTAAAATTTTAATTTATAGTGTTATAATTATTTGTAACTTATTAAATAAAAAATTGAGAAATTCAATCTTAATTACTATTGACATATAACTACTGAAAAATTTAAGATTAATTAATATTGCAAAAGAAAAAAAAGATTAGTACAAAAAAAAAATCAATAGTCATATAACAATTACAATTCTATCAATATTAAAATAGGATAAAATTAAGAAAGAAGCAAAAAATAAAATAAATAATCTATTTGAAAAAAAAATATAACAATTAAAAAGTATTTATTTTATAGTTAAAACGCATAAGAATATTTAAGAAAATAAAATTTCTTAAAACAACAATTTTATAATCATGAAAACTATACTCTCAAAACTTCTTTTAATTTATAGTAATTTTTAAAAAATATAATTCAAAAATTTTAGAAAAACTAAAACAATTATGATTATTAGAAACTTATTAAACAAATAATAATAATAATAATTTTAATTTTAATTACTATAATTATTTAAAAAATTATAAATTTGTTAATGTTGAGAAAAATTGGTAAAAAAAAATAATAAAATCAATAGTACTTAAATAATTATAATTTTATTGACATTAAAATAGAGAAGAATTAGAAAGAAAAAATAATAATTTATTTGAAATAAAATAACAACTAAAAGTAAATAAATAATAGTTAAAACTCAAAAGTATTTAAAGAAATTAAAAAAAAAATCTTCCATTAAGTAACTAATATATATAATTTAGATGTAGAAACTTGATTAGGGAGCAAGTAATTAAATTATCATTTCTTTCTAATGATTACCCTTTCTTTTTATTTATTGATTATTTTCTACGTAATACTATGTTTTTATGGTAATCATATATTCTCCAAATGTTTACTTGCTTATGTCATATAAAGTAAAAAGCAACCTTCAAACATTTTTTTTTTTGTTTAAACCAACCTTGCAACAATTTACAATTCTGCTTTGACAATAAATCCAGAGTATCATTGCTATTGAACATGTCATTTATGAAAATGAAATCAGTTGTTGTTAGACCAACTAGCATGGTTGGTAATCCAAACAAACTACCTACAGTTTCACCACATGAAATGCCACCATTTTTACTGCCATCTTGCAACAGTATCCATCCAGTAAGATACAGCAGCAACAATTTTATCCGCTGATCCTAGAAGCTAATGGTTTAATGTCATTAGGCAGCATCAAATCATACCAATTTGAACTGTTATCTCTGACAAAATAACTGTCCTGTAAACACTTGACTTTTATGAATTAGAATATCAGTCTTCAACTATAATCTAAAATCAGTTGATACAATGCAAACTCAGTTTGAACAAAAACTCTGATATCTTGTACAACTTAACTGTAGCACGCAATATTTGACATCGACCTACATTACACACAAAAGTACGGGTGACTGGGAACTGAATTGTGCAGGAGGATGTGGAGATGGGAAGTAGAGATCTTTTACAGTTGTTATCTCTGAAAACTGCAGACAGAGCATATCAATCAGATAATACCATGGGTCAAAATTTTAGCTTAACAGAATCTTAAAAATGAACCTATAATAGAAATTGTCCTGAAATCATTGAGCAAACAGCTCAGTCAGCCTGAGAGTTAAAATATACAAAAATCCTTAATAAGCATCTAAGTGGCTTGCTGAATGACCAAATAAAAATAACAAGATAAACCATACTTCCAGTTAACTACGGTTAGGATTTAAATAATACTCACTCTGATTGTTGGGCACCACCTTGTTGAATATACTGAGAGTATATGTACTCATCTACCCTCTGCCTTGCCAATGCTACCTGTTTAAAATTGAACATAATATTTGGAATAACATGACAATAATATATAGTCAAATCTAGACTGGATTATGGAATTCCATCCAAACTCCCCCACTCCCCAACAAAAGAAAGGAAAAAGAGTATAAGGGGATGAAGGCAAGGTCACCAGCCCAATTCTGTACAGATGCTAAGTAGTATCGGAAAATTATCCAAGACAACTAGGGTCACGGCTTTCCATATACAAACACACACATTGCAAAATAATAACAACTAACAAGTCAAACAGCAGGGCTAATAAATAAATTGGAAGGGCATTCAATCAGTAAGTTGCCAAATAATTTTCCAGATTTCAGGCTTTCTTTAATCTTGCTCCATTTCCAAATGGTTGAGATAAAGATAGCTTAAATGTATTCTAACCTAACTGATTATATGGTATTTATTTCAAAGAATTGGTTAATTTGGGAAGACTTGCAGAACATTTAAATATCCATTCAAATTCAACAATTCTTTTTTCAATTAGGAAACCTTGTTTTACAAGTTCAGAGTCCGAAGATGAGCATATATTTTGAATATAGATATGGACAATGGAATAATGCTCACAACTAGACAGGGTTTCTAATTTTCCTTTAGAATAATCAGTCAGACTAATCATACTATTCACATGCAACCAATGGCAGCAGGATGTTCCATTACATTGTCATTACCATTATACCAACCTAACCTGTACTTTGTAACTAGGATGTTGATATACCCAGCTTACCAGAAGAAAATGGATAAGGAAAAGAAGAATAGAAGAAAAAAATAGGATTTCTCATATAGTCATATATAGTAACAGTTTTATTTATTTATTTTAGCACAAGAAGTGAGAGAAAAAATAGTAATATTGCTTACTTACAAAAGAACAGTAATATTTATTACTTATAAAAAAGCAGTAAAATTTGTAATAATGAATATCACCTGTTGAGCACTGCCACCAATTTGGATCTGCCTATGTTTCTGTTCACCTTTTCCACCATGAACCTGCAAAAACATTTCAAGATAGAGGATTAGATGAAAAAAAATTATTATAGGAAAATGATAAGGGAAAAGGGAGGGGAGAAAAAGAACTCAATAGCTTTATAAAACTGTATCTAACATAATAGTAGTGATGCATCTATCTGATTTATTATGGAAACTTTTAGTAGAGTGATCTCACAAGTAACTGTTTTGGGTTGGTTGAACAATTTTGTGGTGAACAATATACCAATCAACTTCAGATAACTTGTTTATTATTTGCAAATGATACCCACTTGTTATGTGAGGCAAACAGGATCAATTGAAGTTACTAAAGTTTATTCTTCGAAACAGTGAGCTTGCTCCGGTGGGGGAAGTCGATAATGTTTCAGAGCTGGCAGGTGTGTTGGGGTGTTAGGTCTCCTCTCTTTATATGTCTTACTTGAGATTACCACTTGGGTCATCTTTTAAAGCTATGCCGGTTTTGAATGCCATCATTGAAAGAACTGAAAAATGCTTGTCTGGATGGAAGAGGCTGTACTTGTCAAAAGGGGGCAAAGTTACTTTGATCAAAGTTACGTTGACTAGCCTTCCTACCCACTTTCTATCCCTTTTTCAGATTCCAAATTCTGTTTCAAAGAGACTTGAAAAGTTATATAGGGATTTCTTTTTGCACGGGGAAAGATGGCGAGCATAAGTTTCATCTAGTTAAGTGGGATGATATATGCAGCCTTATGAGTTTGGGGGTTGAATATTAGGAACTTGAGAATACCTTTAATAGTGCATTGATGGGAAATGGTTGTGGTGTTTTTCCCACTAACATACTGAGTTGTGGAGGAAGAAATATGGCATGTTTCCTGGTGGTTGGTCTTCTTTACAAGCGAGAGGAAGTTATGGTGTTTCGGTGTGGGTGGCAATTAGGAAGTGTTGGGACTTGTTGAAGTAGTTTATTCGATTTAAGGTGGGCAATTGAGAGAATATTTTCCTTTGGAAGTCGTGTGGTGTTCGGAATCCCCTTTGATGAACGTGTTCCCAAATCTTTATAATTTGGCAAGAGGCAAACTTGCCACAGTCTCTTGCATGGATACGAGTGGCAGCCCTTTGTGTTAGGATGTGCAATTCAATCGTTCGTTGCAAAACTGGGAAGTCGACTCATTGGAGGCCTTTCTCAATATGCATTACAAAGTTAACACAAATGGGGGAAGGGAAGATGTTATATGTTGGATATGTCTAGGTTTTGAGTCCTTCTTGGTTAAAAGTTTTTATATAGCTGAGTTGAGTACAAGCGGAATAGCTTCTTTTCCTGGGAAATCTATTTGGTATGCAAAGGTGTCGTCTAAGGTTGCTTTTTTTGTTTGGACACCCTAAATCAAATTTTAACAGAGGACAATCTAATGAAAAGAGATGCTTGCATCATCAGTTGGTGTTGTTTGTGCAAAAATAATGGTGAAACTGTGGATCACTTCCTTATTCATTGTCAGGTTACTAGAACCCTATGAGAGTTGGTGTTTGAACTTTTTAGGATAGTTTGGGTGATGCCTAGCACAATTATAGATCTCTTATTTAGTTGGCACAAGAGTGGAGGAAGAACATGTAATAGGCTAGCTTGGCGGGTGGCTCCTCTTTGTTTGAAGTGAGTGATTTGGCTTGAGAGTAACAATTGCATCTCATGCATCACTATAGAACATTTTTACTTATGTGGCTCCATTGGATGTCTATTCTTTCCACTCTGTTGGGTCTTTTCTTAATTTCTTAGATGGTTTGAATTTGAAATGTAATTTGTAGGTTTTTCTTCTTCGGTGGGTTGTGTTTGTACTTGCCTTGTGTACAAATGTGATGACTTTTTCTTTAATAAAATTATTACTTCCTTCAATCTATCTTCCAGAAGAAGGACATTAGCTGACCATTGATATATGTATTAGTCAGTCGAAACGAGAAAGAAAGATAACCTATCCAAAAGAATAAAAACAAACAGACCAAATATAACTTTCCCATTTAAAAAGTGACTCCTGTCTCTTGCGATTTACTTTCAATCCTATCACCATGAGTGTAAGTGTATATTACTCTTGAAGAATTTAAAAGATGCACCAATAGTGTTAGAGTGTAAATATAAGCAGCTTAATTAGTGAGTCAAATTTCCTTATTTATAGTTTCTTTTTTTATTTATAGTTTCTTTATTTCTGTGTAATTTCTATTACGTATTTGGTTGATATTTAGTCTTGGTTGACTATGTTAGGTTAAACACTTTAGCCTATAAATAGAGGCTCCCTCTTGTATATTGAAAATCATCTGAATATACATTCTTCTTATATTTAACATGGTATCAGAGCTTAGGGAGAAAAAACCCTAATTTTTATTTTTCGCAGAAAAAAACTCTAATTTTTATTTTCCGGTGTGTTTCTTTCTAGCGTGTCTCTCTATTGCTGCGTTTCATTCTAGCGTGTCTCTCTATTGCTGCGTTTCATTCTAGCAGTACGATTATTGTTCATCGGTATGTCTACCTCTGAAAAATCTATTAAACAAATTTGGATTTCAGCACTCACAGCCTATGGAGTTAGTATGTGATAATCAAGCTGCATTACATATTGCATCAAATCCAGTCTTTTATGAACAAACAAAACATATAGAAGTTGACTGTTATTTCCTTCGTGATAAGCTTATGGATAATACAATCAAGACTACATACGCAAAATCAGAAGATCAGTTAGCAGACTTATTCACAAAATCTTTGACAGGAAACCGATTGCGATATCTATGCAATAAGCTTGAAACATAAAATTTTTATGCTCCAGCTTGAGGGGGAGTGTTAGAGTGTAAATATAGGCAACTTAATTAGTGGGTCAAATTTTCTTATTTATAATTTCTTTCCTTATTTCTGTGTAATTTTTATTACGTATTTGATTGATATTTAGTCTAGGTTCACTATGTTAGGTTAAACACTTTAGCCTATAAATAGAGGTTCCCTCTTGTATATTGAAAATCATCTAAATATACATTCTTTTTATATTCAACACCAACATATTACACTATCATGAAATGATGATTTTGCTATCTCGTATCAAAGTTGATCTTCCATCTCTTTCTTTGTTGTGTGCACATTTGGGTTGAATTAATAATGGATTAAAGAGGAGTATAGTTATCAATGTATGATATATTAGATGCTTATAAGCCATGTATTCTAAAGAGTAACCTCCCATCCCCACAACCTAAAAACAGTAATGATCACCAATCACGCTGCATATCTACTAAAAGAACACCTAAAAAGCTCTTGAAGCAGAACACCAAAGAGAAGAAAAAAAGATAATATTATCCCAAAGAAAAGAGTAGAACAACTAGTAACTTCTTTCTTCTCCTTATTTTGGCATTAGTATTAGCATTAGGGCATACACTTTAATATCCATGCAGCTAACAACTGTACTTTAGAAATCTCATATGGTGCTTGATAACAATTCAATTTTCATTATGATGCTTAACTTCAATTCAGTGGAGCTTGCATCTTGAATCCAAAAGCCGAAAAACATTTTTATACGCGGGTTTGAAATTCTTTATTTATTTTTTTACTCAAGAACTGAAAAGGTAGCCAATAACTTGCCACTCCGACTGAGGCATTGGAAAACAAGCAAACCAGAAATACAATTAAAAGGTCTACCTTGATTGTGGCACCAGACTCATTTCGGATCCTTGATATGTTAGAGCCGCATCTGCCGATCAACCCACCAACCATTGTTTCAGATATCAGCATCTCACAGGTTACATAATCAGCTGCAAGATTGGTTGTCCTAAAGATGATGTGGTTATAAGACAATATATCAAAACTTGATACAACTGCTAAATGTGGCAGTTAAAAGTTATGACATAGAAATGTTAAATAACCTGAAGTTGGGTCAAGATAATGTTGAGGAGTTCGTATTGCAGCATAGTTGTAAGTTGGGCTGATTGAAATCACTTGTTTGGGAGGGTTTTCCCTGAACAATAATGAGTTGAAATACTGATCAAATAAACTAACGTTCAAAAGCATGCTAAAAGCAGTCAAATTACTCAGTGGTGCAACTCAAGATTCAGTAAAACCTTAGTTGACAACCAATTTCCTCCAGAGCCTTCATTACTGCAGGAATATCCCCTGATAACTGAAATTAACAAAACCATCAATCAATCAAAGATTAAAAGAGAAAAGGCTGGAGCATATTACACCAAGTACAATTGAAGAGATTCTTAGCAAAGACGGTGGTTGCAAGAACAGAAGATAAGCCAATTTCAATTAAGTAAAGATCAGAACATTTGATCATCTGTGACGCTTAAATTCATATATGCAACATCACCACCATATTGTTCCTTGGAAGCAGATACGGTGTATAAAAAATTACATGAGAACAAAAAGTGTCATCCTGGCAGATTTGCAACTATAGGCTGGAAAAGCTGTACTCCAGAAAAGGGAAAACTGATATCAAGACAATTTTACTATGGAAGTGCTCATTTATAATCCTATTACAGTGTGGCTACCCATCAAACTGTACCTTACACATATCTGCAAACCTAATCCATAAAGTTATTAGTTCATACTAATATCTACAAACCTGTCATCAAAAAGATTCTCCAGAACCATTAACATAATTCATCTTGTTGGGTAGTAAACTTTACAATGTCAAACTCCTCAAAAGTAATATGTTGCATGTCAGCAATTCTTTGAATAATGTTCAATGAATTAGGAAGACTAGTTTTAGCATTCGATTAGTTGAAGGCCTTAAACAAAGCCCTGAACTCAAACAAAATGTGCACATAATAGTAACTAGAAAATAATTCTATTAAGAATACTAATTTACGGATAACTGCTTTCGTGTTTAATTGAGTTTAAAATAAGCTATCAATAGATATTTTTGTTTCCAATAATCCTGTTATTAATGTAAAGCATAATCCTTAGAGAAACAGAGACAACTACAGACTACAGTACTACACATGGTTGCAAAGAAAAATTAAAACTTGATTATGAGAAATATTGCAGTCACTATTTGTCAATGAATTCCCTAACTCAAGTTAATCTATGAATCTATCACTAGGAAATGAACTCCCTAACTCATGTTAATGTTTGTAAAGAAACTAAAAGTTAAAAAAGATAATAAAAAAGATTCCTTGAGATAATCAAATTTATTTCCTTCTTTAAGAAGCAAAAATCGGAAAGCTGACCTGTACCACTCGATCAGATTCATGTGCAGATGCGCACAAAGGCAACTGATTTGGTGCAAGGACTGTGATTGTGGCACCAGATGAATTTCTTAACTTCTCAATGTTCTGACCAGACACCCCAATTAAACCACCTGCTTGAGAGCCAGCAATCAAAAGCCTTAAGGTGTTGGCAGCAACATGTCCTACGGTAACTTTTGATGCATCGATAGTGCTATTATCTTCCTGTAGAGTTTAGGGATTTTATTAAAGTACTCATAATAGCCATCAAAAGTAACACTAAAAAGCCAGTGACAAGTTCATACGAAATCTAGATTGCCTGTTTTTCCTGAAAAGGGACGTGAACATTTTTTTTTCTCTTATACATTGGAAGGTTCCAAAAGCCAAAGGAGCTCCCACCCGTTACAGCATGTCATAATAAAGTGTTAAAAAGAAAATCTGTTTAAAATTTGAAGACTATTGGTGGAAGAACCTGAGTTTGACTACACATCCCATCCTCTTTTGCCCCCTGATGAAGTGCCTACAATATTAGTAGTTGTCTGCTGCAATCTAACTATTGACTAAATGCTGGAATGGGATTCCTTATTCATGCCAAGCACACTTTAGAGGATATATGGTGGAAATTATTAGAGTACATACATGATATCTCCAATTTAAATATCAAAATTGACAATAATTCTCAAAACCAAGCACTTAAATGGATTCACCATATCAAATTATGCTCGTAAACCATAACCATGATTTAAGAAAATAAAAATAAAAATCATTACCTTTAGAATTAACATTGCAATTTGCTTTAGTGCATTCTCTGCATCAGTAAGCATGTTCTCATTCTCTTTGGAACTAATAATGATGACACGCTCTTCATGCCGCTGAAAAAATTGAGAACATATTGAATAAATACCATTTCATTAAAAAGATAACTCTATATCCTTTGTTATAAACAATGTTAAAGAAAGGGATTCTAATCCACATACTACTTCAGAAATGTTATTATATACAAAAACTGAAAAACAAATTCACATTACAAAGTATACATGAATGCTTTCTGATACTTGAGCTACATGGCTTTGTTCTACATATATGAAGTACCATCCTAAAATTACGAGGTAGATACATAATAGTGAACAGAATATGGCACATCCAATATAACATCAGCAACATAAAATGAAAAAGAAGGCAATCCAGATGCATAGAGTTTACAATCAGCAGAAACATTTCTCTGTAAAGATAATATCCCACCTTAACCCAAAAGTATTGAATCTATGAACTCTAATGCTCCCTGCACACCAATTAATTACCTCATAATTATTAAGTACAGGAAAATAATTACATCCAGAACAAATTCTGCAACATCTAAAGCAATTATCTGGCTTAAGTTTGATGAGCTTATCATTATATTTCTAATTGAACAAACCAGTAAATAAATGGAAATAGAATTTTTCATTTTCTTGAACTTATTTAGTTTTCCCAGCAACAAAATCATCAAACCACTAATTTTTAGTGCACTATTTCAGTTATTCAGCTCCCAATTGAATTATAAGGAGGAAAATGAATTAGCCTCCTGTTACTACTTTCCTCCCTTTCTGAGCAACCAAACAGATAGCATAAAAACCTAGCTCCGACTTACAGCAATAGCATCGGCGATTTTGATTGTGGCTTTTGTCTCTTCTCGAATCTTCTGTATTCGACACCCTTCTTTTCCAATCACCTTCCCGATCTGCCTCGACGGCAATACGATCCTAAACAACACATCCTGACCTTTCGCCTTCTTAGCAGCCGACTGCTCCGCCCCTTCAGTACCCGGAGCTTCATCCTCTCGACGGCGTTTCCCTACAGCTGATTGACCAGTTTCATATATGGGCATGGGTACCTGCAGGGGCATGTGCATATGCATCGGCATGGGCATGTGCATAGGCATGTGCATCGGCATCTGCATCTGCATCGGAAGATGCATAGACATAGACATAGACATGGGCATCTGCAAAGGCATAGGCATTACTGGGTTCTGAGGTACCATGGGGTTAATGGGAATTTGACCTTGCTGCGACATTTTTGTTGGTTTTGGTGGTTTCTTCGGGAGAGGTATTGAAGCAGAAAAGAAGAACAAAACGATAAATGCATCGGCGTCAAGATGTTGAGGGTTTTATCAGATGCGAATTTACCGAATTACCCTTCACTTTGGGTGTACAGTGTAAACCAATCCAGACAATGCAAAGGTTACATCGTTCACTCTATGACAAAGTAAAACCCTAAAACTCTTTCATCATGTACTCCAAATATTTCTTCTCTAATTTCTATCGCTATTTCTCTGCCAGCCCAAAGCTCCCATCTTTCTCCGCAATTCCCTCCAAGTTCAGGCGCCAAGCAATCCAAGAAGCTCAGAAGGCTCTTATTGACTTCCTCCACGGCACTAAGAACCTGCCTTATACTTATGCCGAGCATATTGGCAAGAACTCCCTATTCTCACTCTCCAATCTTATTTCAAAGGTTGCATTTTCGCCTTATAGTTTCTCAAGCAGCTTCAAGAAATACCTCAGGTACCACCCCATTAACGAATTTGAGTTTTTCTTTGAATCTATTGGAATAGATTATAGTGAAGTTTCTGGGTTTTTGCCTTTGAACAAGTTCTTTTTTTCGGAAGATGGAACTGTTTTAAATTCGGCTTGTACACTTTCAGGATTCGGGTTTCCTTGGAATAGGCTGGGGAAGTTGTATAAGGAGAAAAGTTCGATTTTTAGCAGAAGTTCAGTGGAGTTAACGGCTAAGCTATCTGAGTTTAAGAAACATGGGTTTACAAATGTTTCTGTAATTGGTATATGTTTGGCTTTTCCTGATGTTTTGAGTGAGGAAGGAGAAGTGGGTGGTGAGATTGATGCATTACTTACTGATTTGAAATTGATTTGTTTAGATTTAGATTTGGAAAGTTCTGTTGAGGGAAATGTTGATTCTTGGTACGAAGTCTGTAGGAAAATTCGGGTGTTTTATGATTTAAATGTTGAGAAGGGGAAGTTGGGGGAGCTCATGGGTAGAAGGAAAAGTATTCTTCTTGAACATGGAGAAGATGTGTTGGCAAAAATGGCTGAGTATTTTTGTAGATTTGGTGTTAAGAAGGAAGAAGCTGCTCTATTGCTTCTAGAAGTCCCAGAACTCTTGAATCTTGATTTGGAGACACCACTGGTTTGTGTATTGAAGTTATTGAAAGATTTCAACTTAAGCTCAGAAGAATTGAAGAATGTTAGTCATACTTATGGTCATGTTCTGGGAACAAATAGAATGGCTAATTTGCCTCATGTAATGAAGGCTTTGGATCTACATGCGTGGTTCTTCAATAAGATCATCAATGGAAATCACCAGTTGTTTGCTAGTTATGTTGTAAATAATCCTATTGAAGATCATGATAAAGAATTCAGAGATGGTTTAGAAAAGATTCAACTTTCAAGAACTCCCATTCATACAATGGGTAAATTAAATTTTTTGCATGGCATTGGGTTTGGAGAGAATGCTGTGACCATGAGGATCTTGGCTCACTTGCATGGCACAAATAGTGAGTTACAAGAAAGATTTGATTGCCTTCTTCACTCAGGGGTTGAATTCTCGAAGCTCTGTAAGATGGTAAGAATGCACCCTAAGATTCTAAACCAAAATCCTGAAACTTTAGAACAAAAAGTGAATTTCCTCTGTGGGGAAATGGGATCTTCATTAGACTGCCTTGATGTTTTTCCAGGTTTTTTGTGTTTTGACTTAGAGAAGCGGATAAAGCCTAGGTTCAGGTTTCATATGTGGCTTAGAGAAAAAGGTTTGTGTACAAAAAACTACTCCATTGCTAGTATAATTGCAACCAGTGAAAAGACTTTTGTAGCTCGCCTTTCTAAAATGCATCCGGATGCTCCAAAACACTGGATTGAACGTTTCCCTCATAGCACACCATTGGTGTCGTAATTAAGCTTTAGCAGATTCTTAAGATTGTTATTTTCTGTTTTGGGAGTTCCATGCATCCATTCAGGATGTCAATGAAAAAATAGTGATAGAACTTATTTTCTTTGATTGAGCCATGAAAAAGGATCTATAGATATCTTCCTTCCAAAAGTTGATTCCCATGGATTGGATTGATCGTGGCAACTCAGCCCGGACAAACCCTTTGCTAACTTTTAGTGCTGCTTCTCCAAATGATGATTTACATAATGAAAGTAAGCATATGCTTGGCTTCAGGAGTTTCATATTTGTAAATAAATTTCTGGTGGCTTTTATATGCTTATAATAATACACATGCAGTTAAGAATTTATAATACATCAGGAGCCGGTGCCTTAGCGTATTGATTATATTTAATTCCTTACTTATTTGGCTAAGCTTCTTGATTCTCATTACAAGTTGGTGTTAGGAACATTTGGAAGTCTTATGCAAATTTATGATGCACATTCCATCTTTATGTAGTTGTTCCATTACCATATGTCAATTATTAGGTGGAGCACTTAAAAGGAAAAAAATAAAAAATAATGTGTGTTCAAATGTAGAGGCATGCATGACTGGGGAAAGAAAATTCTGCTCAATGTGAAACTTAAAACTGTTAACTACATGGGATGAAGCTGACATTGAGCTACTTAAAGTAGCTATAATAAGGAAATTGATGAAAAGAAATAGATAGTCAACTGGGCTCCCAAATAATATTAACTTTTGTATGATTTGGCATTCTATATGTGAGCATACTGACCCTCTAATTACAGATTGATGTCACAATTAAGTTTTGATTAGAAGTAGAAATTCCTCTATATTGTTTTGCTTGAATTGATGATGACTGTATAACAGAAGTCAGAAAGTGCAATTACTGCTCTTATATTGCACAAGTTGCACAAGAGTTGGCAGAACTACTACTCTTTTTAGTACTTGCTGTTGATTCTGCTATTCGGGAGGCTGTACCAATGGCTAGTTACATTTTGTCTTCATTTTGTTAACCAACTGATGATTTTCTCCTTTCCTTTCCCTTATTGACCTTTGTAAAATGTTAATGCATGCATTTTTCTTAATTGAAGTAGTGTATAGAAGATTATCCTTCGCCTCTTCACATGTATATATTCAGAGGAAAATAGTATCTGAAAGAACCTTTGCAGCTTCTAAAGTAGACCATCATTGGAGGTGCATAAGTTCATTTTTATTCATCTTTTTGAAGCGAAGATGGGTATGTAAATATTTTCTTGCTTAATAATCTAGTTTAGATTTTTCGTATATATTGGATTTCCAAGTTCTTGAGAAACACCTGTCTGCTGGGATAATGGAATTTGCTTCCAAAGGTGGAAAGAACTGAAAACTCTCTGAGAATGATACCAATTAATTGTGTTTTTTTGGGCACTTATGAGGCAATTGCTCCTGTGAGCTACATAAAAGATAACTTTCTCTGTTCTTGTAAACTTTGTATCCCATATGATGGCGGGATTTGATTTTAGGCTATTAGACAAAGTCGAGATTTTTTCGATTGAACTCAACTGACACTTTCACTTTAGTGTCCTTCAAATGCCAAATTAAAAAATAAAAAATAAAAAATTGGTAAATAAAAGATTGCTTGATGATGTATGTGTATATCTCATTCTTTTCAGCTTACCTCAGTAAGTGTTGAAATTCAGTTAATCAAAATCAGGGTCGATCATTAATTACCCATAAAAAATCTTTCTATGATTGATCACCGCTTGAATTCATAAACTCCATGAATTATAGTAGGAATTAATTCTGATGGAAATATGTTTCATACTTACGTGTGTCGGTTTAAGCCCTTTAAATCAGTTTGGCAGTTTTTCCAGATCGTCTACCTCCAATATGATATGAAAGAAGTAATTCAGTTTATTTTCTGTCTACCTAGTTTTATGTAACTTTCTTAGTTTTCCATTCTTAGTTTTATGTTTTTTTTTTTTTTCTTGGAAAGTGCTGATCAGCTAACAAATATTCTGATGAAACTTGTCTAAACCTTATCCAGTTTGAGTTTAGCTCAATTGGTGTGATGGGAAGGATTGAAATATTTAAAAATCATGGCAACTTTTCTCAATGATTTTTTTTTTTTTTTAACTAAGAAAATAAAGATTTTTATATTCAGTGTATTGCTTCTGATCTCTTACACAATGCATGCTATCATGAATATGTTTTGATTTTTTCTTGCTATTAGTAGCCTTTAATAATTAACTAGCCAAGTAATAATTTGTGAAATAGTAATTTGTATTAGAATAGTTAAACAATTAAAGGTTCTATCTACTATAAATTTGAGTTTTTAAATGAAGTTATAATTTCATTTTTTTTCACTAAAAATTTTCTTTATAAAAAAGAAAAAGAAAAAAAACTATACCTTGGCCAGGAAAAAAAATAAAATACTTATACAGAAATTAATGGACTACAATATAATAGTTTTATTTCTTTTATTTTCTCTAAACTTTATCTGTTCATTTACTTATATCTTTAAAAGAAAAAAAAAAATTTCAATGTGTTCTAACTTTTTTTCTATAAATTATTCTACATTTGTGCTTACTCAATTCAGACTTGAATGGAATTGTGTTGTTTCCTTAGGTGTTTAATGGTTTTCTTTTGGTTGCTGCCATATTTGGGATCTATTTACCAAATGAAGATAGAAGTAAGAACTTTTCAGTGGGGTTTGGTCCTTAGATAGCTTTTTTGGTAATTAAAGGTTTTAAAACTCACTATTTAAAGGTAAAATTTTTGGGGATGAAAATTGTAAAAGAAAGATATCTGAAAACCAGATGATGATGATGAAGAATTAGGCAGGTGATACTGGTGTAGATAGGAGTATATGAAAGAAAGAAACATTAGGTAGACAACAGAGGAAAAAAAACCTTAAACCACATAAAAACAAATAGTTGGACATTGTACAACAATAACGTCAGATTCTCCGCATGTCGTCCATGTGTTTTGTAGTTTGGATCCTTTTGAGATTTCAGTTAGTCAAACAAAGTAATTTCCAGCAAAGGATTTAGTTTTCTTTTTTCACTTTGTTTTCTTTCCACCTTCCACAAAGCAATAAATTTATTATTCCTCTTTTAAAGCTTTATAGGAAAGTAAAATAAATGTCTACAAGGGGTTTTGAAAGCTATAAATGCTATGGCAGAAAAAAGCTACTTATATTTTATCTATTTTTACTTTTTAATGGTAACCACAAAAAACTTGTGTTTGCTTTTAGTAAAATTGGATATGGAGCAAAATGTTACGGAAGTACAAGATTTTTCATAAATTCTTTCATATCATCACTTATTTAATTATATTATAGATTCGTTTAGTGTATCATATAAAATTATATAAATATATAATGTATCGAGTTATATACCTTTACAATTGTTATACCGTTATATTATCCTTTTTTTTTCTACTTTATAAATTCATACTGTCAGATATAAAATAAAAGAGAGTAAACAGTATAAGTATATATTATCTTATTACTGTCAAATACTGTATAAGAGCTAACTGAATAATCTTATACTATCATGTTATCCTTATATGATGCACCGAATAAGCCTTACATAAACTGCTAAATTGATACTAATTTGTTAAGAAATTATTATTATTATTATTATTTTTTGAGGTATAATGTGAAAGTTATCGGTGCACATATACCATAAAAAATTAGAGGAATTTGAGACTAACATAGTTTTATTTTTGGATAGGAAGGCAAAAGATTTTAATAGTAAGAGTTGTATGGCAAAATTTCCTTTTTCTAATGGAAGTTTATATATATCTTTTTGGGTAATAAGAAGTCTATTTTAATACGCAATTTTAAAATAATAACTCAATTAACTGTATTTTTGTCGTTTATATTTTACTATCATTACGTGAATAATAGAATAACGATATTTTTGTCGTTTAGGTTTCATATCATTAGGTAAATAATGAATTAACAATATTTTTTGTCGTTTGGTTCCACTATCATAAGGTTTATGTATTAATGACATCTCAAACGATATAGCGTCATAATATCGTTAAATTCTCTTGATGTCATGACTTTTTTTATTACCCTAAAATTTAAAAAAATAAAAAACAAAACAAGAATAATAAGAATAATTAAAAACGAAAGAATACTTTTCTTCCAAAACAAAAAAGAGGCGTATTATCTTGTCACTACACTAATTCTATTTATTTATTTAAAGATCAAGAGTTTGCACCAGTTACTGTATCTCGACTAATCATTTTTCCTATTCAATCTAAGGCAAGTTATTCACGTGGGAAATAAGGAATTTATGAGAATTTTATTCCTCATGACCTTCCTAATGAAATTTGAACCTAAACGATTAGTGAATGCAACACACATTTTTTACCACTAGACAAATCCCTTATCAATTTATGATTAAAAGCATTTTCAATCAAAATTTTTAATATGAGAATTATATGGAAGTTCTTACTTGGCTTAAATATAATTTTATAATTTTTTTTTTTTTAATCCTTGAGTATATGTGTTGAGTTAGCAAAAATATTTATTTAACACTTCTTGATCATCATCTTGTTGGGAATTATACGAAAATTCACTTTCAATCTTTAATGAGTTATAGTAAAAATAACAAAGGTTAATAACCAAAAATATAAGTAGAAGATAAGAGAAATAAATATCAACAACACAAGATACAACGTAGTTCAATCTCTTGCCTATATCCACGGCTAAGAAAAGAATTCACTAATCCAAGAAAGATTACATAAAAAGAGTACACTCTACACATAGTGTTCTCACTCACTTAGCCCACATCTCGACAAATCTCTCTTATACCCTTAGCGTGGCTCCCACAAATATTAGATCTATCTCTTTCTCATACCTACAACTTTCACAAGCCTACATATTTATACTACATAATACTTGGTCAACAAGCAATTTTTTTTTTCACTTTATGGAAACCCTGTAATTATCTAATTAGACTTACTTACCTACCAAGATAAATCTAATTTAGAAATCCCATCAATTTCTAATTAGTCATTTCTTGTTTAGTAAGAATAAACTAATTAGGAAACAACCAAATAAGGATTTGGGTCAAACTCCTACATATCTTCCCTTCCACTATTCCCTCTCATGCATAATTTATTTCACCCTTATCACACTTTTCTCTTTCATGCAATTTTCTTTTTTGTTCAAAGGAGTTTCATCAGGGTCTATGAGTTACATCTTTTCATAATTTTTTTCATCTAGGTGAATATGAGATTCGTCCCAAGGTTCATCCTTAAGCCCTAATGTATTTGCTTTAGTCATGAATGAATTTACTTTAGCTACTCCATGGTGCATTCTGTTTGTTGATGATATCGTGCTTGTAAACAAAACTAAGAAGATTTAAATTCTAAACTATGGAGGAATGTGTTAGAATCTCAAGGTCTTAGGTTGAGTCAGACGAAAACTAAGTATATGGAGTGCGATTTCAGTGACGCTAGTTTGGCTCGACTGAAATAACTTTAGATTGTCAGGCAATTCTTACAAAGGTGTTAAAGTAGTTAGGTTCATTTATACAAAAAAGATGGTGCAATTGAGCATGATGTGAACCAGAGGATCAAGACAGAGTGGGTGAAGTGACAGAGTGCTTCGGGAGTTTTATGTGATCCTAAAATCCTAAATAGCTTAAAAGAAAAATTCTATAGGATGACAATGAGACTGACTATGTTGTATTGTTCCGAATGTTGGGCAGTTGAAAAACAACACTCACATAAGATGGAAGTAGCCAAAATGTGAATGTTGAGATAGATGACTGGACATACAAGAAATGATATAATACAAAATGAGGAGATTCGTAAGAAGGTGAAGGTAGTACTTATTGAAGAGAAAATGAAAGAGAATTGTTTACGTTGGTTTGGATATATCCAACGTTGACCAATGGATGCCATAGTTAGGAAATGTGACCTGGTGCTGATGGAAGGTGTTAGACGTTGTAGAATGAGACTAAAACTTACATGAGGTAGTCATTGATAAGGATATGACTATTCTAGGCATTACTAAAAATAATATCTTAGATCGAAGTAAATAGAGAAAAAAAATTTATATAGCCGACCATAACTAGTTTAGAATTTAAGTCTTAGTTTAGTTGAGTTGTATAAGATCAATAAATTTTATCAGTTGAATCAATTGACACAAATATTTTAAAAAAAAAGAAACAAAATTAATCTAATTTATTTAATAGAATAAGAATTTGACTAAATTGATAATATTTTTTTTCATATTTTCTAAGAGAGAGTATTGATAAAAAGAGAAGTGAGAAATGAGTGAGTGGGAATGAGATTGAATAAATAGTTTTAAAATGAGATTGATAAAAAAAAAACCTACTTAGACATGAATATAATTTTCTTTTACAAACTCAGGAAAATTGTGGCATACAAAAAAAGCTCATCGAACGCAAACGCTTTAAAAGTTAAAGATAAAAAAAATTAAAAAATTTACTTTCAGAACAAAATCTACAAAAATGTTATCTTTTAGGTTGTAATTTGAAAAAAATGTGTACTTGCTTTTGTCTTTTTCTTTCAGAATCGAAATAGGGAAGTAACCGCTCCTCGAGAACACGCATACACCTCAGCCAAAGTCGTCATCTTTCTCTGTGGCGTTCATATATTTTCCCCAATTCATCTCATTTTCTCGTGGCAATTAAATACTTTTTGAGCTTTCACCTCCATTGTAGCTCCCAGGTCAATCTTCGTTCTGCCTTCCCTCTCTTTCTTTATAGCTTCCTTATTCTTTCATTTGCTGTTTGATTTTATGGGTTGAATGTTTTTGAATTTTTCTCGTTGGAAAATCAAACCCCATTATCATAGAAATCGTTTTCCTCGAGACCCAATTGATTTTCATGGTGTTTCACTCAGTTTCTCAAGCCGAAACACCAACAATTGCCGTTTCGAAATCATCCATGGCAACTTCATCTGCTAAGACTCGGTCACTTCACAACTTACCACCCTCCAACTTGAACTGGTCCAGAAACCAGTCCAACAACCATCGCTTCCGCAGAGTACCTGATCCTACCCATTTAACACCTACCCGTTACTCGGAATACCGAGAGGTTTCCCCTCTGAAGAATGATCAACACCGGCGGTCTCATCAGTCTGTGGTGCCACCTGTTTCACGGATGACGAACAAACAACACCGGTCTCATCAGTCTATGGCGCCACCTGTTTCACCGATGACGAACAAACAACACCGGTCTCATCAGTCTATGGCGCCACCTGTTTCACGGCTGACGAACGATCAACAACGGTCCCATCAGTCGATGGCGCCACCTGTTTCACGGCTGACGAACGATCAGCACCGGTCTCATCAGTCGGTGGTGCCACCTGTTTCACGGCTGACGAACGATCAACACCGGTCTCATCAGTCGGTGGTGCCACCTGTCTCACGGATGAAGAACGATCACATGCAGTGTAAAAAACGTGGTGATTCAGTTCTAAGCTCAGAGCTTCGCTATGCTTCCTCATCTTCTGTGAAGAATGCCAGCCGAATCATCAGATTTTCCTGCTCAACTGGGAGTTCTTCAGTGTCGAAGGAGGCTTCTGAGCACAAGGATCGTAGTGGTCCGTCGTGTGAAGGTGGAAAGAGTAGTGGTCTGTCCATCTGGGATAAGCCGCCGAAGAAAAGGATGGCTGCTTTAGCTTTGGCTGAATGGTCGAAAGAGAAACCGGCAGAAACTGACTGTGCGGTTGTGAAACAGGAGGGGAAGTCGAAGAAAATCTGTATACGTATAAAGTCGAAAAGCAAAGCGTCTCCCTCAGATGATAAGGATAAGGGTTCCAGGGACAAAAAGCCATCTGCCGAGGTGGTTGAAGAACCTGAGCCGGCGCCCAAGACATGGAATCTGAGGCCAAGGCGGCCACTGACTAAGCCTCCAAAGGGAAATGGAGGAGCACAGAAAACTGTGGGACAGCCAGTGCAGGAAACCAAACCACACTGGCAGAATCGGCCTGAATTGGCCCGGTCCCGGGGTCCAACCGACGCAGTCAAAGTCCCCGATAAAAAGAAAAAGAAGACGACATTCTCAGTGGCACTTTCAAAGCAAGAGATTCAAGAGGACTTCTTGGCCATGACTGGTTCAAAGCCACCAAGGAGGCCAAAAAAGAGAGCCAAGAATGTGGAGAAAGAACTGGAAGTATTGTTCATTTCGATTTAGAACTTTGACATACAATTATTTTTTGTTCTTGTAGCTAATGTAGTGCTTATGATGTTTTTACAGGGTGTATTTCCAGGTATGTGGTTGAGGCCTGTGACAACTGCTGCTGCTTATGGAGTCCCTGACCCTCCTCTTAAGGTGCTAATTTAATCTCATTTTAAGTTCCTCTTTGGAGTCGTTTAATTGTCTGTTTGTCTCCCAGAAGATGAAAAATTTGAATATAGCGTCAATTTTATCAAATGATTGTTGACTTCTAGACTGAAGGAAACAATTTTGTTTGGTTACACGCAACACTTCCCCCTTCCGGAACTCAAATACATGAGAAAAAAACTGTTTTGAGACTGAAGTTATTTATTTATTTATTTACTTTTTGCCTTCTCTTTGGAATATATAATTGTGTGTACAGTTTTTTGCTTGTTCTTCTTAAAATTTCGATTTCATTATTAGTTTATGCTGTTTGCAGGCTTGACAAGGCTGTTACTGGTTGTGCAAGTCACAGGACTTAGAATGTTGGAGTTTTGACATCTTCTAACTGTGGAAATTTTTGAAATTGTAGAAAAGGTACTATATTACACCAACAAACCATATGAAGATGAAAGGATAAGAAATGTATCATGTTTTGTGCCTTTTATCTATGGTTGTGGCACTCAATATATTGTAGGAAGAGTTATAACAATCTAGTGGTTATAACTTATAAGTTATAAGTAGTCAAGATGTACATGGGAGTTATCTTTTTCAGTTGGTTGAACAAAGAACTTTGATAATAGTAATATTTTATATTTCCAGTTTCCTTAATATGATTATCATTGTACAGCTTACTCACATGCTAGCTTATAAGTATGGTTTACTTCTTATTTTGAGTACAAGAGAGTTCATTTGGACTTAGAAGGTCAAGGTACAACCTTGTGATGGATTCCCTATTTGTTTCCAGGTTATGCTATCTATATAGTTGAATACATGCAATAGCTAAATTGGAATGGACATGTGGAGGGGAAGATAAAATAAAATTTGCTAGTAGATAGTATACACAATTCTGAGAGAGAGACATGGATCATTTTTAATCTACATTGGTGCAGTCTTAATAAGTTTTCATAAATATTTAACAATTTATGAATTGGAGAGTCTTATGGAATATTACTTTTTAGTTTCTTGAGATTATATAGTTGAAAGTTGAAACATACAATAAACCCTTGAAGATTGGGTGGTTGTAGGACGGGGAATTGAATTTACATATCTTCATGATCTAACATGGAAATAGGGAAAGGGAGGAAATCTGGGAGGGACAGAGAGAGAGAGGGGTTGGTGGGTATCTTCTGTGATCGTTGATTACATGAATGCTATTACATCTACAGATTTGTTCCTTTTTATGTTCTTACTGGAATAATACGAGGCTGCAAATAATGCCATGCACAAAGCAGTTTCTGGATGTTTGGAATGTGAACGTGAATATACATGACAAACTGTTCCTTCTTATTACGTTTTAGTAACGAATTATTAGGTGCAGATTCTCTCTCTATATCATTTTTTACGGCAGTCAATGCTAAGTTCTTTTAGATTCCACAACAATTCCCTTTACCTTTCTTCTTCATGAGCGCGTGGATGCACGCACACCATGCACGTTAGTGGTTTCATGCAACATATAAAATCAGAACAATTTTCCATGTTACTCCTTTTCTAATTGAAATTCATTGGTGTAGGTTTTGTTAAAAATGTTGTTATACTTATAAAAGAAATGTTGTATCTCTTAAATACAGACAGCTGTTGTCGAATAATTTTTGAAAATTTCCTTAATGTTTTTGATCACATATGCTTGTCTGCACAGACACATTATTCAATTTTCATATCTTCCTTTGTGCAAGTGAAAGAAATAAAGGATTTTCGTTTGTATATTACCCTTTTAGTAGATTCTGCTCGGGATCATGTTAAATGCTTGTCGATTGTGTGTTCTTTGTATTATTTTTTCCCCTAGAAGGAATGTTCATGACCACGCCTGAGCAAATTAGCTATTCTGGAGTTCTGGATGGCATAAGAGTATTTAAATGACAATTCCTTCTGCAAGTTGAACATCATCTTTCTGCAAATTTTCTCCTAGTTAATGGGACTGTCGGGTGTTATTTCATAAAAAATGTTCTCTATGTGGAAGCTCATGTCCTTCAAGATGGAAGGTGGCTTCCTTCTCATATCAGCAAGCACATAATCAAATTTGGTTTTAGTTTTACTTGTGATACATTAATGTCCTTTGTTAATGTCTTCTTCTTCCTTGTGCTAAAAATGTCTAATACTGTCATTTCCTGGGGAGCAATTGGGTTATATTGGCTAATTGATGTACCAAAGAGCTCTATAACTCTAAATGTTAAATCTACTTCAATTTTTCTTTTGTCAATTTTTAAATATAACTCCACCTTTCAATTCGAAGTATCAGTTCATATAAAATAATAATCCAACCTAATATGCTTGTTGTAGTACGGGGATACTCTCGCGATCTCACACATAAATAAGCACATAATCAATACTGTAAAAAGAATTCCTGTGGCAGTTTGACATACCAATCAGGTTTATGTAATCCTAATGTGCAATATTTTTTACTTCAAGTAGCTGTTAAGTTATAAGAAATCCAAATTTACAGCTTGATATGCCTTTGGTTTGTTGGAACTGTATTTAATGTCTTACAATTTCAATGGTACTTAAATATATCACAGGCTGAACCAGCATAGAAATGATTGTCATTGAACCCTAGTTCACTGCTACCTCATTTCCTTTTTCCTTTTTGGTTATTTTTTTGTTAGTGGAAATCTGACTGCTACATAAGTTTGGTGCAAGATGCACTAAGGATATATAAGTTTGTCACTAGGCTTAGTTTCACATCAATGCTGGACATTCTTCTGCTTGGAGGTTCGAATTAGTTGAAATGCTAAAATTCAACAAGTTTTGAATTAGCTGAAAACATATGAATAAGAAAGGAGAAACAAACTGGATACATGTGGTTTCTGGGCAGTACATTTTCTATATCATTATTCTGGGTTCAGGAGCATTGTTGTTTTTGTTTTTATTCTGCAGTTGATCAGGTTCAGTCTAATGACCAGAGATGTTCTGAACTTTTTTTTTATTGTACTATACAGAAAGTAGAGGAGAGTAACTGCCACAGAAGAGTGGAGCTATTCTAGCTCATAGGATGTTGCAAAACAATGAATGCTCATGCGCTGAAATGTTCATATTTTGAACTCACAGGCTATTGTGACATGGTGCGAATTAATGTGCTTGCATAGTCTCTGGGTTCATCTTGTCTAAATTCCAGTCAAGAATTTATAAAGTGTATCGAGTTTGTCTCTTCTTTTCAATGTTGGATACATGTTAAGTATGAAGCTCAAATTTCGTATTGCAGGTCTCGCTGACCAAGATGAGAAAGACAATGCATTTCTTCTGGCTACCTTACAATTGTGAATGGTAATGTTTTATTGTTTGACATGTGGCAACACCGGGTTAACTTGGCATTTTTGGTATACAGAAATTTGGCAACCGGTGTATGGTCCATATTTGTCTCTGTCTATCATGTCTTGCATATTTTTTGTCTCTTGTGGCATTTCTGATTATAGTTATGGAAATATATTTCAAAAATGGTTTTTCTTGACGAGTGAGTATGGCAGTTACTAAGGTTATATTTTGAGAAACTTTTTTGCATTTATTGCAATGGTTGGTCTTGATTTTGGTGATACACAATTAATGAGTCTATTTTTGGAGTATTTTAAATGCCAACAACCAAGTCTTTTTTGTAGATTAGCATATCCTCAGGGTACCATTTCTGGAAATATTGTTATCCAAAAATTATTTTATTGGGAAGACATCATAGAAAATGTGTCGTTCTTAACTTGTATGGACAATTATTATATATTTTTGATTGACATCTTGAGAATTTGTTTGCTTGTAGCAGATGCTTTGACTTGCTATGGCTTGATAGTTTGTCACTTATGTCTTATTTGTTTTTGCTACTGCTAGATAGTTTTGTGAGTTATTTCTACTTTTAGATATGGTCAATAAGGAAACTATTTCACAAAAATAATGGTATTTTATCGTTCCATATTCTATGCAGTAGCTAGTCTTGTTAGAGTCAATTCTGTCATCTATAATTAATTAATGAAAAATCCATGTGTCTATTATAATGAAAAATGCCCTGTTTTAATCTCTGTAGTTTTACCCATATGTATTCCCTTCAAATGTATGTGTATATCTTTAGCCATAACAAGAAAAAATATTGGGAGAAATAATTTTTACTTTCGTTTGATTTTCTCTTGCATGAGAGGAAGGAAAAAGATGAAGAATAACTGTCATGAGGTTAATTCCATTTGATGGATTACTCTGTTGCATTACCCTGGTTCTACACTAAAATTGCAATGATAATCACAAAGTCGATTTCAGAAGAGGGCCTACGGCTATAAATAGTGGAAGAAGTGACGCCTCAACTAGGTCATGGTATGGGCAGGTATGAGGGAGTGAAACTTTGCATTTTCTTTTTCATTGTTGTTTTATTGAGATTGCCTCATGAAATTTCTTATTGCAGTACATTGCAACTACTAGAAAATTGTTATTTTACGTATATTTTGTACAATTTTTCTTAAGTATCATGGTCATGTTTTGTCGTATCAAAAGATTGAAGTCTTTGCAGAGTTTCTACTTGTTTTCTGTTATTTAGATTAGTAATATTTAGAACTTCTGATTGTGATTACATTATTTCACCATTGATCTTTCATTATCCTAGTTTTTGAATGGGACATATGTAGATATGTAATGTACATGATCGCTCACATGACTTACTAAAGTAAAACTACACGTTAGCTTTATTGGTAATATTCAAGTGTATGTATGCATTGTTTCACCATTAATCTTTCATTGTCCTAGTTTTTGAATAGGACATATGTAGAAATGTAATGTACATGATCGCTCACCTGACTAAAGTAAAGTAAAACTACACATTAACTTCATTGCTAATATTCAAGTGTATATTTGCATTGTTTTACCATTAATCTTTCATTATCCTAGTTTTTGAATGGGACATATGAAGATATGTAATGCACATGATCGCACACTTGACTTACTAAAGTAAAACTACACATTAGCCTTATTGCTAATATTCAAGTGTATGTTTACATAAAGATATGAATTATGAAGTTAATGAATTTACAGTTTTACCTTGTCTATATAAGATATGAAAGGCCAGTAAGTCTCCTAAGACCAGTGCTCAGTGCTTGAAAACATTATCTCCATAAACAATAATAAGGAGTCAGCATTTGGTATTCAAGTGTATGTTTGATTACTGAAGATTATGCCTTTTCAAGCATTAGATAAGAATTTCTGTAACACGTATGTTTGCTTAGTTGGATTATTTTGGTACTTTTACTCCCCCTTCCCTTTAGACTTCAGTCTTACAACTCCATGTCCTTACACATTTATTCTTGTTAGGGATCACCACATGAAATCAGTTTCGGAAATGCATATTTTGTTGAAAACTTGCCAAGGAACAAGTTCCGTTCTCTTTCAATTTTTGACATATACTCCAACCTGACTCAGCAACTTTTGAAGCCCAGAATTATTTTTATCAAAATTGTACATCTGCTTTCTCCTTCGACCTTAATATTTTGTTATTAACCAGCTCACCCACCTCAACTAGGAGCTGTCTTCAAGATCTGGATACTGGAATTATTTTGGGGTCAGATCAACTAAATACAGTTATAACATCAATATTTATACATGTCTGATATTGCTCCTTTCAGTGCAATCTCCCTCTCCCTCTCCCGCTCCCTCTCTCCCCCTCCCTCTGTGTGTATCTGTGAAACAAGAAGATAAAATTCTGAGCCATTATGGCTAAACAATGAGACTCATTTTTGTAGCTCAATGTGTGAAATACACTTTCCATATTATACTAACCGATTCTCAGACTTCTGTATGGTGGGAGCATACATCTGTCTGGTGTCTTCTAATGCTGAAATTTTCTATCTTCCATATCAACTACATGATAGGGTAAAGCCCTCAATCTAGAACTTCCTTTTTAGCCCTCTATGCAGTTATGTTAGATTTAACTATTTTGAAGACTTCAACTTCTTGGCCATGGATTATTTATTTATTTTTTTCATCTGAGACACGTCATCAAAAAAGGAGTAATCATCGGAAAATATTAAAATGTCTTCTTTTGTTTTTTTTCCATTATTTTCTTTCTTTCTTTATTAATTTTACCTCACAAAATGCAAAAGTAAACTTTTTATATCTATTAAATTTCTACATTTGTAAAGTTTAAAATGTGAATCGGTAGACTGATTGAATAACAAACATGGGTCACAAGGACACTCTTGAGTGGTAAAATTAAACCAGTTGTATGCTTTGACAAAAACTCTGGGGAAAACTTTGTTTGTTTCCCAGTAACTAGACTGAGTTAGTTGAGTTAGTGGACCTACCCATTGAATCCGCACAAGTTAGTAGACCCACCCAAATATTAGTGGAGTGAGTCTATCTAGCATTTTCTTTGAGTCTACATGAATTTTTTTTTTTTTTTTTTTTCCTTTTAATGCTGAACTATACAGTACTCCATTGTAAAAGTAGGGTATTTTATTACCAACTACAAATTAGCTACGTGTCCACATGAACTACAATAATAGTTGTTGCAACTGGCAAAGAAATCTTAGTATTTACGTTTTGTACACAGTTTTATTGGATGTGAAAAACGGATCAATTGAAAAACATTTTCAAAGGGTTTGAACGCTAAGAAAACCCAAGTTAAGGCTAAAAAAAATTTGAATTAAAGATAAAGACAAATCTGAATGAGTTCTAATTTGGTTCAATTTATTTAATGTCAACTCAATCTAAATCCTAACAAAATTTAGTTTTATTCAACAAGATAATGCAAAATATATACCAACTTTCAACTGAATTTCAATTCAAAAACAAGGTGAAATTAGAAAAACTCCAATCAAGCAATTTCTAATACAAATCCCAATCTTATGAAATTGAAGTTCAAATTAAACTGAGAAAACACATGCCTCTTGTTAGATACCTCCTCACGTGCAAATAGAAAAATCAATTTTCTGCTTGAATCACCCTTTAAAAGTTTAAAAGAAAGAAAGATGATAGTGCTGGGAATGTTTTCTATCCAGTGCAGCTAAAATACCAAATGTTGGTTATTTCTTTTTTGATATTTGCCTTTTTTGGTTTTTTTACCTTGAAGTTCTTTACCTATTTGTCATTCCTGGAAGAATTTGGCACGAATACAATGCCCAATCAATAAATTCCATACCTTCTTTATGGGTTAATTGCTGTGTGTATATTCTATAGACATGACAGGACTTGTTGGCAGAAGGTCTTACAGTCTCAAATATAAGAAGGATTGCAGAGCGTTAGAGGCAAAATCGAATTTCGCAAGTCCCCCTATTACTCTGGTTATTGCGTATTTAGATTTTCACCTCTTCTCACCTATACTTGATTTCCACTTTCACTTGGATTGTTGACGAGTTGGGTTCTTTCACTCAGTCTCGCTGTATCTAGGACAACAGACCCAACTTCAACTGCATAAGAAAACCAGATCTGCAGGTCTGAAATTTTTCTTCGGATTTTCTCTCTACACATAAGTCAAAGTCTTTTCCTATGCATCTCTGCTTTGTTATTCTCAAGATGATGGGGTCGAAATATAATTATTCTATTTTTCAATAATTTAGGTAACATGTTAAAAGAAATGGATGGTTGTGATTCAATCAAAATAAATTTACGGTGTATATAACAGTCACATTAGCTTGGATATTTAAAACCATACAAAACAAATAGGTATTATATAATCCTCCTTTATTTATTTACTATATGAGTATTATTTGTTTTAATTATGTTTTCGGGATTTAATTTTTTTTTTTCCTAGTTAGGGTTTTTAATGAAGTCAAGTCTATTAAATCGAGAAGGGATTAAATAGAATTTGTTGATGTTGCCCAAAAATATCTATTAAATTTGAGAATCAGGTAATAATTGAAGCTTATATCCGGGTTATGAGAAGGAAATTCTTTGTTTTAGAAATGAGAATTATGATTTTGAATTTGAGATTCAACAAATAAAATTCATTTATTGATTGGGTTGATATTTTATTCGATTTTTTCTCCCTTGCATTGTTATTTCATTTATTAATCCTCATTGAAAAATATATTGTCAGCTTATTTTTTGTGGTCTCTGTCTCAAAATATGATTTGATTAAAGATCAAATTAAAAGAGATGATTGAATTCTAGATGACTTAATTAGAAAAGAAATTCAATATAAAAAACTCCATTAAAAAGAACACTCTAGAATTAAATTTAAAAAATAATATAGTTGTAAAGAACCTAAATAATAATTAAGTTTTGTTCAGTGGTTCAAAACTCGTGACAAATTAAAGCATCTATTGGATCTAAATCTTCTGTTCTATTTTAAATTTAAGATGTAATTTTTTATTTTTTATAATTAGATACATTTTTAAGATGGAAGGGAGAGCATGAAATTTGTTTTTATTTAGCATTGCTGAATATATAAGATGTCTAGGCTGCCATACTAGCTACTCTAAGGGCTAGTTTAGTCTGGTGTTTGAAAATCGATATTTTGGATAATTGATTTTGTTAGTATAATTTATTTTGTATTTGGTTAGTTATAAAAAACAAAAAAAGATTTTGAATCATAAGAATATTCAAAAAAATAAAATAAAATATATATATATAAAAACTTTATTTTGTATTTTACTAGAAATGTGTTATGAAAAACTTATACATAAGCAGCTTCTAAAAAATAAATTAAAATCATGATGGGCCTTTAAACAAAAGTGATTTTGTTTTAATTAAATATGCAATTATACAAATTGGACGTAATTTTCAATTCCAAATGCTAAAATTGCTTTAGTTTCAAACATAAAATCAAACTTGCCCTAAGGTGAATTTCAGTATTGTTTGCTCAACTTGCTTCCCATCTCTTCATCCCCTTATTAACATTTCTTTAATAAGGGGTTTGGTTCCGGTTATTAAATTTAGGCGTAGCATAAGTTGTCTAAAAATAAATTTTTAGACAATTCATTTCCCGTTAATAATTATACAAGTATTTGAGTATGTCACAATTTATTCAAGAAATTAAAATAATTTACATGAGAATGGCAATAGAAATTTGCCTTTTATTTTTCATAACAAAAATCAGTATACAACTTAACTCAACTTAACTAAAAAAAGCCTTAAAATCCCAAACTAGTTAGGGTCGGCTATATGAATCCTTTTTCTTCATTCGCATCGATCCAAGACAAGATTTTCATTAATTCCTAGCACAGCTATATCTTTCTTGATGACTGCCCCCCATGTAAGTTTCGGTCTCCCCTTCCCCCGTCTAACACCTAGCACCTGGACCAATTCGCCTTGCTTAGCTACTACATCTATTGGCCAACGTTGGATGTGTCCAAACCAACGTGGACGATTCTCCCTCATTTTCTCCTCAATAGGTGCTACTTCCACCTTCTTACGAATCTCCTCATTCCTTATTCTATCCTTTCTTGTATGTCCTGTCATCCATCTCAACATTTTTATTTCGGCTACTCCCATCTTATGCGAATGTTGCTTCTTAACTGCCCAATATTATGTACCATACAGCATAGCTGGTCTCACTGTCGACTTATAAAATTTTCCTTTCAATTTATTCGGGATTTTAGGATCATATAAAACTCCTGAAGCACTACGCCACTTCACCCACCCTGCCTTAATCCTATGGTTTACATCATGCTCAATTGCACCATCTTTTTGTATAAATGACCCTAAATACTTAAACACATCCTTTGTAGGGATTGTTTGACCGTCTAAAATTATATCATTCGGGCTTCCTCTAGTTTCACTGAAATTGCACTCCATATATTCAGTTTTTGTCCGACTCAATCTAAGGCCTTTAGATTCTAACGCGTTCCTCCACATTCCTAGTTTAGAATTTAAACCTTCCCTAGTTTCGTCTACCAACACGATATCATCGGCAAACAACATGCACCATGGAGCCCTATCTTGAATATTATAGGTAAGTTCATCCATGACTAAAGCAAATAGGTAAGGACTTAAGGATGAACCTTGGTGAACACCTATCGTGATCGGGAACTCTCCAGTCATACCATCTACAGTCCGCACCCTAGTCATTACTCCCTCATACATATCTTTAATAACTTCTACATATTTAGTTGGGACCTTTTTCTTCTCGAGTACCACCACAAGACTTGTCTTGGCACCTTATCATACGCTTTTTCTAAATCAATAAAGACTATGTGAAGATCCTTTTTCTTTTCTCTATATTTCTCCATTAATCTCCTAAGTAGAAAAATAGCCTCCATTGTAGATCTTCCTGGCATAAAGCCAAATTGATTCTCAGAAACTAAAGTCTCATTCCTAAGCCTACGCTCAATCACTCTCTCCCACAGTTTCATTGTATGGCTAATAAGTTTTATACCTCGATAATTATACATAATAGAATGTAATGTTTTTTAAAATCAAACCAAAAAAAGATTGATTTTAATATAATTATGCCTACAATAATTATATTAATTTTAGGCTTAAGTACACTTTTAGTCCTTTTAGTTTAATTTTGAGTTCAATTTAGTCCCTTGAGTTTAAAATGAGACAATTGGGTCTCTACCAAATTCAAATAAACACCCAAAAATCTAATGTGGATACATTTTAACTGACAAAAATCTTACTTGGACAAACAATGTCTAAATTGGTAACAATTTTCTTTGCCCTCTCTCTCTCCCAGTCCCAAAACAACCTTGTTCTGTTCCCTCTGCCATCTCTTCCAAAACTTTTCCCTCCTAATTCCTTGGTCTCCCCTTAAATCCTAACTCAAAACTCCCATTTTATGTAGCCTTTGTTAGGGTTTTTGATTCTTAATGGTAGAGTTTATAGTTGAATTGTGCCTTTTTTCTTTTGCTCTTGTTCTCGAGTAACCACGCGAAGCAAGGGCGAAATAGGAGAAGCAGAAGAAGACAATATCAGGATTAGAAGATCCTTAATACATATTGTCCTTGAAATCAATGTTATTGTTAATTATAAAATCATTTTTTCTTAACTTTTTATATTTGGAATCTATCCTAATTTTTTCCTTCAAATCTTTCTAGCTTTTGTGCTATTTTTTATATGCAATCTAAAATTATTATCAGTCTATTTTGTGTAGGTCATGGGTCCTAGTCCTGGGTCATGGGTTCTAGTCCTGGGTGCTAGGTGTTGGGTACTGGTCTTGAGTCCATGCATTATGCTAATAGTCTGTATAAGCTACTTTTTGCATGAAAAAGGTGATGATGATGATGGTAGGTTCAATTTGTATCTGCATCATGGGGCTCATTTTTATCAAGAGTATGAAGATTTTGCGATGCAATATGTGGATGGTGCTGTTGAGGTATTTGTTTGCCTTGTAGATTATTGGTCTTATTATACAGTATTGAGCATGGTTGAAAAATTTCTTTGTTACAATAATTTTAAGAGTTTAAAGTGAAAAGCTTTAGGCATGTCATTGACACATAGTTTGATAGAATTTGAAAGTGACAAGGATGCCATGGAAATGGTTAATGCTATCATGTTGTGGGGTAATAAGGTTGCTAAAATGTATGTTGAGCATGTAGTTAACACTGTTGTTGTAGTAAAACTTGCTCCTCATGTTCCAGTTGATAACTTAATTGAGGAGGAGAATACCTGTGCTGAGGAGGAGAATACTTAGGAATATGACAGTGCTGAGGAGGAGAATACTCAAGGAGAGAAAGGTGCTGATAATGATAGTGAGGAGTTTACTGATGACTCTAGCCACAATGTGAGTGCTTGTAGTTTAGAAGATAGTGATGGAGAAAGGAATGATGATTGCTTTGAAGAAAACATAGATAAAGATGTTGAGGGTTAGGAAAATTAGGAAGTTCTAAAAGTAGAAAACCAACTACAAAAAGGAGTTATAAAAGAAGGAAAAAACAAAAGGGTGAGACATCACAACTTGCTACACAACAACATGATCTAGAAGATGAATACAATAGCGACGACTTGGTGTCCCCTCCCCTCCCGAATCTGACATTAAAGATGAAAGTGCAGAGAGAAGAGTTAATAGATATAAAATAGAAGAAATGAGTAAAGACTATGTATGGAGTGTAGGAACTGAGTTTACCAATTTGGTAAAGTTCAAATATGCTATATTAGAGTGGTGTTTACTTAATGGAAGGAACTCGAAGTTTGTTAGAATGATAAGGTTAGAGGCAAGGTTGAATGTAGGGATGAGGACTGTTGTTGGGTGGTTTTATATAGTCAAGTGGGTGGGAAGGACACTTTTGTAGTCAACACTGTTGATGAAAACCATAATTGTAATAGGTCTTTCACTAACCATTTTACTAATGATAAGAAAGTGGTTGAAACAGTTATTGATATGGTGAAAGTGAACTAGAGGGTAAAGTTAGCTGAAATTAGGAATGGAGTGAAGGAAAAATACATTGTGGGAGTTTCAAGGACAATGGCTTACAAAGCTAGACTGAAGGCTATTGATTTGATTCAAGGTACCCACAGGTAGCAATATTCTAAACTTTGGAGCTATTGTGCTAAATTGAGAAAGGTAAGTCCTAGGACCACTAAGTTGAAGTTGTGGAGACCAAAACTTCATTTACAACCATACTTTGAGAGGATGTATGTCTGCTTTGAAGCTTGTAAAAGAGGATTTCTAGTTGGTTGTAAACCTATCATTAGTATTAATGTGTGCCATTTAAAGGGTGAATTTGGTAGTCAACTATTGGTTGCTATGACAGTAGATTTAAATGACCAGAGTTACCCTTTGGCATTTGCTGTAGTGGAGCGGGAGACAAAGGAAAATTAGACTTACTTCTTACAAACACTATTTAATGACATTGGAGATATGAAATTCAATAAATGTGTTATCATATCAGATCAACAGAAGGTAATTAAATATGATGCTTCATTTAGTGAATTTCATTTTACTTGAAAGTATCTTCATTAATTTTTCTTGTGTTCTTTATTGATTGGTGCTAGCACTTGATGAGTTACTGGAAGGTGTTGAGCATAGATTTTATTTGAAGTATCTGGTTTTCAATTTCAAGACCAAATTTGGTGCGTCCATTGAGTTGAGGAACCCAGTACATGTTACTGTAAAAGCTCCATACTTTCAATTGTGGGAGACGTATATGGTGGAATTGAAGAAGAAAAACTATACTTTTTATAACTGGCTGATGGAAAAGCCTATCAAATACTGGTGCAGACACAAGTTTAGCTTCTACCTAAAATGTGATTTGTTGATAAACAACATCACTAAGGCCTTCAACAAAACAATACTAGAGGCTACAGATAGGCCTATCATTAGCATGTTTAAATGGATAAGGGGATACCTAATGAAGAAGTTTAATGAGTTAAGGTAGAAAGCAGAAAGGTATAGATTTGAGATCATGCCAAAAGTTAAAAAAAGGTTAGACAAGGAAATCAATGACTCTAACATATGGATTCTTAAGTGGATTGGAGTTGCAAAATTTGAGGCAACTTTTTGTCCTCGAGAAGTTTGCTATGGACTTAGATAATTAGTCATATAATTGTAGGTATGGTTTAATTAGTTTGTTTCTTGCATTTTTTATATATTCATTCATCATAATTGACTTGAATTTTATTGTAGGTTTTGGGAGATGACTAGAATTCCTTGTAGACATGCAATTTGTTGCATGTGCTTCAAGGACTAAGAGCCTGAAGTGTGAAGTGTTCATCAATGACTACTACAAAAAACTGACCTATCAGGCTTGCTATGCACCACTCATAGACCCTATCAATAATGAAAACATGTGGCCAGCTGCCCAAGGAGATACAATTTAGCCTCCCAAACAGTTAAGACTTCCATGAAGACCTTAAAAGAAAGAGAAACATTATAGCTGATGAACAAGAAGAAACTAAAGATGATGGTTCCAATAGGTGGAAGAGAAAAAACACTTCACTAAAATGTGGAAGGTGCCACCAAGTTGGTCATAATAGGGGATCATGCAAGAACCCAGTAGTTGAAGAACAATAATCTGAAGCACAAGTAGTTGAATATGAGTCGGTCTCTGTTGTTCCTAATGTGGAAGTGGAGATTGAAACAAGAGTTGGAGGAAGAGGAAAGGGCACTACATCTGCAAGTGGAAGAGGAATGAGCACTACACCAAGGGGAAGAGGAAGCATTACATCATTCCATGAAAGTCAAGCATTAGTGAATGCCTCTAGAGGCAGTGGAATACTTATAGCTCCTTGATTTCCTATATTAGAATTTTTATTTTTTTGTGAAGTGCATGCTTCTTATTTATTGTACTTGACTTTTGTAGTTGGTTTATTGTTGAAAGTATAACTTGGTTATTGTACTGGACTTTTGTACTTGGCTTTTGTTGATATTATAACTTAGGTTATTGTACTTGACTTTGTGCTTGGTTTATTGTTAACAATATAACTTGGTCTTTATACTTACCAGTTGGTATTAATTTACTTTATAACTTGGCCTGCTGTTAGACTTGCTAGTTTAATATTTTTTTCTTAGTCTGCTATTGGACTTGCTAGTTTCAAATTTATTTCTTAGTCTGTTCTTGTCTTGGTGTTGCTGAGTAGACACCTATGCTGCTGCAGGTAGCAGGTAGCAGGCAACATGGTGCTGCTAAGCAGACACTCATGCTACTGGAGGCAATAGGCACCTTGTTATGCTACTGCTGCAGGCAGTATATAGCCAACTTGGTGGTGGTGTTGTTGCTGTAATAAGTATGCAAGCAATATGGTGCTGCTATTACTGCTGCTACAGTTGTAAGTAGCAGGCACCCTGTTGTGCTGCTGCTACAAGCAGCATGCAACCAACTTGGTAGTGGTGTTGCTGCAAGCATAATACAAGCAACATGGTGCTGCTGTTGCTGCAGGTAGCATACAAGCAACATGGTGTTGTTGACCAGACACCTATATTGTTATTGTTGTAGGTAGCAGGCACTTTGTTATGCTGTTGCTGTAGGCTGCATGCAACCAACTTGGTGTTGCTACTGCTGCAGGCAACGTGCAAGCAACATGGTGCTATTGAGCAGACACCTATGTTGTTGCTACTGTGGGCAGCATGCAACCAACTTGGTGTTGCTGAACAGGCACTCATGCTATTGCTGTAGGCAGCAGGCATCTTGTTATGTTGCTGTTGCAGATAGCATGCAACCAATATGGTAAGGCAAGAAACCAACTTGATGCTGCTGCTATACACTAAAATAACACAGACCACTACTTAAATATTATTTTATAACACAATATGGTAAGGCAAGAAACCAACTTGATGCTGCTGCTATACACTAAAATAACACAACCAAAAATAACAAGGATCATTACACTACTACACTTTTTATACAAACAAAATAGCACAAATCAATTTTATTCATCATTACATAACCTTACACAACTTAAATATTACATCATCCTCAAACTTACACCTAATAACAAGGATATTCACACTACTTATGAAACTTAGCCTATAAGCTTACATTGATATACAACAAACTAAACAAACTACTTATGAAACGTTAAATAACAAGAATTAAACATTGAAGAAAAGCCAATACAACGAACACAAATAGAAATGCAAGTAATTTTCTTCCACTATCTCAACTTTGCTTGAAATTGAAAAATCATTTTCCTCTATTGTTGTATCACATGTCTTCCCTTCTTATTGATTTTTAGGTCCATCCAAATGCAATAATTGCAACCAATATGAAATTCCCATAAATTTGTACATCCCAGTACCTTCTACCTGCATTGTGATCCGAGGCAGTACATAGCATAGCAGGCTCCCCATAGTGACAGAATTTTGGGCAATCATCCTCTTCAATGCAGCTACTAGTAGTACAAATAGTTACAAAAGACCCAGAAACACTTGAGTAAGAAGACCCACCCATCTCAAAGAATTCGTGATATAATCTTTGAAAACCCTAACATGCGTGTTTTAAGAAGGAGGAAATGGATGTAACTTTCAACAGGAACAAACAATATCACAGATAATAAGAAACCTTAACAATGGCTACACGAACTCATATTTAGGAATTAGGATTTGGAGAAAGATTGTAGAAGGGACGACGTCGTTTTGGGAATGAGAGAGAGAAGGCAAAGAAAACTGTTACCACATTGGACATCGTTTATCCAGGTAAGACTTACATCAGTTAAAATGTACTCACGTTAGATTTTTGGGTGTTTATTTAGACTGCAATTGACGTCAGGGATTTAATTGTAACATAAAACTTGGTTGGGATCCAATTGTCTTATTTTAAACAGGAAGGACTAAATTGAACTCAAAATTAAAATATAAGAACTAAAAGTATAATTAAACCTTAATTTTATATATTAAGAGCTTAGGAAAATGAAAATAATAATTTAAATTCATTTAATATAGTTAGTTACAACTACAAAATATTTATAAGTTAATTAGTGTGTTTTAGTCCTGTATAATATAATTTAGAATTTTTATCTATCTTTTTAACTAAATTTGAAGGCATACGAGTATGATCCACTCAAATATTGAAAACTCAATTCAATTTCATTTTTTAGATTAAAAATAAAAAAGCTATTCAATTCTAAAATTGGTTCGATTCTTTAAATTTTTTCAATTTTTACCAGTTTTTTATGATCCAACCACCAAATCAATCTGATCTTACATCCAAGTGATGCCTCAACTGGTCCAATCATCTAGGTCAATTTAATTTTTAAAAGCATTGATGCCTTACATTTCACTGAACCCTAAATCACAAGCATGTCATTCAATACAAGCACATCTACCACTACTTGAAAACTAATGTCCTCTAATCCAAACAAAAATACTAATTAGGGGACAAGTAATTAGTTTTCCTTGTATAGTGTTCTCCTGTCAAAATACCAAATACTCATGGAAATAACCCTATGTTACAATTCACTTCCTATGATATTTATGATAGAATTTAAATTTATACATATAATTTTCCTCATATCATGAGAAAGTAAAATGAAATAAATACAATTTTCACCAAAGTCACAACCCAATCACCAAAAAAAAAAAAAAAACATAAAAATCATTTGCTGATGACTTACAATTATTTAAAATTTGTTGCACCCATATATCAGTCTCTTCACTTGCATCCTTCATTCTGATATGGTCACAAGCCTTAGTAACCCTGAGTTACTGAAGCTTCAAGCATATCATGGCCAACAGTAATTAAAGTTCAACAAAAGATGGAGGCAAGAATATGAGATGTATGGTTGGTAGTTATGATCCAAAAGTATATTTTTTTAATTTTAGGTTTCAATAGACAATGGGCTTCTCGAGTCATGTGTGAAGATGTTCTAGTCTTTTGGCTATACATCATTTAGGTTGCTATTAAGAAAATAAATTAAAAAATAAAGGATAGTACAAAAAAAAAAATAAAAAATTAAAACTCATTTGAAAAGTAAAAAAAGGAAAAGAATAAGACTTTGGTATTTTGAATATAAACATAACTTTTTAATATTTTACCAAAATTATAAATCTTAGTGTTATTTTACTAGAATTCAATGGAGATGAGTGTAATTTCCTCATTTATATAAGCATCCCTAACAAAATATCAAATTCCATAATCTCAACATTTAAATCCAAAACAATATATATATAAATTTTAAGAGTTAAGTGCCTGTATCAAACATGGACACAAATCCAAGAGTTCTTTCTAAAATAAGAGTATTAGGCTTTTATTTAGATTATTTAGATATTGTATGAGTTGGGTTAAATAAGTAAGAATTTTTTTTAGGAGATCTGGCTTCGAACCAGGTTAGGAAGTTAAAGTCAGAATTCAACCAAAAAAGAAAAAAAAATTGATCTCAGACAAAAGGAACTATGCACGATTTTATCGTGAATCGCCTTCAATAAGGTATGGCATTTAGGGTGTAAAATAAATATAGAGAGAAAGAAATAATAGTAGCTTGGATTATTCCAAGATTATACCAGGATCTTAAATTTATAATAGAGCAATTACATAAGACTTGCTTATCTAAACAATGTGGGGCTTAACACCTAACATAACTTAATACTAAATATACTCTAACACTCCCCCTCAAGCTAGAATATATATATGCTCAAGCTTGTACAAGTATAATCCAAAGTATCAAAACTCTCAACACTCCCCTATAACAAAAAATTACATCAAGTTCACTTGACTCACTTTGTGCCTAAGAGAACGAGAACAAGAATGACACAAATAATATGTGCCTAAAAGAAAATGATAAGAACAACACGTGTCTCAAACAGAATTGTTGGTTCACAACCAACATAAAATGCCAAATTGGCAATAACTTTCGTCGAGAACTTCTCTGGTAGGAATCCAAGATAAGGCAACTCCAGAATCAGTGATAACGAGCAAGGAATGTTGAAAAGTCTTCAATCTCTTCAAAACTCTTCAATTTTGAAAGGGGGTTGTGTCAAAAGACTAAACAACCAACAAACATAAAGACGAACTTCTACAAAAACTTCAAAACTAACAGCATCAAAAAGCTTCAAAACTATTTAGGGATGCCGTTAAAGAGGAGAGGCAGCAGCCCCAAGATTAAACTTGGGTTTAGATCAAACCCACTTTGATACCATGTAAAATAAATATAGAGAGAAAGAAATAGTAGTAGCTTGATACTGTAGGAACTTATCATATTCAGTAGCTGATAATGAGACATTAAGAAGCTTGTCTTTAGATGGTGAAACTTCAAGTGAATTGGCTAACTGAACAATGTTAGCTGTAGGACTCGGATAACCAATCAGTTGGTAACACTTTTCTCTGATATGGCCCATCCTGTTACAATGAGTGCACTGGGAACGTTCACGACCGCGACCTCCTGGACCACGACCTTCGCGAGTACTAGAGTGAGAGATCAAAACTGAAGAATCAGGAGATGAATTCTTAACATGTGTTACTATCGGAGAGGAGATACGTAACTATCGAGCAAACACTTTTTCCATGAAAGGAATAGTAGGACTAGCTAATATCTGATGGCGAACTGGATCAAGATCAGCTCGAAGGCCATATAGAGTGAGAATCATGAATAGCTTATCCCTTTTCTGCCTCTTGGTCAGCCATATTAGTGGGAAGGGGTAATATTTCAGCAAATTCAGCTTTAACATTATGAATCTTGCCCAAATAGGTGGACATATCCTGATAAGCCTGCTTTAGATTCAACATATTAGAAACCACAGTGTAAAAATGTTGTATATCATTAGTGTATAAACTTCTGGCCCATTTTCACAATTCAAAACATGTCTTATATGCCCGGAAAATCTGCAATATAGAAGGTTACAAGGGATGCCCAGAGTAAACTGTATAATTAGGCATCGATATTTTCTAATTAGGTTGTTCAAGGGTTGAAATTTCAACTAATGATTTCGTGAGATGATTTTCATATCCCTGTCCCAGAAACCATAACTCAACAGATGCAGCCCAAGACAAATAACAGAGGATCCAGAAAACACAGAGGTAAAAGTACCAGGTTTTGACATATCGATTTCAGATTTTTCAGAGGTAGACATACTGATGAAGAGTATCAATAAACAGTGTGATAAACAGTACCCCCGATGAACAATAATCGTACTGCTGGAATGGAACACAACAATATAGAGACACGCTGGAAAGAAACACAACAGAAAATAAAAATTAGGGTTTTTTCTCCCTAAGCTCTGATACCATGTAAAATAAATATAGAAAAAAAGAAATAGTAGTAGCTTGGGTTATTCCAAGACTATATCAGGACCTTAAATTTATAATAGAGCAATTAAATAAAATTTGCTTATCTAAACAATGCGGGGCTTAACACCCAACATAACTTAATACTAAATATACTCTAACATAGGGTCTAAACCCAGTCCCTTAGAAGTATTTCTCCCATAATGCACATTTCCTATCTAAATTGAGGAGCCATTACAAGAAAAACCTTAAATATTTGTAGTTTACTTCTCAATTATACCTAACTGAAAAAAAAAATCAAAATTTTTACAAAAGGTTTGTTAAAGGCCCGCCTTTGCTTTCACATGTAATTATTTTCTTCTTATACATAACAAATTAAATACATTAAACTGAGTTTAATAATGCATTTCGAGAGAGTTTTGTGACTTTCTAAAAGTCACAATACCCAAAAACTATTTTAGGAGTGCTTGTTTTTATTGTTTTTAAAAAGTTATTGGTACTTTTAGAAATATTTCAAGGAATGCTTAAAAGTTATTGGTACATTAAACCATGTATATTGTGTTGTTGGTGTTTATTTCTTTGCTTTTTTATGCATATTTTGTTGTTAGTAACTTTAGTTAGTTTTATTATAACTTATTGAAGATTAAAAGGGAGATTTCATATAATTCCCAATAAATATCAGAGCTCAATTTGCTAGCTCTTTACTAATTTAGTGTTCATTAAGGACCTATTTGGATGAATGAGAATATGGGGAGAGGAAGGAGATGATAGAGTATGATATATACATTTTATTGGTTTGTGAGTTTTTGTTTGTCAATGAGAGGATAATGTGAACTAAATTTTTAGTCATACATGGTTCTTTTGAAGTAATATCTAATAATCCTCAAATGAAGTATTTTATGAGTATAATTGTAAAACTATTTAAAAAATATATCATATTCTTTCATTTTTACTTCATCTCACAAACATGAAATATACTTATTCTTTCATTTCTTTACTCTTCAAATTTTAAACTCTCGAATGAGAGAAATAATAAATGTTATATTTTTCCTATACTTCTTAGATCACTTCATCTCTCTTCATATTATATTCTCTTCTTTCTTTCTGAACATTCATTTATTGGGAATATTTTATTCTAAAATTATTTTTACTATGACAAACAGAGGATGATATGACAGTCTAAGGATTAAGTCTTGTGTTGAAGTGATACTAGAGATTTAAATGGTCACATTCATTGATTTTCAAATGCATTTTGAAGAGGTCAAGTGAGTAGTTACAATAACAAAATTTAAACCTCAAAATAATCCAATATTCATGTGATTTTTCATTTCATGAATTAATATTTAATTTTTTTTCATCATCTCTTAAAAATATGTTCACTAATTTCATAGATTTTATCTCAAAGTAATAAATTTAACTTGATTAACAATTCAATTAAATCACGGAGAACTAAATTAGAAACAATTGAATGTTGAAGGACTTGATTAAAAAAAATATGTATATATTTTTTAAGTACCAAAAAAAAAAAATGATGTAAACCTTAGGAATCAACACCATAAATAAGCCATAACAAAGTAGTCTTATTTTATAATAAAATGATCGAGTTTGGATGACCAAAAAAAAAGGATTGAGATTGGTATTATATATTAAATATATTTATATTAGAGATGAAATTCAAATCGAATAGGTTCAAATAGTACACTATTCGAATTCAGATTCAAATAGTAATTTAAACAAAAACTGAAATTCTAGTTCGAATTCGGATGCAATTTTGAATATTCGGATGTGATTCGAATTTGAATATAATTTTAGTTTTGACATTAAATTTGAATAAAAAATAAAAAAGTAGTTTTTATTAAAAAAATAAATAAATAATGTATTTTTTGAGTAATTTGAATTCGAATACTATATAGAATTATTTTCTTAAATATCGAATCAAATAATTCATTATTCAGATTAGAATTCAAATTCAAATTTGAATTTTAAAAAGAATGCTATTCGAATCAAATTCAAATTCAAACTCAAATCCGAATTCGAATTCTACCCCTAATATCTATATATATAAGTGCACACACAACTTTTTAACTTGTTGGGCAAAATTAATTACAAATATTTGTAGGTTCTATGTATAATCTACATGTTTCTAAGTAGAGATGACACTTATCACAACCGTTTAAATTTTAGGATTTGTAATTACTTATAGACGAGGTATCAGAATAATTAAGTTTTGCTAATTACTATAATGTAAAAGATCATATCGATGAGGAGAAGAAGAGAGATATCAAAATGTGGGTAATGGGGAGGGCTCTTAGCGATGATGATTCGCAAGCTAAAAATACCAATGCAGCCTTCGCCGTCATGTCTAGGCTTATGAGACATGAGATATGTTTAATTGATGATTAAATAACTTGAATGTATTTATACACTTTCCTTTTCTAACATGGGACTTCCATAATTACAACATTTATTGATATCCTCTTTTTCTCTTCCCAACACTTTAAAATTCTTTGAAAATTCCTAATAGAACTCACTAAAGAATGGAATACAATAGAATATCCAACCCAAATTAATGACAAAGAATCTAATTATTTAACCCTAGCAACTAAACAACCATCTCCCATTATGAAAAAGAGCTAATATAACTTGAAACAAATTGAGATCCAAATCTAGCAGGTTGCTTCTTGTTGTTGATGAGGTCATCGTCATGATTGAAGGTACGACAGTGGGTCTGGTTGGGTCCGGCCTCACCCAAGCCCAAACTTTATCTAGTATGTGCTCGTGCTCGTTTTGTTACCTGAATACAAATCAATTATGAACCTTTGTTTTTGTTTTTTTGTGTTTTTTAATAAGAATGCCCAACTTGAACCAATTAAATCAGACCTCACCAATTCATTTATTTATTTAGACCCACTCATAATTAGTTAAGTTGACAAAAACAATTTTAAATATTGACATGCTTGGTCTTGATATTAAATATGTGAGACATAAATCAATTTTTCATTAATTAATCTCAACAAAATTTTAACTGTTACTAATTTGTAGTAATCAAAAAAATGAAATTTAAATCAAGTTGTTAATACATAATTATGTTATAAATTAATTTGGCAAACAATTTTATTAAAATTTAAATTGAGAAGTTAGGCAAAAAAAAAAGAAAAAAAAACACAAATCAAGAAAAGATTCTAAAAAAAAAATAATTATCAATATAATACAGCCAACAAATTTTAAAGGTATAGTAACTGAACTGAAAGGTTGATTTAGGTTTGGTTTCGGATGAATCGATTTTTATTAAAAATATAGATAATCAAACCTAATCGATTTTAATTGAAAATCAGTTCGGTTTCAGTTGATTCAGTTTTTATAGGTCTAGTTATTGAGCCTAAAATAGGCATATCTATATACTTTTTTGTATAAACAAAAATTATTTTTATTTAATTATTTGGCCCAAAAAATAAGTTTTTTGTTTTTGAAAACATAAATATATTATATGGCGCACAAAATAAGGCTCAAATTGATATTATTTTATTTTTTAAAAATATAAATATAATTTCGGTACTGTTTCGATTAAAGTAGAGGTATTATAAAAACCGAACTGATAAATTCGGTTTCTGTATATTTAAAACACAAATAAATTTTATCGAAAAATAACCAAACGAAAATGATAAAAAAGTTTGTTTCGACTTAGTTTTTTGGTTTTTGTCTAATTATTTACACCCTTATAAGAAATAAAATAAATATTAATAAAACATAAATAATTTAGTAAGGGAGAATATTAAGAAATTAAGTATAAATAAATTTGGAGAATATTAAGAAAGTAATTTAGAAAAATATGAGTTGGGTAAGGGAGAAAATTAAGAGATTCTTAAATTTTCGTTGTTTTCATTTAGGTAACAACCGTAAACAATTTAAATAATAATAATAATATGGTTGGATCTGTCTTGGACCGGGTCTAATATAAAAAGGGGTTGGAAGTTAGGGTATTCTTCGTGTCTTACCTGTACATGAAGGATACAAAATGTTAAAACTCATGTCCGAATGCTATAAGAAATTATCATATTTGCATTTACCAAAATGCAGAAATTGATAAGTAAAAAATAAAATAAAATGCAGACACTAAAACTTACCAAGTAGATTCAAAAACTGATATATTTTAGCACCATATTATGCTAACACATGTGACCATATGTGTTTACCTTTTACAATCTGCATCTGCCTTGGCAGATGCTTTTATCATGTATTCACACCATTTTTAGCACAAGTTATCAAGGTTTGTTCTTAATTTTGTTGTGTATGCAAAATAACAGACACAACTATTTGAAATAGTGCAATTTTTTGTCAAATTTATTTGCATCTACATTAAACCACACTCAACTATTACAATATATTATATATTTTTTAAATATCTTCTTTGTTACGTCTACCACTTAATATACATGCGTATGCAGGGGCCTGACATATAAAGCTTACTTAGTTTAAAACTCAAATTGTGTCTCACTCTCCTCCTTCATCTTCTTTTCTCCATTGGTGCTTTGTTGTATAGCTCTGTCACATCACTGGCCATCCTCGCTGCTGTCTAACCACTTTTTGATGGCTTCAGATCTAGGGAGAGACCCCACGCACTTGTAATTATATTGTATATATATATGTATACATTACTTTGTATTGCTAGCTAGTTATATAGATCTGAAACTTTCTTAGTTCAATGTAATACATTGCTTACTCACACAATGATAAATTCATGCATAGTTATGTTTAATTAATATATATGAGAGATAAGGTATTGGTATTGTATTGTTATATATGATTTAAGTAGGGAATGAATTAAAGCCATGGTGTAGAAGGGCAGCCTAGTACTAATGGTTGGAAAATTAAGCAAAACTACAATTAGCTAGTGCCTAGCTTGTCCAAACTCTTATAAATTAATTACATTTATAATTTCTTAAGTGTTAAGTTTTTTTTTTTTTTTTTTAAAATAAATCCTAATGAATTACGTTCAATTAAAGATCTAAATGTCTTGAAACTTTGAAGGAGATTAAATTGCTTGCTTACAAGAAACTCAGTGGGTAGGAGAAAAGGCTAGAGAGATAGAAAGAATATGATTCAAGATGTGGTATATTGGTAAGACTAGAAATAGAAAAGAAATGCCGATTATTATAGATGAAAATTTAAAGGAAGATATTTTTGAAGTCAAGCAAAAAGATGATATCCTATGTAAAATTATATTATTTATTGATGACATCAAAATACTTCAAGTGAGATTTGCTATTGACAATAAGACCGATTAAAGGGTGTGGTTAAGCCTGTGTAAAGCAGTAAGTTCCAACTACCGTAGCTTATTAAACAGTTTTATTGGCCAAATAAAACTATATGATTTTACCATGAACAAATCTTCAGATTTAATCTAGTTTAGTAAACCAATATCAATACTCAGCTTTACACTCCTATGTAACCTGAGATTCTGATACTAAAAGGATTGCCCTATTACGTTTCTCTTCTCTATCTTCTAATGATGTTGATATCTTTTTCCTGCTCTTCTTCTCCTCCTAAATCTTCTTTTCGATCTAATAAAATTCTTAAATAATAAATTAATTTTAAAGAAATATCTTAATCAATAGATAATTAAAAAAAATCCAACAATTCCAAGCAATGAAATTTACAAACCCAATTTCATATTCATCCTCAAAAGTGACCATACATCAAAATTGTTAACAAATAATTCTAATTGATTCTGATTGTGAAGATATTTCTTTACTTTCAGAAAAATCTTTAAAAGTTCATTAGCAATAATATAATTATCTAAATATTAGATGTGTCCAGATTGCAGTAAAATTATGACAATAGAAGGCATGAAGACCTATATTCTCTTATATATTCATAACTGTCGAATGACCAATTTTCATGAATCATTCTCAGGCATGGTTGAAACTAGTCTCTGTAGTAATCCAATCTATTTCAATTATTTTTTAAACATGATAATCTCTTTGTAAGATAAAAATATTTTAGATTTTTTAGTCTTAAATGTTAAACTTTCAAATTTTAGTAACAAATCTGGATCATTCCCGATAGTTTTAGTCTATCTTATACAATACAAAGCAATGATATCTGCTTTCACTTCAAAATCTCTCCAACAATGAAGAAAAGGAGAAACAGTAATGTTTGTAATTGATCTTTCAAAGACAAATGTTATTGTTCCAAAATCAATCTATTGAGAAAAAGTTAATCTTCTTGAAAAATAAACTCTTGATAAGGCCACACCTGTTCAAGATCAAAAACCTTACTCTATTTCTAAAATTACTCAATACCCCACAGGTAAAGTAGAAATCTCTTTTAATAAGACAAATACTTAAATAAATTATGGATCAACTTATCAAGACTCAGCAAAAAATTCTTGTTCATCTAGATACTCTTGTTCTTCAATCCTTTCAACAATTCATCTTCAAGGTTTAAAAAACACATATAGAATTCCTATAGTTTTATACACCAAAGAATATGACATTCAATCTGAAAAATTTCATTCTACTATTTTTTTTTTTTAAATAATAATCCTGCAATCAATATAATTCAAACTATTTTTTAAATTGATAAAGATTCTGTTAGAAAAGAATTTTATTAAAAAAAACATTATCTTGAAAGAACTTGATTTTTTGAAAAATTTAATGGTTCTAGAAGACAAAAAAATTCAAAATATTTATTACAAATTTATGGAAATTTATAAAGTTCATATTCTGTTTTTTGAATGGTTTGAAATTTATGCAAAGGAAAATGGGTATTTAATGTCCTTTCTCCAAATCCATAAATGTTAATACTACAAAAACAAAAAATTGGATAACTTATAAGGATGAAATTATTAATTCAATTTTTCCTCCTCATAAGTTCTTAAAATTTTTTGTCCAAAATCTTCCTACTTGATACGAACCAGATGTCAGAAATGATATTGTACTCAGTAGGCCCAAATTACAATTTGTGACCCTGAGAATCCCAATTCGGAGGCTTCAAAGTTTTATGAGATGTTGACAAATGCAGATAATCAAGTATGGGCAGGCTGTGAAGAAACCATCATTTCAACCATGACTCAACTGTTAAACTGTAAGTCAGAATTCAACGTCTCAGAGAATTGTTACAATAGATTCGTCCAAATCATTAAGGGTGTTTTACCCAAGGATAAGAAGTTACCTAGATCCTTTTATTAATCTAGGAAGTTGGTGAAGGAGTTAGGATTAGTGTGACACAAATTTAGTAATGCAAGAGCATGTATTGTTGCAAGTAGTATAATGATTAAATTAAGATCGTTCTCACGAAGAAATAAACCACTTTTAAAGTTAATTACTAATATTTATGCAACTCAAGTTTAATCAAACTAATGGATTTTGAATGATGGAATTCTAAATTACACAAGCAAATTATATAAACTGATTAAACCAAAACCTATGGTTTCCTTTACTTTTAATCAATTCATGAAATAGTTTAAATTATTAACCTGAAATACTTAAGCAATTCCAAGCATATTCTTATGTCTTATAATTTTATATTCTTATGTGAATTACACTAAGACAAATTCATTAAGAACTAATCTAATCTGGTTTCCTATAGATAAAGAGTATATTCCTATATTTTTAACAAATCAGATTATCCAATTAGATGAAAATCTAATCAATGGTTATGTTGTCTAAGGCCAACCCTAAAATTCACTCTCCCAAGCTAAGTTTGGGGCTCCTAATCAATCTAACTGGTGATTAAGCAATTAGACGCATCAAGTATAAGACAACATAAAAAATTGGAAACTAACAAGCATTAATTTAAACCAAGAGCCACATAAGCTATATGTGAGTTCAATTGCAACCTCATAATAAAACTACTGCATACTAGCCATGAATAATAACAATATAATTGAAAAAGTTATTACAAGTAATAAAGAAAATAAGAAGAAGAAGGTAGAAGACTGAAGTTGTCACGGCTCCTTGTTATCTCTCTCTCACTTGCTGTGATGTGTTCTCAAACCTCCATTCTTCACCTACTTTTATTGGTCTTAGCCTCATAGTTTAACAAGACTAGGAGTCCTTGATAACACGGGATGGTGCAGCAGTGCTTCCTTCCTTGGTGATATGGTGCCGTAGCCTCTACCTAGTCCTTATAGGACTCTGCCTCTTTACGTTATGGTTGTAATAACCCGATACTTAACTTGCATTCTAGGAATCTTGTACAGAAATTTTCACGACTGGGTAATTAAATTTCGTACTAAGACAAATGTACGTAATTGAAAACTTGTATAAATATAGAAATAATGCAAGAATAAATTTTTGTTATAATTGCTATAGAGGAGCATAAAAATTTGTGTGGGTAAAGTTTTTAAGGTGTACAATATTTATATTTATAGAATCAACAAGAATGATGCACCATATAAATTTTTAGAAAAAAAAAAAAAAAAAATATATATATATATATATATATAGAAGAGGTAGATATTTACCCCCCACACACACTTTATGTGTTGACGTTGATGTTAGCTCATATTGTTTTGTTTTTCTTTACTTTTACCTTTCCTTTTCTTTTCTATCTAGGGACCATTTTTTTTTATTTTTTTTGGAAAAGTCTACATCCTTCTTTTGTCTAGCCTTGGTCGAACCTTCTTCTTCCTTCCTTCACCGCTTTTGAACTTCTCCTTTTTTGGTTTCACATTCTTGGTTATGTTGTGTGAGTCTTCTTGTGTAGCCAAGCTTAGTTCCTTCCATAGCAGCCCAGCTTCTATTCTTTTCTTTGCCGTTTGCTTGGTCCCTAAACCTTACAATTTTAGCTTTGTTTGGCTGTCAACTTGCTTCCCCTGTTTCTGCTAGTGAACGTTGCACAAGCTAGTTAGGGAAATTTCAGCTCCTTTTTGTTCAAGTTAGGTTTAAGGTAATTTTTTTTTCTTTTCCCTTAGCCGTGTATGGTTACTCTTGTTAGGCTTATTACCTTCTTAGTTTAGTTATGGCTGCTTTGCTATGTAGGCAAATCTTGGTAATAATGGTGTAGGGTGTTCTATAACCGTGAGCTTAAGAGCTCCTTGTGGATAAGTATTGTGTGTGTGGAAGCAAGTTGGTGAATGGCTGAAACAATAGCTATCACATGCCCTGTTTTCAACTTGGGTGCTGTCGTGAGGAAGATGGAAGCATGTAGCAGTCAAAGGTTGCTGAGTTCTTAGTGAAAGGGACCTGTGTGGTCTCAAGAGTTACATGAGCTTGGCAGCCAACAACTGCCTTACATGCCGTAGGCTTTAGGACCACCTTAACTACTCCCAAACTCAGATATTAGAAGGATTTTCTTGAGGATTAATCTTGATGTTATGAGGTGTTAGTAATAAGGGCATAGGTTTAGAAATTTTATTGTCTTAGAACATTAGTTTAATCAAGTATTCATGTTAAATTAAATGTTATATAATCTCTTAATTTAGGTGATTTGTTGGGAATTCCTTGTGGTTAGGAAAGTGGAATTAGGAGTTGGAATGTTATATTTATATCTTAAAGGTGTTGTAAAGAAGATATGTAGATGGAGATTAGAAGTGTACATTTCCTATTTAGATACAAGATAAAGAATAAGATAAATAAGTTAATTGTAATTTTTTTTTTATCATAATTTGGAATATGAAATAAATGATTTATGTAAACAAAGAATGTTTAATTAAGGTAGTGAATCAAGGATTTGATGAAGGTATGTAGTAGGTATAAACAAAGGATGTTAGTGTGAGTAAAGTATTGGAAATTGAGAGTGTAAAGGTTGAGGATAGGATGAAGGGACAGATTTCGTGGGATTGAAAAATCTTGTATTTCGGGCATTTTCGGGGCTGAATTAAAATAAGTGTTCAAGATAGAAAGTGTAGCTTAAGATCCTAGGATGTTGTCTACAAAATTTTGTAGCTTGGTTCCAAATATGTTGTGAGTTATAGCTATTAAACTCCGGCTAGGTCAGGTAGGATTCGTAGTGCCCTATTTTTGGTTCATGTCAGAAATTGAGTACGTTCTTGATGAATTTTAAGAAAAGTTTCTAATTAATAAAGATAGATACACTTTTCTATTAATAAACCCAACAAACAGAATTGGATTTTGTTTTTCCTAGAAGAAGTTGTGTTTAATTAACTAAGGTAAGGTCAGAGTTGTCAAAATCTTGCGTGTTGTAAAATTTGGTGCAACTTCAAACAATAAACTGTATTGATATAAAAATCTAAAAATTACAAATGATATACCATTATAAAGCTACACGTGTCTAGTATTTTATAAATCTTACGAAACTGGATTCGGAGTTTCCTAGAGAAAGATATAACTGTTAAAGTGGATACTAGTCCAAATCCCAAGTTTGGACAATCTCAACATCTTTAACTCACTAAGTGCTTTTTATCTTTTCTAATGGTTTCTTCTACCCTATGCATTGTCAAGACATTTAAAATGTCCCTTCATTATTAACCCTATCACACAAAATCCAATTCATAATAATTGGCATGTAATAGTTTAATGGAAAACTTTCATAAAGAAATCGATACTGGTTGAGATATAAGCTTAGAAATTAAAAGACTATAGCAATAATGTTCATAAACTAAGTATTATTTGGAATTATGAATTTTAGTTCCGGATTTTAATGTGGACCTGATAAGACGCTTGGACGCAAGTGTGAGTGATGAGTGGAATCGGTTATAGGTGAGTGGTTAATTGCTGCCTTTAGGGGCTAGATTAGTATGTGTGATTATATGTTTATTTGAATATACGTGATATATGGAAAGTAAGCAAGTAAAGTATTTCAATAATTTATTTAAATTATGTTTGTTTAATATTAGTTACTTTGTTTGACATTGGTTGTGGTTGATAAAGGCCAACAAAGTGAGATTTTTATGAAAAACGATTTTTATCTCCGAAATTAAAAGTCCAGGTGCACCTAGGATACCCTGATTTAAAATCAGCCCCTGGTGGGATGGATTGTGTATGGAGATTAATTTGGTGTGCAGGCGCGTAAATGCCTAGTAGGGGGTGATAATGTTGTGCAGGGCTGGGTCACTTGTTGGCCCTTTGATTGTTTTGTTTGATATTATAGCTCTAATTAATTTGTGATATGTGTTTTATTTAAATTGTGAATTTATAACCGTTATGATATATATATATGTGTAATGTAAATTAAAGTATAAACAATGTTACATGGGATTATGATATATGTACACATTTGTGTTGGGTGATGCTAGTATCATTTGGGTACGATTTACCACTCACGGAGTCCGTAAGACTCATCCCTCTCGTAGATAATATTTTTTTTCAGGAATCCAATAGATGGCGTCACCGAGTTTCTTGACCTGCCGACAGAGTACGGCAAGGTATTATCCATGATCTCATACTTGAAGTTTAGGATGAAAGTTGCAGTACACTAGAATGGGGGGATGTTTAATTTTGTATAATGTAATAGTCTAGATAATGGTCCTCGTGTCATCGTGTGGGATTAGGAACACATATAAGTTATATTTTGAGGCATGTTATATAAATTTTCAATAAGTTGTTATTTGTTTCAGAAAAACAAACTTTTACAGTGAACTTTTATTTTTTTCATTAAGTCAAGAGTTATGGTGGTTACTTGTGTTGAATTTAAAGTTACGGAGGTTTGGTCAACCAACCTTCTGGCCAGTTATGCCTTCGTGAGGAGCGTGACAACGGCGTCCTCATGTATGGTGTTGCAGCACATCCTTCTCTATTTTCTAAAGTAGTCTTTAAAACGGATGTTGTGGCCTCTACCTTAATGATGATTTTATTGATGACGATGAAATTGTCTTTTTTTCAAGAAGACACTGATTATGAAGAGGAAGAGTTGATTAATGAAAACGATAAGAATTAATAGTTATTACCTGTAAATATGCAAAGATGTTCATGTATAGTTCATATCTTAATGTAGTGTTATTTACTAGCTAGTTTTGTTATTCATTTTATAGATAGCTAACATAATTATATAACTTATTGTTTTAGGTACATATATTACACATTTATTCCTAGAGGTACGAATTCTTTTATTTTCATTTTAATTTTGGGGTTCTTAAATAGTATTTTCATGCTTAAGTTATAGGTTAAATATAAAATCTTTGGGTTCGGGTGCAAAACTGTCAATTACAAGTTTGTTTTGAATTTCGGGAGTACGCACACAATCGTGAGGACAAATAAGGCCTATAAGAAGAAACGAAAAACCATTTGGATTGACAATTAGGATATTCAATCAAACTTTGAGTTTAAGGGCAAACACTTACTAAGTTTGGGTCGCTCAAAAAGGTTAAATATAAGTCCATTTTACATTTTGAAAGTACTAACATGACTATGGGGTGGAATAAGACGTGTAGGAAGAAACAGAATGTCATTTGGACCAATAGTTAGGTTATTAGGCCAATATTACAGTTTCAAGGCAAAAGCTTTGTAACACTGGGTTCGGGGGACAAAACAATCAAATACAATTCCGTTTTAGATTCCAGGAATACAAGCACGATTATGGGTTTGAACAAGATCTGTAAGAAGAAATAGAATGTCATTTGGATCAATGGTTAGGATATTAGGCCAATGTTACAGTTTCAAGACAAAAGCTTTATAATGCTGGGTTTGAGAGGCAAAACGGTCAAAAACAAGTCCGTTTTAGATTCTGGGAGTACCTGCATGACAGTGAGGACAGATAAGATATGTAAGAAGAAACTGAATGTCATTTGGATCAACAGTTAATATATTAGGCTAATGTCACAGTTTCAAGGCAAAAACTTTGTAACTCTTGGTTTGGGTGTGCAAAATGATCAAATACAAATTCGTATCAGATTCTGGCAGTATCGACAAGACCGTGGGAACAAATATGACTTTTTGGAAGAAACAGAATGCTATCTGGATTAACGGTTAAGCTATTAGGACAATGTTACAGTTTTAAAGCAAAACCTATAAAATTTTGGTTAATGTATCTAAGTTGCAGTTTTAACTTATATGCATATTAAGTTAAGTATAATTACTTATAGCTTATTTATTAAGTTAAGTACAACAAAGACTTAGGATTAAGAGATAATTTTTTATACTTATTTTTTTTATTTATATAAAATTCAAAATGTAAATATACTTTTAAACAGTTATTTATAGGAACTAAATTTAAATAAAAATAAGAAGAAAATAAAAAAAAAATTTAGTTAATCCATATGCATTTGTATTTTGAATACGTGACAAATAATTATAGGCGTCTAAACTTTGCTTTTGTGTTCTAAATGCAATAATCCAAATACAGATAATTATCCACTTTTGCACAAATATAAAAAATAATATCTAAATCTAGAATTATTACATCAGAAAATAAATTATTGCGCCTGTATTAACAAATCCAGATAATATCATTGCTTGTAACGCACTCTGTGCTCATTGGACAAAAATACATATCTATTCAGGTTAGTTGGGTCAGGTTAACAGAGACATTTTTCCAACAGTTGTCATCACTAATTGAAGGAGATTAAATCAAGAGCAGTGACAATTTAAAAACATGGTGAAGGACTTGCAGGGCGGCCCTTAGATTTTTGGCACAATTTGCAGCATCAAAATTTCCACATTAGCATTAAAGTATAGTGGCCACCTCATCATCAATATAAATTTTATTTGGTTGTCACATAAAGTTTTTATAGTGAAGGACCACATATTAATTGGTATTTTGTTTTTTAGTGAAGGGGTAGATTGAAATATAAATTCTTTTATAGTCAAATGTAAATGCGTTGATATTAACTACTCATTAAGTTGGTATCATAATTTTATTCGAATTGAATCACTTCGGGTTACAACACCATTTAACACAAAGTACTAAAATATGTTACTTTCCGATGCATTCATAAATTAAAATATGTTACAAAAAAGAAAAAAGAAAAAAAAATATTAAAATAAGTTAGGTAACGTCGAATATTTAGCTGTAACAAATATCTCCCATACATGGTCTTCTGACTTATTTATCACATGCATTCATAAATTAATTTACAGTCTCATTCACCATCTATTGAGTATAATAAAACTGTAATTTTTATAATGTAACAAATTACCTGTCAGAAAATAATAGTAACTTCATCTGATAAATTTTTTTATAAATTGATGTGAATAATAAAATAATAAATAAAATATTTGATAAAATAAATCTAGACAGCTTTAAATATATAAAATGATAAAAATAAATATTATTAATATAAATTGTGATACATTTTGAGAAAGAAGTCCATGGTTTATTAATTAAAATTAAGCATAAATTGAAAATTTTAAAATTAATAAGGTTAGTTTTATTCTTAATTTTAATTTTGAAAAAACACAACTAATTTTTAAGATTATCATTGTGATAGTTGTAAAAGCACTTCTGATCTTTTAAAAATACTAAAAAAATAATCCTACCAAAATAATTAATTAGACAATTTATAATCAAGTATTGTGACTTTTAAAATATCACATGGCCCTCTTAAAATTATTACCAAACTCAAATCATAACGATGCACAAGTTATTGCTTCTCTATAATTTCACACTTGCCAACTTATTTGCGCACATTACTATCTCACTAAATCCAGTTGAATGTCATAATTATTATAAATTGGGGCATACTAGCTCAAACCAAGAACAAAAATAAAACTTTTACCCCAAAAAAGAAAAATAATAACATTAAATCCAAACGCAATCCATAGATTTAAAACCCATATAAATTAATTAATTAATTTATTTAATCCAGTTACAAACAAGTCATTTATATCAAAATTAGAAATAGTTTATATTTATTTATTTAATTAAAAATAAGTCATTTATATCAAAATAAAAATTTATAAAAATTATATTTCACTTTTCAAAGAATTTAAATCTAAAAAGTCAATAAATAAAATAAACCTGCTTGATTATCAAACCAACTCAAGTTATACAGTTGATGCCATATATCATCAAATTGTGTTTTAGTTTTTAATTGTAAGCTGATCTCAGAGGCAATAAAATATATAAGAAAGTAAAACATTAAAATACTGTTAAAATTAAGGGAAAATATTAAAAACTTGCCAAGTTTTTAGAAGAGCAATATACCAAAATTATTACTGTTCATAAATATTTGGCTCTATCCATTATCCGCTCTCGATAGGCAACAAGAACTATTTCATGATAGACAGATTTTGATCTTGTTTGACAGTTTCCAATGAGAAAAATTTGCAGTTGTCTTTGTTAACTTTTTCTTCATTCATCATGACATACAGCCTGGATGGACTGATATTTCTGTATATTCAAAGAAAATGATTTGAGCATACAAAGCAAACAAATAAGTATCTGCTAGAAAAGTAAGTATTAATGATATAAATATTGTTATAGTAAGTTAGATAATTATATCGTAGTAATGTGACAATAAATATTAATAATTAATTTCAACCAAAAACAATATTAATATTAATTTCTCATGATAATATTGTATTTGTAATTTTTTTAAAGATAAATTTATTTATACTTGTGATGACTACATTACTAATACCAAATACAGTTTGTTATTAATACTAATATAAATGTCAGATGTTAGTTAGACTTTCAAGTATATAAGTCGATAATATTTTAGTTTATTTATGGTCAAGAGGTTCTAAATTGAAATTTAACATATGATTGTAATTTGTCTCTTAGAATTTCATGTTTGATTAGTTAAAAAAATTTCATAATTATTATAGATACATATTATAATAGTGTAATATATTAATTAGTGAATAAATCGTTTCTATAAGAAAAAGAAAAATAAGAGAATAAAACTCACTATAGAAGAAATTATAATAGAATATTTGGAACCCAAATGACAAAATATCTCACTACTTAACCATAGCAACAAAATATCTTTCCAAAAAAGAAAAAAAGAAAAAAAAAAACCCTAGCAACAAAATAAGGAATAAAAGTTAAATTTATATACCGTCTAAATTTGGATCTATGAAATAACAATTAAAGGAAAGAAAGTGACAGATCTGCATCTAATCTAACATCTTGTTCCTTGTGGTTGTCGCGTATTCAATGGTCATCTACGCACTACCTTATTTGATTGAAGGAGACATTTAGGTCAACCATAGTCTATTTGTAGAAATTAAATAAGAAAACGTGAAATACATGCAGACGGCTGCCCCTCCATCTGTGGCATTAGTTTACATTAACATTTTAATATGAGCATTAAAACGTGGGACCCGCCTACCTCATCAATATTAATTTTTTTTTTTGGTTGTTAAATAAAGTTTTAGTGAAGTACAACGTATTAATTTATATGTATATGTATATATATATATTTCAATTTAGTGACAAAATAGGTTTATATAAGTTTGCACACATATTAACTTATTATCTCTTTGATTTGGTTAAACTAGGTTATCCAAGTCCAGAAAATTTATGAAAATTTTATTTATTATAATTTTCTTTAGAGATTTGAAATCAATAAATTAATAAAAAAAACATACTATTGAGATTTTTATTCAAATTCTTATTTGGTAGTTTCTTAATTAATTTATTTTTAATTAGTCATCAAAAATTAATTAAATGATGATTGAGATTTCTTATTTAGGTTTATTTTGGTGAGTAAGTAAATTAAATTACATGATTGTAGGATTTTCATATAACAGAAAAAAGATTATTGGTAGGTAAGTTCTATGTAGTAGTAATATAGTATTATGAGAGTTGTAGTTATGAGGTAGACAAATTTATTTTGAGGCCTCTCTAGGGAGGATTATAAGAGAAATTGATAAAGATATAGAGAGAGTGACGAGAATATTATGTGTATTATTTTTTGTTGAAATAGCATAATTTTTGTTTTAATCTATAAATATAGGTAACAGACTGAACTACTTTATATCATGTGCTGTTAAATATTTAGTCTCTTCATTTCTACTTATATTTTGTGTAAATATTTTATTATTATTTTTGTTATACTTCATTAAAGTCTGAAAAGAAATTCCCTATAATTCCCTACATAACACTTTTACTTTTTTTTTTTGATTAAAAACACTTTTACTTTAAGTAAAAGAGTAGATTGAAATCTCAATTCTACATTGTGAAGTATGAATGCGTTGGATACATGCAACAATTAGAAAACAAGAAATAGCTACTAAAAACTTTGGCTAGTATTTTAGGTCATATGTTTTTAATCCATATTTTCTCAAGTTCTTTGATCTACTTGTTGCTTAACAACATTATTGGGTAGAGTATTAATGTAAGTTCCGTAACAACAAATATTTAGGTACAATGTTTATTGTCACTCAAAATCCATATATTAAGGGAGAACTGATCAGACACTTTTTGACAAAGTATTGGTTTTGGCTGCACTTAATTTTTGTAAGTTTTAGCTGTTAGAGTCAATTTACGTACACTTATTATTTTTAATTTATATGAAAAATCACAATACAATTATTAGGAAAATTACTATTTTATTTCTCAAACTTCCCATCCGTTTTAAATTATTTCATTTAACTTCAATCAGTATTGTTATTAAAAATCTGATAACCTATAGGCGAGGGCAATATTTTTGGGCTTTCAATAGGGAAAAGAACATTCATGATGGTTGACAGTGAAATGTTTGGCATGTGCAAATTGGATTTTGGACTTGTTTGGCAGTTTCCTTCATGACATACAGCTGGATGGCCTGATATTTTTTTCTCCACATGCATTGAACGTAGAGAGGAAAAAAGAAAAAGAAAAATTAAATATAAATAAATATTTTTTTTTATGAACTATATTGTTACTATTTTAAAATTATAAATACTTCATCTTAACTTTCTCTTAATAAACTATAATTACTTGATCTTAACTTTTAAGTTATGGGAGCTTATAGAGTGAATTGTAATGTTAATTATGAGAATGAAAAATATAATTTAGCCTATAACTAATTTTTTTTTCTGAAGTTAGATAAACTATTATTAAAAGAAATTTAATAATAAAATTATCATAGTCATGTCACAATATATATTAATTTTCCTAAAAATTACCATAAAAAAATTTATATTTCAATTGGAACTAAAATATTATTTGTACTTATGATGAGTAAATTAATAATATAACATTTTATTATTAATACTAACTTTTTTAGGTAAAATAAATTTATTTTCCCTCAAATATTATGTTCTCTTTTTCACAATTTCTTCTTAAAAGTATTTTAGGACGTTTATAATATTATTTCTCACCTAATCCCATTAATATTTTGATTGAAAAATATTTCAGAAATTGAAAATATATTTTTCATCTTGTGAGTTGGGAAAGTGAAGAATTATATATAATGTCACTTGTATTAGTTTTTTTTTTTTTCAGTTTTGTTTTAAAAATAATTTTGCAAGTACAAGCTAACGGGGAGGATAGTGATGTATCGAAATAAAACTTGGATACTAAAAACTGTAATAATTTGAAGAAAGGAAGGCCAAGCTTGACTAAGCATACATACTCTATTTTAGTGCCAAGAGTTTGCAAATCCAACATCTTTTTGACATATTCTGATAGTATTTTTAGTCAATTGTCAAAATAAACTTGTCTAAAAGTAATAATAATTTAATGATAGAAAAACATATTTTAATGTTTTAACAAACAACTCATGACTTATTATTTTTTCATATTAAACAATGCAAATATACATTGAATTTGGGTACTGAGTTTAACTTTAAACTAACTCAACTAGATTAAAAATCAAACTGAAAATTCAAGTCAAGCTGATAGCCAAACAACCATTTTTATTTCAACCTAACTCCAATAATTCACTACACCTTTTTGCATTTGCGTACAATTTTCCAGATAAGCATAGGACATTCCCATATGACATCGACACCTATATTAATAATGGAGCTCAGAAGTGGGAACCACTGGAATAGTAAAGGTCATCAAAAGGTGAGCTATATGTACAACTTTAAGCAATCAGGCAAAACATAGTTCAATTGGCATCTATCAGTTCATTCCAGACAAACCTCAACCTCCCAAAAAAAAAAAAACTTTAAGCAAAATATCCATACATTTGAGAAATATATGGACCAAACTGGAAGACAGAATTAAAGGTGTTCTAGTTTTTGGTGAGTTTGCTCATTTTACTACTTCTTCTGCTACTTTACATTTCAATTGTATTTTTTACAAATGAAATATTTCTATGTTGCAGAAGATGGCCAACCACACCAACACTGCTGCTTCAACTGAGAATGAACATCTTATGGAACACATAATCAACATTTCAGAAGATGAACAGCCTCTACTATGGCCAGAAAGTTGTATTTATAAGGTTCCTTGTGATCTTCGCAATATTAATGAAGCAGCTTACACTCCTCGTTTGATTTCAATAGGTCCAATTCACCATGGAGATAAAAAACTCAAGCCCATGGAAAGACAGAAGAAAATATATCACCATGAGTTCCATAAACGTCTTAAGGAGAATCACTATTATTCTTCTGAAACGGCTGAGATGAAACTGACCAAGTTCAGGCGTTTCATTGAAGAAAACCAAGATGAAATCGCTCATCGTTATGCAGCAGAGTTTAAAAAAGAAGGGTTTGTGGAAATGATTGAGTTGGATGCTGTTTTCATTATGGAGCTCTTTTTGAGAATTACTGAAACAAACAAATGTCAAAGGGATTATATGTTAAGCAAACCATGGTTGAGAAAAGGTATACAACTTGACTTGTTATTACTTGAAAATCAAATCCCATTTTTCATCCTCGAGGAACTCTATGAAGTTGTCAACCAAAAACATGGTACGTTTCTTGAAATCGCACGCCAATATTTTGCAAATTTCAATCCTCAGAAGGAACCATCAAAGGAGTTAAACAAACCCGTCAAGGAAGTGGAAGTGATCATGCATTTTACTGATTTGGTAAGGTGTTTTTACCTCCCAAAAACTAATTTGAACTTTGAAAGTGTAACTAGTGATGTTTTGTATAGTGCAACAAAGTTGAAAGAAGGAGGAGTGGTGTTCAAGGCAGTACCTGAAAAACCTTTACTTGACATAACATTCAAAAAGAAATGGTTTCTGAATTGGTTACCATTTTTGAGTTGTTTGCCATTCATAAATTGTTTCAATGCTCACTTGGAACTCTCTCCTTTCAGAGTAGACAGTACAACTGAATGTGTTCTGAGAAATCTAATTGCTTTAGAGCAGTGTCATTATCCATCCAATGCTTATATCTGCAACTATCTTCTGCTAATGGATCATCTCATCAACACAGTGACAGATGTGGATTTGTTGGTTGATAAAAAAGTTATTGTGAACCAATTGGGGAGCCATAAACAAGGGACAATGTTGGTTAATAGACTTTGTGAACATGTTGTGGTTAGCAATTTTTGTTATGCAGATCGAATTAAACAACTCAATGAACATTATGATCAGTTTTGGAATCGGAATATGGCAGCCTTGAACAGCATCTATTTCCGGGATCTTTGGAGAACAACTTCAACCGTGGTTGGACTTATCGTAGTCTTAGCAACTATATATAATTTCTTGAGGAATTTCTTCAGGGATTATAACGGAAACTTCAAATTTTGAACTTGTGCTCTCTCATCAACTTCAACTGGCAAGTTCTTGAAATTTTCAATATCTCATATTTATCTTTTTTCTGCATCCAAGTAGTTTCTTTTGTAAAATTTTCTATCTGTTCTAGTTAAGATAACTATGTCCCAGTTTGTCAAGGAAGTTATCAATTGTGATTCCTGCAAACTGAAAAGACATAAAGTTAATGTAAGACTTGTATGTCGTCTCTGTTACCTCTTTAACAGTTGCATATATTATAATGTAGTATGGGTTGAATCTTGATGTCTTGAGATCATGTGGTATCTCAATTATAACAGTTGTTTCATACATATGATTCTGTTGGGATGTTTATATATCCAATTATCTTGCTTGCGAGTTTGTCATTTTGGAATCCCTAAATTCTGAGATGAATAAGCTTGACTTTAATTAATGCATTCTTACAATGCTATTGCTACAGGATTAGATGGATTCCTACTTTCTAGGGAGTAGAGTCCAAAACAAATCCAACTCATATACCAAACAAGTTGAAGACAGAGCTCATAGGGAAATTCAACAGAAAATTTCTAAACGGCAATAACAATGACTAATTAATATTAGTAAGTTGCTTACAGAAACAATTCACAAGCAGGATTCTGAAGCAATTAGATTACTTCTCTTAAAAAAATTGATAGTCGACATTTGTATACTTTGTTTGCTTGTTCGCGCGTGTAAGTCACGATTAGAAACAATATGCAATGTATCCTGTTTATCACAAATTATCTCTATAGTCACAAATTATCTCTATAGGCTGTAAAAGCTTGAATTCTAACTTCTCCAACAAATTTTCAACCAAACTAATTGAATAGTAGTTTGAGACATGACTTTATATTTAGACTTAATACTGAATCTTGCAACAAAAATTTGTTTTTTACTTTTTCATAAAACAAGGCTTCTTTCGAAAAAGACACAATATTATGTAGTGGATTTTTGTCAAATAGACAACTAACCTAATCTATATCATTATATCCTTGAATCGAACATGAATCTTGTTTTTAAACCAAAGCATGGCCACAATCATGTCCATGAACCAACGTATGACAATGATTTATATATTAACCTTTTTCTTGGTGTAATTTGGAAATATTCGAATAACTGCACTTCAGTGAAAAGTTCGTGGTTGAGTTATAAATTAACTAACCATACTAGTTACAAAAGAGATATCAAGTCAATTATTGTTATATAATTCAGCTTCCCCATTAGTCATTTATGTTGTTCGAGATCTGCAAATAGCTTCTTTCATCTGGCATAAGTTTAGTATTGGTATCCATGGGAGTATTAACAAGTTTTGACCCTAACACTTATATCACTCAACAAATCAAGATAATATTTTCTTTGAGAAAGACAAATACTCAATCGTGATCTAGTAACTTTAATGCACAAGAAATAATTTAATTGTCCTAAGTCCTTAGTTTGGAGTTTATATTGTAAGAAGAATGTCAACTGTTGAATTCCTTGGCTATTATTACATGTGATTACAATGTCATCAACATACACAGTCAATAATATTCTACCACTAGATATATGACGGTGAAAAATGAAGTTATAAGTTGTGCACTTATGAAGAAAATAATTAAGCACAACTTCACTAAACTTACTAAACCAAACTCTGGGAGATTGCTTCAAACCATGCAGGGATTTCTTCAACCTACAAACCAAGACAGACTCCCATTGAGTAACATACCCGGAGGTTGCTCCATAAAAATCTCTTCATCAAGGTCACAATGTAAGAATGTATTTTGATGTCCAATCGGTGTAGTGGCAGTCAAAGATAGCAGCATGTGAGATTAAAAACAAATGATAAAAGTAATCTTAGCAACATGAAAAAAGGTATTAGAGTAATCTACACCATATACTTGAGTATAACTTTTAGCTACTAAACGAGTTTTAAACTAATTAGCAGAGCCATCATGACGAACCTTCATAATATGCACTAATACCTCTAATGAAAACTAACAATGGACTTATCGAGAGTTTCACGAGTTCCTAAGTATCATTGTCCTTCAAAGCCTGCATCTCTTCTTTCATAACATTCTCCACACAAATTGTGTTAAAACTTCAAACATAGAGTTAGAAATAGAAACACCAGATAATGAAGTAACAAATGATTGTAGGAAACAAATTAGAAATGGGCTAGGTAGTACTATGACGAGTATAAACAAAAAGATATGTACATTTATCTTTCTGAATGGCAATAGGAGGATTAGAGTCGTGAGGACCTAGATTTGAAGGCAAATAAGCAACTGGTGGAGCACCTGAATCTGTTGGGAGATCTTGTCTAGTTGACACCAAATGTAAACCTGCAAGTTAGGGCGAGATAAAAGACTAGATGCATTCAAAGGTCGGTCAGTAGATAATGGAAGAGGAGCACGTAATGGGAGAAATATTTTGATGCCTGTAACGGTGTGTGATTCGGTATAACACATATGGGGTAGATAAAAAAAAAGTTAACATTTTGTACAAACAAAGAAACGATTCAATAAAGTACTATAACATCTATACTAAGAAAAATGCTAAGAAAATGCATTTAACAGAATGAGTATCTAGCTTATCAATACCCAGATAGAGTTGATGCATAAATAGCATAAGCATAAATATGAGGGAATAAAGTAAATGTAGGAACCTGTGAAAAAAGTACAAAAAAGAGAATTTTGTCATTAAGAATAGATGTGAAATTCAATTTATGAAACATGCTATAAGAACCACATCACTTCAAAATAGTTTGGGAACAATAATTTGACATAATAGAGTACGAGTAACTTTTACAGGATGTATAATTTTTCTTCCGGTCACCCTATTTTATTGTGAAATATGAGAGCAAGAAGATTGATGAATTATCTTTAAAGTGATCATAAATGTGTTAAATGAAGTTGTAAAGTATTCTTTAGCATTTTCATTACGAAGTATGCTAACAGGTACATTAAACAAAACAAGTTGAAGATATAGCTTATAATGAAATTTAATAAAGCCAATAATTCCAAAAAAAAAAAAAAATTTCAATATTGTAATAACAATGACTAATTAATATTAGTAAGTTACTTCTAGAAAACAATTCACAAGCAAGATATTGAAGCAATTAGATCACTTCACTGTTTTCTTAAGAAAGAGAAATTTTAACGTAAGGAACCTGACACTTTGAGATTAATTGTGTTCCTTTTGTTGGCCTATGTAAAGTAAATTGAAGAGAAAATGGTTGTAACTTAAATGAATCAAGGACTACACCCATAGACTTTATTTATAATGTACAATAGTAACATATATAGTATCACATACAAGCAATATGGGGCTGCACCACAATATATTATATTCTAACACTCCTACTCAAGCTGAAGCATTTATTATATTCCAAGTTTGTTACAAATATAATAAATACAGTACAGGCACCCTATAGAGATTTGGTAAATAAACTTGCTAATTGATCCTTTGACTTGACATATGCAATTATAATTGTACTATTAATAAGCTTCTCTTTTACAAATTAATAATCGACCTATATATGCTTTGTCCACGGATGTAAGTTACGATTAGAAGCAATATATAATGCAGCCTGATTAGCACAAACTATCTTTATAGGCTGTGAATGCTTATATCCAAGCTTTTTCAACAAAACTAATTCAACGGTAGTTTGAGTTATGAGTCTATATTCATACTAAACACTAGACATTGCAACAACAGTCTATTTTTTACTTTTCCACAGAACACAGTTTCCCTCCCAATAAGACACAATACCATGTAGTGGATCTCTTGTCAAATGGATAGCTAGCCCAATCTACATCACTGTATCCCTGAATCAAACTAGAATCTTGCTTTTGAACTAAAGCATGACCACGACCATATCCACGAACCAATATGTGTCATGAGTTTTATATATTAACCTCTTTCTTGGTGTAATTTTGAAATATCTTAGAATATGAATAATTGCATTCTAGAGAGAAGTTTGTGGTTGAGCAATAAAATGACTAACCATACCAGTTGCAAAAGAGATATATATCAAGACTATTATTGTGAGATAATTTAGCTTAAGTTTAGTATTGGGATTCATATGAGTATTAACAGGCTTCGACCCTAGCATACTTTTATCACTTAATAAATCAAAATAATATTTTCTTAGAGAAAGATAAATACCCAACCGTTCTAATCTAGAAACCTCAGTGCCCAATAAATATTTTAATTGTCCCAAGTCCTTAGTTTGGAATTTGGATTGTAAGAAAGATGTAAACTATTGAATTCCTTGCTATCATTACATGTGATTATAATGTCATCAACATACATTATCAATAATATTATACCACTAGATGTATGAAAGAAGAAAATAAAGTGGTCAACTGTACACTTTTGAAAACCAAAACTAATCAACACAATTTCACTAAACTTACCACACTAAGCTTTGGGAGATTGCTTCAAACCGTAGAAGGATTTCTTCAACTTACAAGGATTACCATACCAAGCCAAACTCCCATTAAGCAACATACCCGGATGTTGCTCCATGAAAACCTCTTTATCAACGTCATCATGTACGAATGCATTTTTGATGTCCAACTGGTATAGTGGCCAATCTAAGATAGCAGCAAGTGAGATAAAAACTATGACAAAAGTAATCTTAGTAATAGGAGAAAAGGTCTTAGAGTAATCTACACTAGAGACTTGAGTGTACTTTAGCCACTAAATGGACTTTCAATTGATCCATAGAGCCATTAGGACGAACCTTCACAATATACACCTAACGAAAACCAACAACATACTTACCTAAAGGGAGTTTCATAAGTTCCCAAGTATCATTGTCCTTCAAAGCTTGCATCTTTTCTTCTATGTCATTTCTCCACCTAAAGTGTGTTAAAGCTTCAGACCCAAAGTTATAAGAAACACCATATAGTAAAGTAACAAATGAAGAATATAAAGGAGACAAATTATCATAAGAAACAAAATTAGAAATGGGTTAGGTAATACTAGGACAAGTGTAAACAGAAGGACATGTACATTTATCCTTTTGAATGGCAATAGGAGGTTAGAGGCATGAGGATCTGGATTTGAAGGCAAATAAGCAACTAGTAGAGCACTTGAATTTATTAGAAGATCTTGTCTAGTTGACACCGAATGTAAACTTGCAAGTTAGGGCGAGATAAAAGACTAAATGGATTCAAAGGTCAGTCAGTAGATAATGGAAAAAGAACATCTAAAATAGAAGAAGTGTTTCGATTTCTGTAACGGTGTGTGATTCAGTATAATACATATGGGATTGATTTAAAAAAGGTAACAATTTGTACAAATAAAGAAATGATTTAATGAAGTACTATAACATCTATACCCTTTCTATTTATGAGCATATCCTAAGAAAATGCATTTAAGGGAACTGGAATTTAGCTTATCAACACCAAAATTTGAGTTGATGCACAAATAATACAAGCAAAAATACCATAGGATAAAGAAAACTTAGGAACTTGAGAAAAAAAACATAAAAAAGAGAATTTTGTCATTAAGAACAGATGATGACATTTGATTTATGAAACAAGTTATATGAACTACATCACTCCAAAGCACTTTAGGAACATCCATTTGACATAATAGAGTACGAATAACTTCTACAAGATTTATATTTTTCTCTCAGCTACCCTATTTTATTATGAATTATGAGAGCAAAAAGATTAATGAATTATTTTAGAAGTGGTCATAAATATGTTAAATGAAGTGGTCAAGTATTCTTTAGCATTGTCCTTACAAAGTATGCTCACAAGTATATCAAATAGATTTTTAATCTAGAAAAAAAAAATCATTGAAAATAGAAAATAATTCATAACATTCTTTCATTAAATAAAGCTAAGTTATTCTTGAAAAATTGTCTACAAAAGTAATAACATCACCATATCCTAATTTCGAAATGACACGGTTTGGACCCCGCACATCTGAAAGAACTAACATAAATGAATTCTTAACTAATTATTGACTCAGGAAGAAAAAAGAACACAAATGTGTTCACTCAATTGACAAAACTCACATACTAAAGAAGACTAATGATTCAAACTAGGAACTACCTTTTTGAGCTTTTCCAATGAAGAATGGCCAAGGCGACAATAGATTTGGAGTGGTGTAACTATTGCAAAATATATTGTAGAAGATGATAATGGATCAAAGTAGTAAAGTCTCGCAGATTCATTCCTCTTCCAATTGTCTTCCTTGCCATCTAATCATAAATAAGAACAAATTAGGATAAAAAATGATGGAATAATTGAATCTTTTAGTGAGTTTACTAACATATAAGATTAAATGATAGAGTAGGAACATATAAGATAGAATATATTAAAACACATGGACTAGGTTCATCAATACTTATGCCACTGACTACAATTTGTAGTTAACCATTAGCTAAAGTAGCATTAATGATTATTTGGAATCTTGAAAGTAAGTAAAAAGACTATATGTAACTGTCATATGATCGGTGGCCCCGAATAAAAAATCCATGGCCTTGAGATTGAAAAACTAGATAAATAAATTATAGAATTACCTAGCTAGGCAAAAGAGGAAGTGGGAAAAGATGCTTGCGTAGTATACTTTAACTGAAGTAACCTAGAATACTCCTCATGTGAAATAAGTTAGGTTGGAATAAATATTTTGTGTAATCTACAATACGATTTCATATCACACCATTTAATGCGTTCATGCTCTCTTGCCCAAACCACCCAATTTTCATATGGAGCGTTGGTAATAGATTCAACCATTATATAATTGGTAATACTTCGACTACTCATAGAATAGAAAAGGATGCATTCAAACTCTAGTTTGACACCATACCATGTGACTTCATTCTGATTTGTATACTTATCAACATGTAAAAGTCGTTGCCTCGATGTTGATGACTCATGTCTCTAACTACTCTTTATTATTGTAACAGATACCATTATTGTACATTATTATTGTAACAGACATAACTTATATATAAAGGGGCTCACAACTCTAAAGTAGAATAGGTTATTCTCTCAAACCTTACTATTTTATAGCTTTTTAGCTTAAATTCTCTGATCAAATATTAACTTTAGCATCAGAGTTTTCATAGGTTCAAAGGATCCGCCTCTTTTACAGGTCAAGTCACATGTAGGACACCTCAAATCTTTTGATCCTAACACCCTTTGTAACATTGCTGGAACTGCATATGAGAGTACATATATCATTTGGCTTTATAAGTACCTGTGTGAAATGGCTAAGTAGAATGATTTTTAACATGGAGTAGAATTTTAAAATATAATATGGTATAATTGAATTGTGAATGGTACATGATTTTTACAGTGTGAGTAAATTGCATGTTTTTGTTTCACTAAATTGTATGATTCTGTAAATTATGCCATAGCATGGGAATTTAAATTTCCTATGATCATGAACATGAAATTTTGCACTGAACATGAAGGTCAATATGAAATTGATTGAGTGAAATTGTGGTGAAGGAAAGGAATATAGAGAAATGAAAATAATTTTTTTGAATTGAGGTATGAAATTATAAATTTTGAGAAAATTGATTTGTTACTTCATTAGTCCTGAAATTTGGATTAATTACTCTTAAATTGAAGAAAATGATTTATGGTGAAAATAATTAAGGAATTAATTATTTTGTGATTAATTGGGAAATTTAGAAATTGTATAAATCATATGATGAATTGTGCTAAATTGGAAGTCTTTTAAAAAAATATATTTTGGGTGAAATAAGGATAAAATTGAAAGAAATAGGAGTTGAAGAACTAAACAGCAAATCTAAAAACTTGAGGACATGGCTAGTATTTCTGAAATTGTTAATGAAATGGGAAGTTGGGTCATTTTGGCCCATTGTATCTTTCCTTAGGCCATTATAAGGATGTTTTGAAGGAAAGAAAGAGAAAGTGAGAATTCATGAGAAAGAGAGAAAATTTCAGTAAATTATCCTAAGCTTGTCTTTTCCACAAATCAAATCGTGCATGTGAGTTTAGAAGGAGGATTCTTGTGTTTTTGGGTGGAACCCTTCAGGGGTTTGGAGAGATAAAGTCGGGAATATTATGCTTTGAGTGATTTTGAGCTTGAAAACACCCTTGAACGTAAAGAATTAAAGTAAATTGGATCACTTTGAGGCAAATTGGAGGCTTGATTCAAGGGGGAAGAGCTTGACTCAAGATGAGGTGTTTGACCCATGGAGGAAGAAAGATAGAAATCCGAGAGTTTTGAGTTGATTTTTGTGATTTGGGATTTTTGTAGGTAGATGTGCATGTCTGTCTTGAAAATTATCAATTTCGGGGTGTACATGTATACACGAAATTCTCTTCTACTCCGAAAAATCTTCCTTGAGCAAGCATATTGCATTTTGTGAAAATTTCTTATGTATGTTGAAAATCTGTGTGTAATTGGTTTCAATAATTATGGAAATGTATGTTTGGACCAGTTGGTATGACCGATGAATTCTCCAAATAGCTCATGTACATGTAAAAGTAATATGTATATGAAGTATTACTTGTTAATGTAGGATCCACGATTAGAGGAGGTTTGAACCATTAAGTTAACTCACATTAGGCCCTGATTCGGCTAGGGGAACTAGTACTGGCTAGCCCAACCATTTTGAGTTATTTCCATTTCATAATTATGTATTTGCATTCATACATTATATTCTTCGATTTGACAAAAGAACACCTATCTGTGTTGAAAATATGTGTACATGCATCTATTGAGATTTCTGTCTTATGTTTTATAACTTAGTGTCTCAGACTGATTTGGTGTGCTTGTGGGAAATCATGATGTAAATATACGTGTATGGTTGTGCATAGTGGTGGCATGTGGTACAACCATTTGAGTAGTATACTCGTGTAGATATGATCCTGATGGGGGAGTATTATGTAGTTAGTCCGATCATCGAGGATGACCTGATGGAGGACTTAAAGATTGAAGAGGACCCAAAGATGGATAAGATAGAGGAGAATCGAGAACAGGACCCTAAGATGGGCGAGGGCTCGAATAGGAGGGGGGGATGGAAGAGGAGATCCAGATTGTGGGGTGAGCTGATTCAGTTATTTTGGCATGAGTCTCTAATGAGATGTTGATTGCATAAGATTTCTATAAGTCTCGGTTGGAGATCTATGTTGTACACGGGGTATGTTGGATTTTAGTCTCATATCCGAGACTACGTATTGTTCTGGTGGAAATTGAAGGATGATTGGGTTAATGTTGTATTATTTTGTTAGTATCAGCTAACCTAAGAGTTTGTGTCATCCCTATTCCCATATTCCATATACTTCATGTTAACTTTTGACTTGTAGATAGTAGATCGGGACTCATGGAAGTTCAGATCTAGAAAAAATGACTGGTGCGGTGTAAATATAAAAAGGTTTGTATAAAACTATTGTAAATATATGCACATGTTATATTTTCTTATATATTTGTTTTCGTATACTGGTTTATGTGATTTATGGCCATTAGGATTAAATATGTGAAAGTCAAGACTTAATTGGTTCTTGTTGATTTTGAGTGAGCCTTTTTCATTTAATCGTCATTTTGGTGTATTTACATTTGTGGATATAATGTGTTTCAACAGATTTTGTAAGAAAATGGGTTGGTGATTTTGGTGATATTACTATGTGTTGTTCGGATAATATTATAATAAAATAAATATAAAAACAAAGATCACGAGGACATGCTAGGGAATAATTAAAAGGTAATATTATCTAAGTAGCAAACAAGGGTGTCACACATCCTTTATATAAGAAAATAAATGTGGTTCTCGTAATCGTATTGTCAATTCAGTATATGCTTGAATCTCTTATACTGTTCATCAAGTAATTTGAGCATAACTTTTAAAGTTGAAATGCTTGACCAATCAATCACTTCACTTTAAAATGTTAGCTTTAATTTCATGTGATCGATCAGTCACATGAAATTATAACATTGTAAAAAAATAAAAGCATAGTTCAAAATGTTTTAAAGAAAGTCATTGAGTGCATTTGCAATATATATCTTATAGAATCTCAAAAATATTATTTGATTAATCTATACAATCGATGAGTATCCACGGTAACCATCTCCAATTAGGGGGAGAAACAAAAGTTTGTTTGGACCAATTTATGCGAGCTCCAATCCTTATTACCAGCAATGTGAGACTCTATTTTTGGTCCAAAACAAGCTCTCTCTCTACTCTATTTTGGGCCCAAAACAAAATCTCACTCTTCAGAACCAACGTCCACGTCAGACCACCTTCACATCACCTACATTAGGTGGATCGAGCGTGGCCCCTCTGTGGTGTCAAGTTGTGGGTTGGCTCTAATACCAAAGTTAAAGGCAAGAGTATAACTCATCTTCAAAAGCTATATATCCCACTTAATTGCTTTTTGCCAGCAATGCCTATTTTTTGCACTTATTGATTCAAATCTATATGAATAAGCACAGTAAACTTATTAGGAAAATTACCGTTTCATTTCTAAAACTTCCTATCTGTTTTAAATTTTGTCATTTAACCTCACAATTATTCAATATGGTTCTTAAATATCTGATAGCTTTAGGCAAACGCAATGTTTATGAGCTCTCAATAAAGCACAACTATTTTATGATGGTTGAAGTGAAAAATGTTGGCATACACAGATTTTGGATTTGTTTGGCAGTTCCCTTTGAGAAAACTTTGCATCGATGCTTTCTATTAAACTTTTTAACTTTTCATGACATGCATATCGGATGGACTGATATGTTTTCTTTGAAAGGATATGCATTGAACAAAGAGAGCAAACAAAAAAAAAAATAAAAAAAAAATGTAAGTATTAATGATATAAAATTGTTATCGTAAGTTAGATAAATATTATTAAAAAACTTTAATAATAAAAGTTATCGTAATAATGTCACCATAACTATTAATTTTCCAAAAAATCAATACAAAAAAAAAATCTATATTGCAATTGGAACTAAAAAAATTATTTGCACTTATGATGAGTAAATTAATAATATCACATAAAGTTTTATTACCAATACTAACGTTTTCTAAGGTCAAATAAATCTACCGTCCCTCACATATTATTTTTTTTGTCAATTTTATTTTAAAAGTATTTTCGGTCATTTTTGTCACATATTGTAGTGGACATTTATAATTTTATTTCTCAACTTAAAACCATTAAATATTTGAATGAAAAATATTTTCAGAGGTTAAAAAGAATCGGGCTCATAACGACGTACTGTTTCGAACAATTATTTTCATTCTTATTTATAACTCCAATAATTCTCTACCCCTTTATTAATAATGGAGCTCGGTGGTGGGAAACACTGGAATAGACATAAAGGTCATCAAAAGGTGATGAACTGCATTATACAACTTTAATCAATATATCTATAGACATTTTAGAAATATATGGATCAAACTGGAAGACAGAATTAAAGGTATTCTAGTTTCTGGTAAGTTTGCCTATTTTTCTAATTCTTCTGTTACTTTACATTTCAATTGTACTTTTCACTAATGACAAATAGTTTCTATGGTGCAGAAAATGGCCAACAACACAAACACAGCTGCTTCAACTGAGAATGAACATCTTATGGACTGCATAATCAACATTCCAGAATATGAACAACCTCTACTATGGCCAGAAAGTTGTATTTATAAAGTTCCTGGAAATCTTCGCAATGTTAATGAAGAAGCTTACACTCCTCGTTTGATTTCAATAGGTCCACTTCACCGTGAAAATGAAAAACTCCAACCCATGGAAAGACAGAAGAAAATATATTACCAAAAGTTCTATCAACGTCTGAAGAATAATTACTACAATTCTTCTGAAATGGCTGAGATGAAACTGGTCATGTTCAAGCATTTCATTGAAAAAAAACAAGATGTAATCAATCGTCATTATGCAGCAGTGACTCAAATTGAAGGTTTAGTGGAAATGATCGAGTTGGATGCTATTTTCATCATGGAGCTCTTTTTGAGAAATTCTGAAACAGACAAATGTCAAATGGATTATATGTTAAGCAAACCATGGTTGAGAAAAGGTATACAACTTGACTTGTTATTACTGGAAAATCAAATCCCATTTTTCATCCTCAAGGAACTCTACGAAGTTGTCGGCAAAAAGCATAGTACGTTTCTTGAAATCGCATGTCAATATTTTGCAAATTTCAATCCTCTTAGGGAATCATCAAACGAATCGATCAAACTCATCAAGGAATTCGAGGTCAGGCATTTTACTGATTTGGTAAGGTGTTTTTACCTCCCAAATACTGATTTGAACTTTGAAAGTGAAACTAGTGATGTTTTGTATTGTGCAACAAAGTTGAATGAAGGAGGAGTGGTGTTCAAGGCTATGCCTGATAAACCTTTACTTGACATAACTTTCAAAAAGAAATGGTTTCTGAATTGGTTACCATTTTTGAGTTGTTTGCCATTCATAAAATGTTTCAATGCTCACTTGGAACTTTCTCCTTTCAGAGTAGACAGTACAACTGAATGTGTTCTGAGAAATCTAATTGCTTTAGAGCAGTGTCATTATCCATCCAATGCTTATATCTGCAATTATCTTCTGCTAATGGATCATCTCGTCAACACAGTGACAGATGTGGATTTGTTAGTTGATAAAAAAGTTATTGTGAACCAACTGGGGAGCCATAAACAAGGGACAATGTTGGTTAATAGTCTTTGTGAACATGTTGTGGTTAGCAATTTTTGTTATGCAGAGCGAATTAGACAACTCAATGAACATTGTGATCAGTTTTGGAATCGGAATATGGCAGCCTTGAACAGCATTTATTTCCGGGATCTTTGGAGATCAACTTCAACCGTGGTTGCACTTATCATCATCTTAGCTACTATGTATAACTTCTTGAGGAATTTTTTAAGGGATTATAACAGAGACTTCAACTGGCGAGTTCCTGAAATTTTCAATATCTCATATAGTTGATCTTTTTTCTGCATCGAAGGAGTTTCTTTTGTTTGAGCTAATAAAATTTTCTATCTCTTGTAGTTTAGATAAACTATGTCAAAGTTTGTCACGAAGTTATCAATGTTGATTCCTACAAACTGAAAAGATATAATATTAATGTAAGACTTGTCTGTGTCTCTGTTACCTGTAACAACTGTATATTTTATAATGTAGTGTGGGTTGAGTCTTGATGCACTGAGTTCATGTGGTATGTCAATAGTAACAATTGTTTTATACACATGGTTCTTTTGGGATGTTTATATATAACCAATTACCTTGTTTGAAAGTTTTTCATTTTAGAATCCCTAAAGTCTGAGATGGATAATCTTTACTTAGTTTAATTAATGCATTCTATCTCCTAGTCAGTCAGAAAAATCTAAATTTGGCTAATTCCTACAATGCTACTGCTACAGGGATTAGATGGATTCCTACTTTCTAGAGAGTAGAGTCCAAAACAAAACCAATTCATAAACAAAACAAGTTGAAGACAGAGCTTATAGTGAAATTTATTAAAGCCAATAATTTCAAAGAAAATTTCAAAACAGCGATAACAATGCCTAATTAATATTAGTAAGTTACTTCCAGAATATTAATAAGAAAGAGAAATCTTAATGTAATGAACCTGATAATCTGTGAGATTAATTACCTTCTTTTGCTGGCCTATGTAAAGCAAATAGAAGAGAAAATGATTGTAACTTGTATGAATCATTTATAATAGACAATAATAACATATACCAATAGGCTTTATTTATAATAGACAATAATAACATAGAGAGTTCCACTTATGAGCAATGTAGGGCTACACATATATTATATTCTAACACTCCCACCAAAGTTGGAGCATATATATTATATATTCTAAACTTGTTACAAATATAACATAGAAGGGCACTCCTTAGACTTGGTAAACAAATCTCCTAATTGATCATCTGACTTCATATATGCAGTTTTGATTGTACTATCAATAAGCTTCTCTCATACACATTGATGACTAGATCTCTATATTCTTTGGTCATGAAAGAAAGACAGGATTAGAATTGTAATATGCGATGCAACCTAATTATCACAAACTAGGTTTGTAGCTTGTAAATGCTTGAATCTAAGTTCTTCTAATAAATTTTTCAACTGAACCGATTCAACATTGACTAACTATATTAGTTGTAAAAGAGACATCAGATTGGGTTATTATCAGATAATTCAGCTTCCCCGCTAGTCATATATTGTTTAGGATTACAAGGCCTTTAGGGGCTTACTTAGTGCTTGTGCTAAGAACTCCTTAGTCTTGGACTTGGTTTATGTAAGATTCCACCCGAATTACTAATGTAGGGATTTTTTTTTTTTTTTAGGTAATAGGACTAGCACATTTTAGCTTTCATCTAAATAAGTTCTCTTTCACCTTTTGATAATTTTGATTTGCAAAGTGAGCTCTGAAATTTGGCAACTTGTAACCAAAAAGCTCACAATTAGGCATAGTAGATCATGGAGTAGAAGGTGGGATTTTGTATTCTATAGCTTATGTGCCTGCTTCTGAAGATATAGAAGGAGGATTCTAATGGGTCTTCCTTCAGTCGACCTACCATTGAAGGATGTTAGCAAAATCAAAAGCAATAGAGGCTCGAAGGATCCACAATCCATTAGCCTTGCACGCAATTACAAAAGATAGGAAAAGGAAACAACTTAGCTCAGGGGCTCACTTGCTTTTCTGGAAAGGGAAGAATATCTCTCCTTCATCTGGTACAAATTTAGTTGTGATCCATGTAAGTATCAACTAGTTTTGAGCCCAATGTACTAGCATTACTTAACAAGTCAAGACAATATTTTCTTTGACAAAAAACAAATATCCAACTGTAATCTAGCAACCTTAATGCCCAAGAAAATTTTTAATTGTCCTAAGTCCTTAGTTTGGAATTTTGACTGTAAGAAAGATGTGAAATGCTGAATTCCTTGGCTATCATCACTTGTGATTACAATGTCATCAACATACTCAGTCAATAATATTCTATCACTAGAAGTATGATAGAAAAAAATAAAATGGTTAGTTGTGTGGTTAATTGTACACCTTTGAAGACCATAACAGAGCACAACTTCACTGAATCTACCAAACCAAACTTTGGAAGATTACTTCAAATCATACAAGAATTTATTTTAACCTATAAACCAAGCCAGACTCCTACTGAGCAACATACCACAGAAGTTGCTCTATAAAAACCTCTTCATCACGGTCACCATGTAAGAATTTATGTCCAAATGATGTAGTGGCCAATAAAAGATAGCAACAAGAGAGATAAAAGGTGTTAGACTAATTTACACCATAGACTTGAGTGTAACCTTTAGCCGCTAAATATGCTTCAACCGATCAACAGAGCATTCAGGGTGAACTATACACCTAACGACAACCAACAATGGACTTTTTTTCCCTTCCCCCCCCCCCCTCCCCTTCCCAAAAAAAAAACTTAACTAGGACCTGGGCCAGTCCTTAGAGTTTTATTAATTTCAAAAGAAAGGCTAGAGTATAGTCTTAGCCAATACATGAAATCCTAAGCAAGATTAAAAAACAACAAACATGGGATACTATCCTATTACAATAAGACAAAAAAAGAAAAACTTGAGAAAAGCCATAAACATAGGATACTATCCTATTACAAAATTTTAAAAAACCTTATATAGACTATTTTTGTTCATGGTACTGTTCATGTTTCAAAGCTTAGAACCTCATAAAAAATTAGCCAACAAACTCTCAATTTTCACAAGCACCGTCTTTAGTGGATCTATGGCATTCAAAAGATATAAAGGCAAAGAACTAAGCATATGTTTTATAAGGATTAATCTGCCCCTTGGAGACAAGAACTTCAGAGACTATGAGGCTATTAGCATTTGAATTTTAGCCACCATGTTAGCAAAAAGAGAGTATTTCTTTCTCCCAATATAAAGTGAAAAACCCAAATAACTTATAGGAAGGGTTGATGACGGAATTTAGTAGCCTTCTTGATAACCCGAATTTGTTGAGGAGAAGCCTTTGTGCTTGTTAGAAAGTAACTTTTCTGCCTGTTGATCAACTGACCAAAGTTAACTTCATAAGCAGCCAAAAAGTTCACGAGCTTATCGCAAGATTTTTTACCACCCCAGGAAAATATTATAATATAATATGCAAAAGACATATGAGATATTTTTGGAGTATCCACGAGAAGATAATAATAATCAACCTTGCCTACACTTATAAAATGCTTCAATCCCTTACTTAAAACTTCAAAAGCCAAGATAAATAGAAGAGGGGACAACAGATCACCTTGTCTAAGGCCTCTTGAAGACTTGAAAGAACCCATGCTTTTGCCATTGACTAGGATCGAGTACCACGGGCTAGTAATCATCCGCTAAATAAGATCGATCACAAAAACCAAATTTTCTTAGAACTAAAATTAGGAAAAACCAATTCACTTTATCATAAGCCTTAGTCATATCAAGTTTAAAAATAACATTCCCCCTTGGGACTTTCTTGTTGATGTCATGAACAAACTCTTGTGCCAAAGTTACATTATCAATGATACTACAACTCCTCATGAAGCCACTTTGCTCTTCAGAAATTAAATCCTACAATATCATGGATAAACGGTTCACCAGGTTATGGAAAATAATTTTGGAAATAAAATTGCATAAACTAATAGGCCATAAATTAGAGAAGGTTTGAGGCGAATCAACCTTACATAAAAGAAAAATTAGAATGCTACTTACAAATTTAGACAGGTCACCCTGGGAGGAAAAATATTGAATTGGCTAAATATCCTTCCCTACAAAAATAGTCTAACAAGAGGTAAAAAAATGACCATTAAAGCCATCTAGGCCAGCAGTGCTATTACGGTCTAATTGAAAGACTGCCTCATTTATTTCATCCTCCATAGGAAACTTCTTAAGTGTATTATTTTGTTTAGTTGAAACAAGAGAATGAATACATTCAAGAAATTGCATATCAAGATTATTTCCTTACTCCGTAAAGAGGTGCATAAAATGGTTTACTATTTCCTGCTCAATATCCTTAATCTTGTCCAAACAAACCCCTAATTCATTCTTTATTTTATGTAGAGTAAGGTGGCTCCTTTTAGCTTTAAATGAGGTATGGAAAAATTTAGTGCTACGATCACCCTCCTTTAACCACTTCATTGACAACTTCTGGCGCCAAAATTCCTCCTCCAAATTCAATTCATCCTCTAAAACAATCTCAGCTCTATTAAGATCTTCTTGAGAAGTGTCACCTCTGTCAACTAAAAGTTCCATTTGAGCAACTAAATCTTCAACATTTTTTACTTTATCTTGGTCACGCACAAAAACCTCCTTATTCCAAATACTTAAAGCCTTTTTCAGACTGTTTAATTTAGCACCTAACACAAACATAGGATTGCCAACAATAGGTTCCTCCTAAGACTGCTTTACTTTAGCCATAAAGGAATTGTGACAACTCCAAATATTAAGGAAACAAAAATAAGACTTGTAATTGGACCGAGGTGAGCTCACTTCAAGTTTTAAAGGATTATGATCTAAATATTTCCTGTTGAGATGAATGACATAAAAGTTAACACGTCCAATTGGAGTTCTAAAAGAAACGATCCAAACTTTTAAGAATCTGAGCCATGCCTTCTCTTTTGTTGGACCAAGTGAAAACAGAACCTGAATAAGACATCTCTTGAAGGTCACAAATAATAAGATTCCCTACAAAATCTAAAACTGAATCTGAATTAAATCGAGACAAAATGCCTGAGGTTTCATCCTAATTGAGGATGCAATTAAAATCAGCCCTAACTATCCATTCCACTTTGCCCTTACCAATTGATTAACCTCAATTAAATCCTCCCTTAAAACTATACAATTCGCCTTTTTACAATTTGCATACATTATAGTTATGAAAGCAGTTGAGAGAGATAAGGAATCAACCTAAAACAGCCATAAGTTATTATCCATGTTTGAGAGAGAATAAGAAAACCCTAGATAAGTCTCCAAATCCTTCAATTCATCTAATGGAATTTTAGGTTCTGAAACAGCCACAAAAGAGCAGTTATGCATATGTTTCAACTTTTTGAGTCTACATCTTATCTTAACATTCCTTACACCTTTAGGCAAATTAAATTAATCATTGTGGAAGGAGAAAATTACCATTGTCCTTACTAGAAATTTCCATGGATGCTTTCATACGCTCTAGACCGGCTCAAAGTGAGCTAAGAGTGCTACCATGCCCAACATAACTCAAAGGTGAACCAATAAACATTTTTGGTTCAGATTTCTTACTTGTAGGTAAAAGATTCAAAGTATGAACCACTCTCTCTAGATCCTCCCTTTCTATGATAGAGAAAACATTTGAATCTTTAAAAGGTTCATCGACTTTCTCATGGTCTAGCAAAAGGTTGATATTAAATAAAAGTTGTCCAAAATTAAGATCTACCCTACCATCCACTTGCTCAATGGAAAACACCTTTAGTAGTTTCCATAATATGACTTTTAATCAAAGCCCGTGAAACACCATGATCCTCACTCATCCTTTTTTTATACCCTTTAATCCCAACCTTCACTCCATGATCTTGGAAAAAACCTTCATTGAGAGCTTGAGAGTTTATGCCTTCTTTCACACCCCTCTTTGAATACTTCACCTTGCTGCAAGACTGAACGGGCACCCTCAACAGCCCCTATTGAAAGAGGAGAGTTTGTCTTTTTAAGAGCTTATTTTTGTTTCCACACATCTTTGATAGTTCCATTGTATTATTTGCCTTTAAACCTTAATTCTTTATTGATCTTGTCTTGTCCACTTTCTTGACCTATCTTTCTTGAATATTTTTTGGTCTTGAGAATAATACCTTCTTGACTCTTGACAACTCTTTTTGATTCAATCTTGCCTTGATTTTCTTGTAAGGTTTTACAAGCGGCATCATCATGACCTAGCTAATGACAAGTAGAACAATAACATAGGATGTTCTCATAACCAACATGTTGGGAAAATTCTTTATTTTTTCCACAACCAATCAACACATTTTCCTCCAAGGCTTTCAAAAGATCTAGCTCCATACAAACTCGAGCAACACTCGGTCTTGTTCTATATGCTGAAACTTTATCAAGTTTTAAAGGTTTACCTATCATACTTGCATTTAAAAAAAGACAATTTTTAGTAAAAAAATGTATAGGCAAATTGGGGAAGTTTATGCATACTGGAGCAATAGAAGATTCTTGATTCATGTGAAATTCTACTATCTACTTGAAAACCCTCATTGGAAATCTTTGTATATACTATTGATTTGCTCTACACCAAAACCTTTGAAAGTCTTCATCATTGAAAGCTTCAATAAGTATATGTTTGTTATCAAGAAGTCCAATTGAGACAGATGCCTTTAAACCAATAGCAGGGAAAGCTTTCCTTATATCTACCATAGATGGCTTTCCATGAGAAAACTTACCAACCAACGTAAACTTAAAAGGGGCAGCTAAAGAATGAATTTCTTGATCCATGAATTGTACTAGCAGGCACCCCTTAAAAGTTGAAATTTCCTTGGTTGGAATTTTAAAAGTTGCATTCAATCCTTGAGACACAATAGAAGCAAAAGATTTCTTTGCTTGAAAGGGCATATTTGAGATATTGCCCTTGGATTGCATGGTCTTGAAAACCCTTGGCTTATGAGCTTATTGATGAGTTGGTGAGTATCGAAGGAAAGAGAGCGGAGAGTAACTCTAGGAAATTTTGTGCTTTGGCAGATGAAAAGTCCTGCAATATGGCATGTAGGGCATATTAAAGACGTAGATAATCATTTCCGTCTACTCCCAGACGCAGATACATATACCTAATAACCTTAGACTTAGATAATATTTTATACATATGTGCATATGCAAAATTCATATGCGTCTACTATACAGACATAATTTGTAGTTGGTTGCCATGTATCAAAGTCTAACGTCCAAACTCGTAAAATTAGACATAGATATAATTGCATCTGTCATACGGATGGAGAAAAACAAATGCAAACTTTTTTAATTGTATATGCATTTGCAGATGCAGATAATTAAAATGCGGATGCATATGTTGAAAATAATTTAATTATTTTATTTTTAATTTTATACATATAAATATATGCTTCAAAAGTATTTTATATAAATAAAAAATATTATAAAACAACGATTGAACTATAAATCAAATTTTAATATGAGTGAGAATTGCTATGATCAGATTGTTTTAATTATTAATGTTGCCTAAAGATGAGAAATTGTCTAAAAAAATTTATCGATCTAAGCAAATGGTCAAGAAATTGGGACTTGGATATGAGAAGATACATGTATATCCTAACGATTATATGCTTTACTATGGAGAAGAGGATAAGAAATTACAATAATGTCGTGTATGTGGGCATCCGAGGTATCAACCTAAGACTCGATCAAGTAAGATTGATGTACCTTATAAAATATTGTGTCACTTTCCACTTGCACCTAGGCTCCAAAAGCTTTTTATGTAAAAGAACACGGCTCAACATATGACTTGGCATGATAAGAGATGTTCTAATGGTCTAATGATTCACCCAAGGGATGGAAAAGCATGGAAACACTTTGATGACAGTGATTCGTCATTCTCTGAAGAACAAATAAATATTAGATTGGGTCTTATCACCGATGGGTTTTGTCCATTTGGCCATTCATCAAATGGTCATTCTACTTGACCCGTATTTGTTACTCCTTACAACTTGCCTCCTAGCATGTGTATGAAAGAGCAACATGTATTCTTGACATTGGTCATTCCTGGACTAAAATCTCCCAAGCAAAATATAGACATACACTTGAGACCTTTTATTGATGACTTGAAGAAGTTATGGGATGTGGGGGTCAACACTTACGAATGCATACAAGGGTGAGACTTTTATAATGAGGGTTGCACTTATATGGACCATTAGTGATTTTTCTGATTATGGAATGATATCAGGCTGGAGTACACATGGAAATTACGCTTGTCCATATTGTATGGAAAAAATAAAATCATTTCGTCTTCTTATAGTCATAAGCAGTGTTGGTTTAATTGTCATCGTCATTTTTTACCTATTGATCATCCTTTCCGAAAGCAAAAAGATAAATTCAAAAAGAACACAACACAAAAGGCTTTCCTGCAGCCACGATTGGTTGGGGAAGAAGTATGGGACCTTCTTAGAAGATTTAATGAGATAACCTTTGGAAATGCATTCGGTAAACAAAGAATCTCAAGATTTTTGAAACAACATAATTGGGCAAAAATAAGTATATTTTGAGAATTGCCTTATTGGTTAACTAATCTTATTTGACACAATCTCGATGTAATGCATATTGAGAAGAATGTTTTTGATAAGGTATTTAATACAGTGATGAATATGAAAGGTAAAACCAAGGACAATCCAAATGGTAGGATGGATTTACAACTATTTTGTAAGCGTTCCTAGTTAGAGTTGACTAATCTTAATGGAAAACTTGTTATGCCAAAAGCTTCTTATAGCTTGTCCAAACTTCAAGTTAAGGAAGTGTGCCAATGGATAAAAGGCTCAAGGCTCTTAGATAGGTATGCTTCAAATCTAGGTCATTGTGTTGACATGGATGAATGCAAGTTGTCTGGGATGAAAATCCATGTTTATGCAAAGACTAATCCCGATTGCATTCTATGATTACTTTCCGAAAGGTAGATGGGAAGCATTTATCTAGCTTAGTAATTTTTTCAGAGATTTATGTATGAAAGAATTGGGCTTGGAGCATATGAAGATGCTTAAGAAAAATATTGTTGTCACTTTGTGCAAGTTGGAGAAGACATTAATAATGGTTTTTTATTTTTTTATTCAATGGAACATTTGACTGTGCACTTACCTTATGAAGCTAAAGTGGGTGGACCTGTGCATTATTGTTAGATGTATCCATTTGAAAGGTTATTATATCGATCTTAAACTAATCTCATTTTAATTTTTTTTAAGTATATTCATTTCCTAATAAAAAATATTATTTGTAGGATGATGTTTCATTTGAAGAAAAAGGCCCAAAACAAGGCTTGTGTCGAAGGTTTTATATCCGAAGCCTATTGCTTAGAAGAAATTTCCAATTTCTGTGCAACATATTTTGAGTCAAATATTTCAACGAAGTTAAATCATGTCCCTCGTGGATTGTAATGGACGCCTCTCTGTTTTTTATCAATATGGTCGTGCATTTGGTTTTCATAAAACAAGACCATTTACTGATGTTCAGTTACAAGCAACAAAGATTTATGTTTTGTTGAACATAATAGAGATTGAGCCATATGTAATGTAAGTCAGGCTGTATGACATTTAATTTACATATGCAACAGTTACATTCTTATAATGACTTACACCCTCAATATGAAATATAGTGAATTTCGGAAAATACTATCGAATGAGCATCCAAATCATTCTGATGACCTAATTCAAAAATTAGTTGAGACTAAATTTGCAGATTAGCTTCATCAATAGGTTTTTTTTTTCTCTTCTTATATAGTTAGGTAAATACATCTATGTATTCAATTTAGTTTATATAACTATTAAGTTTTAATTTATCATATAGGCACTTAATGATAAGATCACCTATCCGAGTATTATGGATATTGCTTTCCCACCAATGAGGCAACTGCGGTGTTTTAATGGTTATTTTGTTAATGGGTTTAAGTTTCACACGCTTTCATATTGAGATGGCAAAAAATCTATGAATAGTGGCATTCGTGTGAAAGAGAGTTATTGTGGCGTTGATGAGCAAGATTTCTATGACATGCTAACTGACATAACAGAGATGCAATATTTTGGAAATAATAGAATTATACTCTGTTAGTGTGATTGGTATGATTCTTATAGAGGGATGAAAGTAGATTCCTTGCATGGCTTGATGAATATCAATCATAGATCGAGACTTGCCTCATTCGAGGCATTTATATTAGTTGCTCAAGCTTACCAAGTGTATTATGCAAGCTACCCAAGTAAAAAAAGAAATGATTGGTGGGCAGTTTGTAACATAGGTGGCCAGAAACAATTTTAATTTTCAGTCTAGTGACACACCAAGTGATGATGTCTAACCTTTAGCTGATGATATATTTCAAGAAGTTGAATTGCATATACCGCTTCCAGCTACTACGGGCCTAGATTTGGATGCACTTGGAATTCTTGTACGTGATGGTCCAAGTGAAGAAATGGATCCTAATGAAATAAGTGAACCTATATTTGTTGTTGATGGTGACACAAATGAAGAAGAATATGATGACCTTGGTGAAAATGAAGACGATGATGAAAAGGATAATGAGAAAGTAGAAATGGATGATGAAGAAGTTCGTTTCGAATACGATTATGACAATAACATTCAACATGATTAACCAAAATTGTATGTGTTTTGTTTATATAAATTCTATAATTGTTACTAATTAATTATGTTTGATATTTAAAGATTGAAGTATTTATAATTGTTTAACTTGTTATTTAAATTATTTCAAGATCATGATTCGTATTATTCATGGATCTCGATTAAATGCATATTTAGACACACTTAATATGAATCAAAAAGGCCGAACTACACGCAAATCATCTCAGTCTAATCGTGCCACACTTTCATCATCTAAGGTGAGTCCTGCCTTATCTAGACCATCATCTCAGGTGGGCCATGTCTTACCTAGATCATCATCTCAGGCTGGTTCCATCTTACCTAGATCATCATCTTAGTCAACCCGTGCTGATATTCCATTTTCACATGGTATTTCTTTCTATTTAGTTTGTATTCAAATTAAAATTTACCACTTATATTTGTTAAACTAATTAATATACTCTATTTGTTGAATAATGTAGGTGACTGTGATGTTGGACATATAACGGAATCACTTGGCCACGACTCACCACTAGGCATATTTGGAGATTTGTCTACATCTAGGGTTCTAGTCATTGAGCATGCTGAAATGAGAGGATATGCACACTTGAATCCTCCGCCCATAAACCTTGCTAATAGACCTTTGATAAAAATTCATGTTGAGAGGTAGTACTTATTCATATTTTTATTACTTATTTATATATACCAATGTATGCTAACTTTTATTACTATTATTTATATAAAGTGAATTTGAAAATCCTGACACTGTGAGGACTATTATATCAATCATTGAAGCTCATATACATGGACCAATCTCAGTGTGGTCTCAGTATCCTTGAATAGCGAGAGACTTATGTTATCGACAATTTATGGTAATTTAAAACATTTAGTGATACATACATCCTTTTGATTATGAATGAAAAAGTTAATACACTAATTTTTGTGATATTTCATGCTCACTATAGGTTTGAGACAGAGCAATAGGAGAAAGATGGTAAGATTGTGTTTGAGAAGATTGCAGATCGACAATGAAGGGTTGTGTTAAGATATGCACGGGCTAAAGCAAAGATAATGTGTAAAACAGAAGACATCATCAAGTGTGAAGGTTGGATGCCTGATTGGATGACGACATAAAATTGGTAAGGGCTACTTCAGATTTAGAGTAGTGAACAATGAAAGAAATGTTCCCAAATAGGAACACAAAACCGGGGATTAGGAGATGACTCACTTATTAGACATGCTAGAGGATCATTCTCGGTTCTTCAACGTAAGGAGAAAATGGTATAGTTGTAATTTAATATGAAAGTGTTAAAAATCAAATTTTATTCTTTTATAACTTTCAAATGGTTTTGTAAAAAAAGGATACAAGAAATGATCCGTCTCTCCTTGAAGTTTTCCACCTCATCCATAAGAGAAAAAAGATAGGTCAATTTGACAACCCAAAGTCCCAGATAATTTCTGTTAGTTTTACAAATATACTAACATGTTCATATTTATATGTATATATGAACATATACATACGCAAGTAAATTTGTAACTAATATTTATTAGGTTTGTAGGAAGAATACATACGTGAAGTCATTGAGAAATATGGAGAAGATTCTGATGCTCACCCCACCTTTGATCAAAACATTTGGTTAAAGGTGACAGGGGGAGTACAGAAGATGGAGAAAGTCTATGGATGTGGGACACCTGGTGCCATGAGAGTATTGTTTGGTGATAATATCAATTCAGCTCATTCCTCACTACGATCTACCACAACATTGCAACCAGATGTTGCATCAGCTGAGCAGATTCTTACCTTGGAACAACAATTGGAGTATCAGGAGCAACAATTGGACTATCAGAAAAAGAAAACTGATGAAATGAGTGAGATCATGAAATTCATGATGGCTAAGTTAGGTTTAGATCCTACCATCCTTGAACAACTTCAAGTAAGTAACTATTTCCATATAAATATATACTTTGAATCTTTTAGATAGCAAGATAATTAGAGAGAATTGAATAAGACTTGTAGAAACAAATGACATTTAATTCTGATGGACAGTTATGATTTTATGCAAATCTTTGAGTTTGTGACTTAAAAGTTATTTACTTTTAGGTGTAAAAGGAAATAGTGACCAAAACATGTTTAAACGATAAGCCAAAAATTTTTACACATCAAAGCATTGAATAAGATTTGTAGGAACAAATGACATCCAATTTCAATGCATAGTTAAGGTTTTATGCAAAAGATTGAATTTGTTATTTAAATTGTTTAGTTTTGGGTGTGAAGTGTAAAAGGGACAAAAACTTGCAAAGTTATGACTTTATGCAAATGTTTAAGTTTTGTAACTGATATCATAGCTTGTTTCAGATTTACATACCTATGTTAAGTTCATATTTTTATCTGGATAATTTATTTAATACTTTCAAAAAAATTTATTAACTATTCACTTTTCTTTTTAACAGGCATCTTGTAGTAGTGCAAATGGTAATGAAGATGGTCATAGAAATGGTGAGGAGGATCTTCATGAAGATGATGACCTATAGGTAGCTAGCTCATATAGTTCTATTAGGTTTTGTTTAACTGTTTAACTATAGATGTTGACATTTGTGTTTCTGTGATGCTTTTTGTTAGATGTTGCCAAAACTTTAAATATATGATGAATTTGTTTTATGGATAATATGGATAGATGTTTAATAATAGGTTTGATTCATTTATTAAATAGAGAATGAAAATCAAGAATGTTTTACCCACAAACCGAGTTTGTGGTAAATACTAAAAAAGCTTCATGTGGAGGTAATTATCCACCAATATGTGTTTGCCAATTGCCCACAAATACAGTTTGTGGCTGTTACCCACAAGAGAGGTGTGTGGATATTACCCACAAACAGAGAGAGGTGTGTAGGCATTACCCACAAACCTCTTGATTCTTACCGCGAGAGGTGATAATGGTTGGTTTTGTAGTGCTTATTGGAGATCGTTAGTGTTTACTGGTTAGAGCTATGTGGCTCTAATACAATATAAATAAAACAACTTATAAATGATTATATTTTGATTAATCAATTCTACATTGTTTTTAAATTTTTAATGAGGCACAAATGTACATATACACAATTAAAGAGATAGGAGTCCTACAAGCATAACTATATCAGTTACAACTTGTTAGTAGTATGCAGATAACAAATTAATTATGAGATCAGGATTTATTATCTCTAGTCTTTGGATGAAGACTTATCACTAATAGAATTGCAGTTCTTGTAGTTGAAGAGGTAGCAGCTTCTGGTGTTTCAAATTTTAATTGGATTTTCGTTTTCATCAGTGAAAAATTTCTAGCGATATAAGGTGCTTCTATTTGTAGTGAAGGAAGACAACACTTACAAGGTTGAAAAAATGGCCAACAACGCCAACGATGCTGCTTCTACTGAGAATGAACATCTTATTGAATACATAATTCACATTCCTCAAGATGAACAGCCTCTACTGTGGCAAGACAGTTGTATTTATAAGGTTCATGGTGATCTTTGCAATGTTAATGAAGAAGCTTATACTCCTCGTTTGATTTCAGTAGGTCCGGTTCATCATGGCAATGAAAAACTAAGACCCACGGAAAGACAGAAGAAAATATATATTACCATGAGTTCTATCAACGTCTGAAGATGAAATACAATAATTCTTCTGGAATGGCTGATATGAAACTGACCAACTTCAAGAATTTCATTGAGGAAAACCAAGATGTAATCGCTTGTCGTTATGCAGAAGATATTAACAAAGAAAGGTTTGTGAAAATGATCGAGTTGGATGCTATTTTCATTACGGAGCTCTTTTTGAGAATTTCCTGAAACAAACAAAAGTCAAATGGATTATATGTTAAGCAAACCATGATTGAGAAAAGGTATACAACTTGACTTGTTATTACTTGAAAATCAAATCCCTTTTTACATCCTCGAGGAACTCTATGAAATTGTCTACCAAAAACAGTACGTTTCTTAAACTAGCACGTCAATATTTTGCAAATTTCAATCCTCAGAAGGAATAATCGGGTTGATCAAACTCGTCAAGGAATTTGAAGTCATGCATTTTACTGATTTGGTAAGGTGTTTTTACCTCCCAAATACTGATTTGAACTTTGGAAGTGAAACTAGTGATGTTTTGTATAGTGCAACAAAGTTGAAAGAAGGAGGAGTTATATTCAAGGCAGTACCTGATAAACCCCTGCTTGACATAACAATCAAGAAAGCAAGGTTTCTGAATTGGTTACCATTTTTAAGTTGCTTTCCATTCATAAAATGTTTTAATGCTCACTTGGAACTTTCTCCCTTCAAGCTAGACAACACAACTGAATGTGTTCTGAGAAATCTCATTGCTTTAGAGCAATGTCATTATCCATCCAATGATTACATATGCAATTATTTTCAGCAGATGGATCGTCTAATTAACATTGTAACAGATTTGGACTTGTTGGTTGATAAAAAAAATTACTGTAAACCAATTAGGGAGCGATGAACAAGGAACAATGTTGGTTAATAGACTTTGTAAACATGTGGTAAGCAATTTTTGGCACGCAGAGAAAACCATTATGATCAATGAACACTATGATCAATTTCATCTATTTCTGTGATCTTTGGCGATCAAATTCAACTGTGGTTGGACTTATCCTCGTGTTAGCTACTATGTACAATTTCCTCAGGAATATCTTCAGAGATTATCACAGAGACTTCAACTTTTATTGAAGTCACTAAGGTCCCCATCAACCAAAAGAAAAACATTTCTTGTAATTGATAATTCTTCTGCATCCAGGGAGTCTCGTTGTTTCAGCTAATAAAACTTTATATCTCTGTAGTTTCGAAATCAAACTTGGTCATAAAAACTTCATGGTTGGAACTAGGCCAACTCATTGAATACAGTACATAAACTTTTATAAGTAACTAAACCAACATTTTATTCCAATAAAACAAAATTACAAAAAATCCAATTGAAGTCTTATAAATTTCTGGAAAAATATTTCTCCTAAGGAAGATCAGACTATCTTCAATGCCAAATGTCAAGCAACACAAGATCATAAATCTTGTAGTTCTCCTTGTCTTTAATGAAGTTAGCCTAAATTTGAAACAAAGAGGAAATATAAAAATGATAGCTAAATAATTAACATAACGCAAATAATCAATCAAAACCACCCTATTGAACAAAACAGAGCATAATTGCCCAACTTATTGAGTTATAATGCTTCTACTATCAGATTCAAGAGAGTCAAATACTACTACAATTTAGATGAATGAGATGGAAAAGTTGTTTATGACTAAGCAATTTAGGAGAACAAAGCTTAGTAGGCATTTCCATATATTTAACCAACGGAGCCAAAAGAAGGTAATTTGCCTTTAGGTACTTCATCACAGAGCTCTCTCATGGTGCCTTGTTGTTTAGCGAGAACCGCATACAGCTAGCAACATTTGGAGGTTTTTCATTAACATCTAGACATTCTCATGGCACCTTGATGTGTAGCAAGAATCGTGTGAAAAATAGTTTGAGTAATTATTGTGTTGTAGTAAGACATCAAAAGTTATGCAATAAGTTCACTCCGTAGTTTTGTGATTGCGTCAAAATATGCTTTTTCATGGAAACATTGCAACTTATGATTTCATTTTAAGAGAAGACATTAGAGAATCGTGAAAATGAGCACTCAAAATCTTGCGGGACAATGTGTTAAGGGGATATGGATAAAGAATAGTTTGAGTTTGAAATGAGTTTTGTTATCATAATCATATCCTACAATATCTCGTATATTAGAATGAATATTTATTTATTGTAATTATCATTTAATTCATGATTATTATGTGGTTCCTATAAATAAGAGGCTCTTCCATTGTACAATTTTAGTTGAGTTAGTGAGCTCGTTGAGTGATCTACAATCTATGTAATAATAATATTGTCTTTTGTACTATAAATTATGTTTATGGTGGCCGAACTACGTATATCACATGTCATTCTCTTATTTATTTTTATATTTTTAATTTTTAATAGAAGGAACATATACTTTCAATATTAGTGTCAATTGTTTGTCTTCATAGATTTGAGAGTAGTGAGTTTCACCATTCTATAAGATTTGGGGTGCAATCACAACCATTTGTGATCAACTCGTGAACAACAAAACTTGTTATGAGCTCACTCAAGATCAGTTTGTTTTCTAAATAAGCTAAACTCGAGCTTTATTTTATAGCTCATTTACTAAACAAGTCAAGTTCAAACATCAGAAAACTTGGCTTGTAACCTCACAAGCTCGATTAGTTTAATATATATATATTTATAAATAATTTAAAATTAATATTTGTTTTTTAAAATGATTTAGGTAGGGTTATTAAATAAATACTTATCAAACTAGTTGTACTACACAAAGTTCCAATATATTATATTTTAAAATACTTAAAAAAAATTTTAAAAAAAAATAGGTTCATGATCTCTTAATGAGCTTTAAATAAGCCGAGTTTGAACTTGGATTTATGCTTATATTGGCTTAACTAGCCTAGATTAGCGAGCTTTTAGTGAACACGAGCTCGAGCTCAAACTATTTGCACCTAGGAATGGCAACGGGGCGGAGCGAGAGTGGCTTATGGGTAAATCGACCCTAATTTGCTCCAACAAAAATTACTCGTGCCCTGCCCTAAACCGTGAATAGAATAAGGAATTACAACTCATCTCCAATCCCGAAAATTCCCTGAAATCCCCAAACCCGATTTGCTTTACCCCAAATTTAAAATAAAAACATAAAAAAATTTATACTCAATTAATGAATAAAAAATCTTGGTCAATTAGCATAACTTATACATCCATCCACAAAAGTCAAATTAAAAGTTCACAAGAAGATTACATCACTTGTTAGAAATGCAACAATAATTAACAATACATAATTAGACTCACAAATATTTATATAAAAAATAAACAATATTTCCATAATTTTCTAATTAGAAAAAATATTAATATTCACAATCGAAAGATATATAAATTTTATATATAATGCATGTGTCAATGTAAATATTTATGTATAATGATAAAATACATGCATATAAATATATATTATGTATAATATAGCTAATATATATACATAGAATGGGGAAGGGAGAGGTATAAGTGAATCTTATCATCGCTTCCGAACCTTGATTGTATATTTTTGGACCAGGACAAGATCTACCATGTTCCTCAGCCAATTCAATAGTCAAAAACCCGCCCCGTTTGATAGGGGTGGATCAGAGCTCTGCGGGGCCAGTCAAAACTACCGTCCTTATTTGCACTACTTTATATAATCAAGCACTTGTTCTTATATCTTAATAAATTATCAGTTCGTCTAAATCTCAAGCATGTAGGAGTTTCACGTTCTATATAGTCAATTACTTGCTCTTTTATCATAATAAATTATCATCTAGTCTAAATCTCAAGCATGTAAGAACAATGGATGGTAAAATTATTTGTATTTATCCTAAACTCTTGCAAAGACAAAAAAAGGAGAGATTTTAATATTTTATTTTTATTAAAAACTAAAAACTGAAGTGTTACTTAGTATGAATATAAAATTTAAAATTCTATTTGTTTACTTGTCTTCTCTATCTATTGCAAAAAGAGAGAAAAACTTACAAGCCAATTGGACTTTGAAGGTGGACAAAGATAACTAGGAATGACAATTCTTCTTGTGCCTTGGTTTTTCATGCCACGAATCCCTTCGTCAAATCCTGTAATGTATGCAAAATTTAACATTTATACCTATATTTTATAATTATCTATTTCTACACTTTGCTCCAAGAAGCTAAAGAAGAAGCGCACACACTACAAGAGTATTAAACTATTCGTAGCTGAAAATTAAATTATATTCTTAATTTGATACATCCCATACCTTGACCATATTCTCCCTTGCCCAGGCGTGCTTTAAAAGGACCCTCGATGTCTCTAGGATTGCATGACATATCATACGGATTGTACTTAAAACACACCTGTAGAGTGAGAAAAAGTATATTCTTGAAATTTTATAGGACATTGGTACTGTATGTTTAGAATTTTGGGTAGTTAAAAAATACTTGCATAAGTTGAGAATGGAGGAAATACAAATGTTGAGATGGGTGCCAAGACAATATACCAGAAAATGTAGAATATGAAATGAAAACACGGGTAAAAAGATGGATGTTGCATCTATGAAAAAGAAAATGAGAATTAAATATTTGCAGTGGTTTGGACATATCCAATGTGAACAAGTAGATGTCATTGTTAGGAGAGGTGACTTAATTGGTGCAGGTAGACAAAGTTAGACGGCGTAGAAAGAGACCAAAAATTATATAGAGAGAAGTGTTTGAGAATGATATGATTGTTTTGGACATTACTAAAAGTGACACTTGAGATGAAAACAATTTGTATAGCCAACCCTAACTAATTTAGAATTTAAAGATTAATTAAGTTAAATTGAGTAGAGTTGTATATATCATCTTATTTACAATTTGTTAAAGTTACTTGAATTAAACTTTATTTAAAGATCAATAGTAAATTATTAGATCAAGAATGCATTTAAAATGAGTTTTATCTCTAGCTAGATCCTGCCTAGTTAAAACAATATATAGGATGATCAAATGGGAAGCCATAAAGAAGTGACCTACCTGATCTCCCTTTTCCACGATTTTAATGCTAGTGCCAGGTATAATGTCCATGTATGCAATTTTTTCTCCAGAATCAAGTATTATATTCTTTGATCCAGGCCAGAATATTTCATTGTCTGTAAACATAGAGGGGGAATATATATATACTCAATAAAATCAAATAGATGATTCACCTCTTTCAATTATGAATTGTTCCACACTTACTATTTACACACTTCTTGTACACAGAAATAAAGTCAGTTATAATCTTATGCTAATGCATATTTCTGAATAATTAAAAAAAAATAAAAATTCATGCATGATTCAGACACTCATCAAATAAATGTAGTAAATAGTGAGTCTCATTAAGATTATATGTTAATTCCAATTAATTTTCCACTCTTATATAAGAATCTTTTATGTCAATTGTCAATAGCAATGTATGAATTTACCAATTTATAATATTAATGATAGGATTCTTTAGAAATTATCAGTTGATTTCGGGTTGTGCACATACAGATAAAACCAAGATCAACCTGTCTAGTTGATACTCACCATAAAATTCCGGGAAGTTTCCTGAACCCTTTGAAAACATATCTAGAAAAAGATGGATAAATTCATTAAATTTGAACATTCTTCCAAACAAAAAAAATTGAAACAAAAAGCTCTGTGCAGTACTCTATCTGATTTTTACCTTGAGTAGGATCTCGAGTTCGCGCAGTACATTGCAGTACTCTATCTGATTTTTTTCCGGCCCTGATCACCATGAAAACCAAATTATTGTTTGTCAATTTTGTAGGTGTTGTGATCTATTGTTAATTGTATAGAAGAACCAAATAATACAAAAAGATAATAACCTCAAATTCTTCATGTTGTAATTGAAGTAAGACCTCCTGGACTTTTGATCATAGAAGTTATTATTCCCTTGCGGTAGAAGTGCCTGGTGAGATTTATCTGACAGAAATTGTGTACTTTTTTCATTATAAGTGTAAAAAAATGAAATAAAAAGAAAAACCTTTTTTCTCTTCTTGAAGAGTTCACAAGCATATGTTTTCTTTTCTATGTAATCATCATCTAGAGAGACTTACAAGTATACAAGGTAGAAAGAGACAAAGCATGGGATATCATTGCCATGGATTCTGAGGAGTTGAAGGCTTGAAGCAGCTTCCAGCAGCAAATGGAGATTCTCTTAACTCCAGCTAGCTTAATTAAGAAGGAAAACGATTGATTAGAAAATTAATTTGTCTAGACTCTAGAGTCCAGCTAGCCAAGTCAACTGTTAAATGTTAAGAGTATGAACCCTAAAGAGTTAATTAGTTCACACTTGTGTGTGTGTGTTTTTTTTAAAAAATTTGGGTTCACATTTGTTTTGAAATATAAATGGAGAATGAGAAAGGGAATATTATTAGCAAGTTATAAATACATAGTCTCCATTATTCTTTTTAATTTAGAAAGAAAACCATAATTAAACTTTGTAACCTACATTAATCATTTTCATATTCAATAATAAAAAAGTTCTTTCCAATGTACAACATAAAAATTTTAAAATAATTTGTGAATACTATTGTTTAAGATTAATAATTTTATAATTGGCAAGTTGTAAGTCAACGGTTTCTATTTATTTTTTTATATGCCCAAAAAAAACTCAAATAAAAAAGTCATGGTCGATTGATTAAATAAAGACCTAATATTATTCAACCAAAAAAAAAAAAAAGACTTTATATTTTATTACCAATTGTAATTAAATGCTTAAATAAAGACTTCATATTTTTCTACCAAAAACAAAGACTTCATATTTTATTACCAAATTGTAATCAATTGCTTAAAAAAAGACTTGGAGAAGACAAATTTTTTTACTGCAAAAAATGAAGTTTGCATGTTCAACATGCGAACTCCAAGTTGACTGTCACCCGTACGTAATTCGCGCATGTTGCTCCCCCTTGTGAACTGCAGCTTGTTTTCTTTTTTTTTAATTTTTAATTTTTAATTTTTTTTAACCTCATTTCCGACGGTTGCTTCCTTGCTTTCGTGTTCCCTTTACTTGCTTTTGTTCAATTAGTGATTTTATTAAAATTGTTGATTTATTATAAATATATTATATAATAACTTTGATTATTAGGATAATTGTTATTTTAATATTAAATAACGTTTGTTTAGGATAAATATAATTTTTTAATAATTAGTTACTCTATTAAAATTAGAGAATTGATTATAAGTACAGATATGAGAATTCATATTTTGTTTAATTAGTGATTTTATGTGATAGTTAGATAGTGGTTTTATGTGATTAGATATTAAATTAAAAATTAAGGTTATAAGATAATTTAATTTTTTTTTGGTGTTAGTTAGGAGGTTTATTGTAATTAATTTTTTTTTTACTAAAAAAAATGTGTTTTTTATTTTTATTTTTTACATAACTAGTGATTTTATTAAAATGAGTGTTTTTTTTTTTTAAATGAATAATTTTATTAAAATTAGATTTTATGATAATTAAAATTTTTACAATAATTATGATAATTAAGACTGCCTCCATTATTGTATATAAAAGCTGCCTCCATTATTGCATGTTTAAGGCTCTGCATTATTTTTGTTTTGGCTTTGAATATGCGAAATCCATGCTGACAGGTTCGTTTTTCGTAAAGACTTCATATTATTCTACTATTAAAAAAGAAAAAAGAAAAAGACTTCATATTATTCAACTATGAAAAAAGGACTTCATAGTATTCTATTAATAGCCCGGAAATCATTTCATTTCCAGGGAAACAAGTTTTCAGGTTCAGCTTACACAACTGTCTTTGGTTGTATGCTTATTACACAAGTAAGCAAACAAGTTCTCATACGTTATGTTTTCAAGTTCATTTTATTATACTTCAGTTATGTTAGAAGAACTATATCTATACTTATAACTGGAGCTTCAGTCAGTCCCAGTATACTTGACTATATATGCTCCGTTATCTGATATAGGGTGATGCAGTGCATAAGGGGGGGTCAAATAATTAAAAATGTTTAGTTTCTTTTCATTTCTATCTTTTAGATTCATGAATATATATTTGGTTCAAAGTTTGGGTCATGCTTTGTGTTAATTGAGTTTTATTGATGTTGTAATACCTATAAATATCCCGTAAGTGTAACGAAAGAATCAAGCATGTGGCTTGGTCGCGTGAGTATTGTTGACATCACATAATTAGGTAAGTTAGATTCATTTTAATTTTTTGTTAAGAAGAAGCTTTGGAATTATTTTAAACTCTTTATCACACTTTTATATTCCGCATTCCGAGCATTTGGTATTGTTTGCAAAAACTTTTTCTTTCTGTGGTTGATTGTATTTTGATATAATCAGAAATTGGATACTATTTCCAGTTTCTAGCTAAGACAGCATTGTTCCTTTATATCAACATGCATACTTCATGTTGTCTCTGGTTTTCATTATGTAGGTTAAATTAAGACAGGGAAAAATGACAGATGCTACTGATCATACTTCTGCACTTGAAAATGAAAATCAAGGCCAGTGCATAATCGACATTCCAGAACGAAACAATGATGACATTTGTATCTACAGGGTTCCTCCTCACCTTCACCAAGTGAACAACAAAGCCTACACTCCTCAGTTGATCTCGATTGGTCCTTTTCATCATGGAAAGCATGAATTCAAGGCCATGGAAGTCCACAAAAGGAGATACCACCAAGAGTTTCAAAAGCGCAATCTGAAGAAGACTGTCTTGGAATTTAGAGAATACATTGAGAAGACTGAAGGGGATATCCGCAAATGTTATGCAGAGAAATCCATGCTCAGTAGTGTGGACTTTGTAGACATGATAGAATTGGATGCTGTTTTCATTATGGAGTTCTTATTGAGGTCAAGGAAAGCAGAAAAAAACCTACATAATCATGAGTACAAAGATGACTATGTGTTATCGAAACCATGGTTGAAAAACAACATAGAGCTGGACTTGATATTACTAGAAAATCAGATTCCATTTTTCATTTTGACAGAGTTATATACATTTGTTGATGTCAGGTATCAGATGACTGAAGAAAATGGAGAAGAGATGGAGGGTGGTTACTGTCCATATTTTGTTGGGAAAGAATTTTCTTGCGAAAATTGTTTCACATCACACGTCCACAAAGGAGAGAAACATGGCAAGGACGATGTCACAGAAGACATGGCCGCTGTGGCGGGTGGCTTCCTTGGTCTTGCTTGTGATTACTTTGAACATTACCATCCCAATAAAAAAGCAAAACACATTCGTGTCGAGGAAAAGGAAGTAAGACATTTCACAGATTTGATAAGACGTTTCTACATTCCATATGATCTGGTTAGCTCTGGCTCAACCACTTTTCTTGATGATGATATATTATACTCTGCAACAAAGTTGCAAGAGGCGGGAGTAACTTTTAAGGCTGTTTCAGATAGATGTTTGCTTGACATAAAATTCAAGAAGGAAAAGTACTTATACTATCTACCATGTTTGAGTTTCTTACCATTTAAGAAGTTTGTGAAAGCTCGACTTGAACTTCCAAAGTTGACAGTAGAAGGAAAAACAGAACGAGTATTGAGGAATCTCATTGCCTTGGAGCAGTGTCACTATCCATATCATCAGTACATCTGCAACTATATTGCACTAATTGATGATCTGATTTACTCTAACAACGATGTGGATTTGCTTCTCCAGGAAAATGTTATTGTTAATAGATTAGGGAACCATGCTGCAGTGACAGAAATGATTAACAGTTTAGCCAAAGAAATTGTGATCAGTTCAACCTGCTACGAAAAACTTATCAAAAAGCTTAATGCTCACCACAATGTAATCTGGAATCGTCGTATGGCAATCTTAAGAAGTGTATACTTTCGAGATCTCTGGAGAACCAGTTCGACAATAGTTGGACTTGCTGTCCTGGCTTTCACTTTCATTTCGTTTTTCCGAAGTATGGATTAATTATAAGTCCATGGTTTCCCCTGAACATTTTCTAGGAGTGGTGTGCACTGCAGCACTGGATTGTAAGAAAACAGCATGGTTTAAATTATGAACTGTTGAATCCAGAAGTTGAGTTTTCTTTTTCTAGCAGTAGCTTTCATATAGAAATTGGTTAAACATTTGACATTCTGCCTATACATATTGCTCAACATTTGACAATCTGCCTATACATATTGCTCAACATTTGACATTCTGCCTCTACATATTGCTCAACATTTGACATTTTGCCTATACATAGTGCAGAATATAAATGACATTAATAAGTTCTGAACCCATACTACTATTTTCTTTGTTCTGTGATTGCATATTGGATTCTCTGAGATTCACACTATTATTCTAAGCAATTGAAGTAGAAAAAGAAAGTAACTAAAATATGCTAATGGCTTCTAAAATGCATATAGCTATCATGCAAATCATATCTAAGTAAATGGTTGACAATTAACTTTTCCAACTCTCAAACAATTTGAACAGAACACATTCAATTTCAATATAAAAAATGCAAAAATAATTGAAAAGAAAAATCATGTAGGCCCACGTGATAACCCAATGAGCTTGGCACATACTACTCCTATACAATCGTCGCTGAGTCTCTCTCTATCTCTTTGGTGGGTCCATAATTTTGAGAGAAATTTCAGAAACACAACCAGAGACAGAATGTGAGAGAAAGAACTGTAGGTAGAAGAACAGATGCTGGGAATAATAGTTGAGAGTAATCAATTAGCTTTTGGGGGTTTTGAGTTGTGGGTGAGTGGAAATTTGAAATGGAAAGGAAGAAGGATCAAGAGGTTATAAGGAAACGACCATGGAAAGTAGAGGAAGATGAAGTTCTTATTAATCATGTGAACAAGTATGGCCCTAGAGATTGGAGTTCCATTCCATCCAAAGGCCTTGTGTAAAGGACTAGCAAGTCTTGCTGTCTTCGTTGGGTCAATAAGCTTAGATCAAACCTCAAGAAGTAAGTCATTCCTAGCTTCCTTTTCTGTCTCATACTATATTCGTGTCATTATAAGTTTTACAAGTGTTTGATGAAATGAAAATTCGGGTTTACCTGCTATTATTCTTAATCTTATTTTCATTTATGTACGGCTTCTAATCAAGTTATTTGATATGGAATTTGTGCAATTATTTGTCGGGGATGTCTTTCTCTTCTTTTTCTTTTTGTTAGTGGGCGTAAGTTTTCACTAGAAGAAGAGAGGTTGGCGATGGAGTTGCAAACACAATTTGGTAACTAAATGGGCGAGGATAGCAACGTATTTGCCAGGCAGAACAGATAATGATGTGAAGAATATTGGAGGAAATTAAGGAAATTAGAAGACAGTAAAACTTAATTGTGTCAATCTGGTTAATTTTCTCTTCTTACGTTTATTTCCATGATTATATATTTAACTTCTTCTTGTATAGTTAGTATAGCTTAATTTCCTCTTTCTACATTTATTTCCATGAACAAATATTTGACTTTTTCTTGTACAGCTAGTATAACTTAATTGTAGCGATTCTTGTAAGACCCATGTACTATATTTATAGCCTATTCTAGCATCAATGAAATTAAGGCAAAGAAGAATTTCTCTTTTCATGGTATCAGAGGAGGTTACAGTAACCTTGCGCAAATAATTTTTTTTTTTTCTCTTTTGATTTTAGGCATGGCAAGAGAGCATGATGATCAGGTCAGTAAGGGAATTGTAGTTGTTGCTAGTAGCCAACAGGGCAAAGCAACAAAGGTTGATTCACCATACTATCTTCATCCCTCCGATCATCCAGGCCTAGTATTCATAATGCATCCATTGGCAGAAAATGGTGAGAACTATTTTACCTGGAGAAGAAGCATGATGACCGCACTTGAATCGAAAAACAAAGTGGGGTTTGTGGACAATTCCATCACCAAGCCATACATCAATTCTCCGGACTTTCAATCATGGGTGAAGTGCAATGCCATAGTTTTGTCTTGGCTCACCAATTCTCTTACCAAGGAGATCCAAAGCAGTGCAGCCCATACAGAAACAGCTAGTGAGCTGTGGGCTGATTTTGATGAGCGATTCACTCAAGGAATTGCACCAAGAATATATGAATTGAGGCGAACCATTACTCTCCTGCAATAAGAAAAGGCTCCTATTTCAATATACTATGGGAAATTGAATGGGGTTTGGGGTGAAATACAAGCCTTAAATCCAATTCTAGTTTGCTCATGCGGATGAACCTGTGGAGTAGCAAGGAAAATGCAAGGTAATGAAGGAGGCTGAAAAGGTATATGATATTTCTATGGGTCTGGACGATGCTTTCATAATCATTCGTTCACAAATTTTGAGTGTGGATCCCTTACCTATTCTTGGTCGATCTTATGCTATAGCTGTGTAAGAGGAGATACAAAAATTGGTAGCGGGATCTCGCTTACCAATGATTGATGCAATAAGATTATTTGCGAAAGGGAAGAAGACCAGTAGCTATGATGATAATGAAAGGCAGCAGTAGTGCAGCCACTGCAACAAACTGAATCATATCAAGGAAACTTGCTATCAATTTGTGGGGTACCCATCTCACTGGACCAAACAGTCAAAGCAACACATAGTGCATTGCGTGATGCACAATTTGGAGGATCCACGTACATTGGCACGGGCGCTGCTCTTATGGCTATCGTCGATACAAAAGGTGTTCATAATCAATCACTAACTTTAGGGCTAACAGCAGCACAATACCAGCAGTTGATCGCACTCTTGGGTGGGAACACTGGGCCCATAATAAACCCTGACAGCCAACTTTGCAGGTAAGGAAAAGGCACCCTGGATAATTGATACGAGAGCCATCAATCACATAACCTATGACTTGGATTCTCTAATTGAGGCCAGAGCCAATTCCCATATACCTCCTGTGCAGATTCCTAATGGAAACAGTATTCCTATGCAAGTTTGGGCAAGACAAAATTAAGCAAGGAATTGATACTTGAACAAGTTTTGGGCGTAAAAGGATTTTGTTTTAACTTACTGTTAGTTAGCAAATTAGCCCGTGATTTAAATTGTGTATTGACTCTTTGGGCTGGATTGTTTGTTATACAGGACTTACCCTCGATGAGGCTGATTAGAGCGAGTCAAGAGGGAATGGCTTATACTACTTGGAGCAAATAGAGGCAGGCAAGGCATTGTTGGCAAATACCAAAGGGAATACAACATTGTGGCACTGGAGGTTAGGGGATATGCCTATGAACCGTCTCATGTTGGTTCCAAATTTATACTTTTCATCAGATAATAATAAAGGGTAGTGGGTTTGTGATGCTTGTTGTAGGGCAAAACAGACAAGAGTTCCTTTTCCTGTCCATTTAAATAAAACTATGCAAGCTTTTGATTTAATTCATTATGATATGTGGGGACCCTCTAAGACTAAGTCATTTTTTAGGATGTCATTATTTTTTGACGATTGTAGATGATTTCAATTGCACTACTTGGGTATACCTTATGAAGTTCAAGTCGAAAACTAATGATTATTTGTGGTACTTTTTTCAATAGGGTACAAGCACAATTTAATTCCAAGGTAAAGATTTTGAGAACTAAAAGTTGTTTGGAATTTGATCATAGTGATTTGTTAATATATTATCGTGAGAATAGGATGGAACGACAATCAAGTTGCACATATTCTCCTCAGTAGAATGGGGTGGTGGAACGCAAGCATCGCCATGTGTTAGAAGTTGCATGAGCATTACAATTTCAGGCAAACCTTCCTATTTATTTTTTGGGAGAATGTGTTTTAATTGCTACATATTTGATTAACCTCATGCCATTCTCCATTTTACAAAATAAATCACCTTATGAAGTGTTGCTTGGAAAATTATCTAATTATGATCACTTGAGAAGCTTTGGGTGCCTTTGTTATGGGCACGTTAATAGCATGCCAAGAGACAAATTTGCACCTCGTTCTCGTCCTAGGAGTTTTTGTAAGGTACACCAATGGCCAAAAGGGGTATCGGATCTTTGATCTTGAAGACAAATGCATCTATATGTCCCGGGATGTTTAGTTCTTTAAAGACAACTATCTGTTCACCAAGCACAACTCTTTTACTACTTCTCATGAATCCTAGCGGCTTAATTCTTCAACCTTTGAGCCTCATGTTACCATGGACAATCCACTTAATATGTTACTTGCAGGAGATAAGCCTAGTAACTTTAGTTAGGCCATTAACTCATCAAAGGAGTCTAAACCAAACTATGGAATCTTTGGACCAGATTCCCTTAATGAGAAGCAGGCTGAATCCAAAAAGGTAATTGAAGGATTCAATCCAGTTTTTAACCAGGATAAGATTATTTTTTAGGTTTCAAACGACATCAACTTGACCCCAAAATCGATTTTGTCACATGATACAATTTCTGCTCCACTTCATGTGATGTCACCAACTGTGATTCCAGCAAAATGCATGACAAAGGTTTCCAGCAAGCTGTCTTGTTTTGATTTTACCTTGCCCCATTCCATCACTCTGCCACACTCACCTAATCCTTTGGCTAATTCTATGGTACACCCTATATCTTACTCTCTTTCATATACAAATTTTTTCATTATCATACTGCATTCTTAGCGGCCATCTCTTCAGTAGATGAGCCGAAATCATTTACACAGGCAGTGAAGTCAGAAAATTGGAGAGAGGCCATGGCTAAGTAAATTTTGGCATTGGAAGCCAACAAGACTTGGACATAGGCTTTGTTACCTCCCGGGAAGAGAGCAATTGACTCTAAGTGAGTTTATAAAATCAAATATTACCTTGATGGAAGTATAAAGTGGTATAAGGCATGGCTGGTTGCCAAAGACTATACTTAAATTAAAGGAATTAACTTTCATTAGACATTCGCTCCAGTAACTAAATTAGTTATTGTCCAATGCTTATTGGCGGTAGTAGCCATTCAGAATTGGCCTTTGCACTAGCTAGATGTCAACAACGCATTTCTTCATGGTGATTTACAGGAAGAAGTGTACATGAAAATACCACAGGGGTTTGCCCGAAAGGGGGAGCATAGTGTTTTCCGAGTGCAAAAGTCCTTGTATGGTCTCCGGCAAGCTTCCCAAAATTGGTATCACAAATTTACCAAATCCTTGCTTGCTATTGGCTCTCGACAATCAAATGATGATCACTCATTATTCACATTTTGCCAAGATGCTTCTTTCATTGTTGTTCTCATATATGTTGATAATTTTGTGGTCACGGGTACAAACCCCATTAGGAGACATAAATTGAAACATTATTTGGATCAGAAATTTCACTATAAAAGACCTTGGTAAGCTGAAATATTTTTTTGGGCATTAAGGTGGCTTGGTCCACTGTTGGGATCTCTTTGAGTTAGTATAAATATGTACTTGACATACTATCTAAGAGTGGTTTGTTGGGCAGTAAACCATCCTTTACCCCTATGGAGCAGTAACATAAACTAACTCCTAACACTAGTTCTCTATGTTTTGATCCTGATCAATATAGACGTTTGGTTGGCAGATTGCTCTATCTTAGTATTACATGTCCATATATTAGTTATATAGTTCATGTTTTAAGCTAATTCATGCATGCTCTTAGATAGCCTCATCTTGATGCAGCTCTTCGGGTGTTGCAATACCTAAAAGAGGCACCTGATCAAGGAATTCTTCTTCCCACAACTAGTTTTTTGACATTCCGTGCATATTGTAATGCAGACTGGCTGGCTGTCCAACCACATGGAGGTCTACTACGAGTTACATTATTTTTTCTAGGGTCTTCTCCTATTTAATGGAAGTCTAAGAAACAATCTGTTATTTCACGTTCTTCCGGAGAAGTTGAGTATAGAGCCATGGCTATAACATCTAGTGAGATCATTTGGTTGGTTCAATTACCACAGGATCTCCATGTTCCTTGTACTTCCCCAGTTACCATATTTTGTGATAATCAATCTGATTTCTCAAGAGCAGGCAAAACATATTGAGATCGATTGTCATTTTATTCGCCAACATATACAGTCTCGAATGCTAGTCCCAAAGTCCATATCCTCTCCATTCCAATTGGCATCATCTTCACCAAAGCTTTAAGAAGGGATCACTTTCATGATTTGCTTGTAAAGCTGGGTATTTCCACTCTCTATACACCAGCTTGAAGGGGCGTATTGGAGGAAATTAAGGAGATTAGAAGACAGCATAGCATAATTGTGTCAATTTGCTTATCCTACGTTTATTTCCATGATTATATATTTGACTTTTTCTTATACAGCTAGTATAGCTTAATTTCCTCTTCCTACTTTTATTGCCATGATTGTATATTTGACTTTTTCTTAGTACAACTAGTATAGCTTAATTATAACGATTCTTGTAGACCCATGTACTATATTTATAGCTTATTCTAGCATAAATGAAATTAAGGTAGAGAAGAATTTCCCTCTTTAAAGAATTTTTGGAGCAGCTAGCAGAAGAGACTAGCAAGGCTTTTACAAACCTCAGCAACAGCCTTAAAGTCCCAGAAAAAGAAAAGAGAAGGTCTAGTTTGTCATGCTTTGCCTACTTTTAAGGTAATTGAAAAGGACCCGGTTTAAATCAAGTTTGATGTTTCTGAACTGAATTATTTCAAATCTAAAATTTTGATTCCTGGTTTTATGTCCTCCCAAATAATTAGCAGTCACTCTTTGTCTGGAATTCCTCTAAAGACCTTTTCGTAAGTTGCATAATTTAGTAAATGACTTCATGGTGTGTTTGGGTTGTCCTCAAAGAATGTGTTTTGTGTTTGAGAACTAAGATACTATTTATGTCCTCTTTCCTTTTCTTGTTAATGTAGGTTTTAATGTACAGACTACCTTGAAGATATATATAGAGATAGGATTGATTCACAAACCCATTTGATTTCCATTCAGTTATTTTCATTTGTTTCCTTCTAAGTAGCCATTTATCTCTTTCACTAAGTACTGCCTGATATTTTTTTTAGATTTTGATTTATTTTGCTCTATGTTCAGTTTTTTTGCTGATAGGATATAGTAATGTCCATTCCAAGAAAAATGGATACAAAGTTTTAGTGAAACCATGTGATAGTGTAACTTGGGCAACATTTTGATTAAAGTTGTTTATCTTTTTTCTAGGATCCAAATCTCAATTCTTTATCAGAGGGTGAATCATTTTCAAAGGCTCAGTCATATTCTTCATTTAACATTGAGAGTTCCGAGATGATCAAAATGGTGCCTTTACCAGATGTTTAAATCTTGAGATGCTTAGTAATGAAATAATCCTTGTTTCAACTGAGATGGATCCATGGGTTGACTCCTATATACAAAGCCTTTTCCCTCAAACTAGACTTATCATTCTCAATAGAAAACCAAGATCTCTTGGCCAGCATTGATGATCTAAATATTATCAATGTCTTTAGAATTTTTAATGCTTTTGAACTTGGAATGGGAGCTCAACTTCCTATTGACCTAGCATTATTTGAACCAGCACGTAGAAAGCTTTGAAAATTAGGGTTCAGAGACAAAACTGTTAAGTAGATGTCCGTTTGGAATTTCAGGATTATCGGCTCTTTTATGGAGATAAATAAGACCTATAGGAACAAACAAAATAGAATTTGATCAATGACATGTAGGATTTTATACACAAATTCTAATTTTAAAGTAAAAGCTTTGAAAAATGGGTTAGAGATAAAAATGATCAATTAAACATCTCTTCAAAATTTCTAGAATACTGGTAGTTTCATGGGGGTGAATAAGACATGTAGAAATAAACGAAATTGAATTTGGATAAACAGTTAGGATTTTAAGCAAATGTTTCAATTTCAAAACAAAAGCTTCGAAAATGGGGTTTGTGGGGCAAAATGGTCAAGTAGACATCTGTTTGGAATCCAGGAGCATGGACACTTCTTGGGGATAAATAAGACCTACAATAATAAACTAGATATAATTTGGATCAGCAATTAAGATTTTAAGGATAAGTTTCAATTTTAAAATAAAAGGTTTGAAAAATGAACTTTGAGGGCAAAACAGTCAATTAGAAGTCCAGTAGAGTCACACCATCAGTTGTGTTTGATCAAAAGTATTATAGTTTTACATTAATTGAAACTAGATTAGCCACACACTTGAAAAATATATAGAGATACTCGTGAAGAAAAAAAAAACTCTAATTTGACATTCCCTAGTCTTTTAGAACAATTAGACATTACTTAATAACGTTATCTTTTCAGAAAGTAATGAACAACTTCGTAGTCTACATTATACTTGTCCAAATTCATTTAATAATAAAAAGTCATAGGTCAATTGGTTAATTGATAAAGACGTCATATTTTATTCCTGAGTGGAGGAACTACAGTTTGGAAACCCTGCAACAATTTCTAAGAAAGCAAGTTTTCTGGTTCAGCAATGAATTCTCAGATGTCATGTTTTGTTCTTTTAGCAAAAAATAATAGAATATGTTTATTATAAAAAAAATAATAGATTTATATTTAGTATGTGTCAAAATATACGGATTCACACTAAATTATAATAATAACTAATTGAACACATATATTTTTTATTATATAAGATATTAAAGAATCTATATTAGAATTTATCAAAAAATTTGGGTTCACGCCAAATTTTATAACGTAATAAAACATGTAAATTATCTATGAGAGCAAATATTATTTAGATCTATCAAAATATTCTATTTGCATCAAATTTTAATAGTAAACATATATTAAAACCTATAAGAAAAAAATGAGTTTCCCTAGTTTGAACCTAATTTTATAGAGTTTGAATTTGACTTATTTATTAAACGATGAAACTCTTAATAAATAGTTAACTTAGAGATTAGGGGATAAAGGTTGAGAAAAATAGAGGGAAATGGAGAGGAGTAAAAGAGAGAGAGAGAGAGACAATAAGAGAAATTACTCATTAGGCTTCGTAATTCTTAATCAATCCAAAAGTATAAAGTTCCAGGAAAAAGCCACATGCAAGGTAACTCTTCAAAGTTTAATTAGGATTAGAAGTAAATAAAAATCCAAAATCACAAAATTATTAATAAAATACGTATTAATTTCTTAATTATATTCTAATTAAAATATAAAATTTTAAATTAATATAATTATATATAGAATGGAGTCACACCATGAGTTGTGTTTGATCTTTGAAGTCAGTGTGTTTGTTTTAAAATCAATCACATTTCTTGTTAATGCGAACACAGAAAATCTCCGTTGGGCTAAAGTTATAAAAGTGTACCTTTGCTGAAACGCTGTTAGCTATTATATGGAATGCAGAATTTCCAATGAAAAATTTCTCAATACCAAAACCCATCCTTACTAGTTTTCTAAGAAATTTCACGATTTCGTTGGGTTAAATTTTATCACTCAATTTCCAATGAAAAAATTCTCACTACAAAATCCATCCTTCCCCTTTTCTAGTTTTCTAGAAATTTCACTGATTTCGTTGAGTTCAATTTTATTTGTTAAAATGGAAGTTTCTCTTAAATTTCACGATTTTGTTGGGTTCAATTTTTGTTTGTTAAAATGGAAGTCTTTATCTGAGGCAAGCATATGATTAACAATTTCGTTTTGGTATTTTCTTGTTGGTTCATTGTGTTAAATTTTTATTTGTTAAAGTGAAAGTCTTTATCAGAGGCCAGCATGTGAGGCCCTCTCAATAATTGTTGCTGTTGGGAGACTTTCTCAACAATTACTTGCTTCAAGATTTAAATTTATAGTTCTCAACTTAAAAGTACAGCTTACTTAGCACTACACCTAACTCTTATTGGTATAAAAAGAGTGCAGCTTACTTAGCACTACATCTAACTCTTATTGGTACAAAAAATATTTTTTTTTAATCGAACTAGATATTCTTTACAATCAATTATGCGAGCCCTCTTATGTTTTTTGTTTCATCAAAATTACTTTGCAGATAACTAACCAAACAGAAATAGATTATAAAAAACAAATTTTTAACAATCACTTTTGGTAAAATCAATTTTCTAAAATATTGATTTTCAAACGTGAACCAAATTGGCCTGTTGTCTAGTTTCATTAGAGGCCGCTAGTCTTTTAGAACAATTAGACATTACTGATCAATAATATTATCTTTTAGAAAGTACTGAACAACTTCGTAGTCTATATTACTGTTCAAATTCATTGACTAATGAGACGACTTAGGTCCATTGCTCAAATATGTGATTAAAAATTTTGATTTAGTATTGCCTTGTCGCATGGGTTCAATTTTTATTTGTTAAAGTGGAAGTCTTTATTAGAGGCACGCGATTGAAATTTTTGTTTTGGTATTGTCTTGTAGTATTAGAAGTGTAGCTTATTTATTACTAGACCCAACTCTTATTGGTATAAAAAATATTTTTTTAATTAAATTAGATATTCATTAACAATCAATTATGTGAGTCCTTTTATAACCAAACAAAAATAGATTATGAAAAAATTATATTTTCAAGAATCACTTTTAAAAAAATAAATTGTCAAAAAATTGATTTTCAAATTTGGAACCAAACTGGCCGGTAGTGTAGTTTCATTAGAGGCCCAAAAGTCTTTTAAAACAATAAGACATTGCTGATCAATAATGTTAACTTTTTAGAAAGTACTGAGCAACTTCGTAGTCTATATTACTCTTATCCAAATTCATTGACTAATGAAAAGACATAGGTCAATTGGTCAATTAATAAAGACTTCATATTGTATTCTTAAAGTTGTGATCAATAGCTATCATTTATTTTTATTGATATTGCCACATTCTGAGTGGAGGAACTCCGGTTAGGCAGCCCTACAATTATTTCCCAGAAAGCAAGTTTTCAGGTTTGTTTGTTTCTTTTTATGTTCATTTTGTTATACTTCCAAGTTCCATGCATCAAATTAAACAACTGTTATGTTATAGAATCTGTACTTTGGTTATATTATATGGAGAGAATCTTGGATGGCACTTGTGAGTCGTGGACCATCGCTTTGCTGTATAATATCAAAAGCTTCAAGCTTTATGAACATTTACTACGTACTTCGTTTCATTTGTGTATAATTGTTTCTTCTGTTGAGCCTACAAAAGGAAATAGGAAGTATTAGTTGATTAATTTGAATTATATAAATGGCTATAAAAAGTCTCAATTGTAATTGTTTCTTTAGAAATCAAGAGCACATACCAATGTTGTATCTGGTTTTCATTATGTAGGATAAAGACGCTGGAAAAAAATGACAAATGATCAATGTGAATGCATTATCGACATTCTGGAAAACTATGACGAAGCCATCTGTATCTACAGGGTTCCTCCGAACCTTCGCCAAGTGAACGCAAAAGCCTACACGCCTCAGTTCATCTCAGTCGGTCCTTTTCATCATGGCAAACATGAACTCAAAGCTATGGAGGTCAAGAAAAAGATATACCAGCATGAGTTTCAAAAGAGCAGAAATCTGACAAGAGCTTTTTCGGAGTTTAAAGATTACATTGAGAAGACTGAAGGGGATATCCGAAGGTGTTATGCAGCAGCAGGGGACTCCGACTCCTTGCCACGAGGCAAGGAGTTTGTAGACATGATAGAATTGGATGCTATTTTCATTATGGAATTCTTCTTAAGGTCAGTGGAATCAGAAAAGAATGGAGATGAGTACAAAGACGACTATGTGTTGTCAAAACCATGGTTAAAGAAAGGCATAGAGTTGGACTTGATATTACTTGAAAATCAGATTCCATTTTCCATTTTGACAGAGTTATATACGTTTGTTGATGTCAATTATCAGCAAGCAGAGAGACGCGACAATATCACAAAAGACATGGCAGGTGGCTTCCTTGATCTTGCGTGTGAGTACTTTAAGCATTACTGTCCGGTGAAAAATGCAGAACACCTTCCAGTCAAGGAAAAGGAAGTAAGGCATCTTACAGATTTGATAAGAAGTTTCTACATTCCAATTGAGCTTAAATCTTGCTTAACCACTTCTCCTGATGATAATACAATATGTTCTGCAACAGAGTTGCAAGAGGCAGGAGTAACTTTTAAGGCTGTTTCAGATAGATGTTTGCTTGACATAAAATTCAATAAGCCTAAATCCTTAAACTATCTACCATGTTTGAGTTTCTTACTATTTAATAAGTCTGTGAAACCTAGCCTTGAACTTCCAAAGTTGACAGTAGAAAGCAAAACAGAAAATGTTTTGCAGAACCTCATTGCTTTGAAGCAGTGTCACTCTCCAAATCATCAGTACATTTGCAACTATATTGCACTGATAGACGGTCTGATTTATTCTAAGGAAGATTTGGGTTTGCTTCTCCGGAGAAATGTAATTGTTAATAGACTAGGGAACCATGCTGCGGTGAAAAAAATGATTAATAGTCTACGCAAAGAAATTGTGATCAGTTCAACTTGCTACCAAGAACTTATTACAAAGCTCAAGGGCCACCACAATGCAATCTGGAATCGTCGTATGGAAACCCTAAGTAGTGTATACTTTCGAGATCTCTGGAGAACCAGTTTAACTATAGTTGGACTTGCTGTCCTGGCTTTCACTTTTATTCCCTTTCTGTAACTAATAGGTCCATGGTTTCCCTTGAACATTTCTAGGAGAAGGGTGCACTGCAGCACTAGATTGTAAAAGAACAATGTATGATTTAAATTATGAGCTGCTTAATCAAAAAGTTGTGTGTTCTTTTTCTAGCAGTAGCTTTCATATAGAAATTGCTTTGTAAACTCTGTTTACACTATTATTGTTACCAATTGAAGCTGGAAACAAAGTTGATACAGTATGCTTATGCCTTCTAAAATGCATGTAGCTATCAGCAAATCATATCTAAGTAAATGGTTTACAATTAACTTTACCAACTCTCAAACAATATGAACAGAACACATTCAATTCTTTGCAAAGCGAAAATATATATATGTATATATATATATATTATTTATTATTATTATTATTATAAAAACAAAAATTACTCAAAAAGACAATAGGAAAAATGGAAAAATAATTGAAAGAAAAATAAAATACGCCCATGTGACAACCCAATATAATTAGCTTGGCCCATACTACCATGTAATCGTTGCTAAGTTTCTCTATCTCTGTGGTGGCCCTCAGTTTTGAAATTCTACTTATCCAAAAATTTTAAGCAGAGAAAATTTTGGGAATGTGAGAGCACAGTGGAGGGAACTGGCAGTAACCGTCTTAACCGTCAATTTCAGAAACACACCCAGAGATAGAACGTGAGAGAAAGAGAATTGTAGGCAGAAGAACAGACACTGTGAAGCATAGTTGAGAGTAATCAATTCAGTCTTTTCCTTTTGCGGGGTTTTGTATGGGTGACTGGAAATTTGAAACGGAAAGGAAGAAGGATCAAGAGGTTATAAGGAAAGGAACATGGAAAGCAGAGGAAGATGAAGTTCTTATTAATCATGTGCACAATTATGGCTCTAGAGATTGGAGCTCCATTCGATCCAAAGGCCTTTTGCAAAGGACTGGCAAGTCTTGCGGTCTTCGTTGGGTCAATAAACTTAGACCAAACCTCAAGAAGTAAGTCATTCCTAGCTTCCTTTTCTCTGCCTCATCCTATGTTCATGTCATTATCAGTTTAACAAGTGTTTGATGTAATGACAATTCGGGTTTACCTGCGATTGTTGTTAATCTTATTTTCATTTATGTACGGCTTATCATCGTGTTATTTAATGTGGGTTTTGTGCAATTATTTGTTGGGGTGTCTTTCTGTTCTTTATTTGTTAGTGGGTGTAAGCTTTCACTTGAAGAAGAGAGGTTGGTGATAGAGTTGCAAGCACATTTTGGCAACAAATGGGCAAGGGTAGCAACGTATTTGCTGGGCAGAACAGGTAATGATGTGAAGAATTTTTGGAGGAGCAGGCAGAAGAGACTGGCAAGGTTTTTGCAAACCTCAGCAACAGCCTCAAAGTCCCAGAAAAACAAAAGAGAAGGTCCAGTTTCGTCATGATTTTCCCACTTTGGAGGTAATTGATAGGACCCACTGTCGTTTAAATCTAGTTTGTTGTTTCTTTACAGACTGTTTCAAATCCAATATTTTGATTCCGGATTTTGTCCTCCCAAATAATTAGCCGTCACTCTCTTTCAGGAACTTTTCTAAATAACTTTTGTAAGTTACACATTTAAGTAAATGACTTCGTGGTGTTTGGCTTGTCCTCAAAGAATGAGTTTAGTCTGAGAACTGAGAGATGCATTTCTGTCCTGTTTCCTTCTCTTGTTAATGCAGGTTTTAATGTACAGACTACCTTGAAGATATATAGATAGGATTGATTAGATTTCGATTTATTTTGCTCTACCTTCAGTTTATTTGTGAGAGGATATAGGAATGTCCAGTCCAAGAAAAATGGGTAAAAAGTTTTAGTGAAACCATGTGATAGTGTAACTTGGGCAACATTTTGATCAACGTTGTTTATCTTTTTTTAGGGTCCAAATCTCAGTTCTTTATCAGAGGGGGAATCATTTTCAAAGGTTCAGTCATACTCTTCATCCTGCATTGAGAGTTCCGAGATGATCAAAATGGTGTCTTTACTAGATCTTCTAAAGCCTGAGATGCTCAGTAATGAAATAAACCTGGTTTCAACTGAGAGGCATCCATGGGTTGACTCCTATATACAAAGTCTTTTCCCTCAGATTTCACAACCACGGCCAGACTTATCATTCTCAATAGAAAACCAAGACCTATTTGCCAGCATTGATGATCCAAATATTACCAATGTCTTTGGAAGTTTTGACGCTTCTGAATTTGAAATGGGAGCTCAACTTCCTACTGGCCGGGCATTATTTGAACCAGTAGAAAGTTGCAGAAATGGAGCAAAAGTGAAAAGTGAGAACCCTATGACCCCGGAAAGCTTCTTCGATGACTTCCCAGCTTATATGTTCGATCATATGGAACCACCTCAAAGCCCATCGGAGCTGTGATTTTTAGTCACATTGTCTTGTATGTGTGTAAGCATTGTTGGTTGATCATACACTGTACCATCCTCATCTATTTAGAGATTTGGCAAGTTATTGTAGCCTGATGGCTTTTGTTACTGATTTTATTAGTATCAACACTAACATACTCTCTAAATGCTATTGTTCTTAAAACAACTGAAGTTCATAAACTTTGATTAGATGGTTTGTTATCTTTTTCTCACCTATCGCCCTTATGGCCCTATGGCCAATGGGGATTGGCAATAAAAGAAATGCAATGTCCTGGAAGGTACGAATATAAACATCCCTTCCTGGGTGCTTGTTCCTCTCTAAGAAGCAGCCCAATTCACCCATATTTCCGTTTTCTTTCTTTTCTTTTCTTTTTTTCTTTTTTCTTCTTTCTCTCTCTCTCTAACTAACAATTCCATTCATGTATATCCCAAAAAAAGTATAACGAATTTGATACATGAGGTCCCATTTCTTGTTAAAATAGAATGCATCATACAAATTTGAAATAAGGGAGACATTGCTGAAACTGTTACAATTATTTTCAATATAAATGTATCTCTGTACCCAAGTTTACTGATTATATCAAGAAGAGATCACTTCAACAAAAGGAAAAAGAAACTCCTGCTACTCGGACACTTATTGTGTTGTGCACACAAATAATACGAGCAGACAGTCTAAGAATCTCATGCCTGATTATATTGAAGTTAGACTGGCATTACTTGTCAGAGCACTTGTTGGGCAATAAGTGATACCGGTTTGGCCGCTTTTGGTAACTACAGTAAAGTCTCCTGCAACAAATGACTTATTTTTCTTGAAGATAGGTCGTTTTAGCTCTGCATATGCACAGTAGTTCACTTCATACACTGTAACGTCTTCCTTGAATGCAGAAACAGCTACCCCTATTCCTTCCCCTGCACAATGATTACAATTCAGCAACCAGAACATAAATCAGTAGCAACTGCTCTAGAGATTCAAACAAAAGATTCTACTTTCTTTCTTATTTTCTTTACACTTAACTATTCATTCAAAGTTTCAAACAAAAGGTGCTACTTTGATTTCTTTTTATTATCCCAAATCGATCAAACACAAGCTAGAGATGTTACCGTGTGTTACAAGAAGCAAGTTTTCTGTAGGATATTTGTCTGCAAGGTCCTTAAAAATTCGAGCATATCTAGACCTTGATTCTGACGCTGGTTTCTTCCCACTTTGGAAACTGGAGTTTCTCATGAAAAGAAAAAAGAAAAGAAAATCAGATATAATGGTTTTGCAGATATATGAATATGTAGTTTCAGATAAATTCTCAATTGACACATAAGAAAATTTAGTCTTCCGTGCCTCTTTATAAACACGTTCCACTTTATCATCCACTGTTCCAGCTGGTAACAGTGCTTCACACTCTTCGAAATCAAAACCCCAATTCCCATCTTTAGGAACTAAATCAAGACGTATAGCTTCTCTGTTAAGCATCTCACATAATCCATATTCAACAGAGGCCTGCAGCACAAGGAAACATGTTTCAAGCAGGAAATTCATGGTTGATTACATCACTATAACAGATCATCATAAATTACATACCTTATTTGTGAATTAGAGATATTATATTATAATTATAGCAGTACATCAAGCATAAAGATATCTTATCATACACAAGTCACCCTTTACTTTTCCGTCTGCTATTCCTTGCAATATTCCTTGAACTAAAGCATGTCATTATTACCATTCTGTTTAGTGCCTTGAGTTCATAACTTAACAATTGTTCAAACCAAACAAACAAGCACAAATAGATTTGTTTAAACCAGTACGAATATTGTCCCCTATAAATCTGGATTACCAGCCATAATAAAGGTCTATCTACAACACTCCAATAATGGAAAGAGGCTAGTCCTTATTATAGTATAAACCAGCAACCAATTGTATCAATTACAAACCCATTAGACCCAAAATCCAAGTTAAGTAAATGACCTTCGTGTTTATTTTCTAATGATTAACTACAATCTAAATGCCTGCAAACAGATTGACTATGCATTTCCATTGAAGTAATACATGACTCTAAACAATGGCAAAAGAAATACAGAGAAGGGGAGTAAATGACTGATACCGACATCTTCTTTGTTAGTTAAAATCTAATTCTGGTATAACATTTTCAGTCCAAATTTTTAAAGATTTTCCACGTAGAAGAAATAAATGTATACTGGGATTTAAAAAGATTCAAACTTACCCTCATAAGTGAATAGTAAAAATCATCAATTTTGGTTTACATAATAAAACAACAAACTTTCCCAAAAAAACATAACATACACAAGTTATTACAATAAGCAACAGTAAGGCACTATTTAAATAAGAAGAACAATTTCTCACTTTTATGTTGCAAGATTTTGATGAAAAACATCTCCTCGATATTTTCTAATATCTCCGATTTGAAAAACAAAGTTTGTACAAATCAATGAAACAAACATTATGATTATATATATATTTTAATCATTAAATACAATAAAACAGAACAAACATACGAAACCAATGTACGTTGACCTTGAGTTTTGAAGAATCGATTGGGATGCCGTCACCGATAACGGCGCCGGGATGGTCTTCGTTTGCAGAGAGTGCGGAGATAACTTCAGAGGCGGTCTGTATACACCGAATAAAAGGGGAAACAAAAACCCGGTGGATAGGGAACCCGAGTCCGGTCCTGAGTTTCCGACCCGCACAGAATGCCCGAACCCGTCCTTCTTCAATTAGAGGTGGATCCCACGGCCTCGCCGCCGTGGATACCCATAGAGGCTCGAAGTTATCAATACGGTCACCGTGCCTCATTACGACGACGTTCTGGTAGAAATCAGGAACTTGTTGATTTTGCTGATTTGTGGTTCCTGATGAATCCATTTCCCCAGAAGAATGAAAAATTCTAAAACAGAGAAACTGAGAGGAAGAAAATTTATGTAAAATGAAAAATGGAGGAATCCAAAAGGGAGTTTGTTTGGCTTATTTGTGCAGCAGTTAGAACTGACAAAAACTAAGTGGATTCGGTAATTTTGGTATCAAATCTGACGTGGGGTTCTGTTTTTCAATGTCAGGTCAGTGCACTACAAAACAAAAATAAATAAATTGGATCAATTTAAAAAAATAAATAATAAATAAAATGTACCGAATTTAAACATTTAAAGTGACAGTACCCTCACATGCTAAAAATAAAGAATTTATATGCATGCATCATAACACTAATTTATGTGTGTGGTGTTTTAATTATAAAAGAATCAATTACAATAAAAGTTTATAAAACTATCGGGGTAAATTAAAATTTGATCCTTTTAATTTATCTCAGAATTCAGAGTTTTAATTTTTTCTAATTGGGTGTTTTTAGTTATAAAATTATTTTAATTGGATCATTACTGTTAATTGCATTTTATCTAAATTAACTTAAGGAGAAGTAACCATTCACGATGTGATTAAATGATTATGAGGTGACAATCCATGTGAATTATGGAGGGATATATAAGTTAATTTCATGTAAATTATATATTTTTAATTAAAAACTTATTTTTATTAAATAAAAAAGAATAAATTCTTTAAAATAAAGCAACTTGAAATAGTTGAAAGAGAATCAGATCTTGTCATGTAGGTAATGGATCCGGGTCATTTTGTGGCTTTCGATCCTCAATTCTTCGTGGTTCTTTTGGTGCTAAAGCTTGAAAATATGACAACTGGATAAAAAAAAAATTGATTTGGGTGCTTTTGGGTTTCACAGGGATAAAGAGTTGGCGACGAAAGAGAGCGGAAGTGGGGATGTTAGAAATTTTATACCATTAATTGTATAGTTTTGATTTTAATAATACAGATTAAGGTTTATTGTAATTGAGACATGTTTGTTAGAGTCGAATATGTTAAGTAACTTAAAAAGTCTTAAATAAGAGGATTCTTCGAATTTGGTTATAAATAGGCCAAGTCTCTCTTATCTATGACCAATCAATGTAATTTGTTTGTTGAGAGCTTCTATGCATTGAGTAGAGAGTATGGAGAAGAATAGTTAGCTGACATCCGCTGTCATGGCTCAATCAGATATACATGTATTTAAAATTTTAAGATTTTAAAATTTGTTTAAATTAGAGTTCATTTAAATTAGATTTTTAAACTATAAAATCGAAACCTTATATGTATGAAATTAAATTTCTAGTGTTGGGGTTTTATCCTCTTTGAAATAGCTTTAATTTTATATATGGATCATATGATATTATCAACCATGTGTTGAGAAATTTGTATTTTAAATTTCGGGTTGTTTAAAAAAATAAATTTTAATTCTTGATATGAAAAATTATGATCTCATATATTGTTTTGTATAATTATATGATGGATTTTGCTTCTAATATGTTTTTATACATAATTAGAAACCATTCACTAAGTCTAAATCGTCTTATTTTGAGAAATTCGAATGAAATTCTTTTGAACTAGAATTAGACTCGTATCATTCTAATTTCAATTGATTGATATATTTACTTGATCCAACATGAAATTGATTTAAGATTTATGTTAGAATAATAAACCAAAACAGAACTCATAAAAAAATTGGAGAATATAGACTTTTGGTGTGCAAAGGAACACGACTCCAACGGTATGTAATATATATATATATATATATATATATATATATATATATATATATATATATATATATATATCTTAATTACACAAATGCTCCTGTGTTATCCGAGAGAATCCAAATTTAACGGATTGTAGTTTTGGTGAAGTTTATGCAAGAATGGTAAGATTAGTGAGATGTTCGGCCGACACACTACATGCTTAAAATAAAATCTTAGTCTATATTAGCTGCAAGGGTTGAAAAATACACACTACATGCTTAAAATAAAATCTTAGTCTATATTAGCTGCAAGGGTTGAAAAATATGAAATGTTTTTCTAATGAGTGTCCTAAGGGCACTTGATAAGGTGTAAAAAATACAAACTTTGAAATTTGAAAAATTTTAAAAGTAGTAAATTATATATTATATAACACTGAAATTATGACCAATTAATGTAATAAATGATACAAAATTTCTATATTTATCATCTTAACAAGTGCCCTGAGGACAACCATTAAAAAAAAATCCAAATATGAATATGATGTATTTGAAGTTGGGGGCTATAATTGGTGTCTTTTAACTAGTGCTAGTTAACATTTCATGTATACCCTGAAACTTATGAAGTATTGAAATATTTTACTTGTTCCTTTGAAAAAATTATGTAGAAGGGTAATTGTTTACCCAAATGGGAGAAAGAGCATCAGAAAAGAGGGTGGCCACATCTCACTTGCCTTGCAAATAGAAGTTGAAAAACTCAATCTTGGTTAGAGCATTCTTGTTGCTATCAGCAATGAAATATTGTCTACAACATCCCTGTCGCCAATAAAGTGTTGGCGATGTTGTTGTCGGTAGTGTGTAGTAGCACTGACAGGCTGTCAGTAATACTTACTATCGTCAGTGTGGATGTCAGCATTAGGTTTTCACCAGTAAATGTTTGACAACAGTGCTGCCATTGATTTTATGCTATTGGTAATAATAATTAGAGGTTTCTATCTATAGTAATTTTTGAACAGACCTACCCTGTAATTTTTTTTTTTTTTTGGCACTTCATATTTTTATATAATAAACATGTTCAACATAAATTATTTGGATTTATATATACCAAAACTCACAAAAATTATTCAAAATAGTTATAATTTAACAATTGTAAGGTAATAAAATTAAACTTGAAATATAAGCAATTTGAAATATAGTTTAAATAAAAAATTTATAATCCCTTAACTGATACTCCTTAAAATCTATTACAACATTATCATCTTGTTGGACCTCTATCACTTCGTTAATATTGGCATTCAAAGCAGCCGATGACGAATAAAATCCCTTTTATCATTTGCAAAAAAAATAATAAGTTTTAATAACATAATCAATTGAAGTTATAATAAATAAATGTGTTACATTCCTCATGGAGGCATGACTGACCGGAAGGTTGGATAACTAAATCTCCATAATCCTGAATTCAAAACGAAGTAACAACCATGACTCTTGACCCAACTAAAGAATAAAAATCCACTGTAAAAGTTTATTTTTCTGAAACAAATAACAACTTACTGAAAATTTATATAACATGTCTCAAAATACAACATATGTGTTCCTAATTTCACACAACTACACGAGAACAAATATCTAGACTATTACATCATACAAAATTAAACATTCCACCATTCTAGTGTGACTACAACTTTCATCCTTAACTTTAAGTCTGAGATCCTGGAAAATACCTTGCCGTACTTCTGTCGGTAGGTCAACAAACTCGGTGACGCCATATATTGGATTCCTGAAAAAATATTATCCACGAGAGGGATGAGTCCTACAGACTATGTGAGTGGAAAATCGTACCCAAAGGGTACTAGCATCACTCAACATAAATGTATAACATATATAATAATCCTCATGTAACATTGTTCATACCTTAATTCACATTACACGTATACATTATAACCATCATAAATTCACAATTTACATGAAACACAGGATCATAAATTAATCAGAGCAATAATATCAAACTAAAGCAGCCAAAGGGCTAACGAGTGACGCAGCCTTGCACAATATTATCACCTCCTACCAGGCATTTACCCGCCAGCATAATAAATTAATCTCCGTACACAATCCATCCCACCAGGGTTGAGCACTCAATTTAAGAAAAACATTTATCATAATCAAAATTTTCTTATGATTTTAAATCAAAACATCTTAGGTGCAACTGGATTTTTAGTTTTAGAGATAAAAATCACTTTTCATAAAAATCTCACTTTGTTGGTCCTTATCAACCACAACCAATGTCAAACAAAATAACCAATATAAAACAAGCATAATTTAAATAAATTACTTAAATACTCTACTTGCTTATTTTCTATATATCACGTATATTCAAATAAACATATAATTACACATACTAATCTAGCCCCTAAAGGCAGCAATTAACCACTCACCCGTAACCGATTTTACTTGTCACTCACACTTGCGTCCACGCGTCTTATCAGGTCTACATTAGAATTCAGAATTGAAATTCATATTTCCAAATAATACTTATTTCATAAACGTTATTGTTATAATCTTTTAATTATTAAGCTTATATCTCAACTTGTATAGGTTTCTTTATGAAAATTTTCCATTAAGCTATTACATATCAATTAATATGAATTATAGTTTATGTGATAAGGTTAATAATGAAGAGACATTTTAAATGTCTTGAAAATTCATAGGGTAGAGGAAACCATTATAAAAGATAAAAAGCACTTAGTGAGTTAGAGATGTTGAGACTATCCAAACTTGGTTTGAACCAGTGTTCACTTTAACTATCATATCTTTCTCTAAGAAACTTCGAATCTAGTTTCCTAAAATTTATAAAATACTAGACACATGTAGATTTATAATGGTATATCATTTGTAATTTTTAGATTTTTATATCAATACAATTTATTGTTTGAAGTTGCATCAAATTCTGCAACACGTAGGATTTTAACAGCTCGGACCTTACCTTAGTTAATTGAACATAACTTTCTCTAGGAAAAACGAAATCCAATTCCGTTTGTTGGGTTTATTAGTAGACAAGTATGTATATATTTATTATTTAGAAACTTTTCCTAAAATAAGTATTGAACCCATTAAATTTCTTACATGAACCAAAAACAGGGCACTAAAAATCCTGCATGACCTATTCGGAGTCTAACAGCTTTAACTAACAACATACTTGGAACCAAGCTACGAAATTTTGTAGACAATATTTCAAGACTATAAGCTACATTTTATCTTTTGAACTCTTAATTGAATTCTACCCCGAAGATACTCGAAATACCAAATTTATGTTACCCACGAAATCTGTCCCCTGCACCCTTCAAAACCACTTAACTCTCCTTTGTTCATACCATTACTCACTTCCATTATTTCCTTAGCTCAACACATCAACCAACCCTTTGCTCTTGTTATGAAATTTTTGTTTAAATTCCACAACAATCAACCAACAAAAAATTAAATCCACCTAGTTCTACTCATTCCATTACAATTAATTTCATTTAGGCATTTTTACAACTATCTTAAGGGCTATGCTTTACTCTAGTTCATGTGTATATGTGTGTGTATATATATATATATCCCAATTGATCAACACAACTTTCTCAATTTAACATTGCTCATATTCCAATTATTACATTCAAAGTAAGTTGGTTACTTTAAATAATTCAAAGGCCTAGACTATAATTCAATGTTAATATAACTAATTTCCCATCATTTTTAATATTTAATTCCTCCTTCCTACATCCTTATGTGCAATCCTTTAAATAATACAACCAGTCAAGAGATTAACTTAAAAGAAATTTTAACTAGATTACTTGAACTAGAAATTAAAATACCTCAGCCAAGCCAAGGATTCAAGGCAAGAAGAAAATTGCTATCACCTTGCTACCTTAACTTAAAGAGTAGCCAACGCCACAAGGATAATTCATGGTTGAAGGGAGGAATGGTCTATGGATTAGGAGGTTCCTTGTTGTTGATAGCCAAGCCTCACCCTCACATAGTTGCTGCTTTAGTTCATGACAGCTATGGAGCTTCCAAAACCACCACAAAAGCTGAATGTTCAAGTGTAGTTGCTGTTAAGGAGAATAGAAAATAGGGCAGCTACTAAATTAAGGTTGGCTGCCACAAGAAAGGGCTTATGAACTGTCAACCATGGAGAGAGTTGCAAACAGCAGAAGAAGGAGAAAGAAGAGTTGCCCACAATTGTGGGTCTTAGCTGAAAATGGGAAGACAAACTGCTGTTGCCTTGCCGCCACCAACAAGCAAAAGAAAGGAACTTCAAAATGGAAAAGGAAGGAGCAAGAAAGACTCTAGCAGAGTTTTGGCGGTGGGAGGAATATTTTCACTGCCGAGAACAAAAATGGAAAGGACTAGAAGAACCAAGATGAAAACAGGGAAGGCTAAGGCAGTGGAAGGCTGAAGTCTCCCTAAAGGATCGGTCAAAGAGAAAAAGAAAGAGAAAAGAAGAAAGAAAAAGAAAAGAAAAAATATTAATGGAATAATGTCACATGTCAAAATCTAAGCACAATATTTTTACTTGTGTATATACATTCTTATTATATATATTTATATATTTTGAATGTGTGGTTTCAATTTATTCTTAGTTATATAAATATATATACACATGTTAAATTATATTATTTATTTAATTTATTTTATGACAACAAGTACACAATGTATATATAACGTATATTAAGGTTACACTAAAGTATCGAATTATAAAATTTTTAACTATACTATTTTTTTTTCTATTACGTAACTTTACACATTATGTGAAAAACTCGATTTTTTGTTATCGAGTTATGAGGGTTATAACAAAATGCATGCACGATCATTTTGTCTCTATGATTGGATACAAAATTGACGTCCAAATGACATTTCCTACAAGTCTTTTTTTGACACTTCAAATGCTGCGGTACGATCAGCTCATCCTATATATGTGTAAATGATCATTTTGCCAATATGACCCAAAAAAGGCCAAGTTTTACACTTACAACACATTAACTTGCATAGTTTTTTCCATCGTTCGTCCAATGACTTTCTATTTCTTCTTTCAAGTCTTTTTTGACTCTACCGATAATGCAATATTCTCAACTCATCCTAAATATGTGTAAATGACAATTTTTCTTACGTGACTGGAATATACACAACACGTTAACTTGCGTACTTTTCCCATCGATAGTCCAAATGATGTTCCACTCCTTCCCTACAAGTCTTTTTTTACTCTACGGATGTTGCAGTATGTTTGTTTCATCCTAAATATGTGTAAATGATCATTTTCCCACCATGACACAAAACTGCTAAGTTCACACGCACAACATAATAACTTGCAGTAGTTTTTTCCTTGAATGTCCAAAGGACGTTCTTTTTCTTCCTGACAAGTCTTATTTGACTCAACAGACACTGTGGTATGGTCGTATCATCCTATAGACGTGTAAATGACCATTTTGGCTCCCATGATCCAAAAAGGCTAAGTTTACACACATAAACAAATTAACTTATGTAGTTTTTCCATCAAATGTCTAAATGATGTTTCGTTTCTTCCTATAAATTTTATTGGACTCTATGAATGTTACTGCATGGTCGTCTCATCCTAATTATGTGTAAATTATCATTTTACCCCCATGATTCAAAAAGGCTTAGTTTACACACATAACACATTAACTTGCATACAAAAAGTTAACTTCAATAATTTTAAGTAAAGAATAACTGATAATTGTAAAAAATTTATTCTTTACTGTCAATCATATTCACATCCATAGTTTATAATAAATGAGAAGGTAGGCCATGCGTACTAGAAGTATCCCATTAGTTTTGTAAAATACACTAACCTTAGCATTTTCTTTTCCAAAAACCATTTTTGAATCTAAATTTTTTGGCTGGAAGAATTGCATTGACACGTAGGTCAATGTACCTTTGGTTCCTTGACAGTTATGATCTTTTAGTCCCATTATCGACCTCACAAGTGTAACAAATAGAAATTGAGTGAGTTATCAACAACTTGAGTTGTGTAGTAAACAAACTGATAGAGATTTAAACATTACAAGCTTACTTAGATGAACCAAGAAGGCGGGGGGGGGGGGGGGGGGGAGGGAGGGAGGGGTTGGGGATCATTCACCCTACCAGGCTCAAATTAGTATTAGGCTTTTATAATATCATATCTTGCAACCTAATAGATAACAATAGTATCCACCATAGTATTTCATCGAAAAATCCATATTTTGCGGAGTATGATAATATAAAAACCAAATACTAATAAGTAGATTTGAAGTTATTAGAAAGGAATTAACAAAGCTAGGAAAACAAAATTAAAGATAGGAACATCAATGGACCATTCATTGCAGATTTACTTACAAATTATTACATCATACAAAATCAAAGATATTCAAAAGCAAATGCATATACCTTCAAGTAGTTACAATTCTCAGCCTCCTTCTTCACAACATCAAGCACTGAGTCAATTAACTCAGCCCCCTCGAAGTAGTGGCCTTCGGCCCAATTATTTTCAGTGTCGGACTGGCTGAAGACGAAGTGTTTGTGTCAAAAATTCTTACCTACAAAACATATCTGAGACTGTCCATGGTCCTCAACTCCAAATCCATGAACATCACCCTAGGTACGAAGCGTCCATAATTCGCTTCATTGTAGTACACATTGGCTTTCAAGTTGCAAATTGTTGTCTCCTTAGTACTGACTGGTGAAGTCAATGCCTTGTACGACACATACCACCTCCCAGAACTTGGCACTGATTGATTTGGTTCCTGCATTGGTCGCTGGATGTGAAGGATCTCAAACATTTTGATGACTTTGAGTAAGTCACATGTATAATTTAGGCTCATTATTGTTGATAGCACGCCAGTAATCTGAACGACGTCTATAGTAACCAAAAAAAAAAAAACATACATACATATATATATATATATATATATGTGTGTGTGTGTGTGCTGACAGAACTCATGTCGCCAATTTGTTAGATTACTATCAACAAGGTAATTATTAATTCAACAGTTGATATTTTTTCTCTTGTTTAATACTGAAAGTCAAAAGCTATTGATAATACTTTATTAGCTATCGACAATAATTGTTACTACGAACAACGCTTTCGCTATCAGAATTAAGGCAATTTCTTGTAGTGCAAATACTTGATAATCCAATTACGTAAATATGTAGATATGCATCATCAGATTTGTGATAGGTATTGTTTTTTTATAAGGATTTCATACAAATATGTCTACTAGTTACGTGGGGTGCAAAATGTTCTCAACGAAGTAGCCTTTTTTTTTTTTGGGTTAAAAGTAGCCCTTTTTTTTTCAAATTAGAGACCAATAATATATAGGATCTATATATAATTAATAACATATCCTATTTTTAATTTTTGAGTAATAGATATGATATGTTTGTGCATGATCAGATTCATTCTGAGCTAATTTAAATAAAGTGACAAGATCAAGTTCATCTTATTAGGTTAAGCAATCCAATCTTCAAGCAAAAAACCTTTTGGGATGTAAAGAATGTTTCTGACTCTTGTGAGTTCCAAAGCTAGCAAATGAAGAGACTTTTACACACAAAACACAAAGGGACCGAAAGTCTATTAAGGAAGGGCTTGATAATGATAAAATCAAATTACAATCAATAACATATATAAATTTAAATGGCATTTGGATAAAGTATAATCCATGTATGGCTTTTAACATTTGATTGGGAATTGGCCAAGACTCGGTAATCAAAGAAAACTACATAAATGGTCAATTTATGGGGAATAAGTGGGTAATCAATCTATTTGGTTTCTTCAATTAGCATTAATTGCTACACGCACAGTGTTTAATTCAAATTAATATAAATTAGACTTTTAGCGTACAAAAGGAATGGAAATTAAGGAAGGCATAGTACATGGTTATCCAAGAATGGAAGACGAGCATTGTACAAAAGACTCCAATGGTATGTAACTTCATATTTAAATATGTAGTTTGTACGGATTCAGGTCCTCTTCTATGTGAAAGAAAAAAAAAATAGTTTTGGTGATGTACATGCAGGTATGGTAAGATTAATGAAAGATGTTGGGACGGCACACTACATGCTTAAAATAAAATCTTACTCTTTATTAGCTACAACTGCAGTATAAAATTATGAATCTGGTGTATTTGAAGTTGGGGGCTATAGTTGGTGAGTTTTAACTAATGCTGGTTAGCAATTCATGTATACCCTAAAAAGTTTTTAAGTACTGAAATATTTTACTTGTCCTTATAAAAAATATGTAGGAGGGTAATTGATTACCCAAATGGGAGGAAAAACATAAGAGAATAGGGTGGCTATATCTCACTTGCCTTTTAAATAGTAGAAGTTGAGAAACTCAGTCTTCGTTGGGAGGTTCTTGTTAGTTTCAAGTTTTTTGTGCATGATCAGATTCACGACAAATATTTGACAATCCAATCAGGTAACTCTTAATGATTTAACTCTTAACTTATGATTACCATCAGATCATTTCACAATTGGCTTACATTTGCTGTCATAGATGCTAAAGAGGATGTCAAACGGTTTCATGCTTCGAAGGTGGAATGGGGTTTTGCCTACTTTCTTGCTCATGATACTTTTGAAAATGCTTCGAATGGATATCTTGTTGATGATTGTTGTGTTTTTGGAGCTCAACTTTGTCTAGTCAAATGCACTGGCAAATCTGAACGTCTTTCAATGGTGAAGGAGCCTAATAATGGAACATACACATGGACAATAAAACCATTTTCAGTTGTTGAGTACAAGAATGTCGTCCATGAGTCTGAATTATTTGTTGTTGGTGGGAAAAATTGGTATGACCTATTTATTTAGTTTAGTCTTCAATTAGCATTAATTGCTACACGCACAGTGTTTAATTCAAATTAATATAAATTAGACTTTTAGCGTACAAAAGGAATGGAAATTAAGGAAGGCATAGTACATGGTTATCCAAGAATGGAAGACGAGCACTGTACAAAAGACTCCAATGGTATGTAACTACATATTTAAATATGTAGTTTGTACGGATTCAGGTCCTCTTCTATGTGAAAGAAAAAAAAAATAGTTTTGGTGATGTACATGCAGGTATGGTAAGATTAATGAAAGATGTTGGGACGGCACACTACATGCTTAAAATAAAATCTTACTCTTTATTAGCTACAACTGCAGTATAAAATTATGAATCTGGTGTATTTGAAGTTGGGGGCTATGGTTGGTGAGTTTTAACTAATGCTGGTTAGCAATTCATGTATACCCTAAAAAGTTTTTAAGTACTGAAATATTTTACATGTCCTTATAAAAAATATGTAGGAGGGTAATTGATTACCCAAATGGGAGGAAAAACATAAGAGAATAGGGTGGCTATATCTCACTTGCCTTTTAAATAGTAGAAGTTGAGAAACTCAGTCTTCGTTGGGAGGTTCTTGTTAGTTTCAAGTTTTTTGTGCATGATCAGATTCATGACAAATATTTGACAATCTAATCAGGTAACTCTTAATGATTTAACTCTTAACTTATGATTACCATCAGATCATTTCACAATTGGCTTACATTTGCTGTCATAGATGCTAAAGAGGATGTCAAACGGTTTCATGCTTCGAATGTGGAATGGGGTTTTGCCTACTTTCTTGCTCATGATACTTTTGAAAATGCTTCGAATGGATATCTTGTTGATGATTGTTGTGTTTTTGGAGCTCAACTTTGTCTAGTCAAATGCACTGGCAAATCTGAACGTCTTTCAATGGTGAAGGAGCCTAATAATGGAACATACACATGGACAATAAAACCATTTTCAGTTGTTGAGTACAAGAATGTCGTCCATGAGTCTGAATTATTTGTTGCTGGTGGGAAAAATTGGTATGACCTATTTATTTAGTTTAGTCTTCAATTAGCATTAATTGCTACACGCACAGTGTTTAATTCAAATTAATATAAATTAGACTTTTAGCGTACAAAAGGAATGGAAATTAAGGAAGGCATAGTACATGGTTATCCAATAATGGAAGAAGAGCACTGTACAAAAGACTCCAATGGTATGTAACTACATATTTAAATATGTAGTTTGTACGGATTCAGGTCCTCTTCTATGTGAAAGAAAAAAAAATAGTTTTGGTGATGTACATGCAGGTATGGTAAGATTAATGAAAGATGTTGGGACGGCACACTACATGCTTAAAATAAAATCTTACTCTTTATGAGCTACAACTGCAGTATAAAATTATGAATCTGGTGTATTTCAAGTTGAGGGCTATAGTTGGTGAGTTTTAACTAATGCTGGTTAGCAATTCATGTATACCCTAAAAAGTTTTTAAGTACTGAAATATTTTACTTGTCCTTATAAAAAATATGTAGGAGGGTAATTGATTACCCAAATGGGAGGAAAAACATAAGAGAATAGGGTGGCTATATCTCACTTGCCTTTTAAATAGTAGAAGTTGAGAAACTCAGTCTTCGTTGGGAGGTTCTTGTTAGTTTCAAGTTTTTTGTGCATGATCAGATTCACGACAAATATTTGACAATCCAATCAGGTAACTCTTAATGATTTAACTCTTAACTTATGATTACCATCAGATCATTTCACAATTGGCTTACATTTGCTGTCATAGATGCTAAAGAGGATGTCAAACGGTTTCATGCTTCGAAGGTGGAATGGGGTTTTGCCTACTTTCTTGCTCATGATACTTTTGAAAATGCTTCGAATGGATATCTTGTTGATGATTGTTGTGTTTTTGGAGCTCAACTTTGTCTAGTCAAATGCACTGGCAAATCTGAACGTCTTTCAATGGTGAAGGAGCCTAATAATGGAACATACACATGGACAATAAAACCATTTTCAGTTGTTGAGTACAAGAATGTCGTCCATGAGTCTGAATTATTTGTTGTTGGTGGGAAAAATTGGTATGACCTATTTATTTAGTTTAGTCTTAATGCTTAAAGCCCTTATAATATGTTTATTCATTTATTTTGTTTTCTTGGATACAAGAGGATTCAACTTTGTCCAATAGTGGATTCCAAAGTAAAAGGTTATTATTTGTCTATTTTCTTATGTTTAGTTGATTCGGAAATCATAGCTCCATAGAGGAAACTATACGCAGAATACAAGTTCCGGATAAGGCAGCAGCCGTCTACCAATCACTACGAAAAAACCGGTACTTCTCAATCCAATTATTTGAATTTTGCAGTTCAAAAAAAAAGAAGAAAAAGGGTTGATCTAATACATACTCTAACCCTAATATTAATTTAAGTAGTTCTTTATTATTGACAAGTTTAGCTATATTTGTCGTAACTGCACCATTTTGCAGGAAAAAATTGGTTTAGAGCCTCATACCATGGTTGGGGATTTTCACAAAGTTTGTTGCTTGCAGATCTCGAAGATATTCCAAAGGGCTACATATACAAGGTCACTTTAGTTGTGGAAGTAGAGTTTATTGTATTGTCAGTTATTGAGGATTTAAAATAAAGAAGATAAGATTATTACTATATGTTCTAATTAGGGAAAAGTCTTTTGCGGACTACTTACGGTTTCAAACTTTTGTAGGGTTCTTACTAATTATTGCACTATTTTTCTATTCAAAGTTCACAAGTTTTAGTTTTTAAGATGTAGAATTAGTTGGTTGATTAATTTGGTACATTGTGTTAATGGAGATTAGAGATGTTGCAGATGCATTTATGGGTTAATTTATTAAGAATACCATTCAACTTATGTTCTCTATTTGTTTCTTAACCAAACAGATTTAAAAAATTATGAATTTTTTTTTTATATTTTATATATTTTTTTAAATATAAAATATTGGAACTTTATTAAAAAATATTAAGACTTTGAAGAAATAATATATACAATCCACGTGATAATCTTTTATTCTTCCACTAGTCTATGTGAATTGGTAATGTCAAAGATTGTTAGCCTCATTGTTGACTTTACTTTCAGTTAAGTTAATTTGGACAAAGTATGATGATAAGAATCCAATTGATGTAATTTTGTAATTAAAGACATCTAATTGTAATAATTGAAAGATAAGGACTATAGTGAATTTGAAGTAAATTACAGGCACCAAAAGTATAATTTAACCAATTATTTATGCTAAGCTATATACATATATATTCTTTCTGTTCATATAGTTAAGGGAAAATGTCAATTTTGTCCATATACTTTAAAATATCAAAATATAAAATCTATAATGTTCAAAACTCAACAATGTCCTACGTGACATGATGTAAATAAATTGTTATTTTGTCTCCCCAAATCTTTGTTTATTGAGAGGACATTTGCTCTTCGTATATAATTATTTTAAATTGCATTGTGAAGTCATTATAAGAGGATTCATACTACATTTGATAAAAATCTATAGAATCCATACTAGACTTTAGAAAATTTTCAATTGTGAGTGATTTATTGTTTTGAATTTTGATCAATGTGGGAACCCAAATAGAAAATTTTCCAGTAGGACGATGATCATCATATATTACCTTAAATATATAATCAAACCCAAAATCTATGCTGACATCCAAAACTTCAGCATTCACATCACGGACCAAAAAGAAAGAACATTCACATTCATATATAAATAGAAATCAGTTCATATCTATCCAATAAAAAGAACATTCACCTGCTTATAGGCTGCCATCCCAAAATCACAGCATTATAATGCAAAGGTGCAATATCACTTTTAGCTTACAAATTTAAAATTACAAAATAATAAATCTTCAAAAAAGTAAAACAATTGATCAATTTTATTTACTTAGAAATTTTGAAGTGCCAACAAAATACAATCATCCACTTGGTATTAACAAAACTTTTTTGATTATTTTATCATTAAATTATATAGAATTATTTTATTTATGCATAACATGAGAATGAAAGAATATAACTTGATTGAAAAATTCTTAATCTTAGAGGATAAAATTGACTAAAAACATTATTGGATGACTAAATTAAAAATTGAAGAAATCCCAAGAGGCTAAAATAATAGTTAAGCCTTAATTATATTTATTTTTATTGTAATTGATATATTAGGATCTAATAGGAGTACAATCATAAACAAAATTATAAGAATACTTAAGCCTTAATTCTATCAATGTCGTGTTCTGCATAAACCATCTCCCAGAAATTGGCATCGATCAATATGGTTCCTTCATTGGCCTTCTTGGATGTGAAGGATGTCACGCATTTTGGTGACTTCGAGTATGCCACTTTTTTAATTTAGGGCTCTTTACTACTGATAACAAAATACTGTTAGTAGTAATCTGAACATTGTCAGTAGTAATAAAAAAAAGGAAATAATATAATAGATGTCAGTAATAATATTGTGCCATATAGTGCCAATTTATTGGATTATTAACGACAGTGTAATTGTTACTTTTGTCAATGGGTAATTTTTTCTATTTAATATGAAAGCCTCTCTGTTGTCTATAATACTTTATTCGATGTCAACACTAACTGTTGTTGTCGACAACTTATTGCCGACAGCAATTCAGTATATCATTAAGGCAGTTTCTTTTAGTGCAAGTACTTGACAATCCAATTAGGTAAACATGTAGATCATATGCATCATCATATGTGTGATAAGTACTATCTGTTAATAAGGATTTCATAAAAATATGTCTATTAGTTAAGTGGGGTGCAAAATGTTTTCAACTTATAGGTAACCCTTTTATTTTTCAAATAGGAGATGAATAATAGGATCTATATATAATTTTCTAACAGAGGGTAACCATTAGTGAGCATTAATTGTTCATTGTTTTTTTGTATTTTTATTTGCATACCTATATACATGTCTACACAATTTTCAATAACTTTTTATTTAGACAAGTTTACCCTCCCACAACTTTAGTCTCTTTTCCCTCCAAAATTTCAACACAGAAAAGAACAAAAAAAAGAAAAGAAAAGATGACCCTTTACTTTTCTTGTACTCTGCCATCTTTTTAAAATTTTCTTTCAAGAATACGGCCATTCCTGCATCTTCAAAGAATTGCAATTAGAAAATGGCAGACAATAATCAACAATACTAAATACTAAATACCTATATTTGAATAAAGTTGAAATCTTCCTGTATTGCTATGAATAGTTCTGAAGACAGTAATGAAAACTTGAATACTGGGAGTAGCAATACATCCTAATTCTATCACCGGGGAAGAAATTTCAGAGAATCTTGTTTTAGAAAGAAATCTGAAAAAGCGGGCATGTACCATGTTGAAATAAGTAAAAAAAAAGAAAAGAAGGAATATTAGAAATTAATTAGTATAATGACTTTGTAAACAAATAAGCAAAACATCCCTTCTCTTATTTATTTATTTTCGTTTTCTTTATGTGATCTCTATTGACGGAAAAAATGTACTTTTATTGTTTTTAGTGCACATATAGAAACTGTATATTTGGTTAATTATCTACTTCAACTTTTTAATGTATTCTAGTTATTCTATATTAACTGATATTCTTTTATATATATGTGTGTATATTTCTAGATGGATATGGAAGATATTTGAGATGATTTCAATGAAAGTGCTATAAGAAATGAGTTTGATTTGAATGAATTGTCTAATGAATGTGATGAATTGTTTGAGAAGGAAGAAAATGTTTTTGAGCCTTTTATTGGTCAATGTTTTATGAATGAAGAGTAGGCATTTGTTTTTTTTTTTTTGTTTTTTTTTTTAATAAAAACTATGCCAAGAATCATGGTTTTGTAATTCGAAAAGGACGATTCAACAACAAGCATGGAGAAATAAAGAGACGTGATTTTTTTTTTTCATCGTTAAGGAAAGCCAAATTTGAAAATTGTTGGTTTATCGAAAGAACAAAGAAATAGAAAATCAATAAAATGTGGATGTAATGCTCATATGCGGATCACAATGAAGAAACTATCTGATATCTTTCCAATAGAAGTGGCATGTTATAGAGTTCATTAGTGATCATAATCATAACTTGTTACCTCTCGAAGTAGTACGCTTTCTTCCATTGAATCGTACTATCACCAAAGAAGATGAAAAGTGCATATGCTTACTAAAAGACGGTGGTCTTTCAGGTTAGACAAACAATGCATGTTATGGAGCTTCAGAAAAATATTAGACATGGGCATCTTCCATTTCTCCATAAAGATGTTCATAATTTCTACAATAAGGCTACTAAAAAGAATTCAAAGAATGAAACTATGGATCTTTTGGAATATTGTAAAGTTGCTAAGGATCAAAATTGTGACTTTCTTTATGCTTATAAGCTTGATGCAAAGAGAAAGTTGAGCACATTTTCTGGGTTCCATCTTATAGTTTTGAATGGTACCAAAAATTTGGCGATGCTATTCTCTTTGATACTATTTATAACTATTATGACATGCCTTTTGGCATTTTTGTTGGAGCTAATAACAATGAGAGGACAATACCATTTGGTTATGCACTTCTACACAATGAGATAATGAGTGCATTTCGATGGTTAATGAAGGTATATATTTTTATTTTTGAGTTATTCTTTTTACCCTTAAACTTTTTATGCATTGTGCTTTTATTTTGTGTAATGCTCTTTATTTTTTTGACAGAATTTTATGTCATTAATGAAGAGGCAACCTAAGACAATTTTGACTTGATCAAGATCCATGGATTACGGAAGCCATTGGGAGGGAGATGCCACTTATAAAACATGCTTTTTGCATATGGCATATTACTACTAAATTTAGTGGTTGGTTTACTTCAATCCTACGGAATCAATACTCTAAATTGTGTTCTGATTTTTATAAGCTATATAAGTTAGACATTTGTGAAGAGTTTGAGCATCAATAGCCTCAAGTGATTAAAAAGTATAACTTGTGTACAAATAAACACGTGAGTGGTTTGTAATAAATTAAGAATTTTTGGGTGCCGCCATACATTCGTGGCTATTTTTTTGGTGGCATGACAACAATGAGAAGATCAGAAAGCATTAATGCATTCGTCAAGCAGTTTGTAAATTCACATACATGTTTGACCCAACTAGTGAAACAAGTAAGTTTTTGTATTATTATCTATAGATAAATTTATTTCATTGATTATAAGACTTTTGAGTTTATTTTTTATTAACAAATAAAACACATACATATATTTTATAGGTTGACTTTGTTTTTGAAGAAATTGAGCAAACTCAATTGCTTAACATCATGTTGGAAACTTATAGAAGCTCTTCAATGAGAAGCATGTCTCCATTAGAGGAACAATCACATAACATCTTAGCACCATTCTTTGTCAAGAAGTTTCAAGAAGAGTTTGCTCAGGCAAGTCAATATAAGGTGATTGAAGAAAACTCTAATGAATTCATAGGTCCATCATCATAAAGTGGTATGAGTCAAAAACACAAGTTTTTTAGGATGGAAAGATTTCTACTTGTAGTTGTAAGAACTTTGAGTTTTGGGGAATTCTTTATCGTCACATTTTAAGTTTTTTTTTCGGGTAACGATTGTTTCGAAATTCCTTCCATATACTTTCCATCTCGTTGATGGTGATTCACAATATGATGGAAGATTATTATCTTATAACAAGGAAGATGCATCACACAAAGATTTAACCATTATTGACAATGATAGTGTTGATGTGGATGGGTTTGTTCATTATCATCCAATCTCAAAGACAAAAGGAACCAAAAACGAATGAAAGGTGGAAAAGAACTTTGTAAGCAAACAAAAACTTTTAGGTTGTGTAAACATGTTGGTCACAATATTACGTACATGTCCAGAAAAGGAAAATACTATGGAAAGTTCTAGCATCTCGAATCGCAACGCTCATAAATGACAGAAGATTGAGGGTGAGCATGGTGACTTGAATCTTGTTTTTTATTTATAATTTTAAAGGACATGTATTGCTTTGTGGTTGTATTTGATGGATATGCATGTAGTGCTTTGATGGTTTTGTTTAAGGATATTGTAATACTTTGTTGGTTTTGGTGGATTCAATGTATTCTATTTGAAAAAGTTCTTTTAGATTTTGCCATTTTGATTTTTAGCTTTAATCTCTCTCTCTCTCGCTATATAAATATATTTTACTTAAAAAGAAACTAGTATGATGAGTTAGTCCTACTACTTTGCTCATTATTATTTGAGATGGTGATTATGGATGAAAGGAAGAGATGGTTGTTATCCATTTGTTGAGGGTAATACAATTTCTAATTGGAAAGAAAAGGTAAGCGTCAGAGCAAATGCCAAATGAGCTTTTAGTTGAGGAGAGGTTTTTGTAATGACTTGGTTGCATAATAATGTTCAAAGAAAAGTGATAGAATTGGAAACTGGAATGGACAGCTAATTAAAGATAAGTTTTTCATTTTCTTTGCTAATTAAAGATAGCAACTGACTTGCAATGAAAACTAGTGTGATGCTTTAGTTTTACAACTTGCTAATTATTATTTAAGAAAATTGCATTATAAAAATAGTACAATTTATCTTAGTTTATGAAAAATTAAAAATATTAAAAAATGGGGGAGTTGTAAAAAAAGTGAAGGTTTATTTTTCTAAAGATTTATTTTTTCTTCTGTAGTTATAACTTTGAAGGTGCCTTAAAGATGATAGATGCAGATATGTATGTCTTCATAGGTTAAAATTTTAAAAAGTTGGGAGAGTACAGGAAAGTGAAAGGTTATCTTTTTTGTTTCTTTTCTTTGTTGAAATTTTAGAGGAAAAGAAGAGTAAAATTATTAGAGGGATAAATTTGTTTAAATAAAAGGTTATTAAAAATTGTGTAGACATATAGATTGATTTGCAAAAAAATACAAAAACAATGAACAATTAATGCTCACTAATAAGTGTCTTTTTAGGTATCTATTAGAAAAATCTTTTAATTAGTGTCAGATCTTATTTTTCAAAAATAGAAGACAGAATAATAGGACTTATATATAATTAATATCAGCTCTTATTTTTAATTTTTGACAATAGATATGATATGTTTGTGCATGATCAGATTCATTCTTAGCTAATTTAAATAAAATGACAAAATCAAGTTCTTAGTATTAAGTTTAGCAATCAAATCGTCAATAAAAAAAAAAAAATTCCTTTTGGGATGTGGAAAATGTTTCTGACTCTTAGTGCGTTCCAACTGCCAGCAAATCAAGACTTTTATACACAGAACACGAAGATACCAAAAGCTATTAAGGAAGGGCTGATAATGGTTGTCAGCATGGAGCCCAGGCATGGCCATGCTTAGTTTCTTCAAATTAATATAAAATAGACTTTTGGCATACAAAGGAATTGAAATAATTAAGGAAGGCCTAGTAGATAGTTATCTAATTAAGAATGGAAGCCGAGCACTGCACACCAGACTCTAACGGTATGTAACTATAACATCCCGTAATTTAATTAATTCTAAATGTATTGATAAATTAAAATTTAAGTTCATGAAAATATTCAAATGCATTAATACGTAGCCTATTATAAATATAATATGTAAAGTTAGTAGATTGTGTTTTGAAAGATAATATTTTATAAGCATTCATTAATTACAGTGAGAATTTCTTAATTTAATAATTACATAAAAATGAAGTACTAATTGTATTAATAAATAGAGATTCAAATCTGAAATCTTATAATTTTAGTATTTTAGTTTTAACCCTTTGTAAAATTAGTAAATTGAGTTATTGATATTATATCTTTTAAAATGCAAAAATAGATAAACAATGATTTATATAAATAAGAAAAAAAAAGAATGATTATTAGAAATTAATTAGTATAATGACTTTGTAAACAAATAAGCAACACATCCCTTCTCTTGTTTTTGTTTTTTTTTTTTTTTTTCATTTTCTTTATGTGATTTCTATTGACGGAAAAAGTGTACTTTTATTGTTTTTAGTGCACATATAGAAACTGTATATTTGGTTAATTATCTACTTCAACTTTTTAATGTATTTTAGTTATTCTATATTAACTGATATTCTTTTATATATATGTGTGTATTTCTAGATGGATATAGAAGATATTTGGGATGATTTCAGTGAAAGTGTTATAAGAAATGAGTTTGATTTGAATGAATTTTCTAATGAATGTGATGAATTGTTTGACAAGGAAGAAAATGACTTTGAGCCTTTTATTGGTCAATGTTTTATGAGTGAAGAGGAGGCATTTGTTTTTTTTTATCAAAACTATGCCAAGAATCATGGTTTTGCAATTTGAAAAGGACAATTCAACAACAAGCATGGAGAAACAAAGGGACATGATTTTTTTTCGTCATCGTCAAGGAAAGCCAAATTTAAAAATTGTTGATTTATCGAAAGAAGCAAAGAAATAGAAAATCAATCAAATGTGGATGTCATGCTCATATGTAGATCACAATGAAGAAACTATCTGATATTTTTCCAATGGAATGGCATGTTACAGAGTTCATTAGTGATCATAATCATAACTTGTTACCTCCCAAAGTAGTATGCTTTCTTCCATCGAATCGTACTATCACCAAAGAAGATGAAGAGCGCATATGCTTACTAAAAGATGGTGGTCTTTCGGTTAGACAAACAATGCGTGTTATGAAGCTTGAGAAAAATATTAGACATGGGCATCTTCCATTTCTCCATAAAGATGTTCATAATTTCTACAGTAAGGCTACTAAAAAGAATTCAAGAATGAAAGCTATGGATCCTTTTGGAATATTGTAAAGTTGCTAAGGATCAAAATTGTGACTTTCCTTACTTATAAGATTGATGCAGAGAGAAAGTTAGAGCACATTTTTTGGGTTCCATCTTATAGTTTTGAATGGTACCAAAAATTTGGAGATGTTGTTCTCTTTGATACTATTTATAACGTGAACTCTTATGAAATGCCTTTTGGCATTTTTGTTGGAGCTGATAACAATGGGAGGACAATACCATTTGGTTGTGCACTTCTATGCAATGAGACAATGAGTACATTTCGATGGTTAATGAAGGATATATATTTTTATTTTTGAATTATTCTTTTTACCTCTTAAACTTTTTATGTATTGTGTTTTTATTTTGTGTAATACTCTTTATTTTCTTGACATAATTTGTGTCACTAATGACGAGGCAACCTAAGACAATTTTGACTAATCAAGATCCATTGATTACAGAAGCCATTGGGAGGGAGATGCCATTTATAAAACATGCTTTTTGCACTATGGCATATTACTAACTAAATTTAGTGGTTAGTTTACTTCAATCCTATGGAATCAATACTTTAAATGATGTTCTGATTTTTATAAGCTATATAAGTTAGACATTTGTGAAGAGTTTGAGCATCAATGGTCTCAAGTGATTGAAAAGTATAACTTGTGTACAAATAAACACATGAGTGGTTTGTACAAATTAAGAATTTTTGGGTGCCGACATACATTTGTGGCTATTTTTTTTGGTGGCATGACAATAACGGGAAGATCATAAAGCATTAATGCATTCGTCAAGTGGTTTGTAAATTTACATACATGTTTGACCCAGCTAGTGAAACATGTAAGTTTTTGTATTATATTCTATAGATAAATTTATTTCATTGATTATAAGACTTTTGAGTTTATTTTTTATTAACAAATAAAACACATCCATATATTTTATAGGTTGACTTCGTTGTTGAAGAAATTGAGCAAACTCAATTGCATAACACCATGTTGGAGACTTATAGAAGCTCTCAAATGAGAAGTATGTGTACATTAGAGGAACAAGCACAAAACATCTTAGCACCATTCTCTTTCAAAAAGTTTCAAGAAGAGTTTGCTAGGGCAAGTCAATATAAGGTGATTGAAGAAAACTCTAATGAATTCATGGTCCATCATCATAAAGAGGTATGTAGTCAAAAACACAGTTTTTTGGGATGGAAAGATTTCTACTTATAGTTGTAAGAACTTTGAGTTTTGGGGAATTCTTTGTCATCACATTTTAAGTTTGTTTCTCCATAAAGATTGCTTTTTATTCCTTCCATATACTTTCCATCTCGTTGATGGTGATTCACAATATGATGGAAGATTATTACCTTATAACGAGGAAGATGCAATCACACTAATATTTAACCATTATTGACAATGTTAGTGTTGATAGTGGATGGGTTTGTTCATTATCCTCCAATCTCAGAGACAAAAGGACAGTCCAAACCAAAAACAAATGAAAGGTGGAAAAGAACTGCGTAAGCAAACAAAAACTTGTAGGTTGTGTAAACATGTTAGGTTACAATATTACGACATGTCCAAAAAAGGATAATACTATGGAAAGTTCTAGCATCTCGAATGGCAACGCTCATAAATGAAAGAAGATTGAGGGTGAGCATGGTGACTTTGAATCCTGTTTTTTATTTAAAATTTTAAAGGATATGTATGTGGTTGTATTTGATAGGATATGCATGTAGTGCTTTGATGGTTTTGTTTAAGGATATTGTAATGCTTTATTGGTTTTGGTGGATTCAATGTATTATTTAAAGAGTTCTTCTTAGATTCTGGCATTTTGATTTTTAGATTTAATCTCTCTTTCTCGCAATATAAATATATTTTACTTAAAAAGAAACTAGTATGATGAGTTAGTCCTACTACTTTGGTCATTATTATATGAGATGGTGCTTATGGATGAAAGGAAGAGATGGTTGTTATCCATTTGTTGAAGGTAATACAATTCCTAATTTGAAAGAAAAGGTAAGCATCAGAGCAAATACCAAAGGAGCTTTTAGTTGCGGAGAGGTTTTTGAAATGACTTGGCTGCATAATAATACTCAAAGAAGAGTGATAGAATTGGAAACTGGAATAGAAAATTATTGTTGCAGGGAAAGCAAAGATCAGTTTTTCATTTTCTTTGCTAATTAAAGATAGCAACTTGACTTGCAATGGAAATGCTAGTGTGATGCGTTAGTTTTACAACTTGCTCATTATTATTTGAGAAAATTTGCATTGTCAAAATAGTACAATTTATCTTAGTTTATGACAAATTAAAAATATTAAAAATTAGGAGAGTTGTACAAAAAAGTGAAAGGGTTATTTTTCTAAAGATTCATTTTTTCTTCTGTAGTTATAACTTTGGAGGTGCCTTAAAGATGATAGATGCAGGACATGTACATATTCATAGGATAAAATTTTAAAAAGTTCGGAGAGTATAGGAAAGTGAAGGGTTATCTTTTATGTTTCTTTTCTTTGTTGAAATTGTAGAGGAAAATAAGAGTAAAATTGTTAGATGGATAAATTTGTCTAAATAAAATGTTATCGAAAATTGTGTAGACATGTAAGATTGATTTGCAAAAAATATAAAAGTAATGAACAATTAATGCTCACTAACGAGTGCCTTTTTAGGTACTTATTAGAAAAACTTCAGATCTTATTTTTCATAGAAGACAAAATAATAGGGATCTATATATAATTAATATCAGATCTTATTTTTAATTTTTGACTAATAGATATGATATGTCTATGGCACGATCAAATTCATTCTCAGCTGATTTAAATAAAGTGACAAGATCAAGTTCATGGTATTAAGTTTAGCAATTAAAATCGTCAAGAAAAAAAAAAATCCTTTTGGGGATGTGGAAAATGTTTCTGACTTCTTGTGAGTTCCAAAGCCAGCAAATCATGACTTTTATACACAGAACACGAAGATACCAAAAGCTATTAAGGAAGGGCTGATAATAGCTCGTCAGCATGGAAGCCCAGCATGGCCATGCTTGGTTTCTTCAATTAGTATTAATTGTTAATCAAGCCAACCATATGCAAAATAACTAATTAAGCACATTGCCACACGAACAGTGTTTTATTCAAATTAATATAAAATAGACTTTTGGCGTACAAAGGAATTGAAAATAATTAAGGAAGGCATAGTAGGTAGTTATCTAATTAAGAATGGAAGAACTATAACACCCCGTAATTTAATCATTAATTTTATATATTATATAAATTTATAATATAAATTGTAGATTTATTAATAAATTTAAATTTAATTTATGAAAATATTTTAATACAAGTTATAATAACTATAATATGTAAAGTTAGTAGATTTTTGTTATTTGATAGATAATATTTTACAAGCATTGATCAATTATAGTGAGGGTTACTTAATTTAGCAACCACACAAAAAGAAGAGTATTACCTTTATCATATAGTTTTAATATCTCTATCTTAACTAGTTAAGTTAAGACCTTTTCTTATTTAAAGTTGGTAAATTGAGTTATTTTATATTATATCTTTTAAAACTCAAAAATAAATAATAATGTATATTAATAAAATCGAAATAATTGCTTTTCCTTGCTTTTACACTTTGACTTTTAGCATTTGCACTGCGTTTTAAAGTCGTGGGGTAACTTTGTAATTTCAGAAGATCTAAACTTTCCTTTTTACCTCTTCTTTTTCCTTCCTTTTTCTCAACTCTTTCCACTAGCGCGGTTTTCTCCTCCTTTCCTTTTTCTATTTCTTTTTCTCAGCTCTTTCCACTAACGCGGTTTTCTCTCTCTCTCTGTCTCTCCCTCCTGATCACTTATTCTCTTCCTTCAACTCTCACTTGATTTGGGTTCAGTTACGACGAGATTTCGGAGCTTTGCAACACTTTGCCGGCACTTGAGTTGTGTTATTCCATCAGCCAAAAGGTCATGGACGAACTGCAGAAATCGCCTGAAAATTCTAATTTGGCGGTGGATTCAGCAGTGGATTTGTCTTCATCCTTGTCGAAACCTATTGCCAATTGGAAGATCACTAGTCCTGGTGAGTGGATTCATTTCTGGAGTCAATTAGTTAACTCAATTTGAAGAATTCTTTTCTTACTGGAAAGTCTGGCTTAGTTGATACAATCAATTAATATATACGGATTATATTGGTGTCCAATGGATAGAATGATATGCTAAAAAAAAAAAAAAAACTGATGCAGTTGCCAATAGTGATTAATTTCAAGGTATATATGAGTGGTTCAGTTAAACTATAAAAGAAGCATGTGGGTTGGACTATTTTTATTGCCTTCTATCATGAATACTGTAAAAGAGAATTTCATAAATCTGATGTTACTTTATTATTAATTTAAACTGGAAAGTTTCCTAGCAAAAGTTTTTGAAGCATAAGCAGCAAAGCTATCTGCACAGGTGAACTACTTAATGCAATTAAATCATCAATGAGTTAACTCACCATTCACATAGAGAGAAAAAGATGGACCTTCCGGAGTTCAATAAAGCTTTAGCTCATTTCAGGGTACCTGTTTCGATTGCATCAAAATAACAGTATCAATATTCCGACTTATAGAGGTGCTAAAACTGTTATTTTGCTTCATTAAAACAAAAGGTAGAAACTTTGTCATTGCAAATTAAACAAATACAAACCAATTTCATATAAAATTTAAAGTTTAATTGCAACTCATTTCTTCAAGCCCATGTTCAAAGTTCAAACAAATAACTTTATTATCCATTGTTGAGTTATATGTTTCTTTGTACTTTGATATTAATTTGATTTGAGGCCAGCTTGGACCAAAGTGGGTCTCAACTTCCTTGGTTCTCATGCCGGCCATGGCCGATATTTGGGTCGTGACAGTAACTTTATATTTAAAATACCCTTATAAAGCTTGTAATTTGTACAGATTCAGATCCTCTTCTGTGTGAAAGAGAAATATATAGTATAAGAAGTTACAAACAAACTTATTACCTACTGTAGCTTGATGCAGGAATGGTAAGATCAGTGAGAGATGTTCGACCGGCACACTACATGCTTAAAATAAAATCTTACTCTTTATTAGCTGCAACTGGAGTTGAAAAATATGAATCTGGTGTATTTGAAGTTGGGGGCTATAGCTGGTGAGTTTTAACTAGTGCTGGTTAGCATTCATTTATACCCTTAAAATTTTGAAGTACTGAAATATTTTACTTGTTCCTTTGAAAATAAATGTAGGAGGTTAATTGTTTACCCAAATGGGAGGAAGAGCATAAGCGAAGAGGGTGGTCATATCTCACTTGCCTTACAAATAGTAGAAGTTGAGAAACTCAGTCTTGGTTGGGAGGTTCTTGTTAGTTTCAAGTTTTTTGTGCATGATCAGATTTGTGACAAATATCTGACAATCCAATCAGGTAACTCTTAGGGATTTAACACTTGACTTATGATTAGCATCAGATCATTTCACAATTGGCTTACGTTTGCTGTCATAGATGCTAAAGAAGATGTAAAACGCTTTCATGCTTTGAAGGTGGAATGGGGTTTTGCTGAATTTCTTGCTCATGATACTTTTAAAAATGCTTCAAATGGATATCTTGTTGATGATTGTTGTGTGTTTGGAGCTGAACTTTGTCTAGTCAACTGCACTGGCAAATCTGAATGTCTTTCAATGGTGAAGGAGCCTAACAATGGAACATACACATGGACAATAAAACCATTTTCAGAAGTTGAAAACAAGAATGTCCATGAATCTGAATTATTCGTTGTTGGCGGAAAAAATTGGTATTCTCTTTCTTCAGTTTAGATTTAGTTATTTTGTTGGCATTATAATCTGTTTATTGATATATTTTTTGGTTGTTTAATTGAATTCAGGAATATTGAACTTTATCCTAAAGGAGATGCCACAGAAAAAGGGAAAAGTTTGTCTGTTTTCTTACGTTTAGTTGATTTGGAAAGCCTAGCTCCAAACAGGAAACTATACGCAGAATTCAAGTTCCGGATACGGCGGCAGTTTGGCAAAAACTACGAAACAACTGGTAATTGTCAATCCAAATATTTGATCTTTCCTGTTCAAAAAAAAAAAAATTGTTAACCCTAACTTTGTGCAGGAAAAAGTTGGTTTGGAGGCTCAAACATCAGTTGGGGATTTTCAAAAACTTTGTCGCTTGCAGATCTCAAAAATGTTTCAAAGAGCTACATATACAATGACACTTTAGTTGTGGAAGTAGAGTTTATTGTATTGTCGGTTATTGAGGACTTTAAATAGATAAGATTATTACTATATGTTCTAATTAGGGAACAAGTATTTTGTGACTACCTGATATGATTTCAAACTTTTGTAAGGTTCTTACTAGTTATTGCACTATTTTTCTATTCAAAGTTTATAAGTGTTGGTTTTTGGAGCAATTAGTTGGTTGATTAAGTTGGTCCATTGTGTTAATGGAGATTAGAGAAGTTACAGAAGCACCATTCTTTAAGGACACGATTTATCTTATATACTCTTTTTCATTTTTTGATAACCAAACGGATTTAATATTATTTCTATATAATTCTCTTTACAGGCCACATCTTATAGTTTTTTTATTTTTTTTTGTCCTTTGTACCATGTTAAGTGGCCATGTCAGAGAACATTAGCCTTCCCATCGTTCATTATCCTCTATTAAGTTACTTTGAACGATGATTGATTAAATGACCTAATTTTTAAATTGTAATGATACAATTGTAATTGTTTATAGGGACTAAAATGAATTTCAATATAAACTATAGAGATCAAAACTATATTTCACCCCCAAATATATCTTATTGTTAAAGCTTCTGTGTAAATAAGATTATAACCAAAGTTTTATCAAGAAGTGTTATAAGGGGCTTCCACCCTTTTTCATCGGGTTAGAGATATCCTATGTTATCAAATTTTTATGACGATATTCGTTACATTAAATAGTAAAACAAAATTATGAATAATTTGAATGAATTTGTCTTTTCATTTTGTAATATTAAATTTAAAAGTATTTCCAATATTTTATTTATTATAAGTGCAATTGAACTTTATATTAATGACAAGTCCAAACATTTGATATAAACAAAATATAGAAAATCAAGTCTCAAACCATAAGACTCATCACAAGTAATGGAGATATTTGGTTGAGGAGATGAAAAAACTACTCAATCGAAACTTAATTTCCAGAAACACAGTATTACTAAGTGCTATAGAAATTTATTAGAAATCCTCAATGACAGAAACTACAACATATTGTACTTCCATGGTTAAAGTATCTGCAATAAATAGCCCTCTGAACCATTTTTGAGGTGTGTAAACAAAATAAAACTTTGACATGTCCAAGGCTTGGTTGATGCACCGGACCAATGGTTTGCTGCAAATACAAATGAATATGCTTGCAATTAGCTAAATAATACCATTAAGTAGCTGCAAAGGCACAAATACTAATTGATACATACTCAATAAATATATATTATGTTTGATACTGATGTCTTTAAATTTACCATTAAGTTCAAAGTGGTTGCTTTGTAGTTGATCCCATACCCAACTTGAATTGCACGTAAACCTCCTGTTTGGTGGAAGTTTAACTGTTGCAAAATCTTCTAAACGTGGATACTGAGACTGCTGATAAATAAAAAAAAATATGTTGCAATAAAATTTTTTTAACTTTTGTCGCTGATAAGTTTAACGTTTTTGTTGATAAGGAACATATTTCTCATCAAATTGTTGAAAACTTTCAGCTTTGGCTTTTAACATATTTCTCGCTAAATTGTTGAAAACTTTCTGCTTCGGCTTTTATAGTATCAACAACAGGATTTGCTACTACAAATGTTGTTAATTTGTTTGTTTGTTTGTTTTTTTTATTTTTTACTATTACTAACATCGTTTTTACTATTTAAAAAATTGAACTTCAGTATCCTTTCTTCTGCCTTTTCACCCAATCAGTATTGGATGTATACTCTACAAGAACGTTCGCTAAAATTTTTAGTATATTAGTCTATATTTATATAGGAAGCAAGACACGCGCACATTCAAATTTAGCAATGTAGGACTTAACCAAAATATAATATTTATACTATTCTAGTATAAAATTTATATTTAGTTGATTGGAAATTAAATTTAATATACTTAAATATTTTAGTTTACTAAATAGTATACCTACTGAAAAATCAATTGTCAATAGTTTCGTGTGGTACTCCCAACGTATGATGTTTAAATTTGTCCTTTATAAATAAAAGATTAAACATTAGAGTTGAGCCGGAGTACAGTGCACCACTTGTAAAAACAACAAATTAGCTTTAGGAGGAGTGACCTATATTATATGTCATCTGAACCTCTACCATGTTAACAATGTGGGGGAATTATCTCATTGACAGTGGTGATACTAAGAACCTGTGATCAAATATCATATCCACCTCGGATGGCATGTTTATGGGATGGGGGAGAGTTACCTCCCGTTTTATAACTCAGAGAACTAGTGGGCCTCATTCCGACCAAAAAAAATAAAAAGATTAATGAAAGAATATCGTTTAATTTGTTGGTTTCATAAATCTTAAATATACCAAATACATTTAAAATGGAGTCACAATTCATCACTAGAATTTTACACTGTTATTGTTTTATCATAAGAAAATAATGAGGGAAAAAAAGAGGGTATATAATAAATTTTTTTGTACTGAATTAAAAATTTATTAAGATGAGAAGAGGATATAATAACTAACTAGGAATTTCAATAATATTCTAAAAATTATATAACTTCTCATCAAGTATGAATTCTAAATGAGATTTTTTTTTTTTGTTGTTGTTGTTGTTGCTATTCTTGTTCTTCATGTTTCTTCAATGAAAATATTGATGTTTTTCATCCACTTTGTAGCTTTTTGTTAACGATAGTTAATTCCTATTACATAACCAAACATAATATGTCTACTAGGATGCAAATGGATCTTTTGGGTTATTTATTTAATTTTTTGAAAACTCAAAACTGGATCAGCTTTTTATTGATCCGACGTAGGATTAATTAAAGTCAAACCGACATGACCCAAACCGATATATCTACATGATCCACCAAGAGTACAAAAATCTGACATTAAGTCATTGGTTTGGGTCAGATATCTAACTGACTTGATCCATTGACAACCAACTTGAGGTCTTTGACCGTTTCAAGTTGTTTGTGCATGATCAGATTCATGACACAAGTACTTGACAATCCAATTAGGTAAATATATAGATATTCCTCATCAGATTTGTGATATGTATTGTCTGTTAATAAGGATTTCATACAAATATGTCTACTAGTTACATGGGGTGCAAAATGTTCTCAACTAAGTAGCCCTTTATTTTTCAAATAGGAGAGGAATTATAGGATCTATATATAATTAAAAATAGTGTTATGCACACTATTCAATGTTGATACGTGGACTAAAGTAGAAAAATGTACTTATTTTTGTTTTTTAATTCACTTGTACTAATAATTTTTGTAATTTCATAACAATACCCGATCAATATCAGATCCTACTTTTACTTTTTGCCTAATAGATATGATATGTTTGTGCATGATCAGAAATTTAAATATTGACAAGATCAAGTTCATAGGATTAGGTTTATAGCAATCCAATCATCAAGAAAAACAATCCTTTTGGGATGTAGAGAATGTTTCTGACTCTTGTGAGTTCCAAAGCCAGGAAATGAAGAGACTAAATTTTATACACAGAACACGAAGAGACCAAAGTCCATTAAGGAATGGCTGATAATGATAAATCAAATTAGAATCCATAATGTATATAAATTTGAATGGCATTTGGTTAAAATATAATTTGTGCATGGCTTTTAACATTTGATCGATTGGGAATCCAAGACTCGTTAATCAAAGAAAACTACAAATGGTAAATTATGGGGGAACAAGTGGGTAATATAAAAAAGTAATATTTTTAATATTTCTTTAGATTTATACTTTTGTTTTATTAATTTTAATTTAAAAAATTCAGAAAAATTAAGGCAAGAAATTGATATTTAAAAAAATTATAATAATGTTAGTATTAAAATAGAGTAGAATTAAAAAAAAGAAGAAGTTTATTTTAATACTATAAAATAAAAATTAACTGGTAGCTATGTAATATAAAAACTCATACAGGGTAACAAACAACAGTTTGGCCTATGGTAGCTATGTAGTACAAAAATCCATGAGGGTAACAAACAACAGGTTAGTCTAACAGTGGAGTCTTTTTGATAGATTTTGTTGGGATATAAATCTGTAATATAATGAGTTGAGTAGTTGGAGTCTTCTTGTAGGGGAGAATTTAGATACTGAAAATTTAACCCCAAAACTAAAAAACTATTAACTAACATTAAAAGTTTATTAAAAAAATTAGTCATATTGTTAATAATATTAAACTCTCACATGTTTAAAGAAATATTTCTATATTTCAAAAATTTTTAAATAAAATTAATTTAAAATCAAATGAGAAATAAAAAATTATTTTCCACTGAAAAAAAAAAACTTGGCAAGAGAGAAAGGAAAAGGAGTGGAATGACACCTTCTCCTTGGGAAAATGAACAAGAAATAAAAACTGGTTTTCATTTTAATGGTGACTTGATAAATAATAATGGCAATGCGACTTTGGAATTGGGAAGAAAAACGAAGAGAGGTTTGGAGACAAACAAAATGAGTTGTTCAGGACGAGTACACACTGCCACAAATATGAAGCCAACTTAAAAGGGTTATGGAAGGCCCCAAAGTTTTCAAACCATGGAAAACAAACGGTACTGTACTGATTCCAGGCCTTGCAACTCAAATGGTAAATTTCCAATTAACCCTAGCTATCCAAAGGCAGAGTTTCTTAAGTTCAATTTTTTTAACATATTCAAGTTTTCAACAAATTAATGCAGGAACTAGGAGATTCGTAAGAGATCGCTCACCGGCACACTACGTACTTAAAGTACAATCTTACTCTTTGTTGTTTAATGATACTGAAGTGGAAAAATATGAATCTGGTGTTTTTGACGCTGGGGGCTATAAATGGTAATTAATTCTTCATTCGTATTCAATTGTTCATAAACAATACTTCACTATTGCTTTGTTTTTTTTGAAGGAGATTGGCTCTTTACCCAAATGGGAAACTGAAGGGAAAGAATGGAGCCAAAGAGAATAATGGCCACATCTCACTCTATTTGGTCATAGAAGTTGACAAACTTTCTCTTGGTTGGGCGGTTTATGCTAGTTATAAGTTTTTTGTGCATGATCAAATTAATGACAAATACTTGTCTATTCAAGGTACAAAAACCAACCCGTCATTTCTATACTTACAAATTTGAAGCAACATTACGTGCATTTTCTTTTCAAAAATATGTCAACTAGTCATTTTCATTAAGATATGTGAAGTATATATGTTAATGGAGATAATTAACTCTTGCAGTTTCACATTGGTTTAGTTGCCACAAGCGACAATTGGGGTTACCCAAGCTTTATTTCGTTAGTTAGTCTCAAAGATGCATCAAAGGGCTACATTGTGAGTGGTACTTTGATTGTTGAAGTGCAATTCATGAAATTGTCCACTATTGAGGAATACGGTAGTTAAGGAAATTAAAAAGAGGCTATTATTTTATGTAAGCCACTAAGGCAATATGTGTTTTGCCCTTGGTTTCTTTTGTCTAATTAATAGCCTTTTCTTTTTATGCAAATTAAGTTCTGATTAAGATAATTAATGACTAAAATGATAATAAATAAATGCATGGTAGTGATTTTAGTTCTACAATTGAAATATCTTCAATGATTTACGAGAAAATTACTCAAACGAATTGCACCTTCAAATATCACTGCGTCATCATCCTTAATAAATCACATGGGTGGTACAAGTCACATAACCAATGACACACTGCAAACAAGATTTAAAAGTTCTGAAAATCCATATTATTGCTTATTTTAGAAAATGCAAAATGGCAACGTACATTGAAAAGATTATAAAAGCGATTTTTTTTCTTTTATTTTAGTGTAACGGCTCTTATCGTGTGCATCTGGGAAATAATTTCTCTTATCATGCTCCAAGCCTTGCTTATCGTGCGCTGGTTTTGAAACGGAGCTTCATTCCTCATGGGTGACTGATCATAATATATGCATTGATGCTAGACCTCGATTGATGAATTAAGAAAATATTCATTTATCCCCAGCCAAAAAAAAACACTTATATAAAACCAACAACTAATTGATGAATTAAGAAGTCATTAAAACATTTTTAATTTTTGGACTCAAACATATTACAATTAGATAATAAGTAAGTGAGAAATCAGAAAGTAAGAAAAAAAATTATTGCAATTGATGGCAGATTGCAAACTTAAGAATGAAAAGTTAAGCTGTAGATGAATGCCAAGATGAAAACTAAGAAAATTAATGGAAGTGTTTCGATATTTACTTTCCAAATCAAATAAGTCCATCAAATCTAAAGTCAAATAAAGTTATACACCAATAGTCAAAATAATATAAATAAACTTTCTTTATAAGTGGCAATATTGATTTCAAATCTATTCAAAGCAGTTTAAGTAAAAAATATTTATAAAAGAAGTAGTTTCTAAATTGAAAAGTACTTATACATGTGGTGAGTACAATTAAAATACTATACTAGAAACTATCCACTCACAGTATAAGAAAAGCTTCCAAGAATGCCGGGAACATAAATTCAACCAATGGAAGGTGCTGAAGTGTCCAAAGGGTCTATAACAATTACAAACAAGATTATGGAATAATTAATAATAGCAAACAAGAGTTTTAGGAACTAAATGACGTAACCAATAAAATAGGAATAGTGAGTTCCCCACAAAACCCGAACCCAAACTAATTACATTTACAATCAACATCAACCAAAGTTCAAGGGAAAAGGGAAATAATTTGAAGTAACCCAAACTCAAATAAGTAGATTTTGCTAGTAACAATTCTAGTGAGCTAAACATTGAAAAGTATAAATTATAATATGAGGTTCGGATCTAACAACACCATTTTGAAAATAAGAAAATCACATAGGATATTTAACAATATTATTTCATTTAAATAAAATAAATAGGTATAATTCAACATAAACAAATTACAAATATATATATATATATATATATATATATATATATATATATATATATATGATAGTTTCACACCCCTCCATTTCTAAACAAACATATTGGTTTCATATACTAATTTATGTAATCTATTGCAAAAGTTTAAATAGAAATTAATTAATATTTGTTTACCCAATCTTTTTAAGCAGAATATTACATAAATAACAACTCTTTGGCAATTCATATGTATATTTACAAGGAATTGGGCCACTAAAATAACATATATATTATGTTAAGTCAAATATATTTGTGTAAGTGTTAAAAGAAAATAATAATTTAGGGATTTAAAGTACCCGGCAACATGAACTTAGCTTGAGAAGTGAAATCGAGGTGAGAGTCTACATTAGACTTTCAATAGAGTTAGATATAAGAAAATGGAACCCAAAAAAAAAAAAAAAAAAAAGTACAGGAGAGACATAGCAAAAACAGAAAAGGCAATTGAAGGGAAAGAAAATAAATAAAATAATTAAGAGCATCATATGAAGCTTGAATTAGTATCCACTTAACCATGTAAAGAGCAAAGAATGTGAAGAAAGGACAATTGATGGTGCACATTGTATTGGAATATACAAGCAAAGTGTGGGTTTTAGTTTTTGGGTGCCGTAGGAAAGTGACGGGGAAGACAAGAAAAGAATGGTAATGCATGTAGTCTCTTGGTGAAGAGAAAAACCATGGACAATAAAAGGACACTTGTCAAATTTTGATTATTTGGTACAATATAATTTTACTCTGTTTTGAAATCTTAAGAAGGACCCACTATTTTCATGTTTTATAACAAATAGTAACATTAGATAAACAAATATTTTTCCTTTAAGTCCTTAAGGAAAATAAAAAATTTACATACATGAAAATAGATTTTTTTTTTTTTTTTTTGTCTATAATTCCCGTAGGGAAATTTAGAAAAATAATAATAATTTTCTAAACATTAGATAATTAATATATATATATATATATATATATATATATATATATATATATATATATATTCTTTTTAAGGTCCCTAAATTTGTGAAATTTTTTTTAAGCTTATGGTCCCACCACAAGACCTGGACCCAATAATTAGACGTATGTAAAATTATGGGTCATCGCATTCTATCCCCCTTAAGAAAATTCATCCCCAAATTTGAAATAACTCATAAACAAGGATAAGAAAACATTTCATCAAACAATCATATAACAACAAGCAACTAATAAAGTACCTCACTTAACAAACAAATGAGGATATTTCTCCCTCATCTCAGCTTCTACTTCCTAAGTTGCATCCTCTTGTGTGTGGTTACACCACAATACATTTACCGACACTATTTCTTTGGTGTAGAACTTCTTAACTTGACGATCAAGAATAGCTGCTGGCTTTTCCTTGTAAGTCATATCATCTCTCAACTGAATGGTTTATGGCTCCAACATATAAGACGAATATGGTGGGCATTTTCGAAGCATAAAATATAAAACATTAGATAAAATCATGGTAGATCCAGTGGAAGGGCTAAACGATAAGCAACAGCTTCAACAAATGCGAGAATCTCAAAGGGATCAATGTACCTCAGCATTAGCTTCCCTTTCTTTCTAAATCACATTACATCCTTTGTTGGCAACATGCGAAGGAATACATGGTCGTCACCATAAAACTTCAAGTCACGGTGGTGGTTATCAGCATAAGTCTTATGCCTACTCTGGGCTGTAAGAGTATGCTCTCGAATCAAGGAAACCTTCTTAGTTGTCTCTTGTACAATCTCAAGACCTAAAAATCTTCTCTCACTAACCTCGAACCAACAAACAAGTGACCTACACCTCTATCCATAAAGAGCTTCGTAAGGTGTCATCTGAATATTGGCTTGATATCTGTTGTTGTAAGCAAACTATACCAACGGTAGGTGGCGACTCCAATTTGCACCAAAGTCCATGACACAAGTATAAAGCATCTCTTCCAATGTCTAAACAGTGTGCTCTGACTGATTGTCTGTTTATGGATGAAAAGCAGTGCTTAAATGCAACTTCGTACCCATCGTTTCTTGTAACGTTTCCCAAAATCGAGATATGAACTGAGTTCCACAATCAGACACTATTAAAACAGGAACACCGTCAAGCGTAACAATCCTGTTAATGTAGATTTAAGCTAAGTGTACGATGTTGTAAGTCGTCTTCACGGAAATAAGGTGTGCTAACTTGGTTAACCGGTCAACTATTATCCAAACATAATTAAATCCCTTGAGGGTAAAAGATAAACTAACCACAAAGTCTATAGTAATGTGCTCCCACTTCCACTTAGGAATATTTAAAGACTGTAACTTTCTTGCTTGTGGTTGGTGCTCAGCCTTGACCTATTGATAGGTAAGGCATCTGGATACAAAATACAAAGTCAGCCACATCTCACTTTAAATTGTCCCACCAGTAAGTTTCCCGTAAGTCATGATACATGTTGGTGGAACTTGGATGAACAATATAAGTTGACTAATGTGCTTTCGCAAGAACTTCCCTACGAAGAACACCCACATCTGGTACACACACTCGGTAACTAAATTGAAGGGTATCATCCGTGTCAATGACAAATTCATTGCTCTGATCTTGAACAACACTTTTCTGAAGTGTAACCAAATGAGAATCCCAATTATACGCTTCTCTAATCCACTTAATAAGAACTGGCTTTGCATGAATATGAGCTAAGAACATTCCTGACTCACTGATCTAAAGCTGAACACCATCATCCTGCAACTTATGCATCTATACAATCAAAGGTCTTTTAATCACTACTATATGTGCCAAGCTACCTGAAGATTTCCTACTAAGAGCATATGCAATTATATTTGCCTTTTTCGGGATAATACAAAATAATACAGTCATAGTCCTTCAATAACTCCATCCACCTCCTTTGCCTAAGCTTCAGATCTTGCGATTGGAAGATATATTTCAAACTCTTAAGGTCGATATAGATCTCACATGTTTCACCGTATAGGTAATACAACCAAATTTTCAAAGCAAAGATAACTGCTACCATTTCTAGATCATTTGTAGGGTAGTTGTGCTAGTGCCGCTTCAACTGCCTAGAAGCATAAGCAATGACCTAACCATGTTGTATAAACACATAACCAAGTCCAATTCTAAGTACATCGTGTAACTGCCTGATTCTGAAGGTAAAGTCAACATGGGAGCTGTAGTCAAACAAGACTTGAGCTTCTGAAAGCTTTCCTCACAAGTGATAGTATATTGATACTTCACATTTTTCTGAGTCAACCGTGTCAAAAGAGTTGTGATCCGAGAGAAGTCCATAATAAAACGATGGTAGTAGCCTGCTAATCCAAGAAAGCTATGATTCTCGGTAACTAATGTCAGTCTTGGTCAGCTCTCAATTGCTTATACCTTTTTTGGATCCACCTGAATCCCATATTTAGACACCATGTGACCCAATAAAGCCATATGTCTAGCCAAAATTCACATTTCGAGTACTTAGTGTACAACTGGTGCTCTTATGGGGTTTACAAAACCAATATGTGATGTTTCTCATGTTCTTCCTCAATCTTAGAATAAACTAAGATGTCATCGATGAAAATAATTACAAACCTATCTAAGAATAGTTTGAACACACGGTTTATCAAGTCCATAAATGTTGCAAGTGCATTCGTGAGTCCAAAAAACATCACTAAGAATTCATGATGCCCGTACCAATTCCAGAAAGTTTTCTTTTAAATGTCCTTTTTCTTGCTCTTTAGCTAATGGTAGCCTGACCTTAAGTTAATCTTGGAGCTCTCTGAAGCTGAACAAATAATTTTCAATATGTGGGAGAAGGTAATTGTTGTGAACTGTCATCTTGTTAAGTTGCCTATAATCTATGCGCAGCCACATATAACTATCCTTCTTCTAAACAAACAACACTGAAGCACCCCCGAGCGAAGTGCTTGGTCGAATGAAACCATTATCAAGTAAATCTTGAAATTGTTCTTTCAACTCCTTAAGCTCTGTCGGAGTTATGCAGTAAGGGACTATGGAAATTAGATTAGTACTAGGAGTTAAGTTAATAAAAAACTCAATATCCCAATCAGGAGGCAAACCCGATAACTCATCAGGAAACACTTACGAAAACTCTACCGCAACCCAAACTTGTTCCAAACTAGGTCTAATACCTTCCGAATCTCTCACGAAATCCAAGTATAGCATATATGCCTTTGGCATGATCTTCCTCGCACCAATGGCAGATATCAAGTTATGTGGGGCCATACTTTAACCACCTTGGAATTAGAATTTAGACTCTCCCAGAATTTGAAAGGTAATGGCCTTCTTAAAATAATCAACCGTGACATGGCAGGAGACAACCAATACATACCTACTATCATTTCAAAATCCAACATAGAAAGCTTGATCAAGTCTGCAGACAACTCACGGTCACCTACACAAACCACATAATCTCTAAATACCAAGTCTACTTCCATAGATTCTCCCATAGGTGTAAACACAATGAGGGGATACCCTAATGAATATGGAGGCCTACTCAACTTCATAATAAAGAATGAAGACCGTAAAAGAATACGTAGCACTTTGATCAAACAATATGTGAGCATCTGTGGAGTAAACTCGAAGAATACTTGCAACCACATCATTAGATGCATGTGCATCTTGAGGAGTCAAAGCACATACCCTAGCCTAGCCATGACCTTGTGAGCCCTGTCCTCTACCACCTAGTGCTAGCTATCTGAGCCTTTATAGCCTGATCCACGACTTCCCTGACCATTGTATTGACTAACGGAGTCATAATAAGATGATGATAGTGGCAAGCCTATTGTGGAAGCCCTTTAAAACTGACTAGCTCTAGAACAATCTCTTATTAAATGACCCTGCTGGCGACAATTGAAGCATGCTCCTAACTCCCTATGGCACACACCACGATGTACTTTACCGCAATTCTAGTATAGTAGAGAATTCGTCTCTGACCCAGTAGAATTATAAGAAGTCAGTGATAATGCTTTGAGTTCTTGATATTATCGTAGGGACTAAGGATATCCCCCATGCTTAACCTACTGGCCTTGATGGCCTTGGTAACCCTAATATCCCGGCCTCCCTGTATCTTTGCCTAACCTATGACCCTGGCGGTCACCTTGATGACCCTTAAACTTAGGTTGCTTCCTCTACTCTTGGGCTGCCTTAGACTCATCTCGCTCTCCTCTAGAATACAGGCCATATCAATTGCTAAACCAAAAGTAGTAAAGTGGTTAGGCCTCAAGAGCTTGAACAATGGAGGCATTAAACCCCTGATAAACCTCTTTATCTTCTTAGACTCTAAGCAAACATGCTACGGTGCAAATTGGCTCCGTTCAGTGAAGCGACTTGCATACTCGGTCTTGTCTCAATTGCTTAAACTGGTAAACCCTAGAATCCTTGACACTTTCAAGCATGAACCTGTCTAAGAAGGCAGTGTGAAACTGTTCCCAAGTCCACACAGTAGTGTCCTAATCAGTATTAAGCCAGTATCGAGCTTATCCCTGTAACTGAAATGATTCAACCTCAATGACATGTTCTTCTGGAGAACGAATCACTCTTAACCTCTTTTTGACCTCTTCAATAAATAATTGCAGGTCCTCAGCTCTATTAGAATCAGAAAAACATGGGGGCTTAAGCTTCAAAAAGCTATCAAGCTAACCATCACTCCTCAGCATTCAAGCTAGCGATGCTGAAGTAGTAGCAACTAGAGCTAGGAGTGGCTTAGTATGACACTACAAAGCAAGAAGCTCACTCATCTTGTCCATGTCTAGTTTAAGATTGGAATCCCAACAGAAGCATCAATTGTAGCTGTAACTGGTGGAATTGGAGGAGTTAGTGGAACATCTTGAGGTGGAGTAACAGTCTCATCAGGTGCCTCAACAATTGAGACATTTCCTCTCCTAAACATGCCTTTACTATTACCCCTCAATGTGTCACGCCCTCAATGGGCACCATGTCCTCTCACTCCACTTCCTAGAGGAGATGGAGTGGAGGCTTCATCTCTAACCCTCTGTTTTCTTTTGATCGAAGCCATCCTATGAGTTCTAGGTTCCATCATCACCTAAGCACCAAAGTCAAACAAAGCAAACAATCATCAATTGCTTAATAAACCTCGGGCACTCATTTATTTGAATAGTAAGAAGCGAACCAGAATAACAATGATGACTCAAAGAATGAATGTGAATCTAAGCTCCATTGACAACAAGAAATGAAACCCACTCTGATACCAACTTTATCACGACCCCAACTGGCGCAATAACTAGCGAAATGATCAAGGTGAACATAGGCCTACTATGACCCATACAAACCTAGAAAGGTTCTCAAAAATGAAAATAAAATTGCAATAGTCCATTTAAAACTCGAACAATCAAAAGGTTGTAAACTTGATAGAACAACATAATAATACACAGATGGTCATCCATGACTAAAAGCACATATCTAAATAGAAACAAAGCCTATAATAAGGTTACCGTGGAGTCTAATTTATAAATATATAGATACAAACATTTAGATACAAATGATATGAGTACAACTAGGCCCAAGTTGAAACAAGCCTGAAATACCAAAAGAAACTTCACACGGACACCTTCTCTTGACCCAAAACTCGAAATCCAAGATCAACTATCTGAAAATAAAGTAACAAACTAACAATGGTGAATCACAAAGACTCTATGAGTAGACAGTATGTAATATAGCAGGCAGGAGAAACAAGCCACATCACGAATGTTTTATCAATAATCAATTTACATAAGATACAATGACGCATTTGAAAATGTAAGCAATAAACCGTTGTTAACATCCATTTGGTAAAAGAGTTATAACGAAAATCTTAAAACAATGTAAATAAACCATTTTACGAAAAGCTCTCATAGGCATTATACATTGTCAAAACTATCAAACCGAAATATTCATAGGGTACAACGAGTTAACGCCAAACCCCCACTTACTTAGAGTGTCAAATCAATCAATTCTAATATAAATTGTTGAACCTGTAGGTTACAATGAGTCAGTGCCAAACCCCTACTAACTAGGGTATGAAACTTATTACCATATATACTGGCACACATACAGGGTTAGGCATTCCCTCCCTAAGTAGGTACCATATAAAAAAAAAAAGCTAACTATACCACATTAGCTAAGGTGTTCTGACAAGTACCATCTCATAAAGCAATCCAAAGGAAAGAGATTGAATAACAAAGTAATACCAAGATAAAAACTAAGAAAATCAGTGGAAGCGTTTCCAACATCATTATTCAAAAAACAAACTTTTCGATATTTACTTTCCAAATTAAATAAATCTATCAAATCCAAGTCAAATACAGTTGTACACAAATAGTCAAAATAACATAAATAAACTTTCTTTCCAAGTGGTAATATTTATTTCAAATCTATTCAAAGTAGTTTAAGTAAAACATGTTTATAAAAGAAGTAGTTTATGAATTGAAAAGTACAGATGCATGTGGTGAGTACAATGAAAACACTACGCTAGGAACTATCCACTCACAATACAAGAGAAGCTTCCAAGAATGCCAGGAACATAAAGTCATCCAATGGAAGGTGCAGGAGTGTCCAACGGACCAATAACAATTGCAAACAAGATTATGGAATAATTAATAAGATCCAACAAGAGTTTTAGGAACTAAATGGCATAGCCAATAGAATAGGAATAATAAGTTCCTCACAAAACCCAAACCCAAACTAATTACATTTACAATCAACATCAACCAAAGTTCAATAGAAAAGGGAAACAATTTGAAGTTACCCAAACATAAATAAGTAGATTTTGCTAGTAACAATTATAGTGAGCTAAATATTGAAAAAGTATAAATTATAACACATGGTTTGGATCTAACAATACCATTTTGAATATAAGAAAATCACGTAGAATATTTAACAATATTATTTCATTTAAATAAAATAAATAGGTATAATTCAACATTAACAAATTACGAATATGTATATATTCATGTCCCTCACCGTTTCTAAACTAATATATTGGTTCATACCAGTTTATGTAATCTATTACAAAAGTTCAAATATAAATTAATTAATTAATCTTTGTTTACTCAATTTTGTTAAGCAATATATTATACATATAACAACTCTTTGGCTATTCATATGTATATTTACCAGGAAATAGGCCACTAAAATTAATATATTTGTTATATATATATGTATATATAATTTTAAATCAAATATATTTGTCTAAGTGTTAAAGGAATATAACAATATAGGGATTTAAAGTGCCAAGTAACTTGACATTAGCTTGAGAAGTGAAATAGAGGTGAGAATCTACATTAGACTTTCAATAGAGTTTGATATAAGAAAATGGAAAAAAAAAACAAAAAACAAAAAACAAAAAAACAAAAAGAAAGAAAGAAAGAACAAGAAAGACATTGCAAAAACAGAAAAGGCAATTGAAAGGAAAGAAAAATAAATAAAAGAATTAAGAGCATCATATGATATCCTTTACCTCCTTTTCTTGAATTAGTATCCACTAAACCACGTGAAGAGCAAAGAATGTGAGGAAAGGACAATTGGTGCGGATTGTAGTGGAATATACATACAAAGTGTGGTTTTTAGTTTTTGTGTGGCATAGGGAAGTGTTGGGTAAAACAAGAAAAGAATGGTAAAGCAATAGTCTCTTGGTGAAGAGAAAAAGCGTGGACATAAAAGCACACTTGTCAATTTTTGATTATTTGGTACAAGATACTTTTACACCCTTTTGAAATCTTAAGAAGGACTCACTATTTTCATGTTTTATAACAAATAATAATATTAGGTAAGCAAATATTTTTCCTTCAAGTCCTTAAGGAAAATAAAAATTTTACACACATGAAAATATATATATGTATATATTTTTTGTCTATATACCCTTAGGGTAATTGTTAAAAAAATTAATACTTTTGCAAGACTAATAAATAATTATCTATATATATATTCTTTTTGAGCTCCCCTAAATTTATGAATTTTTAAGCAGTGTGATCCCACCACAAGACCCGGACTCAATACTTAGGACTTGATGTAAAATTACGGGCCATCACAGATAGATATAAAAGTATAGATACATAGATAGTACTACTTATTAAATTTCTAATTTTATTTTACAAGATTACAATCCAATAATAATACAATTAGTATTCCCCAAATAAAATCCCAATACAACTATAATCCGTCTATACTTCAGTATATATATGAACCCAACTTAAAGGGTAATGTGGAAGGCCAAACAATTTCTCAACATGGAACACAAATGCTGTATTGCTTCAACGTCTTGCAACTCGAATCGTAAAGTTTCCAACTAACCCTAGCTATCCAAAGGCTGAGTTTCTTTTTAATTTGTTCAATTTTTTTAACATCTTCAATTTTTCAACAAAATTAATGCAGGAACTAGAAGATTCATCAGAGATCGCCGACCAGCTCACTACTTACTTAAAATACAATCCTACTCTTTATTGTTTAATGATACTGAAGTGGAAAATTATGAATCTGGTGTTTTTGACGCTGGGGGCTATAAATGGTAATTAATTCTTCATTCATATTCAATTGTGCATAAATAGTGTTGTTTTGGATTTTGATTTCTTATTACTTCACTACTGTGTTTTTTGAAGGAGATTGGCTCTTTACCGAAGTGGGAAGAAGGTGAAGAACGAAAGCAAACAGGATAATGACCATATTTCATTGCATTTGATCATAGAAGAAGTTGACACACTTTCCCTTGGTTGGGAGGTTTATGCTAGTTTTAAGTTTTTTGTGCATGATCAGATTAATGATAAGTACTTGACTATTCAAGTTACACAAACCGACCTCATCATTTCTATACTTTCCATGATCAGATTAAGTCTTAAGATTTTTGTTCGTGATCACATGATTTAATTATATATGTTGACATGGAGATTTGATTCTTTGCCTACTTTCTTTGACAGATACTATCGAAGAAGAAAGGCGTTTTAGTGCCATGAAGACAGAATGGGGTATTGCAGAATTTCTTTCTCTTAATACTTTGAAAGATGCTTCTAATGGCTATCTGGTTGATGATTGTTGTGTATTTGGAGCTGAGGTTTCTGTTGTACAATGCACTGGCAAAGGGGAGTGTCATTCTATGATAGAACTAGAAGGCCCAATTAATAGTACTTACACATGGAGGATCCAAGATTTTGCAGCTGTAGACAAGGATACAAATGTGGACTCTGAAAAATTCACTGTTGGTGGAAGAAAATGGTATATGTAGTATCTGTACTGTTAACCCAATTATTTTGTTTTTATTATAAATACATGTAGTAATTAAATGTAATGTGTAAATTCTCTGCATTTTGAATAAGCTGATGAATGTTGCTTTTTTTTCTTTTTTTTTACTGAGACAGGAAGCTAGAAATTTACCCGAAGGGATATTCAACTCAAAAGTCTAAAAGTGTTTCTATATTTCTGCATTTGGATGATTTGGAATCACTTCAACAGAAGAGGAAACTGTATGCAGAATACAAATTTTGTATAAAAGATCAACTACGCAATAATCACCATGAAAAAAAAGGTACTTAATTTTTATTTTTATTTTTTTACTTGTGTGAAGCAACATTACGTGCATTTTCTTTTCTAAAGTATGTTACTCATTTTGATTATGATATGCGAATTATGTTAATGGAGATAATTAACTCTTTCGCAGCTTCAAATCGGTTTAGTGCCACAAGCAATAATTGGGGTTTCCCAAGCTTTATTTCGTTAGTTAGCCTCAAAGATGCATCAAAGGGATACATTATGAGTGGTACATTGATTGTTGAAGTGCAATTTATCAAATTGTCTACAATTGAGGAATATAATAGTTAAAGAAATTTATATCCAAAAAAAAAAAAAAATTAGTGAAAGAAATAAAAACAGGTTATTATTATATGTAAGCTAGCCTCTAAAGCCATCTGATGTTACTTTCATGTCCTATGGATACCTAATGATCATATTACATTTTGGAGATGATAGTTTTGGAGTATGGTTTATTTTATCTTATCCTATATGTGTTTTCCCTTGGTTTCTTTTGTCTAATTAATATATATATATTTTTATTTATTTATTTTTATGTAGTATTTTTCAAATTTAAAACGGATAAAGATCACTGAATAAAATGATTATAAATTTTAAGCAGCATGCATGGTAGTGATTTTAGGTCGTACAATTAATGAGAATTGAGAATATAGCCATGGAATGAAATATCGTCAATATATTATTTACGAGAAAAGTACTCAAAGGAATTTTACTTCAAATATCAAAGCATCATCTTCCTTAATAAATCCAATGGCTGGTACAAGTCACATAACCATTGACACACTGCAAACAAAGATTAGCAATTTCTGAAAATCCATATTATCGCACATTTTAGAAAATGTAACGTGGAAACATACATTAAAAGATTATAAAAGTCAATTTTTTTTTTCTCTCGACGTATATTAGTGTTACAAATCTTCTCGTGTGCATTTGAGAAATTAAAAAAAGAAATTGTTTGACAAATGAATTAAGAATTCATTAAAGAAGTCAAGCAAAACATTTTTAATTTTTATGGGGTATTTGTCACTCCCCACACGAGGCATTACTAGCTTGAAAGAATGGGTAACCAGACCTTTGTAATATTGACTTCAATACCAAGGAAACAAATATGACTCTTGACTAAACTAAAGAAGGAATAAAAGTAAAAGTTAGAAAACACAAATTAACTACAAAATATTTATTTACAAAAATATATAACAATTTACTAAAGATTTTGATAGAGATTTCTTATATACTGAAACATGCTCAAAATACAAACAAGTACACCTGGTTATATACATAACCATATCACAATAACCATAGCATACACAGGTGAGCTCCGCTCCAGCCATATCACAAATAACAAATAACACACAACACAAAATTCGACACCCCACAGTTCTAATGTGACTGCTAAACTTTCGTCATTGACTTCAAGTATGAGATTATGAAGAATTACCTTGTTGCACGCTATCGGTAAATCATGAGCTCGGCGATGAAATATACTGAACTTCAGTTACTAAAAAATCAATAACAAGAAGTGATGAGTCCCATGAACATGGACTTAGTGAGTGAAAAAGCGTACCCAAAGGGTACTAGCATCACCCAACATACAAAAATAATATATAGTTAATTAATATCAATATATCATAAATTTCAAAACAACTAAGATTACATGTATACAAACAATTACGAAAAACATAAAACTTAACAAGCACAGTTCAAGTAATACTTTGTACAATCCAATCAAAACAATCAAAGCACACAAATCATACAAAAGGACAGCCAAGTAACTCAACCTCACATAACGTATATTCCCCCCACCAGCAATTTTTGCACCGCACACCTAATATATTTCTCGTACATAATCTATTCCACTGGGGCTGAGCACTCAAATATTTTAAAACACTTATCAGAATTAGAATATCTCATATCAGAATATCAAATCATAATATCCTAGGTGCACCTAAATTTCAATTTCGGAAGTAAAAAAATAATCTTGAAAAATTCACTTCGTTGGTCCTTATCAACCACAAACAATTTCAAACATAATTCAAATATTTTAGTAAAACACTGCACATACTTATGTTTCTATATAACACATCTATTCAAATACACATACAATTACATATAATAATCTAGCAACCAAAGAGTAACAGTTAGCCACTCATTGGTTACAAATCTTGTTCATCACTTTCTTTTGCGCTCACGTGTGTCATTAGGTCCATAGTAGGGTCCAGAACTGAAATTCATATTTTCAAATAATACTTGGTTCATAAACATTATAGTTATAATCTTTTAATTACTAAGCTTATATATCAACTTATATAGATTTATTGAAACTAAGTCTGTTTAGGTAGTTTATAGGACACTCGATTTCATCTCATATGTCTATTATAAATATATATATATATTTTCAACATTTCTCATTTTCTAGCATTAAATCCAAGTTGAGTTACTTTTGAAAAACAAAAAAAATTATCCAAGGGCTTGGATAATACCATTTCAATATTAATGCAATTAAATTCTAAAATCTATCTTCCCTTAACCACTTAACCACATTTCTTTATTCTTGTTATTAGACTATTTATTCAAGTTCACATACTACTAACTCTCAAAATCTCAATTTATCAAGTTTTTTCTTTTAGGCATTTCACAACTACCTTGGAAATTATCAAGTTTTTCCTTTTAGGCATTTCACAACTACCTTAGAAATATGTTTGTGTTTAACTTACATACTTAATCAAATTTAATTAAACCAAGTTCAAACATTGATTTTAAGAAATTAGCTTAGCTTTCTTATTTAGAAACTTCTCCTAAAATTATATTGAACCCACTCAAATCCTTGCACTGTACACAAACAGGGTACACTACCAATTTATGGTTGCTAGAACCGGATTCTAGTGCATTATAAAATTCTCATAGTGCATTGTTCAATTGCTTGAGCTCCATTGGTTCAATGTTTCCGCTCCATGGTATTATTTCATCGGTGTGGCTAGAAAAGTTTATTAGTCTTTAATCTTCTTCGAGGATGGGATCACAGGGATGGGAAATAAATAATAACATCGGTCCCTATTTACGTTGTGTGTTTTGCTTGGCTTGAATGGGAGAAAAGGTTAGTGTAGAACAAGGTGTTTCTAAGTTCACTATTTCCTTTATATAAAATGTATTTCTAAGTTTACTAATTCATCATATTAGTTAATTTCTCAAAAACACGCGAAGAAGAAAGAAATACTAAGAAAATATTAAGATTCATTTATCATGTTGGTTTAAAAGAAGCCGGAGAAACAAAAGCCACTTAGAAAGATCATTAAATTAGACTCCATTCATGAGACATTTCAAATTTCTTAGAACCAACAGGCAATAGTCAGATATCTATAACCATAGGTGAAATTTTAAAATAAATGAAAAGGAAAAAAAAACAAGCAGCGGAGTCCATTCAATCACCCAATTACTGTAATGATGTAATCAATAAAGAACATATAATATAATCAATTAACCTCTGTTTGGCTAATAATTACTAGCAAATCTCCATCTAAAAGACTAAAAATTTCCGATTTCTTGTACATTATGTTTTTTTGTTTTATTCTTCCCCTTTTAGAGTAAAATATTTTTCTCAAGGAAAATCGTGAAGGAACTATGTACTAAACAGTGACCACCATTAGCTCAAAAATACCCCATCGATTCAATAGGATACTTTCGTACAAATTGAAGCTTTTAGAAAATTAAAGAAAAATAAAATCGACGAGATAATTCAACATAACACCAACCAACACTCGAACCAGTCAAGTAAAACATTATAGTTCTATATCCAAGTAAAAATTTAAAAAAAAATAAAAAATCAATTTTCACATAAAGAAAACAGACGAGAGAAAAAAAATCATAAATTTTTATCATTCAAAAAGAAAACCTACTCTTCCCATGACGGAAAGAGAGCCAATTTTAGCGACTAGAAAATTGATCTTCAAGTTGTTGGAAGAGATCGGACTGAGTCAGGGATGAAGGCAAGTGCTGAATCACCACTTTGGTCTTATGTAAGGGGTATTTCATCTGAAATTTTGTTCCAATACCAAATTTTTGTTCAAGGAATGGTGTAAAAGTTTCCTAAATCAATGAATGAACTGCTCAAATCCATCGATCCAAGCCTCCCCAATTGCTTACGGCCAAGCAAAGAAGCAAAACGGAAGGGAAAGAATACAGTAAGGACAGGGCATGGTAAAACAGGGTATTGGTTTAACAAAATAAGGTATAATCACAACAAGGAGGAAGAAAACAAAGAGGCAGCTGTTGTGTTTATGTTTTGTTTAGCCAAGAGCATGGCAGTAAACACTAGAAAAGGAATTAAGAGCAATTTCTTGGAGGTTGACTTCAGCCCCCTGCTAGTGAACACTCCTCACGGCAGCTAGCTTCAAGGAACATTGAAGCAAGGAAAATTACACCCACAAGATGTGGAGAGGATGATGCCCACGGTTAAGCTTAAGAAAATTTCCAAGGTTCTTTAGAGCCATCTGTAACAGGGGAGGACTACCATGGCGGTGAAGAGAAAAGAAATCAAGAAAATAATCGACCACTCAAAATGGAAAAATGGAGGAAAATAAAGAAATAAAGGAAATAAGAAAAATTTAAGAAAATAAGGTCAAAGTCAACATTTTAACTTGAGGTGGAAATTAAGTCTTAATATTTTTATATACATTAATTTTTCCTCTATTTATTTACTTGGTTTGTACATGTGTCTCACTTAAAAAAAAATATTACACAAGATAAAAATCAAATTCCAAGTCAACCAAATTTTAATTCAACTATATATATATATATACATATAAAACTTATGCATACATATAAATATAATATTTATTATTTCATATACTTATATTTATTTTTACAATCAAGAGTTATGCCAAATTATTTTAATATCAAGTTGTAACATGTTTAGTTATTTTATTATTTATTTAATTTGTTTACTTATTTATTATTTTTATAACAAAAAATTTATCAATTATATCTAAAACTCAATTTTACGATATCGGGTTATAAGAGTTATGACAGTATTGTTATGTAAAGTACAAAATTTATTAAGTGTACTACAAAGACTAATTTTTTTTTACTTTCATCCATATATCAATATTGGGTACTGCACATAGCATTTTTATACTAAAACATATTGCAATTAAACAATAAGTAAGTCAAAAATCAAAAAGTAAAAAAGTTATTAAAACTCCAGGAGTTGTGCTCAACTGAGGCTTTGTGGATGCTAAATCCTAATAATTTGCTTAACTTACTACCAAATTAAGTTATAACTTATATTAAGTTTTGTACACAAATAATTTTATTATAAATTTATGTATAAATAATAAAAATTTATTAAATAATATTAAACGAGCCTACTCACAAGTATGCTAGCCGAGTTTTAAAAAAAATAAGCCTGTGTTGTTTTACTAAACGTGCTCAAAATAAAAGTACTCCATACTGACATTACCAATGGACCGTTATGCCCTTCGGTTTATGTAATGCTCCACAAATATTCCAAAGATGGATGGACAACCTCTTTAAAAATATTAAAGATTTTTGTGTGGTCTACATAGATGATATTCTTGTCTTTTCTAAAACAGAAAAAGAACACAGAACTCATTTAGAAAAGGTTAGAGATATTTTCATAAACAATGGAATTATCTTGAGTCCTAAAAAGATAGAAATAGAAAAACAAGAAATAGAATTCTTAGGATTAAAACTAAGTCCTAATGGAATTCAATTACAAGATCATATTCTTGTAAAAATTAAAGATTTTTCTAACAACCTTGTAGATAAAAAGCAACTACAAAGTTTTTAGGAATATTAAATTATGGTAGAAATTTCATAAAAGATTTATCCAAAAAAAAAAAAAACCTGTATTAGAAATACTCAAAAAGAATAAACAATTCTTTTGGAAAGAAATTGATTCTTTAATCATTAAGTCTATAAAGGATGAGATAAAAAATCTCCCTTCAATTTATTTTCCTAAACAAGAAGATAAACTAATATTAAAAACTGATGCCAGTGAAGAACACTGGAGAGCAATACTAAAAACTATAGTAAACAAAGAAGAAAAAATTTGTGGCTATAATTCTGGAAAATTTAAGCCCAATGAAATTAATTATATTATTTACGAGAAATAACTCTTAGCTATAAAAAATGGCATAAAGAGATTTCATATTTTTCTTGCACTAGAAAATTTTCTTATTTGTACTGATAATCAATCAGTAAAGAATTTTCTAAAATCAAGAAAAGGAGAAGAGAATCCAAGAAGGATTCGATGGTATAATTACATTTGTCAATATTCTTTTGATATAGAACATATCAAAGGTAACAAGAATTTTATTGCAGATTTCTTAAGCAGGCATGAGCCAGAAAAAGGATAAAGGAAAAAAGCCTTTATTCGAATCCACAGGTGAATGGACAACTGTCAAGCCAAAGGCAAGGATCAATCCTAAACCAGGACAATCCTCAAGTGCTAACAGGATTCCTAGACAAGGACAGTCCACAAACAGACAAAACACCCCTGTCAATGAAATTATGCAGCCAGCATATTTCAGGTATAATCATCAATCTATGTATAGTAGACCACTATACATACAACCACCTCAAATACCATACCAACCTCCACAATACATATAATACTCACAAAACCCGTTGAGTCAACCCCTGACCTATTCACAAACAGTGGAAAAAGGCAGAAAAATTAGTCATTCAAGAAAAGAAGGAAGAAGCTAAACAATTTTCAGATTTCTATAACCCAGGCTTACCAGAAAACCTTTATGAACTATTAAATGGAGTATGGAGATCCCATATTCTAGAGAAAAAATCAGTTTTCAGAAAATACATGGGAAAGCTTGCAGAAGAATTAGTTAATCAAGCTAATGTCTTCAAGAACTTTAAATTTCTCACTAAAAAAGTGTTAAAAGAAGTTAATTGGGACAAGGATGTTAATTTTGAACAAATTAACACTATTCTTGAATTATCTGAATTATTGGAAAGTCAAACAGACGATTATCTAGTATTTCAAAAAGTCAAGAGAATTAGTCTCTATGAAAAATCCAATATGATTCTCCCAACAGAGTTATCTTTCAAAATTACCAGTAGCATAGACAATGCTCATCATTTCAAACTAATGGAAAAATTAGAACAATTTTCCTTTAATATTCATATTCCTACTGATTATTGGAATATTAATATTCCAAAATTATCTTTCAATCCATATGAAAGTCTTGACATAGAAAGTGTTGAGATGTGATTCGTTGGAACCATTATCCTAGAAAATGATAAATTTGAAAAACTTTCAGGTCTAAGTTCTTTTCTCAAAACCATGATCCATTATTCTATCATGGAAGACGAGTCAAGTTCTATGTATATCTTTTCTATAACCAGTATGATGGGATATTTTCAAAGAGAAAAATTCTATTAACCTTTTCAGATCTTTGATCTAAGCAAGACATTAGATTCTGATTTTGACCTTTCAGAAGATGATCAAACTCTCATAGTCAGATAGACTATAACTGGAGATCAATATTATGTTAAATGTCTCGGTCAACTTGTCAGAAAAACAGATTTCATTTTAAATGAAGACTTCTTTAAAATCTCAGATGGAAAAAGAATCTTTACTACAGTTCTACCAGTCCAGTACAGCAGATCCAAAGAACAGATAGATCTTTGTGATCAAATTCTCAGAAAAATCAGACTCTTTGAGGTAGAAGGCCCTGAAGATCTTATTTCTGATGCAGATATGGATTTCAACCTTGCAGACAGAGCAAATAGTGCTTGTAGCAGGAGTGATGGTGCCAAACACATATGACAGTGTTACAGAACACAACATTGACAACATGATGGAACCATGACAAAGACATCTTCACTATCGAAAGCTGAGTAGTCGTTTTCTGAAAAAGACAGAAAGTTGATGAGTCGGCATTCCAACAACTTAAAGATGACAAGTCTCTATCTGAAAACAACATGCATTTAACAAGTCACTTTCAAGAAAGGAACGTCCTCAGCTATAAAGATAATGCATATCCAACTTTAGCAAAAGCAATCTTTTTTACAGCAAATAAAATAGATTCTTTCTTATCTTCTTACCTAATATAATAATGATGTTTGTTAGACTTTTCCTATAATAGGTTGATGCTTAGGCATTAGAAAGCATCTTACAATTTCTTATTTTCTTTGTTCTAATATTTCTCTCCTTTACTATCTTGTATACACCTTATCTTCCTTGTAAAGATCCACATCATTCCGCAGCTCGTTTAGTTTATGGTATCAGAGCTGCAGAATGATGTGGATCTTTACAAGGAAGATAAGGTGTATACAAGATAGTGAGGGAGATAAATATTAGAACAAAGAAAATAAGAAATTGTAAGATGCTTTCTAATGCTTAAGCATCAACTTATTTATAGGAAAAGTCTAAAAAATATCATTATTACATTAGGTAAGAAGATACGAAAGAATCTACTTTATTTGTTGTAAAGAAGATTGCTTTTGCTAAAGTTGGATATGCATTATCTCTTTGGCTGAGGCGTTTCTTTCTTGAAAGTGACTTGTCACCTGCCTGTTGTTTTCAGATAGAGACTTGTCATCTTTAAGTTGTTGGAATGTTGACTCATCAACTTTCTGTCTTTTTCAGAAAACGACTACTCAGCTTTCGGTGGTGGAGATGTCTTTGTCATGGTTCCATCATGTTGTCAATGTTGTGTTCTGTAACACTGTCATACGTGTTGGCACCATCACTCCTGCTACAAGCACTGTTTGCTCTGTCTGCAAGGTTGAAATCCATCTCTGCATCAGAAATAAGATCTTCAGGGCCTTCTACCTCAAAGAGTCTGATTTTTCTGAGAATTTGATCACAAATATCTATCTGTTCTTTAAATCAGCTATACTGGACTGGTAGAGCTGTAATAAAGATTCTTTTTCCATCTGAGATTTTAAAGAAGTCTTCACTTAAAATGAAATCTGCCTTTTTAACAAGTTGACCGAGACATTTAACATAATATTGATCTCCAGTTATAGTCTGTCTGACTAGGAGAGTTTGATCATCTTCTGAAAGGTCAAAATCAAAATCTAATGTCTTGCTTAGATTAAAGATTTGAAAAGGTTGATAGAATTTTTCTCTTTGAAAATATCTCGTCATACTGGTTATAGAAAGGGTATACATAGAACTTGACTCGTCTTCCACGATAGAATAAAGGATCATGGTTTGGAGAAAATAACTTAGACCTGAAAGTTTTTCAAATTTATGCATTTTCTAGGATAATGGTTCCAACGAATCCCATCTTAACACTTTCTATGTCAAGACTTTCATAAGGACTGAAAGATAATTTTGGAATATTAATATTCTAATAATCAGTAGGAATATGAATATTAAAGAAAAATTGTTCTAATTTTTTCATTAGTTTGAAATGATGAGCATTGTTTATGCTGCTGGTAATTTTGAAAGATAACTCTGTTGGGAGAATCATCTTGAATTTTTCATAGAGACTATTCTCTTGACTTTTTGAAATACTGGATCATCGTCTGTTTGACTTCTCAATAATTCAGATAATTCAAGAATAGTGTTAATTTGTTCAAAATTAACATCCTTGTCACAATTAACTTCTTTTAATTTAGTGAGAAATTTAAAGTTCTTGAAAACATTAGCTTGATTAACTAATTCTTCTGCAAGCTTTCCCATGTATTTTCTGAAAACTGATTTTTTCTCTAGAATATGGGATCTCCATACTCCATTTAACAGTTCATAAAGGTTTTCTGGTAAGCCTGGGTTATAGCAGTCTAAAACTTGTTTAGCTTCTTCCTTCTTTTCATGAATGACTAATTTTTCTACATTTTTCACTATTTGTGAATAGGTCAGGGGTTGACTCAACGGGTTTTGTGAGTATTATATGTATTGTGGAGGTTGGTATGGTATTTGAGGTGGTTATATGTATAGTGGTCTACTATACATAGATTGATGATTATACCTGAAATATGCTAGCTGCATGATTTCATTGACATGGGTGTTTTGTCTGTTTGTGGACTGTCCTTGTTTAGGAATCCTGTTAGCACTTGAAGATTGTCCGGGTTTAGGATTGATCCTTGCCTTTTGCTTGACAGTTGTCCATTCACCTGTGGATTCAAATAAAGGCTTTTTTCCTTTATCCTTTTTCTGGCTCATGCCTGCTTAAGAAATCTGCAAGAAAATTCTTGTTACCTTTGATATGTTCTATATCAAAAGAATATTGACAAATGTAATTATACCATCGAATCTTTCTTGAATTCTTTTCTCCTTTTCTTGATTTTAGAAAATTCTTTGTTGATTGATTATCAGTACGAATAAAAAAAAATTTCTAATGCAAGAAAAATATGAAATCTCTTTAAGCCATTTTTTATAGCTAAGAGTTCTTTCTCGTAAATAATATAATTAATTTCATTGGGCTTACATTTTCCTGAATTATAGCCACAAATTTTTTCTTCTTTGTTTACTATAGTTTTTAGTATTGCTCCCCAGTGTTCTTCACTGGCATCAGTTTCTAATATTAGTTTATCTTCTTGTTTAGGAAAATAAATTGAAGGGAGATTTTTTATCTCATCCTTTATAGACTTAATGATTAAAGAATCACTTTCTTTCCAAAAGAATTGTTTATTCTTTTTGAGTTTTTCTAATAAAAATTTTTCCTTTTTGGATAAATCCTTTATGAAATTTCTACCATAATTTAATATTCCTAAAAAACTTTGTAGTTGCTTTTTATCTACAAGGTTGTTAGGAAAATATTTAATTTTTACAAGAATATGATCTTGTAATTGAATTCCATTAGGACTTAGTTTTAATCCTAAGAATTCTATTTCTTGTTTTTCTATTTCTATCTTTTTAGGACTCAAGATAATTCCATTGTTTATGAAAATATCTCTAACCTTTTCTAAATGAGTTATATGTTCTTTTTCTATTTTAGAAAAGACAAGAACATCATCTATGTAAACCAGACAAAAATCTTTAATGTTTTTAAAGAGGTTGTTCATCCATCTTTGGAATATTTGTGGAGCATTACATAAACCGAAGGGCATAACGGTCCATTGGTAATGTCCGTATGGAGCACAAAAAGCTGTTAATGGCTTTGACTCTTCTGTCAGCTTTATCTGCCAAAAACCTGATTTACAATCAAATTTACTAAAATATTTAGCATGTCTAATTTGATTAATAAGAACATCCTTCCTGGGAATAAAATAACCATCAAATTCAAGATTTTGATTTAATCTATTGTAGTTGATGACCATCCTAGCTTTTCCTCTTTTTACTTCATAGTGGTTTCTTACCATAAAAGCTGGACTTGAATGAGGACTAGTAGTGGATTCCTATTAATCCTTTGTCTAATAGTTCCTTTATTTGAATCTTAAATTCGTCTATGTCTTGTTTAGTATAGACCATAGGTTTAACTCTAATTATTTTATTAGGATCACTCAATCTTAGACTATAATATCTAGGATTTCTTTCCCATAATTTTAAAGGATCTTCACTAAAATTTGGTTCTAACTGTTTGTATAACCAATGTGAAGTGTCTAAAGTTTGAATTTCTCCTTTTTTTCTTAAAAGGTTCAAATCCTTTGTCACATCTATACTTATGTTCTACAAGTATAGGTATAGGTATTCTAGAATTATTCAAAGATAATTCTAAGCAATCATTATATAATTTTAAAGGAAAATTATTTATGTAGGAAATTATTTCCTAGTAACATGTCACCATGCATTAAAGGAAAGCATAATATTTTTGGAAATAAGAAATTTTTTATTTCCTAACCATATTGGTATATTTTTAGCTTTGTATTCGATAACAGTTTCTCTGCTATCTATTCCTTTTGCTAAGATTGGATGTTTCATGATTACCCATTTTTCTATAGGCAAAGCATTAATTCTACAAGTACTTGTCGTAGCACCTGTATCAATCAAAACATCTAATTGATATGGTTTATATCCTGAAAAATTAAAATTACCTAACACATAATTATATTTCTTTTTGTTTTGATGAGAAAAAATGATGTCTTCATTTTCTCCAATTAATAACTGAAGATACTATTATAGTATTTAATTCTTCATTTCTTGAAGAACTATTTCATCCTGACAGTATTGAAAAATTGACAATAGAATTTATTATTCTTTGATTATTTCCCATACTGATTTCTTCAGAGAATTGATCTTCTAGATTTTCTCTTTGACTTTGACTTCTAAAACCTATATTAGGAATTAATCTTGGTTGACTACTACTAAAAGATCTTCTATCCCTAAAGTAGAGATTACTTCCTGAGGCTTGTAATTCTATAGGTTGAACATTTCTTTGTTCCCTATTTTCAGTCAAGTCTGTAATTAACCAATCAGAAGGTATTTCTAGATCCTTCCAATTTATTAGTCGTGGTTGAATTTTGAATCAAATCCACGTGGCTCAAATATTTCTACAAACCTTTTATCAACTTCTCTAGTTGATGTTTGAGGTAAATTAGTTAACTCATAGATGAATTTCCATTCTATTGCTAAATCATTACTATTTTCAATCATTCCTATATTCTTAGTTTTAAAGAATTTTGAATATTAGGGATCATTGATAGATATAAAATAATTTGGCTTGATTTTAAACCAAACTACTCATGTGACTAGATTAGATTGAATTCCTCCTATGAGAGCTTTCATAGGGTCATTTAACCTATTATCATACAAGATAGCTAATATAGAGGTATCTATTCCTTGACTGAAATAATGCTTTTATTTCTATCTGGATTATCCCTATATGGATATATCTAATTTTAGGAAACTTTTTCTTAAGTCTCTTAATTTTTTCTAAGTCAAATATGTTTAATTTGACTGATCCTTCTTCTAAGGTTTTAGCAGTAGTATTACCTGAAAACTGCTTAAAATGTCTTGCACTTCAGAAGTTGAATTTTGATATTTATAGATTTCTTCCTTTGTGGGATTTCCTATCCTTAAAGAAGATTCTTCTATCTGCATATCTTCTTTTATTATATCTCCTAATTTTGTAACTTGCTGTTCAACATTAGGGACTTCTTGAAACATGAAAGAAAATTCTGATTCACTATCTGAACTTTCTTCTTCACTAAATATTTTATATAAAATTTATTCATTATCAGAGATTTCTTCTCCGTAACAAATTTCTAGTTCATTTTCTTCTAGCATCTTGATCATTTCTTTCCACTTTTTCCTTTATTAGGACATTGTGGGGCATAATGATCTGCTTCCATTACAGATGTAACACTTACAACCTTTTCTAGGTTTTCATGTACTCTTTTGTCTTCTAATATATTTTTTATGTGACTTAAACTTTTGTGGAGATTTTTTCTTCCATTTTTTCCAAGTAAACCTTTTTGGTTTTGACTTGTTATGTTTAAACTTGTCACATCCAAATTCCCAATCATCTTTGAGAATTCTGGTGCAGTATCTGTCACCTACTTGTTTCTTGACTTGTTTAGTCACCTTTGCTGTTAGACAGTGGTCTATGACTTGCCTAATAGCATACTTTACTTTATTACCTAGAGTGTCTTCTCCATTAGTTTTTTCTAAAAAATGAGTATATGTGTTATTACACAATCATTTATAGGAGTATATGTGTTATTACACAATCATTGAAACGAGCCGAGCTCCATCCAAACCCTTAAAAGAGTAGCTCCGAGCTAGTTCCAATCATTTCTATCCCTAATTCCAACTTGACTGGACGAGGAAAAGCAAGTAACAGGTGTTGCTGCGCAGAGAGCAAGAAGAGGTAGGCTACGCAGGAGAAAGAGATAAGTTCACTTCAAGAGACAGAGAAAAAGATGGGTTCTCTTAGATTTCCATAGCCTAACCCAAATTTCGACCCATTTTTTATTTTTGCAGAATTGGTATACTTAAACAAAAATCGGAAACTCCCGAATTTTCCATCGATTCAGCAATCTTGCATTTGATATCCTAAAAGTCAATATGGTGCAGCAGAATTGAATGTAAGATCATATTGTTTTCGCATGTTATAAATTATTTGAGATAACTCACTATGTGATTAGATAATAGAGATAAGTTGTTTATATATATTATTTAGTTTTTTTTTTTTTTTATAATGGGGTAATACTTTTAAGTCAAAAATAGCTTTTTCCCTTTTTAAAGATTTGAAAAAAATAATAATAATTTCTTTTGTTTGTTATTCAAAAAAAATTATTATTATTATTTTGTGAATTTTTTTTATTTTTTTGAGCTAAACAAAAGAAAAGAATATATTTTCTTCTTTTTTTCAGAAAAAAATAAATAAAATAACACAACAAATAAAAGATTCCTCAACATTAAAAATTCGTTGCCAAAACAATGAACTTGCTCTTAATTTTGCGACAACATCTGAATTTCGTTGACTTAAATTTTATCAATTTTAACAAGCCAAAACAATGTACTTAACAACTCTTAAGATAAAAGAATAATATTATAATAATAAAAACTATACCCTTAATATTTTTTAATTCGTAGTCTTGTTTTGTTTAAATTAATTAATTTATAAATATGAGAAGAACTAAAAAATATATATAATTATTAGGACTTATTAAACAAAAAAAAAAAAAAAAATTCAATCTTAACTTCTATTGACATATAATTATTAAAAAATATATATATAATTTTTTTTTTATGAATTAAAAGTTAAAACAACAATATTATAATAATGAAAACTATACTCTTAATATGTTTTTTGATTCATAAAATTTTTTTAAAAAAAATAAATAAATATGAGAAGAATTAAAAAAAATTATAATTATTAGAAACTTATTAAACAAAAAAAAATAGAGAAAAATTATAGTAATTAATATTGAGAAGTATTAATTAAAAATAAATCATTAGTCCTACAACAATTACAATCTTATTTATATTAAAATGGAAAAGAATTAGAAAAAAAGTTAAAACAATAATAATAGTTTATTTGAAGTAAAATAACAACTAAATGTAAATAAGTAATAAAACCAATAAGGATAATTAAGAAAATAAAAATTTGTGCCATCAGATCACTTTATATATAGTATAGATTTGTCAACTTTTTTATTTTTAGAGTTTCTAATAGGATTACCCAATGCAACAAAGTTTTTATTTCTAGTATTGGTGATGCTAGGCCAACCTCTAATCTCTCTTTGAAGGGTGCTTTATATATCCCTAACTTCAAATTATATCGGCTTTCTATTAGTAAAATTACAAAATTATTGCATTGTTGTGGAATCTTCCTTCCAGATTCTTGTATTTTTCAGGACCTACAAACGAAGAGTGTGATTGGATTGGGTACAAAGCATGGAGGACTTTATTTTCTCTTACCAGATTTGCCAAATTGTTCTTCCATTGTTCTTCTACAACCTTCTTTTGTTCTATGGCATTGACGATTAGGTCATCCTTCTTTTTTATTGAATTCCAATTTCAAAGCATTAGATTCTAAAATTTCAATTTGTGATAAATGCACTTGCAACATATGCCTACTTGCAAAACATTGTCATTTGCCTTTCCCACTAGTGTTATTTCTATTGTTGCTTTTTTAGATTTAGTTCATTTTGATGTTTGGGCCATATCAAATTCCATCATTATCTGGTGCTTGTTATTTTTTAACAGTTGTTGATTTTTTTTCTCTTATTTCATGAGTTTACTTTATGCATGCTAAATCCGAAGTCAATTCTCACATTTGTCATTTTTTTGCTATGGCAAAAACTCAAATTCGATACAAAAATTTGTCAAATTCGATGTGATGATGGTACTGAGTTTTTAAATGGCACTACTGGATAATTTTTAAAACTTTGGTGTTCTTCTCAAAACAAGTTGTTCTGCTACTCCTCAATAAAATGGCATTGTAGACCACAAACATTGTCATCTTCTAAACATTGCTTGAGCTTTACAATTTTGGGCCAAACTACCTCTCCTAATTTTAGGGTGACTATATTTTGACAGCTGCATATCTTATCAACTGACTTTCTATTAAAGTTCTCAAAGATAAAGCCTCATTTGAAATACTTTTCTCTCAAAGCACCCTCTTACTCTCATTTACGTGTCTTCGGTTTTTATGTTACTGAGGAAACCATTCTATTAAACACAAATTTGTATCTTTCTTAATAGTTAAGAAAATAATAAAAGTTTATTTAAAGCAAAATAACAACATAAATAACTATGTAATAATAAAAATTCATAAGTATAAATAAGAAAATAAAAATTTGTGTCATTAAATCACTTTACATATAGTATAGATAAATCACTTCTATATATGTAGTATAGATTTTTCAACTTCTTGTGTTTTTAGCAAAAAGTAATTGCTGATAGGAGGTTTCCATATAAGGGGAGAGATATAGGTGAGAAAAACGGTCCGCGGCATAGGCTAAATCTTAATTAATAATTTAGTAAATAAAACTCAACCACCGTAAATAAAAGTTATAATTCTTATAAAGACTATTAATCAAAATCCCAATGGACTTTTACTAATCGAAATCCTAATAGATATTAATTACTAACCAAAATCTAATAAAGTACTACTTATTAACTTTCTAATTTTATATTTATAAGATTAAAATCCAATAGTAATATAATTAGTATTCCCCAAATAAAATCCCAATACAACTATAATCCGTCTAAATTTCAAAATATATATAAACCCAACTTAAAGGGTAATGTGGAAGGCCAAAAAATTTCTCAACATGAAAGAAAAAAGCTGTATTGCTTAAAAGTCTTTCAAATCCAATGGTAAAGTTTCCAATTAACCCTAGTTATACAAATGCTGATTAGTTTCTTTTAATTTGTTCAATTTTTTTAACATCTTCAATTTTTCAACAAATTGATGCAGGAACTAGAAGATTCATAAGAGATTGCCGACTGGCTCACTACGTACTTAAAATACAATCCTACTCTTTGTTGGTTGAAACCGGAGTGGAAAAATATGAATCTGGTGTTTTTGACGCTGGGGGCTATAAATGGTAATTATTCTCCATTCATATTCAACTGTGCATGAATATTGTTGTTTCGGATTTTTGAATTCTTATTACTTAACTATTGTCTTTTACCAGGAGATTAGCTTTTTACCCAAATGGGAAGAAGGTGAAGAACGAAAGCAAACAGGATATGGCCATCTTTCATTTCATTTGATCATAGAAGAAGTTCACAAACTTTCTCTTGGTTGGGAGGATTATACTAGTTTTAAGTTTTTTGTCATGATCAGATTAAGGACAAGGACTTGACTATTCAAAGTACACAAACCAACCACACCATTTCTCTACACCATTGTTTCTTCATTATAGATATCACATATTTTATTACGTTGACATGGAGATTTGATTCTTTGCCTTCTTTCTTTGACAGATGCTATCGAAGAAGAAAGGCGGCTTAGTGCCATGAAGACAGAATGGGGTATTGCAGAATTTCTTTCGCTAAATACTTATAAAGATGCTTCGAATGGCTATCTTGTTGATGATTGTTGTGTATTTGGAGCTGAGGTTTCTGTTGTAGAATGCACTGGCAAAGGGGAGTGTCTTTCTATTATAGAAGGCCAAGTTAATTGTACTTACACATGGATGATCCAAGATTTTGAAACTGTAGAGAAGGATACATACGTGGACTCTGAAAAGTTCACTGTTGGGGGTAGACAATGGTATATTGTTAAACCAATTATTTTGTTTTTATTATAGATACATGTAATAAATGTAATGTGCATATAAATTCTCTGCATTTGAATAAGCTGATGACTGTTACTTTTTTTTTTTTTTTCACTGAAGTAGGAAGCTAAGAATTTACCCGGAAGGAGATTCAACTGAAAAGTCTAAAAGTGTATCCATCTTTCTGTATTTGGATGATCTGGGATCACATCTACAGAAGAGGACACTATATGCAGAATACAAATTTTGTATAAAAGATCAACTACACAATAATCACCATGAAAAAAAAGGTACTTCATTTTGTACATTTTTTTTTTTACTTGTTTGTTTTGCCTGCATTTTCTTTTCTAAAATATGTTATTCATTTTCATTAACATATGTGAATTATGTTAATGGAGATAATTAACTCTTTTGCAGCTTCACATTGGTTTAGTGCCACAAGCTACAATTTGGGTTATACAGGCTTTATTTCGTTAGTTAGTCTCAAAGATGCATCAAAGGGATACATTATGGGTGGTACTTTGATTGTTGAAGTGCAATTTATCACATTGTCTACTATATATTGGGGAACTTAATAGTTAAGGAAATTAAAAACAGGTTATTATTTTTATGTAAGCCAATAAGCCATCTAATTTCTACTTCTAATCACTAACTCCTACTTCTATTTCCTATGTGGGACTAAAAAAACATAAAATAAACCTAAAACTAATAACTAATAGAATTATATCATAATTATTAAAATACAAAAAACTAAAATAATTTAACCTCCATTCTTGTCCTACATCAAATCTCGTCCTTGAAATTTTCATCTACAATAATCGCAACTTCATCCCTATTTTTATTCTTACCAGTATACCACATCTTGAATCTCGTTTTCTTTATCTCTCTAGCCTTTTTTTTCTACCCACTTAGTTTCTTGCAAGCAAGCAATATTCATCCTCCTTCTACTAATGGTATCTACTAGCTCTCCCAATTTACCTGTAAGAGTCCTTATGTTTGAAGTACCTAAGCTAATCTTCTCTTGGACTAATTTATTTACCCGCACACACCCTCGATACGAGAACTTTTGCTCATTTTGTACCACACTCGGGCGCCAGTATGGTTTGCCACTAAGGTTGTGACAACCCAACTCTTGCTCATTTCTCGCTACACTCGGGGTTTGATGCATCACATTGCTAAGAGAGTAACTCCCCAACAAATATTGGGTAAGATTCATCTCATAGGGTTTGACTAGTTTTATGATAGCCGTCAACTTATGGCAACTCTCTTTCGACAAAGTAAACTAAAGCGGATTTTCTTATGAGATCCAGTAACAAATAAAAATTTGTGTTTGTTCAAAATAACTATTTATTGTGTCTTTTTTTCTATTTGATAGTAGAAAAACCATATTAGCTAACAAGAATGATGCATACCAAGTCTTTTGTTTCACTAACAAGTAATCACCACTTATCATTTGGCTGCTAAGAATCCAATTATAAGAATGAATCTTAGAACCAGAATACTTCACCAGAAGTAGGATAGCTAAACCAAATTCTCAAATCGTGCAAAAATCATCAGAAATATTAGATAATTTTGTTGGAAAAGGAAAATAAGAAAGCGGAAGTATTTATTTTACTCCTAGAATAGTATTTCAAATGTTGGTAATTTTTGGTCTAATACTAGCTAACAGGCGGGTATGGGCAGGTACAAGTTGAGCTTAACGGGTGCCGAATAAACTGGGTATGGGTTAAAATTGCTCGTATTCTTATAGGTAGCAAAAATGGTGACCACCCTATCCTTATTTCACGGGCCAATATATAGGTAGCTCGTATAAATTAACAATAATAATAATAATAGAATTAAAAAGAAAAATAAAGTAATTAAAAAAGAAAACAAAATAAAATAAAATTCCTTCAATTCTCTCTCTTCACCTCCATCGTCATTCCTCCATAACCACCCATCCATCACTAACCTCTAATCATCCATAACCAATCTTTCATCATACAAATTTGTTCCTTTGTTGATTCCTCCTGTAATCAATAGCTTCAACATAACAAATACAAGCAAGAAAGGGGGAGAGAATCCAAATACTTTTTCGTCAAAGAAAATCATTGGACTTTGGGCTTGCTTTGACAGGAATAGTAACCCATGAGATGATGAGATTCTTGTAGTAGAAAAACTCCAACACTGCGCTTAGACCAGGCAAGACAGGGGGGTACGAGGCTAACGGGTGTGGAATAATTGACTGGTACAGGTCTAAATTGTTCGTATTCTCATGGGTTTATTTTTCAAAATCCTTATCCTGCATTTTGCGGTGGATAAAACGGATATACGGGTCCGGTACTGTATTTTCAAAGTCTAGTCATTATGTTAAATATTGATTTAATAGATGTGTGGTTATTTTCTCATTATTTGAGTTGTGTCTCTCCCCTTATGTGTAAATCTCTTACGTGTAAATCTCTTGTATTGTGGAATTGATTGTTAATTTAGGATTACCACAGTGTATTGTCAATCAAGTTTTCGAAAATTAAATTGACAATTGAATTTTCATTTGGAGTACTACTTTATTTACTAAAACATTTAAAATATATTGAAGTTAATTTCAATGTAACTAAGTATAAATTTATATTGATACTAGAATAGTATAAATATTATATTTTGTTTAAGTCCCATACTTAAATTTGAATATGTATGTGTCTTGCCTCCTCTATAAATAATAAACTAGCTCTGAACAAAAAAATTCTTAGCGAACGTTCCTGAGCTAAAAATGGAGAGAAATTCGAAAAGGCCCAAAAATGAACCAGACATGGAAAACAATGGTTTCTAAACCCCACACGTTCGGTTTCGAAGCTTTGTCACTGTTTGTGTTGTCAAGTTTCAGACCCGTTTGTTAATCAACTTGAAGTTGCCTCTAATTATGAAATTTTAATGATCAAATTAAATCCTAATGAAATTTTACAAATCAAAATCTTATACTGGAATTAATATTGCTAATCAAAATTCTAATAAATTATTCTTATTAAATTTCTAATTATTTTTTTATAAAAATATAATCAAAGCTTAATACAATTAGTATTCCCCAAACTAATCCTAATACCACTGTTATCTATTCTACAATAGAAATATAAACCCAAGCCAAAGAATTGGGAAAGCCAAAAGTTTTCTAAACAAGGAAGACAAAACATTGTATTGATTCTAGCTCTTGCAACTCCAATGGTAAGTTTCTTCTATTCAATTTGTTTAGCTACTAATTTCTTCATAATGCAGGAATTTTAAGATTCAGAAGAGATCTCCGACCGGCTCACTATATGCTTAAAATATAATCTTACTCTTTGTTGGCTGATACTGGAGTGGAAAAAATATGAATGTAAAGCTTTTGAAACTGGAGGATACAATTTGGCATGGGATTCAGCTATATAGATATATTTATTAGAAATTCAAGTTTGTTTTCGACTTTGTAATTACCGAAATTAATACTTAGTGATCTCATGCAGGAGTTTGGATATTCACCCAAATGGGATAAGCATGAGCAAAAATGAAGGGGGTGACTATATCTCTCTTTACTTAAAGATAGCTGGAGTTGATAAACTCCATCGTGGTTGGGAGCTCAATGTTATTTTCAAGTTGTCTGTGCATAATCAAATTAGAGACAAGTATTTGACCATACAAGGTAATTTGTAATTAATTTACTGCGTGCATTAAACTTATTTTTCCATACTTAGTTCAAATTATATGTATATTGTGTATGTTGTTTACAGCTTTGTAGATAGTGATGGAGAAGAGGTGAAGCGTTTTCATGCTACGAAGACCGAATGGGGTTTCGAACAATTTCTTCCTCATTCTACTTTCAAAAATGCTTCAAATGGATATCTCCTTGATGATTCTTGTGTGTTTGGAGCTGAGGCTTTTGTAGTCAATTGTACTGGACATTGCGAATGTGTTTCCATGGTGAAAGAGCCTGCTACTGCTAAATACTCATGTACTATTAAAAACTTTACAACATTAGGCAAGGATGGTCTTTGTTCTGAATTGTTCAATATTGGGGAAGATGGTATACGTTACTTTTGGTTTTATAATTTGATTTTTGTTGGCATTGTTATCTGCATACCAAGCTACTGAGTAATATAACTTTGTTTTCCAGGAAGCTTAGCCTTTATCCAAAAGGGGAGACACAAATGCAAGGTCGTGCCCTGTCTCTGTATTAACTTTCAGAAGATTTTGCCACACTTAAACTTCCACCAAACTGAACGCTTTACGTGCAATTCAAGTTACGTATAAGGGATCAACTACAAAGCAACCACCATGAACTTACTGGTAAATTTAAAGACATCATGATTCATGATCAAACATAATATATATCTATAAAGTATATATAAATTACTATTTGTGCATTTGCAGCTAATTAACGGTGTTATTTATCTAATTATAAGCATATTCATTTGTCTTTGCAGCAAATACTTGGTTTGGTGCCTCAACTGTTATAACCCGATGTCGCCACGTTAAGTTAATATATATATATATATAATTTAGTTACAAAATAATAAATATACAAACAAGTTAAAATAAATAATAACGTAATTAATTAAGATATAATTTGATATATTAAAATATGTTATAGAATGTTTGTATATATCTGGTCGCAATGCGAAAACTAACTTATATCATTACTTGAATAAACTTGTATATATATACGTATATATCAACATGTGTGTAATAAAAGAATTAATTTCCTTCACATTATTGATAAACTTTTAACTTGAAAATTGACTTGTGAAACTTTTATTGATAAGTGTAATAAAGGTGTAAATATATATCTATATATATATATATATATATATATATATATAAAACTCCACCAAAGGTTACTCTGCTGGTCCCAAGCCCGGATAAAAGAGGAGGGTTGCGATAGGTTGACAGCCAGCGTAAAACTAGTCAAACCTTATGATGATGAATCCTACCGAATATTCGTTAGGGAGTAACCCTCTTAGCGACAGCACTGCATCGGATCCCGGGTGTAGTGAGAAATGAGCAAGGGCTGGGTTATCACATCCTTAGTGGCACGCCACATCGGTGCCCGGGTGTGGTGCAAATGAGCAAGGGTTCTCGCATCGAGGGCGGGTGCGAGTAAAGAAGCTAGTCCAGGATAAGATTCGCAGAGCTACTTGGAACATAGGGACTCTTAATGGTAAATTGAGAGAGCTTGTAAATACTATGAGTAGAAGGAGGATTAATATTGCTTGTTTGCAAGAAACTAAGTGGGTAGGAGAAAAGGCTAGAGAGATAGAGAGAATAAGATTCAAGATGTGGTATACCGGTAAGACTAGAAATAGGAATGGAGTGGCGATTATTGTTGATGGAAATTTGAAGGACGAGGTTGTTGAAATCAAGAGGAAAAGTGATGGAATAATTTTAGTGAAATTGATGATAGACGAGGAGGCATTTAATATCATTAGCGCCTATGCTCCCCAAATAGGATTGGAAGAATCTACTAAGAAAGCTTTTTGGGAAGATTTAGAGGAGATAGTTCAAGGAGTACCATTAGGTGTGAAATTGTTTATTGGTGCTGATTTAAACGGTCATGTAGGAAGTACTAATGAGGGTTTTGAGAGCGTACATGGAGGATATGGTTATGGCGTTAAGAATGAGGGTGGATAGTCTATTTTAGATTTTGCAGTTGCGTATGACCTGATTTTAGCTAACACGTTCTTTAAGAAACGAGAGTCGCACTTAATCACCTTTAGTAGCGGGCCGAATAAGAAGTCAAATAGATTTTGTTCTGAACTAGAAAGGTTGATAGAGCGGTTTGTAAGGATTGTAAGGTTTTACCCGGCGAGTGTTTAGTGTCTCAGCATAAACTGATGGTTGTGGATGTTGGTGTTAAGTGGCGGAATCAAAAGCATAGAAGTAATAAGAGTATTAAGACTAGATAGTGGAATTTGAATGGAGGGAAGATGACTCTTTTTAAAGATAAAATGTTACAGGGTGATCCTTGGAGGGTGGAGGGTGAGCCTAACATGATTTGGGATAAGATAGCGAGTCGTATCAGGAATACGGCTAGAGAGATGTTAGGAGAAAGTAGAGGACGTGAACCTCCGACTAAGGAGACATGGTGGTGGAATGAAGAAGTTCAACAAGCTATTAAAGTTTAAAAAGAGTGTTATAAAAGATTACACAAGTGTAGAAATGAAGATAATTATAAATGTTTTAGACAAGCTAGGAAAGATGCTAAGAAAGCGGTTAGGGAAGCTAGAGGCAAGGCTTGCGAAGGACTTTACCAAAAGTAAGAGACAAAAGATGGAGAGAAAGATATCTATAGGATTGCCAAGCAAAGGAAAGACGAACTAAAGACCTAATTCATATTAAGTGCATTAAGGATGAGGTTGATAGGGTTTTAGTTAAGGAAGACGAGATTAATGAGAGATGGCAAACTTATTTCGATACTTTATTTAATGAAGAGTCAATGGGTGATTTTGGAGACCTTGATGACACCTTTGAGGATACGAACCGTCGATTTGTTCGTCGGATTATAGTTCATGAGGTTAAAGAAGCTATGCATAAGATGAAGAATGGTAAGGCATTAGGGCTCAGATGATATTCCAATAGAAGTTTGGAGATGCCTAGGAGATATTGGAGTAACTTGGCTTACAAATCTTTTTAACAAGATTTTAGTAACCAAGAAAATGCCAGATGAGTGGAGGAAGAGTACGTTAATCCCTATTTATAAGAATAAATGAGATATTCAAAGTTGTTCGAATTATCGAGGTATAAAACTTATTAGCCATACAATGAAACTGTGGGAAAGAGTGATTGAATGTAGGCTTAGGAATGAGACTGTAGTTTCTGAGAATCAATTTGGCTTTATGCCAGGAAGATCTACAATGGAGGCTATTTTTCTACTTAGGAGATTAATGGAGAAATATAGGAAAAGAAAAAGGATCTTCACATGGTCTTTATTGATTTAGAAAAAGCGTATGATAAGGTGCCAAGACAAGTCTTGTGGTGGGTACTTGAGAAGAAAAATGTCCCTACCTAAATATGTAGAAGTTATTAAAGATATGTATGAGGGAGTAATGACTAGGGTGCGGACTGTAGATGGTATGACTGGAGAGTTCCCGATCACGATAGGTGTTCACCAAGGTTCATCCTTAAATCCTTACTTATTTGCGTTAGTCATGGATGAACTCACCTATAATATTCAAGATAGGGCTCCATAGTGCATGTTGTTTGCCGATGATATCGTGTTGGTAGACGAAACTAGGGAATGTTTAAATTCTAAAATAGGAATGTAGCGGAATGCGTTAGAATCTAAAGGCCTTAGATTGAGTCGGACAAAAACTGAATATATGGAGTGCAATTTTAGTAAAACTAGAGGAAGCTCGAATGATATAATTTTAGACGGTCAGACAATCCCTACCAAGAATGTGTTTAAGTATTTAGGGTCATTTATACAAAAATATGGTGCAATTGATCATGATGTAAACCATATGATTAAGACAAGGTGGGTGAAGTGGCGGAGTGCTTCAGGAGTTTTATGTGATCCTAAAATCACGAATAGATTGAAAGGAAAATTTTATAAGTCGGCAGTGAGACCAGCTATGCTGTATGGTACCAAATGTTGGGCAGTTAAGAAGCAACGTTCGCATAAGATGGGAGTAGCTGAAATGAGAATGTTGAGATGGATGACAGGACATACAAGAAAGGATAGAATAAGGAATAAGGAAGATTCGTAAGAAGGTGGAAGTAGCACCTATTGAGGAGAAAATGAGGGAGAATCGTCTACTTTGGTTTGGACACATCCAACGTCGGCCAATGGACGCAGTAGTTAAGCAAGGTGACTTGGTCCAGGTGCTAGGTGTTAGACGGGGAAAGGGGAGACTGAAACTTACATGGGGGGCAATCATCGAGAAAGATATGGCTATGCTAGGAATTAATGAAAATCTTGTCTTGGATCGATGCGAATGGAGGAAAATGATTCATATAGCCGACCCCAACTAGTTTAGGATTTTAAGGCTTAGTTGAGTTAAGTTAAGTTGAGTATATATATATATAGATATATATACCCACCATAATATTTATGGTTTGACCTTGACTTTACTTTCTCATTTCTTTTCTTTCTTTCACATTTCCTTCTCCATTTTTTACGATTTCTTCTCCTCCCATTCTTGGCTATTCTTGACTCCTTTGCTTTACCTCATTCTCTTGCTTATCCGAAATTGTTGCCCTTCCTCATGAAGAGTTGAAGCTCGGCCATGGATGTCATCTTCCCTGCCATGAAAACCCCTCCCTTTAGCTATGGTTTAGCTTGCGTTTCAGCCTTGCTCTGCCTCCTGTCATTGAGAGTCTTCTTCTGTTTTACTTGCCGTGAGTCGTTATCCTTGTAGTAGCTTTGTTTAGCTTACTAGAAGTTGTTGACCAGGCTAGATGGCCACGGAACCTTAACCACCCTCTGCTCCCATGGAATTCAGCCGATGATGAAAGATGTGGGTGTCATGGTACGCAGCAGGGGACGTTCCTGTTAAAGGTGTTTTGGTTGGATTTTGTTTTCTTTCCTCACTTGGCTGTAACTCACGTTAAAGGGGATGAGATGTTCCAGCTGTTGATTGGGGCAGCAACACTCCTATTGTTTGACAGCATGGTTTATGGTAAGGGGTAAACTATTCCCTTGTTTTCTTCTGGTTTACTTGCTGTATTTTTTTTAATGTTAATTAAGAGGTTAGATTGTATGTTGGGTAAGTTGTGAATGATAAGAACTTAAAGCTAGGATTTCTTTTTGAATGTGTTAGTTAAAGATTATAAATTTAGGAAGTTGGGATGGATGAATCAATTATGGGTTAAGGTTGAACCATGAAGGTTGATGTGGGTTATTGTGAAACCTTTGTGACCTAAGTATTGTTAGTATATTGATTAATTGGAATTGTCCACATTGATTAACATTGGAATTGTTAGTATTGTTGAATTGATATAGTATACTGATTAATTGGGATAGGTATATATATATATAGGTAGATATACATACACATAGGAATGAGAGTTAAGTGGTTGTGATGGGTGCAGGGGGCAGATTTCGTGGGTAACAGAAATTTGGTATTTCGAGTGTCTTCGGGGTAGAATTAAATTAAAAGTTCAAAATATAAAATGTAGCTTATGGTCTTGAAATGTTGTCTACAAAATTTTGTATCTTGGTTCTAAATATGTTGTGAGTTATAGCTGTTAGACTTCGGCTAGGTCAGGAAAGATCCGTAGTGCCCTGTTTTTGGTTCATGTAAGAAATTGAGTGGGTTTATGACAGATTTTAAGAAAAGTTTCTAAACAATAAAGATAGATATACTTTTCTATTAATAAACCCAACAAATGGAATTGGATTTTGTTTTTCCTAGAGGAAGTTATGTTCAATTAACTAAGGTAAGGTCAAAGCTGTCAAAATCCTGCGTTTTGTAGAATTTGATGTAACTTCAATGAATAAACTGTATTGATATAAAACCCAAAAATTACAAATGATATACCATTAAAAATCTACATGTGTCTAGTATTTTATAAATTTTACGAAACTGGATTCGGAGTTTCCTAGAGTAAGATATTACTTTTAAAGTGGACACTAGTCCAAACCCCAAGTTTGGACAGTTTCAACATTTCTAACTCACTAAGTACTTTCTATCTTTTCTAATGGTTCCTCCTACCCTAAGCTTTGTCAAGACATTTAAAGTGTCTCATCATTATTAATCCTATCACCTAAAGTCCAATTCATATTAATTAGCATGCAATAGCTTAATGAAAAACTTTCATAAAGAAACCTATACAGGATGAGATATAAGCTTAATAACTAAAATATTATAACAATAATGTTTATGAACTAAATATTACTTGGATATATGAATTTCAGTTCTGAAGACTAATGTGGACCAGAGAGATGCATGGACGCAAGTGTGAGTGATGAAGGGAATCGATTACGGGTGAGTGGTTAATTGCTGCCTTTAGGGGCTAGATTAATATGTGTGATTATATGTTTATTTGAATATGCATGATATATGGAAAACAAGCCAATAGAGTATTTCAGTAATTATCATAATTATATTTGTTTGATATTGGTTGCTTTGATTGACATTAATTGTGTTTGATAAGGGCCAACTCGTTAACATTTTCTGAAAATGATTTTCATTTCTGAAATTGAAAATCCAGATGCACCTAGGATACCCTGATTTAAAATCATGAGAAATTCTGATTCTGATAAATATTTTTTTAAATTGAGTGCTCAGCCTTGGTGGGATGGATTGTATACGGAGATTAATTTGTTGTGCGGGCGCATACATGCCCAGTAGGAGGTGATAATGTTGTGCGGGGCTGGGTTACTCATTGGCCCTTTGATTGCTTTGCGTGATATTATTGCACTGACTTAAATTGTGATCCTGTGTGTCATATGAATTGTGAATTTGTGAAACTTACAATGTGTACGTGCAATGTGAAATGTTATATGAATCATGATACATGATGTTTATATGTATATTATATGTTTGTGCTGAGTGATGCTAATACCCTTTGGGTACGATTTTTCACTCACGGAGTTTATAGGACTCACCCCTCTTTTGTGGATATTTTTTTTTTAGTAACAGGACCTCAAAGAAAGTTAATCACTAATATGAGGTTTTGCTGAGGATTTGGCGACAAGGTATTCCTCGAAATCTCATACTTGGAGTCAAGAATGAAAGTTTGCAGTCACAATAAAACTGTGGGTGTCAAATTTAGTATAATGTAATGTTCCAGTATTTGTCTTATTGATGATGTGAACAGAGCAGAGCTCCTTATTGTCTTTGTGTTGTTGTTGTGTAAGAACAAAAGATTATAGGTTTTTATTTTACGGCATGTTCCATATTGCAGGGAACCTTTGCCAAAATTCTCAGTAAGTGGTGATTTGTTTAGGTTAACAAACTTTTAATGTTAACTTTTGTTTTTCTTAAATACTTGGTCTTATTCAATGGTTGGTCAAGTGTAATGATCGTTTCTTTATTTGAGTCAGGGTTACAGAGGTTTAGTTACCATTCTTCCGACCAGTCATACCTCCGTGAGAGATGTGACACCTCAACCAAGTCTTAGGGATATCAAAGTTTTATTATGCTTACAAATCTCAAAAATGCTTCAAAGGGTTATTTATTGAATGAAACTTTATCCGTGGAAGTACAATTTGTTGTAGTTTCTGTCATTGAGGATTTCTAATCAATTTCTATAGCACTTAGTATTTCAAGTTGCGAATGATTGTATTTAAGGAATTTAAGTTTTGTTTGAGTAGGTTTTTCCATCTCCTCAACCAAATATCTCCATTACTTATCATGAGTTTTATGGTTGAGCACCAAGTATTTGTATTTCTTTTGTACACCTTAATACCTATCCTACGTACCAAAATTTTTTTCTTTCCTAATTTCGAGTAAAATTTATCTGGTATATTAGGTCAGTAGTTGTAATAAAAGAAAACTTATGTATGATTATGTAATTTTACAGTTATTGATACTAAGAAGTTTATCAAATTAGTCAAAATTCTATCGAGTTTAACAATAAGATAAGATCAGCAAACTAGAAAATTCGAGTTTTGAGGAGAGCAATCTGATGAGAACATAAGAGTGTGTGAAGCTGTTTTATTTGTAGTAATTTAATATTTTATTAATAAACAATAAACCATAAATTATTTTTTATTAGGGTTATCGTATTTTAAAAAAAACAAAAATTATTGTGGTCAAAGCGCCCAAATATAATTATAATCTTATTTCTTGTTGATAATTGTTGCCTATTGGAAAACGTATGACTCTGAATCATTCATAATTGGAGGGGGGAAAATGGTATGTAGTGGCTAGCTATCATTTGTTTTCATTTATTCAATAATTGTTAATTATGGCAATTATGAAATTAATGGCTGAATCTGAATGAAGTTTTGTCACATTTTCAGGAAGATTGTATTTACCTGAATGCATCAAAGGGCCACATTCTGAATGCCTGAATGGTATTTTGATTGTTGAAGGACAATTTATTTCTGTCGATCTATATAAGTTGACAAACTAAAATTTGTCTTTCCGGTAAGCCATCTAAGTTCTGTTAGTATGGTGTTACACCCATCTAGTACACACACGACATGTGACATATAAACTTGTCTCAGGAAAAATCACCCTAGACGCATGGCATCTTGACCGCTTATTAATATATAAATGAGTTAAGCCACAAAGGTAAGGAGATCCACATCTCACACTATAATTTATAGCTCATCTCTACAAGGATTTACTTGAGCTTCAGAGAGCAATCCGGGCACCGCTTGGCCTCTCCTGTCTCTTGTCTTACAGGTCAGATTTCGAGGGCCACAGTGGAACTAACAGCATCGACATTCAAGTCCAGACAACTAGACTTGACAAGTTCTACTTTCATGTATAGAGAAGGATATTTAGGGGTTAAATTTTCATTATCTTACTAATTTTTTTAATTAAATAAAACAAAATTAAATTTACGTGTCATTTGACGTGTCTAAAATTAAATTTTATTAGTTCATATTATTTTTAATATGATATAATGAACTTGGCATGATTAATAAATCATTGTAAATAGTTTGAGCTCACATCTCATTTCAGTTTCTTTATTCATATAATATCTCAAGTAACCGATCCTCATTCCCAACACTTCTCTGAACTCTTCTTTTTCAGATAAATAATATATTTGAAAAAAATAAAAACTAAAATGTATCTATGTAACAATAAAAATTTTTAAGAGTATTTAAGAAAATAAATTTTTATCCCATAAAACACTTTTATACTCATAAAACACTTTTTTTTTTAATTCTTAAGATGGAAAAAGAATCAAAAGTTAAAACAACAATAACATAATTATGAAAACTATACTCTTAATATTTTTTAGTACATATATATATATATTTTTAAATTAATTCATAAATTTGAGAAGATCTAAATAATATTATAATTATTAGAAACATATTAAATAAAAAAATTGAGAAATTCAATCTTAACTACTACTGACATATAATTATTAAAAAAATTATAACTTTTTAATGAATTAAAATTTAAAGCAACAATATTATAATCATAAAAATTACTCTTAATATTTCTTTTAATTCATAAATTTGAGAAGAACTATAAAATTATGATTATTAGGAACTTATTAAACAATTTTTATTTTATTTTTTTGAGAAATTCAATCCTAATTACTATTGACATATAATTATTGAAAAATTAAATATTTATTAATATTGAAAAGAATTTGTAAAAACAAATAAATCAATAGTTCTATTACAATTACAATCCTATTGATATTAAAATTGAGAAAAAGTAGAAAAACAAATTAAAAATATAATAGTAGTCTATTTGAAGTAAAATAATAACTAAATATAATTATGAAATAATATCAAATCATAAGGGTATTGAAGAAAATAAAAATTTCTATCATTAAGCCACTTTTATATATAATATAGATTATATTTAAAGACTTGCACTTGGGCTTAACAACTACGGATGTAGATCCTCTAGAATTCTTTATTGGTAGAATTCCTAGAAATTTTTTAATCTTATTCATATAAACTATTTTTTAAATCTTAACCATCCAAATAATTTATGATTAAAATTAGAATTAAAATTAGGATTATAATTAGAGTTAAGGTTTAGGTATAGGGATAGGGTTAGGGTTAGGATTAGACGTAGGGTTAAGATTAGGTTTAGGGTTAGGATTTAGAATAAAAATAGGGTATATTTTTAATATAATATTTAATTATTAATTAAATAAAATAATAAAATTTAAAGTTAAATTATTTGGATGGTTGAGATTTAAAAAAATAGTATGAATGATTAAGATTAAAAAATTCTAGGAATTTTACCAATAATAAATTTTAGAGGAGCCAGATTCAACAACTACACCCAAAAAATTATTACAGTCAATATCTCTCAAGACATTCTTAATTATCAACACGCCTCAAACCTGTTAATTTTGTTTTGTTGTTTTACTGTATATTTTTTAACAAATACTATAGCATGTGAAAATTTAGATTCCTAATCACACCTACTACTCTAAACACATTCCACTTGCACTTATATTAGTTGTAGAGGTAGGTGTAGATGTAGACACTCACAAGTATACAACAGCCAGTACAAGTATTAAATGATTCTTCGTTGAATGGGCAAAGCATATCATATTTTATTCAAGAAGGCCATGACGCGATGGGAGAGATGGTCGTATAAATGTCAATGCTAATGCCAATGATGTTTTTATTTTTGTAATATGATATGATGCACTTGGCTTAAAACCATCGTAATTGAATTTGACCACGATTAATAAATCAGTGTAAATAGTTTGAAGCTAACATCTCATTTCAATTTCTTTATTCATATAATATCTCTACAAGTAATCGATGTTCATTCCTAGCACGTCTCTGAATTTTTTTTTTTTCAAATATCATCTTAGACTATCCAATAAATTAATAAAAAAATAAAAATTAAAAATATATCATCTTAGACTATCCAATAAATTAATAGATAAGTAAAAATAAAAAAATAAAAAAAAGAAGCTTATATATATAGAATTAAGCTCATTTGTATTACATAAACATCATTCTAAGTACATATCTATATGGATCACAAAACACCTCGCATAGTCATTGTTCCCAGCCCAGGGATCAGTCATTTGATCCCATTAGTTGAATTTGCTAAACGATTCGTTTCACTCCACCATGAATTTTATGTCACATTCATAGTTCCTACTCTTGGACCTCCCTCCAATACTATGAAATCCATATTTGAAGCTGTCGCTCCAACCATTGATTCCATCGTTCTTCCCCAAGTAAACTTAGAAGATCTACCACCACATATTCCTGCGGCAGTCCAAATCCAGCTCACCGTAACTCACTCTCTCTCATCTTTACGAAACGTGTTAAAATCCTTAATTTCAACATCTAATCTCGTGGCTTTAGTTGCCGACCTATTTGCAAGTATTGCACATGATGTTGCTAATGAATTCTACATCTCGCCCTTCATTTTCTTCCCTTCTTCTGCAATGGGACTGTCTTTTTGTTTGTATTTTCCTAAGATGGATGAAACACTTACATGTAACTTTGGAGAATTACAAGAACCTGTGAAAATTCCGGGTTGCATACCTATCCATGGATCGGATCTTCCCAACCCTGTTCAAGACCGGTCAAGCGAAGCTTACAAATCATTTCTTCGTTTATCGAAACGACTCCATCTTGCTGATGGTATTGTGGTTAATAGCTTTATGGATATGGAACCAGATGTTATAAAAGCTTTGCAGGAGGAAGATGGTGGCACTGGTAACCCTCCAATTTATCCGGTTGGACCTATTATTCAAAACGGGTCAAGTAGTGTGGTTGACGGGTCAGAATGTTTAAAATGGTTGGACAATCAACCACCTAAGTCTGTTGTATATGTGTCCTTTGGAAGTGGTGGGACCCTTTCTTTTGACCAAGTTAATGAGCTAGCATTAGGACTTGAATTAAGTGGTCAAAGATTTTTATGGGCTGTGAGGGCCCCAGATAACAAATCAGCCAATGCTGGTTACCTTAGTGTCCAAAATGAAGACCCTTTGAATTTCTTGCCATTGGGGTTCGTGGAGAGAACCAAAGGCAAAGGACAAGGTTTAGTTGTTCCAAACTGGGCACCACAGGTTGAAGTCCTTAGCCACAACTCCACCGGTGGGTTCTTGACCCATTGCGGCTGGAATTCGACACTGGAGAGTGTCATGCACGGCGTGCCGCTAATTGCTTGGCCACTTTTTGCTGAACAAAAAATGAATGCAGTTATGCTTTGTGATGGTCTAAAAGTGGCATTGAGGCCAAAAGTTAATGAAAAAGGGTTAGTTGAAAAGGAAGAAGTTGGTAAGGTCGTGAAGGATCTATTGGAAAGTGAAGAGGGTGAAAGAATTAGGAATAGAATGAAAGACATAAAGGATGCAGCTACTAATGTGTTAAGTGAAAACGGATCCTCTACAAATGCATTGTCCGAGTTAGCATTGAGATGGAAAAACATGAGGCTAGCTTAATAGAGTGACTAATTAGTTTATGCTATAGTTTTTGACTATCGGTTTTGGTGGAACTTTTTTTCTATCATATATTGTTTGGGAAAACATGTAACATCATCTATAGCATTGAAAAACATCTGCATGATGATCCTCAAATTACTAGAAAATTTTCTGTTTGTATTATCACATCAAAATTCAATAAATATCAAATCATTGAGAATACTGTTAGATATATAGTTTATAATTTGAGTCTAGCATTGGAGAGCCATGAAGGTATTTATATATCGAAAATATATTAGGTTTATTGATATTTTATTAATAGATCCAAGTTATACTTAAAGACTTTGACTTACATCTTAGGCGGGCTTGACAAGTCTATATAATATATATTAGTTGATATCAATCAACACGTATCAAAATTTGTGAATTTTTTTTTTCTTTTACTCTGTATTTTCTAATAAAAATTATATAATGTGAAAATTTAGTTCCTAATCACACCTACTCTACACATATGACACACCCCACTTGCACTTTATATTTGATGTAGATGTAGACGTTTCAAAAGTATACAACAGGCAGTACAATTATTAAATGATTCTTCATGGGCAAAGCATAATTTGATTTTATGGACAAAGCATATAATATTTTATTTCACGAAAGGCCATGACGCGATAGGAGAGATGGTCCTATAAATATTATGTCAATGCTAATGCCAATGATTTTTATTTTTTTGACTAAGATTAAAAGTAGTAACGAGATAAGTTATTTTATTTGAATTAAAATTATGATATATAATTAATGTAAATAACATTTCTAATAAAGGAATGAGACATAAACTTTGTTTTATTTTTTAACTTTTTCTTTTGAAGTATAAAAATAATTTCTTTTACTAATTAATGTGTGAACTGTACATACCCACTATGAAAATAGGTCTAGTCCCCCACATTTTGATCAAGTGCTCGCTAAACTAATTTTAATTTTCATGCTGTCAAGGTGCTGTCAGGGTGTTGCCAGTGCCCATGACATTCTGTCAAGGTGCTGCCAGTGCCCATGACATGCTGTCAAGGTGCTGCCAGCGCCCAGGACATGTTGCCTAGCGTGCTGCCAGTGCTCATTACATGCTGCCAGCATGCTGTCGATGCCCACGATATGCTACCATGGTGCTGGCAGTGCCCATGACATGCTGTCAGGGTGCTGCCAAGGTGCTGTCAGTGCCCATGACATGCTGTCAATGTGCTGTCAACGTGCTGCCAATGCCCCTGACATGCTATTAGCGTGCTTCCATGGTGCTGCCAGTGCCCATGATTCAAAAAGGCTAAGTTTACAGACATACCAAATTAACTTACATACAAAAAGTTAACTTGAATAATTTTAAGTAAAGAATAACTGATAATTGTAAAAAAGTTATTCTTTACTGTCAACCATATTCACATCCATAGTTTATAAAAAATGAGAAGGTAGGCCTTGCGTACTAGAAGTATCCTATTAGTTTTGTAAAATACACTAACCTTTGCATTTTCTTTTCCATAAACCATTTTGAATCTAAATTTTTTGGCTGGAAGAATTGCATTGACACGCAGGTCAATGTACCTTTGGTTCCTTGACAGTTATGGTCTTTTAGTCCCATTATCAACCTCACAAGTGTAACAAATAGAAATTGAGTGAGTTATCAACAACTTGAGTTGCGTAGTAAACAAACTGAAAGAAATCTAAACATCACAAGCTTACTTAGATGAACCAAGAAGGGAAGGGGGGGGAGGGGGGATGGGTTGGAGATCATCCACCCTACTAGGCTCAAATTAGTATTAGGCTTTTATAATATCACATCCTGCAACCTAATAGATAACAATAGTATCCACCATAGTATTTCATCGAAAATCCATATTATGCGGAGTATGATAATATAAAAACCAAATACGAATAAGTAGATTTGAAGTTATTAGAAAGGAATTAACAAAGCTAGGAAAACAAAATTAAAGATAGGAACATCAATGGACCATTCATTGCAGATTTACTTAAAAATAATTACATCATACAAAATCAAAGATATTTAAAAGCAAATGCATATACCTTGCAAGTAGTCACAATTCTCAGCCTTCTTCTTCACAACATCAAGCACTGAGTCAATTAACTTAACCCTCTTCGAAGTAGTGGCCTTCGGCCCAATTATTTTCAATGTCGGACTGGCTGAAGACAAAGTGTTTGGGTTAAAAAAATCTTACCTACAAAACATATATAAGACTGCCCATGGTCCTCAACTCCAAATCCATGAACATCGCCCTAGGTACGAAGCATCCATAATTTGCTTCATTGTAGTACACATTGGCTTTCGAGTTGCAAATCGTTCTCCTTAGAACTGACCGGTGGAGTCAATGCCGTGTACAACACATACCACATCCCAGAAATTGGCGCTGATTGATTTGGTTCCTACATATTAGTCAGCTGGATGTGAAGGACCTCATACATTTTGACGACTTTGAGTAAGTCACATTTATAATTTAGGGCTCATTACCGTCAATAGCACGCCAATAATCTGAATGACGTCTGCAGTAACCAATAAAAAACATACATACATATACATATATATATGCTGACAGAACTCCTGTCGCCAATTTATTAGATTACTATCAACAGGGTAATTATTAAAACAATGGATATTTTTTCTCTTGTTTAATACTGACAGTTAAAAGCTATCGATAATACTTTATTAGCTGTCGACAATAATTATTACTACGAACAACGCTTTCGCTATCAGCATTAAGGCAATTTCTTGTAGTGCAAATATTTGATAATCCAATTACTTAAATATATAGATATGCATCATCAGATTTGTGATAGGTATTGTTTTTTATAAGGATTTTATACAAATATGTCTACTAGTTACGTGGGGTGCAAAATGTTCTCAACGAAGTAGCCCTTTTTTTTTTAGGTTAAAAGTAGCCCTTTTTTTTTCAAATAGGAGACGAATAATATATAGGATCTATATATAATTAATAACAGATCCAATTTTTAATTTTTGAGTAGTAGATATGATATGTTTGTGCATGATCAGATTCATTCTGAGCTAATTTAAATAAAGTGACAAGATCAAGTTCATATTATTAGGTTAAGCAATCCAATCTTCAAGAAAAAAATCCTTTTGGGATGTAGAGAATGTTTCTGACTCTTGTGAGTTCCAAAGCTAGCAAATGAAGAGACTTTTACACACAAAACACAAAGGGACCGAAAGTCTATTAAGGAAGGGCTGATAATGATAAAATCAAATTACAATTCATAACATATATAAATTTAAATGGCATTTGGATAAAGTATAATCCATGCATGGCTTTTAACATTTGATTGGGAATCGGCCAAGACTCAGTTAATCAAAGAAAACTACATAAATGGTCAATTTATGGGGAATAAGTGGGTAATCAATCTACTTGGTTTCTTCAATTAGCATTAATTGCTACACGTACAGTGTTTAATTCAAATTAATATAAATTAGACTTTTAGCGTACAAAAAGAAAGGAAATTAAGGAAGGCATAGTACATAGTTATCCAAGAATGGAAGACGAGCACTGTACATAAGATTCCAATGGTATGTAACTTCATATTTAAATATGTAGTTTGTGCGGATTCAGGTCCTCTTCTATGTGAAAGAGAAAAATATATAGTTTTGGTGGTGTACATGTGTGTATGGTAAGATCAATGAAAGATGTTCGGACGACACACTACATGCTTAAAATAAAATCTTACTCTTTATTAGCCGCAACTGCAGTAGAAAAATATGAATCTGGTGTATTTGAAGTTGGGGGCTATAGTTGGTGAGTTTTAACTAGTGCTGGCTAGCATTTCATTTATACCCTTAAGCTTTTGAAGTACTGAAATATTTTACTTGTTCCTTTGAAAATAAATGTAGGAGTTTAATTGTTTACCCAAATGGGAGGAAGAGCATAAGCGAAGAGGGTGGCCATATCTCACTTGCCTTACAAATAGTAGAAGTTGAGAAACTCAGTCTTGGTTAGGGAGGTTCTTATTAGTTTCAAGTTTTTTGTGCATGATCAGATTTGTGACAAATATTTGACAATCCAATCAGGTAACTCTTAAGGATTTAACACTTGACTTATGATTAGCATCAGATCATTTCACAATTGGTTTACGTTTGCTGTCATAGATGCTAAAGAAGATGTAAAACGCTTTCATGCTTTGAAGGTGGAATGGGGTTTTGCAGAATTTCTTGCTCATGATACTTTTTAAAATGCTTCAAGTGGATATCTTGTTGATGATTGTTGTGTGTTTGGAGCTGAACTTTGTCTAGTCAACTGCACTGGCAAATCTGAATGTCTTTCAATGGTGAATGAGCCTAATAATGGAACATACACATGGACAATAAAACCATTTTCAGTTGTTAAGTACAAGAATGTCGTCCATGAGTCTGAATTATTTGTTGTTGGTGGGAAAAATTGGTATGACCTATTTCTTTAGTTTAGTCTTAATGCTTTTAAGTTGCCCTTACAATCTGTTTATTCATTTATTTTGTTTTTTCGGATACAGGAGAATTAGTTGGTTGATTAATTTGGTACATTATGTTAATGGAGATTAGAGATGTTGCACATGCATTTCTGGGTTAATTTATTAAGAATACCATTCAACTTATTTTCTCTATTTGTTTCTTAACCAAACAGATTTAAAAAATTATGAAATTTTTTTTTCTTTTTTCTTAAAATTTTTATAATTTTTTTTTTTGAAATATGAAATATTAGAACTTTATTAAAAATATTAAGATTTTTTAGAAATAATATATACAATCTACGTGATAATCTTTTATTCGTCCACTAGTCAATGTGAATTGGTAATGTCAAAGATTGTTAGCCTCATCATTGCAGTTACTTTCAGTTAAGTTAATTTGGATAAAGTATGATGATAAGAATCCAATTGAAGTAATTTTGTAATTAAAGAGATCCAATTGCAATAATTGAAACTATAGTGCATTTCAAGTAAATTACAGGTACCAAAAGTATAATTTAACTAATTATTTATGCTAAACTATATACATATATATTCTTTCTGTTCATATAGTTAAGGGAAAATGTCAGTTTTGTCCATATACTTTAAAATATCAAAGTATAAAATCTATAAAGCTAAAAACTCAACAATGTCCTACGTGACATGATGTAAATAAATTGTTATTTTGTCTTCCCAAATCTTTGTTTATTGAGAGGACATTTGCTCTTCGTATATAGTTTATTTTAAATTGCATTGTGAAGTCATTATAAGAGGATTCATACTTCATTTGATAAAAATCTACATAATCCATACTAGACTTTAGAAAATTTTCACTTGTGAGTGATTTATTGTTTTGAATTTTGATTGATGTGGTAACCCAAATAGAAAATTTTCGAGTAGGATGATGATGATCATACATTACCTTAAATATATAATCAAACCCAAAATCTATGTTGACATCCAAAACTTCAGCATTCATATCATGGACCAAAAAGAAAGAACATTCACATTCATATATAAATAGAAATCAGTTCATATCTATCCAATAAAAAGAACATTCACCTACTTATAGGTTGCCATCCCAAAATCACAGCATTATAATGCAAAGGTGCAATATCACTTTTAGCTTACAAACTTAAAATTACAAAAAAATAAATCTTCAAAAAAGTAAAACAACTTATCAATTTTATTTACTTTGAAATTTTGAAGTGCCAACAAAATACAATCATCCACTAGGCATTAACAAAACTTTTTTTTGGTTATTTTATCATTAAATTATATAGAATTACTTTATTTATGCATAATACGAGAATGAGATAATATAACTTGATTGAAAAATTCTTAATCTTAGAGGATGAAATTGACTGAAAACATTATTGAATGACTAAATTAAAAACTGAAGAAATCCCAAGAGGCTAAAATAATAGTTAAGCCTTAATTATACATCAATCACCCAAATTAAGATAATTATATTTATTTTTATTGTAATTGATATAATTAGGATCTAATATGAGTACAATCATAAACAAAATTATAAGAATACTTAAGTCTTAATTCTATCAATGTCGTGTTCTGCATAGACCATCTCCCAGAAATTGGCACCGATCAATCTGGTTCCTTCATTAGCCTTCTTGGATGTGAAGAATGACGCGCATTTTGGTGACTTCGAGTATGCCACTTTTTTAATTTAGGGCTCTTTACTACTGATAAAAAAATACTGTCAGTAGTAATTTGATTGTTAGCAGTAATAAAATAATTATATATATAAGCCGATAGTAAACTCCTGTCAGAAACAATATAATTGATGTCGGTAATAATTTCATGTCAATTTATTGGATTATTAACGACAGGGTAATTGTTACTTTTGTCAATGGGTAATTTTTTTTGTTTAATATGACAGCCTCTCTGTTGTTTATAATATTTTATTCATTGTCAACAATAACTGTTGTTGTCGATAACTTATTGCCGACTAGCAATTTCAATATCATCATTAAGGCAGTTTCTTTTAGTGCAAGTACTTGACAATCCAATTAGGTAAACATATAGATCATATGCATCATCATATTTGTGATAACTACTATCTGTTAATAAGGATTTCATACAAATATGTCTACTAGTTAAGTGGGGTGCAAAATGTTTTCAACTTATAGGGTAACCCTTTTATTTTTCAAATATGAGATGAATAATAATAGGATCTATATATAGTTAAGGGTTTTTCTAATGGGTGTCCAAAGATCACCCATTAGTGAGCATTAATTATTCATTATTTTTTGTATTTTTTTGCATACCTATATACATGTCTACCCAATTTTCAATAACTTTTTATTTAGACAAGTTTACCCTCTAACAACTTTAGTCTCTTTTCCCTCCAAAATTTCAACACAAAAAAGAAAAAAAGAAAAAAGATGACCCTTTACTTTTCCTTGTACTCTGCCATCTTTTTAAAATTTTCTTTCAAGAATATGGCCATGCCTGCATCTTCGAAGAATTGCAATTAGAAAATAGAGACAATAATCAACAATTCTTTTTTGTCATCTTTAAGGTACGTTTATTCATTCATTTCTTTTTTAATGTTTTAAATTGTCAAAGATTTTCTTGCCAACAAAAAATTAGCATGAAAGTAGTGTGAGCCTAAAACAAATTTAGCTGAATACTAAATACCTATATTTGAATAAAGTTGAAATCTTCCTGTATTACTATGAGCAGTTCAGAAGACAGTAATGAAAACTTGAATACTGGGAGTAGCAATACATCCATTTCTATCACAGGGGAAGAAAATTCAGGGAATCTTGTTATAGAAAGAAAGCTGAAAAAGCGGCATGTACCATGTTGATATAAGAAAAAAAAAGGAATATTAGAAATTAATTAGTATAATGACTTTGTAAACAAATAAGCAACACATCCCTTCTCTTGTTTTTTTTTTTTTTTTTTTTTTTTTCATTTTCTTTATGTGATCTCTATTGACGGAAAAAGTCTACTTTTATTGTTTTTAGTGCACATATAAAAACTGTATATTTGGTTAATTATCTACTTCAACTTTTTAATGTATTCTAGTTATTCTATATTAACTGATATTCTTATATATATATATGTGTGTGTGCGTGTGTGTGTGTATTTATAGATGGATATGGAAGATATTTGGGATGATTTCAGTGAAAGTGCTATAAGAAATGAGTTTGATTTGAATGAATTGTCTAATGAATGTGATGAATTGTTTGACAAGGAAGAAAATGGCTTTGAGCCTTTTATTGGTTAATGTTTTATGAGTGAAGAGGAGGACATTTGTTTTTTTTTTTTTTATAAAAACTACGCCAAGAATCATGGTTTTGCAATTCGAAAAGGACGATTCAACAACAAGCATGGAGAAACAAAGAGACGTGATTTTTTTTCGTCATCGTCAAGGAAAGCCAAATTTGAAAATTGTTGATTTATCGAAAGAACAAAGAAATAGAAAATCAATCAAATGTGGATGTAATGCTCATATGTAAATCATAATGAAGAAACTATCTGATATTTTTCCAATGGAATGGCATGTTTACAGAGTTCATTAGTGATCATAATCATAACTTGTTACCCTCCCGAAGTAGTACGCTTTCTTCCATCGAATCATACTATCACCAAAGAAGATGAAGAGCGCATATGCTTACTAAAAGACGGTGGTCTTTCGGTTAGACAAACAATGCATGTTATGAAGCTTGAGAAAAATATTAGACATGGGCATCTTCCATTTCTCCATAAAGATGTTCATAATTTCTACAGTAAGGCTACTAAAAAGAATTCAAGAATGAAGCTATGGATCTTTTGGAATATTGTAAAGTTGCTAAGGATCAAAATTGTGACTTTCCTTATGCTTATAAGATTGATGCAGAGAGAAAAGTTAGAGCACATTTTTTGGGTTCCATCTTATAGTTTTGAATGGTACCAAAAATTTGGAGATGTTGTTTTCTTTGATACTATTTATAAGGTGAACTCTTATGACATGCCTTTTGGCATTTTTGTTAGAGCTGATAACAATGGGAGGACAATACCATTTGGTTGTGCACTTTTATGCAATGAGACAATGAGTACATTTCGATGGTTAATGAAGGTATATATTTTTATTTTTGAGTTATTCTTTTTACCTCTTAAACTTTTTATGTATTGTGTTTTTATTTTGTGTAATGCTCTTTATTTTCTTGACATAATTTTGTTTCACTAATGAAGAGGCAACCTAAGACAATTTTGACTAATCAAGATCCATGGATTACGGAAGCCATTGGGAGGGAGATGCCACTTATAAAACATGCTTTTTGCATATGGCATATTACTACTATATTTAGTGGTTGGTTTACTTCAATCCTATGGAATCAATACTCTAAATGGTGTTCTGATTTTTATAAGCTATATAAGCTAGACAGTTGTGAAGAGTTTGAGCATTAATGGCCTCAAGTGATTGAAAAGTATAACTTGTGTACAAATAAACACATGAGTGGTTTGTACAAAATTAAGAATTTTTGGGTGCCGACATACATTCGTGGCTATTTTTTTGGTGGCATGACAACAACTGGAAGATCAGAAAGCATTAATGCATTCGTCAAGTGGTTTGTAAATTCACATACATGTTTGACCCAACTAGTGAAACAAGTAAGTTTTTGTATTCTTATCTATAGATAAATTTATTTCATTCATTATAAGACTTTTGAGTTTATTTTTTATTAACAAATAAAACACATCCATATATTTGATAGGTTGACTTTGTTGTTGAATAAATTGAGCAAACTCAATTGCATAACACCATGTTGGAGACTTATAGAAGCTCTTAAATGAGAAGTATGTCTCCATTAGAGGAACAAGTACACAACATCTTAGCATCATTCTCTTTCAAGAAGTTTCAAGAAGAGTTTGCTAGGGCAAGTCAATATAAGGTGATTGAAGAAAACTCTAATGAATTCATGGTCCATCATCATAAAGAGGTATGTAGTCAAAAACACAGTTTTTTGGGATGGAAAGATTTCTCCTTGTAGTTGTAAGAACTTTGAGTTTTGGGGAATTCTTTGTCGTCACATTTTAAGTTTGTTTCTCCATAAAGATTGTTTCGAAATTCCTTCCATTTACTTTCCATCTCGTTGATGGTGATTCACAATATGATGGAAGATTATTACCTTATAACGAGGAAGATGCATCACACAAAGATTTAACCATTATTGACAATGTTAGTGTTGCTGTGGATGGGTTTGTTCACTATCCTCCAATCTTCAAAGACAAAAGGACGTCCAAACCAAAAACAAATGAACAGTGGAAAAGAACTTCGTAAGCAAACAAAAACTTGTAGGTTGTGTAAACATGTTGGTTACAATATTACGACATGTCTAGAAAAGGAAAATACTATGGAAAGTTCTAGCATCTCGAATGGTAACGCTCATAAATGAAAGAAGATTGAGGGAGAGCATGATGACTTGAATCCTATTTTTTATTTAAAATTTTAAAGGATATGTATTGCTTTGTGGTTGTATTTGATGGATATGCATATAGTGCTTTGATGGTTTTGTTTAAGGATATTGTAATGCTTTGTTGGTTTTGGTGGATTCAATATATTCTATTTTAAAGAGTTCTTTTTAGATTATGGCATTTTAATTTTTAGCTTTAATCTCCCTCTCTCGCAATATAAATATATTTTACTTAAAAAGAAACTAGTATGATGAGTTAGTCCTACTAGTTTGGTCATTATTATTTGAGATGGTGATTATGGATGAAAGGAAGAGATGGTTGTTATCCATTTGGTGAAGGTAATACAATTCCTAATTTGAAAGAAGAGGTAAGCATCAGAGCAAATGCCAAAGGAGCTTTTAGTTGCGGAGAGGTTTTTGTAATAACTTGGCTGCATAATAATATTCAAAGAAAAGTGATAGAATTGGAAATTGGAATAGAAAATTATTGTTACAGGAAAAACAAAGATAAGTTGTTCATTTTCTTTGCTAATTAAAGATAGTAACTGACTTGCAATAGAAAGCTAGTGTGATGCGTTAGTTTTACAACTTGTTCATTATTATTTGAGAAAATTGCATTATTAAAATAGTACAATTTATCTTAGTTTATGACAAATTAAAAATATTAAAAAATAGGAGAGTTGTACAAAAAAGTGAAGGGTTATTTTTCTAAAGATTTATTTTCTTCTGTAGTTATAACTTTGGAGGTGCCTTAAAGATGATGGATGCAGACATGTACGTATTCATAGGATAAAATTTTAAAAAGTAGGGAGAGTACAGGAAAGTGAAGGGTTATCTTTTTTGTTTCTTTTCTTTGTTGAAATTGTAGAGTAAAAGAAGAGTAAAATTGTTAGAGGGATAAATTTGTCTAAATAAAAGGTTATTGAAAATTGTGTAAACATGTAGATTGATTTACAAAAAAAGACAAAAGTAATGAACAATTAATGCTCACTAATGAGTGCCTTTTTAAGTATCTATTAGAAAAACGTTATAATTAGAATTAGATCTTATTTTTCAAAAGTAGAAGAGAGAATAACAGGGTCTATATATAATTAATATCAAATCTTATTTTTAATTTTTGACTAATAGATATGATATGTTTGTGGACGATCAAATTCATTCTCAGCTGATTTAAATAAAGTGACAGGATCAAGTTCATGGTATTAAGTTTAGCAATCAAATCGTCAAGAAAAAAAAAAAAATTCCTTTTGGGATGTGGAAAATGTTTCTGACTCTTGTGAGTTCCAAAGCCAGCAAATCATGACTTTTATACACAGAACACGAAGATACCAAAAGCTATTAAGGAAGGGCTGATAATAGGTTGTCAGCATGGAGCCCAGGCATGGCCATGCTTGGTTTCTTCAATTAGTATTAATTGTTAATCAAGCCAACCATATGCAAAATAACTAATTAAGCACATTGCCACATGAACAGTGTTTTATTCAAATTAATATAAAATAGACTTTTGGCGTACAAAGGAATTGAAATAATTAAGGAAGGCCTAGTAGGTAATTATCTAATTAAGAATGGTAGACGAGCACTGCACACAAGACTCTAACGGTATATAACTATAACACCCCGTAATTTAATCATTAATTTTATATATTATATGAATGTATAATATAAATTCTAAATTTATTGATAAATTTAAATTTAATTTTATGAAAATATTCAAAGTGTTTGGCCATAATTTTTTATCTTATTTTATTTTATATTTTATAGGCACCTCATAATTTAATTTGAATACTTTAATGATAACATTATTATTGTAGTACTGAGTTATAATAACTATAATATGTAAAATTAGTAGATTTTTGTTGTTTGATAGATAATATTTTACAAGCATTGATCAATTATAGTAAGGGTCTCTTAATTTAGCAACCACACAAAAAGTAGAGTATTAACTCTATCATATAGTTTCAGTATCTCTGTGAGCTAAGACCTCATCAGATGTAAAGTTAGTAAATTGAGTTATTCTCTTCCTCCTGATCACTTATTCTCTTCCTTCAACTCTCACTTGATTTGGGTTCAGTTACGACGAGATTTCGGAGCTTTGCAACACTTTGCCGGCACTTGAGTTGTGTCATTCCATGAGCCAAAAGGTCATGGACGAACTGCAGAAATCGCTTGAAAATTCTAATTTGGCGGTGGATTCACCAGTGGATTCGTCTTCATCCTTGTCGAAACCTATTGCCAATTGGAAGATCACTAGTCCTGGTGAGTGGATTCATTTCTGGAGTCAATTAGTTAACTCAATTTGAAGAATTCTTTTCTTACTGGAAAGTCTGCCTTAGTTGATACAATCAATTAATATATACGAATTATATTGGTGTCCAATGGATAGAATGATATGCTAAAAAAAAAAAAAACTGATGCAGTTGCTAATAGTGATTAATTTCAAGGTAGATATGAGTGGTTCAGTTAAACTATAAAAGAAACATGTGGGTTGGACTATTTTTATTGCCTTCTATCATGAATACTGTAGAAGAGAATTTCATAAATCTGATGTTACTTTATTATTAATTTAAACTGGAAAGTTTCCTGAGCAAAAGTTTTTGAAGCATAAGCAGCAAAGCTATCTGCACAGGAGAACTACTTAATGCAATTAAATCATCAATGAGTTAACTCACCATTCACATAAAGAGAAAAAGATGGACCTTCCGGAGTTCAATAAAGCTTTACTCATTTCAGGGTACCTGTTTCGATTGCATCAAAATAACATATCAATATTCCGACTTATAGAGATGCTAAAACTGTTATTTTGCTTCATTAAAACAAAAGGTAGAAACTGTCATTGCAAATTAAACAAATACAAACCATTTTCATATAAAATTTAAAGTTTAATTGCAACTCATTTCTTCAGTCCCATGTTCAAAGTTCAAACAAATAACTTTATTATCCATTGTTGAGTTATATGTTTCTTGTACTTCGATATTAATTTGATTTGAGGCTAGCTTGGACCAAAGTGGGTCTCAACTTCCTTGGTTCTCATGCCGGCCATGGCCGATATTTGGGTCGTGACAGTAACTTTATATTTAAAATAACCTTGTAAAGCTTGTAATTTGTACAGATTCAGATCCTCTTCTGTGTGAAGGAGAAATATACAGTATAAGAAGTTACAAACAAACTTTTTACCTACTGTAGCTTGATGCAGGAATGGTAAGATCAGTGAGAGATGTTCGACCGGCACACTACATGCATTAAAATAAAATCTTACTCTTTATTAGCTGCAACTGGAGTTGAAAAATATGAATCTGGTGTATTTGAAGTTGGGGGCTATAGCTGGTGAGTTTTAACTAGTGCTGGTTAGCATTCATTTATACCCTAAAACTTTTGAAGTACCGAAATATTTTACTTAGTTCCTTTGAAAATAAATGTAGGAGGTTAATTGTTTACCCAAATGGGAGGAAGAGCATAAGCGAAGAGGGTGGCCATATCTCCTTGCCTTACAAATAGTAGAAGTTGAGAAACTCAGTCTTGGTTGGGAGGTTCTTGTTAGTTTCAAGTTTTTTGTGCATGATCAGATTTGTGACAATCCAATCAGGTAACTCTTAAGGATTTAACACTTGACTTATGATTAGCATCAGATCATTTCACAATTGGCTTACGTTTGCTGTCATAGATGCTAAAGAAGATGTAAAACGCTTTCATGCTTTGAAGGTGGAATGGGGTTTTGCTGAATTTCTTGCTCATGATACTTTTTAAAATGCTTCAAATGGATATCTTGTTGATGATTGTTGTGTGTTTGGAGCTGAACTTTGTCTAGTCAACTGCACTGGCAAATCTGAATGTCTTTCAATGGTGAAGGAGCCTAACAATGGAACATACACATGGACAATAAAACCATTTTCAGAAGTTGAAAACAAGAATGTCCATAAGTCTGAATTATTTGTTGTTGGAGGAAAAAATTGGTAATCTCTTTCTTCAGTTTAGATTTAGTTATTTTGTTGGCATTATAATCTGCTTATTGATATATTTTTTGGTTGTTTAATTGAATTCAGGAATATTGAACTTTATCCTAAAGGAGATGCCACAGAAAAAGGTAAAAGTTTGCTGTTTTCTTAAGTTTAGTTGATTTGGAAAGCCTAGCTCCAAACAGGAAACTATACGCAGAATTCAAGTTCCGGATACGGCGGCAGTTTGGCAAAAACTACGAAACAACTGGTAATTGTCAATCCAATTATTTGATCTTTCCTGTTCAAAAAAAAATTGTTAACCCAAACTTTGTGCAGGAAAAAGTTGGTTTGGAGGCCCAAACATCAGTTGGGGATTTTCAAAAACTTTTTCGCTTGCAGATCTCAAAAATGTTTCAAAGAGCTACATATACAATGACACTTTAGTTGTGGAAGTAGAGTTTATTGTATTGTCAGTTATTGAGGACTTTAAATAGATAAGATTATTACTATATGTTCTAATTAGGGAACAAGTATTTTGTGACTACCTGATATGGTTTCAAACTTTTATAAGGTTCTTACTAGTTATTGCACTATTTTTCTATTCAAAGTTTATAAGTGTTGGTTTTTGGAGCAATTAGTTGGTTGATTAAGTTGGTCCATTGTGTTAATGGAGATTAGAGAAGTTACAGAAGCACCAATCTTTAAGGACACAATTTATCTTATATACTCTTTTTCATTTTTTGATAACCAAACGGATTTAATATTATTTCTATATAATTCTCTTTACAGGCCACATCTCATAGTTTTTTTTTTTTTTTTGTCCTTTGTACCATGTTAAGTGGCCATGTCAGAGAACATTAGCCTTCCCATTGTTCATTATCCTCTATTAAGTTGCTTTGAACGATGATTGATTAAATGACCTAATTTTGAAATTGTAATGATACAATTGTAATTGTTTATAGGGACTAAAATGAATTTCAATATAAACTATAGAGATCAAAACTATATTTTACCCACAAATATATCTTATTGTTAAGCTTCTGTGTAAATAAGAGTACAACCTAAGTCTTTTCAAGAAATGTTTTAAGGGGCTTCCATTCATCGGGTGAGAGCTATCCTATGTTATCAAATTTTTATGACGATACTCGTTACATTAAATAGTAAAACAAAATTATGAATAATTTGAATGAATTTGTCTTTTCATTTTGTAATATTAAATTTGAAAGTATTTCTAATATTTTTTTTTTTTTATTATAAGTGCAACTGAACTTTTATATTAATGACAAGTCTAACATTTGATATAAACAAAATATAGAAAATCAAGTCTCAAACCATAAGATTCATCACAAGTAATGGAGATATTTGGTTGAGGAGATGAAAAAACTACTCAATCGAAACTTAATTTCCAGAAACACAGTATTACTAAGTGCTATAGAAATTTATTAGAAATCCTCAATGACAGAAACTACAACATATTGTACTTCCATAGTTAAAGTATCATGCAATAAATAGCCCTTTTAACCATTTTTGGGGTGTGTAAGCAAAATAAAACTCTGATATGCCCAAGACTTTGTTGGGGCACCAGACCAATGGTTTGCTGCAAATACAAATGAATATGCTAACAATTAGCTAAATAATACCATTAAATAGCTGCAAAGGCACAAATACTAATTTATATATACTCAATAAATGTATATTATGTTTGATACTGATGTCTTTAAATTTACCATTACGTTCAAAGTGGTTGCTTTGTAGTTGATCCCTTATACACAACTTGAATTGCACGTAAACCTTCCTGTTTGGTGGAAGTTTAAGTGTTGCAAAATCTTCTAAACGTGGACACTGAGACTCTGCTGATAAATAAAAAAATTTAACTTTTGTCACCGGTAAGTTTAACGTTGTTGTTGATAAGGAACATATTTCTCGCTAAATTGTTGAAAATTTTCTGCAACAACAGGATTTGCTACTCCAAACGTTATTAATTTGTTTGTTTGTTTATTTTTTTTTACTATTAGCGACATCGTTTTTACTATTAGAAAAATTGAACTTTGATAGCCTTTCTTCTGCTTTTTCACCCACTCAGCATTGGATGTATACTCTACAAGAACGTTCGCTAAAATTTTTAGTTTATTAGTCTATATTTATATAGGAAGCAAACACACGCACATTCAAATTTAGAAATGTAGGACTTGACCAAAATATAATATTTATACTATTCTAGTATAAAATTTATATATAGTTGATTTGAAATTAAATTTACTATACTTAAATATTTTAGTTTACTAAATAGTATACCTACTGAAAAATCAATTGTCAATAGTTTCGTGTGGTACTCCCAACGTATGATGTTTAAATTTGTCCTTTATAAATAAAAGATTAAACATTAGAGTTGAGCCGGAGTACAGTGCACCACTTGTAAAAACAACCAATTAGTTTTAGGAGGTACCAAGAACCTGTGATCGAATATCATATCCACATGGGATGGCGTGTTTATGGAATGGAAGAGAGTTACTATCCGTTGTGTAACTCAGAGACCTAGTGGGCCTCATTCAAATAAAATAAAAATGAAAAGATTAACGAAAGAATCTCGTTTAATTTGTTGGTTTAATAAATCTTAAATATACCAAATACATTAAAAATGGTGTCACAAAATGATTCATCACTAGACTATTACTTGGTTATTGTTTTTATCATAAGAAAATAATGAGAGAAGAAAAGAGGGTACATAATATACTTTTTTTTGTATTGAATTAAAAAATTTATTAAGATGAGAAGAACATATAATAACTAATAATTGGGAATTTCAATGTTCTAAAAATTATATAACTTCTCCAAGTATGAATTCTAAATGAGATTTTTTTTATTATATATTTATTTATTGCTACACTTGTTCTTCATGTTTCTTCATTTTCCTTTTGACCTTTTTTTCATTCATGTTGTAGCATTTTGTTTTACTACGTAAACCTGTCAAAACAAAGATAAATACTTACTTTGAGAATGACCTCTTGAGATTCTCAAACTATAGTTAATTTCTCTGTGATACATAACCAAACATAATATGTCTACTAGTATGCAAATGGATCTTTTGGGTTATTAATTTTTTTTTTTTTTTTAAACACTCAAAACTGGATTAGCATTTTATTGATCCGACCCAGGATTAATTAATCTCAGACATAACCACATGATCCACCAAGAGTACAAAAATCTAACATGAAGTCATTGGATTGGGTCAGATATCTGACTGACTGGATCCCTTGACAACCAAGTTGAGAGTCTTTGACAGTTTCAAGTTGTTTGTGCATGGTCAGATTCATGACACAAGTACTTGACAATCCAATTAGGTTAATATATAGATATTCCTCATCAGATTTGTGATAAGTATTGTCTGTTAATGAGGATTTCATACAAATATGTCTACTATTTACGTGGGGTTTAAAATGTTCTCAACTAAGTAGTCCTTTATTTTTCAAATAGGAGTGGAATTATAGGATCTATATATAATTAATAGGTAGTGCTATGTGCACTATTCAATGTTGATTTGTGGACTAAAGTAGAAAAATGTAGTAATTTTTGTTTTTTGGCTTATCTACTATTTTGATCTTTCAAAATTTCAGTTCGGTCCTCCAAGTCAGTCAATTTTATTTTCCAAGATTCAAAATTTCTCAATTAAAAGTCAATTCATTATTTACATGTTATGAATTCACGAAATAATCACACTTAACATAAAGCTAATAACGTATGTAAGTTTTTTTATTTATTTATATTTTGCAAATATTTTTTGATTATTTTATCATTAAATTATGTAGAATTACTTTATTTATGCATAACAAAAAAATTAGATAATATGACTTGATAGAAAAATTCTGAATCCTAGAGGATGAAATTGACTGCAAACATTGTTGGATGACTAAATTAAAAATAGAGGCAATCTTAAAAGACTAAAACAATACTTAAGCCTTGTTTTTTTAATTCACTTGTAACGCACCTAATAATTTTTGTAGTTTCATAACAATACCCGGTGAATATCAGATCCTACTTTTACTTTTTGCCTATTAGATATGATATGTTTGTGCATGATCATATATTTAAATATTGACAAGATCAAGTTCATAGGATTAGGTTTATAGCAATCCAATCGTCAAGAAAAACAATCCTTTTGGGATGTAGAGAATGTTTCTGACTCTTGTGAGTTCCAAAGCCAGCAAATGAAGAGACCAAAAGTCCATTAAGCAAGGGCTGATAATGATAAATCAAATTAGAATCCATAATGTATATAAATTTGAATGGCATTTGGTTAAAATATAATTCATGCATGGCTTTTAACATTTGATCGATTGGGAATCCAAGACTAGTTAATCAAAGAAAACTACAAATGGTAAATTATGGGGAACAAGTGGGTAATATAAAAAAGTAATATTTTTTATATTTCTTTTAATTTATACTTTTGTTTTATTAATTTTAATATAAAAAATTCAGAAAAATTAAGGCAAGAAATTAATAGTTAAAAAAACTATAATAATATTAGTATTAAAATAGAGAAGAATTAAAAAAAAGAAGTTTATTTTAATACTATAAAATAAAAATTAACTGGTAGCTATGTAATATAAAAACTCATAAAGGGTAACAAACAACAGTTTGGCCTATGGTAACTATGTAGTACAAAAATCCATGAGGATAACAAACAACAGGTTAGTCTAACAGTGGAGTCTTTTTGATAGATTTTGTTGGGAAATAAATCTGTAATATAATGAGTTGAGTAGTTGGAGTCTTCTTGTAGGGGAGAATTTAGATACTGAAAATTTAACAGCAAAACTAGAAAACTAATAACTAACATTAAAAGTTTATTAAAAAAATTAGTAATATTGTTAATAATATTAAAACCTGACATATTTAAAGAAATATTTCTATATTTCAAACATTTTAAAATCAAATTAATTTAAAATCAAATGAGAAATAAAAAATTATATTCCACTTAAAAAAATAAATAAATAAAAACTTGGCAAGAGAGAAAAGAAAAGGAGTGGAATGACACCTTCTCCTTGGGAAAATGAACAAGAAATAAAAACTGGTTTTCATTTTAATGGTGACTTGATAAATAAGATTAAGGCTGAGTTTCTTAAATTCAATTTGTACAATTTTTTTAATATATTCAAGTTTTCAACAAATTAATGCAGGAACTAGAAGATTCGTAAAAGATCGCTGACCGGCACACTACAGACTTAAAATACAATCTTAGTCTTTATTGTTTAATGATACTGAAGTGGAAAAATATGAATCTGGTGTTTTTGAAGCTGGGGGCTATAAATGGTAATTAATTCTTCATTCGTATTCAATTGTGCATAAACAGTACTTCACTACTACTTTGTTTTTTTGAAGGAGATTGGCTCTTTACCCAAATGGGAAACTGAAGGGAAAGAATGGAGCCAAAGAGAATAATGTCCACATCTCACTCTATTTGGTCATAGAAGTTGACAAACTTTCTCTTGGTTGGGCGGTTTATGCTAGTTATAAGTTTTTTGTGCATGATCAAATTAATGACAAATACTTGTCTATTCAAGGTACAAAAACCAACCCATCATTTCTATACTTACAAATTTGAAGCAACATTACGTGCATTTTCTTTTCAAAAATATGTCAATTAAGATATGTGAAGTATATATGTTAATGGAGATAATTAACTCTTGCAGTTTCACATTGGTTTAGTTGCCACAAGCGACAATTGGGGTTACCCAAGCTTTATTTCGTTAGTTAGTCTCAAAGATGCATCAAAGGGCTACATTGTGAGTGGTACTTTGATTGTTGAAGTGCAATTTATGAAATTGTGTACTATTGAGGAATATGGCAGTTAAGGAAATTAAACAGAGGCTATTACTTTATGTAAGCCACTAAGCCAATATGTGTTTTGCCTTTGGTTTCTTTTGTCTAATTAATAGTTTTTTTTTTTTGTTCTGCAAAATAAGTTCGGATAAAGATCATTAATGACTAAAATGATAAAAAATAAATGCATGGTAGTGATTTTAGTTCTACAATTGAAATATCTTCAATGATTTACGAGAAAATTACTCAAACGAATTGCACCTTCAAATATCACCGCGTCATCATCCTTAATAAATCTCATGGCTGGTACAAATCACATAACCAATGACACACTGCAAACAAGATTTGGAAGTTCTGAAAATACATATTATTGCTTATTTTGAAAAATGCAAAATGGCAACGCACATTGAAAAGATTATAAAAGCGATTTTTTTTCCTTTTATTTTAGTGTAACGGCTCTTATCGTGTGCATCTGGGAAATAATTTCTCTTATCATGCTCCAAGCCTTGCTTATCATGCGCTGGTTTGGAAACGGAGTTTCATTCCTCATGGTTGACTGATCATAATATATCCATTGATGCTGGACCTCGATTGATGAATTAAGAAGTAATTAAAACATTTTTTTAATTTTTGGACTCAAACATATTACAATTAGATAATAAGTAAGTGAGAAATCAAAAAGTAAGAAAAAAAATTATTGCAATTGATGGCAGATTGCAAACTTAAGAATGAAAACTTAAGCTGTAGATGAATGCCAAGATGAAAACTAAGAAAATTAATGGAAGTGTTTCGATATTTACTTTCCAAATCAAATAAGTCCATCAAATCTAAAGTCAAATAAAGTTATACACCAATAGTCAAAATAACATAAATAAATTTTCTTTATAAGTGGCAATATTGATTTCAAATCTATTCAAAGCAGTTTAAGTAAAAAATATTTATAAAAGAAGTAGTTTCTGAATTGAAAAGTACTGATACATGTGGTGAGTACAATTAAAATACTATACTAGAAACTATCCACTCACAGTATAAGAAAAGCTTCCAAGAATGCCGGAACATAAATTCACCCAATGGAAGGTGCTGAAGTGTCCAAAGGGTCTATAACAATTACAAACAAGATTATGGAATAATTAATAATAGCAAACAAGAATTTTAGGAACTAAATGACGTAACCAATAAAATAGGAATAGTGAGTTCCCGACAAAACCCGAACCAAACTAATTACATTTACAATCAACATCAACCAAAGTTCAAGGGAAAAGGGAAATAATTTGAAGTAACCCAAACTCAAATAAGTAGATTTTGCTAGTAACAATTCTAGTGAGCTAAACATTGAAAAGTATAAATTATAATACGAGGTTCGGATCTAACAACACCATTTTGAATATAAGAAAATCACATAGGATATTTAACAATATTATTTCATTTAAATAAAATAAACAGGTATAATTCAACATAAACAAATTACAAATATATATATATATCTATATATATATATGATAGTTTCACACCCCTCCATTTCTAAACAAACATATTGGTTTCATATACTAATTTATGTAATCTATTGCAAAAGTTTAAATAGAAATTAATTAATCTTTGTTTACCCAATCTTTTTAACCAGAATATTACATATATAACAACTCTTTGGCAATTCATATGTATATTTACAAGGAATTAGGCCACTAACATAACATATATATTATGTTAAGTCAAATATATTTGTGTAAGTGTTAAAAGAAAATAATAATTTAGGGATTTAAAGTACCCGGCAACATGAACTTAGCTTGAGAAGTGAAATCGAGGTGAGAATCTACATTAGACTTTCAATAGAGATAGATATAAGAAAATGGAACCAAAAAAAAAAAAAAAAGAACAAGAAAGACATAGCAAAACCAGAAAAGGCAATTGAAGGGAAAGAAAATAAATAAAATAATTAAGAGCATCATATGAAATCCTTTACCTCCTTTTCTTGAATTAGTATCCACTTAACCATGTAAAGAGCAAACAATGTGAAGAAAGGACAATTGATGGTGCACATTGTAGTGGAATATACATGCAAAATGTGGGTTTTAGTTTTTGGGTGGCGTAGGAAAGTGACGGGGAAGACAAGAAAAGAATGGTAATGCATGTAGTCCCTTGGTGAAGAGAAAAAGCATGGACAATAAAAGGACACTCGTCAAATTTTGATTATTTGGTACAATGTAATTTTACACTGTTTTGAAATCTTAAGAAGGACCACTATTTTCATGTTTTATAACAAATAGTAATATTCGGTAAGCAAATATTTTTCCTTCAAGTCCTTAAGGAAAATAAAAAATTTACAATCATGAAAATAGATTTTTTTTTTGTCTATAATGCCCTTAGGGAAATTTAGAAAAATAATAATAATTTTCTAAACATCAGATAATTAATATATATATATATATATTCTTTTGAAGGTCCTTAAATAATTACGGGTCATCACATTCTATCACCCTTAAGAAAATTCATCCTCAAATTTAAAATAACTCATAAACAAGGATAAGAATACATTTTATCAAACAATCATATAACAACAAGCAACTAATAAGGTACCTCACTCAACAAACAAATGAGGATATTTCTCCCTCATGTCAGCTTCTACTTCCTAAGTTGCATCCTCTTGTGTGTGGTTACACCACAATACATTTACCGACACTATTTCTTTGGTACGAAACTTCTTCACTTGACAATCAAGAATAGCTGCTGGCTTCTCCTTGTAAGTCATATCATCTCTCAACTGAATGGTTTGTGGCTCCAACACATGAGACGGATATGGAAGGCATTTTCGAAGCATATAATATAAAACATTAGGTAAACTCATGCTAGATCTGGTGGAAGGGCTAAACAATAAGCAACAGCTTCAACAAATGCGAGAATCTCAAAGGGATCAATGTACCTCAGCATTAGCTTCCCTTTCTTTCTAAATCACATTACATCCTTTGTTGGCAACATGCGAAGGAATACATGATCGCCACTAGAAAACTTCAAGTCATGGTGATGGTTATCAGCATAAGTCTTATGCCTACTTTGGGCTGTAAGAGTACGCTCTCAAATCAACGAAACCTTCTTAGTTGTCTCTTGTACAATCTCAGTACCTAAAAACCTTCTCTCACTAACCTCGAACCAATAAACATGTGACCTACACCTTTATCCATAAAGAGCTTCATAAGGTGTCATATGAATATTGGCTTGATATCTGTTGTTGTAAGCAAACTCTACCAACGATAGGTGGCGACTCCAGTTTGCACCAAAGTCCATGACACAAGTATGAAGCATCTCTTCCAATGTCTAAATAGTGTACTCTGACTGACCGTCTGTTTGTGGATGAAAAACAATGCTTAAATGCAACTTCATACCCATCACTTCTTGTAACTTTTCCCAAAATCAAGATGTGAACTGAGTACCATGATCAGACACTATTAAAATGGGGACACCATCAAGTGTAACGATCTTATCAATGTAGATTTGAGCTAGGTGTGCGATGTTGTAAGTCATCTTCACGAAAATGAAGTATGCTAACTTGGTCAACCGGTCAACTATTATCCAAACAGAATTAAATCCCTTGAGGGTAAGAGGTAAACCAACCACAAAGTCTATAGTAATGTGCTCCAACTTCCACTTAGGAATATTTAAAGACTGCAACTTTCTTACTCGTGGTTGGTGCTCAGCCTTGACCTATTGACAGATAAGGCATCTGGATACAAAATACAAAATCATCCACATCTCACTTTAAATTGTCCCACCAGTAAGTTTCCTGTAAGTCATGATACATGTTGGTGGAACTTGGATGAACGATATAAGTTGACTAATGTGCTTCCTCAAGAACCTACCTACGAAGAACACCCACATCTGGTACACACACTCGAGAGCTGAATTGGAGGGTACCATCCGTGTCAATGATAAATTCATTGCTCTGATCCTGAATAAATCTCTTCTAAAGTGTAACCAAATTCCTAATTTTGTGCTTCTCTAATTAACTTAAGAAGAATTAGCCTTGGACGAATATGAGCCAAGAACATTCCTGACTCACTGATCTCAAGCTGAACACCGTCATCCTACAACTTATGCATCTCTACAATCAAAGGTCTTTCTAATCACTATTATGTGTGCCAAGCTACTCGAAGATTTTCTACTAAGAGCATATGCAATTATATTTGCCTTTTTCGGGATAATACAAAATAATACAGTCATAGTCCTTCAATAACTCCATCCATCTCCTTTGCCTAAGCTTCAGATCTCGCTATTGGAAGATATATTTCAAACTCTTAAGATCAATGTAGATCTCACATGTTTCACCATATAGGTAATACAACCAAATTTTCAAAGCAAGGATAACTGCTACCATTTCCAGATCATTTGTAGGATAGTTCTGCTCGTGTCGCTTCAATTGCCTAGAAGCATAAGCAATGACCTGACCATGTTGTATCAACACACAACCAAGTCCAATTCTAAGTACATTATGTAACTGCCTGATCCCGAAGGTAAAGTCAACATAGGAGTTGTATTCAAACAAGACTAAAGCTTCTGAAAGCTTTCCTCACAAGTGATAGTAGATTGATACTTTACATTTTTCAGAGTTAACTGAGTCAAAAGAGCTATAATCTGAGTGTAGTCCTTAATAAAACGACGGTAGTAGCCTGCTAATCCAAGAAAGCTGTGAATCTAAGTAACTGATGTCAGTCTTGGTCAGCTCTCAATTGCTTATACCTTTTTTGGATTAAATTCCATCTTTAGACACAATGTGACCCAATAAAGCCATATGTCTAGCAAAAATTCACATTTTGAGTACTTAGTGTACAACTGGTGCTTTCATAGGGTTTACAAAACCAATATGTGATGCTACTCATGTTCTTCCTCAATCTTAGAATAACCTAAGATGTCATCGATGAAAATAATTACAAACCTATCCAAGAATAGTTTGAACACACGGTTTATCAAGTCTATAAATGATGCAAGGTACATTCGTGAGTCCAAAAGACATCACCAAGAATTCATGATGCTCGTACCAATTCCAGAAAGTTTTCTTTTAAATGTCATTTTTCTTGATCTTTAGATGATGGTAGCCCGACCTTAAGTTAATCTTGGAGTTCCCTTGAAATTGAACAAATAATTATCAATACGTGGAAGAGGGTAATTGTTATGAACAGTCATCTTGTTAAGTTGCCTATTATCTATGTGCAGCCGCATATAACTATCCTTCTTCTAAACAAACAACACCAGAGCACCCCCAAGCGAAGTGCTCGATCAAATGAAACCATTATCAAGTAAATCGTGAAATTGCTCTTTCAACTCCGTAAGCTCTGTGGGAGTTATGTGGTAAGGGAGTATGGAAATTAGATTAGAACTAGAAGTTAAGTTGATACAAAACTTAATATCCCAATCAGGAGGCAAACCCGATAACTCATCAGGAAACACATCCGAAAACTCTACTGCAACCCGAACTTGTTCCAAACTAGGTCCAGTACCTTCCGAATCTCTCACGAAATCCAAGTATGACTTATATGCCTTTGGCATCATCTGCCTCGCACCAATGGCAGATATCAAGTTATGCGGGGCCACACTTTAACCACATTGGAATTAGAATTTAGACTCCCCCATAATTTGAAAGGTACGGCCTTCTCAAAACAATCAACTGTGACATGGCAGGAGGCCAACCAATCCATGCCCACTATCACTTCAAAATCCAACATAAAAAGCTGGATCAAGTCTGCAGATAACTCACGGTCACCTACACAAACCACATAATCTCTAATACCAAGTCTACTTCCATAGATTCTCCCATAAGGTGTAGACATAATAAGGGGATACCCTAATGAATCTAGAGGCCTATTCAACTTCATAATAAAGAATCAAGACCATAAAAGAATACCTAGCACTCGGATCAAACAATATGTGAGCATCTGTGGAGTAAACTCGGAGAATACTTGTAACCACATCATTAGATGCCTGTGCATCTTGAGGAGTCAAAGCATATACCCTAGCCTGGCCATGACCTTGTGAGCCTTGTCCTCTACCACCTAGTGCTAGCTATATGAGCCTTTATAGCTTGATCCATGACCTCCTTAACCACTATACTTACTAATCGGAGTCGGAATAAGATGATGATAGTGGTAAGCCTATTGTGGAAGCCCTTTAAGACTGACTAGCTCTAGAACAATCTCTTATTAAGTGATCCTGCTGGCCACAATTGAAGCATGCTCTTAACTCCATGTGGCATACACCACGATGTACCTTACCGCAATTCTGGTACAGTAGAGAATTCGTCTATGACCCACTAGAATTATGAGAAGTTATAATGCTTTGAGTTCATGATACTATCATAGGGACTAAGGCTGTCCCCCACGCTTAACCTGCTAGCCCTGATGGCCACAATATTCCTGATGGCATTGATAACCTTGATATCCCGGCCTCCCCGTATCTCTGCCTAACCCATGACCCTGGCAGTCACCTTGATAACCCTTAAAACTAGATTGCTTCCTCTACTCTTGGGCTGCCTTAGACTCATCTCACTCTCCTCTAGAATACAGGCTATATTAGCTGCTGAACCAAAAGTAGTAAAGTTGTTAGGCCTCAAGAGCTTGAACAATGGAGGCATTAAACCCCTGATAAACCTCTTCATCTTCTTCGACTTTGGGCAAACATGCTTGCGGTGCAAATTGGCTCCGTTCAGTGAAGCGACTTGCATACTCTGTCATTAACATACCGGGTCTTGTCTCAATTGCTCAAACTGGTAAACCCTGGAATCCTTGACACTTTCAGGCATGAACCTGTCTAAGAAGGTAGTGTGAAACTGCTCCCAAGTCCACACAGTAGTGTCCTGATCAGTATCAAACCAGTATCAAGCTTATCCCTGTAACTGAAATGATTCAACCTCAATGACATGGTCGTCTAGACAACGAATCACTCTCAACCTCTTTTTGACCTCTTCAATAAATAATTGCAGGTCCTCAGCTCTATTAGAATCAGAAAAAGATAGGGGCTTTTGCTTCAAAAAGCTATCAAGCTAACCATCACTCCTCGGCATTGAAGCCAGCGATGCTGAAGTAGTAGCAACTAGAACTAGGAGTAGCTTAATACGACACTACAAAGCAAGAAGCTCACTCATCTTGTCCATGACTCTGTAGACATCCTTTGCTAAAGTAGTCAATGTCTAGTTTAAGATCAGAATCCTGACTGAAGCATCAATTGTAGCTGTAACTGGTGGAGTTGGAGGAGCTAGAGGAGTTAGTAGAACATCTTGAGGTAGAGTAATGGTCTCATCAGGTGCCTCAACAATTGGGACATTTCCTCTCCTAAACATGCCTCTACCATTACCCCTCATTGTGCTACGCCCTTGATGGGCACCATGCCTTCTCATTCCACATCCTATAGAAGGTGTAGTGGAGGCTTCATCTCTAACCCTCTATTTTCTTTTGATCGAAGCTATCCTACAAGTCCTAGGTGCCATCATCACCTAAGCACCAAAGTCAAACAAAGCAAACAATCATCAGTTGCCTAATAAACCCCAGGCACTCATTTATTTGATTAGTAAGAAGTGAACAAGAATAACATGAATAACAATGATGACTCACAGAATAAATGTCAATCTAAGCTTCATTGACAACAAGAAATGAAACCCAGTGCTCTGATACTAACTTTATCACGACCCTAACTAGCGCAATGACTAGCGAAATGATTAAGGTGAACATAGGCCTACTATGACCCATACAAACCTAGAAAGGTTCTCAAAAATGAAATTAAAAATGTAATAGTCAGTTTAAAACTCAAACAATCAAAAGGTTGTAAACTTGATAGAACAAAATAATAATACACAAATAGTCATCCATGACTGAAAGCACATATCTAAATAGAAACAAAGCCCATGATAAGGTTGCAGTGGAGTCTAACTTATAAATATATAGATACAAACATTTAGATACAAATGATATGAGTACAACTAGGCCTAAGTCAAAACAAAGCTTGAACATACCAAAAGAAACTTCACACGAACACCTTCTCTCAACCCGAAACTCGGAATCCAAGATCAACTATGTAAAAATAAAGCATTAAACTAACAAGGGTGAATCATAAAGACTTTATGAGTAGACAGTATGTAATATAGCAGGCAAGAAACAAGCCACAACACGAATGTTTTATCAATAATCAATTTACATAAGATACAATGACGCATTTGAAAATGTAAGCAATAAACCGTTGTCAACATCCATTTGGTAAAAGAGTTATAACGGAAATCTTAAAACAAATGTAAATAAACTATTTATCACAACCATTTTATGAAAAGCTCTCATAGGCATTATACATTGTCAAAACTATCAAATCGAAATATTCATAGTGTACAACGAGTCAACGCCAAACCCCCGCTAACTAGAGTGTCAAATCAGTCAATTCTAATATAAATTGTTGAACCTGTAGGTTACAATGAGTTAATGCTAAACCCCTTCTAACTAGGGTATGAAACTTTTTACCACATATACTAGTGCACACACAGGGTTAGCCATCCCTCTCTTACTAGGTACCATATATGAAAAATATATTATGTGCACATAGGCTAACTATACCTCATTAGCTAAGGTGTTCTGACAAGTACCATCTCATAAAGCTATCCAAAAGAAAGAGATTGAATAACAAAGTAATGCCAAGATGAAAACTAAGAAAATCAATGGAAGCCTTTCCAACATCAATATCCAAATAACAAACTTTTCGATATTTACTTTCCAAATCAAATAAGTCCATTAAATCCAAGTCAAATACAGTTGTAAACCAATAGTCAAAATAACATAAATAAACTTTCTTTCCAAGTGGTAATATTGATTTCAAATCTATTCAAAGTAGTTTAAGTAAAACATGTTTATACAATAAGTAATTTATGAATTGAAAAGTACAGATACATGTGGTGAGTACAATGAAAACACTACACTAGGAACTATCCACTCACAACACAAGAGAAGCTTCCAAGAATGCCAGGAACATAAAGTCATCCAATGGAAGGTGCAGGAGTGTCCAATGAACCTAAAACAATTGCAAACAAGATTATGGAATAATTAATAAAATCCAACAAGAGTTTTAGAAACTATATGGCATAGCCAATAGAATAGGAATAATAATTTCCTCACAAAACCCAAACCCAAACTAATTACATTTACAATCAACATCAACCAAAGTTCAATAGAAAAGGGAAACAATTTGAAGTTACCCAAACTTAAATAAGTAGATTTTGCTAGTAACAATTCTAGTGAGCTAAATATTGAAAAAGTATAAATTATAATACATGGTTTGGATCTAACAATACCATTTTGAATATAAGAAAATCACGTAGAATATTTAACAATATTATTTCATTTAAATAAAATAAATAGGTATAATTCAACATTAATAAATTACGAATATATATATTTTCATGTCCCTCACCGTTTCTAAACTAATATATTGGTTCATACCACTTTCTGTAATCTATTGCAAAAGTTCAAATATAAATTAATTAATTAATCTTTGTTTACTCAATTTTTTTAAGCAAGATATTATACATATAACAACTCTTTGGCTATTCATATGTATATTTACCAGGAAATAGGCCACTAAAATAATATATTTGTTATATATATATATATATATATAATTCTAAATCAAATATATTTGTCTAGTGTTAAAGGAATATAACAATTTAGGGATTTAAAGTGCCAAGTAACTTGACATTAGCTTGAGAAGTGAAATAGAGGTGAGAATCTACATTAGACTTTCAATAGAGTTTGATATAAGAAAATGGAAAAAAAAAAAAAAAAAAAAAAAAAAAAAAAAGAACAAGAAAGACATTGCAAAAACAGAAAAGGCAATTGAAAGGAAAGAAAAATAAATAAAAGAATTAAGAGCATCATATGATATCCTTTACCTCCTTTTCTTGAATTAGTATCCACTTAACCACGTGAAGAGCAAAGAATGTGAGGAAAGGACAACTGATGGTGCGGTTTGTAGTGGAATATACATACAAAGTGTGGGTTTTAGTTTTTGTGTGGCATAGGGAAGTGTTGAGTAAAACAAGAAAAGAATGGTAAAGCATATAGTCTCTTGGTGAAGAGGAAAAGCGTGGACATAAAAGCACACTTGTCAAGTTTTGATTATTTGGTACAAGATACTTTTACACCCTTTTGAAATCTTAAGAAGGACTCACTATTTTCATGTTTTATAACAAATAATAATATTAGGTAAGCAAATATTTTTCCTTAAAGTCCTTAAGGAAAATAAAAATTTTACACACTTGAAAATATATATATATATATTTTGTCTATATACCCTTAGGGTAATTTAAAACAATTTAATAATTTTGCAAGACAATAAATAATTACATATATATATTCTTTTTGAGCTCCCTAAATTTATGATTTTTGTAAGTGTGTGGTCCCACCACAAGACCCGGACTCAATACTTAGACTTGATGTAAAATTACGGGTCATCACAGATAGATAGATAATAGTAAAGTATTACTTATTGAATTTCTAATTTTATTTTATAAGATTACAATCCAATAAGAATACAATTAGTATTCCCCAAATAAAATCCCAATACAAGTATAATCCGTCTATACTTCAGTATATAAATAAACCCAACTTAAAGGGTAATGTGGAAGGCCAAACAATTTCTCAACATGGAAGACAAACGCTGTATTGCTTCAACTTAAAGGGTAATGTGCAATTCCAATGGTAAAGTTTCCCATTAACCCTAGCTATCTAAAGGATGAGTTTCTTTTAATTTGTTCAATTTTTTTAACATCTTCAATTTTTCAACAAAATTAATGCAGGAACTAGAAGATTCATAAGAGATCGCCGACCAGCTCACTACGTACTTAAAATACAATCTTACTCTTTGTTGGTTGATACCGGAGTGGAAAAATATGAATCTGGTGTTTTTGACGCTGGAGGCTATAAATGGTAATTAATTCTTCATTCATATTCTACTGTGCATGAACATTGTTGTTTCGGATTTTTGAATTCTTATTACGTAACTAATGTCTTTAATACCAGGAGATTATCTCTTTACCCAAATGGGAAGAAGGTGAAGAACAAAAGCAAACAGGATAATGGCCATATTTCATTGCATTTGATCATAGAAGAAGTTGACAAACTTTCTCGTTGCTGGGAGGTTTATGCTAGTTTTAAGTTTTTTGTGCATGATCAGATTTTCTATACTTTGCATGATCAGATTAAGTTTTAAGTTTTTTGTTCGTGATCACATGTTATAATTATGTTGAAATGGATATTTGATTCTTTGCCTACTTTCTTTGACAGATGCTATCGAAGAGGAAAGGCGGTTTAGTGCCGTGAAGACAGAATGGGTTTTGCAGAATTTCTTTCTCTTAATATTTTTAAAGAGGCTTCTAATGGCTATCTTGTTGATGATTGTTGTGTATTTGGAGCTGAGGTTTCTGTTGTACAAGGCACTGGCAAAGGGGAGTGTCTTTCTATGATAGAAGGCCAAATTAATAGTACTTACACATGGAGGATCCAAGATTTTGCAGCTGTAGACAATGATACAAATGTGTACTCTGAAAAATTCACTGTTGGGGTAAAACAATGGTATATTTAGTATCTGTATTGTTAAACCAATTATTTTGTTTTTATTATAGATACATGTAGTAATTAAATGTAAAGTATAAATTCTCTGCATTTTGAATAAGCTGATGAATGTTACATTTTTTTTTTTCCTGAGACAGGAAGCGAAGAATGCACCCGAAGGGATATTCAACTGAAAAGTCTAAAAGTTTATCTATCTTTATGCATTTAGATGATTTGGAATCATTTCTACAGAAGAGGAAACTGTACGCAGAATACAAATTTTGTATAAAAGATCAACTACGCCATAATCACCATGAAAAAAAAGGTACTTTATTTTGTACTTTTTTTATTTGTTTGAAGCAACATTACGTGCATTTTCTTTTCTAAGATATGTTGGTCATTTTCATTAAGATATGTGAATTATTTAATGGAGATAAGTAACTCTTTTGCAGCTTCACATTGGTTTAGTGCCACAAGCTACAGTTGGGGTTACCCAAGCTTTATTTCGTTAGTTAGCCTCAAAGATGCATCAAAGGGATACATTATGAGTGGTACTTTGATTGTTGAAGCACAATTTATTAAATTGTCTACAATTGAGGAATATAATAGTTAAAGAAACTAAAAACAGGTTATTATTTTATGTAAGCTAGCCTCTAAGCCATCTAATGTTACTTTCATATCCTATGGATACCCTTAAGTTTTGGGGATTAAATTTTCATCATTAATTAAATGAACTCATTCCATAATTACAATAAATGTACCTAATAATCATATTCCATTTTGGAGATGATAGCTTTGCAGTATGGTTTATTTTATCTTGTCCAATATGTGTTTTGCCCTTGGTTTCCTTTGTCTAAATAATAGTTTTTTTTTTTTTTTCAAATTTAAACGGATAAAGATCATTAAATAAAATGATTATAATTTTTTTTGGGTGCAGATAATGATTATAAATTTTAAGCAGCATGCATGGTAGTCGTGATTTTAGTTCTACAATTAATGAGAATATAGCCGTGGAATGAAATATCTTAAATATATTTATTTACGAGAAAAGTACTCAAAGGAATGGCACTTCAAATATCAAAGCATCATCATCCTTGATAAATCCCACGGCTCGTACAAGTCACATAACCATTGAAGATTAGCAAGTTCTGAAAATCCCTATTATCCTATATTTTAGAAAATGTACAATGAAAACTTTCACACCTCACATGAAGGCATGATTGATTAAAATAATGGGTAACTAAACCTCTTTAACCCAAACTTGAAATCCAAAAAAAAAAAAACACACCATCATCTATTTTAAAAGATATTAAAGATAACTTCATAATAATATGACTAATGTATATATATATACATTCACTGAAAGGAGTAGTATTTTTTTGAAATTTTGGCAAATGTTTCTTGTAAAGTGGAACATGCTCAAATAGTACATACAATATATAACCCTTTTTTACACAACAACAAGGCAACAACAACAATACAATAACCACAAGGAACTCCGCTCTATTTCATACCATATAAAATGATAGACTCAACTATTACACAAATCAAAAATCCGTGACTCAAGCCTAATGTGACTACAAAGCTTCATCCAATGACTTCAAGTAAATGATCTCAGGTGAATACCTTGCCACAACACTACAGGCAAGTTAGGTGTCAGTCAGTGAAGTTTGCTAAGATCCTGATACCAAAAAATAAAAAATAAAAAAATAACAGAGTGTGAGTCATAAAGACTTAGTGAGTAAAAAATGCACACAAAAGGGTACTACCATCAATCAATCTATTCATGAGACTTATGCATAATAGTGTCACAGTCATACAACTTACCATAAAATTTAACTTTCACACACACACACATATAAAATGAAAAATCAAAATCAAAATAATACAAAAAAGTTCATATTCCAAACAAGTCAAGCAAAGCATTCAAAATGGTCAATCGGAGTAACTCAGTACCCGCACACCATATACTTATCCTCCTCGAGGTTTTTTGCTCCCGCACACCAAGAATATACATAATCTTCTCACATAATCTCCCCGAGGCTGAATTACTCTAATATTTTGAAAAAATATTAAATAATCAAATCAATTTATCCTAGATGCACACGGATTCTATCTCATATTAAAAATAATAATTTCATTAGCCCTTATCAAACACAAATAAAGTTTCACATCAATGCACAATATAACAAATACTAGAGTGTCAACAACATAGCATTTTTGCCACTTAATTCAATCAAAGCGTTAAACACTCACATTTGAGAACTATATATACATATACACATAAACAAATATTCACAACATACTAGCAACCAAAGGATAACATCTTTCACTCACTAGATTTATGGATTTGGATTGTCTTTCCTTCTTGAATTCAAAGGAGTTGATGGATCAATGTTGAGTTCTAGAACTGAAAATCATAATTTCAAGTATTACTTAGTTTATAAATTTCATGGTTAATCATCTAATTACCCAAAACTTAACTATATATTGAGTTTCATGCACTCCGTTGAAACTAATCCCTCTTAGGCATTTTAACAAATACCTTAAGGGTATAATTAATTCCAACTCATGTATATGTATATCTATATATACATACACCAAGAAAATCAATACAATTCCCTCAAACATTACACATATACTAAACATTAACTTTAATATTGATTTAGCAAATTAAAAGTAATCAAAAGCTTGAATTATATACTTTCAACATCAATCCCACCATTAGCTTTCCCCTTTCCATTAATCACTTATCTCCCACTTTTACCCTTTGTTCATAGTCTTTTTATTCACAATTTCTTTAATCTCTAAGCCTAAATCATCAAACCACCAAGAACATTAAAAGAACTAAGATCACAAGTTAGAGGAACTACCACCTAAAGACAAAGAGGGGCGGCTGCAACAAGGAGTCGTTGTTGCCCTCCTTATCTATCCTTATGGCTGGACAAAAGGGTGCAAGGCAGGGAAGAGGAAAAATCCTAGCTTACTGCTTCTGCCAAGCTTTAAGGTGGTCATTGAAGCTACTAGACTTCATGGTAAACTGCCAACTTAATTTGGAGGAAAATGGGAGAAGTTACTCATGGTTTGACAGGGGAAGAGGCGGCTAGCCTACTGCCACGGCTGGGAAGGAGGCAGAAAAGCAAAGAGGAGGAGGTTGTTCCTCGGCTGAACAACTCAACACAAGGTCGCCAAACAAAGCTGTTGCAAAGCCAAAACAAAGTAGCTAACCTCATGGCTGCTGGTGCTAATTGCAGGTGCTCAACCTACTGAAAATAAAGGACAAATGGAGCAAGCTAAAAGCAACAGGAAAGGAGAAAAACTTGGCTGGAAAGAGGAGCTAAGGTATGGCTACAAAGAAAATTCACCACAGCAGAAACCAAGGAAGGGAAAATAGAGAAGGGTAGTGCAAAATAGAAAATGAATCGGCTAAGGAAGAAAGGAAAAGAAAAAAAAAAAAGAAAAAAAAAAGGATAATCGATAAGGTGAAAGTCAACATTTTTTAAAGTTATGGACAGAATCATACATTGAAAAGATTACAAAAACAATTTTTTTTTCTCTTGGCTTATTTTAGTGTAACGGCTCTTATCATATGCATTTGAGAAATAAAATAAAAAATAAAAAATTTGTTTAACATATGAATTAAGAATTCATTATATAAGTTAAGCAAAACCTTTTTTATTTTTGTAGGGTATTGTTTTGTAGAGTAAAATATTTATTAGATGTACTACAAAGACTATCTAAATTTTATTACTTTCGTCCACATATCAATATTGGGTAGTTTACATAGCATTCCCTTTTTTTATACTGAAACATTTTATAATTAGTATGTTAGAAATCAAAAAGTAAAAAAAATTATAATAGCTAATGGCAGATTGCAAACTCAAGAATGAAAACTTGAGCTATAGTTGAAAACTTGCTTTACACATGCAAGTTCTAAAGCTAACATGCTCTATTCCAAGAGTTGATATTCAACCGAGGCTCTGCGAATTCTAAATCCTCTCTTTGACTTATACCCAGGAAGGAAGGACAACAATTTGACTCACTTCGACCCATTCTTTACTAGCATATTCCAACTTGACTTGATGAAAAAAAGAAAGTGATAGGTGCGGCTGCGAAGAAGGCTGCGCAAAGAGCAAGAAGAGGGAGGTTGATACACTGCTCAAGTATTCAAACAGATACTAGCAAGAGCTTTCGATTGAACAAACACCTCTAAATTATTTCCTTAATTCCTCAATTACAAATAGCCATAGAAAGAAGCTATAGAAGAAGGAAGAAAAGAGTTACAGGAAAGAAAGGTACAAGTAGGAAATCAAGATAAGGATAGGATATTTTGTGTAGATTACGTGTACTCATTTCTCCTAATAAAAGCTCATCTTTGCTGCACATGTGCCTTGCCTAACCAACTCACGTGCTTAGCCACCAATTACTAATTTGTTGCGGCCTTTGCCTAGGATATTTACTACATAATCAAGATATTTATGTGGAAGCTTCCTGTGGCAATTTGGATTTCTTTCATCAGGTGCCATGTAGCTTAGGACCACTTTACTAGTCCCTTGATTTCTTCCTTGGCCCAATTAAGCATCAATGTTCTCTTCATTTTTTGTTAGCTTGTGTTGTAAATCTTTGTAAACAAACTTCATATTGACAAGAATAACTACAGTAATAGTCTCTAATTGCTATGGTGTATCAATAGTACACTTATCCACAACAACCTTGTCCTCAAGGTTGATAGAAAGATAAAGTTGCTTGAATGAGAAGTAATCCTCCCATGTGGAATCTTCAGGGGTTAACCTTTCCCATTGGCAGAGAATTTGAGGATATGTGTACCATTTTGGAAAACCATTCTAGAAGCGACAATAGCTACAGAGGCAATAACTAGGCAATTATTGTAGGAAAGTGGCGGAAGAGCTTGAGCTTGAGGAATATATGATCCCTTGTAAGGTTCTAATTAAGAGACATGAAAAGTGGGATGAATTTTACTGTGGGATGGAAGGTTTAGAGTGTAAACCACTGGACCAACCCTATTGCTAACAAAGAAAGGTCCAAAATATCTCTTACCCAATTTTTGATTTTCTCTTGGAACCACACTGCTCCGTCTGTAAGGTTGCAGCTTAAGCAATACCAAGTCTCCTTCCATAAAATCAAGTACACTTTTGTTATGATTAGCATTGGACTTCATTCTATTATGGGCATTTCTTAAGTGTTCTTTAAGGGAATGTAAGACTTTAGTCCATTGAACCAAAGCATCCTCCAAAACTTCCACCTTGATTGTGTCTCGTACATAGTTAGGAACAGAAGGGGGGTCTCTCCAATATAAAGCTTTGTAGGGTGTCATAGCAATGACAGAATGGTGGGAACTGTTATACTAAAATTCAGCCTAAGGAAGGTGAGAAAACCACTTAATAGGGTGATCGTGCACAAAAGCCCTAAGATACTGCTCCAGGCACCTATTTACACCTCAGTTTGTCCATGAGACTGTGGATGATACACAGTGCTTCTATGTAGTAATGTGCCACTAGCCAAGAATAAGGTATCCCAAAAGTTACTCATGAAGATGGGATCCCTATCATAAATAATAGTCTTGGGAAAGCCATACAACTTCACTATCATGTCAATAAATAAAGTAGCCACCTTGGTAGTAGTGAATTTCGAAGGTAGGGTACTAAACTGGGTATATTTGGAATGTCTATCCACCACAACTAATATGGTACACATATCGTGGGAAGTAGGTAGACCAGTGATAAAGTCCATTGATATATCTTCCCAAACTGCATTAGGAATAGGAAGGAGTTGTAATAACCTGGAAGGGGCCTTAGTGTAGTATTTAGTGGTTTGGCAAGTAAGGCAACAATTAACATAATTTTGAACATCCTTTCTCATCCTTGGCCACCAAAAATTCTCAGACAGTCTGATATAGGTTTTTAGAACACCCTAATACCCTCCTAAAAAGGTACTATGAAATTCATGGAGAAGCATCTCTTTAAGTAGGGATGATAAAGCAAGTCTGATTTTGTTGTTGTAATATAAAATGCCTTCAATACAAGAGTATATAGCAGAAAAAAGCTTATCAGCACTGAACTATTGATGTAGTTAGCACAATTTAGGATTGAGAAGCTTTTTAGCCTTAATGTCAGAGTTGATATCTAGTGAAGAATGAGAGAAAGTTAAACACAAGTAACAATGTTGTTTAGTAGTGTTGGTCACTAATAGTTTATTTGAAGCAAAATAACAACTAAACATAAATATTTAATAATATAAACTAATAAGGATAATTAAGAAAACATAAATTTGTGACATCATATCACTTTATATATAGTATAGATAGATTGATCAACTTTTTGATTTTTAGAGTTGCTGATAGGATTACCTAATGCAACAAAAATTTTATTTTTATCGATGGTGCTAGGCCAGTCTCTAATCTCTCTTTGAAGGGTGTTTTATATCTCTCTTAACTTCAAATTCAAAGCAAAATTACAAAATTATTGAATTGTTGTGCAATTAATCTTACTTCTTGATTCTTGTATTTTTCAAGACCTACAAACGAAAGGTGTGATCGAATCCGGTAAAGAGCATGGAGGACTTTATTTTCTCTTACCAAATTTGCCAAATTGTTCTTCCGCGGTTCTTCAACAACCTTCTTTTGATCTATGACATTGGAGATTAGGTCATCCTGCTTTTTCATTGAATTCAATTTCAAAGCATTAGATTCTAAAATTTCAATTTCAGATAAATGCACTTGAACCATATGGCCACTTGCAAAACATTGTCATTGGCTTTTTCCTACTAGTGTCATTTCTACTCTTACTTGTTTTGATTTAGTTCATTTTGATGTTTGAGGGAACATTGTCATTTTCCTTTTCCCACTAGTGTCATTTCTACTCTTACTTGTTTTGATTTAGTTCATTTTGATGCTTGGGGACCATATCAAATTGCATCATTATCTAGTGATTGTTATTTTTTGACGGTTGTTGATGATTTTTCTCGTACTTCATGGGTTTACCTTATGAATGCTAAATTTGAAGTTAATTCTGACATTCGTCATTTTTTTTGTATGACAAAAACTCAAATTTGATACAAAAATTAGTCAAATTCGACATGATAATGGTATCGAGTTTTTAAATGGCACTACTAGAGAAATTTTAAACTTTCTTGGTGTTCTTGATCTTGAAACAAGTTGTGTTGCTACCCCTCAACAAAATGGCATTGTAGAATGTAAACATCATCATCTTCTAAACATTGCTCAAGCTTTACAATTTTAGGCCAAACTACCTCTCCAATTTTGGAGTGACTACGTTCGACTTCCTACTAAAGTTCTCAAAGGTAAAACAACATTTGAAATACTTTTTCACAAAGCACTGACTTACTCTTATTTGCATGTCTTTAGTGTTTATGTTAGGAACAAAACAATTCTATTAAACATAAATTTGTATCTTTCTTAACAGTTAAAAACAATAATAATAGTTTATTTAAAGCAAATTAAAACTAAACATATTTAACTATGTAATAATAAAAACTTATAAAAATTATTAAAAAAATAAAAAATTATGCGAATAAATCACTTTATATTTAGTATAAATAAATCACTTTTATATATAACATAGATTTTTCAACTTCTTTGGCTTTTAGCTAAAAGTAGTTACTGATAGGAGGTTTCCATGTAAGGGGAGAGACATAGATGAGAAAAAAAGTCAGCAGTATAGGAGAAGGAGGCTAAATCTTAATAATTTAGCAAATAAAACTCAACCGTAAATAAAAGTTATAATTCTAATAAAAACTATTAATCAAAATCCCAATGAACTTTTACTAATCGAAATCCTAATAGATATTAATTACCAACCAAAATCTAATAAAGTACTATTTATTAAATTTCTAATTTTATTTTTACAAGATTATTATCCAATAATAATACAATTAGTATTCCCCAAATAAAATCCCAATACAACTATAATCCATCTAAACTTCAATATATATATATTTATATAAACTCAACTTAAAGGGTAATGTGGAAGGCCAAAATATTTCTCAACATGGAAGACAAACGCTGTATTGCTCCAACGTCTTGCAACTCGAAAGGTGAAGTTTCCAATTAACCCTAGCAATACAAAGGCTGAGTTTCTTCAATTTAATTTGTTCAATTTTTTTTAACATCTTCAACTTTTCAACAAATTAATGCAGGAACTAGAAGATTCATAAGAGATCGCCCACCGGCTCACTATGTACTTAAAATACAATCCTCCTCTTTGTTGGTTGATACTGGAGTGGAAAAATATGAATCTGGTGTTTTTGACGTTGGGGGCTATAAATGGTAATTAATTCTTATTCATATTCAACTGTGCATGAATATTGTTGTTTCGGATTTTTGAATTCTTATTACTTAAACTATTGTCTTTTACCAGGAGATTAGCTCTTTACCCAAATGGGAAGAACGTGAAGAACGAAAGCAAGCAGGCTAATGGCCATCTTCCTTTGCATTTGATCATAGAAGAAGTTCATAAACTTTCTCTTGGTTGGGAGGTTTATGCTAGTTTTAAGTTTTTTGTGCATGATCAGATTAATGACAAGTACTTGACCATTCAAGGTACAAAAACCAATATGCATGATCGGATTTTGTGCATGATCACATGCTTTATTTATGTTGACATGGAGATTTGTTTCTCTGCTTACTTTCTTTGACAGATGCTATCGAAGAAGAAAGGCGTTTAAGTGCCATGAAGACAGAATGGGGTATTCCAGAATTTCTTTCTCTTAATACTTTTAAAGATGCTTCCAATGGATATCTTGTTGATGATTGTTGTGTATTCGGAGCTGAGGTTTCTGTTGTACAATGCACAGGCAAAGGGGAGTGTCTTTCTATGATAGAACTAGAAGGCCCAATTAATAGTACCTACACATGGAAGATCTAAGATTTTGCAGCTGTAGAGAAGGATACATATGTGGACTCTGAAAAATTCGTTGTTGGGGGTAGACAATGGTAAATATAGTATCTGTATTGTTAAACCAATTATTATTATTTGTTATTATAGATAAATGTTGTAAATGAAATGTGTAAATTCTCTGCATTTTGAATAAGCTGATGAATGTTACTTTTTTTTCCTGAGACAGGAAGCTAAGAATTTACCAGGAAGGCTTTTCAACTGAAAAGTCTAAAAGTTTATCCATCTTTCTGTATTTGGTTGATTTGGGATCACTTCTACAGAAGAGGAAATTGTATGCAGAATACAAATTTTGTATAAAAGATCAACTACACAATAATCACCGTGAAAGAAAAGGTACTTCATTTTGTACTTTTTTTTTTTTACTTGTTTGAAGCAATATACGTGCATTTTCTTTTCTAAAATATCTTCATTCCGATCCTTGAATTGGAAAAACTTTGACAACCATGGAGAGGATCTCTGATTATAAAAATTGCTCCAAAGATTAAGGTGTGTAAGAGATGGAGGCGTGTTGAGTATGACGATTTTATCTTATCTACTTTCAATGTGGTGTTTTGTAAAAAAAAAAAAAATATATATATATATATAAAAGAGTTTGTGGTACACAACTCTATAAATTATTAAAGTTTTAGACTGATTATGTAATTATGTAAAGATATGTGCTGAATATCAAATATATATAAAAGTTTTGGACAAATTTGTGAATTTATAAATGGTTTGGGCCAGTTATGTGAATATATAAGTATTTTGGGTCATTCACGTAAAAATATAAAATATTAGGGACCGAATAGAAATTTAGCTAACATGTTTGGACTGTATTACAATTTTGCCAACTAATTGGGTTTGGGCTGGCTTTGCTGGCTTCTGATATATTGGAAAAGGTCCCCCGTGGTTCCAGAGCTTACTAGTTTTGTCATTTGCTATCAATCGTAAACTCTTCCACTTGCAACAGAACCATTCTGCTAAATGCTAATGCATCTTATTTCAAGTCATTACTCAGCAGTTTGGTAAACAGAGTAATCAGTAGCCAAATTTCTGTGTAATCTCCAGCGATGAATTTGACAGTTTGAGACATCAGTCATAAGTCGTCTCTACCATTGCCCATTGTTCTTATTTCTTAAATTAAGTCAGAGAGATAAGCAACCCACAAACGGAAGGGAATTAGGAAGAAATAGGTGGCTAGGAAATAGAAAATTTGTTTCATTTCTTTCAATATTACAACACGACTGCTTTGATCTCCAACAACAAGGTAATCACTGGATTTCTTAAATCCAATTGTTGTTATGACATCATCTTCTTGAACATCCTCACCCGCAGCTATTAAGGAGAAAGGGAGTCAGCGCTAAACGCAACGGCTGGTGATCAAATGGAGACGTTTCATCTGGTTAGAGGGTGGAATCGATGTGAAAGCTTGGCATAATCTGCTAGTTTTTGGGATTTGTTTTGGTAGTGGGATTGGAAATCCAAATAAGATGGATTCACACACATGGCGCCAATGTTAAAATTGGATTTGACTAGTTAAGTTATCCTCTACGTAGCTCCTGAGCAATCTTGGGAAATAAGTTGAAAAGCCTTAAAAAGAGTTAAGGTGTGTGAGAGAGCATGTCTTGGGGTTTTGAGTCATTTTATATGAGTTATGCAAGAGTATTAATCATGGAAGTAATGATGTCCGTTATAATAATAATTGACGATAATAGTATTCATTATAATATTAGTTAATAGAATATTAATTGTGGCAGTTATAGTTCGGATTAATACATTATACCTTGACCATACCACATGTAATAAGATTATTGAATTGGTATAATCGGATATTATCATAAGGAACATGACAACATGGTCCCCTGAAGAAAGCGCCCAAAGAAAAACTTCAAGAGCTCATAACAAAACAACCAAATTTCACCTCTAGACAACCACCGACATGATCACTTTGTAGGGATTTTGATTATATCAGGCACAGTGAAATTTAAAAAAAAATTGGCATAATCAAATCTCTAGGATAATCTCTATTGTTTATAAACCGATATTTTCTATTAATCTTATAAATAGAATATTACCTCTTGAAGTGATTAGGACGATCTTAACTTTTGATCCACAAGTTGTACAGGGTGTACAACCTCTAAGTGTATCCACACAGAAAGACTTGATCAAGAGCTATGTGTTGGCTGCCAAAAATCTCCTTATGTGCTAGCACAAGTGATGAGATTTTCTCACATCTCACAAACATTCAGTTTTCAATAATTCTCTGCTGAGAATTTTGACTCTCTGTGATATCTGAATAAAAGTTACATATGTTACTTATAAGGTCTAACCTTATTTAAGTATGATATAACTGAACTCTAAATGATAAGATTAGATCTTATCTATTAGAGACTTTTAAATAAAATAGGAAAATCTCATCAAAGTTAATCCTATTTTAAATTTCAAATATCATTTGTTTGTAATTACATGAAAACCCAAAACTTCTCTTAATCAAATTGCATCCATTTGTGTGTGGTCCTTAAGTTCATATTAAACTAGCAGTAGGCCACATTAACTTAATGTATTTTTTAATTAGATCCACATCTAATTAATTTAAATCAAAACTAATTTTGATTTACCCATTAATGAGAATTAATTATGAAATTAATTCTTGGGTTACCTACAAGTCAAGATTGATACCTAGCAGCATGTGATGACTACCCAGATAATATAAATATATTTGTGAACATTTCTGTTGTTAGCTACCATGCAATTCAATCTTTCCATCATTCAATGTTCCTGATTAAACTTAGAGTATGAATTAATGTCAAACCCTAAATTGTTTAATCTGATGTATCTATTTATAAGTCACAACTCAAATGGTGAAACCTGAATTCTCTAATCTAGTTTCACACCACCCTGGCCAGGGACTTTCTGAGTTATGTCTTAATTAGATAACATAGAACATTCTCTCTCTTTACTGAGAGTGATAGATCCCTGATTGTACATTCACATACTTTCATACATAGATAATCATACCCAACATCTATCTCTGTATAACCTATGGTGAATTATACTTAGATAGTATCAAAGCAGGATAACCTATGTACATGGTATCTATGATGCCTCAGGTCTGAAGATCATTTGCACCACTACAACGAAGAATACTCATTGACAACTATGTAAAAGTCCATATGAGTATTCTATGATCGTGTCAATTCAGTGAACTTGTTCTCTAACAAGCAACTACATGTTTATTATAGTGTCAACTACATAAGTGATCATGAGATCAATCACCCTCAGCATTTGAGCTAATATAACATGTACTAATCTAACCAGATCATTAATTCACATTATTAATGATTCTATGATTAGGAATATTTAAGAACAAAGCTTAAGAAAATATATCTCATAAGCATGATCACATCATGGTTCTTATTTTCATTGCTTATATTCTATGGGATTTATCATGTTCATACTAAAGAATTAACTAGTAATTAAAGTATATGATAAATAATAATACCATATAATAATGAAACATATTCCTTTTATTAATAATTGAATAAGACTGTATTTATAAGTAATATACCATAGACATCTAATATCATTGGCTTGTAGGGCATACTACTAACACACCTGGCTCTAACTTAAAACCTAAACCACCCAAGCAAACATGTCACATGACTCCATTGAACCCCAAAAACCCAACTTAGCTAAAACAACCACTTAAAATGGACCAATTTTAAGATAAAATTGATAAAAACAATTATACTTTATGATGAAATTAATGAGAAAAAAAATGATAACTCATAGACGATTATTTTTATTTCTTTTGACAACTTAGCATATATCTATCACCAAGAGCTTAGCTCAAGCGGTTGGTACCTGCCTCCTATCCCCTAGTGCCTAATTCGAGCACTCCTAATGTACCCAAAAAAAAAACTTACCATATATCTAGCAATTAATAATATATTATAATTCAAAATTAATAATTTTTGTCCAAAATCTTATAGTATTAGATTAAAAGAAGATACTGAAGATATTTTTAAAATTATAGGACAAAATTAATTGAAAATACTTTTATGACGAAATTGAAAAAAAAAAAATATACATATATATATATATATATAAAAGAAATAGTGAATGCCAGTTTGCAAAGTTTTTGCAAACGATATTGTCAATTAAAAAGAAATTGACTATATATAATTCACTAAGAATATATTATAATTCACATTAATAATTTTCGTCTAAAATTTAATAGTATTATATTAAAAGAAGATACTAAAAGTATATTTAAAATTATAAGACAAAATTAATTGAAAATAGAAATTGAAAAAAAAAAAAAAAAAAAAAATATATATATATATATATATATATTGGTGGTGACTGCCAGTTTTTGCAATTGATGTTGTCAATTAGAAAGAAATTGACTATATATAATTCACAAAAGATGGCTAGCTAGTGGTGACTAATTAATGGGCAAGTTTCCTCCATTAACTAAAACTCAATAATTCTAATACTAATCTTAATAAAATATTACTGAGAAAAAATCTTTATAAAATATTAATTATTAAATCTCTAATTATTTTTATTATTATTATTATTATTATTATAAATACAATCAAATCCTAATAAACACCCCCAACTTAAATATCTAGTTCTATTTTTAGTGTGTGTGTAACTAGAACCCAATTCTTTTTTAATTTTTACAAGAATCTGGTAAGGAGTAAAAATAGGATTTTCATTTTGCATATTAGGTTTGGATTCAGAGAGATGATCTCCTATAGCTTGAAGATAATAATTGGTGTAATTTTTTTGTTCATAAAGAGATTGGATGTCTTTAGAATTAACTATTTCAATTAAATTTTTATTTTTAAAAGGAATTGCTGGTACAGAAACATTTTTCCAGTAGGATTTTAGGCAAGAATTTTTAGAGACTTATGAGGAGGAAAAACTGAATTAATAATTTTATCCTTTTAAGTTATCCAATTTCTCGTTTTTTGAGTATTAACATTTATGGATTTGGAGAAAGTATAATTGACATCTTTTTTCTTTGCATAAACTTCAAACCATTCAAACCATTCAAACCATTCAAACCATTCAAAGAACAGAATATGAACTTCATGAGTTTCCGTAAATTTGTAATAAAGATTTTGAATTTTTTGTCTTTTAGAACTAGTAAATTTTTCAAAAAATCAAGTTCTTTCAAGATTGTGTTTTTCTTGATAAAAATCTTTTCTAAGGGAATCTTTATCAATTTGAAAAACAGTTTGAATTATATTAATTTCCAGATTATCGTTTAAAGATAAAAAAGTAAGAGAATGAGGTTTTTCAAATTGATTGTCATCTTCTTTGGTGTATAAAGCTCTAGGAATCCCATATGTGTTTTCTACCTTGAAGATGAATTGTTGAAAAGATTGAAAAACAAGAGTATCTAGACGAACAAGAATTTTTTATTGAGTTTTGATAAGTTGATCCAAAATTTTTTTGACTATTTATTCTTTTAAAAGAGATTTCTACTTTTCCTGTAGAATATTGAGTAATTTCAGAAATAGATGAGAGTTTTTGATCCTGAATAGGTATGGCCTTATCAAGAGTCTACTTTTCAAGAAGATTAATTTCTTCCAAAGAGATTGATTTTGGAGTAGTAATGTTTGCTTTTGAAAGATCAATTAGAAATATTATTGTTTCTCATTTTCTTTGTTGTTGGAGAGATTTTGAATTGAAAGTAAATATCATTGCTTTATATTGTATATGATAGACTAAAGCTAACGAAAATGATCCAGATTTGATATTAAGTTTGAATTGAAAGTTTAACATTTAAGATTAAAGAATCTAAAATGTTTTTATCTTGCAAAAAGATTGTCATATGTGGAAAACAATTGAAATAGATCGGACTACTACAGGGGCTAGTTTCAACCATTCCTAAGAGGGATTCATGAAAATTGGTCATCCGACAGTCACGAAGACATAAGAAAATAGAGGTGTTAAGGCCTTCTCTTGTCAGAGATTTTGCTGTCCAGGATCAAATACCGTCCTCTATTTCTAAAATTACTCAATACCCCACAAGTAAAGTAGAAATCTTATTTAATAGAACAGTCAAAAGAATTTTGGATCAACTTATCAAAACTCAACAAGAAATTCTTGTTCGTCTAGATACTCTTGTTCTTCAATTCCTCCAATAATTTATCTTCAAGGTTTATAAAATACATCTAGGATTCCTAGAACTTTATATACCAAAAAAGATGACAATCAATCTGAAAAACCTCATTCTCCTACTTTTTCATCTTTAAATGATAACCTGAAAAGTAATATAATTCAAACTGTTTTTCAAATTGATAAAGATTCCCTTATAAAAGATTTTGTCAAGAAAAACACAATCTTGAAAGAACTTGGTTTTTTGAAAAATTTACTAGTTCTAAAAGACAAACAATTCAAAATCTTTATTACAAATTTATGGAAACTAATAAAATTCATATTTTGTTCTTTGAATGGTTTGAAGTTTATGCAAAGGAAAAGGATTTCAATTATCCTTTCTCCAAATCCATAAACGTTAATACTCAAAAAACAAGAAATTGGATAACTTATAAGGATAAAATTATTAATTCAGTTTTTTTTTCTCAGAAGTCCCTAAAATTTTCCACCCAAAATCCTGCTGGAAATATAGTTCATGTACCAGCAATTCCTTTCAAAAATAAAGATTTAACTAAAACAGTTAATTCTAAAGACATTCAATCTCTTTATGAACAAAATAATTACATCAATTATTATCTTCAAGCTATAGGAAATTATATCTCTAAATCTAAACTTAATCTGCAAAGTAAAAATCTTGTTTTTACTCCTAACCTGATTCTCACAAAGATTGAAAAGGAATTGGGTACTAGTTCGAGATCATCTTCTCAACATGAACTTCTTAACAAAATCTTTAAAGAAATTATCCAAATAAAGATAAATATTGTTCCCGACACTTCTCAATAAACTAATTCCTCTCTTACAATTAACAATTTAAGTGATGTAAATTCTGTATCCGAACAAATTGATGATTCTAGAAAATTTTCCTAAAAAGAAATTAATCCGATTCAAAATATCAATTGGCAAAAGTCACGAAAATTGAATTATCATAGGGCTTCTCCTCCTGACTTAGTCACAAAAGAAAAACCTCAGATAATCAATAATTCTTTCAGTACAAACAACATCTATGAATGAAACATAGATGACCAATATGAATACAATATTTTTAATATGTTGCAGCAAATGACCATGGTGAATAATGCTTAGCAAATATTTCACAATTGTATTAACCAATCTATCTTTAATATTTTAATAGCCGGTTTTACTAGTCAATTAAAAGAATGGTAGGATGAACACCTCACTGAAGATGAACGAAGCTAAATAAACTTAGCCATCAAAATTGATACTGAAGAAAATCTTCTCTTTATCGAAGAAGAAAATCAAAACCAAGATTCTGTAAATACTCTTATTTATGCTATCACAAAACATTTCATCAGGAATCCATTTATATGGCATGACAAATATGCTGAACTCATTTCCAATCTTAAGTGTTCTACCCTTGTCGAAAATATTAACAGTGAATCATTCCATATGAACAATTAACTTATCTTTACAACTATATCCAGAAACTTTCTTTAAAAATCTATTAAGAAAACAAAATACAAAGATAATTAACCAAAAAAGATCCCTTAATCATAAAGATTTAGGAAATTTATGTTCTTTATATAATTTATTTGTCCCCAAAGTTCATCCAAACAAAAAACTAAATATCATTCTGAACTTCCCAAAACTTAGCAAAAATCTTCCAAAAATAGAGTTGGCAAAAGAATTCACAAACATAAAAATCATAAATGCACTCCTCAATATTTTCAAAATAAAAAAACTACCTGTTGTCTGTTTTAAATGGAACAAACCAGGTCATATTGCAAAATACTGCAAAATTACAAAGAATATCAAAGTTTTAAATATCTATGAAGGTCTTCTAGCTCAACTTAATTATCTTCTAATTGAAGATTCGTCTGATAGTGAACCTCAAGCCTCTTTTGATATTGAAAAAATTAACCAAATCCAAAATGATGACGATGCGTCTTCAAATTCATTTCCAGAAACTCTTGAATATAATGTTTTCACTAAAGAACAAAATCTCCTCTTTGAAGTTATTACTAGCCTTTCAAATTATGAAAATAAGAAAAATTATCTTTACAAACTCAAAAAAACCTCAAAAAATCAAGCAGACATCCTCACAATCTTCTAATAGTTGCTAACTCTTTTAATCTAAAAGTCATTTTATCCAGATTCAACTTTAAAAAAAAAACCTGTAACGATTCAAGATCTTCAACATGAAGTTTTAAAACTCAAAACTGAAGTCAAATATCTCAAAACTCAACAATAAGAAAACACAAATCTGTATTTTAAGACATCCTCATCAAAACATTTTGAGTCTTTCTTTTTGGATGAAAACTTAGATATTTCTAGTGATAATTTTCTCAATTTAATCACTCGAGTTTCATATCATAAATGGTATATCCCAATCAAACTTATCATGAAAAATTCTTTGTCCTCGAAACAGTTGCCCTGTTTGATACATGTGCAGATTCAAGCTATAATCTGGAAAGACAAGTTTCAACAAAATTTTATGAAAAAACTTTTGAACGATTAACTTCGGCTAATGGTTCTGAAATCATAATCCATTACAAATGTTCTAATGTAATAATTCAAAAGTCTCATTGACAAATTTTAACAATATTTCTTCTTGCCATGAACATCACAAATCTAGTCATTCTAGATACTTTTTTCATTAGGCAATTAAATCGTTTTTAGGTTAACAAATGAATATTGAAATAAGTTATGGGTCAAACCGTTTATTTCCTTTCCTTAAAAAACCTACTTTAAGAAATCTCAATCTTATAGAAAATAAATGAAAACAAATCAATTTTCTTGCTGATGAATTTTGTTTCAAAAGAATAGAACTCAACTCAATGATTCAATCATCAAAAACAAAATAAAAAATTTTGAAGAAAAAATTTAGATGCAAATCTGTTTTGATCTTCCAAATATTTTTTGAAAAAGAAAACAACATATGGTAGATCTTCCATATGAAAAAGATTTTCATGGAAGACAAATTCCTACAAAAGCCCGTCCAATACAAATGAATCAAGAAATTCTTGACTTCTGTCAATAAGAACTTTATGATCTTCTTTCCAAATGAAAAATTTGCAAGAGCAAGAGTCCTTGGTCTTGCTATTCTTTTTATGTGAATAAAAATACAGAGATTGAACGCAATACTTCCCGTTTAGTCATCAATTATAAACCACTCAATGAATCTCTCCAATAAATTAGGTATCTTATTCCTAACAAAAAATATTTTTCCAATCATTTATACTTTTCAAAACCGTTTTAAAATTCTATTTGAAATCAGGTTTCTGGCAAATTCAAATCAAAGAATCTAACATATACAAAACTGCATTTATAGTTCGTTTTGGTCAATACGAATAGAATGTAATGTCTTTTGGATTAAAAAATGCTCGTTCTATTCTAAAAAATCAAGAATGATATTTTTAATCTTTATGCAAAATTTATCATCGTTTATATTAATGATGTTTTAATCTTCTCAATATTTTCTTTGATATTACAAAACAAGATAATTTGGCTGTTTCCAGAACAAAATTTAGTATTTTTCAAATAGCAATCAAATTCTTAGTCACAACATTTACCACGGAACTATCACTCCAATCGATCAGCTTATCCAATTTGCTAACAAGTTTCCTGATCACATTATTGACAAAACTCAGTTTGAAAGATTTTTAGGTTGCCTCAATTATGTTTCTGATTTCTTTCCAAAGTCAGTAATCTTATCAAACCTTTGCATGACAAACTTAGAATTGATCCTCCTCCCTAGTCTAGCATTCATACCAATATTGTCAAACAAATTAAGCTTCGGGTCAAGCATTTACCATGTTTATATCTTCTTGATTCTAAAACTTTCAAAATTATTAAAACTGATGCCTCAGACATCGGTTTTGATGGCATTCTTAAGCAATCCATCAATGATAAACAGCATATCATTATTCGAGAATTCCTGCAGGGTAGATAATATGTCTTGAAAAAAGAAAGAAAAAGATGTTGAACCTCCTCTAAAATCAAAAACCCAATGCAACGAGGGACCATCCAATTCCTCAGCCCAATCAATCTAAAAAGTCTTATGGCTTTCCCATAAAGACCCGTTTAGTAATCCAGCAATCAAATCAAAAATCTCTAGTCCTTTTGAAGCAATCTTGGGCAGACATTGTTGACAAAGAGCAATCCAAGTTAGTTGCCCCTCCCAATTCAAAAGATTACATCCAGTTCAATTAAGAATATCTAGCTCAGGCTTTCACCCAACTAGTCCAATAAATGACAATGATACCTTCAAGTAAGGAATTTGTCTCTTAAACTTCTCCAATTTCTTCTCAAAAACCACAATCTTTCTATGTGCCAATTTCTTCGACCCAAACTATCCTTCAAATGGAACCACAATTTTCTACTAATAATCTTCAATTAGTTCTTCAAATAATTTTTTCACGAAATTGGCATTTTATGCCCATAAACATTTCAAAAACCTAGAAGTATTATGAATTTATTTGGTTTAATAGTGATTCTGTTGCTATCAAATATTATAAGTCAAAATCGGATGTTAATTTTATTACGCATTCCACAATTTAAATCCTAAAGGTATTCATCCTTTAGACTAGAAAATTGATCTTTTCAAAACACGCAAATTCTCATAGCCATTTGATCCTATTGGCTACAATTATTGGAATTATCAAACCGTTTGGTACAATATTTTCAATTTTCAAAATAGTGATTATAAGCATTCATGCTTATATTTTTCAAAAATAAAGTCCAGTATAGCTTCCCTCGTTGGCTTTTCTAGTAGTCGTCTATATATGGTCCTTGTACAAAAAAAATTTCAGATGAAATAGCCAATGACCTACTTTATTTTGCTAAACATTTCAATATACTTGACCATAATCTAGTACTATTGCATTTCTTCTCAAATTTGCACTAGCATAAATTTATGCATGGCAATACAAGTACCCCAACGACTTTTGTGGTCATTAAGGTCTTTTGTAAAAATTGTCTCTCCTTCTCAAGCAAGGCTCAACAAAACAGTAAACAAGTTTTAATACCTTAAAAGCTTATGCCACTTCAATCAGAAATTGGTTCTAAAAAAATCTCCAATTTTTAAAACAATCTCCTCCATAAGTTACTCAATTTTTATAGCAGAAATCTCAAATTTTTAGCCAAGCTAGCTTTTTGTTCAAACAAATAGAAATATTTTCAGAATCTCAAAACCATGGTTTAACTGTTACAAGCAGAAGAACATGTGGATGATAAGGCTATCTCTGCCCCTTAAAAAGTCGATAGAAAACCAGTTTCCAGTTCCTTTTCCAGAGCTTCAGAAAATGATTCTACTGACTATGCCCAATCCAATGAAGATGACTGTTACGGCATCAATTTTGAATATGACTAAAACAGTTAAATTTTTTACAATTTTCAGTGAATCACTGTAGTAAGTCGCGACAGATTACTGTTATAACACGGAGCACTGTAACATTTTACTGTAGTAGTTACTACTCAAAACAGTAAATTAAAGACATAATTGTAAGACAAAATTAAAAAGGAGGAGAAATGACGATAATCCGCACACTAATCCAGGAAAAGAAAATATTTAAATTAAAAGGAAGGAGAAGTGACGGTAGTCCACACACTAATCCCAAGAAGGGATATACATAAATTAAAGACAAAAATAAAATGTCCTTGGTAGTATTCAAAATAGAATAATACAAGTGAAGGACAACTCCAGAAGAATACTTAGAGAAACTCTCAAACTAAACTTAATTTAGAATTCTGAAATGAAAAACTTACTTAAATGAGAGATGCAACTCTCTTTCAATAGAAAATTAAAATTTATTGTTTTAAACAGTAACTGTTACAATAAAATACTACAGTACTATGTGTTGTAATAGTAATCTACCGTTGCTTGCTACAATGATCACCAAAAATTACAAAATTTTTAACTATTTTAGTCATTTTCAACATTGATACTATAACAGTTATCTTTATTGGATTGGGTTTAGTTAGTAGAACCATTTTTTAAAGCTCTAGAAAAGGAACTGGAAACTGATTTTCTATCAACTTTTTGAGGGGCAGAGGTAACTTCATCATCCACATGTTCTTCTACTCGTAATAGTTGAACCATGGTTATAAGATTATGAAGATATTCCTGTCTGTTTGAATAAGAAACTAACTTGGCTGAAATCTGGGATTTCTGTTGTAAAAATTGAGTGATTTTTGGATGAGACTTTTTTAGAAATTGGAGATTTTATTGAAACTAATTTCTGATTGAAGTGACATAAGATTTTGAGGCATTAAAACTTGTCCACCATTTTATTGAGCCTTACCTGAAAAGGAAAGACAATTTTTGAAAAGGACTTTTATGACTACGGAAGTCTTTGGAATATTTGTATTACCATGCATAAATCCAAGTTAGTGCAAACTTTGAGAAGAAATGCAGTAGTACGAGATTATGGTCAGGTATATTGAAATATTTATCAAAATAAAGTAGGTTATTGGCTACTTCATCTATAAGAGTTTTTATACAATGACCATGTAGAGACCACTACTGGGAGAACCAATGAGGGAAGTTATACTGGATTTTGTTTTTGAAAAATATAAGTCATAAATGCTTATAATCACTATTTTGAAAATTTAAAACATTATATCAAACGGTTTGATAATCCTAGTAACTGTAGACAATAATATCAAATGGCTGGGAGAATTTGTGTATTTTGAAAAAATCGGTTTTCCAATCTGAAGGACAGATCACCTTTAGGATTTAGATTGTGGAATACGTAGTGAAATTAACATCCGATTTTGACTTATAATGTTTGATAGCAACAGAATCACTATCAACCAAAATAAATTCATATTATTTCTGGGTTTTTAAATGTTTGTGGGTATAAAATGCCAATTTGGTGAAAAAAAATCATTTAATGAACTAATTGGGGATTATTAGTAAAAAATTAAAGTTCCATTTGAAAAATAGTTTGGGCCGGAGAAATTGGCATATAGAAAGATTGTGGTTTTTGAGAAAAGATTAGAGAAGTTTGAGAGACAAGTTTCTTATCTGAAGGTATTATTGTTACTGTTTGGGCTATTTGGGTGACAGCCTAAGCTAAATCTTCTTGATTGATTTGGATGCAATCTTTTGAATTGAGAGGGGCAACTAACTTGGATTGCTCTTTATCAGCAATGTCTGCCCAAGATTGCTTCCAAAGAACTAGATATTTTTGGATTGATTGCTAGATTGTTAAATGAGTCTCCATAGGAAAAGCATAAAACTCTTTGAGTTGCTTTTGAATTAACTGAGCTGAGGAATTGGATGGTTCTTATTTGGATTGGGTTTTTGATTTTGGAGGAGGTTCAACATTTTTTTCTTTCTTTTTTCAAGACAAATCTATCCTGTAAGAATTCTCAAGTACGATAATCGGGAATAGAATTTAAGCTATCTTTGATGTATTCAATTTCAAAATCAAAAGCAAATAAAATTACTTGTCAGTGGATAAAAATCTATTTTGACGCTAGATTTTTAACATCTTTTTATAAAACTTCTTTTTGTAGATTTGTAATCAACTTTAACGAAAAACTTTTGATTTAGTAAATCACTTTAAAATTTGGAAATACACAAAACAATTGCTAAAATCTCTTTTTTGCTGGTAGAATAGTTTTGTTGTATAAAATTCCAATATTTTGATGCATATATAATGATATGCTGCTTGTCATTGATAGATTAGTTAAGAATGCCACCATAACCAATGTCTTAGACATCAGTTTCAACAATTTTGAATGTTTTAGGATCAGGAAGATATAAACATGGTGAATGCTTAACCCTAATTTTAATTTATTTGACAATATTGGTATGAATGTCAAACCAGGGAGGAGGATCAATCCTAAGTCTGTCATGCAAAAGTTTGATAAGATTATTGACTCTGGAAAGAAACCAGAAACATAATTGAGGCAACCTACAAATCTTTGCAACTGAAATTTGACAATATTGTGATCAGAAAACTTGTCAGCAAATTGGATAGCCCAATCGATTGAAGTGATAGTTCCGTGGTGAATGTTGTAACCAAAAAATCTGATTGTTATTTGAAAAAAACTGAATTTTGTTCTGGAAATAGCCAAACCATTTCGTTTTGTAATATCAAAAAAATATTGAGATGTTTGAAATGTTCATCAATATTTTGCATAAGAGTTAAAAATATCGTTAATGATTCTTTGGAATTTAGAATGAGCATTTTTTTAATCCAAAAGGCATTACATTTCATTCTTATTGACCAAAAGGAACTGTAAATGTAATTTCGTATCTGTCAGATTCTTTAATTTGAATTTGCCAGAAACTTATTTTAGATCAAATTTTGAAAACAGTTTTGAAGAGTATAGATGATTGAGAAGATCTTTTTTGTTTGGAATAAGATACCTAATTCATTGGAGAGCTTGATTGAGTGGTTTATAATTGATGACTAAATGGGAAGTATCGCGTTCAATCTCTGTATTTTTATTCACATAAAAAGCAGAACAAGACCAATGACTCTTACTCTTATTTTTTTGGAAAGAAGATTACTAATTTCTTTTTGACAGAAATCAAGCATTTCTTGATTCATTTGTATTAGACGGGTTTTTGTAGGAATTTGCTTTTCATGAAAATCTTTTTCATAAGGAAGATCTACCGTATGTTGTTTTCTTTTCCAAAAAACATTTGGAAGATCATAATATATTTGCATTTGAATTTTTTCTTCAAAAATTTTTGTTTTGTTTTTTATGATTGAATCATTGATTTGAGTTTCTATTCTTTTGAAAGAAATTTCATTAGAAAGAAAATTGATTTTTTTTTCCCTTTATTTTCAATAAAATTAAGATTCCTAAAAGTAGGTTTTTTAAGGAAAGGAAAGGAAATGGTTTGACTTATAACTTTTTGAATATTCTTTTGTTAACTCAAAATGATCTAATTGCCTAATGAAATCAGTACCTATGATGACTAGATTTGTCATATTCCTGACAAGAAGAAATGTTGTTGAAATTTGAAAAGGAGAGTTTTCAATTGCTATAGTAGAATATTTGTAATGGACTATGATCTCAAAACCATTAGCTGAAGTTAATTTTTCAAAAGTTTTTTCATAAAATTTTGTTGGAACTTGTCCTTCTAGGATACAGCTTGAATCTGCACTTATATCAAACAGAGTAACTGTTTTGAAGACAAAGAATTTTTCAATAATAAGTTTGATTGGGATGTACCATTTCTGATATGAAACTCGAGTGATTAGATTAAGAAAATTATCACCAGAAATATCAAAGTTTTCATCTGAAGAGGAAAACTTATAATGCTTTAATGAGGATGTCTTAAAAGACGGAATTTTCTTTTCTTTTTAAAGGAGTTGGATTGCTGGAGTATTTTCTTGTTGATGACTTTTAAGATATTTGACTTCAGTTTTGAGTTTTGAAACTTCATGTCGAAGATCTTGACGAGTTACAAATTTTTTCTCATAGTTGAATCTGGATAAAACGTCTATTAGATTAAAAGAGTTAGCAACTATTGGAAGATTGTGAGCAAGTCTGCTTGATTTTTCTGGGATTTTCAGGATTTTTTTGACTTTGTAAAGATAATTTTTCTTTTCTTCATCATTTGGAAGGTTAGTAATGACTTCAAAAAGAAAATCTTGTTTTCTAGTGAGAACATTACATTCAAGAGTTTCTGAAGATGAATCAGAAGAGGCTTTGTTATCATTTTGAATTTGTTATTTTCTTCAATATTAGAAGAGCCTTGAGTTTCACTATCAAACGAATCTTCAATTAGAAGACAATTAAGTTGAGCTAGAAGACCATCATCGATATTTAAAACTTTGATTTTCTTTGTAATTCTGTAGTATTTTGCAATTTGACTTGGTTTGTTACATTTAAAATAGACAACAGATGGTTTATCTTTATTTTGAAAATATTGAGGAGCTCGTTTATAATTTTTGTGTTTATGAATTCTTTTGCCAGTTTTATTTTTAAAAGAATTTTTGTAAGTAATAGGAAGTTCAAAATGATGTTTCTTTTTTGTTTGGATGAACTTTGAGGACAATCAAAACCATATTGAGAACAAAAGCTTTCTAAATATTTACGATTAAGGGATCTTTCTTTTGCTAATTCTCTTTGTATTTTGTCGTCTTGACAGATTTTTAAACCAACTTTCTAGACATAACTGCAAAACTATCCATAAGTTAATTGCTCATTTAGAATGATTCTATTGTTAATATTTCTTATTTTTTTTCTCTAACTTTGTCTCCTAAAGAACGAGGAAGACCAATTAGAAATTTTTCTTTCCAAAAAGGTTGATTACTAGCTGATCTAGAGAAAACTGGTAAAGAAAATATTTTTATTCCAATTAAAATCGGCAAGGGTACATAACTTAAGATGAGAAAGGAGTTTAGCAGATTTGTCACGCCATATAGACGGATATTCAATGAAATATTTTGTGATAGCATAAATAAGAGTATTTACGAAATCTTGGTTTTGATTTCCTTCTTCATTAAGAAGGGAATTTCCTTCAGTATCAATTTTGATGGCTAAGTTTATTTGACTTCGTTGATCTTCATTAAGGTGTTCATCCCACCATCCTTTAATTGACCAGTACAACGGGCTATTAAAATATTAAAGGGATTAAACCATACCCACTCATCCCCAATAGTTCTCAAGTTTTTAGCTCATTGTATCAAAATTTCATACTTGAAAAATTTAACACCGTTTTCCATTGTGTCTTTTAAATGTTTGCAAAGCCACACAAATATCATTCCTTATATCTTGCACTCACGGCTTATTAGGAAAGAATAACAGGCCTATTTAACTTTTGTCAGAGACACTCAGTTAGAGTGTCCTTCTTTAGATTATATTTCCTAACAAACTTCCTGACTTCCTCCCGATCAAGAAATTGAATTTAGCATTGACTTATTACCTGGCACTCAACCAATTTCGATATTCCCTATAAGAGGCCTCCTTACGAGCTAAATGAGCTTAGTGCGTTTCTGAAATCAACCTTTGTTAGGGATATCACCATTTCTAAATTATGAAGGAAGACACTTCACAGACTGCTAATCGATATAGAAACTTAATAATATTCCAAATATAAGAAAAGTTGGAGTCTTTACAATTGATTAAATAGATTACAAACATTGAGGAAATGAAGAATTCAACTACTATTAATCATTACATAATCAGAACGAATTATTCTTTTTAATTAATAAGTGTATTAGTTCTAAAATTTGATATTAATATCAGATTTTGTTTACAAGCGTAGCATTAAAACGAAAACTTTTCATGCCTCTTAGGATGAAGACTTGAGAGAACATAGGTGGGGTGCCCGTGTGTATATGTTTCCACGATCCATTTCACCGTAAAATAAACAGGTTTGAAATTACCTAACTAACCCCAATAAGTTTTAAATTTTAGATATGTTTTCTCAAAATTTTCCACTCAAAATATTTAGTACATAACTATCTCTCGGAACATCCTATAAAATACTTTGTACGCAACTTCTTATGTCTTACTCTTGAGTCTATGATATCTATAGAAATCTTATAAGTTTCAAAAGACATAAATCAAGATTATTATACCTTTATCGAGTAAGAAAAATAATTATCAAAATATCACTCTTCATGATTTGAAATTGGTGGTATTTCGAACATATACTCAGTCTTAGAAGGATTTTAACCCTCAAACAAATTATTAATATTAGGTAAGAGAACTTAATTTAACCACCAACTATCATCATACCGTAACAACAAGTTAACAAGGGATTAAGGAATATCAAAAACCTATTAAAACAAATAATGGTCATACGTCCATATTCAAGCTTTCAGGAAGAAGGCATTCAAGGAAAGTTTCGTTAAATTCAACCCATTCAGTAAATTCGGTATGACTAGTCTCTGAAGTACATCTTATACTACTCATACGCCATGTTACCTAATTATATTTGGCTAATTCCTCTATCTAGTCACCTCCTAAAACCAAACATAACCGATCCAATTTCTTAAAAACGTATACGGATCTTAGATAGAGTCTATACTCAAAATCCTAAACAGCCACATTTTCTTAAAAACATATAGTAACAATGGTCAAAGTGTCTTACCAATCAGTTTAATAAGGTATACATATAAATTGTGAGTGAGGGTTATTGCACATACAAAATTAAGGTGATTTAGATTTTGTTTTTTTAACTAATAAGTGTATTGATTCGAGAATTCAATATTCAATATTAGGATTAGCCTGCAAACTTGACATTGAGAATGAAACTTTTCATATCTCTCAAGAAAAGTTTGGAAGGAAATGGATGAGGTGCACATGTATATATGTTTTCACTATCCATTTCGTAAAAAGATAAATATATTCGAATTAGGTTTCTTTAATAATTGATTAGGTCTACATAAAGTAAATCTTTTATTTCCTTTGCTTTTCATTGTTCCTATCTAAATTTTAAGTATAATAGTTTTACAGACAATTATTTACTTACTTAAACCAAAATAAAAGGTTCACCTTTTACGGAAATTATTATTGCTAAATTTAAAATTCCCATTAAATCACTCATGGTTCTTTACAACTTAATTTCTCGTCAAAGACGCCTAAAATCTAATTCATCACTAAATGAAGCCAATGATCTCTTATTTTACATAACTCACATCACAACCACCCATAACACCAAAACCATGTGTTATTGCGCCCTCACCCACACAAACTAATTCAAAGCACGCCTTATCACATAAGGTCAAAGATAGTACATTAAAGAATCACAACTTGAAGTTTCAGGATAAATTGAAACGTTTCACAAAGTTCACATACTCCCCGGGTAACGTACGTAAACAAAGCAACAACGTCTCACATTTGCAGTCCCTTAAATCATGCTTTGATACCAACTTGTCGCACCCCTCATAGAGGCATGACTGGCCGGAGGAATAGTAACCAAACCTCCGTAACCCTGACTCAAATAAAGGAACGACCATGACTCTCGACTCACATATGAATAAAACCAAGAAATTATAAAAACAAAATTTAACATTAAAAACTTGTTGATTACAACAAATCACAACTTACTGCAAATTTCGGCATAGGCCCCTTACAATATGGAACATGCCTTAAAATACAATCCTCTAAACTCTTTTTATTACTCCACATAATACAAAGACAATAAAGAGCTATGCTCCTTTCACACCATCAACAAAACTAGTACTAGAATATTACATCATACCACATTGACAACCACAGTACTAATGTGACTGCAAACTTTCATCATTAACTCCAATCCTTAACTCCAAGTATGAGATTCCGAGGCATACCTTGTCATCAAATCCTTAGCAAAACCTCATATTAGTGGTTAACTTCTCTTGGGGTCCTGCTACTAAAGAATATAACCATAAGAAAGGGGTGAGTCCTACGAACCCCGTAAGTGAAAAATCGTACCCAAAGGGTACTAGCATCACTCAGCACAAACATATAATATATATATAAACATCATGTAACATGATTCACAAAACATTTCACATTTCACATTACACGTACACATTGTAAGTTTCACAAATTTACAATTCATATGACACGCAAGATCACAATTTAGGTCAGTGCAACAATATCACACAAAGCAATCAAAGGGCCAACGAATAACCCAGCCCCACACAACATTATCACCCCCTACCCGGCATTTACGCACCCATACAACAAATTAATCTCTGTACACAATCCATCCCACTAGGGTTGAGCACTTAATTTAAAAAAATATTTATCAGAATCAGAATTTCTCATTATTTTAAATCAGGGTATCCTAGGTGCACCTGGATCTTAATTTCAGAGATAAAAATTATTTTCCAAAAAATGTTCACGAGTTGGCCCTTATCAACCATAATCAATGTCAAACACAGCCATCAATCTCTAACAAACATAATTCAAATAAATTACTGAAGTAATCTACTGGCTTGTTTTCAATATATCATGCATATTCAAATAAACATATAATCACACATACTAATCTAGCCCCTAAAAAGCAGCAATTAACCACTCACCTATTACCTATTCCCTTCGTCACTCACGCTTGCGTTCACGCGTCTTATCAGGCCCACATTAGAATCTGAAACTGAAATTCTTAATTCCAAATACTACTTAGTTCATAAACGTTATTGTTATACTCTTTTACTTACTAAACTTATGTCTCAACTTATATAGGTTTATTTATGTAAGTTTTCCTTTAAGCTATTACATGTCAATTAATATGGATTAGACTTTAGGTTATAAGATTAACAATGAAAATGCCTTTTAAATATCTTGACAAAGCATATGGTAGGAAGAACAATTAGAAAAGAATAGAAAGTATTTAGTGAGTTAAAAAGGTTAAAACTGTCCAAACTTGAGGTTTGGACCAGTGTTTACTTTAACGACCATATTTTTCTCCAGGAAACTCCGAATACAGTTTTGTAAAATTTATAAAATACTAGACACAAGTAGCTTTATGATGGTATATCATTTGTAATTTTTATACTTGTATATCAATACAATTTATTGTTTGAAGTTACACTAAATTCTGTAACACGTAAAAATTTTACAACTTTGACCTTATCTTAATTAATTGAACATAACTTTCTCTAAGAAAAATGAAATCTAATTCCGTTTATTGGGTTTATTAATAGACAAGTATATATATCTTTCTTCTTTAGAAACCTTTCCTCAAATTAGTCTTTAACCCCCTCAATTTCTTACATGAACCAAAAATAAGGCACTGAAAATCCTGTCTGACCTAGCCGGAGTTTAATAGCTATAACTCATAACATACTTGGAACGAAGCTACAAAAATTTTCAGACAACATTTCAAGACTATAAACTAAATTTAATCTTTTTAACTTTTAATTTAATTCTACCTCGAAGACACTCGAAATACCTAATTTCTGTTACCCACGGAATATGTCCCTTCCACCCTTCAAAACCAATTAACTCTCATTGTTCATATCATTACTCATATCCAACATTAACCTATCAACATTACTTATATTCCAATTAAACTTTTTATTTAGAATTCCTCAAGATTAAGATATACAATTTCTATATTAACATCATTGAATCCTTACCTTTTTATTTCACATTTCAAATTAACTAATTACCTAGCTTACATTAAGGATTTAAACTAACTCTTTTTAATGTTAACATGCTTTTACTTCCCGCTCTTAATTCATTATTACTATTATTTTATTTTTATTTTATATTAGCATGTTTGTCACTTAACTTATGTATTTCATATTCCACACTCAATTTTGAAGAAATTTCAACTAACTAAATTAAATTAATTCTTTAATTTATAGGTACCATGGCACATACCCTTCAAGATTAACACACACCTAATCAAATTCCAAGATCTCTTCAATTGCTACTACAAATTCTAAGTTTCTATTTACGTTATTTTCAATCTCTTGTAATCCATAGATATATCACTACTGAACAAAAGTTTCATACATACTATTCACCCATCAATTTTCTAAAAACAGAATTTACTTCCTTTTAACATGTTCTTAACCAACTCTACGGCTAGCTTTCTTACCTCCTTACAGCCTTAACCAGCACTTAACCCACACTCCCACCAGCTCCGAAATGTAGAGAACTTATGGTGTGTTGCTAGCGAGGATTTCAGTTGGCTTGGCAACCCAAAGAGGCGCACGGCGAGGGAAAATTGCAAGACAAGCAGCAGTTGCCCCTGCACCTTCACTTCCAATACCCACAGCAACTCCTACGGCTATGATAAGGGGGTTGACAGAAGGAAAAATCAAGAAGAGGAGTAGAAGCAAAGAAGCGGCCTCAATTCCAAGCTAGGCCAAGCAAGTTGCCAATTTTATTCATGCAAGTTCAGAGTGTGGATTTCCTTCCAAAATCCCAAAAATTATTCAACTTCATCACTCTCTCCCTCATTCTCGGCTCAGGGTCTTTTCAACTTGCGAAATCAAAGCTCAATAATTTCAAAACTCTTATTCATGACTGAGAGCAACACTAACCCATCTAATTTCATGCTTCAACCCACGGCTACAAAAAAAAGAACTCAGAATCCACAAACACTGTGTCCCCGAAATGAAACCCCAAGTCAGTTAGCCAAGAATAGATGATTTTTAAACCAATCCCTTCACCTTCTTTCCTCACCTACCAGCAACCTTAAGAGTAGAAAGGAAACGTAAGCTTCTACACGGCACAACAACTAGGCAGAGAAATGAAATTGTGCTCCTTTTCGGATGGAGAAAGGAAAGCATAAAATAAAAATAAAAAGTGATATATCTCCTTTCAAATTCAAAGTCATACTCAATTGTGTGGCTTTAATTCATTCTCCACTTTTATATATATATATATATTTATTTATTTATTTATAGATAGCTTTATAAACCTTCAATTTACACTTATTATGTACACATGCACCTTAATTTACTTAAACCTATACAAAAAAATTCTTACTCAAACCTAATAATAATAATAAAAAATCTATTACTTATAAAATCGCAAAAATTTCTATAAAACCTCCTAACATGTATGTTGGATCCTCGAGTTATAACATTATACTTTCTTAGTTATGGATATTTGAAATTTTCGGGTGTTAAATTCTTTATGTACAAATTATCCCATTTTATGCATAATGCAGATGTGCCTAATAATGAAACTCCATTTCGAAGATGTAAATTTGCAGTATGGTTTGTTTATCTTGTCCAATTTTCCTATGTTTTTCCCTAACTAGGTTTCTTTAGTATATTATGGGTAAAATATATATGCTTCATGAAACCACTTTTGAGCGTTGTGTGAGTTATAAAAACATAAAAAATAAAAAAAATAAAAAGCTACAAATGACAATAGAAAATGGCGACAAAAAGCTAGATGCAAGGTGACTCTCCCATTCCCTCCCTGTATTTTTACTGCTACTATAAAAGTTATATTCATTTATATTAATATAGATCCGTTTAAGAGTTTTGCTTTTTTCTTATGAGATCCAGTACTCAACTCAAACTAGTTGGGGTTGGTTATATAAATCTTTTTTCTCCATTCACATTGATCCAATACATCATTTAATTTTTAGTAATGCCTAAGCAATCATATCATTCTCAATGACTGCTCCCATATAATTTTTTGTCTCCCTCTACTATATCTAACACCTACCACCAATACCAAGTCACCTTTCCTAACTATGGCATGCATTGGCCAACATTGGACATGTCCAACCAACGTAAGCAATTCTCCTTTATTTCTCTTCGATAGGTGTTACCTTCATCTTCCTAAATATCTTCTCACCTATTTGGATTTTATTAGGCCCGCTACTAAAGGTGACTACGTATGACTTTTGTTTCTTAAAGAACGTATTGGCTAAAATCAAGTCGTATGTAACCCTAAAATCCAAAATAGATTTTCTATCTCCATTCCTATCTTCATAACCATACCCCTAACTCTCTTGAAACCCTCATTAATACTTCCTATATGGCCATTCAAATCTCTTCCAATAAAAAATTTCTCTCCTAACGGTACTCTTCTCATCTAAGTCTTCCATAAATGCCTTCTTCATAACTACTTCTAGTCCTATTTGTGGGGCACGTCTAAATAATGATATTAAAGGCCTTCTCATCTATCATCAATTTCACTAAAATTATTCTACCACCTTTACTCTTAATTTCTACAACCTTGACGTGGGGCAAAAGTAATAGAAACAAGGATTGATCAAGTCGAACCCTTAAAACATCTTTGCGCACAAAGAAAACTATCAATCCGTCGTGCCAAAGATATAAAACAAAGATATAAATCTTTAATTGATAAAATGATTGAATTATTGGATTCCTTGACGCAGGGTGGAAGCAATAGAAACATTAGGGGCCGATCACGTTAGACTCTCAAAACATCCTTGAACACAAGGAAAACTATCAATCTGGCCACCAGATATATAAAATCTTTAATTGATAAAATGATTGAATTATTGTATGATTTTACAACTTGATAGAAACCCCTATTTATAAAGATTCTATGTACTAACCAACTCACATCTTAGCAATGTAGGACTGAAAACAAAATATTATATTTATATTACTTCTAATCACTAACTCCTACTTCTATTTCCTATGTAGGACTAAAAAAAACATAAAATAAACCTAAAACTAACAACTAAGAGAATTACATCATAATTATTAAAATACAAGAAACTAAAATAATTTAACCTCCATTCTTGTCCTACATCAGTCCCCTTCACTTGGAAAAAACTTGACCTCGAGTTTAATAACGTGAACTGATATCTTCATGTCTATATTGGAATACTTGAAACTTGTTGAAGTATTCTCACATTTAAACTTCATAATTTCTACATCCCAAATATTCATGTTGACTTTCAACTCAAATAATGGATTAACTAATTTGCTAAGTATTGCTTCAATGCAGATGAAACCATCATCTTCGGTGATTGTAAACTGTAGGAGATCCTCAAACATTTAGTTTGTGGGCTCATCTTGAAGATTTTCTTTCTTTGAAAGATTATCAGCATCCACAAGCTTTTGATGATATTCTAAATGATCTTGTTTGTCTTCAAGAATATTAGAATCAACAATCTTCTTTTATCAGCATCCACAAGCTTTTGATGGTATAATAAGTGATCTTCTTTGTCTTCAAGAATATTAGAATCAACAATCTTCTTTTCTTCCTCTCTGATGCATTCTTCAATTTCTAATAAAGCAACTTCCATTTTATCATTCTCTTCTTTTGATTTTGCTAACTCTTTGCTGATGACATTTTCTCTGACAGGATTGTAACTAGGCAGAAAGCCTCTTGGAATATCCTTTCTATTCACATATTGAGAATATGTTGCAAGATTTTCATCATCAAAATAGGGATATCAACTGTTGTCAACTGAGTGTAATAATCTTTTTCAAGATTATCAAACCTTGAATTAATTCTTTTATCCAACCCGATATAATATCTCATCATAATCATAACAACAATATACCAAAATAATAATCCTTTTCATTCTAGACCAAGAATGAATTTTCATTTTTCCTTGTCAAACCCTGTCAGATTGTAGACGATTCCACCAAATCACAGCTTCATACTCGAGTTTATAATATGCAAGCTTCATTTTTTGATCTTCAGGTATCTCCATGTACTCAAAATAAAACTCAATGTCTACTAACCAGCTGATCAATTCCTTTTTGGAGAAATCTTCGTCATGAATAACGATTTCATCATGATTAAAAATATACCGATGTGCAGGACTATGACAGTTGATAGGTTGGTCGCGAGCATCATCTCCTACTCGATTATTCCTACCGTCATCACAAACCTTGTTGGCATTGACTCCCAAGTTGTTCAGCGTGCCGTGGATCTCACGGAGTTCATGGATCACCCTCGACTCTTGCACATCTAACGCCGCCCTTTATGCAACTAAGGATGCCTAAAAAGCCTGCACCCCACGATCACCATCAATGGGATGGTTGCCACCTTATCTGTCATTGTAGTTGCCGATGACATTCTTCATCTCGAATCCCCGAGGGTAAATCGTTGCACGCAAGGCGGAAGCAATAGAAACAAAGGCCAATCACGTCGAACCCTTAAAACATCATTGCGCATAACGAAAGCTATCAATCTGGCACACCTTAAATATAAAATCTTTAATTTATAAAATGATTGAATTATTGGATGATTTTACAACTTGATAGAAACCTCTATTTATAAAGATTCTATGTACTAACCAACTTACATCTTAGCAATGTGGGACTAAAAACAAAATACTATATTTATACTACTTTTAATCACTAACTCCTACTTATATTTCCTATGTGGGATAAAAAAAAAACATAAAATAAACCTAAAACTAATAACTAAGAATTACATCATAATTATTAAAATACAAAAAACCAAAATAATTTAACCTCTATTCTTGTCCTACATCAAACCTTGTCCTTGAAATTTCCATATACAATAATCGCAACTCCATCCCTATTTCTATTCTTACCAGTATACCACATCTTGAATCTTGTTCTCTCTAGCCTTTTTTTCCTATCCAGTTAGTTTTTTGCAAGCAAGCAATATTCATCCTCCTTCTACTCATAGTATCTACTAGCTCTCTCGATTTACCCGTAAGAGTCCTTATGTTCGAAGTACCTATGCGAATCTTCTATTGGACTAGCTTCTTTATCCACACACACCCTCGATGCAAGAACCATTGCTCATTTTGCACCACATTCGGGAGCCAGTGTGGTGTGCCACTAAGGATGAAACAACCCAACTCTCATTTCTTGCTACACTTGGGATCTGATGTAGCAAGTTGCTAAGAGGATTACTCCCCAACGAATATAAGATAGGATTCATCTTATAAAGTTTGACTAGTTTTATGCTGGCCATCAACTTATCGCAACCCTCCTCCGTCAAAGTAAACTCAAGCGGAGTTTCTTATAAGATCCAGTAACAAATAAAAATTTGTGTTTGTTCAAAATAACTATTTATTGTGTCTTTTTTTTCTATTTGATAGTATAAAAACCACACTAGCTAACAAGAATGGTGCATACCAAGTCTCAGAAATATTAGATAATATTGTTGGAAAAGGAAAATAAGAAAGAGGAAGTATTTATGTTACTCCTAGAATAATATTTCAAATTTTTGGTCTACTGTGAAGGGTACAAGTTGAGCTTAATAGGTGCCGGCTAAAAAGGTACGTGTTAAAATTGCTCGTGTTCTCATAGGTAGCAAAAATGGTGACCCTTACCCTACCCTTATTTCACGAGTCAATGTATAGGAAACTTGTATAAATTAAAAAATAATAATAATAATAATAGAATTAAAAAGGAAAAAGAAAAATAAAGTAATTAAAAAAGAAAACAAAATCAAAATTCCTTCCATTCTTTCTCTTCACCTCTATCGTCATTCCTCCATAACCACCCATCCATCACCCATCTCCAATCATCCATAACCATCATTTTTCATCATACAAATTTGTTCCTTTGTTGATTTCTCCTGTAATCAATAGCTTCAACATAACAAATACAAGCAAGAAAGGGGGAAAGAATCCAAATACTTTTTCGTCAAAGAAAATCATTGGACTTTGGGCTTGCTTTGACAGGAATAGTAACCCATGAGATGATGAGATTCTAGTAATAGAAAAACTCCAACACAACACTTAGACCAGGCAAGACAGGCGGGTACGAGGCTAACGGGTATGGACTAATTAACTGGTACAAGTCTAAATTGTTCGTATTCTCATGGGTTTATTTTTCAAAATCCTTTATCCTGCATTTTACGGTGGATAAAACGGATATACGGGTCCGGTACTATATTTTCAAAGTCTAGTCATTATGTTAAATATTGATTTAACAGATGTGTGGTTATTTTCTCATTATTTGAGTCCCCTTATGTGTAAATCTCTTGTATTGTGGAATTGATTGTTAAATTAGGATTACCACAGTTTATTGTGCATCTGTAAGAAATTCCATGTGTAGGTTGCCATTAATTGTATGGTTTTATTTTAATAATAAAACAGGCTTAAGGTTTGGTCCATTTGAGACATAGTGGTAAAAGCCCATACAGTTTTATGTGATCATTTGGGATAGGGCTTAAGCACACTTCTTATCTGATTAGATGTGGATTGGCAATAAGTGTAGGCTGAGTGACTTTAGAAGTCTTTAATGGGAAGACTCTTAGAGTTTTATCTGACATGAAATAGCTAGGTCCCCTCTCCTCTCTATATATATGCATCTTGCCCCATTGAAAGCTGCCATCAGAAAATACATAGAGTACGGAGAGGAAGACCTGGCTATATGAAGCAATTATTAAGGCTTGCTTGGCTGAGATTCCAGATATCCGTTACTATGGCTCAATCAGGTACGCAACCTTATTATTAATGTGTTCTGAATTCATGTATGAGATCCTGTATAAAATTATAACATGTGGTATCAGAGCCTAATTTACATGGATTTAGAACCTTGAAATTAATTTAATTGATCTAAAATAATAGGGTTCATTTAAGTCAGATTCTTATACTCAAAAATCGAAACCTTAAATGTATGAAATTGAATTCCTAACATTAGGGGTTTTGTTCATTTTCAAAATATCTTTAATTTGATATATTATTTGTATGATTTCATCAACTATAAGTTGAGAAATTTGGATTTTAAGATTCAGTTTGACATAAAAACGAATTTTAATTTTTAGATTAGAAAAGTTATGATTTCATGTTGTTTTAATCTAATATGATCATAGGTTTTACCTCTAGCATGTTTCTATACTCATTAGAAACTAATTGGATGTGTGAAATCACATAATTTTTAGAAATTCAAATTAAAATATTTTTGGGTTCAAGTTAGGGTTCATAATTTTTCAATTTAATTGATTGACAATTTTTCTTGATATATAATATTAAATTGTTAGAGGGTTTTTGTTAGAATACTAATTTAAAACAAAACCCATACAATTTTTTTGAGAAAAACCATAAAAATTATGGTGAAAATCTCACTTTTCTGAAAACAGGTCAATCAGATCCAAATATATACAGAACGGGTCAAGTTGACCCGGCTAGAGGTTGAAGAAGGTTTAACTAGTCTTGAGCAAATCCCACTCGCGTCAATAGAGAGTGAGGTTCACCCTTGGTCTTCCGGTAGTCTTTTCTTACCAAATTTTTTATGATATTTTTTATTTGAATTTTCCAATTTTATGGTATGTTTATATTTGAAAAATTATATGCATAAATTATAGTATTAGTATATACTATTATGTTATATTTAAAACTAATATAATTGCACATATTTAAATGTTAAGGCTTGTTGGATTTACATTTTTTATATGTTTTAAAACTAAAAACAGTAGGTACTCTCCCTAATTAGAGATAAATATTATAGTACTCTCATGTTTTTAAAACATGTGTTAATAGAAACTTTTGTTTTGATTCAATTTTGTTTAAAGTTTGCAACATGCATTAAGTGATCATTTGAGATACTTTTGAATAGTATTTTAGTTAAGAGTGATAAATTGAAGTAATTAAATTTTCCCAGCTTGAAAAATCTTATAGGTTTATATAGGTGGTTGCCACCAAAGTGGTTTATCTGTATAGATTTGTGAGATTTTGGAAAACTATAGTACGGGATATTTCTTAAATTATTGTATATAATTTCCTGCCCAAAGGGGGTTATTATATACTTTAATTTTGGAAATTACACGAAACATATAGTTTGGGGTATACCTGCCTAGAAGGTTTATCTGCCCAAAGGGGATAGACTTTTCGAAAGCTAGGATACTTTAATTTAAGTTTCATGGGCTGATCATGAGATCCTAATAGCATGTTACACTCTCTGCCCAAAGGGGAGTTTATAATGATGCACTTTGGATTCATGTAAAATAAATTCTTATTCTTGATCATGGTCAAAATCTAATGTGCTTCTAGTAAAGTATGAGAGGTTATGTGAATGCATATTGCCTTAAATTCATGTCTTGGTTATAAAACCAAGAAATGTGTTTAAAAGGAACCTAAGTGAATTAAAGGTAAAACCTTGAGTCTGGAATGACATCAAAGTAGATTCATTGGAGTAGTTTTTTTTGTGATTTGAAAGTCATTTTAAACATTTGGGGGGAATTTGATTTTAATTTCCTCATTGGACAAAATGGTCATTTTATTTTTGATTTGGGCAATTTTAAAGTTCAAATGCTTTAAATTTTAAAAATTTTGGTGGATGTGTTTAACTCCTCCAATGTAATACTCCTCGTTTCATACTAAGAAAATTTATTTCCAAAATATTTTTAATTAAAGAAAAATCCTAAATGTTTTAGCATAAACATCTAGGTCAAATTTAAGGGAAAGAGTTGAAAATCTCATGAATGATATTATTTCCTTTACTTATATTTGGAGAATTAAGATTTTAAGTTAAGTGGATCAGGAGTAAATTGACCAAAACAGTGAAAAATGGGGAAACTAATAGTTCAAATCTCTTAGATATTTTTCACATTAATTATAGTGAATTTTATTCCACCGATTGCCAAAAAAAAAAAAAAAAAATTGTTTTATCACTTTCATTGATGACTTTTCCCGTTTTGGTTTTTATACTTGATTAAGCAAAACTTATGATTGTCTTGAAAATTTTAAAATTTTCAAAATTGAAGTTGAAATACAACTGAGGAAAGTTATTAAAACTGTAATATTTGACCGTGTTTGTAGTATTATGGCAAACATGATGTTGATAGACATGAGATTGTTTGCTAGATACATACTAGAGTGTAGGTTTTTAACCCATTATACCATGTCTGGTAGCCTTGAACAAGTGTTGTGGCTGAAAGGCATACTCGTACCTTTAAGGACATGATTAGAAATATGATGAATATGTCAAACTTCCCTGAATACTTTTAAGGTAAAATCCCTAAATAATCAAGTTACCAGTAAATCAAGGTTTAAAACACCTTTTTTAACTTGTAGGCTGTGAGAAAATCTAGATTGAACCTTTTTGTGTCTAAGGTTGTCAAACTAAAATAAAATATATAACACAAATGAGAAGAAATCGTCCTATTTTCTACTCACTGTTACTTTACTAGTTATCCAAATCACTTTAAGGGAGATATGTTTTATCTAAGCGAGGAACCAAGATAGTAGTATCTCACACGGCTAAATTCTTAGAATTTGATTCGTTGAGTTGGAAAGGTTTTCAACTACTAGTAAAGAAAAAAAAAAAAAATTTGTCATATTTCACCTATATGTCTTGTCACTAACTACATCACATAACATGTGGTGAGAATAGGTGATGGGGGAAAGTTAAGAATAATTGAAAATGCATCACCTATTCTAGTTAAAATTGTCGCATTTGATTTTGGTGTAGCTCCTTAACATTTGAATATAGTTGCACAACCACCTCTCTCTAGCCTACTGTTAGGAATGTGGATTGATGCCATGTCAGATGTGATATAGTCCATCATAAATAATAGTGTATGGGAGTTGGTTGAACTTCCATGGTTTTCAATACTCATTGGGTGCAAGTGAATTTGTAAGATTAAGAATAATTCAAATCAAGAGATTGAGTGTTTCAAAGTAAAGCTTGTAATCGAGGGTTTTTCACTTAAAAGAATGTGTCTTTTTAGCGAGACTTTCTCTACTATCTCAACTAAAATAATATTATAATAAATAACTAAAATTCTTATAGGTGATCATGACCTTAGTGACTCATTTATCAACCTTGAGTTATTTCAGATGGATGTGAAAACATCTATCTTGAATGGAAACCTTATAAAGCATGTTTACATAATGAAGGTTCAAATAGAATAGAGGTAATAATATTATTTGTATGTTTAACAAATCAATCAAATAGTCTCCAATAAGCATTTAGATAATGGTTATTGAAATTTTGATGAGGTAGTCACCTTTTTTAGTTATGTTAAGAATAAGGTTGATAAATGAATATACATTAAGGTCAGTAGGAGCTAGTTTATCATATTAATTTAGTAACACTGATTTAATGAATATGTCTTATCATATCCTGATAATGGTCAATGATATCTTGCTTGTTATCAATAGTGACATTAACTTATTTTGTGAGACAAAGTTGATGTTGTCTAAGCCTTTGGCATGAAGGATCTTAGGGAAACATCTTTTGTTCTTGGTGTTGAGATACACCAAAATAAATCTCACCCTTGTTAGGTCTTCTCAAGTAAACCTATATTGATATAGTATTGTATAAGTTCAATAAGTATAAATGTAAGACTGGGGATGTGCCTGTTGTAAAGAGTAACAAGTTTAGTTTAAATTAGTGTCTCGTTAATAAGTTTCAAACAAAGTCCATGAGAAATGTGTTTCATGCTAATGCAGTTGGAAGCTTGTAAGCTTTGATTTATACTAGCTCTGACATTGCTTTTGCAGTGGGAGTTTTTGGCACAGTTAAACCCAGGATCAAAACTTAAGTTATAAAGTATTTACAGAGAACCAAAGTTTTTATGCTAATGCATATAATGATTGATCACCTTAAATTAATTGGTTACTCTAATTTTGACTTTTGCTAGTTGCAAAGATGATCTTAAATCTATTTCAGAATATATATATTTTTATGTTAATTTTGGGAGCTGTATCTGAAATTGTTTCAAGCAAAAGCTTCTTTCACTATACAAGCATGATATGTGGTTGAATAACATGATAATTTATCTTTGTGTGGTTGTCTCGATTTTAAACTGCTTAAGATCTATTATAACAATAGTTCTACCGTATTCTTCTTAAGGAACAATAAGATTTCTAGTGCATCGAGAGGTGATGACTATAGAGTTTGATAAAAAAATTGAGAAATTATGTTTGAATATAATGATACAGTAAATGTTGGCAGATCCTTTAACCAAAGCACAATAAGGACTGGGATTTTTAAAAGTCATGTTGATAACATGAATATTGTGAGTCCTTTAATGTTTTTGGTTAGTGGGAGTTTGCTTTGTTTTGTTCAAAGTTAGCATGTTATGTATGCTATTTTGTAACCCAATATTTACTTACATCCTTGTTGGATGGTGTGTTATGTTGATGAAAATGATAATTATTTTCATTGTGATATGATTAATATTGCATGTGCACATATGGTTATTTATGACATGTCATTGCATTGAAATCTTAAGACTTTGTGTCTTTCTTAAGTATGACGGTTTTGTCAATTTGGAGGTATGTCTCAAATGACACTAATTGGATATCTCGAGATGGTTGTTAAGACATACAAACTTAAAATTAAGCTTAAGTGATTTCTAGTGCTTTGGAAAGCATTCAGTTTTAATGAAATCACTTAGAGGACCGACAATGAAAATAGCATATGTTGATCATATTTAGATGCTATTTTTCTTGCTACACTACCACATCTAGATCCATTGCAGATTAAGTTGTTGGCATTTGTAACCATGGATTGGTCTTATGTCGTTTAAATGGCACAATGATTGTCATGATTCCGTGTTAATAACTTAATTGGGCTGGATTATTTGAAGTGCGTCTCAGGACCTAAATTTTTCTTTTAAAATTGTGGCCACATAAAAGTTATACCTTGCGCGAGAGTCATTTTCTAAAAATATGTTTTTCAAAATTTTTAAAACTACAATTAATGATTGCCCAAGTGGGAGAATGTAAGAAATTTCATGTGTGGGCTGCCATTAATTGTATGGTTTTGTTATAATAATAAAACGTTCTTAAGGTTTGGTCCATTTAAGACATGCTGGTAAAAGCCTATATAGTTTTATGTGATCATTTGGGATAGGGCTTAAGCACACTTCTTATCTGATTAGATGTGGATTGGCAGTAAGTGTAAGCTGAGTGACTTTAGAAGTCTTTAATGGGAGGACTCTTAGAGTTTTATCTGACATGAAATAGCTAGGTCCCCTCTCCTCTATATATATATATATATATGCATATTGCCCCATTGAAAGCTGCCATCAGAAAATACATAGAGTACGGAGAGGAAGACCTGGCTATGTGAAGCAATTATTAAGGCGTGCTTGGCTGAGATTCCAGATATCCGCTGCTATGGCTCAATCAGGTACGCAACCTTATTATTAATGTGTTCTAAATTCATGTATGAGATCCTGTATAAAATTATAACAGCATCAAGTTTTCGAAAATTAAATTGACAATTGAATTTTCAATTGGAGTACTACTTTATTTACTAAAACATTTAAAATATATTGAAGTTAATTTCGATGTAACTAAGTTTAAATTTATACTAGCTACTAGAATAGTATAAATATTACATTTTTTTTTAAGTCCCGTATTGCTAAATTTGAATATGTATGTGTCTTGCCTCCTATATAAATATAGGCTAATAAACAAGCTCTAAACAAAAAAATTCTTAGCGAACGTTCCTGAGCTAAAAATGGAGAGAAATTCGAAAAGGCCAAAAATGAACCAGACATGGAAAACAATGGCATGTTTCTAAACCCCACGCGTTCAGTTTCGAAGCTTAGTCACTGTTTGTGTTGTCAAGTTTCAGACCCGTTTGTTAAACAACTTGAAGTTGCCTCTAATTATGAAATTTTAATGATCAAATTAAATCCTAATGAAATTTTACAAATCAAAATCTTATACTGGAATTAATATTCCTAATCAAAATTCTAATAAATTATTCTTATTAAATTTCTAATTATTTTTTTAATAAAAATATAATCAAAGCTTAATACAATTAGTATTCCCCAAATAAATCCTAATACAACTGTTATCTACACTACGATAGAAATATAAACCCAAATCAAAGGATTGGGGAATGCCAAAAGTTTTCTAAACAAGGAAGACAAAACATTGTATTGATTCTAGCTCTTGCAACTCCAATGGTAATTTTCTTCTATTCAATTTGTTTAGCAACTAATTTCTTCATGATGCAGGAATTGTAAGATTCAGAAGAGATCTCCGACCGGCTCACTATATGCTTAAAATACAATCTTACTCTTTGTTGGCTGATACTGGAGTGGAAAAAATATGAATGTAAAGCTTTTGAAACTGGAGGATACAATTGGTATGGGCTTCAGCTATATAGATATATTTATTAGTAATTCACGTTTGTTTTCGACTTTGTAATTACCGAAATTAATACTTAGTGATCTCATGCAGGAGTTTGGATTTTTACCCAAATGGGATAAGCAAGAGCAAAAACGAAGGGGGTGACTATATCTCTCTTTACTTAAAGATAGCTGGAGTTGATAAACTCCCCCGTGGTTGGGAGGTCAATGTTATTTTCAAGTTGTTTGTGCATGATCAAATTAGAGACAAGCATTTGACCATACAAGGTAATTTGTAATTAATTGACTGCCTGCATTAAACTTAATTTTCCATACTTAGTTCAAATTATATACATATTGTGTATGTTGTTTGCAACTTTGTAGATAGTGGTGGAGAAGAGGTGAAGCGTTTTCATGCTACGAAGACGGAATGGGGTTTCGAACAATTTCTTCCTCGTTCTACTTTCAAAAATGCTTCAAATGGATATCTCCTCGATGATTCTTGTGTGTTTGGAGCTGAGGTTTTTGTAGTCCATTGTACTGGACAAGGCGAATGTGTTTCCATGGTGAAAGAGCCTGCTACTGCTAAATACTCATGTACTATCAAAGACTTTACAACATTAGGCAAGGATGTCCTTTGTTCTGAATTGTTCAATATTGGGGGAAGAAACTGGTATACATTACTTTTGGTTTTATAATTTGATTTTTGTTGGCATTGTTATCTGCATACGAAGCTACTGAGTAATATAACTTTGTTTTCCAGGAAGCTTAACCTTTATCCAAAAGGGGAGACACAAATGCAAGGTCGTGCACTGTCTCTGTATTTACTTTCAGAAGATTTTGCAACACTTAAACTTCCACCAAACCGGAAGCTTTACGTGCAATTCAAGTTACGTATAAGGGATCAACTACAAAGCAACCACCATGAACTTACTGGTATATTTATAGACATCATGATTCATGATCAAACATAATATATCTATAAAGTATATATAAATTACTATTTGTGCATTTGCAGCTAATTAACGGTGTTATTTATCTAATTAGAAGCATATTCATTTGTCTTTGCAGCAAATACTTGGTTTGGTGCCTCAACCAAGTCTTGGGGATATCAAAGTTTTATGATGCTTACAAATCTCAAAAATGCTTCAAAGGGTTATTTATTGAATGATACTTTATCTGTGGAAGTACAATTTGTTGTAGTTTCTGTCATTGAGGATTTCTAATAAATTTCTATAGCACTTAGTATTTCAAGTTGCGAATGATTGTATTTGAGGAATTTAAGTTTTGTTTGAGTAGGTTTTTTCATCTCCTCAACCAAATATCTCCATTACTTATCATGAGTCTTATGGTTGAGCACCAAGTATTTGTATTTCTTTTGTACACCTTAATACGTATCCTACGTACCAAATTTTTTTTCTTTCCTAATTTCGAGTAAAATTTATCTGGTATATTAGGTCAGTAGCTGTAATAAAAGAAAACTTATGTATGATTATGTAATTATACAGTTATTGATACTAAGAAGTTTATCAAATTAGTCAAAATTCTATCGAGTTTAACAATAAGATAAGATCAGCAAACTAGAAAAATCGAGTTTTGAGGAGAGCAATCTGATGAGAACATAAGAGTGTGTGAAGCTGTTTTATTTCTAGTAATTTAATATTTTATTAATAAACAATAAACCATAAATTATTTTTTATTAGGGTTGTCGTATTTAAGAAAACCAAAATTATTGTGGTCAAAGCGCCCAAATATAATTATAATCTTATTTCTTGTTGATAATTGTTGCCTATTGGAAAACGTATGACTCTGAATCATTCATAATTGGAGGGGGGAAAATGGTATGTATGGCTAGCTATCATTTGGTTTCATTTATTCAATAATTGTTAATTATGGCAATTATGAAATTAATGGCTGAATCTGAATGAAGTTTTTTCACATTTTCAGGAAGATTGTATTTACCTGAATGCATCAAAGGGCCACATTCTGAATGCCTGAATGGTATTTTGATTGTTGAAGGACAATTTATTTCTGTCGATCTATATAAGTTGACAAACTAAAATTTGTCTTTCAGGTAAGCCATCTAAGTTCTGTTAGTATGGTGTTACACCCATCTAGTACACACACACGACATGTGACATATAAACTTGTCTCAGGAAAATTCACCCTAGACGCATGGCATCTTGACCACTTATTAATATATAAATGAGTTAAGCCACAAAGGTAAGGAGATCCACATCTCACACTATAATTTATAGCTCATCTCTATAAGGATTTACTTGAGCTTCAGAGAGCAATCCGAGCACTGCTTGGCCTCTCCTGTCTCTTGTCTTACAGGTCGGATTTCGAGGACCACGTGGAACCAACAGCATCAACATTCAAGTCCAGACAACTGGACTTGACAAGTTCTACTTTCATGTATAGAGAAGGATATTTAGGGGTTAAATTTTCATTGTCTAATTGATCCCATTTTCCTGCACAATAGGGATATACCTAACAACACGTCATATTACACTCTAATAGCAAGTAATCATATACATATTCAAAAGTTATTAAAAAAAAATTGTCTTACTAATTTTTTTAATTAAATAAAACAAAATTAAATTTATGTGTCGTTTGACATGTCTAAAATTAGATTTTATTAGTTCATATTATTTTTAATATGATATAATGAACTTGGCATGATTAATAAATCATTGTAAATAGTTTGAGCTCACATCTCATTCCAGTTTCTTTATTCATATAATAACTCAAGTAACTGATCCTCATTCCCAACACTTCTCTGAACTCTTCTTTTTCAGATAAATAATATATTTGAGAAAAAAAATAACTAAAATGTATCTATGTAACAATAAAAATTTATAAGAGTATTTTAGAAAATAAATTTTTTTCCCATAAAACACTTTTTTTTTTTTAATTCTTAAGATGGAAAAAGAATCAAAAGTTAAAACAACAATAACATAATTATGAAAACTATACTCTTAATATTTTTTAGTACATATATATATATATATTTTAAATTAATTCATAAATTTGAGAAGATCTAAATAATATTATAATTATTAGAAACATATTAAATAAAAAAATTGAGAAATTCAATCTTAACTACTATTGACATATAATTATTAAAAAAATTATAACTTTTTAATGAATTAAAATTTAAAGCAACAATATTATAATCATAAAAATTACTCTTAATATTTCTTTTAATTCATAGTATTTTTAAAAAAAAAAATTAATTCATAAATTTGAGAAGAACTATAAAATTATGATTATTAGGTACTTATTAAACAATTTTTTTTTATTTTTTTTGAGAAATTCAATCCTAATTACTATTGACATATAATTATTGAAAAATTAAAGATTTATTAATATTGAAAAGAATTAGTAAAAAAAATAAATCAATAGTTCTATTACAATAACAATCCTATTGATATTAAAATTGAGAAAAAGTAGAAAAACAAATTAAAAATATAATAGTAGTCTATTTGAAGTAAAATAATAACTAAATATAATTATGTAATAATATCAAATCATAAGGGTATTTAAGAAAATAAAAATTTATATTATTAAGCCACTTTTATATATAATATAGATTATATTTAAAGACTTGCACTTGGGCTTAACAACTACGGATTTAGATCTTCTAGAATTCTTTATTGGTAGAATTCCTAGAAATTTTTTAATCTTATTCATATAAACTATATTTTTAAATCTTAACCATCCAAATAATTTATGATTAAAATTAAAATTATAATTAGGATTATAATTAGAGTTAAGGTTTAGGGATAGGGTTAGGGTTAGGATTAGACGTAGAGTTAAGATTAGGTTTAGGGTTAGGATTTAGAATAAAAATAGGGTATATTTTTAATATAATATTTAATTATTAATTAAATAAAATAATAAAACTTAAAGTTAAATTATTTGGATGGTTAAGATTTAAAAAAATAGTATGAATGACTAAGATTAAAAAATTCTATGAATTCTACCAATAATAAATTTTAGAGGAGCCAGATTCAACAACTACACCCAAAAAATTATTACAATCAATATCTCTCAAGACATTCTTATTTATCAACACGCCTCAAACCTGTTAATTTTGTTTTGTTGTTTTACTGTATATTTTTTAACAAATACTATAGCATGTGAAAATTTAGATTCCTAATCACACCTACTACTCTAAACACATTCCACTTGCACTTATATTAGTTGTAGAGGTAGGTGTAGATGTAGACACTCACAAGTATACAACAGCCAGTACAAGTATTAAATGATTCTTCGTTGAATGGGCAAAGCATATCATATTTTATTTCAAGAAGGCCATGACGCGATGGGAGAGATGGTAGTATAAATGTCAATGCTAATGCCAATGATGTTTTTATTTTTGTAATATGATATGATGAACTTGGCTTAAAACCATCGTAATTGAATTTGACCACGATTAATAAATCAGTGTAAATAGTTTTAGCTAACATCTCATTTCAATTTCTTTATTCACATAATATCTCTACAAGTAACCGATGTTCATTCCTATCACGTCTCTGAATTTTTTTTTTCAAATATCATCTTAGACTATCTAATAAATTAATAGATAAATAAAAATTAAAAATATATCATCTTAGACTATCCAATAAATTAATAGATAAGTAAAAAATAAAAAATAAAAAAAAGAAGCTTATATATATAGAATTAAGCTCATTTGTATTACATAAACATCATTCTAAGTACATATCAATATGGATCACAAAACACCTCGCATAGTCATTGTTCCCAGCCCAGGGATCAGTCATTTGATCCCATTAGTTGAATTTGCTAAACGATTCGTTTCACTCCACCATGAATTTTATGTCACACATAGTTCCTACACTTGGACCTCCCTCCAATACTATGAAATCCATACTTGAAGCTGTCCCTCCAACCATTGATTCCATCTTTCTCCCCAATTAACTTAGAAGATCTACCACCACATATTCCTGCGGCAGTCCAAATCCAGCTCACGGTAACTCACTCTCTCTCATCTTTACGAAACGTGTTAAAATCCTTAATTTCAACATCTAATCTCGTGGCTTTAGTTGCCGACCTATTCGCAAGTATTGCACATGATGTTGCTAATGAATTCTACATCTCGCCCTTCATTTTCTGCCCTTCTTCTGCTATGGGACTGTCTTTTTGTTTGTATTTTCCTAAGATGGATGAAACACTTACATGTGACTTTGGGGAATTACAAGAACCTGTGAAAATTCCGGGTTGCATACCTATCCATGGATCGGATCTTCCCAACCGGGTTCAAGACCGGTCAAGCGAAGCTTACAAATCATTTCTTCGTTTATCGAAACGACTCCATCTTGCTGATGGTATTGTGGTTAATAGCTTTATGGATATGGAACCAGATGTTATAAAAGCTTTGCAGGAGGAAGATGGTGGCACTGGTAACCCTCCAATTTATCCGGTTGGACCTATTATTCAAAACGGGTCAAGTAGTGTGGTTGACGGGTCAGAATGTTTAAAATGGTTGGACAATCAACCACCTAAGTCTGTTGTATATGTCTCCTTTGGAAGTGGTGGGACCCTTTCTTTTGACCAAGTTAATGAGCTAGCATTAGGACTTGAATTAAGTGGTCAAAGATTTTTATGGGCTGTGAGGGCCCCAGATAACAAATCAGCCAATGCTGGTTACCTTAGTGTCCAAAATGAAGACCCTTTGAATTTCTTACCATTAGGGTTCTTGGAGAGAACCAAAGGCAAAGGACAAGGTTTAGTTGTTCCAAACTGGGCACCACAGGTTGAAGTCCTTAGCCACAACTCCACCGGTGGGTTCTTGACCCATTGCGGCTGGAATTCGACACTAGAGAGTGTCGTGCACGGCGTGCCGCTAATTGCTTGGCCACTCTTTGCTGATCAAAAAATGAATGCGGTTATGCTTTGTGATGGTCTAAAGGTGGCATTGAGGCCAAAAGTTAATGAAAAAGGGATAGTTGAAAAGGAAGAAGTTGGTAAGGTTGTGAAGGATCTATTGGAAAGTGAAGAGGGTGAAAGAATTAGGAATAGAATGAAAGACATAAAGGATGCAGCTACTAATGTGTTAAGTGAAAATGGATCCTCTACAAAGGCATTGTCCGAGTTAGCATTGAGATGGAAAAACATGAAGCTAGCTTAATAGAATGACTAATTAGTTTATGCTATAGTTTTTGACTATCGGTTTTGGTGGAACTTTTTTTCTATCATATATTGTCTGGGGAAACATGTAACATCATCTATAGCATTGGAAAATATCTGCATGATGATCCTCAAATTACTAGAAAATTTTATGTTTGTATTATCACATCAAAATTCAATAAATATCAAATCATTGAGAATACTGTTAGATATATAGTTTATAATTTGAGTCTAGCATTGGAGAGCCAAGAAGGCATTTATATATCGAAAATATATTAGGTTTATTAAATATTTTATTGATGGATCCAAGTTATATTTAAAGACTTGGACTTAGATCTTGGGCGGCCTTGGGCGGCCTTGACAAGTCTATATAATATATATTAGTTAATATTACTCAACACGGAACACGGATCAAAGTCTGAGAATTTTTTTATTTTTTTTATACTCTGTATTTTCTAACAAAAATTAATATCATGTGAAAATTTAGTTCCTAATCACACCTACCCTGCACATATGACACACCCCACTTGCACTTTATATTTGTTGTAGATGTAGACATTTTAAAAGTATAGGCAGTACAAGTATTAAATGATTCTTCGCAAAGTATAATTTGATTTTATGGACAAAGCATATAATATTTTATTTCACGAAAGACCATGATGCGATAGGAGAGATAGTCCTATAAATATTATGTCAATGCTAATGCCAATGATATTCTTGTTTCATTGATTAAGACAAGAGTAATAACGGGATAAGTTATTTTATTTGAATTAAAATTATGATATATAATTAATGTAAATAACATTTCTAATTTCTAATAAAGGAATGATACATAAACTTTGTTTTACTTTTTAACTTTTTTCTTTTGAAGTATAAAAATAATTTTTTTACTAATTAATGTGTGAACTGTACATACCCACTGTGAAAATAGGTACTAGTCCCCCACATTTTGATCAAGTGCCCGCTAAACCAACTTTAATTTCCACGTGGTCAATGCAACCTAAAATATTTTTGTTCTGAGATGTTGGTACTACTTGCAAAGTAAACTTCGAATAATTAAATTCTCACCCCATGCAAAATGCTCCAAAAAAAATTTTCATCCTTTCGGTACTTTTTTTTTTTTAACAAACAAAATTCTTTGGGAGGAAAGGCATGTTCTATGGTATTTATGTTAATGCACTTGCCAATGATACGTAAGCAAGGCATTTCCTGTCCTTTATAGGGAATATAGATCAAAGATATTTGTAATTAATTATTTCTCACTAAGCTTCATTTCCAACACAATGGCAGAAGCGAGAGAGATGATGACTGAGTTTCGTTTGGGATGTCTTATAAAAATAATAATTTTTCCAAATATAGTACGATAAATATTGACATATAGATGTAATTATTCAAGTAATAGGTAATAATTAGGGTTAGAATTTGAATCAAATAGTTATAAATAGTGTGCTTTATATTCAAATTTGGATTCGACCTGTACTTGAATTCTAATAATAATTCGAACATAAACTGAAATTCGAGTTTGAATTCGAATTCGAATGCAATTTCAAATATTTGGATTTGAATTCGAGTTGAAACAAAATTTTAAAAGAACTTAAATTCAAATAAAAATTCAACTAGAATTCCAATAAAATTCTAAAATATTCGAATTTTTAGGGTATTTTGGTAATATATATAAAAATAGCTTTTTATTTAATTTTTTTTTATAATCATATATTATTTTGAATTCTATAATATATCAACTTATTTTTCGAATATCGAATTGAATAATATATTATTAGAATTCAAATTCAAATTCAAATTTCAAAGAAAATTCGAATCAAATTTAAATTCAAATTTTTTAATTCGAACTCAAATCTAGATTCGAATAATCCGGTTCAAACACCTTTTGTAATAAGCTTGATTTAGTAATGCTCTTTGGGAGGGTACTTATACTTATAAAGAGCATAAGTCATTTTTTTTATTTTTTATGTTTGGCTGAGTGCTTATGCTCTGGGCTTTTAAAAGTTAGGGTACTTTTAAAAGCACCTCAATGGGTACTTTTAAAAGATGACTTCTGCTCTCAAAAATTTAAAAGACTAATATGACACTAATTTATAATAAAAATATGTATTTATCCTTTGATTAATTATTGTAGTATGCTAATTATCTCTATTTTAATTATCAATGTCTAATATAGTCAATTTAAATCTTGAGGGCAGCTTTACATTTACAAAATAATTACCATACATTAATTTTGTGGCTTGTATTTATTGAGAGCCGGTTTTACATTATGTTATCAAACACTATTGTTGTAGTTTTTTTAAAACAACTCTAAAAAAATACTTATTTAAGAATTAAAAAATAACGTGTTGCCATATTATTAATGAAATTTTATTTATTTTTATTTTTTTTGCGAGTTTTCCCATACCCTTAGGGTGTGGGACTAATCTCATTTCGGGCTTTGTGGCTCACCCTCCCTAAAAGTGTGTTCCTCAAGCTCGAACCCCTGACATTGTAGAGACCCCTCAACCGCTGAGCTGAAGTGGGCCTTACCACTTGAACCATGCATTCTTGGGTATTAATATAATTATTTAATATTTTGGCACATTATCTTGCGACATCACCTATTTATCTTTTCTCATCTCTTCCAAATTATATATCTTTCTATATCATGCATTAATTTTCTCACATCTCTCTTAAGTTAATTAATTATATATAATTAAATTTGTATTTTTTCAATCTCCTAAATCTTTTTTAGATCTCTCTCTCCTCACCTTAAAAAAACATAATTAGGAGCATACATAGAGCATGACTTAAAAAGGGAAATATAGGCAACCAATAGAAGCAATTTCAAGAAATAAATTCTATTAGTGAAATAAACGGATGAAGAATGAGCGCGGTTAATCATCTTGGAACAATTGCTAAAATAAAACACTTAAAGAGATTCATACTGGAAAAAAAACATTATTAGGAGCATCAAACATGACTTAAAATGAAAAATAGAGGCACAAAAAAATATATTAATAATAAATCTTTAAAAATAAAAAATAAATTTTAACTTTTAAAGATTTAAAAAAATATATACATACATAATATAAAACGAACTAGTGTATGTCGTTTGAGCTCACATCACATACCATACCATACATTATTAAATCCAAAATTCAAAAAAATATTAATATTCTTTGTCCTATTCCAATTTCCTCATTCAGACCATATGATCTCATAAAGTATATTAATTTCCCCACTCTCCATACCCATTATGTTTCTAGACTATACTAATTCACACATCCTTGTCTTATATATTCAATGAATTAATTGAATATGTCAAAAAGAAAAACCAAAAAAGAATTAGCTCTCTTCTTGTCTACTTATAAGCTCATATCTGTAGATATTCCATAAACATCTAAGCTACATATCAAGCTACCATGGACAGAAAACTTCGCACAGCCATTGTTCCCAGCCCAGGTATCGGTCATTTGATCCCATTAGTCGAATTTGCGAAACGATTCGTTGTACTACACCATGAATTTTATATCACATTCATAGTTGCAACCCTTGGACCTCCCTCCACAAATTGTTTCTTTGTTTATCAAAACGACTCCGTCTTGCTGATGGTGTCCTGGTTAATAGCTTTCTGGATATAGAACCAGGAGTTATGAAAGCTTTGCAAGAGGAAGATGGTGGAATCGGTAACCATCCAGTTTATCCAGTTGGACCTATTATCCAAAACGGGTCAAGTAATGTTTTTGACGGGTCATGTTGTTTAAAATGGTTGGACAATCAACCACCTAAGTCAGTCGTATACGTTTCCTTTGGAAGTGGTGGGACCCTCTCTTTTGACCAAGTTGGTGAGCTGGCATTTGGACTTTGAAATAAGTGGTGAAAGATTTTTATGGGTTTTGAGGGTCCCAGATAACAAAGCAGCTAATGGTGCTTACCTTAGTGTTCAAAATGAGGACCCCTTTTATTTCTTACCATTAGGGTTCTTGGAGAGAACCAAAGCAAAAGGGCAAGGTTTAATTGTTCCAAATTGGGCACCACAGGTTGAAGTCCTTAGCCACATTTCCACCGGTGGATTCTTGACTCACTGCGGCTGGAATTCGACACTTGAAACTGTCGTGCACGGCGTGCCACTAATTGCTTGGCCACTCTTTGCTGACCAAAAGATGAATGCAGTTTTGGTTTGTGATGGTCTAAAAGTTGCATTGAGGCCTAAAGCTAATGAAAAAGGGGTAGTTGAAAAGGAAGAAGTTGCTAAGCTTGTGAAGGGTTTAATGAAAAGTGAAGAAGGTGAAAGAATTAGGAATAGAATGAAAGACCTAAAGGATGCTGCTACTAATATGTTAAGTGAACATGGATCCTCTACAAAGGCATTGTCTCAGTTAGCAATCAAATGGAAAATTTTAATAGATGAATAATGATTAATTAGTTTATATTTTTTTTTCATTTTTTATTTTTTATTTTTTACTATCGTTATATGGCGGAACTTTTTCTCTTTTCATGTCTGGTGGAATAAGCATTTGTGAGTTAATGTATTAAGAACACCATTTAATTGGTTTTCTCCTGACCAAACAGATTTAGAAAAAATTAAGAAATTGATTTTTTTTATCATTTTTTATTGTTTTGGAAAAAATAAAATAAAATTTACAAAAGCATGGCACACAATCATACGAGGAGGACTCATTAATACATGTATCTTATTTTGAATGACAATAGTACTGTATTTTGAGTACTACAGTAGTGCTAGAAAATTTTTCCACATAGACAAATAAAATGTCACTAATGTGACTCATAAATATTTTGATTGCCACATCAGATTTAAGAATATAAATAGACATGTTATTTTAATTATTCAATTAATGTCTCCCTTTACATATTGTATTGCCTTTTCATTTTTCTTTCTCCTCTTATGAATATTTAATTTACTTAAAAAAATTTTACACTCCATCATTAATCTATTATTTTCTTACAACAACTTTTCATATTTTGTAAGGAACTTATCTAAATATTCATTAAAATTAGAAATTCATTGTATTATAAAAAGTCATGCCTTTATGATCCAACCACCACTTGAAAAATGAAAAGTTTTAAATATTTTCTACACTTAGAATGTGAAGAATTTTTATATTATAATTTTATAATAAATTACTAAATTTATCTATAAATAAATTAACTTGGGCATATGTCTCTTTACTTTCTCACTTAGTTATTAATACAATTATTTTCTCTTTTTAAAAATTAATAGTATCCACCAAAAAAAAAAAAAAAATGTTAAAAGAGGAAAGGGTTATGCCTTCATGACTACAAACCTCCACCTTTTTTATTTCCACCGGTTTCTAACCATCACTTGAAAGATAAAAGATTTTAAAATTTCTTGAAATTATTAAATTAATCTAGAAATTAATTAAATTGTACAATTGTCTCCTCATTTTCTCATCTAATATTTAATGTTTCACTATTTAGAGGATGGAGATGTTTGAATTCCAACAAATTAATCAATTAGGCTATCCGTAGTTGTATTCAAAGATCATTGAATCATAGTTGTTAAAACTGGATTTGACCAGTTGACATGTCTTTCATATGGCTGACCTTTAAAAGTGACGATTTTAGATATGTGAAAGCTCTGATAATTAAGTCAGTATCTAAATCAGAGCGTATAAGCTGAAAAGCTATAAAGAGTAAGGTTTTAGAAGACAACCTGATTCCCCTAGTAGATTTTGAGCTCCTTTATGTAGCAGCTTATGCTGGAATATTAACCACAATAGTAATGACGTTTGTTATGATGTCTATTACAATAATAATGATGCATGTTATATAATAATTGAAGATAATGACGTCTGTTATAATATTAATATGAATTAATAATGGTATACTAACAGTTACAATTCGGATTAGTCCATTATATTTTAACCATGCCATGTGTAATATTATTGGATTGATACTATCATGTATTATCAGTAGCCCCTAAAAAAGAGTTCAAGAAGCGTAGGGATTTGAACTAGATGTTGTATATTAAATACCTGGGTCCTGTTTCCTGTTTGCAGGGTACATTTTTTGTGCTAAATATTTTAAAATTTTGGTACTATCATTGATGTAATGCACTAATGGTTGGATATTTTTATCACAAGTGTGATTTTTTTTTTTCGTTGATCTTGATGCTATGTTGTATTCCATCTTATAACTTACCCCACTTCACTCTACCTTATTAATTCCACATTTTTCAGTGCGAACTGAAAAGTTTGGACTTGTCATGATAACAGTTTATGCTTAATTTTCACCCATCAATAGGGACTAACATGCAATTGTATTAAACTATACTAAAGTAAACATCATACCTTACTCTGAGCAATATGGGTGAAAACTAGGGACTGTTTGCTGTTGTTATAGCATTCTAGGTGAAAACCCAAGCTTTTTTATGATGTTGTACCATTCTTGGTGAAAATCTGAGTTTTTTGATGATGTTGTAACATTCTGGGTGAGAACCCGAGCTTTTTGATAATGTCATAGCATTCTAGATGAAAACCTAAGCTTGTTGATGATGTTTTGGATTTGTAGCCACTTGATTTATTTGGGTGCTGGCTTTTTAGCTTATGCTGCCAATATGCGGTTATATTAAACTGTATGTATTAAAATAAATAGCATATCTTGCTTTGAGCAATATAGGTGACAATATATCTTATTTTGAATGACAATAGTACTGTATTTTGAGCACTACAGTAGTGCTAGAAATTTTTTCCCACTATTAATACGTAGACAAATGAAATGTCACTAATGTGACTCATAAATATTTTGACTGTCACATCAGATTTAAGAATACAAATAGACATGTTATTTTAATTATTCAATTAATGTCTCCCTTTACATATTGTATTGCCTTTTCATTTTTCTTTCTCCTCTTATGAATATTTAATTTACTACAAAAATTTTACACTCCATCATTAATCTGTTATTTTCTTACAACAACTTTTCATATTTTGTAAGGAACATATCTAAATATTCATTAAAATTAGAAATTCATTGTATCATAAAAAGTCATGCCTTTATGATCCAACCACCACTTGAAAAATGAAAAGTTTTAAATATTTTCTACACTAAGAATGTGAAGAATTTTTATATTATAATTTTATAATAAATTACTAAATTTATCTATAAATAAATTAAATTGGGCATATGTCTCTTTACTTTCTCACTTAGTTATTAATGCAATTATTTTCTCTTTTTAGAAATTAATAGCATCCACCAAAAAAAAAAAAACCTAAAAGATTTTAAAAGAGGAAAGGGCTATGCCTTCGTGACTACAAACCTCCACCTTTTTTTATTTCCACCGGTTTCTAACCATCACTTGAAAGATAAAAGATTTTGAAATTATTAAATTAATCTAGAAATTAATTAAATTGTACAATTGTCTCCTCATTTTCTCATCTAATATTTAATGTTTCACTATTTAAAGGATCGAGATGTTAGAATTCCAACATATTAATTAATTAGGCTATCCATAGTTGTATACAAGGATCATTGAATCATATTTGTTCAAATTCTATTTGACCAGCTGAGATGTCCTTCACATGAATGACCTGTAAAAGTGGCGATCTTTTAGACATGTGAAAACTCTGACGATTAAGTCAGTATCTAAATTAGAGTGTATAAGCTGAAAAGCTATAGAGAGTAAGATTTCAGAAGACAACCTGATTCCCCTTATGTGCTTTGAGCTCCTTTATGTAGCAGCTTATGCTGGAATATTAACCACAATAGTAATGACGTTTGTTATGATGTCTGTTACAATAATAATGATGTCCGTTATATAATAATGGAAGATAATGACGTCCGTTATAATATTAATATGAATTAATAGTGGCAGACTAACAGTTACAATTCGGATTAGTTCATTATATTTTAACCATGCCACATGTAATATTATTGGATTGGTATAATCATGTATTATCACTAGCTCCTAAAAAAAGTTCAAGAAGAGTAAGGATTTGAACTAGATGTTGTATATTAAATACCTGGGTACTGTTCCCTGTTTGCAGGGTGCATTTTTTGTGCTAATTTTTTTGAAATTTTGGTACTATCATTGATGTAATACACTTATAGTATGATATTTTTATCACAAGTATGATATTTTTTTATCACTGATCTTAACGCTATCTGTATTCCACCTTCTAACTTACCCCACTTCACTCCACCTTATTACTTCCTCATTTTTCAGTGCAAACTGAAAAGTTCGGACTTGTTATGATAACAGTTTATGCTTAATTTTCGCCCGTCGATGGGGACTAATATGCAATTGTATTAAACTATACTAAAGTAAACATCATACCTTACTTTGAGCAATGTGGGTGAAAACCCGAGACTGTTTGTTGATGTTGTAGCATTCTAGGTGAAAGCCCAAGCTTTTTGATGATATTGTACCATTCTGAGTGAAAATATGAGCTTTTTAATGATGTTGTAACATTCTGGGTGAGAACTCGAGCTTTTTGATAAGGTCATAGCATTCTAGATGAAAACCTAAGCTTGTTGATGATGTTTTGGATTTGTAGCCACTTGATTTATTTAGGTGCTGACTTTTTAGCCTGTCCTGCCAATATGCGGCTGTATTAAACTGTATGTACTAAAATAAATAGCATACCTTGCTTTGAGCAATATAGGTGAAAACCCAAGCTTGTTTGTTGATGTTTTGGCTTTGTAGCCACTTGATTTATCTGGGTGCTTTTCTCTAATGCCAGCTTTTTATCCTGTGCTGTCTGGCCCGAATGTAACTATAGGAGTCTTAGCCGTGTGTCATCTCATTAGGCTCTCTTTCCAGGTCAGGTGAAAACCCGGTACATTTGATGATTTAGTATCCGAGAGGCCCCACTAAAAAACTGGGAGAGCTAAAAAACTGCTTATACCTCTCCTCGAGGTCGGGCTATTATGCCTAGACCTTTATAATCGCGAGAGAGGACATATTGGATGGCACATCTCCTAATAACTGTCACTAGCTAAAAAGCTATGTATAGGCTCTTTTAAGCTGCTATGATAGTAGGCGATAGCCTCTTCCTTGTTGAAGACGATGAGCTCATCTTAATCTAGTGACTTCGTGAACGAAGATTTTCCTGAAATAAATTTATAATTGTAGCTGAAAAGTCGAACTCAATAGGAAATTTGTTAAATCCGCATATGTGAGAGTATCTTGCTGAAAATAATCAATAATATTTTTTAATATAAATTGTACAAACTCGTGATTTATCATTTACGGTATGTTAACTATTTGAGTTTGAAATTTGATCCCGAGCTGTATATACTAAGTTGTATATTAAGTCACTTGAAAATATTTATCAAGTATAAGATAACAAGCATTTGACTCGGTCATCAGTTGACTTGAATTTGAAAATAAATAAACACTTCTTATACAGAATTGCATAAATAACGGAAACAAATAATTTTTTGGAGAAATAATTCAAGCATACTACGCAAGTAATTATTAAGCATATAATCTAAGAATGTACATAATAAAATTTCAATTTAGAATATCAGCTGACACATGATTGTGCTCCAAATATTAGTCACACTTTACATACAAATGTTTATTTTAGTGAAATTGTCCAACATATTGAATAAATATGATAATACTAATAACAGATGCTTTGAATTGAATTTTTGCTATTTATATGTACGCCATATATATTAGGCCAATAATTTGGGGTGAAGATAACAACTTATTTGACTTTATGCTAGCCAGTTTTCATTTGAAATGCATTTACTTATATAATTATGAGAAATGCAAACTTAAGAGAGCCACACATACTTTTTCTTAAATGCATTAAATATAAAAAGCAATAAAGCATTCTCAATTTCTTTTTGCTTTCAAAGTACGTGAGGAGCCATCATTATTAATCAAGTACTAAAGATGAAAAGTCTTTTGTACCACTTTTTTTTTTCTTTTGAAGTTTTGTAACACACTTGAGCCTTTTCATTTGGAATTAAGTTGAGGCATAGCGAAGGTCAATCAAGGATGACCCAAAACGGACTAACCAGCTTTGGCAGCGCATGCAAACTTCGATAACGACGAGTTTTACCGAGGTTGACCATTTTGGCGTCACAGATGCTGCACAGATTTCATTGTGGTCTTGAATCATTGAAAAATGGCGGAATCAGATGTAGAAGCATGCGGCCTGGGGTGGAGAACCAGCTATATATTATACCATCCTTCTTGTAGCCTTAACATTAGCTCGGCCCTTGTATTCCGGATTGTAAAGCTGTATAAATTCTTGTGCGGATTCAGGTGCTTTGCAAGCATGTTTTTTTGGTTCTTAAGGTGATGTAAGTGTTTGCTTGTGTTCATTAAATCTATTCAAACCGGAGAGTGTGGTGGTTAGAAAATCCAAATCAATTAGACGGATGGCATCAATGCTAAAACTAGATTTGACCAGTTAAAATGTCCTTCATGTGACTGACTTGTAAAAGGGCAGTCTTTTGGACTTGTGAAAATTCTGACGATCAAATTAGTATCTAATAGAGTATATATGTTGAAAAACTATAAAAAAAAATAAGGTTTCAGAAGACAACCTGATTCTCCTTTTTGGTTTTGAGCTCCTTTACGTAAAAGCTTATGCTGAAATATTAATCATGGTAGTAAAGACGTTTGTTATGATGTCTATTACAATAATAATTATGTCTGTTATATAATAATAAACGATAATAGTGTCCGTTATAATATTAATAAGAATTAATGGTGACAGTTATGATTCAGATTATGCAGTTATACTTTAACTATGCCGCGTATAATATTATTGGATTGGTATAATCCTATATTATCAACAGTGGTACCAATTTTTCACTTAGCTTGGTAAGTTTTCATACTCTTTTTTTATTTTTGTTGGCTGATTGTTTAATTGCTCAATCATTTTTAAAATTCTATCCTATAATTTATGATTTTTAATTCAATCTATACTTGCAAGAAATAAACTTCAAAAGGAATAAAAATATGCAAATTGTCTAGTTTTTTTTTTTTTTTTGGTAGGTTGTAATACATGTTTTCTTCTTAATTTGGAATACAAATATCACTTCTCATTTTGTTTATGTCACACCCCTCATGGAGGCATGACTGGCCAGATGAATGGTAACCAAACCTCCAGTAACCCTGACTCAAATAAGGAAACAATTATTACTCTTGACCAACCAATGAATAAGACCAAGTATTTAAAACGCAAAAGTTAACATTAAAAGTTTATTAACTTAAACAAATCACCACTTACTGAAAATTTTGGACAAAAGTTCCCTGCAATATAGAACATGCTGTAAAATACAAACCTATAAACTTTGGTTGTTACACAACAACAACACAAAGACAATAAGGAGCTCCGTAAGACAAATACTGGAATATTACATTATACTAAATTTGACACCCACAATTTTATTGTGACTGCAAACTTTCATCCTTGACTCTAAATATGAGATTTCAATGAATACCTTGTCGTCAAATCCTTAGCAAAACCTCGTATTAGTGATCAACTTTCTTTAAGGTCTTGTTACTAAAAAAAATATATCCACAAAAGAGAGGTGAGTCCTATAAACTCTATGAGTGAAAAATCGTACCTAAAAGGTACTAGCATCACTCAGCACAAACATATAATATACATATTAACATTAGGTATCATGATTCATATAACATTTCATATTGTATGTACGCATTGTAAGTTTCACAAATTCACAATTCATATGACACGCAAGATCACAATTTAGGTCAGTGTAACAATATCACACAAAGCAATCAAAAGGCCAACGAGTAACTCAGCCCCACACACCAGCATCATCCCATGCAGGGCATTTACATGCCCGCATACCAAATTAATCTCCGTACACAATCCATCCCACCAGGGCTGAGCACTCAATTTTAAAAAAAAAACTATTTATCAGAATCAGAATTTCTCATGATTTTAAATCAGAGTATCCTAGGTACACCTAGATTTTTTTTTTTACTTTTAGAGATAAAAATCATTTTTCATAAAAATCACACTTTATTGACCCTTATCAACCACAACCAATGTCAAACACAGCAATCAATATCCAACAACATAATTTAAATAAATTATTGAAGTACTCTACTTGTTTATTTTTCATATATCACGCATATTCAATAAACATATAATTACACATACTAATCTAGCCCCTAAAGGCAGCAATTAACCACTCACCTGTTACCAATTTCATTAGTCACTCACACTTGCGTTCACGCGTCTCAACAGGTTCACATTAGAATCCGGAACTGAAATTCATAATTCCAAATACTACTTAGTTCATAAACGTTATTGTTATACTCTTTTACTTACTAAACTTATATCTCAACTTATAAAGGTTTATTTATGTAAGTTTTCTTTTAACCTGTTACATGCCAATTAATATGAATTGGACTTTGTGTGATAGGGTTAATAATAAAGGGACATTTTAAATGTCTTGACAATGCATGGGGTGGAAAAAACCACTAAAAAAAATAAAATGCACTTAGTGAGTAAGAGATGTTGAAACTGTCCAAACTTGTGATTTGGACTAGTATCCACTTTAACGGTCATATCTTTTTCTAGAAAACTTCGAATCCAGTTTCGTAAAATTTATAAAATACTAGACACATGTAACTTTATAATGGTATATCATTTGTAATTTTTAGATTTGTATATCAATACAGTTTATTGTTTGAAGTTGCATCAAATTCTGTAACATGCAGGATTTTTGACAGCTTTGACCTTACCTTAGTTATTGAACATAACTTTCTATAGGAAAAACAAAATCTGATTCCGTTTATTGGGTTTATTAATAGACAAATATATCTATCTTTATTATTTAGAAACTTTTCCTAGAATCTATCATGAACCCACTCAATTTCTTACATGAACGAAGAACAAGGCACTACAAATCCTGTCTGACCTAGCCGGAGTCTAACATCTATAACTCACAACATACTTGGAACCACACTACGAAATCTTGAAAACCACATTTCAAGATCCTAAGCTTCACTTTCTCTTTTAAGCCCTTAATTTAATTCCGCCCCGAAGATACTCGAAATACTAAATTCCTTTCACCCCCGAATCTGCCCTGTATCCCTTTTAAAAAAACATTCAACTCTCACTTTCAATAATTCACCTCACCAATAACATCTTATGCCCATACTCACTACTCAATTTCATTAAATCTTTAAATCACAACATTACTCAACTATTCTTTATTCTTGTTTATAAACTTCTTATTCAAATTCAATTAATCTCTAATAACAAAGATCTAAGAACTCCAATTCTAGTAATTATAATTATCATATACATTTATTGTTAATAATCTTTGATCCATTACCACTACTTTTCCTAACTCTTACTTATCCTTCTCAACTGGTTCCTAATTTACTTCACTAATCATTTAATATAACCATTAACCTTCTAATCCTCTCATTCAAACTCGGCTCACATTAAATTATAAGTAAATTTGCTCAATACACTTTCTTAGCACTTGAAACTTGAGTTATTTGGTAGCTAACCCACTTCAAAAACAAAGATTTGCAGGAACTTACTCACTTAGCAAGTAGAAGATACCAACAAGGCTAATATAGGAAGAGTAAAGGAGGAAGAAGCGTTGGTTACCATTCACACTTCACCGGCCAAAACATAAGGATTAAGGACTGCCTTGATCAAAGCCAAGAACAGAGGCAGCAATTCTTGAAAAATTAAGTCAGTGGGCATCTCTACAGGTAAAGTTAGTGAGACAAAGAGAAATCAGAAATCAATTTTTCCTATTTATAGTTTGGCATGTAATATTTTACATCCCAGTAGCTTCAAGGCATATAGAACTCATGGGAAGGAACCAATTCAGCCAACCCAATTTCTTACCAAAAAAAATAGACGTTGAAATCAAAGTACGGGGCACCACACTGCTGCCCCCACACCCTAATCCCTATACTCCAACACTTGCGGCAGCTGCGTTAAAGCTTGTAAAAAAAAAAAAAAAAACCAAGAGCAGGGAAAGCAACAAAAACGGCAGCAAGTGCCACTAACAACCGAGCACTCCAAGATGAATTTCAGCTTTTAAATCTTTCCAATCTCAACTACTGCAACCAGACAACAAAAGAAGAGAAGAAGCTTACCAAGGGAGTGAAGATGGCAGCTCACAAGGTAGTAACCCACAGCCATAAAAGAACCAAAACGAAAAGCCATATGCAGCAACAAAGTCAGAGCAAAAATAGAGGAGCAAAGTCATGGCAAAGAAGCTTCTCCAAGAAGAAAATGTTCAGGCAGTTTTAAAGGAAAGAAAGCAAGTCGGTTAATCAAAAAAAATCAAGCCCATGGGTTAGGCATGAATTTGTGGCCCAAAATTTATCTTTAACTATAGTTGAAAATTGGTGGTGGGTCCTTAATACTATAAATATATATATATATATATATATATATATATAAGTCATAATAATTTCCTAGTTAATATCTTGTTTTTATTCTAATCTCTCACAAGATGTACATATCAATACTAGTTGAACAAAATATTATTTACGCAACCAATATAATTTAAATGTAACATCCTAAAATATATGTTAGACTACCAGTTTACAATAATTTATTTTCTTGCTTATTTCCTTTTTATTTACACTTAGTTGCAAACCTTAAAAATTTACAATGTCGGTTATAACAGTTTATATGACTTTTCTTGTCTAATATCAACAAGTGGATATGATGAGAATTTAAAGAACAATTAACAATTTTGATAGAGTTAAGTTTGGCTGCGTTTTAGTATTTTATGACATCTGATTACTTTTTCTTCTATTTCATAGATGCCGGAGAACCATAAAAGCACCCAAAAAAAAAAAAGCAAAGAAAAGATAAAGAAAGTCTTGAAACCAAACAACCAATCAACCTAAGGAGAAAGATCAATTTAATTTCATATTCTCAATTAAGTTGTTCAAATATATATGAAAGTAATGTATAACAAAGTTTATATAAAGCCAATTATAATATTATCTTACAAAATTATTTTAATAAATTAAAAAAAAAAAAAACAATATGTGCATTTGCACGGTTTATAAGCTAGATATCTATAATTTAACATCATATTAAACTCCACATTCCACATTGTTTTTGTTATATTATTAAATTTTTACAATAATTAAAAAAAATATTTAACAAGTTATCTAGAATTTAACATCATATAATTAAATATCTCATCTCATTTTGTTAAGCTCATGATTAATTTTCAATTCTACTATTACATAATTCTTTTTCTTCTTATTCTTATAGTAAAGTCTTCTCCTTTTTTTCATTTTGAAAATATTTTCATTCTATTGTGCACTTAGCATTTTACAAAATAATATTGTGCCACATTGTTTTATCAAATGCTATCGCTCGATTAATTTTTAATATATGAATTTAATATTAAAAATAAAATAATATAAGTAATTATTAAAAATATATGATTAATAAAAAAAATTATTAGAAAAACTATTTTATAAGACCAAATAAAAAAAATCACATTATATTAAGTTTTATTATATACATTACATAGTTTAAGTTTTTTATTAGTTTTTTTTTAATTATATATTATTTTAAAGTCTTGTAAATATGGCTTACGTTGCGCGTGCTATATAAATTAGTAATTTAATATATGAGTCTATTTAATATCATTTACGAGATCTTAACAAGTCAAATTCGAATATAACTTATAATTTGTGAGTTTTAATTAAATGTTAGTTGAGGTCGAACCCATTAAAAATTTGACGAGCCTGAGTTTGTTAGAATTTGACTTGAGTTCGATTCTTTTGCAGCCCTAATTGATCACACAAACACATTATGCAAACAACTTCACAAATACTTGAATCTTTTAGATGCTGCTCCATGAATGGAATATCTTGGAACATCCGCAACAAGTTCTCTAGTAATAGAAAAAAAAATATTTTTCTTTTGAAATACACTTTCTAAGTGAAAGGCGTTAATGGGTCAATGTAAAAAGATAAAGAGGTGACTAGAATTATGTGCCCGATAGCAAGGATCTGACAGATGGTTGCAGCCTTATTCAACTTATGTCTGCTTCCTTTATAACAACAATTTATGTTTTATGGCTTAAATAAAAAAATTATGACTTCAGTTTGTAAAACAAATGATTATATTCGGATTAACAAATTTTTATCAGTGAAGGCAGTATATCATTAAAAAACTTGAATAACTCTAAAAAACATTTAGATGTAAGATATATATTTTTTTTAAAAAACAAAATTAATCTATCTAATGTAAAATAATGTTGTAATTATAATTCTTTATCTAATACAATCAAAATGGAGTAAATTTAGTAATCTTATCATGTTGTATCATAAATAATTATTTTATTATATAATTCACTTTTTATAAGAAACTTTACTACTAAACTATTAAGTTAACAAAATTTATTAAAATAATTTTTCAAATTAAATATAATAAGGGGAAACTATTTCAATTAACAATTCGAGAGGTGATTAATTTAGGTGTATATAAAAAAATAAAAAGAAGATAAAAAAATGAAATAAAAGTTATGCCCGTTGATTGGTAAAAAAGATAAGGAAGAAAAAAACATTTTATTTTAGATTAAAGGTAAAGCCAATAGTTTTAGTGTTTGACCAAATGAGCATTAGGCCATATACAAATAATCCCTTTCATTTAGACAATGAATAATTGTGAAAAATTTAGAAATATGTAGAGACATAATTATATTTTTCACTAAATCATTAGGGATAACTTTTTACTCATGTTGCACATACAAATTTGAAAATTTAGTAGTTAGCTACCCCACTAGGGGTGCAAACAGTCCTGAGCTCTTGGCTTGACTCTTCAGTATTTAGTAAAGTTTGAGCTCGGCTTGTATTCATTAAAAACTTGCGAGTCTAGACTTGTTAAGCGATGACGAGCCTGCATCTAAGTTCAGGCTAGGCTCAGCTCGTTAAAAGCTCATTAAGAGATTATGAAACTAAATATTTTTCTTTTTAATTTAAAAATATTTTTTGTATAAATATATTAGAACTTTGTACATTACAAATGGTCAAATGAGAATTTATTTAAGAACTTTACTTAAATAATATTTAAAAATAAATAATAATTTAAATTATTTATAATATATATATATATATATAAATACATATTATTATATATAAATACATATTATTAAACGAGTCGAGGCTCGCAAGCTTACGAGCAGAGTTTTAGAAAGTTTATACTCGACTCATTTAGTAAACAAGTCCTAAAATAAAGCTTGAGCTAGACTCATTCAGAAAACAAACTAATCTTAAGCAAGCCCATAACGAACTTGTTCAATAATGGTTCTATTCATTTGCATCTCTAACGCCCACTAAGCTTCAAGTGGATCTGCCCTGATTATATTTTTTGGTTTTAAAACATAATGTCATGTCTGTTGGTTTAAATTAGACTTTTTTTCCACAATTATGTCTGTTGAAATATGTAAATGTTAGAGTTATATATTTATGAAAAAAAATACATCTTTTCACTTGAAATTCTTTGAGTTCTATAAATACCAAACAAATTTATCACTTTTATATAACAATTTGTAATTTCTTCTTCATCTCTTTTTCTCTCCATTTTATATATTTTCTTTATACATTCTATTATAAAATTAGAATGTAGAAAGTGCATATTTTATTTTGAGAGACATATTAGAATGCATAAAGTGCATATTTTATTTTAGAGACATATTTTTGTAACCGTATTTGCAATATAAGAATACAAATGATGTTTTTAGGAAGAAAAAAAAAATTTGTTCAACTCAGACATGAAAATTGATTCCATGGTTATTATTATTTTTTCCAACACTAAAATACATATAAAATGTGTTTGGCAGTAGATCAATCAGTTGGTAACAAGAGAAGAATCCCAATTACTATAAGGAATGTGAAACCTTTTAGTCTCAGCAATATAGGGAGTTCACATATTGACAAGTGTAAATTCTTTGGCAAAATGACATCTATTGTTCCTACAATATCACTATTTTGTTAATTTAACCTTGAAAGTAATTTTTTTTTTTTTGGTCAATTTCATCTCATAACTTGAAATTTGTGATGTCTTTCCTTCGGCCATCATTAGAATTTTGATGAAAATTGCTTATTTAGCTTAAATTGTTGTATTTAGTGTTACATGTATGCTGGTAAAAAACAATAAAACTAATTGCCCCTAAATTTTTTTTTTAATTTCATCATATTTTGTTAATTCTATCCTAAAAATATATATTTTTGTCAAATTCATGTTTAACTCATCAAAATTCTAATTTCATAATTTTTAGAAAAAAAAAATGATGAAGTGGAGTGAGATAAAATTTTAACTATTTTTTTAACCAACTCAGCACACTTATGCAAAATATATTATATTTTAAGTCACACTAATAATTTTCCTCCAAATTACTAGTGGTTTTAGGGTGAGAGAAGATGTTGTAAAAGTTATAAGACGAAATTGACTAAAAAAATATAGAATAAAATTGACAAAAGTGTGATACTTTAAAGACGATTGATATTATTTAGCCAAAAAAAAAAATTCACAATAACATCAGTGGCTTGAAATATTACTCTTTATTTATACGTTTTGATTTTTTGCATTTTTACTTTTTGGTAATGTTATTTCTAGAGGTGATGATGAGCTGATCTAACTTATAAATAGCTCGTTAGTTACTCATTAAGAGTTTGGATTAGCCTCGACTTTTGATTTTTTTAACGTACACATCTTTAACTTTCTTTTTAAGCTTATTAAGTATAACGAGTAGTTTTATTTTTTCAAACCTTAGCTACTAAGTTTGTGAGTCCAACTTATTTAATATTATCTAATATATATATATATATATATATTTTTTATATATATAAATTTATATTAAATATATTTATATGTAAAAAATAACATAAAATCTAATTTAGTTTAGTGATAAATTAAAATTAACTATCTAAAAGATTCTAAATTCAACTTCCCTTGACCAATAATCCTTTTTGAGAAACTTTCAAGAACCCTTGTACCCCAAAAAAAATGTTATTTCTCTTTGCAAAAAACTTACCAAAATTCAAAAACAAAAAGCAAAAAGGACCACATATCAGTAATGAGACTACGAGAGTGTGGAACCAGCAATTCCTTCACTGGCAAAACTAATATCCTTCCCCGTATTAGTGCATCCCTAACTGTAGGTAAAACCTCTTTGCGAACTGCGAGGAGAGACCTGGGGTGACTCTCTGTCTCTATCTCTCAGCCTCCCCCAAAACTTTCTAAAAGGTATCTTTTTCTCTCTAAATTCTTGTAGTGTTCAATAGCCAACTTTGGTTTGTAGGACTGAAAGCTCTAATTTTTGTGTTTCTTTATATCCATGTTGATTTTTGTTTATTTATTGATCTGTGGTTTTTGCTCCTTGAAAGTTAGATTATAAGTCATTGGATTTCACAATGTATTGATTTAATTCATGGCTCAAAATTACCTGCTTTGCAATTGAAACTGTCATACTGGTGCTATCTGTGAATTGCGCATATGATTTTTATTTTTTTTTCAATTTTTGTAGCTTTACGGGGCAGTTCACAAATGAGTAAAGTTCTGTGAATTCTCTGTTAGTCCTCTTTGGTAGCTTATTCGATTACTAGCTGTTTATTTGTCTGTTGGTTATCTGAAAAAATGTTACCACGCAGATTCTGAATAGGCCACTTCTGTTTGCTTCTTAGTTTTGTTATCACGAAAGAATTATTATTTTATCATGGTTTGAAATCCTCTGGATTGCATTGATGTGGTGGGTAGGTACAAATTTGAACTAACTGTTCTTAAAAGTGGTTTTTAACCAACTATGCTAACAGTCCCACTGCCACTGATTTTTGAAATGTGTTGTAAGGTGGGAGAGCTTTTACAAGAGAGCAGGAGTGGGGTAGAGAGTCTGTGCATGATGTTTTGGCATTTTAATTAGCATTACTTAGAGGGTATTTCCCATCTTCTTCCTTGAAAGCTAGGATAATTTTTTATTGAAAAAATAAACTTGTAGACTCTTTCATTTATCAAATGTACTGGTTTAAATTACCATATCCTTTGAGATTCTTTACAATTTATTACTGATGCTATTACAACATACGTGCTTGAATAATACATTAAAGCAAAGAGAATGGTGGTGGTGGTAGGCATTTGGGACTTTTTTATTTATGGATCTCTGTTGTCCAAGACCAAGTTTCTTAAACGATCGAGCATGCTGTATTTCATGGTGGAAATGGGTTCTCTACTCTTTTTTTCATACTAATTTGCTGTAATATAAAAGGAAAAGAAAAAGAAAAAAATACTTTTGTACTACTGTGCAGGCATGTATATACGGACCTAGTTATCTGTCTCCTGAGTTATGCTTGTTCCTCTGGGTTAGTGGATATCTGTTTGTAAGTTGTATGCTTAAAAGCATGAATCACCGAGGGACTGGGAAGAGATATCCATCGGATAGGCATTTTGATTAATGGGAGGGTTATTAAGTATTTGGCCACCCGCTTATTATTTTGTGAAGGTAATTGGATTTTAAAACAGAATTTCTGGGAGTCTGAAAATAGAGCCATGAACTTGAAGATTTTACAATTCTATCTTATTGATTGATGACATTGTGCAACATATACGCAATTATGTGTGGTTTTTTGAGCAGTCAATTGGCTTAGTTATCCTTTTAATTATGTGATTGAATTTTTTCTTATTTTATGAGGCATTTGTTGGTAGTTTTATTGGTCTTTCCTGTGTTTCTTTGGTAGTATTTTGAGCTGCTACAGCCATGTTTGGGCGTTCACCAAGGAAGAGTGATAACACCAAGTATTACGAGATTCTTGGTGTTTCAAAAAGTGCTAGTCAAGATGAACTCAAGAAGGCATACAGAAAGGCTGCAATCAAGAATCATCCAGACAAAGGAGGAGACCCTGAGAAGGTTGTTCACAAAAGTTGCAAACTATGTCAAACATATTGATTAGAAAAGCATCATGGCATGCATTAATCCTTTACTTCTTTTTTGTTAATGCTTGATCTCCTGGCATCTTGTATCAGTTCAAGGAGTTAGCTCAAGCATATGAAGTTCTCAGTGATCCTGAGAAAAGAGAACTTTATGATGAGTATGGTGAAGATGCCCTTAAAGAGGGGATGGGGGGAGGTGGACCATCTCATAGTCCATTTGATATATTTGAGTCATTTTTTGGCGGAGGAGCCTTTGGTGGTGAGAGTTTCTTTGGTTCTTTTTTTTTTTTTTTCCTTTTGTAATACATGTTGGTTTATTTTCTTCTCTCAGTTGTTTAGTAATACTTATCATATTATTTTGAGCATGTAGGCGGTGCTAGTTCACGAAGAAGAAGGCAGAAACATGGTGAAGATGTAGTGCATACATTGAAGGTTTCATTGGAGGACCTATACAATGGCACCACAAAGAAGCTATCTCTTTCTAGAAATATCTTATGCCCAAGATGCAAAGGGTAGAGCCTCTATTTTTTTCTTCATCTAAATCTTGTTTCCTTAAAACTTTTGTTCAACTCGCCCATTATATTCTTTAGATAAAAAAACTATTAATGGCAACCGTGTACAATGACAAGTATGCAACGTGTGTGTGTGTGTTTGGGGGGGGGGGGGGGGATCAAATATCAGTAAAATTCCCTAGCCAGGATTTCTTTCTGTCCATGCCACTTACCTTTAGGCTTTAACCTTATATTGTTTGTTTCGGGATTACTAGTCTCTTGGAACTGATTGCTCACATCTCATCTCATAGTGTGAAAGGTAAATTCCCTTAGCATGTGTGTGATGTCATGTATGATATTCATTTCATTACGTGAGTAACTTTGCAATACTTCCTGGTTGGTTGAATTTTTCCTTGTAAAAGCTTATTTTAATGTTACATACTATAGTCATAAGTCAGAAAACTTTATATTATTTTAATGTTACATACTATAGTCATACGTCAGAAAACCTTATCTTTTGTATGACAGGCTGGGTCTGATATCTATGCAAGACTGTTTGAGTGAAATATTTGGTAGCATGAATGGTTTGTGGTCATTCAAAAAGTTTATTTAGGTTTGACACTTATATGATGTATCTTATTAATAATGCATTGAGTATTTAATCTTTCTGAGTGGAATTTCTTTAAAGCTAGAGATATTAGATGTGACTATGGGGTTTAACTTGCAATCTTTTAACCTTTCAGGAAAGGTTCAAAGAGTGGAGTATCTGGGACATGCCATGGTTGCCAAGGCACAGGAATGAAGATTACAACTCGACAGATTGGACTAGGCATGATTCAACAGATGCAACATGTTTGTCCTGATTGCAGAGGCTCTGGTAATAAAAAATTATTAGCACATCATATTTGGTTCATGTCCTTCTTTTGTCTCCCTCTCCAATTAACCCCTTGATGCAGGTGAGGTTATTAATGATAGAGATAAATGCCCACAATGCAAGGGAAACAAGGTTACCCAGGAAAAGAAGGCGATGGAGGTGCACGTTGAGAAAGGGATGCAACATGACCAGAAAGTTGTGTTTGAGGGACAAGCTGATGAAGCTGTAAGTGAAAAAAGGGTTCTGCCTTTCGGGTTCATAATGTATTGTTTTTGTGGAGTTTTCAGCATGCTTAGTTTGTTACTCCTTTTGAGATGGCAAGAACTTGTAGCTCTTTGGCATAGGAAAGTGAGTGAGACACCAGTCCAATATAGTGGATCTCTTGACTCAATTATGCACATCTTTTTCATGCAGCCTGACACAATCACTGGTGACATTGTTTTCGTACTGCAACTGAAGGAGCATCCCAGGTTTAAGCGGACACATGATGACCTCTATGTTGAACACAACCTCAGCTTAACTGAGGCTCTCTGTGGATTTCAGTTTGTCCTTAACCATCTTGATGGGAGGCAGCTTTTGATCAAATCAAATCCTGGGGAAATCATCAAGCCTGGTACTGTTTATAGATTTCCTGAATACTTCTTGCTGCCATGCTTTTATTTAATATTTAAATTTCCTTGTTCCTTAATTTCTCTTGATGTAGGTCAATACAAAGCAATAAATGATGAGGGAATGCCACAGCATAATAGGCCTTTCATGAAGGGCCGGCTTTACATCCACTTTAATGTGGACTTCCCAGAAGTGGGGGTTCTTGCTCCTGAACAATGCCGGGCTTTAGAAACAATACTGCCACAGAAGTCAAGCAAGCAATTGACAGACATGGAGCTGGATGATTGTGAGGAGACCACATTGCACTGATGTCAACATTGAGGAGGAGATGAGACGGAAGCAGCAACAGCAATACCAGGAAGCATATGATGAAGACGAGGAGTCCTCAATGCCACGAGTGCAGTGTGCTCAACAATGAGGAACGTTTATGTATTGGTCTCTGATTCACCAAATTTCTGGGTTTATGCATTTGGTGATTGACCAAACCAAACATCTTCCAGGCTATTTTCTGTTTGCATAATGCTGTTATCCTGGAGGTTTTCTCTTTCCTTTTTCTTGGTTATTATATTTCGTGGTGTCATTTATTTACAGTCCTTAGGAGTATTTTATAGTTGAATTAAATTTTACTGTTATGTTTCATGCAACTTGTCTGTTGTAGTTGTATTAATTTAAAAATCAAAGGAAATTGGTGCCTAATTTAATTCTTTGACTGCGGCCTACTACATTCTGCTTCTTGGTGGCTTTTTTCTTTTGGGGGGATGGGGATTCGTTAAAAGTATTTTATTAAGAAATTGTGCTGTAGTATTTGAAATCTATACTGTACTTCATTCCCATTTCGTCCAAGAAAATGCTGGGGCAGAACTCTACAACAGAAAGTCACTTGTTAATATGTAGAAGGTTTTCTATGTTTTAATTGTTTTCCCACTTTCAAAAGGCTCTTACTTCTGTAATGTCTAAAATACGTGCAAATTATTTGTGGCTGTGGCTGTGGCTGTGATTGAACCACCTTGCCTTCATCATCTATCTCTGGCTACAACATCAAAACTACCAGACAAATGTTGCCTGCATCAATGTTAACCTTGATAACTCAAGATATGACCCTTATTTTTAGTAAAGTAAAGTTTGAATTAATCTGAAAATAATTTCCTTCAAAAAAATCAAAAGTCATTCCAATCCTAATTATATCTTGTATTTTTTTTTTACTTGATCTTTTGTGTTTATTCACACGGAATGATTTGAATCCGATAGGATTGGATCCGATCTTAACAGATTATGATGTTATGTCAGAAAATGGAGATCATTCTGAGTCTTCCTCAACTGCAATAGAATGAAAACCAAGAGGTATATGCTATATTGCTATCTGCCCCAAGATTTAATGGTCTAATCAAGCAACCATTGATATACATTACCAACTGGAGTTTGCCATTGCTATCCCAAGGAGATTTGCGTTTAAAACTTGACGTGAAAATCAGTGACTAGTATAAGATTTGAGCTGAAATTGTATTTACTATTTACATTTACGATCACAAATGAATAATGTTGTTTGTAAATAGAGTAATTTATTAATGGCTCATTTCGAGCTTGATTTATGTTTTCAAATTAGCTGAACTCAAGTTTTTTATATTAAATATACTGAGAACAAAATTGACATAACTTGTAAACTTATTAATTCAGTTCTTTTATAATTTAATAAATACTTTTATTATTTGTGTATTATAAAAATAATGAATAACAATAATGTTATTTTTAAGACAACTTTTCATCATAAATTAAATGAATATAGTGCCAAAACATGTTAAAATATGTTGAGTTTTTACGTGAATCAATTGTAGTTGTGGCAGATGCATGCTCTTTATGCTCAGATGTTCATTAAATGTGCCACTTTGCAGTCACTATCCCTAAAGAATGATGAATGAAAATTGATATACCTTTAACATATTTATCATATGTTGATGTACCTTTCTAGGTGGGGTAGCAGGAATGAATGATAATGAATGAAAATTGGAGTGACCAGGGGCGGATGCACATGTTACTCATTAGGGTCGGCTAATTTTTGGAACTTTTCTTTTTGTCCCCACAGTTTTTAATTTTTTTTGCAATTGTTCATTACTAAAATAGAAGAATCTATTTTTATTTGGCCCAATGTTGACGTGGTTCACCGTCAAGTGAAGTTGAATTGAACAAAAAGTTTTACCTGTTAGACTTTGTTTTTTATTTTATTTTATATGGAAACCACCATTCTATAAATATATATATATAAAAAGTTATTTTTTGTTTTCTTATCATTTTTACTAATTAAGAGTCAAAATACCTTTTGTTTAAATTTTCTCTCTTCCCTTACAATTTTTTAAAAATCAAGAGTAGCTTTTCTTTCGTAATTTTTCTAATTGCTGAGTTATCTAGACTTGAGTGGGATCAACTTAATTTTGAAGAAATTTTTTTTTGTAAGAAAATATTTATGCATATATCAAAATTAAGGGGAAAATATAAATCAAACTAATTAAATAATAAAATAGTTTACTATATTAGAAAATAATTTTACTTCAATAATATTATTTTAAAATATGTAAAGTATAATATAAATATATATATAATTAAATTAAGTACTTAGTAGTTAGCTTGAAATTAAAGAAATATAGGTTTCAAATTTCACCTACTTTTGAAATTTAATAGTAAAATAAAATTTTATAAGTTCTACCCAAGAAAACACTTTTAAGTGGTAAGGTCCGTTTGAGCTTAAATGTTAAGAGATCTCTACAATGTCAGGAGTTCGAGCCTGCGAGAAACACTTCTTTCGAGGGTGAGCTAAGAAGTCCAAAACGATATTAGTCGGGAAAACTCGTAAAAAACTACAAAAATAACTTTATAAGTCCTTAACAATTTTTAAACAATTTATGTTATCAATAGTTAGATCTTGTGACGTGATTTTCGCTTGTTTATAACTAAAAATCAAATTAAGTATTTCAATTTTCTTTATATTGTAGTTGTGGCAGGTGCAATCCCCTTATGCTCGGATGTTCTTTGAATGTGCCACTTTGCAGTCACTAACGATGTATCCTTTTCCAAAATAACAAGTCCTTCTATATTTTGTTTCCAAAATTTTATAACCCCATCTTTCTTGTACAAATTATAAACAGATGTCTATGAATTATATCATCATCACCAAGAAATTAAGTTTAATAAATGAAAAATAATAATATTAACTAACAAGTTTGATCGTATGCATATATTAACTGTTTACATTTTTTACCTACTCGTATATTCTTTATCGAGAAATATTTTAATTCACATTAATATTCTATAATTAAAATATTAATAGTGTTAGGATGAGAAAAATATACACAATATTATTATTTAAAATTATAAAACACGACGTTAGCATATTGATCATATGTTGATCTACCTTTCTAGGTGGGGTAGCAGTAATGAATGAAGAACAATGAACGAAAATTGGAGTGACTAAGGGTGGATGCACATGTTACTCATTAGGGTCAGCTAATTTTTGGAAATGTTCTTTTTGTCCCCACAGTTTTTATTTTCTTGCAATTGTCCATCACTAAAATAGAAGAATCTATTTTTATTTGGCCCAATGTTAACTTGGTTCACCATCAATTGAAGTTGAATGGAACAAAATGTTTAACCTGTTGGACTTTGTTTTTTTATTGCTTTTATATGGAAACCACCATTCTATATATGTAAAAAATTACGGGAAAAATATAAAATTGACCCATTTTAAAACAAAAATGTTAATTATAATATTATAAAATTAAATTAAGTACTTAGTATTTAGTTTGAAATTAAGAAATATAGATTTCAAATTTCACCTACTTTTGGTATTTGATAGTTAAATAAAATTTTATAAGTTCTTAACAGTTTTTAAACAATTTATGCTATCAATAGTTAGACCATGTGAAGTGATCCAAATTAGTTCGTTTATAATTAAAAATCAAATTAAGTATTTCGATTTTCTTTATATTTTCAATGTACATATTGTTACAATACTAAGCAATATCATATGAAACTGAGAATTTTCATTATATAAATTTTGAACAAAACAATTATTTAAAAAAAAAAAGATATTTATAAAAGCCTTTTTAGAGTATAACTAATTATTTTTACAATCGAGTGTAAAAGTCTGTCACTAAATATTGACCATTCACTAAACTTTGCTCTGCATCTGAAAAGAATAAATCATAAATTTTGTTAACTTAGTAAGTTTAAAAATGAAGTATCTAGGGAAAAGTGAATTAAATGATAAATAAATATGTTATGAGTCAACATGAAATAATTAATAAATTTACTTCATTATAATTGTAAACAATAACTAATTATAATTATAGTTTCATTTTTTATTAGATAGTGTAAATTAAAATATTTTAAAATATTAAAAAAATATTATTTTCAAAGATTGTTTTAATGTAATATTTTGTTCCCATTATCTAAAATTTCTCAATTCGCCACTGTAAATGACCAACAGTGTTTCCTCATCATTTTAATGCATGATGAATAGTGAACATCAAAGTTAGCTTTGCTTTGCAAAATCATTAAATTTACTTCAGGAACCAAAATTATATTTACTTAAGGGGCTTTAGATTCGGGTTATAAGATTTATTCATATTCCATAAGTTTCTAGGGAATTTTTTTCTGAACAATTTATTCTCGAATAAAAAAATTGTAAGAGTTTGGTATATTAATTTGAAATACTTTCTCGTTCACATGTTTGGTTTAAAATTGCTATTCACAGGAACAGCGAATTTTTTTTCCCAAAAACATTCCTTTGAGCATCAAATTGCATACTTCATCAGAAATAAAAAAAACATTTCAAAGCATAAACAATTGCATTTGAGCTGCAGGCAAGATCCTCATTGATCTACCATAAAAGCATTCATTAATTACATCGACCAATGTCACTTCCTAATAAAAAGTTCACTTACAAACATTGCAACAATTAGTACCTAATTATGTCCTCTAATCATAAAAAATAATTAGTTAGAGGACAAACAAAAGCTGGCCAGCCATATAACACCTTGAAACAACCAATATATATATTGGTTGAAACTTTATTATTTCTAAACTTAAATCTACTTCTATCATAATTCAACACATTCACCATGATGTGAGTTTTATCAAATGCAATAAGACAATTTTAGAAACAAAAAAAGAAGGCTAAAAGTTAGTATATCATATACTTCCACAATTTATGTATACAAACTAAAAATCGATTAAAAGTTTAAAATACCTTAAAAAATTTCATTTATCATTATTACGATCCTCTAGTGTAGGTTCTGGTTACTTGAAGAAACGTCTATGGCATGTCGATATAGAGTATACTTTTTCTATCACTCTGCTTAAAGTCTCAGTAGAGTTCATGAATTATCTCCACATCATTACCATCTTCCATTATGAACTATTATATTTAATACAATGGCAACCATCTCTTCTAGCCCACATTTCCAGTAGTCACAAGACCTCATTGCCCCTCAAGCAAACAACAAAAGCTACTAAATGTTCTTTTATCCATGCTAACATTCTCAATATATATAGCTAGGCTAAGTCACTCATAAAGACTGTCCTATCAAATTTCAAGTTCTTAACGATGCAACGATGCTTTTAGTGTAAGCATCCCATTTCCTCTTTCTTTTTATTACGTTTATATGACAACTGAGCTTCAATTAGTATTAATAGTATACTCTTAAAACCAACGACATGTGATGATATGTGATATTACTATTATATAGAATCTTATTTGTATTATTATTAATAGACATTAATTGAATAAGTGACAAATATTATCATTGATAATAGTTATTAATTAATTATCACGAGCTCAAAAAATTAAAAACAATAGAATTAAGAATCATGATGAGATCATCCTAATGAGATGTATTATCTTTTAAGATTGATTCTTAAATATTCTTAATTATAAAATCACTAAGTAGAGCATTAGTAAATCCGAATAGAGTAGTATATAAATAAGTCTATTTTTTTTTACATATAAATAAAACTAAACAATGCTCATGAGCTTATGCTCGAGTCGAGTTTTGGAAAGATAGAGTCCAACTTGTTTTATTAAACGAATTCAATATATAACTCAAAATTTCAATAAAACAAGCTCAATTTATGTCATTAACGAGTAGCTCACAGTTAGCATAGTTCATTATTACCCTTCTTACAAACGCTTAACAAGTCAAATTCAAGCATATGTTTGAGTTTACGTACTTCATCCGAACACGAGTCGAAACTAAAATATACTAAAAATTTGACAAGCCAAGTTCCAACTTGTCAAAACTAAACTGGTTTGCACACCTAGTTTTTTTGCTAAGAGTTTGCACCCTAAGTTAAATCGGGTAATACAAGATGCTGTATCAGCTCGTACAGTCAGTGTCAAATGTGCCATAGATGTGTGGTATTTAAATGTGCCATAGATGTGTGGTATTTAGATGTGCCAGAGGTTACAATTCTTCATGTGGACTGTGGAGACTCTCTTATAGGCCTCTAAAGCTCAGATGTTTTTTAAATGTGCCAATTTGCAGTCACTATGTATCCCCATGGCTAGAAAAATGCCCTAAATGATGTATCCTTTTTTCCAAACTTACAGATCCTTCCATCTTCTTTTCCCAAAATTTTATATGCAACCAAATTTCTTGTACAAATTATACACAGATGTCTATGAATTATATCATCATCACCAAGAAAGTTTAATTAAAAAATAAAAAATAAAACCTTCTTGTACATTCTCTGTCATAAAATATTTTCATTTACATCAATATTTTACCCTTAAAATATTAATAGTGTTAGGATGAGAAAAAAAATACTGAAAATATTTTAGAAGTTATAAAACACAACTTTGGCATAATTATCATATGTTGATATACCTTTCTAGGTGGGGTAGCAGTAATAAGTGATGAATAATGAATGAACATTAGAGTGACCAAGGGCGGATGCACATGTTACTCATTAGGGTGAACTAATTTTTGGAGTTTTTCTTTTTGTCCCCACAGTGTTTAACTTTTTTGCAATTGTCCATTACTAAAATAGAAGAATCTAATTTTATTTGGCCCAATGTTGACTTGTTTCACCATCAAGTGAAGTTGAATGGAACAAAAAGTTTTACCTGTTGGGCTTTGTTTTTTATTGCTTTTATATGGAAAAAAGAAGAAGTTATTTTTGTTTTCTTATCATTTTTACTAATTAAGAGGCAAAATATCTTTTCTTTAAATTTTCTTTAATTTTCTCTCTTCCCTTTTACAATTTTTTTTTTAATTTAAAAAACCAGGAGTAGCTTTTCTTTTGAGATTTTTTTGTTTAAAAAATAATAATAATAATAAGGGGCAGAGCTATCTAGGCTTGAGTGGGGTCAACTCAAGTTTAAAGAATTATATTTGTAGTAGGAAATTTTTTATGCATATATCAAAATTAAGGGGAAAATATCGAATTGATCCACTGAATTTCGTATAAACACAAACGGTTCCCATGGTTTTCACAAAATAAATCAAACTAATTAAATAATAAAATAGTTTACTACATTAGAAAATAATTTTATGTCAATAATATTATTTAAAAATAAGTAAATAATAATATATATATAATTAAATTAAGTACTTAGTACTTAGTTTAAAATTAAGAAATATAGGCTTCAAATTTCACCTACTTTTATTATTTGATATTAAAATAAAATTTTGTAAGTTCTTAACAATTTTGACAATTTATGTTATACCTTGTGAAGTGATTTCGAATTAGTTAGTTTACAACTAAAAATCAAATTAAGTATTTCAATTTTATATATATTTTCTAAGTACTTGTTGTTAGAATACTAAACAATATCATATGAAACTGAGAATTTCCATGTATAATTTTCATGATGTAAATTTTGAATAAAAAAATTATTTAGAAAAAATAACTTATAAAAACCTTTTTAGAGTTTAAAACTAATTATTTATACAATCAAATGTAAAAGTCTGTCACTATATATTGATCAAATTCACTAAACTTTGCTCCGCAACTTAAAAGAATAAATCAATAAATTTTTTTAACTTACTAAGTTTAAAATGAAGTATCTAGAGAAAAGTGAATTAGATGATAAATAACTATGTCTGAGTCAACATGAAATAATTAATAAATTTACTTCATTATAATTGTAACCGATAACTAATTTTAATTATAGTTTTATTTTTTATTAGATAGCGTAAATTAAAATATTATTAAAATATTGTTTTCAAAGATTATTTTAATGTAATATTTTATTTCCACTAACTAAAATTTCTAAATTTGCCACTAAAAAATGACCAACAATGTTTCCTCATCATTTTAGATGCATGATGAATAACGAACATCATGGTTAGCTTTGCTTTGCAAAATCATTAAATTTACTTCATGAACCAAAATTATATTTACTTAAAGGGCTTTAGTTTCGGGTTATAAGATTTATTCATATTCCATAAGTTTCTAGGAAATTTTTTTTCTGAACAATTTATTCTCGAATAAAAAAATTGTAAGAGTTTGGTATATTAATTTGAAATACTTTCTCATTTACATGTTTGGTTTAAAATGACTATTCACAGGAATAGTGAATTTTTTTTACGAAGACATGCCTTTGAGCATCAAATTGCATACTTCATCAGAAATTAAAAAAAAAAAAAAAAAAACATTTCAAAGGCATAAACAATTGCATTTGAGCTGCAGTCAAGATCCTCATTGATCTATAATAAAAGCATTCATTAATTACACCTACCAATGTCACATCCTAATTAAAAGTTCACTTACAAACATTGCAACAATTAGTACCTAAATCATGTCCTCTAATCATAAAAAATAATAAGTTAGAGGACAAACAAAAACTGGCCAGCCATATAACACCTTGATGCACAAACAACCAATATTCTATTGGTTGAAACTTTACTATTTCTAAACTTAAATCTAGTTCTGTCATAATTCGACACATCCACCATGATGTGAGTTTTATCAAATGCACTAAGACAATTTATCAAATGCACTAAGACAATTCTAGAAACAAATAAAGAAGGCTAAAAATTAGTATATCATATACTTCCACAACTTATATATGCAAACTAAAAATGGATTAAAAGTTTTAAATATCTTAAAATTTTCACTTATCATTATTACGATCCTCTAGTGTAGGTTTTGGTTACTTGAAGAAAAGTCTATGACATGTCAAAATAGAGTGTAACACTTTTTCTATCACTCTGCTTAAAGTCTCAGTAGAGCTCGTGAATTGTCTCCTCATCATTACCATCTTTTCATTATGAACTAGTATATTTAATACAATGGCAACCATCTCTTCTAGCCGACATTTCAAGTAGTCATAAGACCTCATTCCCCCTTAAGCAAACAACAAAAGCTACTAAATGTTCTTTTATCCATACTAACATTCTCAATATATATAGCTAGGCTAAGTCACTTATAAAAACTATCTTTTCAAAATTCAAGTTCTTAATGATGCTTCTACTGTAAGCATCCCATTTCCTCTTTCTTTTTATTATTTTTATATGACAATTGAGCTTCAATTAGTATTAATAGTATGCTCTTAAAACCAACAACACATGATATTACTATTGTATATAATCTTATCCATATTATTATTAATACATATTAATTGAATAAGTGAAAAATATTATCATATATAAGAGTTATTAATTAATTATCATGAGCTCAAAGAATTAAAAACAATGAAAAGAAGAATCATGATGAGATCATCCTAATGAGATGTATTGTCTATTAATATAGATTCTTAGATATTCTTACTTATAAGATCATTATGTAAAACATTAGTGAATCCAAATAGATTAGTATATATCTAGTTGGCTTAAAGAGTTGAGGATAAATGATCTCATAATCACTTGTGTACGAGACACTGAGACAAATATGTAGATGTTCACTAAAATGACTCGACTAAGAACATCTATATGGAGTTTCTCTAAATGTCCATAGATGATTTTCATGTTACAGTGTGCAAATAGGCATTTGACTTGATGCACCATAGTTATTTTATTTGTACATTATTATACTTGAAACTATTTTTGATTCTATTATCAAGGCACCTAATAAATAGTAATTGGATATAATCACTTGCATATGGAGGTATGTAAGTGCGCAATAGAAGATCTATCACTCTTGGTAGAAAATAGAGAATATCCTACATGGTCTATAAGAGATATATCTTAAAGTTTATGGCCATAGCAGGGTAGATATTAAAAAATGAGTTCCTAATTTTTACAATGAAGTTATAATCTTAAGATCTAGACGAGTTTGATTAAATCTAGGGTTTGCCATTATTTTCATACCTAAATAGATTTAATGGGACATTTCATGATAGAATGATTGAATTGTACAGTATCTGTTAATGAAAAAGATCACACCTATATTCATATTTCATAGTATTGTAGGTAGTCATATATGTTGCTAGGTACCAATATTGACTTGTAAGAAATACTGATACATAATTAATTATCGATAGAACATTAATTGATTAATCTAAATGAAAAAGAGTTTTAATTAAAATAATTAGAATAAGTTCTATTTTAATTAGACGGGTTCTAATAATAATTATGTGAAAGTAAGTTAAATATTTCATTAATTTGTTATGTTGTGAAAAATAAATAAAAGTTATTATTTTAATTTAATTTTAAAAAATATTAATAAATAAAAAATACAAATCATAAAAAATATTTTTGTAACCAATCTATATTCACAAAAATCACTTCTAATAATTATTTTATGTCTTTTATACCATCCAAAATATTTATGAAGTTATGTAACTAAATACCTTACTTATGATCAAAATCACTTTTCAAATAAAATAACCAAATAAGAAAGTAAATTATATAAAAATCAATTATCTAATAATTACTTTTGACAAAATTAATTTTTTAAAATACTGTCTTGCAAACGACAAGCCAATCTAACGCATAGCCTAAGAATTTTTCCTCATTGTGAACTAAACAAGGGTGTTTATATTCCCGATCATGTTTTCACAAAAAAAAAAAAAAAAAAATTATTACCCAAACAAAACAATCCTTAATAATAAAACTACTACCACTGAAGTTATATACCGTGTTATGTTTGGTAGAGTTGAAAATGGAAAATAATTAAATACAAACAAGATGGAATCTTCTGAATAGTGGTAATTAAAGTTCATATCAGCTACTTCGCTTCATCCTCCAACATTTAACCTTACGTGGCAGAGCTTTAATTATTGGGGCAGTCCAAGTATATGTTGCTTTGTCCTTCGTGTATTCAGAGTTCAGACCATAGTATTAAGTGGGTCCCACAATGAGTTTCACTATTTTAATGTTTTTATATAATTTATCTTGCATTGGGCAAAAGTGATCGGTACAAATAGCAATATCCATATATATTTGTTTTTCACTCTGACGTCCCTTCCACTGTGCTTAAAAATGGCACCAAATTAGACATTTGATTCCTTATTGACAAGAATTGTACTGAAACATTCCTCCTACTCTTAAATTTTGTTTGGACGTAACAAGTTGGACTCATTTGCCATAGAATGTATAATTGTACCAACCACTTCACTGAAATTGTCCAAACCCTTTCACAAGTAAGTTCATTTTATTCTGTGTCATTGTTTTCCAATTCAATGTAAAAGGTGGTTGTTTTTTCTTTTATTTACTCTATCTCTAAAATTCTGTAAGTAATCACCCAATTGCCTTCAATAGATAGGCTGTAAAATTTTGAAGTTTAGGATAGAAATGAAAGAAAATTAATGCATTGGGATGAAACCTAGCCTGCAAAGTTGACTCATTGGCTAGAAAAATCTGGCATTGGGTCCATTAGAAGCTCAATGCCATGTGCACCATGTGTATGTTAGCCACGTGTATATTTAAGTAAACCATGTCTTAATCAGTGTCTGTAGTCAGTTTAAGTTGTAAGAAAAGTGAATATTAATATAATAACAACATATATATACAATAATAGGTTTAGGAAGGGGTTACGTTTCACACTAGTATTCTATTTTAGCAGATTTTTTTACAGGGAAATACAAAATGTTAATGTTTATTCATCTTTGAGGTGTTGCATTACTTGTCATCTTCCTATCACCAAAACCCATATGATATTTTTCAATATGATCAAAGGTTGTATGCCAATAGTCTTAAATCAATTGGCTAGATTTCTATATTCTCCTATTTTAATTCTACAAGTTTTTCTAGCTTAATAATATAATGTTTCAATGAGATCACCATGTGGGACAAGAAACATATAAAACAATTTTACATTACCAATTTCTATCAGAGGCCCAGATCAGTCTGAGACATATAATTGTGTCAAGTTGAAGATGACACCCCAACAAGTTTGTAATATATTAAATATGATTTTGAAGCAGGGCATTAATAGTTGATAAATACTATATACCAAACTAATAAAATAGTGACAACCATTAAAATGAAAACAAAAGGAGAGAATGGTTTATTCAGTTTTGGAAAAAAGGAGTTGTAGAGATAATTTTTTGGTAAATTAATCACTGCACATTCAACATCACTCTTATTGAATTTTAATCAATCATTGTACAATATAGAATTTGTGTGGGGTTTGGTTTATTTTTTTCATTTTTTATCCACCCAAAAATGAATGGAGAGATTTGTAAAGAACCCCACAAGGTCAATTTATGATTCATTTATTTGAAATTCATGATTGAATAGGCAACGGCCTACCATTAATTCAATCCATCCAAAGAAGAGAAGCTCCAAGAAAAAGACCAAAATTGTACATACACATGTAAATTAACCTAGAATTTTTGATCTTGTACATTAATTGAACATGCATATAGACATGAGAATACACTAAGGTAAGTATTTTTATAAGATACTAGTTTTATATATATATATATATATATATATATATATTAAAGCATACATGATACATGTATTATTTAATATTTATCACATGGCAAACAAATTAGCTGAACTGTAGTCTTACTTATGCCAATGGAGCCCATGCTTGTTAATATTCTCTCTCTTTTTTCTTCTTTCCTTTTTCTTTTTCTTTTCTTTCATTTTCTTTTATCTACTTTTCTTTTCTTCTTCTTCTTTCTTTATATATAAATCCCAATTTTTTTGAACAATCACAAAAGCATACACAACACCTTCTATTTTTTATATATCAATCACTTCACTTATTCTTTCTATTGCTCTACAAACTTCCCTCTGCCACAGGAAAACGTATCAACATGGAAAGTGATGCTCATGACAACTTCTGTAGCATAACCTCCCCTGCCTCTACCACCACCACCTCCTCCTCCTCCTCCTCCTCCTCATCATCATCATCATCAACAACATCAATTTCTTATACATCAAACTTGGATTTGGGTAGCAACCAAAGCTCCAAACAAGTTTCTCAAAAAGGTTTAAAGAGGTCTCAAGACTTGGACAATGGTAAAGAGTGTTTGAAGAAGCAGAGAAGTGACAATGAAGGGAAGCACCCAACATACAGAGGAGTAAGAATGAGAAGTTGGGGAAAATGGGTGTCTGAAATCCGTGAACCAAGAAAGAAATCAAGAATTTGGCTTGGAACATACCCGACAGCCGAAATGGCAGCTCGAGCCCATGATGTAGCTGCACTAGCAATCAAAGGTCACTCAGCTTATCCTCAATTTCCCTGAATTGTCTGCAGAACTTCCCCAACCGGTCACTACATCCCCAAAAGACATTCAGGCTGCTGCTGCAAAGGCCGCGGCCACTGTATCAGAAGATGTCAAGCATTGTACAACTGAAGCAGAAGCTGAGCCAAGGCGAGCTGAGCCAGCATCATCTTCAACTTTGTCCTTGGATAACGCTCAAGAATCAACAAGTTCCCCTTTAAATATTGATGATGATGACAAATTATTTGACCTGCCAGATTTGTTCATTGATGGAAGTACTGATGGTCTTTACCCCTATTCATCATGGAATTTTTGTGCAGTTGATAGTGGTTTCAAGCTTGAGGAGCCATTCTTGTGGGAGAACTACTAGGAATTTGTTCTTCAGAAGAAAACAAACACATTTGGTCATTAATTGCATTCTCCAAGCAAAACCCCCTTGAGGAATTTTAAAAGTTGGTGTGCATTTACAATCTTTGAGTTTGAGATGAGCTTAATCTGTTACCAATTTTTGTTCAGATTGGTTTTGCACAAATTAGGGGAAAAGAAGAAGAAAGAGATAGAGAGAGAGAAACAATTACATAGTTACTTGTTTGCTTATGTAATTAATGCCCAAAAAATGACCAAAAGGGGTAATTAATCTTTGTCCCAATGTAATTTACAAGAAAACAGAAATATCTATAAGCTTCTCCTTGTGTAAATGTAATTAAGCTTATTATTTAGTCCAACTTTCTTTTCCTTAGCTTATATATGGCTTTCTTTGGTGACAAAATGGAAATTCTAAAGTTAATTTATTAGAATGTGTTTATTTCAACGGTTTTTAGACCTCGTTCCAATAATTTGAAATTTAATTTGTATTCATCAAATATGAAAAAGAAAAGATTTATATAGTTCATAGGCTAACATATCTCCTACAAAAAAATATACATATAAATTAATTTGCTAAATTTAGATACCCAACATTTTGTTGTTGCTTTAATCCAGTTGACTCAAAAGCTAGCTATACCTACTTTCATAATCTAATATAGTTTTTTCATTTTTCATTTTTTTGAAGGAAAGATCCCCCACAAGATTATATCCATCATATACTAATCATGGTTTTTAACAAATTGGCTATGGCTAAGACCAATAACACTTTGCTTTATATAGATGACGAGAAGGTTCCTAATGGAACATTTGTTGTTTTTCCCAATTTAACTTTTTCTTTGTCATGATTAACCTAAAGAACAAAATATGATTCCAATCTGTATGGACACACATACATCTAGGTATCCAAAGACATCATCTAACTAAAGAAATTTATTTAGTGAAAGTGTAATTTAGCAAAGTAGAGGGCCATATACTCCAATTACAATTCTTCAAAACCACTTAAATAATAGTGCTAAATGACCTCACCATCATTTCCATTAATATTCTTATGACTCTATCATTTGGTATGTCTCACATTTGGGATATATTCAAGGAACAGAGAAAATATCATTATAAAATTTGTAGCCAATGATCCCAACCCACATGTTTATCTTCCTACTTGTCTAGTTGACAATAAACTAGCAAAGAAATTGAAGGACAAATGGGAGAATACATACAAGTATAAAATTTGGTCAAAATTATGCTTATTGATTATATTTTTAATGTTCTTGTGTGTTTATATGTTACAATAAAAAGAGAGAGAGAGAGTTAAACATCTGACCGTGACACCTTTGGTTCTGGGCTAGGTGAAGTCAAAAGCAATTTATGCACAACTTGGTTTGCTTTTATACCCTACAACTCTAAAGACAGTATAGGCTTTCAAGCTTAGGGTTTTAGATGTCTACAAATTGTACTTGGCAAAAGGCAGCAATATCTTCAGACTTCAAATGCTGGTTTGGTTGTCACCTTAACACCAGACATTGTCATTCTATTTACATTTCGTTTCATTCCAAGCTTAGGCTGCTTTCAGATTCATTAAATTAAAGAAAATTGTCAGCGATGTTAGCCAATTTATAATATAATATGTCATCATAGATAATTAATTATCTAGAATATCATAAGCTCAAAATTATAATTTGAGAATATCCTCGTTCAAATTGAAAAATAGTATTTTTTAATTGTTTCTCAATTATTAAGAATTGAATTAAAAATTTAAATCTCAATATAAAATATGTGCCAAACAAAAATATTAGAATTGTACAGTTAAAAATCCAATTTCAAATCCAACTCTAACCCTTAAAATCTTATATTTTAATTAGTTATATTTCATTAATATATTGGAGGAGTTTGTTCCCTTAAATAGTTTCTACTAATTTTCCCCGTAATTTTATATATGTATATATAAAAAAAGTGAATTACACTTTTGTACAAATTATTTCACATATGAATCTCTTTGATTTGAAGATCTATATATATTTTTGAAATAGTAATTGTCTATTTAAAAGTTTGAACTTGTGTTATCACTATAGGAGTGTAGCTTGCTTGCTATTATATCCCAAGTAATTTTTATTTTTTAAATCTTTTGTGATTCCATATTGATGAAAAATAGACTAAACATTGATAATTATTGGTGGAGTAATATAATTTTTGTGACTCTTTACTCTTGCATTACAATTTTGAAGTGTACAAAATTTTCTCTTCCTTTTCTTTCATGAACTTAAGCCTGGGCATATTTTCGTTTTCCTAAAATAATAATATTTGACCAATCACAAATTTTAATTATACGCAGTCAAATCATAACTAAAATAACTAGACAATATATATAGACCATGTGATTTTTTCAATATTGTGATATTCCAAAACCAGATTTGGACACATTAACAAAGTTTTGTTGATTTGTGTTTGGTGATCGACCCAAACAACATGAGGGACATTGACACATGCATACATATGAAATAATCCAATGATTAGAGACACTAATATTGCAATTAAGTATCAACCAATTCAAAGTTTAGTATTCTATATTTAGAATTAGAGTACTTTCGTAATTAAGATTAAATCTTGATTATATATGATTTATAATCAATTTTAAGGGTCAATTTGAACCATGTTTAATGTTTCATGTGGGAAAGAGGACAGGATCTAATTTTCATTTTTTTCCCCTTTATAGTTGGAAAGAACTAAGAAGTGCATCCAATGCTAGCTTTTGCCTCAAATTAGTGAGATACTTGTATGCTTTTGATGCATATGCATGTTTCCTTTTTTATTTGTAGAGAGAGAGAGAGAAAAGAGAGAGACTTTGTGTGTGTTGTGTGTCAGTGTATAATCTAGTTACAAAAACAATTTATTAAAGCACTTGTCTTTGGAGTTCTTATTTCATAATTATGAAGCCTCACATGAAAAAGCCAACACATGTATACATACATAATTTGTCCATTGAGTGATTGAGATTCTAGCATTATAATAATTTTAAATGTTTCCACTTGGCCTAAAAAATCAGTAGCAAATCTTGATATTCCATTACTAATTTGGAATATTTTATCATAATTAATTATAATATTACTTAAAATCAAAGTTCTTAAAGAGTATTTGAATCAAATCCGCAGGGGAATACATTATTATGATTTAAGATCTACAATTCTCACTTAGGATAAAATTATATTTCAATATAATACAAATCTCTCCATTTATAGTAAGAATTGGCCTAGTGGTCAAAAAAATATATGCCTTTCATTGCCTTCATGTGTTCAAATATTTTTTAGGGAAGCCGTGGCAATAAAATTCACATAAATATCTAGTCCCATCATAGATGCATGTCTCTAATCGGAATGAAGTGTCTCTAATCGGAATGAAGAGGTGAATTAATTGAAGTATATATTAACAGACTCAAACACGGTATGACTACTAAAAAAACTACACTTACAATCAATTTATAAAAGCATATTTGTTGTATTTTTAAAAACACCTCTGACTTTTTAACTTTTAAAAAACACTACAAAAATAATTAACCAAATAGTTTTTACATGCTGTGACTTTTAAAAAGTCTTCTGGACTTTTAAAAAGTTACATAATCCTTTTCACATTTTGAAAAGTGTTATCGAACTCAATCTAAAAGTAAATCAATAAAAATGAACATGATTTGTGTTATATCAAGTTAACTTTAAAGACTTTACAAATAAATCTTTACCAAACTCAGTCTAAATTTAAATTAATGGAAATAAAAAACTTAGCCTAAATGTAAATCAATGGAAATCAAAAACTCAGTCCCAAGTGTAAATCAATGGAAATGGACATGATTTGTTTTATATCCAGTTACTTTTAAAGAGTTTGCAAATAAATCTTTTTCTTTTATAGGAAAAGAATATTAGTTGTGAAAACTTTCTCCATTTTTCATTATTACATATATTTTATCAAAACTAATCAATTTTTATACCTCAACCAAAAAAACACTAGACATACCCACATAAATTTTCTACATCAACAGTCGACAGAAAACAAAACTTGTACCAAGTGAGAGTTTAAGAGAAGATGAAGTTATAATGAACCACCCAATCGGACTTACTGTGAACAAAATTGAGCTTCGTATACATTACCATGAAAAAGTTCTGTTTCATGTCACTTTTGATAAAAGAAGCCAAATCCAAATTTGGAGTATTGAAGGTACAGGTAGATAGCACAACCAAACATGTTTGACGAATTCAGCTACTGAGAATTATAACAAATGGGAATAATTATGGGAGATTCTGTTGTACATAAATGTCAGCTACAATTATGTAGAGTACAGGTGGTGCAAATGTCACTTGTGAAAAAAGAAGCCAAATCCAAATTTGGAGTATTGAAGGTACCGGTAGATAGCACAACCAAACATGTTTGGCGAATTCAGCTACTGAGAATTATAACAAATGGGAATAATTATGGGAGATTCTGTTGTACATAAATGTCAGCTACAATTATGTAGAGTACAGATGGTGCAAATTAACCACTAAACTCTAGCATATATACAAAATCCTGTGTAACCAAAAATTTATTCTACAGCTACTGCTATTTTAGCAGAAAATAAAAAAAACAAAAAAATATCTTGGTTGTTAAGAAGATAGAGTCAAGTTTGAATACTACACGGCAGGATGTTTTCTGAAGCTTTGGTATCAAAATTTATTCATTGCAGAACTACTGACAGCCTTCGTGGCATCTCCAAATAGCACCGGATGGATTCTGATAAATCTGCAAAGAGTAAATAGATTCCAGAGGCTACAAAAAATTCTGATGAGAGCAAAATTAATTTAACACATTCTGCATGGTAAGGGAAATTAGAGAAATTGAGTACTAGAAGTAAAACCAGTGAAACTAATTTGCCCTAGTGACAAGGGGATAGGAACCCATAATTTCTGCCAATGTTCCTTATCTCTACAACTCCATAACATAATAGCACTTGAGCCTAGGGAACACCCTTATGCCAGATTTGGATCATATACATGTAAACCAAAGCTGCGGTTCTCACCACCAAGCAGTAGAGAAATGAATCAGTTTCCAGCTACAAGTATATAGGTTTAACATCATTTGGCCCAAAACTGGAAGCACATCTCGGACATTTGCGGTGTCTCCTTTCATTGATTTTCTGTACACAAGGGTTGCAGAATAAGTGGTAGCATTTTGTAATCACCACCTGAAAAAGAGTATAGCAAAATATTTGTTTAGAATTTTATGAAGAATGCACACACGACAACTTCAATAAATCCACATGCATGCATTATATTCTGCTCCAAGCTTGGCGACCCAGAAGAATGGAAGGGATGCACCAACAGAAGATAGTAGAAGATATTATTCAGTTTCTTTAGTTTCACATTCTTAACTGGTCACACTGTTTCCATCAAATTTTATTTTTTTTAATAAGAAAAGAAGATTTTATTAAGAAGGAGAGGAGTAAAAAGGAGAACAGTAATTCCTCATAGGAAAAGAAAAAATAATATACAAACTTAAAACATTAAAGCTTTCCAATCATGTTGTATATTTCCCAGTTGAATGCCCCAAAAAACCCGTGAAGAAATACACCAAAGTCAAGCTAGAAAAGCAATCTTATCATAGATAAGTTGTTTTGGTAGATGACGATCAATAAAGAATTTGCTGAATTTCAGAAGTTGAGATCATCCTGTCTAAAACAAATCTGTCAAAATCTTCTGCTGCTCCCTCAGGGTCCTAATTATCTAGAAATATTCTAAACACTTACTGCCATCCAAAACTTAAACTTTTTTGCATCCTGACATCCTATTCCTTTCTGTTTTCATTCTACTTTTAGTATCATTTATTACTGCATATACAGTAAATAGTACATAAGTTTAATGCAACAATTCGAATAGTGCACTATTCGAATTCATGTACTCCAATTCGAATCTAAACTGAAATTGGAATTCAAATTCAAATGCAATTTTGAATATTCATATTCGAATATAATTTCAAAATATTTGAATTTTTAGGGTAATTTGGTAAAAACAAAAATAAAAAATATATTATTTCAAATAATTCTAATACTAAATCAAATTATTTGTCAAGTATCGAATCAAACAGTACATATCCGGACTTAAATTCGAATTTCAAACAGAATTCGAATTCGATTCTAATAGCATTCAAATCGAATTCGAATTTGAATTTTTGTAATTTGAACTTCAATCCGGATTAGAATTTGGTTCGAATTCCACCCCTAGCAGCAATTATTTAGCACCAAGAATAACAAGCAGAATCATCTCCAATTGATCTCAGCTCCATGGATCTATAAGAAAGGAGTTGGTGTCTTCCAATTAGATTCTCTTCTACTATTTAATGCTATACTTGGCACTGTACATGTTTCACACTCATATCTCTCAGCTGTTCCACACATTCTTGGTCATCCTCTTATCTTTATCATCTGCATATTTAATTCTTCTCGCTCTCCCACACTAGGGCATTTGCATCTCCTTGCAGTATGTAGTATGTACTTGACTAAACATTTTAGACATTTGTCCATCATTTTATTGTAAAATGAAGCTACCTCCACAGCACTTAAGTTTGAACATTATGTCTCTTAGTGGCTCAATACTCAGGAATCATGACAACACTATGCCCTAAACCACTTAACCAAATTCTCTATAAGGAATTATGCACTACTTATTAGTTAGTAATATTAGAGATATATATTACAAGTATATGGAAGGAAAAATGAATATTAATTAAGTCAAAGAACGAGTAATAGCTGTTCAGCGAACCTCAATTCAAACATAGGAGGGGGGCTTGTAAGCATATTCTTCAGCCTAGTCCCAGTTGGACTCTGATGCATTAATCATTTTACTTCTCAAGAACCAATTATATTTAATTATTGCAGAAGGATGCAACATTTCTTATATAGATTTATTCAATCATTTAGTAGGTTATGCATTCATATATTAGTTCCTAGACTCTTTAACTTCATTATCAGGAGTTCAGGTTACTGTCATCTCGTTTGTCCAGGCTAATGAAAAGTGTTCCCATGTTACTATGTGAAATTAATGGATGAGTTATATCAGGTGACAAACTGCAAAATGACAATTGATCCCAACAATCCAACTTTCTTTTTTTCTTTTTGGGATTGAACATTTGAAATAACCTCTACCACAAAAAGAACCAAAATTAAATATTTTTACCTCTTTTGCCCTTTCATGGCAGATACTGCACTTGACAATTTCCCTATACTCTCCCAGTTCCTGTTGAAGCTTTTGAACAACTGAGGAGCCCTCAATCTGGGCCCGAAGACATAAAGCTTTCCTCCTTGCAACTTCCAATTCCTCCTCTATTCTTTTTTTGGTAAACCTGATTAAAAAAGAAGAAGTTGAAGTTGGGTTTCCAAATGCATTTCACATAATGCAAGGAAAAGGACCAGCATATAAGCCATTTACCTTTCTCTCTCTAGTTCTGTCTGTAACTCCATGCGAGCTAACCCGACTGTTGCCAACCTTAGATTGTACTTCGTCCAGCAAATCCCTCACTTGTTGAGATGATCTCCGTACATCCAACAACCTCCTTTGTGTATTTTCCAAAGTAACTGAACTTTGAAATTTACCCTCTGCAAGTTTCTGAAATAGGTCTGAAGAAAACTTCAACTGCAAATCAAGTGTTCATGTCAATTTTGTATTTCCCCATAAAAAGTGATGGGTCTTTATATTGAGACATAGTACCTGGTCCTCAATTCTGCAAGCTTTCACATCATAAAAATTAAGAGAAACATTTGCTTGCTGGATCTCTCGTTCTGTGGTCCTCTTGTCCATGATGAGAGCATCCTGCTTCTGTTTTGCCCTAACACCCTCTAAAACAAGCTAAAACAGAAACAGTGAAAGCCACAAGATAAGAATCTAGTGGTGGTAGAAGTCATAATAAAGGTGAAGTGAAACAGAAGTCAGATACATGAAGAAGACCAGATGATATTGATAGACGTGCATAACAGAATAATACTTTTTTTTTTTTTTTTTTTTTTTGAGAAGTAATGATTTTATAACAGATGATATCATGATAATCAATATCAAATTTACAAAATAGTTCTAGAAATAGATCAAAGGAAGAAAACAAGAACCTACTGGGACAGAAAAAAGGAGGAGAAGTCGGAGGCGGGGTACCTGATTTTATAGCTAAGAACTATAGAATCGGACACTGATTGCATCACAATTTTTTTTTTCCGATTTAAACAATTTATAAATTATGTGGTGCTGTTAGGGGATATGTAACAATGCAATAATTTAAGGCATAAAATAAAACTGGACATTTTAAAATCAAGAGCCAAAACAAGAATCTTAAGAAATCTCTTGGGGAAAAAAAACCCTCAAAATAAGTAATCCCTCTTATAGGTCACTAACAGGCACATGTGTGCGCCAGCAGGCACTTGCACAAAGTGGGTTCAGACCCAATGATCTGACCCTCCAACACTGAAAGGGGCAGAAGGTTCCAACACACCAGAAATCGCTCCCATTTTAAGAAAATACACGTGACTTTATCATTTCAATGACTTGCCAGCCAAAACAAGAAAGTTAAGCAGAATCCCGTTTCATAAACAAGAAAATGGGCAAATTTTAAAAGATTGAGCAACAGATGTCATTTTTTAATGTATCCCCATAAATGTTAGATAAGGTTGCATTATATTACTTAACATAAGATCCAGACAAACAAATATATATATATATATATATGTTTGTTTCACTGCAAATTTAAATAACAATCAAAAGAAGATAGCTGTAAGTTTAACAAGCTATACCCATGTACAAACCTTGCATTCATGACACAGGAAAAAAAAAGATGCATAAATAATAGCCAGAACAAAATAAACAGATGGCACAGCGTCAAAGCAATTCTAACAAATAGTGCACCGGTACAAAAGATTGCAGAATGATTGAAATAAATTAGAATAAAGAAACCAATCCAAGTGCTACTCGAGTAGTGCTCAACCAAGCATGCAAATTATGCAATCAATGAAAACATACAGTTCATAAGAAAATAGTATAAAGCATGACAAGAAACTATCTAAAGAGCACCTGCAAAATGAAGAAAAATCACCATTGCACAAAGAGCAAACACTATTCACCTTGATGTTGTAGTCATCTCTCTCAGTAATTTGCTGCAAAAGGTGTTGGTTTTGAGTTTGCATATCATCATATGCCTGTCCAATAGTCTGCAGAAGCGTCAGGCTAACAATGTCAGGCCAGCATTAGGCTTTCCTATAAATTATGAGTTATTAACGACAACATAGTTGTCAGTGAGGGAAAAGTCCATTCCAAAAAATATAAAAGGAGACCAACCTCTATTTCAGACAAGTATGCCTCATTTTCTTCATTTTTGGATTTTAAGACATCAGAAAGTCCAGACATATTCCTGAAATGGAAGTGAATTTAGCAATTAGAATGGACTTAACTATAGAGTTTCATTCATAGAATAGATCTGCCAGAATAAAATAACTGATAACTTTTATCCTACAGAGTTTCATCAAGAAGCAGTAAAGGGAACAACCTTATGGCAGGAGTATTGGGATGTCTAAAGCGGAAAAGGAAAAAAGCCACCTCATATAATTGGAAAATTATTTAACAGAAAATGTAAAAATAAATAAGGCTTAGAGAAAAATTGCAAGAAAAATTCAATAATCCCTTTTTCTATTATCTTTTCCTTAATAGAAAAACTCAAGTTAAAAACCTCCCTAAAAGCTGAAGCAAAGAGTGAAAAAGTAAATTTTTAAGAAACAAGTAAATGTTCCTAGATTTAAAAAATGTTAAAATTAGTTTCCATAACACTGGTTATGAAAAGTGGTAACCTTTTAGAAGCTTCCAAATTTTGTCTCAGCTCAACTATCTCAGCTTCAGCAGCAGCTAGCCTTTGTTGAGATACAGCTTCTGCCTCGTTTGCTATCTTAACTCGTACTTCCAAATTATGCTCATCAAGAGAGGACTTCAAACCTTGAACATGCGCCCATGCCTTGTATTCTGAATCCCGTGCCTCCAACACATCCCTGCAGATAGGTCAACTTCTTATACAATATTCCACACATAAACCACAGTACTATCTCATCCAGTTATCAGACCCAGCACAGAAATCCACCAGTACTTATGTATTCAAAATTCTGTAAGACTTTTGATATGCATGCATGTCGTATTTCTAATTCTTGCATCCCAAAAGATACAAAATGAATAAACATTTCAATTGAAAGATGACACGGAGGGAGAGAATTTAACACAAATGGAACTATAAACAAGAACAGTCCAACTATCCAACTATTCAAGTGCCCTATGATTAAAAACTTTGATATTGCAAATTTTGAAGGAATAGTGTTCAAAGTTTTACCAGCATGGATCATCAAAACTAACAAAATCATCCATGACACGCAAAAGCCAGACAGGAAACCAGGCTTTTACCAGGTTTTGTCCATATCCTATCATAACAAAGAGCTAGGCAGTCCAAGGGCTGGGCTGAAGGTTAAACTATGGTCTGACATAATGTGAAACTCATTACAAGTAAATCGGCAGAATAGCAACAAAGTATTTTATGAAAGATTCAATGCTTATTATAAACATCAGACCAAAAGGCCAACATACAAAAACTTGAAGAACAAATTATATGAGGATCTTGTCAATCCAATAGTGTTATACCAAATGGATAGTATTTGTTTTTGCAAAACATAAAAAACAATAACAATGCTCAAAAGTATATACATCAAATACATGTTTTCTTAAATAAACATTATTTAAAAAAAGAAGAATATATCCATGTATGTGTGGAAGATAGGTTACTCAAAAAAATGAAATTCACTTGGACAAAAACTAGATCAGATTTATCATAGTGCACAAAACCATATTGAAAACTCCAACCTCGGGTCAATGGATTCCCGTCTATACATTTCCAGAATCAATTTCAACTCCAGATCACTTTCTTTCAGATCTTGGGCCTGCAACAAATTAACAAAATAAAAAAGGAAAACTCAGTGCATCGTTGATACATAAATATCTAGAATTCCAACAAGAAGTGTTATTGGAGCAATTAGCTCTTTTCCACAGAAATTATCTGTAACAGTTGGTGTGTCTTTGTTATGACTGACTGTGTGACAAGTAAAAGTTAAACATCTCAAGTAAATCTTCAAACAGAGGATTATAACAATAAAACTTCACAACAGAACAAGACTGAAATTCAGGTAAGAGATAAAGCTTCATTTCTTCGTTCTCGTAAGCTAGATGTGTGTTATTTGAAACCCATAATCCCCTCACCTAAAGGTGCAAGGGTCCTGGAGCCTAGGATCTAGGCGCAATAGAAAAGCTGGGCAGCCCTGCTAATAAAAATAGAAAAAAATTCCACAAGCAAGAATTCCAAGCTTCAAGCAAATAAAGACTAGCACCCATATGTTATGAAAGACTTAAGAAAAAAAATGGTATTTTTAATACTTCTGGTCCTTATAGTTTGACTCGGAAGTCACTTTTAGTCCTTACCTTTCAATTTGTTGCAATTAGATCTCTTTAATTACAATATTGCTTCAGTTGGGTCCTTTTCATCACTTTCCGTCCTAATTAACTTTGATGGAGGTGGCGTGGACTAACAGTAGATGACTAGGAAAATGGAGAATGACGTGGCATGAATGGAGACTGTATAAAAGTGAAAAAGAGAATTCATTTTTTTTCTTCTTCCTTTTCCTTCCCTTTCTTGCCAGCCAAATGAAGAAAGCATAAGAAAATGTTCAGAGTTTCCCAATGCAATCTCATGCAAAAGGACACTTGTTCCACTTACAGAACTAAACAAATACCTACTTAATTGAAGAAAGCCCTCATAATTTCCAAGAGGCAAATATTCGGTGGTGATAGAACCAAAGTTCCAGCACCATGAAATGCGCAAAGTATAATCATCCATCGAGACCCAAAAGTCCATGCTGCAACAACATTTGCAAGCTGATGCACAGTAGAGGAGTTCTCGATTGAAAGCTCCACCAACTCTCTACTAAGATACAAATCACAATTCAACAACGACAAATCTAGAGTACAAAAGATCCTCCATAAAAAATATAATGAGACCTCAATCCTTGTTTGGGTTCGCTTAATGACTGAGATGAGTTCTATGAGTATCATGCCGGTTGTGATTTACGATTTAGGGTTGGGAGACTTCAATTTGTTTGTCAATTAATTTCATATGAGCATTTTAATAATTTTGGTTGACCAGTTCATTTACAAAATGGCTTTGTTAGATTGCCGATCATAGATGTTTCATTTACGTACCTAAATTGAATTTGATAAAACTCTGATCTTACGTTTCTTATTAAATGACATAGCATTCCTGACGACTGGAGCTATAACATTTGAGTTTCTCTTACATTCCACGTTTCCAAAACGGATCCTATCAAATATTTCACATTTTCTACGATCATCTCTATTTTAGGTATTCGGCAAATCCTCCTTAATAGAAAAAAACATTCCTATTATGTCAATGCCAATTGAATCAATGTTATTAGCTGTGAATTTGAACTTTTTGGTATTTTCCATTTCCTCAGATGATATGATAGGTCAACATATGGAGTTTTTATTGGGATCTATTAATTACGATGGGTTTATTTGATGGATATTAATTATTAAGATTTCCCTCACATGGATGATTCAGTTTTTTATTTGGCTTCTGATAAATTGAAGAAAAAGAAGAAATAAATTTATTTTTTAGTTTTTTTCTATTTTTTAATTATTTCTTATATAATTAATTTTATCTTTTTAAGTATTAAAAATAATGTGTTCTTTAATTTTATACCAATTTTAAATTTATTTTTAAAAAGTCCATGTGTCATTTTTTTTACTTGCCAATTAACGCTATGGTAAGCTACATCATTTTTCATCTTCATCCGTCTATCCATGTTACCTTAGTCAAAGTTAATTTGGACGGAAGGTAAGGTGAGGGTAAAAACCAATTGAAGCAATTCTATAATTAAAGGAACCCAATTACAATAAATTGAAAGATAAAGACTAAAGTGAATTTTGAATCAAACAAGAAAAAGTGTAAAAAAGCCAAAAACAAAAGCTACAAGCAAGAAAGTTAGCTAAACAGCCAGAATTTAATTTTTCTAAACATAACCCAATTTGGCTAAACAATTCCTAGGGTTAGAGGTTGTATGCAGCAAGGTTGGAGTTAAAGGTTTTGCAGTTGCGAGGACTCGAGGTTTTATTTGAGTAGAATATGTCCAATTGATTTTTATCTCCTAATAGAATTATCAATGGATGGTTCTTCGTTTTATTAACCATGTGAATCTCTAGAGGTGACTAATTAATGAGACACTAAAACAAATATGAAACCTATATACACTTTAATCAAGATCAATATTTTTGCGTCTTACAAATAAATACATCTTTTGAGTTATAACACAAACAAATTATTATTTAACGTCCAATCAAATTCTTAAATGAATCGGAAAAATGAAGACAATAATTAAAGAGATACACATTACTACAGGCAGGTGTTGTGGTTTCAACCAAGTTTTGAAGGAGTCAACCAACACGAGAAACTACTGAAAAAAGAAAAGCTTCGTACATACATGAAACCCAGTTTCAAAACTACGATAGATTTTCCCAGTTTAACCCCTCCTTCCCCAACAAAAAACTTGAACCAGGTAGGCTATTCATTACCTTCAACCACACAGTTTTTAGGCTAAGAATTTACATGACTGGGCATGAATTTACTGCATATATATTCAAAATAGAAAAACTGACAACCAATTTAAAGGGTAGTCATGCATAGGAGCTCCTAGAAACAAGTAAAACCTTAAATTTATATGTCATGTAACTTATTTATTAAGAGCACACAACTTAAACAAGATGATTTCACAACACCTTATTGACCCTGTGCCCAATTCAATTGGCAATTAATAAAAGTAACATCTTACCATGTCATGAAGTTTTTGTATCTCAGCAATTTGATCAGCAGATCTGACAGCTAAAGCATCACAATCTTTTGCCTGAATAAAAGGAAAAACATGTTAAGCCTTCGACTGCAAGTTATCAAAAACTAAACAGAAGTAATAAACATACCAACCTTCCTATCTAGAATGCTAGAAAGAGACTGCACATCAGACCGTATAGAATGGATGTTCGAAGCTGCTTCTTTGAACTTACTTAGTTGAGTTTGCATAGTGCTCATCTCTTCTGGAAATGAAGAAACCAGGGATCTAAACTCCGCAATGATTTGTTTTCTTCCTGAAAATAAGAGCATTTCCATCACAAGGAAGGGTCAAACAACCATCTGCTCATAAAATATCACATACTCTAAATCAAATAAACACATTACTAATTCTCCCACCTGGCTCTCTAGTTGTTTCTTCCAGTTTAATTTCAATCATATTTCTTTCCTCAATTTTCTTTTGTATATCAATCCCTAAATCAGCTACTCTGGAATCGGCAACAGCTGAAGATCTTTGAAAAACATCCACTAATTCGCTTTTTATGTTCCATTCTCTCTCTTTCCATGCAATGTTATCCTTCTCAACCTAAAATTTAATAGTGAAGATAAGCTATGGTCAACATAAGAACCAAACCTTGGAAAGAAAAAATGACAGTTAAAAGGCATAAATTAAACTACCGACCAGTTACAACCTGTAGTTTCTCATATAATGCCTGATACTCGAGAACTTCTGATTTGGACTTTTGTATTTGATCTCTCACCAAGAGGAACGCTTGGGAATCAGAAATGCACTTGACATTCTTCACTATATTCTGTCAAAATCATCTAAGTTACACTACAGAACTGAGAAAATAGAATTGGATTTGAAAAGTGATTCATCAGAAGAAAGTATATGCAAAAATCTCTAATAACAAAGAAAATTATATGCAAGCGTCTACAGAAACAAATATTAACAATCATAAGGAAAACTAACCTGAAAATCACATAACTGCTCTAATATTTTTATCCTCTCCTCGTGAAGACTTTTTAATTCCATTAGTCGAGAAGAAGCTAGGTCCTAATAAACTCAGAGCAAGGAGGTACTTTGTCAACCATAAAATTCTAATAGCTGAACTAAGGACAGAAAGCCAACAAAAGTACCTTCAGTTCCTTCAGAGAAGTCTCCATATCTTGCAGATCCTTTTGCTTGTCTCTGACCCTATCACTCTGGACATGCTTACTTCCTAGGTTTAAGACGGGGAAAACTGCCCCCTTTGATGCATCTCTTTCTGTTTTCATAGCCGCCAGTTTGCAATTACTTTCTTCTAATTCTGTAACTGTGTTTTCCAACTCACCTAACAAAACCAATCAAAGCCTGACATAAATTGCAGATCAAGTGCCATCCTTTCAAATCAAAATCACTGAAACTAGGAAGATGGTCCCTTTCATTTTAGCCAGGGAAAACCAGGAAAAGGAGCCAAATGAAAAAAGAAAAACATCTGCTATGACCCCTACATTAAATAAATTATTTATTTCCCAATTAGCATATTTTCCATGTTCACTCACTAATTAAAACTGTTTAATGGATAGCAACATACATGAAGATCACAAAAAGATATGTTGAAAAGAAAAAGAAATGTTTCTGATAGAATACAGAAAGATAAAAGGCACCTAAGGCAGAAATCAACAAGTCTATCTAAACAGTAAATACTCAATTGCCAATATAAAAAGCAGGTAGACTCACTACCAATACCAAATAATTTATTTAACTGCAGAAGTCATAACAACACTTAGAAAGGAGAAAGCACACCAATTATGGAAAATAGCTCATAATTAACTTTATTCTCACAATACAAACTCAGTATCATGGCTGCATGCATATATATATATATATATATACATATTTGTATAAAGGGCTGGGAACCCCCATTTTCCGAAATACTAGGCACTGGTAGGTGATCACCTCAGTAAACTACGTGCTACTGTCTTTCATGTGTGTTTCTTTAAAGGAAACAACAAGAATCAAGGTTCAAATCCAAATCACCTCAAAAGCTTCAAAGTTTAAAGAAGATAAATATATTGTATTCTTATAAATAACTATCATGATGAACTAAATGCAGAAGTGCAAAATAACCAAAAGAAAAACATATTCAAAAATTAAAAGATAAAAACTAATACCAACACTGAACTGCTACAAGAATTATTAAAGCAGCATCTCACAAAAGTAAACCAATGGTCTTGAGCAACCTTTTCCCATAAATGCTGTGGCAACTTAGATGCTAATCATCTAATGTTTATTTCTTTCCTAATTTACTGGTTTAGCTTTCTCCTTATTCTCGAATTGTAGCATTTCCCCATATTTACAGATTACTTAATCTATATGTTCTTCATTTACCCATGAGCAAGGAGAACTTTAATAGCAGACAACAAGTTCAAACAATAAAAAAGGAAGCATCAATATGTTTGGAGCCTCAGTCCAGGTTCTCACCTAGACAGAAGCTAGTTTATGTTGCTTCCCCTCACCTGAGGAGCATGATGAAAGCCCACATTTTCTTTGACAACACTACTCTTGCCACAACTCTCCTTTTTCTCTGTTCGAATGAAACACAAACTTGTTTCTTTTCTTTCTGACATGTTTTAAATGTTAGCATTTTGAATACCACGAGTCTCCTTCATTTGGACAGCAGTTCATAAGTACAACTTTAAAACCACATCACTACTTGGTATTGAATTCTTAAACCCCTGATAGATGCCATGACTAGATGCAATGTGTAATCAATCTACAGAGAATAACGATTTTTCTCTTCTTAATGTATTTTTCACTTCAATAACAACTCGTTATTAAATTTATCACAAAAAGAATTAAGTTCTGCCAGTCTTATTATTATTATTTTTTTCTTCTAATTCTCATATTGGAGTTTAAAGGATAGATACGTGACTAATAAATTGAAAGAAGCATATATAATTTTGACATATTACTGAGTCACTGACAACCAGACCAAATAAATTGCTTCTGTTCCCGATCACTGAGTTTTTCTAAAGGGTCGCTGAAAATAAATTGAACTCCTGGTTCCATAACTGGATATAAAAGAACAATAAAAAAAATAGAAAATGCAGTATACAATACAAACACAAACAAACATATGTGTGTTGGTGAGTATACTGGATAGTATACAAACTTAAATATAGTAATATACTGATTGCAACCAAGCAAGTCATCAAAAAGATACTACTAATGCCTCAAGTAACTAGGAGTAGCAAAGCAACCAAGATACCCACTTCAATGCACAATCCCATTATAATATCACAAATTATTATTCTAGCTTATTCAAGAAAAAAAGCGTTAAAATAACCCTGCCTCTGGTCCAAACTTCAGCAAAGGAATCCAACAAGGTCGTCCTCAGTATTCAACTAACACTAAAATTCTAATAACATCATAACAGCAATTTAACATGATCTAGGGAAGAAGAAAAAAATGTGTACACAATAAACAAGCATGTTTGAGCATTTGCTAATATGAAAACAACTGTCTAGTGTCAAACTTAGTATGCAGAATAGAATATTACCTTTTAATCTTTTAAGTTCTGCTTTATTTTTGGCATCAACATCTAGATAATTTTGCAACTCCCTTGCCAACGACTTGTGCTTCAAATGAAGTTCACCCAACGCCAATCTCAAGTTCTTAACTTCCAGTTCTACATCACTCAATGTCCTCTTCCTGCACAAAGCTGCAAATAAACATTATATACAGGAAAACAGATAAGTAGATGTAAAGAGCAAAGGCTAACAACAACACTACGTGATGTCCATCTACCCGAGTTCTGTCTTACCATCTTCTGGCAGTTCTTTTGATATTGCTTCAAGCAATCCATCCTTCAGACCCCAAACGTTATTGATGGATGTAATAAGGTTCTGTAAAATGTTCTTAGTTTTTCCAGAGGCAGTTTCTCTTTGTACTTCCATTTGATTAGTAAAGATGGATTTAGAGGAACTTTCTGTTGCACCAGTTTCCACAAGACGGCTAAGGAAGACTATCCTCAACAGTGGATGGATTTCCATCTAATGAACAGATCAAAGGAGCCTCGTTAGCAATTTTTAAACTTTGCAATATCCAGAAAACTTTGCACAGAAGTTTTCAATTAATATTACACATCCAAATTTCAGACATACAGTTAATTGTACCTAGAACTACAGGAAAGTGTATCAATATGATTACCAGGAGTTCAGGCTTCACTTCAGTGACATCTTTGTTCCAAGACTGAAGATAAATACAAACAACAACCCAAAAAAAAAACCGAAAAAACAAAACTGAAAACTAGAAGCAATGAAGTAGGGGATGGTAAGAACCTAAAGGATTATCATAGCTTCATGAGACTAACAAAATTCTTAACAGTGCTTTGAACAACATAAGCTTATCAGGTTGACAAACTACATCTATTCAGAAAAAATCACATGATGCAAATGATATGTTAACAAAAGAAAAAGTAACCATCTAGAACATGAATATTTTCTGTCTTTTTTTATATGTAATAACATAATCAATACACCAAAAGGGGCTTAACCAACACAAGAAGGGTACCTTCAGTTTGCATAGCAATCAGAAAGGGATAGGAAGGGTTTAAGAAGTTTATTTGCTTTAAGGTTGGTAATGGGTAGCATGTCTTGTTTTGGAAAGATGCGTTGTGTTTGGAGTCCCCTTTGATGAACAAAATCCCTGATTTGTATTGTTTCTTGCCACCATCTCTTCTTGTATGGATAGTAGTGGCAGTGGGATGTACAATTTAACCTTTCTAAGCAAGATTGAGAAGTTGGCACTTTGGATGTCATTCTCTTATTTTGTACAAGGTTAACAAGAATGGGGAAGGGGCAGACGTTATGTGTTGGGCAACCGGCAGTTCTGACTCCTTCCCCATTAAAAGTTTTTATATCTAGATGAATACACAACAAAGTTTCTTTCCCTTGGAAATCTGTTTGGTAAGCTAAGGTGCCTTCTAAGTCGCATGTTTCAATTGGAAAAGCTTCCTTAATTGTATACTAACAGCAGACAATCTAATGAAGAGAGATTTTCAGCACTGTAAGAAGGTGTTATTTGTGCAAAACAATGTCCAAATTGTGGACCATTTGTTTGGGTGCATAGTATTTTGAATCATAATAAAAAATATTACTATGAAAAAGGAGGAGAGTGGGTTGTCTGTCTAAAGTGACAACCCAAGTCCGAAAGAAGAAACAAAAAGAAAAAACAACTAATGGAGAAGAACGTGTCAAGTGCACTGCATGACAGATAAAGAAATCCCTTGAAAAGACTGCATTGAACTAGAGAGAAGCCAAAATACAATTTTATCCCAAAGATGCCTGCCAAGAGAAAGACATCCTTGAAAATCCTGGCATTTCTCTCTAACCACAACATCAAATCACTAACAAAAAAGCACACTGCCAAATGATACTAATCCCAAAACCCTAAATTGAATCTTGAATAAGTCTTCTAGTGACATTAACCACATCCAAGGATTCTCAAAAGGAAGGATTCAAAGTCAAACCAGCTAAAGGAAAGAAAGTAATAAAAAAAATAAGCATTAAAGTATAGTCATGCAATCGTGACAATAAATTATCAGAAGAAATTGGTAATGCAGCACCAAAATAAACAGCACAGAGCTCCAATAAATTTCGTCAAAGGCGGTAATCAACTAAGGTCCAGCTAAACTAGCTGATTTCATCAATAGCCATGTGAATCTGGATTCTGGTCATCTTGGAACATAATGCCCTATCAACTTAGAAAAGCCGATTGACATCAGCCTAATATGTTCTGGAGGCCGATTCAAGGCAGAAGCAACTTCAAGTTCAAACTCCATTTACTTCAGTGAAAAAGGAAAATATTCTTATTTGAGAAAAATCCTATACATTTTGTATGCAACTTATAGACATAAATCAATACTCCCTAATAACAGAAAGTTTTTCCCTTCTTGAAAATGACAGGAAGGCCAGTGCAGCCATCTGGAGGAAACAATTTTATATCAACAAAAACATAATGGTCAACAATTTAAAGCAAGTAAGCTAAAGTTAATCAACACAATTGAATTACAAGTTTCTGTGATGTCCAAATGGATCTACTTGTATAATGGCTACATTTTTCACATAATAGTCAAGGAGAATTTATGTAATGCCAACAAAGTGTATTCTAGTGGTAATATTTCAACCACAGTTACCTCGTACGCAAATTGATGCAGTACACGAAATAGGAACGTAGAACATCACTTACACCAAAACGTGGTATGACAATGGTAGGCTTATTGTGATCACTTAGTTGGAATGGAATACGTTGGTTTGGAGCACGAAATGTTTTTAGGATCACATACCTAGATAATTATATTTAGATAAATAAACATATAAGTAAAATAGTAAATGAAAAAACTTGGGAGTCTACTCTCCATCTTAAAGAAAAGGAGAGACATAATATGGTTGCAAAATGAAAAAATTTGCAGTTCATCGATGATTTTGGTAGTGGGTTGTCTAGATAAATATGTTTCTTGTTGATTTACAATTTTGTTTGTAACTACAATTTCAACTTGGGGCCAGCAAGGCCACATAGAAACCACGTGCTAGACCCTATATTAACCCCGTACTAAGTGTTCTACTTTAACAGCCAATAGTCCCTATATTGAGATCTTCCCAGTTTAGACCTGTGATAAACTTCTCACAAGTTCTACATGCAAGAAACCACTTCCAATTGGAAAACTAAGAAATAGCATCCTTTAAGATTATGCATACAGCTACAACGGTTCAACTATTCATTGAAACCCATTTCCTTTATGCTATGAAAATTGGACATGGAATCCAAGCTATGACACAGACATACCGCCTGTCCATATGTTGGATGTAAAACAAAAGAGTAGACACCAATATTGGACACCAAATCTATTTATAGGATGCATTTTCCTGTTAATCAAAACAGCAAAAAAATCAAGACCAGACCTGGGCCAACACATGTATCTGTTGTTTCCTATTACTCAGATTTTACTTTCATGGTCTCCGTGTCTGTCTCATGTACATGCTTGTGTACATATCTATGTTTCAAAGTATTTAAAATATACAGCTAAATTAAGAACTGCATCATACAAGACTAGCAAGAGATAACCAGGAAACTAAAGGATAGTATTCTGAGGAGCAAATGACCCTCACCTTCCATGATGGGCACATGCTTGGAATCTAATTTGCTGCTTGAGTCTCTTGTACGGATGGAACATGCCTCCAAATCAGTAACCAGCTATTTCAAAATATGGAAAAGGAATTCAGAACTAGTAAAAATAATCTCTGAAAACTATACTGGACCTGTAATGACAGCATGAAAACAAGAATGGAAAAGGCAGCCAAGTTACCTCTTCCCAAGACTTCTTGACCACTGATAATGTTGAATCAAATGGCTGTTGTTTTTCCTTCATTTGAGAGAACTTCCTTTCAAGACCAGTATACTCAACTTTCTGAGTTTCTAGTTTTTGTATAAGCTTTTGATTTTGATATTGAAGAACAGCAATATCAAGCTGCATCATCAGAAAGAACTTACAAGTTTGAACAGTCGCATAACTTATTGGAGCAGTGTGCTCACTGTAAAACTTGTTTAGAACGCTAATCAGTTAATTAAAAAAGGTAGAAGTAAATGTATGTCACTAATACTACTTCCAACAAGCCATGGGAAGTGTTCTACTGATCATCCTTTAATCAAATATTCATAAAACCAACCAGGAGTTTGACATTTAGGACCACCAAGTGGAAAAGAGAGGAAATGATACTATGTGATCAGATGTAAGCACAACGATTCAAGTCACTTGATCTTGGAAGTCCAACTGTGAGATAGGAGCGAAGACAAAGATCAAGGCTGGCTGGAACAGTAGTAAACTAACATCAACCAGGCTAATGGAGAGCATAAGCTTGCAAAAGTTAAGACTCCTTCGTATCTATGGTTGGTCATGTGTCTTTAAGATGATATCATACGATGGGGACAGTGATTAGTTAACTTCAGTCAAGCAAATTGGGCATATGATGCTCATAAAATTGGAACTCCTTCCTACCTACGATTGGTTATGTACCTTTATACAAGAAGGAAAGCTCAAGAACTTTGCATTTTATAAAATTCCATAACTACTAACAACAGATATAGCATATTATATATATATATATATATATATATATATATAAATATATGAAGACAAGGCTTGAAGTTAGACTTCTTTATACATGAGTATACATTTATGCATACATATATCCGCCAAAGATCCACTTGATTAACCCCATATGTTTGTGCTATTAATTATCATCATTGTTTAATATACTATTCATACCCTATACTCAACTCAACTAAGTCTTATATCCCAAATTAGTTGGGGTCAGCTATATAAATCATTTTCCTTTATTTGAATTGATCCAAAGAGTCATTTTTAGTGACGCCTAGTGCAAACAAAGTAATCCAATGTCATAATCAAAATGGAATCAAGGACATATCCCCTCCCACCCCCATCCCAAGAAAATGATGATGATTGATGACAATGATTATATGTGCCGCCATTTTGGCATCCACCAAATGTACCAATCAAAACATCTTTGAACCTCTGACAGTATTATACATACAAGACCATTAGTAACAAATATTCAAATTCTGTAATCTTGTGCATGAAAAATAGCATGTACCAAAGCAGATACCACAAGCTAGATTGTCATACAAAAAGAACCATATGAGGTGAACTTTGTTCAGGATTTTGATGTTATTATATGATACAAACATGTATGGCCTTAATATCTAAATAAGAAATATAAGAGCGTGATATCTAAATCAAAATTTATTAGCTGAGGAATCTCTTTTTTACCATTGATGAATTTTTAACAGGCTTAACTGCCATAATCTGGTAGTTTAACATATCAGGTCACTAGGCACACATAAATAAGTAGGACTGATTTTGAGAATGTATGGGTAGGAAAGGGATGCCTCCAACTACCTATAGCCTAATAACCTAAGATTCCTAGAAATATAACGAATATGAAAACTTCTTAAAATATCAAGTGTAAATGCTCAGAATACATCGATACTATGGATGTTGATGCATCCAGTACATAAACATATAAAAATATGATACAAAAACAATAACAATAAGTACATTTAAATCACATAAAAAACCCATATACCCAGAACGGTAAGCGCAGTCTATGAGGAAAAAATAACTAGGCAAACACAATGATATCAAGAGAGAAAGTTCAGGCCATACAAGTGTCTCCATTACAAGGGCTGAATGTTAGGGAAGAACAGTATTCAACAATTCAGCAGTATCAAACAACAAATAAATTTCCAAAATCTTTCACAACCCAAATTAGCAAATTAAGAAATCTCAATTACAAGAAAGAAGAAACGACAAAATTCTTAAATTGAAACATGAAATTTTTACTAAATTGAAAGGGATGAGCACAAAGATCCTACCTTTTTGTCTTCAGAGATGGGTGGGATGGGCTGCTTCTTAGCAGTAGCAGTAGCAGCTGCAGCCATTGGAGTTATGGAACTAAAGTGACGCCTCTTTCTATCAGGCTCACCCGTGCTCCCCATTGAAAACAGACTCCTTGAAACCCTAGACCCAGCCAAAACAGCTGCACTCACATTACACCAAAAAAAAAAATGATATGCCCAGAACAATTAAAACTAGTTTTCAGAAACAACAATTAGACTACCCAATTCATTAAAACCCCAATTCAGCCAAAAACCCCTATCACCAAATTAAAAACAGTTTTCCTTTACTTCGAAACCCTTAATTACTCAAACCCTTGTGTGAAGCAGTCTCTGACTCTCTCGCTCTCTAATCTTTCTGGGTCTGAGACTTCTATCTATCTACTTTCTCTCTGGAAACATAGTTAGTCTGATTTCGTCTCTTCTTCTCCTACCCTTTCTCTCTCCAGCTCGAAGACAGAGAAAAAACTGGGGCCTGTTTTCTACAATTATTATAAAATTCAATAGCATGAAATTTTGTGAAAGATAGAGGGTATTTTAGGTATTTCAGAAAGATTGAACGAGTTCCAAACAAACAGTTAAGCTTACACCACCTGTTCGGAGAATCTAAGGTGGTAATTCCCACCACAGTGGAGATGGCTGGAGTGAGTGAGTGAGTGGCTGGCGAAATCTGATTGGTCACACAGTTTTTACTGTTTCTTTTCTACGATAATAAAGATCAAATTTGTTGGTATGGCAGTTGCGAAAGTCAAAACTTGCCAACATCAATTCCACCAAGTGTTTACTTAGGATTTTAAGCAAATATAATACAATGTTTCTTCTTCTTTTTTTACTTTTAACCAGAATTTTCATTCTTCAATGAAATTGTGCTGTTCTTATAAAAAAAACTGAAAGTTTTCCATTGCACCAAAAATAAAAACTAGAAGATTTTATTGGTGTTAAGATCAAGAAGCCAAATTAAGATAGTAAAAATGTATATTTAAGGGGAAATAAATTTTGTTATATAAATTTGATAGGCCCATCTATTCTTACTTAAACATAATGATAAAGGTATCCCTTTGTACCACTAGAAATTTTTTTTTAGTTAAGGGGAGGCCGGGATTGATCCCACCACCTGGGTGGGAAAAAGCCTGCTCTGAAATGACCCCATGTCATCAAAACAGGAACAGGCTAAAATAATTTCCAGTGTAGTCCAGATATTTCATACCAAGCAGCTTTACCAGAACTGATCGAGGATCAACTGTTAACTATATACATTAACATATTGAATAGAGATAGTAGGAAAGGAAAAAAGAAATCTATAACAACATCAAAACATCACAGGACCGCCAATGCCCCTCACTCATCTTTCATTGCAAATTCATGTCTCTTTTTCTGCCCAACTTCCACAAGCAATCTCAAGAGAGCCTCACACACTTGAGATGCATCTTCTTGAGAAGGGTCATTGTTCAGCGATGAATAAACCATCCAAGCATGGTCTAGTTTACGTTTAGGCCGCACTACTACAGAACCAGGAACTTCTGCATCTCGACATGTAACAAGTCCATCACTCTTCTCCCCATACCTTACCTGCAGCAATTGTGCACAGGCAGCCATAGCAGCACCTAGTGGCATTACCACTGGGAGTTTTGCAGATTCACCAGCTGATAGAGGAGCAACCATGGGTAGTTCAGCATGTGCAACATGAGATAATGTGGCTAAAACAGCAGGAGAAGTGCTAGCTTCTGTTCGAAATGAAACAACAGGGAGTTCTATTGGCAAATGATGATCTTTTAAGAATTCCCTCCTCTTCTCATATGTCAAGTCTTCCAAAGCCTGCATGTCACCCTTCGGAATAAAAATAAGACAAGTCAAATATCTTGTAATTGACCTCAAGAATGTAAGTGTGTGAATGAGAAATCACCTATCACATTTCTTACATTACAGTAGTAATTAATTAAATATGTAAAGAAACTAGTTTACTTGATGTTGCTTTAGTGAATCATACATCTTCATAAAATAAAAATTATTTGTCTTCCTTGACATACAACTCCCGTGATTTTAAAAGGATGCGGTATAAAGTATCTGCATAAGTGGAGGAAATACGTCTCCAGAGCTTAATAAAATCAAGTTCAAATGAGATTTACGCAAGTGGAGAAAACCATCATCTCTGTCTTCCTCTCTCTCTCTCTCTCTCCCCTTCTCTTCTCATATTTTAACCTTTCCTTTCAAATATAACAGGACAAATGTCAAACACTTCTGCAGCAACATATTTGACAGCATAATGTCCCTTGCCTTTCCTGCAACTCCCTTAAAGGCAAAATTTTCGATTTAAATTTTCGCAGTGGTTACAGTAGGAGACAAATGGTCTACCAAACAACCATGTTATCCATGGGATAGGTAGATATACATATACCCTAAGCATGAAATTCTGTATTGAGTTTTTGTTTGGAAAATACAGATTGACCGAACCATGGTTGTTATGGCTCTAAAGCACTACATCACATATAGATGAAACACGTGTTAATAACTTTTTTTTCAAATATGTTCTCATACTCGTGTACAAGATAAAACATTAGACTGGAAACAAGAGTTAAAAGGAACCCAAATAAAGGAAAAATGTGACAATAATAAAAACATGATTAAAAAAACAATTCTTAATACCTTGATTACTTTACAGATCAGAATCTCAGTAAGTTTCCTCAAATTAACATAGTCCCCAAGTTGTCCTTCTCGCAAGAGATCCGAAGCTATAGGGGTACCACCATATGGACTCTGTGCTAATGCTAACCCTGCAACCTTATCTTTCAAATCAGACCAATATAATGATAAAGCAGCTGCTGCATCTACTCCCCCTTTGCTATGTCCAATAAGGAGAACACGTTTCTTGGAACCCCAATAGATTTCCTCAATGTACTCTTTTATTTCTCTGGCATTTTTCTCAACAGAAGCCTAATGAATGTGAGTACAGAAAGTAAATAACAGAAACATCTACAAGATCTAAGAATACAAGCTTCTAAAGCTAAAAAAAGAAGACCATACCTCACTATGAATCTTCGCAATATGACAGGCCAAACCCATTTTTGAAAAACTGGCTTTTGTATTAACAAAATAAAGTGGTCCATGGTTGCTGAAAAGACCTGCAAATCACAAAACTTTCCATGCTGAGCACACAACCACAACCAAAGTTGCAAAAAAGCTAAATTCAGAACCCCAAATAGGAGTGTAGTATGAATCTGTACGATGGCCAAAGAACATTACCTGGAACCAACAAATAAACCATTGAATTTGGCAATCTGTGAACTCCATGCCTTATGAATGGAGAAGAAGACAAAGTAAGAATGAACAACATCAAGCAGTTTGTAGGCAAATGAAAAGAAAAAAGATGAATCGGTAGGATACAGTACCTGATCTCTTCAAGAATTTCCACGAACCTGTCAGTTCCGTCTTCAACTGGAGGCATTCCTGAAGCACGTTGGAGCCATCCTATGTCATCTGCAGAACCACGCACAGTTCTTCTTGCTCGATCAATGAGGCTGAAAGATATGACATTAACTCATAAATGTGGATTAATAATCCTGATTCTTTGACAAAGCAAGCAACACCACAGCTTCATAAGGGAAGAGAAAAAAAAAATGAAGATTCTTTCTGTATTTCCAGGCATGATGGGAAAAAAAAAGAAGGGAAAAGACTTTAACACTTATGTTAAAATATGTATGTCTAACCAATTTTTTTTGCCTTAACCAGATTAGTAAAAGAGAGAAGGCAACAAGGAAAAGGATCACTGGGGATTGACAATACCAACAAAGAAATATATAGGCAGACAGATAATGCCAGAGAAGGAAAGAGAGGGATACTGATTGCTACAGAACAACAAGAAACACTAATTATTATTAAAAGATTCAATTGACAATACCAACTTTAATGCTTCTAGTTTCGTGTTTACTGCATCTAGTAAATCAACAATATTTACATTTCAGCAAAAAGGCAAAAAAAAAAAAAAAAAAAACATTTTGAGGAGAATTTATCAAAAGTACTTGGGAGTCTATTGTCATCATAGACCACCACATGCCACTTGCATCAGCCACTACACAACCATTGTTACCTAGCAAATCAATGTGAGTTTGGAACTGCACTCACCAGCCACCAATCATTGCTGACTGGAAATTGGACATGTCCATGGCTAATCGCACCATCATTCTGGCCGTATATTACCCTGTGTTAAAATTACCACCTCACCTACAAAGCTCAATCTTGTAGTAAGGGAGGCTCTTCATTCATTTGAATATTCTAATTTCTAAGTTCTAACACCCTCTCGTGTGGGGTGCAGATGATGAAAGTGGGGTTTGAACTCAGGACCTCATGCTTCGGTACCATAACAAATTAACCCCTCATCTACAAAGCTCAACCTTGCAGTGAGGGAGGATATTTAATCATATAGATATTCTAAGTTCTAACACCCACCTTACCATATTTTCTTCTACACCCGGAAAATCCTAGCAGGACTCATGAGAGAGATTCATTGCACAATTTTTCTCTCAGAATTTCTGTCTCTGTTTTTTCTTTTTTCTAAGAAAACTGTAAAAAAGAAAAAAAACAATCTACATCATGCAGCCAAAAGCAAGTTTGATGGACAATCATTTTAGATTTAGATATAAATAATCTTATTGGAACTTTGAGATGATCATGTTCTATTTTCCAGTTCCTGACACATTGTAAGAGTTTAGATTTATATTTGAACCACAACACAACTAATGTTCGACTTATTGTAAAACACAATCCATGGTCAGAATGAAAATAATTAATACCCTTGGAAAATGGAAATGCCACTTTGTCCATTTTGATGTGATTCTACTAATGTACCAGTATCTTGTGATAAATCTCCAGCAGAAGTCTTTGCGAATCCATCATGTATATGTGGAGGTGAAGCTATTGCAGAGTTTGATGATTCACCATTCTTTGAACAGTTTAGATTAGAAGAAATGTGCTTGCTAGCAGTAGCCACCATTCCACTAGTTTCGTTAGAAGAAAATGCAATTGATTCCTGTTCATGAATATTGGGAACCGTAGAATATCTAGGAGAAGGTTCAACTGCAAAAGTTTCAAAAGCTTGTCGTTGTAGTTTTAGGGTGCAAACATCAATGCTTAATACTCAACTAAGCCTTAAATGCCAAACTAGTTGGAGTTGGCTAAGAACTCAACATCAATGCTTAATACATCTAAGAAAAATAGGCATGAAACACATTCATCATATATCATAGTCACGGCAGAAGGTTATTTTTCATTCTTTTAGGAGGGGGAGAGGGAGATTAAATAAGTTAAAGCCACTAGCACTGGGACTAGGGCCAATATTCAAGGGCCATACAGATCCAATACATAGTTTATGGACCTTATATGCCTGAAAGCAGATTTTGAAAAATAGGATAGAGGCATAATGGAAAGGACCCTGTACCTATGGTCAATCTATTTTAATGACAGCAGTCACAACGAATTGAAATATAGTCTTTAAAGAATATTTCAGAGAAATTGACCACAATGACAATAATCTGTTGGGTGAGAGAAGCCATTATTTGCATAGTGGACACTTCACTACATAAGAACTTGAGAGAATGTAACTTGGTTTAGAAATCAAAATAATTGTCACAGGTTCACTCGCATATTGCAACCTAGGACATGTGGATTGTGATAAAGCATATTTAATTTTTCAACTCTTAATTTCATAACCTCTCTTGCTTACTGCTTAGACAAGTAGCCTTTTGTATTCTAAAAGATAACTATAAGTTTGAAGTAACTTGATAAGTTTCTATAATAATCAATGTAATAAAACATATACAAGCAATGGTTAAACAAGCATGCAACTAAACTGAGTTCCTTTATGTTTTTACGTTTTACCACTAGGAGATAAGCCAAAGCATTTTCACCACTGTTTCCCTTAGATAAACCTTGTCAAGTGGTTCGGCTATAATTTCTTTATAGAAGGTAGTAATTGGATATAAATCTTACATAGAAGAAATTAAAGGCACTGAACAGCGGAACTAAATAAAAAAGAAGCTTACCTGAATAATCAGAAAAACAACCAGTTAGGTATGATGTTGTTTCTGCAAGATAAGAGGCAGCTTCATTGAGAGCTGGCATGGATGTAAATAGCTGAGGAATGATCCCATCACTTCTCAAACCATCATTCTGTGCCTAAATAAGAGCCGGCTGTTAATAGACTTTTTTTAATGACTGGAAGCTAACATTATTTATTACCTTCAGTTAATTATCCAATAATAGGTAAATGAAAATCATAAGTAATAATTATTTCAAAGACAAATAAGGAGATTTACAGATCTGCTCTAATCTTTTATATAGAATCCACTCCCTATTCTCCCTGAACATGATACCAATTTCTTATATACTTTTTTTTAATCAACAAATCCGTTTGTTTAGTTCATCTGGATTGAATTTTAGTGCCAAAAAGACACGCCACTCCATAGTAGTGGCAAAACAGAACAGAGTCCTCAGGAGGCGCCAAAGACAATAACACAAACCAAAAAAATAAAAAATAAAAATAATTGAAACACTCAGAATCCACTTTGGACAATGTACTCATCAATAAACACTTAATAACACATCCCATACAAGTGCTGAAACATTTAATAAAAAGGTTAAAAAAATGATAGAAAATCCAATACAAATACGCCTACTACAATTCTTTACTCATCCTCCATTTAATAAAAATGACAAAAATAATGACTACCAACAATGGTGTGCTTGATTCTCCAGGTTCTTGTTTTCCAGCTTTCATCATTAACACGAATTTCAGCTAAATGCAAGCAAAGACGCAACCAATTAGCCCACGAAGTATTAAAACAAAGTCCATACTTTTTGCATATTAGAATTTTACTGAGAACATGAAAAAAAAAGGTAAAAAATCCCAAAAGGAAAAGAACAAACACAAATTTCTTACATAAATTACTCTATGCTTAAGAATCAAAGCGTTGGCAAAAATCAATACTAGAAAATTACGAAACGAATTACAGTAGAGAATAATTACGGCATTCAGCAATTCGATCCTTGAGTGAGAGAAGGAAAGAGAGAGAGAGGCCTGGGAATTTCTTAACGGGAAAGCAAAAATTACAAAGAGAACCGAAGTCGCAGATTACAACGTTATTTGGTGATTTCCACCGCCCAAGCTTGTCGGAGAATTTTTCAGTGGATTGGCGTTAATTATTTTCTGGTTTCAAGGTCGGGCTTTGTAGAGTCTATATCTGGGCCAGATGGGCTTAGCTAGTATACGGCGTGCTGCTTGTCCTTAATTTAAATTAACTTTCCAAAAAAAAAAAAAGAAAAAAAAAGAAGAATATTTTAAGGAATAACAAAAAGTCATATTTTAAATTTTAAAATTTCAAAAAAAAATTACATAATTAACAAATCTTCCTTTAAATTTTTATTCAAAATAAGTCTTTTTACCCTTAATATATATAATACCAATTTTACCCTTTAGTTATCAAAACATCAAATTTTCTTTTCTCTTCAAAAATCAATAAATTATAAATAAAATCGAAATTAAAAAGATGAAAATAAAAAATAGGTCCAACTAACAAAAAAATAAAAATGAAGTTTTAGTTAATCAAATTGACAATAATTTAAAATGCTTGAAGTTCCTACAACGAAAAAAACTAAATAAAACAAAAAAGTAATAGAGAGAAAATAAAGTTAAGATAAATGATATTTTTATTAAAAGCAAAAACGAGTAAAAGTTTTTTTTTTTTTTTTAATAAAAGAGTAAAATGACTCATTTTAAAGAAAATAACTTGTATGTTGCTTCAAGTTGATGTTATGTTACTCATCTCAAGAAAACAAAATTCTCTCAATACAAGTACTAGTAAGTTTTATTTTTCTCTACATAGTAGTATTCTACATTTAGTCAAGTACTCTATTTCTCAATATGTCTTATTTTGGAGGCAGAAAACAAAAAGAAAAAAAAAAGGATGGGGCGCGAGTGGACAGGGCTTGAAAGCAGAAGTCTTGGGATTGGAATCGTGAACCTACAAGCACCTCTGTTTAATTAGCCATTTTATTGTATAGTTGTTTGCTGCAAGTACCTTTGTTTTAAGTTTGGATTTGTGTTTTATTTTACAATGTAAGTGTTTTGAGCTGAAGTTTATAAAAGAGTGAGATGTTGAATTTTTTTTGTTTGTTTATGTAGCAGCTTTTTTTTTTTTTTTTTAGATTATATATATGTGGAGGCTTATATGTAAGCAAGCCTTGAGTTTATTAGGTACAATTTGAACAAATGAATAGTACAATTTCTGTAATTTGAGATCAAAAGCCCTAGAGTACACAAGATGAGGGGAAAAAATGTGATCGAAATTCAATTTGGACTCGAAACCCAATTCATAAATCAATCAAAATTAAATCTAGTTACCTGACCCTGACCAACCCTAACTCAATTTTTGGGCCAGGACGGTATATTGCATGATTTGGGTTCTATAAGTTTTGTACAGAGCAACCTGATTTCTTGTTGTCAGAGTTGATTATTGACAAAAACTTGACCAACCCGATCAACCCACAAACACCTTTATTAGTGTATTTCTAGTAAGAAGTTTACATCTTGTATTTAAAAAAGATTATGTTATGTAAAATGAGTTGTTAGATGTGTGACTTATGAGTAACAAGATTTGCAAACCCAAACACTAAAATAGAAGTATTGTAATATAAATATATAATGTATAATACAAAGTTGCTATCACTTGTATTTTTATAATGATATTTAAATGAATAAGTTGTAAAAGTGAATGAATTAGAATAGAGGATAGACTTTGTATATCGTTAGTAATTAGATCATTTACTAGACAATAATGAATGAAGAATGTAAATAGTGGACATAGGAAGAAGCATGAAACCTTAAATGTTATGACTTAACACTAAAGTAACTTAGTTTTAAGAAAATGAATGCTAATAGGATTACGTGAAACTTAATAATTTGGTAAATCTTAAAAGGAATGAACTAACTAATAAGTGTTACATAGAATTTTGCATTTTCTCAATACAACCACTACAAGAAGTAACAACTAGAAAGGATTAAAAGCAAAGTCAATTAGCAATTGAATATAGAAATAAGTCAAAATTAATAATTTTTTTTTACTAAAGTGTCAACCTTGTGGCCATTATCAATACCTCTGTTGGGTCAATTTGCATCTCATGCAACTATGCATGAACATGCTAGGAGCTTTAGTTATTACACTTTTTGGTTGCTCATTTTTACCATAAATTTTTGTATAATATTATTTCTTTTTCTTCTAAGTTATATGATATTTTTGTTAATATAGACTCTTTGTAAAAGGAAAAGTAATTTAAAAAAAAAAAAAAAAAAAAAAAACTCTTCCAAGAACTTCTTACCTATTTTTATAAATATACTCCCAATAAATAACTAATTAATTAATTAGAAATCAACCACACACAGTAACTTTTTCAATAAATAATTTCTAATTAAAACAACATATACTTAGTTACCTAAAAAAATATAAAAAAAAACGTATGTGGCCACGAGCTTACACATGAGACTAGTTTATTATAAGCAGCATTTGAAGTGTTTTACATTAAAATGCTCAAGTAAGGTACTAAAGGCCATTCGAGGACTTCTGTTGAAATTAGCATAGCCCTGCACAAGGATGACATGCATAAATCGAAAATTGCTCCAAATTATTTATAAAAAAAAAAAAAAGAAAGAAAAAAAAAAGAAAAAAGGGAAGGAACTAAAGGTCGAAATAAATACATCTTATTGAACACTTGCTAAAGAATTGAACACTTCTGCTGGCATGGACGATTTTGTGGGCGTTGGATATGAGGCCCATCACTCCTCCACTGGTTGGGACTTGAACACCAATTCTCCTGCTGGGATGGATGATTTTCGAGGCGTTGAATATGAGGCCCATCAGTCCTCCACTGGTTGGGGCCACGAAGCTGTGGCTGGAATAGTTTTATAAGTAACTCATTTAATATTCATCTTTGCAGTTGCAAATTGCATAACTTTATAATCAAAAAAAAAAAAATTATACTCTCCTCTCTAGTGATTTACTAATTACTATTAATACATAAATTTTGGGATAAATAATACGGGAATTCCTCCGATCTATTAAACTAACAAAATCTTCTAATTTATGAATGAAAAATAATTTATTTCAATTTATTTATTTTATCACTTTTAAAACATTAGTTTGGAAGAAACGAGTAATGCAATTTACAGTTTGATGAAGTTTGATTGACATAGAAAATTAGGCTAAGATCTTAATTACACTCATTGTTTAGGCCTTAATTTATTCTCTATTTATAATTGTGTGATTAGATATGTCTAACTCTGATACAACCTAGATATGACTCTTTGTATTGTAATGGATTTTAATTCATATATCAATTTATACATAATACAGAAACACTTTATTGATTCAAATTAAATGTTCTTCTCATTTTATATTTTCTCTTAACTTATTGAGATTTTTATAAGTATTTTATAAGTATTTTATAAGTTAAAATATAAGAATTTCTTTATTTTTATTGAAATTAGAAATAAAATTTTAGCAACTCCTTTTGGATAATAAAAGATCATCACAAATTTCAAGTCAATCATAATAACACAATTGTTCACCTTTAAACTTTGTTTTGTTCTCTCGCTGCTAAGAATCAATAGTAAGATCGATAAAAAAATCCAAAAAATTCATTTATTAAATGAACGATAGAAAGTACTGAGGAGAATTAATAAATTACTATTCAAAATCTCATCATTTATAACTCTTAAATCTTTATCTTGATTCTTATTTGTTTTTAATTCATTGTAGAAATTTAATTATTATTGAATATATATGCAAAACAGCTGATAAAATTTTAATTCAATTAGATAAGATGGAGGTGCTATGACCAAAAGATCTTAAGCCCCATCGACTGATGTGTGGTAAATATTCCTACTATCTGAATTGTTCATCCCACCTTATGTGTGGATATTTGATATAATATTATCTTAGTTGTTTGAATTGGAAGAATCACATTATAATATTGTAATCGATTGATATAAATAATATTTTTGATAAATATATATTCTAGCCTCATTGCAAGTCATTCTAGGATGCACAAAGCTTATATATATATATATATAATTTTAAATTAATATGTACGTTAAAGCCTTTATTTTTTGAGAGTCTAATGGATGTTTTGAGTTTGAGGTAACTGCTTCTTAGTGACGTGGTGGTTATGCAATTCTAGTTTTGGGTAGTATTAAATGATGTTAAAGCCCTTCATTTTAAGAAAAGAGTTGTCTGTATATGTAGGGTATAACATGAAATTCTAGATATAGGTAGTATTAAATGACGTTAAAGCCCTTCATATTAAGAAAAGAGTTGTATATTAAATGTATTTTTTTAATTTATGCTTTAAATTGATTAAAAAATTATCTCATTTATGAATTAAAAAATTATATTAGTTTAACATATTGGAGAAGGGAGTATCATCTATCTCAAATTTTAAGTGTTATCATGATTTTTTTAAATATCGAGGAATAAAATTTAATTTAGTCTTAAAAACAATTAAAACGAACATCAGGAAAGATATACTTACTTTGTCCGTGCACGGAGCCAAGAAACACTTTATGTTGTCGGGCTGGCTATCATCCTGGCCTTCCTGTAACGCAACAGAAACTTGGTTCTTCTCATGGTGATTAGAAGAATTCTTTATCACATTACAAAATCGTTAAGTGGATAAGAATAATAATTTTATTAACAAAATGGATAAGATTAGAATAAAACAACATTAAACTTAATCTCCACTAATGAGAGTTATATGAAATAAATAAAAACACAACAAAATTGTATTTTGGAATGGAGCTTGCAAGATTACTAGTAGAGTAAGATACCATTTGTTTTAAGGAATGGCTAGAAAGATACAAACAACTAAGAAGTTGTTTTGTTGAGCAGTGAGTTTAAATGATTGAGTTGCATGCTCGGTTTATAAAAGGGAAATAAGCTATCAATCAAGAACCTCAACATTTTCTTTTATTCTCTATAAAAGAAAAATTATTCTACGCTAAATTTGTGTTGCTGGTGACTAATATTAATCCATGTCTATGGTTCTTTGATTTGTGCACATGAGAATATGTTCTTTGTCTGTCCTAAAAGATATTTTGACTTTTAAGGCTTAATTATGCTTTTTTCCTATGCTTTACATTACAATTCAATTGTGTACATATAATTAATTATTAAAATATTACATTAAAGTATCTTTAATCTCAAAACCATAACAAAATATCTGTCTATTCTAGGTATGCATATTTTTTATTCTTTCTTGGTGGTGTAGAGAATCCACTTCAACAATTTTAGGACATACTACTAACAATGCAATTGTGCAAAACATGCTATGAACCGTAGGTGTTACACTTTTGGCTGCTCATTTTTATGATAAATTTTCATACAATATCTTATATTAATAATTTCTTTATCTTCTAAATTACATGGTACTTTTGTTAATATAATCTATTTGCAGAATAAAACATAATTAAAAAAAAAAAAAAAAACCTTTTCCAATAACTTATGACCTATTTTTATAAAAAATAAAATAAAAAACAAAACAAAACAAATATTGGCAATAACTAACTAGAAATCCATCCACACACAATAAATTCTCCAAGCACTTACTCTCTTATTAAAACAACTTATATATGCGGTTTTCTTAAAAATATAAATAAAACATATGTAAACACAACCTTACACACGATACTAGTTTATTATAAGCAGCATTTGTAGTATTACATCAACACTCTCAACGAAGGTACTAAAGGCCATTATTCGAGGACTTCTGATGAAATTGGAATGCTACCAATAAGATTAGCATAGCCCTGCACAAGGATGACATGCATACATTTGAAAAATGGTCCAAATTTTTTCTTACAAAAAGAAAAGAAAAGAGAAAGAACTAAAGTTTGAAATACAATGCATTAAACGCTTACTAAAGAATTGAACACTGAATCTCCAGATGGGATGGATGATTTTCTTGGCGTCGTATAGGAGACCCATCATTCCTCTGCTGGTTGGGACTGGCAAGCAGCGGCTGAAATAGTTTTATTAAAAACTCATTTATTCATCTTTGCAGTTGCAAATTGCATAACTTTATAATTAAAAAAAAATTCTACTCGAAATAACACTAATACTTAAATTTTAAAATAAATAATATGAGAATTTCTTTAATCTATTAAACTAATAAAATCTTATATTTACGAATGAAATATAGTTTAATTCAATTTTTTAAATTAATTTTAAAACATAAGTTTGGAAGAAAAGTGTTATGCAATTTACAGTTATTCTAAAAATATTTTTGAAAGTTTAATTTTTGGCAATTGTCATATATAGCAAATTAGGGTTAGATTTTACACTCATTGTTTGGGTCTTAATTTATTCAGTATTTATAGTTATGTGATTATAAATGTCAACTCTAATACAATCTATATTATGACTATTTATATTGTAATGAGTATCAATTCATATGTCAATTTATATATAGTATAGAAACACCTTTTCTAATTCTAACTGTAATAAAAATTCTCCTCATTTTTATATTTTCTCTAACTTATTAGAATTTTTTATTAGCATTTTATTTGTTAAAATATAATAATTTTTTTTTTTAAATTAGAAATAAATCAAAGCAATTTGGGTAACAAAAGATGATCGCAAATTTCAACCAATCACGTGTTGGGAAGGAGAAACGGAGAATAAACTTTCATGTAGGCTTTCAAGAAAGTAGATCATTGGATCTCTTAAATAAGAAGGAAAGACAAGTGTGGCTAGACCAAGAAATCACTGGCTGGTTAAAACTCTTTATTTTAAGAAAATAGTTATGTGCATTATATCAAATTCAAGAGTTAAAACTTTAGGATATTACAAGGGTGTCCTATTAAAGCCCTTGAACACATGCTTACATGTGTGGTGGGGCTAGTATATGTAAATGTACATATTTTTTTTTTTCAAATTTATGCTTTAAAATATGTTTCATCCATGAATTAAATTTTTTTATTAGTTTAACATATTGGAAAAGGAGTATATCTCATTATCGTGATTTTGTTAAATATTAAATATTGGAATTTAATTTTGTTTTTGAAACATTTAAAAAAAAAAAAAAACACACACACACATATTAGAGATACACGTACTCGGTCTGTGCACTGTCCCATTATACGCATATTACGTACGCTGTCCTCCTCGCTCCAAATAGCCTACGAGCACAAACAAAATAATTTACTTTTTCATGTACTAATTTATTAATTAGAAAAACTCAAACATATGTACAATAATATTATATACATGATACTCAACAATAAATTTTTATAAATTCAGTAATAAATTAATATAAATTTATTAATCACTTTCTTTAATTTCTTAGCCCAATTTTTTCACTTAACATCTTCAATTTTAGTATAATTTTTTTCAGTAATTGTTACAAAATTATTTTAATCTATAATACGGAGTTTATTTATTTTAAGTAGAATTATAATACCACTTTACCTCATTGGTAGTATTTCATAAAAGAAATCCCCATTATCAAAAGCATAAGAAATGTATTAAAAAAATTAAAATGATTACATTTAAATAAGAGTAAAAAAAAATTCCAATACAGAAACAATTTCACAAATATCATGACTAGGAATAAGAATTTCTATGTTTTTCGATTTTTGTTTTGTTTTTATATAATTTTAATACAAATTTCCATGTCAATTATATATATTTTTTAATATGCCATGTGAGCAGCCATCATTATGTGAATTCTAACCTATATATGTAGTGTTTTAGGTAACTATATTAAAATCAAAATGGATAAATGTACAAATAAAAATGTAAAGTAATTACTTGTTCCAACCGTGGACCAGCTTGATCTCCCAGTGCCATAACGGAAACTTGTTTCTTCTCATGGCGATTAGAAGAACTCTAAATCACATTAGTCAATCATTAAATGGATGAGATTAGAATAAAACAACAATAAACATAATTTCCCCTTAATTATGAGAGTTATATGAAATAAATAAAAATATAACAAAATTGTATTTTGGAGTGGAGCATGCAAGAGTACTAGTAGAGTAAGATACCATTTTTTTGAAGCAATGACAAGAAAGATATAAACAACTAATTAAGAAGTTGATTTGTTGAGTAGCAAGTTTAAATGCTTCTGTTGTGTTGCATGCTGGGTTTATATAATATGGTTAGGGATGGATTTCAAACACCAAATTAAATTAATTGAATCAAAAGTGGAATAAGTACCCATCAATCAAGAACCTCATACATTATCATTTTTCTTTTGCAAAAGAAAAATTATTCTACGCTAACTTTATGTTGCTGTAGGTCCTTTGATTTCTGCACATGAGAATATGTTTTTTGTCTATTCTAAATTATATTTTGAATTTTTAGGCTTAATTATGATTTTTCCATATATTTTACATTAGAAATTTAGAATTCAATTCTGATCATATAATTAATTATTAAAATTTTGCATTCTAGTATCTTAATTTCAAACCCATAACAAAATAATTCCAATCATTACCAATCATCTATGATTTTTTTTTTAGTTTTAGTCATCACCTGTTTTGTTAATTTCGGTAGCAAATATAATGAGAGCTACATTACTTTATTTATTTATTATGAGAGAGATACATTAATTTTATTTTGAAATTAAAGAAGAGAATCAAAATTTATTTATGTAACTTCAACTAAGTGATTGTTTGAACATAAATACTTATTGCAAAAATAAAATTATAAGAACTATAAATGCAATTAAGTCAAATTTTTATCATTCAGCTTCTAGACATGCATATTTTTTCTATTCGTTCTCGGCAGGGATGGAGAATCCACTTCATTTTATCACATGATATCTATTATAAACTAAACTTGACCTTCACACTTTTTCATTCGTTATCCGTGTCAGTACAAGGCCTAATATTATTAATATATTCTAAAAGTGATAAATGAGTGGTTGTTGATGCAGTAGTCGTTCATAATTGTTGTCTACGCCTAATAAAGTTATTGATAAATTTTAAAACTTATATATGACAGATGAAGTTATGTATTGGCAACTTCGTCCACCCACTGTCATTCGCCATCTCTGCTATCACCAATTGCCAACCACCATCACCGTCGAATACAATACTGACTAGCATCGAAACCCTCCAAAATAAGGACGACCACCATAGGGACCTTTTTTTTTTTCCTGCTAAATCTTACCCATTGAAATTAATATTTTCATAGCAAGTTTTGTTTTTTGGAATTCAATTTTCCCCTATTTTTCACTTTAGATGTCTAATATAAAAGTCCATACTTGTGTTCATTGGGATTTGAACCCATAATGAAATAGTAGATCAATAATGACTTGGACAAGCTAACTTCTTATTACACTAATTCATAAAAAATATAAGTATGTATTAATTTTAATTGATATAATTAACAAAAGCACCAATAACATAACCAAAAAATAAATAAAAAATCAAGTAGTTAAATAATTTAAACCAGCAATTGAAATGACAAATTAAAAATGAATTCAACAATTGTATTGAGCTCACATTTCTAATAAAAAAAAATTTAAGCATATATTAAATATTATTAAACACAATTTTTTATTCAAAAATCCAATAGCACTAATAAGAGAAAAAATGATTAGTAAAATTAAATTCAACAATTGTGTTATCAATATTATATTCTCCTAAACTAAACTTTTAATTTTTTTTTTTTTTGTGTGTGTAAATTTTGAAGATTTTAAAGTAAAAACTAAATAATACATTGATTTTCTATGAATATAAGTATGAATCATCTATATGTAAATTACACATAAATCTTAGTACGTTAATTATTCAAGTGTTTAATAATTTACTACTTGACACATAAATCTTTTTTATTTAAAGATTCAAATCACCTATAAATGAAAAGGAGAAGATTACACTTAATTCACTTGTGATTTGATCCATTTTAATTCCATTATTGAAATTCAAAATGAATAAATATTTTGAATTATCAATTGTTTTGACAACAATCTAATCCAGATAGAATATATATTAGATACATACAATGGAAAAGAAAATAAAAATCAATGAAAATAAAACTAATAATGTTTGATATAATATTATATTCTCACAAATTTTAAACAAAAAAAGTTATATAAATTTTAAAATAAAAAATTTAAAGTACAAATCAATTTATGCATCGATACTTAGAGAGAAAGCAAAAAAATGAAAAGTGAAATTTAAACTTATATAATATTTTAGGTAACTATACTAAAATTAAAATGGATAAACATAAATATATATATATATATATATATATATATATATATATATATATATATTTATATTTATATTCAGAAAAAGAAAGAATATTTTCTAAGGAATAACAAAAAGTCATATTTTAAATTTTACATTTCAAATTTTTTTTTTAAAAATTTTACATTTTCAAGAAATTCTACTTTTAAATTTTTATTCAAAATAAGCCTTTTTACCCAAAATAATATAATATCAATTTTACGAATTTTTTGTTTTCTGTTTTTTGTGCATTGGGAAGTTGGGGTTTGCACCCACACCCTGAGAGAGTGGGAAGTGCCTAAAGCCGGGTATCATGCCAAGTGAGCGAAGCTCTAACTGCTTTTACAATTTAATTATCATATCATCAAAATTTCTTTTCTCTCCAAAAATTAATAAATTATGAATGAAATCTAAATTAAAATATGAAATTAAATTATAAATAAGAAAAAAAAAATGTCCAATTAAAACAATGAAAAATAAAATTTTATTAATCAAATTCAAAATAAGTCAAAATGGTAACAAAAAAATAAAATTAAAATGAATTAGAATTTTATACAAAAAAAGGGTAAAAGTTCTAGATGGATTGATAATTGAAGGATAAAAAATTGGTATTAAATGTATTATTATTGGTAAAAAGACTTATTTTACAGAAAAAGTTAGAAATAAGATTCATTGATAATGTGAAATTGTTTAAAAACTTTTTACGAATCTGAAATTTAAAATTAGAGTTTTTATTATTTTTCCATATTTTCTATAGCAGAAACTTTTTTTAATTACTTGTTTTCGTATTTAAAAATAAGGGTGATATCAATTTCATCCCTAAAATTTTAATTTGATTAATTATGTATAAGAATATTGTAATTCATAATTAATTTGACCTTCTGTCATCTTGAATTTTGCAACATGAATGAGATGTGTCTTCGATAAATTTTCATTTCTAGCTACAAATATTTATTGTTAAAATTTGAAAATTTTCTTTTGTTCGGGAGATAGGTAATTGCTAACAAAAACTTTACATGGACAAAACTTTACTATTGTCAATAGTTTAAATTCACAAAACTTTCTTCTTCTTTTTTTCTGCAATTACAAAACTTTGAATTTTTAAGTAATTAAAATCACTATAATTTAAAACTTAAGAAATATAATACAACGAAAAAAGTAAAATAAAATAAATTAGAGAGAAAATAAAGTTTAAGATAAATGATATCTTTACTATTAAAAAAAAAAAAAAAAAAAAGAGTGTGGGTTTTGGATGAGAATCTAAAATTGGGTGGGTTGATAACTGTAAAATTGATACTCTATGTGTTATTATTGGTAAAATACTTATTTTGAAGAAAAAGTAAAAAATATGATTTATTGATTATATGACTGAGTCGCATGCTAGGTTTATATAAAACATGGTTAGCGGATGGATTGCAAGAAATTAATTGAATAAAAATTAGGGGAATAAGCCATCAATCAAGAACCTCAACATTTTCTTTTATTCTTTGTAAAAGAAAATTATTCTACGCTAACTTTGTGTTGCTAGCTAGTGGATAATATTAACCTCATGTCTAAGGTTCTTTGATTTGTGCACATGAGAATATCTTCTTTGTCTATTCTGAATGTTACCTTGAATTTTTGGGTTTAATTATGAATTTTCCCTGTACATTAAAATTCAATTTTGTTCATATAATTAATTATTAAGTATTGCATTCTAGTATCTTTAATTTCGAAATCATAACAAAATAATTCCAACCATTACCAATCATGTATGACTTTTTAGTTCCGGTCATCTCTTCTTTTGTTAATTTCGATAGCAAATGTACTGAGAGCTATATTACTTTGATTTTGAGAAGGAAGAGGTCAAATTTTATTTATATAACTTCAACAAATAGCTTAAGTTGAGTGATTGTTTGCACATAAATAAAAAATTAAAATTATACGAACCATAAATACAATTAAACTAAATTTTTATCATTCAGCTTCTAGATGTGCATATTTTTTTATTGTTTCTTGGTGAGGTAGAGAATCCATTTCATTTTGTCACATGGAAAGCCTTATATCCCTTGTTATTCTTGCCCTTCAAACTTTTTCTTTCGTTACCCATGTCAGTCCAAGACCTAATAGTATTAATATATGCTAAAAACAGTAAATGAGCTATTGTCGATGCATTAGTCCCAAATAATTGTTGTTCGCGAGAGGTAAAGTTACAGATAAATTTGATCCAATCAACATTTAATTATCTACTTAATTATAATTTGTTTTCAATCAACATTTAATCATGTTTTTAATTAACATCAAATTACTCAAGTACTTTGTCTCCAATCAACATTCAATTACACAAGTGATTGACTGATCAACATTTGATTTAGCTAAGTTGTAATATTGAGTCCAATTACCATTTAATTGGCTAATTGTAATTGACAAATCAGTATAAAATGTTATATTTTAGTATCAATTAGCCAAAATTAGCCAATTAATAATTTTGTAAAATTTTAGTGTCTACAAATGCCTCCACTTCAAGATTTAATTATGTGCATGTTTGTAGTGCACTAGAGGTTAGAATTGAAGTCCATCTTCATGACTTGACAACTTTAATGCAATTTCATTTGTGTAAGGAGATTCGTAAAGTTTAGACTTGTATCAAGAAGTGTTGGTGTTTTTTTTTGTGACTTTTGACAATTTAGACTTGTATCAGGAGTATTTTTTTTTTTTTTTTAACATCAACAATTGAAACTCATATCAAGGAGTATTAATTTATTTTGGAACCATTAATAGTTTAAAATTGTGTCAGGGAATATTGGTGTCACACCCCCAAATAAAGGTATGATTGGTCGGAAGAATGGGTGTCCATACCCTGTAACCTTGAATATGCAAGTAGTGTGCATCACCATTTAAAAAAAATGCATTGTAGTCAATATTATCAAAACGTTATAGAATTAAAATAAAATCTAGTACCGACTGTTAAACATAAAATTATTTATGAAAATATTGGCAAAGGTTCCCCGTATAGTAGAACATACCTATAATATAAATAAACAACCTGGATTTAAGTCAATAGTAAATTCAGATATCAGAATATACAGAGGAGCTCCACTCCTAACAAAACATGATAGCACCATAATAAATACAATATATGTGATGACCATTCATGACATCCTAGGTGATTACAAGTACAATCATTTACACTCCAAGTGTGCGATTTCTGAGATATACCTTGCCGCAGTGGAATTGGCAGGTAACCATTTCGTTTACGACCCGCAGCAAAATCTCTGAAACTAAAGAAAACAACCACAAGGAAAATGTGAGTCTTGAGGACTCAATGAACAAATCATGTACTCTAAGGGTACTAGCATCACACACCACATATATAATAGTTAAAAATTCATATTTAAATTTAATTATGTACGTACGTGAATATCATGTTCATATGATCACAGTCCACTCATTTTCAAATTTCAAGATAGCATACAAGTCATACCACCAACCAACAATTAGACAATCAATTAACAATCAAAGGGCCAATGAGTAACTCAGCATCGCACAATAATATATTTTCCCTCACCAGGCATTTACATGCCCACACAATAAGTGATTCTCCGTACACAAATCCATCCCACCGAGGCTGAGCACTCCAATTGTTTTCAAAACAAATGTCGAAATCACAATAACTCATATCTATTTTCAAATTCAAGTAGCATAGGTACACCTAGACTTTTTATTTGAACACAAAATGAAAACCATTTTTTAGAAGAATTTTATGTTGTTGGCCCTTATCAACCATAGTCAATGTCAAACACATATCATCTAATTAAATCACTGAAATCACTCATTTATTTAATTTTTTTTATTATCACACATCATTTCAAATATACACATAATTGCACCTAAAAATCTGATAACCGTAAAGCACATAATTCACTCACAAGGATTATGAATGAGATTAGTCAATTTGTCTGGTTTGCGCAGGTGTCGGGGTATTTTCGACATGATCCCAAGCGGAAAATCACCAATTCATGTATTCTTTTTTATTTCTATTTCATGATAAATTCTAAAATTTTAAATTCACTCTATTTATCTATATTTGTGTTTAAATCAATTTCTATATACTTAGTTATATTTAAGTTCTTTAAGAAATTCGTTTAACCCTAAACAAACAAGTTTGCTTCCACTTATATATAAATGCCCATAAACTAAATATAGCCCGATAACTTCTTATATTGTCTACGTTTCATACTTAAATTAGATTAATTTTGTTACTTGAAATTATTCGGTAATTTGAATTATTCATTTAACATCTTATTTGGAAAATGATCAAATATCTTGGAACAATGTTAGTTATTCTAATTTATTCAAGACACTAAATTTTCTAATTTACAATACCCATCTAACTTTTATATTCCCTCATTCATTGTATAGCTAACAAAATTTATATAAATTTTAACATTTATAATATCTTCACTTTTTGATTTCCTACTTTGTTTAGGATTTATTCACTAAATTACATGCCGACTCATTATCATTCCATTACTTACATAATATCATTTAATCATCTATTATCATCTTCCTAATTGTCACAACTAATACAATAAAACTTAACCACCATAATCACATATCAACTAAGTAAGTAAATAATTAATTAGTGCCTGAAAAACAAGGATTTCTTTGCTGTCTTAATCCTATTATATGCATTACTACCGCATCTCACCATCATACTACAATCACTTCATCATTTCCACAATTACACAACAAATTTTACATAGTCACTACTCATACCGTTATTGCCGTTTACGGCTGCTCCACACCCTTGCCACCCTGCCACCAACGTTTCTAAAATTCACGGCTGTTGCAGGCGTGGTCGTGAGATGCAGCTGTTCTGCCCAGCCAGGTACAACTGCTTCGGCCTGCCTAGTTGATGCAGAGCAGCTTCCAGACGCTGTTCAAAGAGCAGTACCCGTGGACCACCAACACCATTCTAGCCACACACTCCAGTTGATGGAAGCAAGAATGCCTAATTTACTTCATCTCACCAAGTCCCCACACCTGAGTATGAACCAGAAACTTTCTATTTATTTATCTTAGCCAACACTAAGAAATACATGGCCAAAACAGAGGGGGAGATGTGGCCAACTTGTCAGCTATCTTCAGGAGGGCGTGAAGGAAGGAAAATTTTGTGTAAAGCAAGGCTTGAGCATGACTAAGGCGGAAAATTTTCAAGCGATGAATTACTGAATTTGCGTGACTTCATGGAGATCCATTAGGGCTAACAGCAAGGGAAGGACTAATTTGCAGAGTCGGTGGAAGAAGGATGAAGAAAAGAAGTTCGGTTATACAAGGGTAGCATAGTTATGTATATATATAAATAAAATCACTATTTTAATATGATTAGTGGTTATTATTTGGTTTCCCATATTATCCTATTTAATTATATATACTAATCATTAATCTCAAAGATAATATATATATATATAAAATTGAATCCAAGTAAATTAATACAATAACTTTAAATTTCCTTTTTAATTGCATATTAGATTATAGAGTTATCACAATTGGTGTTCATTATTTTATTTTATTTTTTTACAACTTTTGATAGTTTAAACTTGTATTTGGTGTTTTTTTTTTTTTGGGTGGAACCATTTATTGTTTAAACTCATATCAAGGAGTATTAGTCATCTTTGATTTAAAGATTTTTCAAGTTATGAGAGACAAACAAACTTGTTTCATTGCCCCTTCATCTATTTTCGTTTTCACTTTGAATTTCCACTTGTTTTGTTAGTTAGGGAATGTAGGATTGTAATTTCCATGGCTCTCTATGCTTAGCTCCATATCATGTGCTTAGGTTACAAAATCTTCAAATGTTTGAGGCTTGATTCTCTTAAGGTTGTATAGAAGCTCCCAATGCATACCTTGAGTGCACATTTCAACTATAGAGATTTTCGATACTCACTCTTTGCAATCTAAGCTTAGTGCTCTTAACCGATTGATCTAGTCAACAATGGGCTCATCTTTCCATTTTCTGGTGTTGGTGACTGTACCTAGAGTACTATAGAACCAGTTGAGATTTTTTTATTTTTTTTTGAGTTGCCCTAACTGTCAATCGACTCAGCGTTAACTCAATATGCCAATCAAATGTGGTTCCTCAAAGAGATCGAACAAATTGCTTGACAAGAAGATCTCTCCAAGTCCCAGCATCTTCACAAGTCTCAATAAAATAAATAACGTGTTGTTTTAGGCTGCCCTTCAATCAAATGTGGTTCCTCAAAGGCATTTTCATGTTGTTTTAATGAATGACAAAAAAGATACAAACAACTAAGAAGTTGATTTGTTGAGTAGCAAGTTTAACTGATAGAGTTGTATGCTCGATTTATATAATATCGTTAGTGGATTTCAAGCACCAAATTAATTGAACCAAAGAGGAATAAGCCATCAATCATCCTCAACATTTTCTTTTATTCTTTGTAAAAGAAAACTTATTCCACGCTAACTTTGTGCTGCTGGTGACTATTGTTAATCCATCCCATGTCTATGGTTCTTAGATTTGTGCACATAAGAATATGTTCTTTGTTTATTCTACATGATATTTTGAATTTTAAGGCTTCCAATACTTTACATTGGAATTTAATTTTGTACATATAATCAATTATTAAAATATTGCATTAAAGTATCGTTAACCTCAAAACCATAAAAAAGGTATCTTTGTCTACTCTAGGTATGCATATTTTTTATTCTTTCTTGGTGGGATAGAGAAGCCACTTCATTGATTTTAGCACATATTACTAATATTGCAGTTACACAAAACATGCTATGAATTTTAGGTGTTACACTTTTGGCTGCTCATTTTTATCATAAATTGTCATACAATGTCCTATATTTATAATTTCTTTATCTTCTAAATTACATGGTATTTTTGTTAATATAGTTTATTTGTAGAAGGAAACGTAATTTAAAAAAATAACTAAAAGTACTCTCAATAACTAATTAACTAATTAATAATCTACCCACACACAATAACTTCTCCACGCAATTATTTATAATTAAAACAATTTACACGCAATTACCTAAAATATACAAATAAAGCATATGTAAACACAAGCTTAAACACATCAGACTAGTTTATTATAAGCAGCATTAGTATTTTACATCAACACGTTGAACGAAGGTACTAAAGGCCCTTTGAGGATATCCGATAAGATTGGAATGATACCACATAACCCTGCACAAGGATGACATACATACATTGAAAATTGGTCCAAATTTTTTCTTACAAAAAAAGAAAAGAAGAGAAAGAACAAAAGTTTGAAATACAACGCTTTAAACGCTTACTAAAGAATTAAACACTGATTCTCCTGCCGCGATGGATAATTTTCTGGGCGTCGTGACCCATCATTCCTCCGCTGGTTGGGACTAGGAAGCAGCGGCTGAAATAGTTTTATGACAAACTCATTTATTCATCTTTGCAGTTGCAAATTGCATAACTTTATAATTAAAAAAAAATTATATTCTAAATAACATTAATACTTAACTTTCAAAATAAATAATACGAGAATTCTTCTAATCTATTAAACTAATAAAATCTTCTAATTTATGAATGAAATATAATTTAATTCAGTTTTTTATTTATTAATTTTAAAATATAAGTTTGGAAGAAAAGAGTAATGCAATTTACAACTTAAAAAAAAAATATTAGGTTGAATTAATTTTTGGTAATTGTCATATATAGTAAATTAGGGTTACATTGTACACCCATTATTTAGGCTTTAATTTATTCTGTATTTATAATTATATGATTATGTATGTCAACTGTAATACAACCTATATTATGACTATTTGTATTGTAACGAATATCAATCCATATGTCAAATCAATCACAATAATAAACATTCTCCTGATTTTATATTTTCTCTAACTTATTGAATTTTTATAGCATTTTATTCATTAAAATATAATAATTTCTTTATTTTATTGAAATTAGAAATAAATTTTTGTAACACTTTTTGGATAACAAAAGATGATCACGAATTTCAAATCAATCACAACAACAATTAGTTCTAACTTTAATCTTTATTTGGTTCTATAGCTGCTATGAATCAATACTAAGATCGATGAAAAGTTCAAAAAAATCATTTATATAAATGAATGATAGAAAGTATTGGAGAGAATTAATACATTATTATCCAAAATTTCATAATCTATAACTCCTAAATTTTTATATTGCTTCTTAGTAGTTATAATTTATTTTAGAAATTTAATTATTATTAAATATATGTGCAAAATAGTTTATGAGGTTTTAGTTTAATTTGTGAAGACAGAGGTGCTATCATCAAAAGGTCTTAGGCCCCAATTAATGAAGTGTGGTAAAATTGGGTGGTTATGCAATTCTTATATTGGGTAGAGCATTAAATGTGGTTAAAACCCCTTTTCTTTTTAAAATAAATTTCTATGTAGACGGGAGAGTCTATCCTTGAGAAAGACAGGTGTCGCTAGGCCAAGAGACCACTAGCCTATTAAAGCTCTTCATTTTAAGAAAAGAGTTGTGTGTATATGTTAGGCTATTATTCGGAATTCAACAGTTAAAATTTTAGTTAAAGTCATATGATATTGTAAGGTGTCGTGACTATTAGTATAATATAAATATAAATATAAATATACATGTAAACGCTTTTTTATAAAAATTATACTTTAAAATTTATTAAAATATATTTTATTCATGAATTAAATTTTTTTTATTAGTTTAACATATTGGAAAAGGATTAGCATTCATTATCATGATTTTATTAAATATTGAGAAATGGAATTTAATTTTGCATTTAAACAATTTTTTTTAAAAAACAAAAGAGATATGCACGTACTCGGTCCGTGCACGGCCGCAGTATATGCGGTACGTCATCCTTCTCGCTTCGACCAGCCTACGAGTACAAACAAAATAATTTAGTTTTTTTCATGTACCAATTTATTAATTAAAAAAACTCAAACATATGTACAATAATATTATATACAAGGTACTCATAACAATAAATTTTTATAAATTCAGTAATAGATTAATATAAAATTATTAATCAATTTCTTTAATTTCTTAGCCCAATTTTTTTCATTTAACATCTCCATTGTTACAAAATTATTTTACTGTTATAAGATGTTTACTTATTTTAAGTAGAATTATAATACCACTTTACCTCATTAGTTGTATTTCATAAAAGAAATCCCCATTATCTAAAGCATCAAAAAAAAAATATATATTAAAAAAAATTGAAAACTAATTTATTAGAAAAGGATAAAAATAAGGAAATGATTAGATTTAAATAAGAGTAAAAAAATATATTCCAAAACAGAAACAATTTTGCAAATATCATGACTAGGAATAAGAATTTCTATTTTATGTTTTCTGATTTTTGCTTTGTTTTTATATAATTTTAATACAAAATTCATGTCAATTATATATATATATTTTAATATATCATGTAAGCAACCACGTCGAATTCTGTTTGTTCACATTATCAAAATTAAATAGATAAATGTACATATAAAAATAAAAAGTAATTACTTGTTCCAACGGTCTACCAACTCCTCCCTGTGCCAGAACGCAAACTTGTTTCTTCTCATGGTGATTAGAAGAACTCTACACATTAGTCAATCATTAAATGAATGGGATTAGAATAAAACAACAATAAACATTATTTCCTATTAATTATGAGAGTTATATGAAATAATAAAAACAGAACAAAATTTTATTTTAGAGTGGAGCATGGAAGAGTACTAGCAAAGTAAGATACCATTTGTTTGAAGCAAAGACAAGAAAGATATAAACAACTAAGAAGTTGAATTGTTGAGTAGCAAGTTTAAATGATTGAGTTGCATGCTCGGTTTATATAATTATATGGATTGCAAGCACCAAATTAATTGAATCAAAAGGGGAATAAGCCATCAATCAATAATCTCAACATTTTCTTTTATTTTTTTGTAAAAGATAATTATTCTATGCTAACTTTATGTTGCTAGTGAATAATTTTAACCCCTGTCTATGGTTCTTTGATTTGTGCACAGGAGAATATGTTCTTTGTCTATTCTAAATGATATTTTGAATTTTTAGGCGTATTTATGGTTTTTCTCTATATTTTAATAAAAAAGAATTCAATTTTGTAGATAAAATTAAGTACTAAAATGTTGCATTCAAGTATCTGTAATTTCAAAGCTATAACAAAGTAATTCTAACCAGTACTCACCTGTTATGTTATTTTCGATAGCAAATATAGTGAGAGCTACAATACTTTTTTTATTTATTATGGGAGCTATATTATTTTGATTTTGAAAAGGAAGAGATCAAAAGTTATTTTTATAACTTCAACTAATAGTTTAAGTTGAGTGATTGTTTGCACATAAATACTTGATTGCAAAATTAAAATTATAAGAACCATAAATACATTAAGCGAAGTTTTTATTATTCAACTTCTAGATATGCATATTTTTTTATTCTTTTTTGGTGGGGTAGAGAATCCACTTCATTTTATCATATGAAAAGCATCGTATGCCTTATAAATTAATCTTGACCTTTACATTTTTACATAATTTCCATGTCAATCCAAGGCCTAATAGTATTAACATTAAAATATGCTAGAAATGGTAAATAAGTTTTTGTTGATGTAGCAATCGTTAATAATGTTGTTTGCGAAGGATAAAGTTACAAAATATGTTTTCAAAACTTATATACGACATATAATATTATCTACTGACCCCTTTGTCCACCCACTGACATCTGTCATCAATCTTGCCACTACCAACCATCATCACCATCAAATACGATACTGACTACTTGAGACGAAGACAACTACCACAAAGTACTTGAAGCATAATTTGAGTTGTAATTGTTTGCACGATCCAAACTTGTACATTATAATTCTAATCAATTTTAATTTTAATAAAATTGAAATTAGTTTTTACAATTTCTATTCAAATTCTTATTACATTAATGGTGAGTTATATAGTACCCAATCTTGTTTGTGGGTTACTTAATACCCAAGTGAAGTGTATATTTTATATACTGTTAATTCCATTTGACTGTATCAAAACCATCCATTTCTCTTAACCTTTTACCTGAATTATTGAAAAATAAAATAATTATATTTTGGCCTCAATTTATATGAAATTTTCATCTGCAGCCACAAATGGGATGCTTACAATCCATCATTAATAGAAGATTTTGATAGTTGTCATTTGGGTGGAGAAGAAACAGATTTTGGGTTAGTTCTAGTTTGATTACCAGAGAATAAACAAAGGGAACAAAACAACATTAAAAAACCAATTCCATTAGAAGAAATCTCAATCAGATATGAACAAATTTCAAAGAATAAGAAAACCTCAATGGAGGATGGTGGAAGGCAGCAACGCAGAGGTGGAGTTTGGTGATTTTTTTAATCTCAAAAACTATTTACCCAAACCCGCTTGGCTTTCTTCTTCGCAGCCTTACTATGCAATACTTCATAGTTGAATCCTGGGCGCAAAGATTTTATTTTGTTTTGGGTCTTTCCTTTCCAGAAATTGTGATGTTAATCGGTAGCTTCATTGTTGCCGAAAATTTTGACTATCTATCCAATACTTCCATAGTTAATTTTACTTGTTATTTAGACTTCTCAAAGTATGGATAATGGAATAGCTTTCGTTTTCAGAAACTTTGTCTCGAAAATGCAGAAATTTTCTCAACCAAAAGAAAAACAGGAATGGAAAAATCAGTGAGAGCTATTTGGAGGGATTGGAGATGTTGTGGGACTGGTACTGGTTCTAATACTGCTGGGTCTGATGCAGGAAGGTCTGGGAGAGAGAGACCATTGGAAACACCAATGTCGCCACAAGTTGAAGATTTTCTGCGGGACGTTGTGTGGGAAAGTAGAGATGCAGGTAGAGATGGAGCAAACGTCGAAGGTGAAACACATGGAGAAAATGGTGAAATTGAAAATATCAATAAAATCTAGGACAAAAAATATAAATACTAATTTATGTGAGCCCATACATGTAATATTATTTGGGTGTAATAGTTAATACATAAATTTATTTGGGTTAAAACATAAATAAAAACTATAATTTGCAAGTTTATCTAGCAGGTCACAAAAAATATCAGGTAACAGTGATGAATTGTCAATCCATGCAACACCTGTCCATTTTCAGTTGGGTATTTAGAACCCAAAAAACAAGATTGGTACCATATAATTGACCTATATTAACTCAAAAAAAAAAAAAAAATAAATAAAATGAAAGTATGTGTTGATTTTAATTGAAATAAACAAAAGCACCAATAACATAATAAAATAAAAATTCAAATAAAGTAGTTAAATAATTTAAACAAGCAATTGAAATAACAAATTAAAAATGAATGCAAAAATTGTATGAATCTCATTTTTCTAATAAAAAGTTTTTTAACCATATATTAAATATTATTACACAAGTTTCTTACCTAAATTACCCTATGCTTAAGAATCAAAGCGTCGGCAAAAATCAATACTAGAAAATTATGAAACGAATTACAGTAGAGAATAATTACGGTATGCAGCAATTCGATCTTTAAGTGAGAGAAGCAAAGAGAGATAGGCGTGGGAATTTAAATTAATATTTAGAAAAAGAAAAAAAATATTTTTTAAGGAATGACAAAAAAAATCATATTTTAAATTTTACATTTCGAAAAAATTCTTAAATAATTTTACATAATTAAAAAAATCTCTTTTTAAATTTTTATTCCAAATAAGTCTTTTTACCCATAATAGTATATATGACACCAAAATTTACCCTTTAGTTATCAAACCATCAAATTTTATTTCTCTCCAAAAATTAATAAATTATAAATGAAATCTAAATTAAAAAGATGAAAATAAAAATTATGTGCAATTAAAAAAAAAAACTGAATTTTTAGTTAATCAAATTCACAATAATTTACATGTTTGAAGTTTATTACCTCAAAAAAAAAAATAATAATAATAAAACGAAAATGTAATAGAGATCAAATAAATGTTAAATGATATTTTTATTAAAAAAAAGTAAAAGTTTGATTTCTAATTTACAAGTTTTTTTTTTAAACTAAAATTGGATGACTTGATAACCAAAGTGTAAAATTGGTATTATATGTATTATTATTGGTAAAATAACTTATTTGAAAGAAAAAGTTAAAAGTATGATTTATAGATTATGTGAAATTATTTTAAAACATATTCAAATTTTATATTTAAAATAGGACTTTCTTTTTTCTTTTCCTATTTTCAATGACAAACTTTTTTTACTTGCTTTCGTCTTTGAAAAATAATGGTGATATCAATTTCATTCTTAAAAGCAGTTTATTCTATATTTATACTGTAATATTTCACCATGCTCAATTAATTTTGTTTTCTACCACTTCTTAAATGCTTTTCCTCATGAAAGCATCATCAGGTTATTAGTTATTTAGCTGAAAAAGATTTTTCTCTCTTGCAGAAGTTATATTCTCTGTTTGAATCAGAAATCCATCACAAATTTTTGTACAATACCCAATATTTGCATAACCTCTCCTCTCTCTCTCTATTCCCCTCCATCCAAATAGATTCTTAGATATTACACTTTTGAATGCTCATTTTTACCACAAATTTCGTTCAATACCCCTATATTTACAACTTTTTTCTCTTCTAAGTTATATGATGTTTTTGTTAATATAGTCTATTTGTAGAAGGAAAAGTAATTTTAGAAAAACTCTTCCAAGAAATTCTTACTACTTTAATATATATAAAAAATAAAAATACTCCCAATAACTAATTAACTAATTAGAAATCCACCTTTTTCAAATAGTTAATTTGTACTTAAAACAATATATATTTAGTTACCTATAAAAAAATATAAAATACATATGTGACCACGTACTTACACATGAGACTAGTTTATTATAAATAACATTTGTAGTATTTTATGTCAACACTCAACGAAGGTACTAAAGGCCATTCGAGGACTCCCCATGAAATTGGAATGATACAAAGAAGATTAGCATAGCCCTGCACAATGATGTCATGCATAATTCCAAAAATGGTACAAATTTGTTCTTATAAAAAAAGAAAAAGAAAAAGAAGGAATAAAATTAGAAATAAATACATCGCATTGAATACTTACTAAAGAATTAAACACTGATTCTCCTGCTGGGATGGATGATTTTCCGGGCCTGGTATATGAGGCCCATCACTCCTCCACTGGTTGGGACGAAGCGGTGGCTGGAACAGTTTTATAAGCAACTCATTTATTCATCTTTGCAGTTGCAACGTGCAGAACGTTATAATTTAAAAAATTATACTCTCTTTCCTCTCTATCGACATTTTGTGAAATGACTCTAATATTTAAATTTTAGAATAAATAATACGTGAATTCCTTGGATCGTTTAAACTAACAAAATCTTATAATTTATGAATCAAAACAAATTTTCAATTTTTTTAATGAATTTTAAAACAAAAGTTTTGGAGAAAAGAGTATTGCAATTTACAGCTATTCAAAAAATATTATGTTAATGAAAGTTTAATTTTTCGTAATTGGCATTGTAAATTAGTCTTAGGTCTTACAGCTATTGTTTAGGCCTTAATTTACTCTATATTTATAATTATGTGATTAGGTACAACTCTAATATAATCTATATAAAACTCTTTGTATTGTAACGGATATCACTTTATATATTAATTTATACATAATACAGAAACAGTTTTCTGATTCTAACTTTAATAAATATCCTCCTCATTTTATTTTGTCTCTACCTTATTGGAATTTTTATTGAAATTAAAAATAAAATTTTATAAACACAGTTTGGATACTACAAGATCGTCACAAATTTCAAGTTAATCGTAAAGTAGTTCACCTTTAATCTTTGTGTTGTTCTCTTGCTGCTATGAATCAATACTAAATAAGATATCCAAAAAATTCATTTATTAAATGAATCATAGAAAGTACTGGGAAGATTAATAAATTAATTTTCAAAGTCTCATCATCTATAACTTCTAAATTTTCATATTGCTTCTTCGTTGTTTTTAATTTATTTTACATATTTAATTGTTATTGAATATATATACAAAATAGAAAAAGAGATTGTAGTTTAATTAGTTAAGATAGAGATGCTATGATAAAAAAAATCTTAGGCTCCATCAACTAATGTGTGGTAAATTTTCTATTATCTAAGTTGTTCTTCTCACTTAAACTATGGATACTTGGTGTAATATTATTTTTGTTGTTTGAATTGGAAGAAATAATATTGTAATCGAATTGATGTAAATAATATCTCTAATAAATATGTAATTCTAGTCTCCTGCTTAAAGCCTTTTTTTATTTATATTTAAAAATTTAGTTTTATTTTAAATTAATGTGTACTGCTTCTTATTGATGTGATGATTACGCAATTCTAGTTTTAGGTACTATTAAATGACTTTAAAGCCCTTCATTTTAAGAAAAGAGTTGTGTTTATATGAAGGTTATTATATGGAATTCAACTATTAAAACTTTAGTTAAATGTATATTTTTTTTTATAAAAAAAATTTATGCTTTAAAATTGATTAAAAAAATATTTCAATTATGAATTAAAAAATTATATTAGTTTGACATATTGGAGAAGGAAGTATCATCTATCTCAATTTTGAGTGTTGTCATGATTTTTCTAAATATCAAGAAATGAAATTTAATTTAATCTTAAAAACAATTATAGAAACATGAGAAAAGATACACGTACAGGGTCCGTGCAAAGTCTCATTTTTGTTTCTACTTGCATCGTACTCATTCGGTCCTTCCCTCTTCCAACAGCCTAATTAATATATTGATTAAAAAAACTTATCTCAAACATATGTCCAATAATATTATATACATGACATAACAATAAATTTTTATAAATTCAGTAATAAATTAATATGAAATTATTAATCACTTTACATTAATTTCTTTTGCCAATTTTTCCACTTAACATTTCCAATTTGTGTCAATTTTTCATTAATAGTTAAAAGATTATATATATTTATATAAAGTAATTACTTGAAAATTACTTTTTATACATAGTTAAAAATAATAATATTAGTAACTTAAATAATAATATTATTATAATTCCATAGATAAACGACTCAAAACTAAAGAAGACGTGAACAAAAAATCTTTAGAACCGAGTACTTTTTTATCTTAATCAATTAATTTAAAATCTCATTTGAGCATTATTTAAGTCTAATTAAAGAAAGTGAACAGTTAATAACAGCCTTACACTGTAGTCCTCTACTTGGTCCGACTGATTACCATCTTGACCTCTCCGTGTTGCAACGGAAGCTTGTTCCTTCTCATGGTGATTAGAAGAACTCTACATCACATTAGTCAATCATTAAGTGAGTACGTGAGAATAACAAATTTATTTTTTAAATAAAATGGATAAGATTAGAATAAAACAACATTAAACATCATTTTCAATTATGAGAGTTATATAAAATAAATAAAAACACAACGAAATTGTATTTTTGGAGTGGAGCATGCAAAAGTAGAGTAAGATACCATTTGTTTTAAAGAATGGAAAAGAAAAATATAATAAACAACTAAGAAGTTGATTTGTTGAGTAGCAAGTTTGAACGATTGAGTTGCATGCTAGGTTTATATAATATGGTTAGTGGATGGATTCCAATTACCAAATTAATTGAATCAAAAGGGGAATAAGCCATCAATCAAGAAGATCAACATTTTCTTTTAATTTTTGTAGAAGAAAAATTATTCTACGCTAAGTTGTGTTGCTAGCTAGTGGATAATATTAACACCTGTCTATGGTTCATTGATTTGTACACATGAGAATATGTTCTTTGTCTATTCTAAATGATATTTTCAAATTTTAGGCTTAATTATGATTTTTCCCAATACTTTACATATCATATAATTAATTTTATTACAATATTGTATTCAAGTATCTTTAATTGCAAAACCTTAACAAAATAATTCCAACCATAAACGATCATGTACGATTTTTTAGTTCCGGTCATCACCTATTTCAATAACAAATGTAGTGAGAGCTACATTACTTTGATTTTGAGAAGAAAGAGGTCAAAATTTATTTATATAACTTCAACTAATAGTTTAAGTTGAGGGATTAATACTTGATTGTAAAAATTAAAACTGTAATTAGAACCATAAATACAATTAAACCAAATTTTTATCATTAAACTTTTAGATGTGCATATTTTTTATTCTTTCTTGCTGGGGATAGAGCATCTTATTTTGTCACATGGAAAGCTTCGTATCCCTTGTAAATTAATCTTGACTTTCACATTTTTCATCCACTAGCTTTTATGACACACACAACGCGAGTGAATTATATTTATGATATATATACATATATGCTTATCAATAATTAATGTAAATATCAAAAAATTATATATATAAAAAAGTTAAAGATATAATTATTTTTAGAAAATTCTAAAGATAGAGGAAGAATTAATATAATAATATTATAATCATAAAAACTATACTATTAATATTTCTTTTCATTCATAGCATTTTAAAAGATAAATTTATAATATGATAATTATTCCTAACTTATTAAATTTAAAAATTGAAAAATTCAATTTTAATTATTAATTATAGATTTATTAATACTAAAAATAATTAGGATAAAAAATTTGATCAACAATCATAAAATAATTACAAGTATATTAACATTAAAATAGGAAAAAAAAATTATGAAACTAGTAAAATAAAAAATAGGACATGTGAATCAAAATAACAATTAAAAAGTATTAGTAATAGTAAAAACTCATAGGGTATTTAAGAAAATAAAATTTCTTTTATTAAAAGTTAAAATAACAATATATAATAATGGAAACTATACTCTAAATATTTTTAATTCATAGTATTTTTTAAAAACTTATTTCATAAATTTGAGAAGAACTAAGAGATATTATAATTATTAGGAAATTATTAAATAAAATATTTGAAAAATTCAATATTAACTAATATTGTCATATAATTATTGTAAAATAGATTTTTTTTTTTATGATATAAAAGTTAAAAAACAATATTATAACTTAAAATTTCTTTTAATTCATAGTAATTTTTAAAGTTTTAATTATTTAATTTGAGATGAACTATAAAAAATTAAGATTACAAGGTACTTATTAAATAAATAAATAAATCCAAAATTCAATTTTAATTGCTATTGACATATAATTATTGAAAAGTTATAGATTTATTAAAATTTAGAAGAATTAGTAAAAAAAATAAAAAAAATCAATAGTCCTAAAATAATTACAATTCTATTGATATTAAAATAGAGAAAAAAATTAGTGAAAAAGTAAAAAAAAAATAAAAAAAATAGTAGTCTATTTGAAGTAAAATAACAACTAAACGTAACTATATAATTATACAAACCCAAAAGGGTATAAAAAGAAATCGAAAATATATGCCTCTAAAACTCTTTTATATATAATATCGATTATTCATGTCAGTCCAAGGCCTAATTGTAATAATATATGCTAAAAGCTATAAATGAGCTCTTATTGAAGCAACAGTCGCTAATAATTGTTGTCTGAGGCTGATAAAGTTACTAATAAATTTTAAGAACCTCTATATGATGTATGATGTTACTCGCTGGCAACTTCTTCCACACAGTGTTGACTGCCACCACCGCCACCAACTGCCAACCACCAAACATAGTCACTATTGAATAATATGCTGACCAATATTGAGAATCTCTAAAGACGACGACAGCTACTATTAACCACCGTCGAGACAAACAAAGATAAAGCAATAAATATGCTCTTGTTGATGCAGCTCACTGATAATTGTTGTTTGTGACTGATAAAGTTATAAATAAGTTTTTAAAACTTATATGCGATATATGATGTTACCCATTGGCAACTCTTTCCACATGTTGTTGGCTGCCATAGCCACCACCACCACAACCACCACCACCACCAAGTGCCAACCACCAACTACCAACCACCTGCCACCATCGACACGATAATGACTAGCTTCAGAACTCTCTAAAGACTATGACGACCACTGGCAGTCACCATCTAGATAAACAAAAATGACAAATTAAAAATGAATCCAACAATTATATGAAGCTCACATTTCTAACAAAAACTATAAGTATATATTAAATATTATTATACATAAAACTTTTATTCAAAAATCCAATAGCACCAATAAGAGAAAAAGTAATTAGTAATATCATATTCAACAATTGTGTTAGCAATATCATCTTTTCAAAAATAAGTATGAATCATCTATATGTAAATTACATATAAATTTTATTATTTTTAATTATTTAAGTGATTAACTATTTACACTTTACACATGATTTTTTATATTCAAAAATTCAAATAATTAATAAAAGAAAAAAATGAAAATTACACTTAATTCACATGTAGTTTGATGTTTGTCCAATTGCCTACCTGAGGTTTAAATAGTTACTTTTCCATCTATTTTATCATTTATAAAAAATTTAAAAGTTTATACAGTAAAGTATAATGTGATAACTCGATAATTAACGTATGTGTTAGAATGTTCGTATGTGTTATAACTTGATTTTCTAACGTACAATTTAGGATGTAGTACGTTGATTGTTGTGCATACAAAAATAATAATTTATTTAATTAGAATAATAAGGTATTTATATATATACATATATATGTGTGGTGACTTAAAGCCCACACTCTATTAGTTAAATTAGATTTAAATTTTAGTTCATGAAAATTCTATTATAGGTAAAAATTAGTATATATATGTATATATATAATAATTTAGAAATCAATAATTATTTAACTATTTATATAACGTAATTGAATTAATGTTATACCACATGTGTAAAAGATTATTAACTATTAATGTTATAACTATTTATATATGTGTAAAAGATTATTAAGTATAAGTAATATTTTATTTCTTTGTCTTATTTGCTTTCTTTTCCTTCTTCATCATACTCACCAACTAACGATTTTTTTTTTATATATAATTCATCTCTTATGGATTGTTCCTTGCTTCTTGTTGTATCCTACTCACCGCCTTCATTTTCGTCTTCTATCCTTGCCTCCTGAGATCTTAAGATTTTCTTGTTTTGTTTTCCATCTCACTTGTTTGTGCAGTCACCCATATTATTAAATCTCCTACCCGCTGGTTGCTGTGAGTTCTACCACTTAAGCCCTTAAGTTTCCTAACCTCAGCCCCTGCTCTGTTTTTTTTACTGAGAGGAGGGAGCAAGTGGGCGGCAGGAATGTTGAAGGCAGTCTATCCTAGCTAAGTAAGTGGGCGGTTTGATGTTCTTGGGTTTGATCTTTCCCTTTTTTGGCTGGATTTATGCTTCTTTGTTTTGGTTTATCTCTAACTGTAAATTTCTGTTTTGGCACTTAGATGTTTAAGCTCCCTTAGGTTGTGATTGTAATTCGCCGATATGTTGATGGATGATTTGGAGTAAGGTGGCAGCCAAGTCTTATTTTGGTCCTTGCCGTGGGGTAGTAGTGTTATAGGTGATGGAAGTTTCCTAATTAGGTGAGTTATAGGAATTCATTAAAACTAAACGTGGTGATTGGAGTGTTGTTAAGCACTTATACACCAGAGGTTTGAAGGAGTTGCAAAGTCTTGACTAAAGATTAGTGAATGAGAGCACATAAGGTAGTTAATAAAATAGAAAAGTTAGAATTCCATCATGATAATTTAGACCTGTACATGGTAAGTTTATGGAAGTCTAATTAATTAGTAATTAAATTCAATGTTTAAAATAAAAATTATATGAGGAATTGGTAGTGAACTTAATAAAATCCAGTATGTGAAATGGGTACAATTTAAAGGCTTAAAAGAGTAAGTTAAATTTGTCGAAAATTATATTTAGGTGAATTAGGATGAGCCATGTATTTTAAGAAATTGATTTAGAAGTTATAGGGGATAAAATATAATATACTCAGTAGGAATTAATTTATATAAGTTTTACTTACTAAAAAATTAATTGGAATTGTTAGTATTGATAAATTGATATAGTATATTGATTAATCGGGATGGGTGTATATATAGATAGTTATACGTACACATAGGAATGAGAAGTTAAGCGGTTGTGATGGGTGCAGGGGGCAGATTTCATGGTTAATAGGAATTTGGTATTTCGAGTGTCTTCGGGGTAAAAATTAAATTAAGAGTTTAAAAGATAAAATTTAGGTTATGGTCTTGAGATGTTGTCTACAAATTTTTTAAGCTTGATTCCAAATATGTAGTGAGTTATAGTTGTTAAACTTCGACTAGGTCAGGCAGAATTCGTAGTGCCCTATTTTTGGTTCATGTAAGAAATTGAGTAGTTTCCAGATTGATTTTAGAAAAAGTTTCTAAATAACAAAGATAGATACACTTTTCTACTAATAAACCCAACAAACAGAATTAGATTTCGTTTTTCTTAGAGAAAATTATGTTTAATTAACTAAGATAAGGTCAAAGCTGTCAAAATTTTACATGTTGCAGAATTTAATGTAACTTCAAACAATAAACTGTATTGATATACAAGTCTAAAAAAATTTCAAATGATGTACCATCATAAAGCTACATGTGTCTAGTATTTTAAAAGTTTTACGAAACTGGATTCAGAGTTTCCTAGAGAAAAATATAATCGTTAAAGTAGACACTGGTCCAAACCTCAAGTTTAGGACAATTTTAACATTTTTAACTCATTAAATGCTTTCTATTCTTTTCTAATGGTTCATCCTACCATATTCTTTGTTAAGATATTTGAAAAGCATCTTCATTGTTAATCTTATCACCTAAAGTCTAATCTATATTAATTGACATGTAATAACTTAGAGGAAAAACTTACGTAAATAAACCTATATAGGTTGAGATATAAGTTTAATAAGTAAAAGAGTATAACAATAATGTTTATGAACTAAGTAGTATTTGAAATTATGAATTTCAGTTTCGGATTCTAATGTGGGCCTAAGATGCATGGACTCAAGTGAGTGACGAATATAACCAATAATAGGTGAGTGGTTAATTGCTGCCTTTAGGGGCTAGATTAGTATGTGTGATTATATTTTTATTTGAATATGTGTGATATATGGAAAGCAAGTTAGTGGAGTATTTCAGTAATTTGCTTGAATAATGTTTACTTGATATTGGTTACTATGTTGACATTGTTTGTGCTTGATAAAGGCCAACTCGTAAACATTTTATGGAAAATGATTTTTATCTCTAAAATTAAGATCCAGGTGTACCTTGGATACTCTGATTTGAAATTATGAGAAATCCTGATTTTGATGAATATTTTCAAAAAGAATTGAGTGCTCAGCCCCGGTAGGATAGATTGTGTATGGGAAATTAATTTGGTGTGCGGGCGCGTAAATGCCTGGCAGGGGGTGATATTGGTGTGCGGGGCTGGGTTACTCGTTGGCCCTTTGGTTGCTTTGTTTGATATCATTGCTCTGATAAATTCGTGATCTTGTGTATCATGTAAATTGTTAATTTATGACCCTTACAATGTATACGTGCAATGTGAATTAAGATATGAATAATGTTACGCAGTTTTATTACGTATGTTATATGCTTGTGTTGTGTGATGCTAGTACTTTTTGGGTATGATTTTCCACTCACTGAGTCTGTAGGACTTACCCATTTTCTGTGGTTATATTTTTTTAGTAGCAGGACCTCAAAAGAAGTTAATCGCTAATGCGAGGTTTTGCTAAGGATTTGACGATAAGGTATGCCTCGGAATCTCATACTTGAAGTCAAGGATGAAAGTTTGTAGTCACATTAGAACCATGGGTGTCAAATGTGGTATAATGTAATATTCTAGTATTTGTTTTGTTGATGATGTGAACGGAGCAGAGCTCCTTATGGTCTTAGTATTATGTTGAGTAATAAAAGAGTTTATAGGATTGTATTTTAAGGCATGTTCCATATTGTAAGGGACATCTGTCGAAATTTTCAATAAGTGTGATTGTTGTAATCAACCAACTTTTAATGTTAACTTTTGTCTTTATAATTTTCTTGGTTTTATTCATTGGTGAGTTAAGAGTCATGGTCTTTCATTTATTTGAGTCAGGGTTACGGAAGTTTGGTTACCATTTCTCCGACCAGTCATGCCTCCATAAGGGGTGTGATATTGTAATAACTCGATAGTTTAATATATGCGTTAGAATTTTCGTACGTAATTGTTATATATACATATATAGATTATCATTAGTTGATTTAATTATAATAAAAAAACAAAAATTATATATTATATGTGAATTTAATTTAAGTACAACCTAATTAATATGTATAATTATAAAATTAATAATCACATCTTGATGGGTGATTAGAACTTAAATTTTATGTTAAAAGAGAAATATTTTAAGCAAACTTCAAATTGATATATATATAAATATAATAAAAGGAAGTGGGTGACAAAGACTTGACATATATATATATATAAATTAGAAGACTTGATATACACTTATATAGTTGTGGGCACGAGGTACTTATTAGTAGATTACGTAGGTAGCTTTCTTTCCAATATTTTGTTACTTCAGATTTTTTTCCTTTCCTCCCTATGATTGGCCGATCTTCATTGATCAAGTTCCATGACCGCCATAGTGAAGATCAACCAAGCTTCTGCCTATTTTTTTTTCACTTGCAACTGAGAACGTTGGTCACAAATGAAAGGGTTGAAGGCTTAGGGGTGAGTAGCAGCTCCTTCCTATTTCTTCTCTTGTTGTAGGTAGGATAGCTATCCTGATTTCTGATTTTTTTCTGTTGTGGTGTTGAATGTGTAGATTTTGTTTAAACCCTTGCGTGGACTTTCTTTTCCTTTCATGTGTGAGTGATGATTAATTGGTTTAGTTGGAACAAGGAAGGTATATGGCTGGTTGAGGGGACGGTATAAGGTAGTTTTACTGCCATGCTTTTACCTCCCCTGTTTTGTGTTGCTATCCAAGGGCTGGTACAGCCAAGGAATATACAGGGGAAGGCATGGAAAATTGAAATTTCAGGGGTAGTGATTTCTTCCTTGGCGCATGGTTTGATGGTGGTTGTTCTTTGGTGTTGCATAGGCTGCCTGGGAGCTACTGCCAGTGCAAGCCGTGAGTGTAATTGGGGGCGCAAACAGAGGGTTAAAGAGATGAACAGTAGAGGTGGAAAATATAAGTGGATTGGCTTGTCTAGTGATGGAATTTTGGAGAGAAAGATCACGGCAGGGAAGGGGAAAATCAGGCCGTGAGCTTGGTTTAATATATATATATATATATATATATATATAAAATACTAACAATGATAATAATATTAAATAAATAAAATTTGACTAGATTAACATAAGTTATAGAATTTTAATTAGTGAATAAATTGAAGTAATTAACCTAGGTTTAAGAAGTATATTAGACATAATCACGTACGATTAAGAGATCGTATAATTAATTTTTGAATGATTAATTAGTAACCAATGAACTTATGATTTTCAGCTTTAGAGCGTGTCAAGAATATTTCGACACCATCACAGCCTAGACGGACTGCCGAACCACGTATTTGAGCTGTGAGTGAATTACGTACTCTTTGGTTGCTAGATTCTTATATGCAATTATATGTTTATTTGAATATGTGTGATATATGGAAAGTAAACTAGTGGAGTATTTCAGTAATTTGCTTAAATAATGTTTTCTTGATATTGGTTACTGTGATTGACATTGATTGTGTTTGATAAGGGCCAACTCATGAACATTTTTTGAAAAATGATTTTCATTTCTGAAATTAAAAGTCCAGGTGCACCTAGGATACTCTGATTTAAAATCATGAGAAATTCTGATTCTGATAAATGTTTTCTTTTAAATTGAGTGCTCAGCCCCGGTGGGATGGATTGTGTACGAAGATTAATTTGTTGTGCGGGCGCGTAAATGCCCGGTAGGGGGTGATACTGTTGTGCGGGGCTGGGTTACTCGTTGGCCCTTTGCTTGCTTGTGTGCTTTGATTGTTTTGCGTCAATTGGTTGTTATATTGAAAAATGTGAAATATATGAATAGTGGTTGTATGATAAGTATAAGTAAATACAAGTGAAATAAGTTTAGACATGAGATTAATTAGTGATATATGTGTTGGGTGATGCTGGTACCCTCTGGGTACGTGATTTACTCACTGAGTCTTTGTGACTCATTCCTTCATCTGTGATTGTTTTTTTAGTATCAGGAAAAATCCAGTTCGCTGTGTCAAGATTTGTTACCTACTGATACTAATGCGGTAAGGTACATCCCGAAGTCACATGCTTGAAGCTGATAGGGCGACACTTGCAGTCATTTTAGGTGTTATGTTTTGTTGTGTATATTGAATTAACTATGGTAATTCAAAGTGTGGTTAGGAGCAGAGCTCCTATGAGTATTTTGATATTATGGTTTAATCGTGAATTATACCAGGTTATTGGTGTATATGCTGTTGGGCAGGAACTACTTTATTGGGAATCTCTGCCAAACTGAAAGTAAATATTTATGTCTTATAGCCTGATTATGTCTGTATTTTGATTCAGATAGGTTTTCTTAGTCTTAATTATAAATTGTACAAGAGTCAGTTGTGTTTGGTCATTGTCGATTCAGGGTCACGGAAGTTTGGGTATCTATTCTTCCGACCAGTCATACCTTTATATGAGGGTGTGACAGTTATATAATCCACACCTATCAATATTTATCAAAAAGATTAGGCATTCAATTGCAAATTTAAAAAAAGAAAAGAAAAAAGAAGAAGAAGTCAAATTGGCTAAATCTAATTTGAAGTATATTTTTTATCTTCTTTCACAATTATAGTCTTTCTATATCAAACCAATAGTATGCAATCAACACACCAAAGCAAAAAAGTATTTCTATTTTATTTGGTCTTATGTTGCGTAAGGAGCTAGGGAGATATCAATTTGTATGACCATAAGGCCAAACAACATTACCTGGAACCAACAAATCAACCATTAAACTTTTATGAATGGAGAAGAAGACAAACTAAGATTCTTTCAGTATTTTCAGGCATGAAAGGAAAATACTTTAACGCTTCTGTTTAAATATGAGTGTCCAACAAATTTTATTTTATTTTTTTGGAAAAATTGTGATTTAACATTTCAAATAAATTCTAAATTAAACTTCATTCCCAACCATTCTTATTTTAATTTTTTTTTCTAAGTAATCTTACATTTTATATTAACACTCTTTAGGCCACTTTTATAATCATTTTTTATTTTAAATTTTAAATTTACAATATTAATTAAGTAGACTATTTTTTTTTATATAAAAAGCACATTATTTAATTTAGAAAATTAGAATTTATTATTTAATAATTATTATTATAAGAAAATATTATATAATCTTTAATGAAAAAAAATCTAAATTTAATAAAAAGTTTTCATTACCTCCTTTCATATTTTTCCTAAAAAGATTTAAAGAAAAAAAAAATTTCAAATTCAACCTGAATTATTATTAATTTTTTTTCATGATGAGAACTAAAAATAAATAAATCCAGATTCATTTATAAGAAAATAAATAAAAAACAAGTGACACACATATGAACCTAAATTTAATTATGAAGATAAATTTTTTTTTTTCAATGGATGATGAATACTCATTAATTTTAAAAGATTTATTCTTGAAATAAAAAAAAATAATAATAATAAAAACTTCTTCTACTAATTATTAAATTATGAATTTTAATTTTTTAATTAAATAATGTGTTTTTCTTTCAAAATTAGTCTAGGTGGTAAAAATGATATAAAATGTGTCAATATAAAATTTAGGACTTATTAGGAAATAAAATTTAAAAATAGAAATTGTGGTGAATGAAAATTTATTGTATAACTTATTTAGAATTTGAAGAGAAAAGTACCATTTACCCTTATTTTTTCCATTTACATATATATATATTTGCTACTAACACTTTGAATTATGTGCAAAATCTTAATTACATAAGTCTTACTGCACACATATTAATGATGTTTGGAAATAAAAAAAAGGAGTTATGAACTTTTGCTTGATTGATAGTCATAGGGGTAAGAAAATAGGAAAGGTTATGGAGAATTATCTTCTAGATTGGGGAATCGAGAGAGTACTCACAATTAGAGTTGACAATGTATCTGCAAATGAAGTTGCTCTTAATTTTTTGAAAAAGAAAACTAGTATATGGGATGAGACAGTTTTGGATGGTCAATATGTGCTTGCGAGAGAAAATGGTTGAAGTTTAATACAACAACAAAATAAAATTAAAACATAATGGTAGAAAAGAGAATGAAAATAATGTTCACAACTGATGTTATACTTGTTGTAAAACACAATCCATGGTCAGAATGAAAGTAATAAATACCCTTGTAAAATGGAAATTCCACTTTGTCCATCGATCCACTATTTTCTTTAGAAGAAAATGAAATTGATTTCTGTTCATTAATACCTCTGTTAGGGCCAATTTGCATCTCATGCAGCTGTGCAAAGCATGATAAGAGCCCTAGGTGTTACACTTTCAGCTGCTCATTTTTACTATCAATTTTCGTACAATATCCTATATTTTATTATTTTATAATTTCTTTCTCTTCTAAGTTATATGGTAATTTTGTTAATACAGTCTATTTGTAAAAATAAAAGTAATTTACAAAAACTCTTCCAATAACTTCTTACTTATTTTTATTACTATATACACACACATACATATACTTCCAATAACTAATTAATTAATTAGAAATCCACTCGCACAAGATAATTTCTTCAAACAGATATTTTCTAATTAAAACAACTTATATATGTATTTACCTCAAACATATGTAAACACGAGTTTACACACGAGACTAGTTTATTATAATTTATAATCATGTTTACTCACATGAGACAAGTTTATTATAATTTATAAGCAGCATTGGTAGTATTTTACATCAACATGCTCAACGAAGTTACTAAAGGCCCTTTGAGGACATATGATAAACTTGGAATGATACCAAGAAGATTAGCGTAGCCCTGCACAAGGATGACAAACATAAATCGAAAAATGGTCTAAATTTTTCTTAAAAAAAAAAAAAAAAGAAGAGAAAATTAAAGAACGAAATAAATGCAACGCATTAAAGACTTACTAAAGAAATACACATGGTGGTCTAGGCTGGAATGGATGATTTTCCACGCGTGGTTTACCAGGGTCATCACTGCTCACCTGGTTGGGAGCACGAAGCAGTGGCTGGAATAATTTTATAAGAAACTCATTTATTCATCTTTGCAATTCAAATTGCACAACTTTAGATTTAAAAAGAAAATAGTCAATTATATTTTACTTCCCTGAATTATCACCTGTTTTGTAATTGTGATAACCCTAGGATCTTATGGGTAATTAAAAAGAAAATTTAAAGCTAGTTTTAATATCCTTGAGATTAAAGATTAGTATATATATATATATATAATTAAGTAGGATAATATGGAAATTAAATAATAATAATCATACATTATAATGTGATAGTGATACTTATATATATATATATAATAATCATAGTCACCCTTGTAGAACCGACCTCCTCTTCTCCATCCTTCCTTCACCGACTCTGCAGGGTGATAATTCTTTGCTTGCTGCCAGTCTTGAGGAGTCTCCAAATTACACGCAAATTTAACAATTTAGCCTAAACAATTTTCTTCCTTCACACCAAGCTGAAGACTGCCTCCAAGTTAACCATAGTTCCTCCCCTGTTTTGGCCATATTCCTCCTCTGTTTTGAGCCGTGTATCTCCCCTGTTTTGGCTGTATATTGACTGGGGTTTGTTAAGACTGATCGGTAGTACACTTCTGGTTGTACTCGGGTGTGAGGGACTTGGCAAGGAGAGGAAATTCAGGCAGCGTTGCTGCCATCAAGTTGCAGGTGCTGCTGGAAGTTGGTGGACCACGGGCACAGCTTCGGCAACTGGGACTGGAAACGGCTCTGTATCAGTTAGGCAGGCCGGAACAGTTGCAACGTGTTGGCGGAGTGGCTACACCTCACGGCCACAGGAAGACCTTGCAACAGCCATACAATTTTGGTAAGTGGTGGAGAGATTGTAGGTGGCAATAGCAGCAGGAGGAGAAACCGTATAAAAATTTTGTTGGGGAAATTATTAAAGTGAAGAAGTAACAGGGTAATGGTGGGAGGTGGTATTAAGGAGTATAATAGAATCAAGACAGCAAAGGAATTTTTGGTTCAGGCACAAATTAATTGTTTGTGTATCTAATTGATAAGTGATTATGTTAGGTAATTTTATAGTGTTAGTGAAAAAAATAATAATAATTTGTACGTACGGTGAAAATATAGGTATAACGAAAAGTTGGACATTATTAATTGAATTATGAATGGAATATGGATTTAAAAGGAGATTAATGTCAAACAAGTAATAGGTATATATATATATTTACATACACAATTGGGCAAGCAACTCACCCTAAGTTATTCGATAATATACTTAGTTAAATTGAAATTATATATATTCATATATGTAAAGGTTAATTCAAATATAACTATAGGGTAATGTTAAACTGTAAAGGTTAATTCGATAAATATAACGGGTTAATTACTATTGTCTTATATATATTAGACATAGTCATGTATAGTTATGAAATAGTCAAATTAACTTAGAAGTGATTTATTGATTTATGACTTACAGCTCCAGAGCGTGTCAAGAATATTCCGGCACCATCACATATTAGGCAAATTGACGAGTCTCATTCGTGAACAAGTGAGTGAAACATGTACTTTATAGATATCTAATTTTGTGTGCCATTACGTGTATACTTGAATTATATGAGTTATATTAAAATCTAAACAAATGAGTGATTTCAGCAATTTGATTGAATGATATGTGATTGACATTGATTGTGTTTGATAAAGGCCAACTCGTGAATATTTTCTAGAATTTTTTTTTCGTTTCTGACAATGATTTAAAATACTTTTGGAGTGCTCAGCCCTAGTAGGATGGATTTGTTTACGGAGATAAATTTGGTGTGCGGGTGCGTAAATGCTTGGCAGGGGTGATATTGGTGTGCGGGGCTGGGTTACTTGTTGGCCATTTGTTTGTTTAGCTGATTGATTTGTATAATCTGGTTGCTGTTTTGGGATTGTAAATTAAGTGAACTATGATTATATGATTATAGTAGTCACATACGTGTATTAATAAATTTGAATGAGTTGTAGCTTATAATTTTTGTATTGTATGATGCTGGTACCTATAGGATATATGAGTTACTCACTGAGTCATAGTAACTCACCCTTTCTTTTATGGTATTTTTTTTAGTTTTCAGGAGATAGCAGTTGATCGCTGCATAGGCCCACCTGCTGACTCTGTAGTGGCAAGGTATATCTCTGAATTCGCACACGTGGAGCATAAAGGACAATACTTGCAGTCACATAGGATGTCATGCATGGTTGTAATATGTTTTCAATATGATGATTATTATAATGTATTAAGCGTTATTGTCGGGGCGGAGCCCTTTGTGTATTCTGATGTTGTATACTACTGTTGACTTGTGTATAGGTTATTTGCTTTCATTATGGGCATGTTCTACCCTATGGTGAAACTCTGCCAAAATTTCTATAAATTGTTTTGTGTCTATTTACTTGCATATCCAGGGTTACAGGGGTGTGAACATCCATACATTTGGCCAGTCATACCTTCATTTGAGGGTGTGACAGTAATAATCTCCAAAAATTATTGAATTAGATACATAATTATCTCATTTGAGTCATAACTAGCAAATAACCATCATTCATCTAAATTTGTCATTAAATCTAACAACTAACTTATAAAAAACTAAATTACCCTCATTATAATATTTTTTTTTTTTTTACCATTTTCTATGAAACTAAATTCTTTATATTGATTCAATTTTAGCATACATAAATAATATTTGAGTCATTCATATTTTTTTATTTTCTTCTCATAATATTTAAATTATTAATAGATTTACTAATATTATTTTTCTCATTTATAAAAATCATACAAGTTGTTGTTTCAATTTGCATTTAAATGATAATATTTTTATCAAAACTTTTATTTTCTTATTATTGTATTACATATTAAATAATATACTAAAATTGAATAAATATAGAGATTTTAATTGCTAGAAGAAAAAAGAAAAAAGAAGAAATAGGAGATAAAAAAAGAAAGGCATAAAAAAAAAAATTATAATAATGATAGTTTAGCCTTTTCTAAGTTAATTTGTTAGATTTCATAACTAATTAATTTAGATGTTTGGGAGTTATATGCTAATTATAACTCAAATAAGGGATTATGTACCTAATTTGATAGTTTATGGTAGTCAATGCAAACCAATGGTAGTTCATGAGGGTAAAGTGTAATTGATCAAAAAAAATATTTTACTGTTCTCCCACCTTGATATTTTGTGAAATAACACTAATACTTAGATTTTGGGATAAGTAATACGGGTCCTCCAATCTATTAAACTAACAAAATCTTCTAATTTATGAATGAAAATAATTTATTTTTATTTTTTGGAAGAAAAGAGTAATACAATTTACAATTATTCAAAAAATATGTTGATGATAGTTTAATTTTTTGCAATTGTCATATATAGTAAATAAGGCTTAGATTTTACACCCATTGTTTAGGCCTTAATTTACTCTCTATTTATAATTATGTGATTATGTATGTCAACTCTAATATAACCTATATGTGACTCTTGGTATTGTAACAAATATCAATTCATTTATCAATTTATGCCCCTCTTTATTTTAGATTTTAAAACAGCTTTTGGGTTTAAGCTTTTCTATAAAATTGTTGGGTAATAGATATTTTATTTTTTAAGGTTTATAAAAAAACATTTACGGGCTTTTAGAGTCCTAAAAGTTGTTAAAAGCTGAAGCTAGAAAAAGAAGTTTTTTTTTTTTTTTTTTAAATAGAAAATAAGGGAAGCTTAAACAAATTTTAATAATTATTTTATTTAGAAAAATATAACCATAATATTTGTTAAACTGATCTTGTTAATAATTTTAATACTCAATATTCATTTTTAAAAAATGAAATCAAAATTTTTTTTTAAATCTCGCAGCACTTTTACATTAACTGATCCAAACACTTTTTAGCTTTTTATACAACACTTTTTAAATAGTTATACTTGAAAAATATTTTTATATGCAACACTTTTATACATAGCTTAACCAAAGAGGGCCATATATAATACAAAAGCACTTTTCTAATTCTAACTGTAAGAAACATTCTCCTCATTTTATATTTTCTCTAATTTATTGAGATTTTTTATTAGTATTTTATCAATTAAAATATGATAATTTCCTTATTTATTTATTTTTAGAAATTAGAAATAAATTTTAGCAACACCTTTTGTATAACAAAAGATCCCACAAATTTCAAGTCAATCACAATAACACAATTAGTTCAACTTTATTTTTATTTTGTTTTATGAATCTATACTAAGATAGATGTAAAATCCAAAAAAGTCATTTATTAAATGAATGATAGAAAATATTGGGAAAAATTAATAAATTATTATCCAAAATCTCATCATCTATAACTCTTAAATTTTCATGTTGCTTCCTAGTTGTTATAATTTAATTTAGAAATTTAGTTATTACTTAATATACATGTAAAATGGCTGATGAGATTTTAGTTCAATTAGCTAAGATAGAGGTGATATGATGTCTTAGGCCCCAACAACTAATGTGTGGTAAATTTTCCCAGTTTTGTGTTGTTCACTCCGCTTTATGCGTAAATATTTGTGTAATATTATTTTAATTATTTGAATTGGAAGAATCCATTGTAATATTGCAACCGATTGATATAATAATATATTTGAATTTAATATGTACGTCAAAGCCCTTATTGTTTGAGAAAGCCTAATGGAAGTTTGAGTTTGGGGTAACAGCTTCTTAGTGATGGGGTAGTTATGCAATTCTAGTTTTAGATAGTATTAAATGATATTAAAGCGCTTCCTTTTAAGAAAAGAGTAGTCTTTATATGAAGGGTATTAAATGAAATTTAACTGTTAAAACTTTAGTTAGAGTAATAAAACATCATAAAGGTGCCTTAGTGTAGTATAAATATAAATATGTGTAAAAAAAATATATTTTTTAAAACATTCATGCTTTAAATTTGATTAAAAAAACAAAAAAGATTTCATCCATGAACTAAAAAATTATGTTAATTTAAAATATTAGAGAAGGAAGTATCATTTATTTAAATTTTAGGTCTTATCATAATTCTGCTAAATATCGAGGAATGAAATTTAATTTAGTCTTCAAAATAATTAAAAAAACATAAGAACATATAGACATACTGGGTCTGTGCAATTTCCCGCTAAAAGGCTTTTTGGAGTGAAGAGTTTCCCGCTCCTAGTAGCCTACGAGTATAAACAAATTAATTTAGATTTTCCATGCACTAATTTACTGAATATGTATAGCACTCTTCACTTAACAATAAATTTTTATAAATTCAATAATAAATTAATATAAAAATATTAATCACTTTACATTAATTCTTAAGGCCAATTTTTTTCACTTAACATTTCCAATGTTAGTGTCAAGTTTTTCATTAATGGTTAAAAAATTATTTTACACTGTTACGAAGTTTATTTAGTTTAAGTGGAATTATAATATCACTTTAATTCTGTTGTTGTATTTCATAATATAAAATCCCGTTATCAAAAGCATCAACAAAATTTATTAAAAATAATTTAAAAAATAAGATAAAAATAAGAAAATGATTACATTTAAATAAGAGCAAAAAAATATATATATATACAATACAGAAACAATTTTATAAATATCATGATTAGGAATAAAAAAAATATATTTTTTTTTATGTTTTCTGATTTTTGTTTTGTTTTGTTTTTATATAATTTTAGTATAAATTTAATCTCAATTAATTTATTTTTCTTAATATGTCATGTGCTTGAGCAGTCATGTCAGATTTCATTTTGCTCATATTATCAATCGTCAGTTGCATTAAGTGAATTTTAACGGATGGTCATGGTTGGGATCCAATTGATTGATTTTTAAAATATAAAAGTTAAATTGAAAAGTTTCTAAAGTGATTTTTGAATAAATTATAGAGTGGATAGTGAAATTTTACCTATATATAACCTATATAATATTTTAGATAACTACATCAAAATTAAAATAGATAAATGCATATATATACAAAATAAAGTAATTACTTGTTTCGACTGGCTTCCACCTTGATCTCCCTTCGGCGCAACCGACGATGAGAATAACAATTTTATTAATAAAATGGATAAGAATAGAATAGTACAACATTAAACATAATCTCCACTTAAGAAAATTATATGAAATAAATAAAAACACAACATAATTGTATTTTGGAGTGGAGCATGCAAGAGTAGAGTAACATACCATTTGTTTTAAGGAATGGAAAAAAAAGATATGAACAACCAAGAAGTTGATTTGTTGAGTAGCAAGTTTAACTGATTGATTTGCATGCTAGGTTTATATAATTATTATATGGATAGTGGACGGATTCCAATCACCAATTAATTGAATAGAAAGGGGAATAGTAAGCCATCAATCAAGAACCTCAACATTTTCTTTTTTTGTTTGAACACAAAATTATAAGAATCATAAATCCAATTAAGTCAAACTTTTGTCATTCAGCTTCTAGATATGCATAATTTTTATTCTATTTTGGTGGGTAGATAATCCACTTCATTTTATCATATGGAAAGCATCATATCCCTTGTAAATTAATCTTGACCTTTATTTTTTTCATTCATTATCCATGTCAATCCAAGACCTAATAGTATAAGATATGCTAAAAGCGGTAGATGAGCTGTTGTTGATGCAGCAATCATTAATAATTCTTGTCTACGGCTAATAAAGTTGACTCTGATAATGTTATTTTTTTTTTAAATAAACAAAGTTAACAATTGTATCTTATATTATTATTATTATCATCATAATGGAATACAATCCAAAATACATGAAACTTGAATAATATTCTGATTCAAAACACCTAATTCTATAAGGGTGTATATAGATGTATGAAATTCAATTGGAAATTAATATTACAAAAGAAATTTAAATTCTATTATAATTGGAATTGGTCAAAATTACAATTAATGAGTTTGAATTATATATAAGAAAAATTACATCTGGAATTGTCCATCAACATTTAGTCGCAAGCGAATTTATGATGGTGATTATCATTGTCTCTAGTGAGTCCAGATGATGTTTGTCATTCACAACTGATGTTGTACTTATTGTAAAACACAATCCATGGTCAGAATGAAAGTAATTAATACCCTTGTAAAATGGAAATTCCACTTTGTCCACAGATTCATACTTTCTTTAGAAGAAAATGAAATTGATTTCTGTTCATTAATACCCCTGTTAGGGCCAATTTGCATCTCATGCAGCTGTGCAAGGCATGCTAAGAGCCCTAGGTGTTACACTTTTAGCTGTTCATTTTTACTATCAATTTTCGTACGATACCCAATATTTTATAACATACAATACCTTATATTTTATAATTTCTTTCTCTTCTAAGTTATATGATATTTTTGTTAATACAGCCTATTTGTAGAAAGAAAAGTAATTTTTTAAAAACTCTTCCAATAACTTCTTACTTATTTTTATTAATATATATACTCCCAATATCTAATTAATTAATTAAAAATCCACTCACACAAGATAACTTCTTCAAATAGATATTTTCTAATTAAAACAACTTATATATGTATTTACCTAAAACATATGTAAACACGAGTTTACACACGAGACTAGTTTATTATAATTCATAATCATGTTTACACACATGAGACTAGTTTATTATAATTTATAAGCAGCATTGGTAGTATTTTACATCAACATGCTCAACGAAGGTACTAAAGGCTTGAGGACATATGATAAGATGGCAATGGGCCGGGTCCGGCCTGATCCAGACCCGACCCGTTATTTATCCATATCCAATATGGATTTGAAAATGAGACCCATCTTAGATTCATTATTTACTGGGTATACCCGGACCCAGACCCAGACCCAGACCTAATGGGTTTGCCCATATACCCAAATTTTTTTCTTTTTCTTTTTAAAAAAAAAATTAGTAGGACATAGTTTTTTAAAGAATTGGTTTACTTAAGCCACATTAAATTTTTGGTCAGTTGATATAATTTAATACTGTATGTTTAATTAAAATGAAAAAAGAGAGCAAAATTCCATTGTTAGGTACTCAACATTTCAAATTAACAATGCAAGCTAAAACACACAAAAAATAAAATGAAATATAATACTCGTATTAAAGAAGCTAATATTTTTTGTTCAAAATTTCAATTTCTTTCTTTATCCAAATATCCTCAAGCACCAAATAGTTTAAATATTTTATTGCTAATACATATAAATGTTGACCCAATTTATTACTAATTTTGTCTAATGTTATTTAGTGACATGTAATTAAAATCTTGATTACCCATAAAAAAAATAAAAATGAAATCAATTGAATGACAATTTCAACTGAAAATTTCAGTGAAAGAAATAGAAAAATTGGGTAATAAATAAATTATATTGTCGAGTCAATAGACATTTTAAAATTGTAACTCATGTGATATGCTTGTGCATATAGAAATCGTTAAGCTTAACTATAAATTTTAACATTTTGGATAAATTACAAATAATGTATAATAATAATGGTGCAATATCTTGATTCGAATATTCAATAAAAAAATAACGACATTAGAAATTGAGTGGTAGTTGAATGGATGAGAAATTGATCATAGACCTATGATTTGTAAATTCTCATCAAATCATGAATTTTCAAAAGTAATATTTCTCATTACATTTTCAAAATTTTTAAATTTAAAAATCAAATTATCATATCAACACTATTAATACTAAATTATTTTTCTATATGATAAAATTTTGATACTCAAAATCAAAGTATCGTGATCATAACAATATAAATTTTGATATTATTATAACATTTATCTTAGACTCAAAAAGTCTTGAGTTTTGTCCAGACTCAACGAATAAAATATAAAAATACCTAAACTCAGACTTATTAAAGACCCATTAGGATCAGGTAGGGCCAGGCCCGACTTGGACCCAGCCCGTTTTCAATCTCTAATGATAAACTTGGAATGATACCAAGAAGATTACTGTAGCCCTGCACAAGGATGACATAAATAAATCGAAAAATGGTCTAATTTTTCCTAAACAAAAAAAAAAAAAAAAAAAAAAAAAAAAGCGAAAAGAGAAAACTAAAGAAGGAAATAAATGCAACGCATTAAAGACTTACTAAAGAATTGCACACGGTGGTGGCACCAGCTGGAATGGATGATTTTCCTCGCGTGGTATACGTGGATCATCACTCCTCCCCTGGTTGTGAGTACGAAGCAGTGGCTGGAATAATTTTATAAGCAACTCATTTATTCATCTTTGCAATTCAAATTGCATAATTTTATAATTAAAAAAAAAATGGTCAATTATATTTTACCTTCCTGAATTATTATATGGTTAGTGGACGGATTCCAATCACCAATTAATTGAATAGAAAGGGGAATAATAAGCCATTAATCAAGAACCTCAACATTTTCTTTTTTTGTTTGAACACACTTGATTGCAAAAAAAAAATTATAAGAATCATAAATCGAATTAAGTCAAATTTTTGTCATTTAGCTTCTAGATATGCATAATTTTTATTCTATTTTGGTGGGTAGAGAATCTACTTCATTTTATCATATGAAAAGCATCGTATTCCTTGTAAATTAATCTTGACCTTTATTTTTTTCATTCATTATCCGTGTCAGTCCAAGACCTAATAGAATTAGATATGCTAAAAGCAGTAGATGAGCTGTTGTTGATGCAGCAGTCATTAATAATTGCTGTTTATGGCTAATAAAGTTGACTATGATAATGTTGTTGTTTTTTTTTTAAATAAACAAAGTTAACAATTGTATTGTATATTATTATTATTACTATTATTATTATCATTGTAATGGCATACAATCCAAAGTACATGAAACTTGAATATTATTCTGATTCAAAACACCTAATTCTATAAGGGTGCATTTAGATGTATGAAATTAAATTGGAAATTGATATTACAAAAGAAATTTAAATTTTATTATAATTGGAATTGGTCAAAATTATAATTAATGAGTTTCGATCATATATAAGAAAAAGTACATCCAGAATTGTCCACCAATATTTAGTCGCTAGCGAATCAATGATGATCGTTATCATCATCTCCAATGAGTCCAGATGATATTTGACATTGTTCCGGCAGATCCAGAATTGTAAATTTTAGGGTCTACCCATAAAATATGAAGATGATGTTTTGTTATTATTTCTTAATTTCTAAGAATTGAGTTAAAAATTTCAATTTTAAAGTGAGGGCTGAAAAAAAATAAAATTGAATTGAACAATCAAATTCAATGTATCCAAATGAATCGTAAGTGTTCATTAGGATGCAATGAATTGGAATTGAGAATTGAGAATTACACTATTTAATTTTAATTTTTTTTTTTCTCGTACATTTTGGATTTGGAATTGAAATTGAAAATTTCAACTCAATTCCAAAAAATTGAGAAACAACTACAAAACATCATTTTTAATTCTTACGAGTAGAGCCTAGAATTTAAAATCTTGAATATATATTATTCTTGACAACCACTTGTCACGGCACATCATATTGTATCATTGACCACTACCACTAACAACCTTCACAACCCATCACCAACCCTTACACTTTAGCAAATTCATCCACCGCCAACTACCAACCACCGTCACCGTCAATACAACTGACCAGTGTCAAGACCCTCTGAAGATGACGATGACCGTCAACAACCACCGTTGAGACAAACAAAAAGGACGGCAACCATCATAAGGACCTATAGAAAATGACCACAACCACACAGAGATCTACCGGAGATGACAATAATTGTCATTGAGATCTGCCAAAGACAATAACAATTGAAGGGATTTTTCGGACAATATGACAACTTTAGTTGAAATTTGTCAAAGACAATTTTTGTCAAAATTTGTCAAAAACGACAACAATCGACAGTAATAGTTGTCAGAACCGTCGAAGACAATGTCAACTACTTCTAAAAACTGTTGAAAATCAATACCAAAAGCTTCCAAATACGACAACAATACTGTCAGAATAATTACGGTATGCAGCAATTCGATCCTTGAGTGAGAGGAGGAAGGAGAGAGAGGCGTGAGAATTTCTTAATGGGAAAGCAAAATGACAAGAGAACCCAAGTCGCAGACTACAACGTTATTTGGTGATTTCTACCGCCCAAGCATGTCGGAGAATTTTTTACTGGATTGATGTTACAAGCAGATATTATTTTGTTTCTAATAAGCAGCAGTATTGTAGTTAGCTTAATATCCTGTTCCTATTTAATGGGTAGTTAGCTAGAACTGTAACTCTGTTCCTATTTAAGAGGTGGATAGTTAATAGTGTAGCTAGTCATTGGGGGTTTCTAACGTTCGTTAAACCTATAGTACAACTGTTAGCTATTCTTGTGGGAATTCATGCAACGTGCAGATTATCGAAGCTCTATTTAAGAATGTTGATTAATAAACAGAAGGGCTGCGCCCAGTGTGTACTGGAGGCTTGAGTTTCCTCGAATTAACTCATTCCTACTCTTATTTACTTCCTGCAGATTTCTAAATCCAAATTATTAAGTTTATTGTTTCAACTACAACACAATAGTACCAATTGACGTGAATTATTTTATGGTTTCAAGGTCGGGTTTGGTAGAGTCTATCGGGGCCAGATGGGCTTAGCTAGTAGGATGTGCTGCTTGTCCTTAATTTAAATTAATTTTCAGAATAAAAAAAAAAAAAAATGGGAATATTTTCTAAGAAACAACAAAAAGTTAAATTTTAAAATAATTTTACATGATAAAAAAATCTTACTTTTAAATTTTTATTTAAAATAAGTATTTTTTATCCATAATACCAAATTTTACCCTTTAGTTATCAAACCATCAAATTTTCTTTTCTCTCCAAAAATGAATAAATTCTCAATGAAATCTAAATTAAAAATATGAAAGTAAAATTATTCCAATTAAATTATAGAAAATGAATTTTTAATTAATGAAATTCAAAATAATTTAAAATGATTGAAGTTTAATATAATGAAAAAAATAAAATAAAGCAAAAAAGTAATAGAGATAAAATAAAGATTAAGATAAATGATATTTTTATTAAAAAAAGTAAAAGTTTGATTTTTTTTGGTTAAAAACTAAAATTGGATGGATTGATAACTAAAAGGGTAAAATTAGTATTTTATGTATTATTATTGGTAAAATTACTTATTGTGAAGAAAAAGTTAAAAATATGATTTTGTGATAATATGAAATTATTTAAAAATATTATCGGAATTTAATATTTAAAGTAAGACTTTTTGTTATTTTTTTCCTATTTTCTATGATAGAAACCTTTTTTTTTTTTTTTTTTTTTTTTTACTTGTTTCAATCTTTGAAAAATAAAGGTAATATCTAGTTCGTCCTTAAAATTTTAATTTGATCAATTAAGTACAAAAATATTATAATTCATAATTAATTTGACCTTTCTGTCATCTTGAATTTTGCAACAATAAATGTGTCGCAAGAATGAGTGGTGTTTTTCACTGAGAGTACACGTTCTTGTTCCTATTAATTTCTCTCAAGATAAATTGATAACTAAGATTACAGGCTACGAATTAGAATGCCTTCAAAAGTAATGCTTGGTCCAAATGCCAAGGCAAGTCCCCATTCTTCCCCACCTTGTTTCTTCATTTCCTCCTTCATATACTCGATGACATAAAATATAGTATTGCTGCTAACATTCCCATAGTCCATTAGTGCCCTCCTACTACACTCCAGCATCTCATTGCTTAAATTGAGAGTACTCTCCAGCCTATTGAGAATTGCTGGTCCACCAGGATGAACAGCCCAAAACAAATCATTGAACTCTTTCAATTTCGTTTTTGCCATAAGCTTCTTGCTGAATTCCTCAATGCTGTCTTCAATTTTCTGAGGAAGGTCTCTCCCAAGTTTGAAATTTATACCCTCTTCAGAAAGTCTTCCATCAATCATATTATGAGTCTCTGGCAAGAATTGTTGAACAGCATAGTTTAGCTCCATGAAAGGAGATTCTTGACCCATTATTGGATTTGTTCCAATTATGACAGCTGCAGCTCCATCACCAAAAAGTGCAGCCCCAACTAAGTCATAAGGCCTTGCCTTGTTTGGTGGGCGAAAACCGAGTCTGGTAGTTTTAGAAGTGGTTAACAAAATCCTGCTACCTGGATTGTTCTCGGCTATATCCTTAGCGACTCTAAGGCAAGTGATACCACCATAACAGCCTAGAAAGTAAAGCATTACACTACCAACATCGTTCCTTAGGCCAAGCTAATTGGCAAGATAAAGGTCATCACCAGGCAAAGCGAATTTCACTGGAAGAAACATAGACAATTTGAGTGATGTCTTCAGCTGGCCTTCCCCATTCTTTAATGCAAGCAAGGCTGGCTTTTGTAGCCATCTCTACCACTGCTGGATTCGCTATTTCTAGCCTTTGTCTGATGGTTGGTGAGCTTCAGTTGCCAATTCAGAGTACTTGTCCAGGATCTCCTTTGACATCACTGTGTATCTTGTCTTCACAGTAGTGGTTTTACCTAGAATATGGGCAAAAAAGAAAGAAATGCACTTAGAAAGGACATACTATATAAGAAACAACTTTGAGGCAGATTCACTTCTAAATCTAATTGTCATGCAATATTTGGAAGAATTTGGAACTGTATGTGACATCTTGGAAATCAGACAACTAAGGTAATCAATATTTAGTAGCGATTGAGGTAGTATTGCTTACACAATCTCTCCAATTTCTCCTTGATGGATGCATCTATGCATTTGGTGTCACGGATGTAGCCCTCGACCAAGCAATCTTGATGAATAATTTGGCTGGGGAAGGACTTGCCAATTGCAAGCACAGTAGCCTTTCCGGGAGTGGGAGCAGGTGTAAGACGTGTTGGAAGTTGTTTAGAAATGTCATTGCCATTAACATTTTGACATCTTTGTTGGTTGCTTTAGCAAGGTTATGTAGGTTTTACTTTGATGAAAAGTTACTGACAGGATCCAGAAAGTTGTCGGGTTATAACTGGGAGCTTGGCTTGTTCTTGGAGAGAAGTTGGTTTAGAGGATGATTAGCATGAAAAGAAGGAAATGATTATAATACTTGGGTTGCTAATAGTTTAAGTTCCTGGACTTTAAGTGTGAAGGTTATAGGGTGCAACAATCTTTTAGTTTCCTTTAATTTGTTGCAATAATGTTTTCACTTCCATAAGCAAATCTACAACCACCTCTAGGTTTGTGATATGATTATGTTCATACTCATTCTTTCAAGAACTTGAAGTACTTCAAAGTCTCATTCTATAACTTCTTGCAGCAATTGTAAGCTTCAATTTTGTCTCCAATAGATATGATCTGGCTCACTAATAATGCTAGCTCTACGTAATGTAAATTGTAGGTTTTTATGTGTTCTGTCACAACTAAAAGAACATCTTCGGTGAGATACCTCTCACATCCAACATTCTCAGAGAAGCCTCGGAGACCTCTTGAGACAATTTTATTTTTTTTCCCCTTTCTGATGGAGGAGAGCTAGTTGCAGAACTGTGCAAGTCTCTCAAAGCATAAAAAACAAGGGTACCATCTTAAAGAAAATGTTCAATTCATTACTAAAGTTCATACATTCAAATCACTCCATACGTTGAGATATTGAAGAAAAAAAAGCAAGAAACCCAACTTGACAGCTAACAACACTGTCTGGCGGCAAAATTAAAATAATTAGTCTCTTTCAAACTATAGGAGAGTATTTTCATTATTTTACTATAGATTGAAAAGATTTATTTTAGCTCAGGGATCAAAACTCTGAGCTTTTCCTTATCACGAGACACAATGTGATGCCATCAACAAAAATATGTAAGTTGAATAAAAATAAGATTACAGTTGGAAAAGGTAATGCTTTTCAATGTGAACTGAAACATTAGTTCCATACAACACAGAAATTACACAACACAACTTCATATGAACATCATAGTTAGCCAGTAACAAATAAAATAATCCACCACAAAATTAGTCTAATACATCTAAAAGCATCATCAACAATTTACTTCTTAATTTGCATCAATATCCAAGACTTCCTAAAATGATTAGGAAGTGCCATAAATGACTCAAACTTTCTTTCATCACTGGTGAGCACATCATATGCCTGAAGTAATTCAGGCTCTTGCAGGTCTGAAATCTTTGAAAGTTCAGCAAATATTTTCTTAGCACTCACTTTAGTATTATCAGATGCATAAGCACTACTAATAGTATTAGCCATGAGTGACACAGCTGCTGCAAGCGCATCACTAGAACGGCATCTCTTTCGTTGGAATTGGTTACCTTGTCCAGATGACGATGTTGACTTTCTTGGATTTTGGGTAGTTAATGGTTCATCATCATTAATTTGTTCAAAACTGTTCCCATTGTCACTCCATGGAATCCCACTGAATACTTCAACACTTGTTTCAGCAACTTCTCTAGTATTACGATCTTGCCCGATTATAGTAGCTAGATCTTTCCAATTTTCAATCATCTTGCCTCGGTAATGGCTAACATCAGGATGAACCTGTAAAGATATAAAAAGACGAACTGATGAATTCCACAGAAGTACATTACATAGTAAATAGTCAAAAGAAACAATGTATCACATCTTTTGTACCTTGATATAATTTTCCCAAACATCTTCACTCTCAACTTTCACCATATGACGCTCCCAATCCCAGTAAAAGCCACTAGTGTTGAGCATCATACTTACAACTTGGTAATGTTTATCCCAAGTTTTTAGCCGAGCTTTGATATTATCTTTGGTGACCACGACATTGCATTGGTCTTTAAGATCATTTATAGCAGTAGTATACGTAACATCTTTCCATCCATTTGGTGAACGATTTCCCAAATTATATTGATCAAGCAAAACATTAGTAAGAACACGATCCATACTCATAGACCATTTGAGATAAGACTTGGCCTTCTCCTTGTTCTTGGTAGGCTTATTTTTGTTCATGAGTCAAAAGCTAAGTTCAAAACAAATTAAACAATCATAGGATATGAGATTGGATCATAAAATAGTAACATGATATTATGCATACACGAAAAAAAAAAAAAAAAAACAGAAAGATGTTACAACCATGGTATTAAAACTTGATTAAGACTATATGATAAAAATCCACAATAACATGTGTCATGTGAAAATGATCCGTGATATCTACTAAAGCAATTATCAAAAGAAGTATCATAAAGAAAAGCATACCAAACATCACGTTGACCATATGTCCTAGCTTGATATCAGAACACGCATTAACTACTTGAGCTTGTGTTTAGAATAAAATGAATAATTAAGAACATAGTTATTTACCTAGTGAAAGTGAATTAATAAAAAATTATATATTGAGTTTTAGTGTCAAAGAAAGAAGATGCACTGCAATATGGCCCATCATTTCTTCAACAATCCCTATGTTATTTCTAAGATATTTCTTGTTAGATTTGTAGGTTTATTTTTTACAATTCTCATTCTGTAAGTGGAATGATAAGGAGCAAGAAAACCAAGACTATTACGATATCCAGCATCACCTATGCAATACTTACCTAATACAAGAAAAAAAACTAAATATCAGATTTAGATTTATCACCATTGGAGTTAAGAAATATACTACGTAAAATATTAAAAAAGTATCACTATCAATTGATACATATAAAAAGCGTCTTTTTCTTATCATCGCACTATGCAACACCCTAGCATCCAACAACAAACATTCCTATCTAGGTAAAACATAAAACATAAACAAACCTTATATTGCTGTCATAAAATGCCCAAGACATTTGTAGTGATTTGTTGTTTCCTATTTGGCTACATACCATGAAATCCAAAGGAATTGGAAAAGGTACACTAATAATTTATAATTAGAATATAATATTATTAGGAATGTAATATTATTGTATTCCTAATAATTACATAGAAACCTATAAATTAAAATTTGTTAATAGCATTCAACAATCTCTTTAGTTGGGTCTGTAAATTTCTCTTAAGCTAAGAATTGCTCTTAGAAATTAGAACTTCATCGAAGTGTCTATTAATTGTCTCCTTTGAACAATAAGTACCCCCTAATCACTCTAAGCATCCACCCATGAGGTAATTCAAGTAGGAACTTAGCAACCGATTCTTCTATAGTTACACTCTAACTATCATGTAAATTCTCCATTTTCTTGTAATATTCTTGCTAAAAAATCAGCAAAAACTTCAGTAGTACGTAGCAATTTGTAAACAGTTTTCATCAAATTCATTATAGAACATCCTAAAAAGAATTTAACAAATGAAATCATTTTCCACAATATTTCATCAAGTTATCTAGTTATATATTATGGAAGCACAATTATGGAAACTCCCTCCATAATTAACTTCCTTCTTTTCCTTTGCCTCACACCCTCGTCACTTGATGAATCCACTTCCATGGTTAACCAGACATCTATAGAATATGTATATTTATAGGATGTGGCAAATAAAAAAGAAAAAATACAAAAGGGACCATCTTAGTAGGGTAAAGACAGTATTCAGAAAAGTGCAAATATGTTAATGAAAGTAAATAACAATGAAAAAGCAAATGCAGAATACATAAATGAGCAATTTGATCAATTAACTATGTTAAATGACAACTGACAAGAGCTATCTTTCACATCCAAACCTTGTAAAATTCAAAAACAATTTGAGAGCAACAATGTGTTACATAGATAAGACTATGAGACAGCCAAAATGATCCCAAACCTGAAACTGAAAAAAATGCAACACAATTAGATTAGGCAACAGGAGTGGCAAGAAAACAAAGAGGACTGGGCAAGGCATAAGAAGCTACATGATGGCAAAAAAAGGCCAAAGAGAATTGCTATGTAAGAGTAAAAGAGATACTTATACAGTTATACTTTACATTTGTACTTACTTTACTATGTGAAAGACAGGAGAAAATTAAAACAACTCAAAAAACCTATGATCTTTTCACTGAAAAAGGTAAACACTGGATGGAAATCTCACCTTTGCCTTTATTAGTCTCTGATTTTCTAAGTTACTACGTTAGTGTTATCACTAGATAATGACTTGTACAGTTTCTTTATTTATAATTATTGTTTCAATCTTGTTGTACAATGCAGAAACTAAAATGCCCATTTCTAGTCATGTAATACTTCTGACACCATTGGAAGCATCATTTGATTACAGTCGAGATCCATGGTAAAATAGTTTTCACATTGGGGGCATAAACGATCTCATTCAAGTACTATTTGTTCTTTTTCAAAAACAAGTTAAAAAATACAATTGATTCAATCGAAATAATTTGTTGTGATTGTACGCCAATGGCTATTGGAATTAGATAACTTAAGCCTATGGCCTTGTACAGAAAACACCAAAAACTAAAATCCCTATTTCTACATACCCAATAAAAAAAGTCCTATTTTTTTGGCAGAGGAGCAAACTGAAACCCCCAATGCCTCCATTTTAAATTGTCCCATATGTAGCTTTCATTCTGAAATTGACCCAGTAACATAGCTACTAAACTACTGGTCTTGGTCTTACAAGTGTTGAGAAGAGACGTAAAGACTCATGGAAGAGGGAGAGAGTGAAGAGATTAAGGGAAATGTACATTTTAGAGAGAGAAAATAGACTCAGTAGAGAGTGTTAAGACAAGGAGAGAATAAAGACAACGATATAAGAGAGAGAGAGGGAGAGAGAATCATACCTTGTCGCCTGAGATGCTACAGTGATTTCGGAACGACCTAGGCCTTGGTTAGGAAGAGGATGAGTTCTCACACTCCAGAGAAAGGCAGAGAACGATGCGAAGGTGGAATTCTAATTTTCAGAGTTCCCCGAAGAATTGAGAAGGTTATTGGACGTGTGAATTGCAATTCCAAAAGTTTATTATCGTACCCAAACTTAATAAATTAGAATTGGGTCATCCAATTACTAAAACGAAAACAATGGTTAAACATTTTATTTATTTATTTATGATTAAACAGTAAACAACGTTTAAATCAGTTAATGGTTAAATATTCGATTTAGAATTTTTTAAAAGAAGAGAGAGGTTAAATCCATATCTACTAGACTCAAATCCGAATCATGACTAAACTTCCAGGACAAAAGTGTTGAAGGAGTTCAAACATGCATGAGTTCTAAATCAAACCTATGGGCTAGCTGGGCAAATTCCGAGCTGAGCTGAGCTGATGTTGAGGTGAGTAGAAGATTCTGGAGAAGTAAGATAAAAATTTAAGGTAAAGGTTGTCCCTGAAAAGCCTTCCAATTGGTATATGATATATAAGTAGAAGAAGTTCTTGTCCTTACCTTTTCCTTTTGGACTTCTATGGGTCAATTTGGTTTAACTGTTTAAAAATTAAGTATTTTAAATAATTATTTTACTAGTAGAGATTATAAACAAATTAATTTTAGCATAATATATTTGTCCATTGTTTAATTATCTCAAAAAGTGATTCTAAATCATAAGAATATTAAAAAACAGAAAGTATTTTTATCAAAAATAATTTAAAAATTGTCATGTATTTTGCTATAAGTGTTATGAAAAAGCTACACATGAGTATCTTTTAAAAAATGAGCTAAAAATGTGTTAAGCGTTTGACTAAAAGTGATTTTTAGTTTTCACCAAACATGTCATTATACAATCTGAAAGTGATTTTCAGACTTCAAACACCAAACATATGTTCCAAATGTTACACCCCTCACGAAGGCATGATCAGGCCAGAAGAATGGTAAGCAAACCTCTGCAACCCTGATTCAAATATAGGATCGACTATGACACTTGACCAACCAATGAAAACAAAACTAAAAATTCATAAACACAAAAGTTAATATTTAAAGTTTATTGACTGAAACAAATCGGCAGAGATTCCTTGCACTAGAGAACATACCCTAAAATACAATTCTGTAGACTCTTTTTCTTACGTAACACAACACAAAGATAATAAGGAGCTCAGCTCCAGTTCACATCTTCAACAAGATAAATACTAGAATATTTTATCATACCAAATTTGATCCCACAGTTCTAATGTGACTGCAAACTTCTATCATTAATTGCAAGTCTGAGATCCTGAAATTATTGTGCCACACTCATTTGGCAAGTCCTAAACTTGGCGACGCCATACACCAAACTCCACTCACTAAAAAATATCCACTAGAAAGGGGTCAGTCATAAGGACTCCGTGAGTGAAAAATCGTACCTATAGGGTATTAGCATCACACAATGCAAGTAGGTAACACATAGATAGTAACATTCATGTAATATCGTTCATATAACTATTTCACATGACACGTGTACGTGGTAACTTGCACAAATTCACACTTTATATGACACCTAGGATCATAATTTAAATCAGAGCAATACTATCACAAAAAGCAATCAAAGGACCAACGAGTGACCCAGTCCCTGCACAACATTATCATCCTCCTACAGGGCATTTACGCGCCTGCACAATAAATTGATCTCCATAAGAAATCAATTCCTACCTAGGGCTGAGCACTCAATTTAAGAAAAATTATCAGAATCAGAATTTTCTTATGATTTTAAGTCAACACATCCTAGGTACATCTTGGATTTTTAATTACTCAAATAAAAATCACTTTTCATAAAGATCTCACTTTGTTGACCCTTATCAACCACAACCAATGTCAAACAAAGCAATCAATATCAAACAAACATAATTTAAAGTAAATTACTGAAATATTGTACTTGCTTATTTTCCATATATCACGTATATTCAAGTAAACATATAATTACACATACTAATATAGCCCCTAAAGGCAGTAATTAACCACTCACTCGTAACTGATTCGACTTGTCACTTCACACTTGCTGTCCACGCGTCTTATCAGGTCCACATTAGAATCTGGAACTGAAATTCATAATTCCTAAATAATACTTAGTTTATGAACGTTATTGTTATAATCTTTTAATTACTAAGCTTATATCTCAACTTGTATAAGTTTCTTTATGAAAGTTTTTCCATTAAGCTATTACATGTCAATTAATATGAATTATACATTATGTGATAAGATTAATCATGAATAGACATTTTAAATGTCTTGACAATGCATAGGCTAGAAGGAACTATTAGAAAAGATTAAAAGCACTTAGTGAGTTAGAGATGTTAAGACTGCACTAAACTTGAGGATTGGACCAGTGTCCACTTTAACGGTCATAACTTTCTCTAGAAAATTCCTGAATCCAGTTTCGTAAAATTTATAAAATATTAGACACATTTAAATTTATAATGGTATCTTATTTGTAATTTTTAGATTTATGTATCAGTATAGTTTATTGTTTGAAGTTGTATCAAATTCTATAACATGCAAGATTTTGACAACTCTGACCTTACTTTAGGTTAATTAAACATAACTTTTTCTAGGAAAAATGAAATCCTAATTCCATTTATTTGGTTTATTAGTAGACAAGTATATCTATCTTTCTTATTAGAAAACTTTTCTCAAAATCAGTACTTGAACCCATTCAATTTCTTACATGAACTAAAAACAGGGCACTACGAATCCTGCCTGACCTAGCTGGAGTCTAATAGCTATAACTTACAACATATTTGAACCAAGATACGAAATTTTGTAGACAACCTCTCAAGATTCCTAAGATACACTTTTCTTTTTTGAACTCTTAATTTAATTAAGCATTGCAAAATACCCGAAACGCAAGATTTCTATAACCTCTAAAGTCTATCCCCTGCATCCTCTTCATTTACCACTCAACTCACATTTCTATCATCTACTTACACTGACCACCCTTTATGATCAAACCTTTTACTCATTTTAAGTTAATTACTTAACTCACAACATTAGTCATCCATCATTTACTCTTGTTCATGAATTTTTTTTTTCTAACTCAAATAATATTTAACCTCCCAAGAATTGAGTAAACTAAGTTTCATTTATTATGATATAACTAGTTTCTTTGAGACTTTTTAACAAATGCCTTGAGGGTATCCTATTCCTTCCCATGCATATGTATGTATAGGTATGTACATACCTATACGATTCAACACAAGTTTTCATTTTACCCACTATTCCATCAATTTTTTATAATCAGAACTTCCCTTTTTCCCTTACTCAACATAATTCAAAATACTAGCTTGACATTGAAATAATCAATTATGATAATAAAACTTAAATCTCATAATTTCAACACAACTCTTAAATTCCTAGGCCTAACTTATTAAATTACCAATACATTAAAAGTATTAAGTTAGAGGAACTACCACAACCAAAGAGGAGACTTGCTGCCCTCCTAGACTTTACTCATGGTTGAACAAAGAACGATGATGGGTTGGACCAAAGACTGCTGAGTTGCCTCCTTGAGAAGTTGATGACCCTTGCAAGAGAAGGAAGGGAAATACAGCCCACTGTGCAAGACAAATAGCCAGGACTAACTAACTCACGTTTCCACCTTGACTTGGCTACAGAAAAGGAAGAGCAACAAGGCAGAGGTAGGATAGGGGTTGACTGATACAAGGTTTGTCCCAAACTCACTTCCGTACACACTGTTTATAGCACAACATGGAAATTAAACTACAAGGCAAGCATAACACTTGGCTATTGCAAATCCCCAAGCAAGGCAGCTACATGGCATAGAAAGTAGAGGAATGAATCATCATGTCTTAGGCAAGGACTAACTCACGGCAAGGAACCAACTAAGCACTACCTAGCTACAATTTCATAGTAGCAAGCTTCATACTACTGAAACCAAAACAAAGGAGAAGGACAAGAAAGATGCTTCAGGAGAGGAAAAAAATTGGCCAAGATAAGAGTTATGGATGCTCAAAGGTAGAGAATGACCATACCCAAATCAAGGAAAAGCCAAACTATGGTTCTAGCAAGAGGATGCCTTGTTAGTGTGAAGGAAGAAGGAGAAAGAACTAGAATTTTCGTGAAGTAAGGAAAAGAAGACAAAACATAAAAGTTGAAGTTAGTTTGACCGTGCAACGTCTAGGAAAAACAACATTAAAGTTGGTTAGCAAGGGTAGAAAAAGTAGGATAAAATAGGAAAAAGAAGGAAAAATAGAATAAAATATTACAATTGATTAAATGTAGAGTCAACTTTTTACACATGTTGTGTAAATTAAATTTACTTATATGTATATATATATTGAATTTGTTGTTTTCTAATTTGTGGTGTTAATACATAAATTTTATTTATCATTAAAATTACATAAAGTAAAGTAAAACTTATAAAGTAGAACATGTGGAAGAGATTTAATCTTAACATGTAGTATATCTTGTTATATATATGTATTAATTACTGACTTACTTAAATTCAATTCACTTGGTCACAATGGTATTTGCTTTACGACAATAAATACATAACATTTTCAAATTGTATATTAAAATATTGAGTTATAACATGTTTAATAATATTGTCATTTAATAAATAAATAAATTAATTAATTTTACAACACAAATTAACACCATACATATAAAACTCGATTTTTTATTATCGGGTTATAACACCAGACACAAAACTAAACTGGCATAATAAATAGCTGTGCTTTGTTGAGAATGAGGATGCCAAACTCATTTATTTCGACAGTTAAATTTTGCCCATTTATGGATAGTTACATTTAGTCTACTTATTATGAACGGTTTGCATATTCATTCTAGGTAATTTTGTGCTTTGTTAGTTATGCATATATGACATAATCATTTGTGTCACGTGGCTTATTATAATTGGATAGGTATTTTTGTATGTTAACAAGAGCAAACCTATTGAGACTTACATGTGGGATGCAAAAAAAATTTGTGAGTAGTTATATTAAAATTAAGATTTATCGATTAGTTCATACACGAAAGCCTATACATATTGATTAGGTTTTGATCCAAAAACAATAAGAGTTTATGTTTGAGTGAGATAAACAAAAAATTATTAAGAAAAATTAAATTCTTGAACATATATATATATATATATTGTCTATATACAATTTTCATTTAATTTTCTTCTATTACCTTGAAAAGTCCACAACTCACACCATATAGGTTAAAATACTAGTTTGAAGGTACTTAGTAATTAGTCCTTATGGGTTATAAACATTTCAATCATATATCCCATAGTCAATGTTGGACATTAATTTTTTGGGATATTACAATCTTCCCTAATTAATCCTTGACGTCCCCATCAAGGCCCAATACTAGGATCCTTAATTAAGTAATGTGGGTTTCTGGAGACATAGGCCCATCATAAGCCTAGCCCACCATGCTGCTATCATCATCTTCATCTCTCTTACCGAACCAGGGATAGTACAGAGGATGCACAGTCCACAAGGCCCGTACATCACGAAGGGGTAAATGTTCTGATACCAAGTTGTCACACCCCTAATTTCTACCATAATATTGAAAGAGTGATTGGCCACAAGTTTAACTTGACATCATCAGATAAATAAATAAAACTTACAAGGCTTTCAATAATTAAACTTAAATCATCCTTAACAATATATAAGTCTTAATAACTGAAAATCTAACACTTTATAAATCTAAGAAATCACTTAATGTTAATCAGGATTACATGTCTCACGCTCCTTTTATTTGTACTAAAAATTCAACATTTATTTATAAGCACAACGTCTAATATTCAAAAATATAAATAAATTCAAGAAGACATATCATAACTAATAAAAGATGACAAATTATGAACAATATTCTCCCGCTCCCTTAAGAAGTTCGAATTTCGCATTTCGCATTTATTTATCTGAAAAAGGGCATGCAAATATATAATTGATGAGTTTCATAACTCAGTAAGTAAAACTTTAAATCATGTACATACGTAATAATTAATCATCATATGCACACTTTACATATTTTTCACAACTTACTACATCATATAGTGAAGAGATTAATGTGTAAGCCAGAATATCTAATAGTCACAATTAGCCTTGTGATAAGGCCCTACACATGTCACATTTAGCCTTGTGACTAGGCCACTCTTATCATGTTTAGCCCCATGACCCGGTCCACTACTATCATGTTTACCTATTAGACTTCCCTGACTTACCACAGTAACTTTTACACATACTACTATCCACGTATTAATAACACTTCATAGCCTCACATAATATAACATTAACAACAATCATCAATTCTCAAAACATAACAATTATCAAATTTTATCATATGTAATTCACAAGAGTATGACAATAATAAATCTTAAGAAAATACAACAATCTCAATTACAAAGTGGGAGAGATAAAAATAATTACAATTTGCAATCATGTAGATATCAATCATACTCACATTCCAATAAGTCACAATTCATAATCACGTCAGTCTATCAGTAAGTAAATCCTTGATGGATCGAAAATGCCTTTTAGTTCTATGTTGTTTCTTTCTTCCACCAAAAATTTTCAACCGATTGTCTTCCTCTTTTTCCAACCACTAGTTATCCAACTCTGACTTCTCCTAGAAGAAAATAAGGGAACGTATTTTTCTTTTTAGTCGCCCTTTCTATAAAACTCCTATTTGTTATTTAATAATATTAATATATACCATTCTGTTATTTTAAAACTCAATCTTACATAGATAACACATAATCTCTTATATGTAATCACCCAACCTCCTCATTTTGAATTTAAATTTATAACTACATCTTATTACTATATATATATATATTTGGTTGTTACATTGCACCTTTGAATAATTCAAGAAGGTGACTTCGCCTCCTTTTAAGGGTTCCACAAATCCTTTAGAAGCAAAATAGTGGATTGAGGAAATGGAATTTTTTTTGAGATCCTTGATTGTACTGAAGGCTAGCAGCAAGTGACCTTTGCTTCATTTATGTTGAAAGATGAGGTAACAAGTGGTGGAAGTTGACTACTCACCTACGAAGGTGAAAATGCAGAACCATGGACTTGGGAAGAATTCAAAACTGACGTCCTTAAGAAATATTTTCCTCTAACTGTGAAGGCACAAAAAAGAAGTCGGAGTTTCTATAACTTAGGCAGGAAAGCATGATTGTCGACGAATATGAGGCAAAATTCACTTGAGTTAGCTAGTTTTACTCAACATATTGTTAATAATGATAAGAACAAGGCAAGGGTTTTTGAGAGGGGCCTAAATCTATATATTCAGTCAGTTGTTCTTCTATAGATGCGTACTAGTTATTATGAAGTTGTTCAGAGTGTCATGCTAGCTAAGGGTATATCCAAAGAATATTAAAAGGCTAGGGATCCAAGGAAAAGACATAGATTAGAGGAGTTATGAGGTCGAAAGCCAGAAGGGAATTCAGGGAGAAAGTTTGGTTACTCACCATCAGGGAGCAAGATATGTCAGTCTAATAGTGAAGGTAGGTGTAATAGGTACACCCAAGTCAGCAGTGCCCTTGGATTACAGGTTCTTGCTTTACTTATAGCAAGCCAAGCCACATAGCTGCCTTATGTCCTAACAACACTAAGGCATGCTATACATGTGGTAAAATGGGTCACCTTGCGACAAATTATCATAGCAAAGGAAGACATCAATCAATTATTAAGAGGGGAAGTGAGAAATCAGTGAAGAGAGTTCCAACTAGAGTTTTTGCTATTACTGAGCCTGATGCACTGGCATCCAACACAATGGTGAAAAGTACCATTCCTATTATGCACATGCATTGTTGACCCATGGTCCTCCCATTCTTTTATATATTATACTTTTGCTACCTATTTAGAAAGAATACTTGGTTTTTTAGATGTTGAATATGTTGCCATGCATAGAGGAGACTTTATGATTATTGATTTTGTGTATAAAGATTGTTCCATGCAAATTGATGGTAAGGATTTTTTTGCTGATTTGGTTCTACTTAGATATTTCTGATTTTAATGTAATTTTGGGCATGGATTGGCTAGCCAAGTATCATGCTTCGATAGATTGCTATGCAAAAAAAGTATTGTTTCAGATACCTAGTCAGTTTGAGTTTAACTTTGCGGGAAGCAAGGACTTATCTCCTTTTGGTATTGTGTCATCTATTTAAGCGAAACAAATGCTTAGAAAGGGTGCTTTAGGGTACCTTGCTTTTGTTAGGGATGTAGAGAAGGAAAATCTTACTTAGAGGATATCCCTGTTGTCAGGGAGTTTAACATTTTTCTTGAGGACTTTCTTGGCTTACCTCCAAGATCATGAGATTGAATTCTCCATTGATCTTATTCCTGGAAAAGGTCATATTTCTAAATCTTCATACTGAATGGCTCTGACAGAGTTGAAGGAGTTAAAGGTACAACTACAAGAATTACTAGATAAGGGTTACATTCGTCCTAGTGTTTCATCTTAGGGGAACTCTAGTTTTATTTGTTAAGAAGAAAAACGAATCTATGCTGTTGTGTATTAACTACAGAGAGTTGAATAAGGTGATAGTGAAGAACAGATATCCTCTACCTAGAATTGATGATATGTTTAACTAGTTACAAGGTGCCAAAGTATTTTCCAAGATTAATCTTCGGTCTAGATATCATCAATTGAAAGTCAAGGCTCATAACAGTGTCTAAGGCTCTTTTCTGTATTAGATATAGACACTATAAATTTTAGGTAATGCCGTTTAAGGTTAACTAGTGCTTCATGCTGCCTTCATGGATTTAATGCATAGAGTGTTTGGCCCATTTTTGGACTAGTTTATGGTGGTGTTCATCGATGATATCCTTGTCTATTGAATAAGTCAGGAGGAGCATAAGCAACACCTAAGGGTGGTTCTGGAAATCCTTAGGTAGAAGAAGTTATATGCTAAACTTAAGACGTGTGAATTTTGGTTGGACTAGAGTAGCATTTTTGGCACATGTTGTGTCCAAAGATAGTATTTCAGTAGACCCTGGTAAAGTATTAGCAGTAGTTGATTAGAATAGACCAACTAATGTTACTGAGGTTTGAAGCTTTCTGGGATTTATGGGTTATTATCGGAGATTTGTAGAGGAATTTTCAACTATTGCCGCTCTTTTGACTCGTTTAACTTAGAAGAAAGCCAAGTTTGTGTAGAATGACAAATGTGAGAAGAGTTTTCAAGAGTTAAAAAAAAAGTTAGTCACAACACCGATACTTACTGTTCCGTCAGGCTCAGGAGAATTTGTGATTTATAATGATGCATCCTGGAAGGGTTCGATTGTGTTCTCATATAGCATGGGAAGGTGATAGCCTATGCTTCCAGACAATTGAAGTCTTATGAGTAGAATTATCCAACATATGATTTGGAGTTGGTAACTATTATTTTTGCTTTAAAGATATAAAGACACTATCTATATGGTGAACAATGTGAAATATTTACAGATCATAAGAGTTTGAAGTACCTATTCACTCAAAAAGAAATAAACCTGAGACATAAGAGATGGGTTGATCTATTGAATGATTATGATACTAACATTAATTATCATTCAGGAAAAACAAATGTGGTGGCCAATGCTTTGAGTAGAAAGTCATCTGGAAGTTTATTTTAGTTGGTGACTAGATCGATGCCTTTGTTGGAAGATTTAAGGTAAACAGTGGAAATGCAGTTGAAGGAGACTGGTTTAATACTGGCTTATCTTAGGGTCCAACCGACCTTGAAAGATAAAATTAGAACTAGCTTAAAATGGAGATCCTCAGTTAGTCAAAATTCGAGAGGAGGTCGAAAAGGGTAATTAACCCAATTTTGTAATTCATGAGGATAGTAATCTTTGCTTTGGTACTAGATCCATGTGTTCCACAAGATATGGAGTTGAGGAGAGATATCATGAAAGAGGCTCATAATACTAGTTACATGGTACATCTTGGTAGTACTAAGATGTACAAAGATCTTAGGGATGTGTTTTGGTAGAATAACATGAAGAGAGAAGTGACTGAGTTTGTTTCTTAATAGTCTGGTATGTTAACAAGTTAAGGCAGAACATCAAAGTCTTGTAGGATTATTGCAAACCCTTCTTATTTCTTAGGGGAAGTGGGAGAACATTACCATGAATCTGGTTACAAGACTACCTAAGAGTCCAAAGGGGAATGATACTATATGGGTGATTTTGGATCGACTAATTAAGTCTGCACACTTTCTAGCAATAAAGAACACTGAATCTCTCTATAGATTGGTAGACTTGTATATCCTATAGATTATGAGGTTGCACGAGACTCCAACATCTATTGTTTCGGACAGAGACCCACTGATTTGCCTCTAGATTTTGGGGAAAGGTTCAAAACTCCTTGGACACTAATTTAAAATTTAGTACAGCTTACCACCCACAAACTAGATGGCCAAGTCAGAGAGAACCATTCAGATGCTTGAAGATATATTGAGAGCTTGTGTGCTAGATATGGGAGGTAGTTGGGAGAAATATTTGTCATTGGTCAAATTTGCTTATAACAATAGCTATCAGTCCAATATTGGTATGGCACCTGTTTGAGGGTTTGTATGGTAGAAGATGTAGATCCCCTATAATTGGGATGAGATTGGAGAGGAAAAGATGTTTTTGTCCAAAGTACTCAAGGTGACTATGAAGAAGGTTTCAATAATTCATGATCAGATAACGGTAGCACAGCATAGACAAAAAAGTTATGCATATAATAGAAGATGAGAGCTTCAGTTGTAAGTTGGTGCCCATGTATTTTTGAAGGTGTCTCCAATCTGAAGGGTGATGCAATTTGGTAAGAAAGGGAAGTTGAGTTCTAGATTTGTGGGTCTGTTTGAGATATTGGAGAGAATTGGTAAAGTTGCTTACAAAATCAGCTTTTCCTCCAAACTTATCTTCATAATTAATGTCTTCCATGTGTCTATGTTGAGAGAAATGTGTTCACGACTATAATTGTGTGATTGAGTTTAAACGGGTAAAAGTTAGAGAAGATTTGACGTATCTTGAAAAATTGATTCAAATTTTGGAAAGGAATGAATGAGAATTACATTCGGGATGTACATAGGTTGTGAAAGTTTTATACAGGGAACCATTATGTTAAGGAAGCCACATGGGAAAATGAAGAGAAAATGATGAAAAATATCTTCACTTGTTTGACCCTCAAAGTATGTATAGTTTAGTGGACTAAACTTTTTTTAAAGGGGGTAGAATGTAACAACCAAATATATATTAATAATATTAAATAATGAAAAGGAGTTTTATAAAAGGGGGACTAAAAAGAAAAATACGTTCTCTTGTTTTTTGGAAAAGAGTCAGAGTTAGAGAATTGGCAGCTGGAAAAAGAGGAAGACAATTGGTTGAAAACTTTTAGTGGAAGAAGGAAACAACATAGAACCAAGAGGCATTTTCTATCCATCAAGGATTTGCTTACGATAGACTGATGTGATTAAGAATTATGACTTATTAGAATGTGAGTACGATTGATATCTACATGATAGCAAATTGTAGGTAATTCTTATCTCTCTCACGTTGTAATTAAGATTGTTGTATTTTCTTAAGATGTATTATTGTTATATTCTTGTGAATTACATATGATGAAGTTTGATAATTATTATGTTCTGAGAATTGATTATTGTTGTTAGTGTTATATTATGTGAGACTATGAAGTGTTATTAATACATTGTAGTAGTATGTGTAAGAGTTATTGTGGTAAGTCAAGGAAGTCTAATAGGTAACATTACTAGAAAATAACAATTTAGCGACGGAATTTAGTGACAGATTTATTCCATCATAATTCCGTAGCTATATAGCAATGGAATTGCGAAAGAAATAATCTATCGTTATATAGTGATGGAATTGCGACGGAATCTTATTTCGTTATTAATTTGGCACATAAATTAGTGGCACACAAACATTGCAACATATCAACAATGGATTTTTCGTTGCTATTCTGTCACTAAGTTTAGTGACAGAATAGCGACGAAATATCTGTCACTAATTCAAAATTTTGATATTGCGACGTATTTGTGATGGAAAACATTCTGTCGCTAAAAGAAATATGGTGCGATGGATTTGCGACTGAATTTCCGTCGCTAATCAACAATTTGTGATTTTAACATCTTTTTCTCTTAATTTATTCCAAAAAAAAAGAAAAAAAAAAAGATATCCCTCATCTCTCTCTATGACTCAATTTTTTTTTCTTAATTCTACTTTTTTTTTCAATGGCAAAGTAGTACAACATAACTTTGACATTGTCACCTACCAACTAGCATTATGTAATTACGATGAAAAGATTTGAAAAGAAAAATTCTATATTTTAATTCATTAGTTAATCTTTTTATTAGACTGAGAAAGATTATATTGTCATCTTTAACCAAAACACATATATTATATTTCTCAAATTAAAACTAATACCCAGTTTTAATAATCTGTTAAAAAAAGTCATTTTAATTAGCGTAAGAGGCAAAAAATTACAATAGGGACGTAAAAATTATTCTTTATTCTAAATTTGCTCTCTTATCTTATGTTTTTCTTTTATTCAATCAAAGTTATACACAATTTTCATTTATTGAGTATCTCACAAAAAAAAAAAAAAAACACCATTGTGGTATATATTTTCTTGGAGAAAAAGATTTAATCTATATTATATATAAAAGTGGTTTCATGGTAGAAATTTTTGATTTTCTTAAATACTCTTTTGAGTTATTATTATTATTATGTACATAGCCTTTATTTGCTTCAAATAGAGAATTATTATTATTTCAAATTTTTCTTCATTTTCATATCAATAGGTTTTTAATTATTTTATGACTATTAATTTCTTATATACTAATTCTTATCAATAATAATAAATTTATAATTATTTTTAATAATTATATGTCAATAGTAATTAAAATTGAATTATATATATATATATATTTTTTGTTTAATAAACTCATAATAATTATAATTTTTTGAAGTTCTTCTTAAATTTATGAATTAAAATTTTAAAAAATTATTATGAATTAAAAGAAATATTAACAGTATAGTTTTTATTATTATAAAATTATTTTATGACTATTGATTTCTTTTAATTCTTTTCAATATTAATAAATGTATAATTTATCAATATCTATATATTTATTATGTATTGAGAAAGTGATTAAGATGTAAATAAATATAAAACTTGATAAATTGTAGAAAAATAAGTATGGATAAATTATTGATGATTAAATTGTTTTAAGGCTTATTGAGATAATTAGGAATATAAATAAATAATTTAAGGGATCATTATGGGTTAGATAATATTATGGAAATTATGTAAAAGTTAAATTGTGGAGTAAGGATTAAATTGAAAAGATTAAGGACTAAATTAAAGAAACATAAACCACTTGCATTAAATGCAAGGACTGATTATGCTTCTTCAATCCGTGGGTTTAATAGATAGTTTCATAATGTTAGCTTCTTCAAGTATTATTGTTTGGCAAGCAAGACTTTCGGCCGTAACCAAGAAAATGATAAATATGTTTAGATTATGAATTAAAAAAACTCTTATTATAATTATTTTTTTAATTTCCTTTCCTTCCTATATTTTTTTTTCCTTTTTTCTATTGAAACAAATGCAACAATAGATCTTTCAAATCCTTAGCCTAAATCAAAAGCTTTTTGAAATCCCTAATCTCAAACTCCACTCTTCCCTTTGTTCTTGCAAGAGATCAAGAGTAATGGCTAACTCAAACTTAAACTGCCCATAGTTACGAGACTATCTTACCTAGGCTAAGGGATTTTTTCCGTTGGTTGATTGTCGATTTAATTCTCTCAGATCAATACTCGATCTCCTTTTTGCTCGTTCATCTATCTAAGCTAGCGACAAGAGCATTACCACGAGCTTAAACACACTAGGAGGGACTCACCTTTGTACTGGGAATGAATAGGGGAAACATGCTAGTTGGCTAGTAAGATATCTCTATCTCTTAGCTCCTCTTATTTATTAATTTAATTTACCACTCTATAAGGCAGGAAGCTTCATCCTAAAAGGCAGAGTGGGATGCTAAATGTGAAGTCTTTCCTTCTGACAGAAGTAGGATTGGCTTTGAGTTTTTTTATGCAGGTAACCATAGGCACAAATAACATTATAACTTACACATCTCCTTTTCTTTTGGAGCATCTTTTCATCTGGAAAAAAGTGAAAAGAATCTTGAGTAAAGATAACTTATATCTTGAATGTGATTTGTTTAAGTACAATAGCTATTGCCTGTAGATTAATAAATATATAGAAATTTTTACTTATATATCTACTAAATCTACTAAACCCACTAGCGGACCTTGTTATGTTAAAGTCTAGGTCCATGTTGTCAGAAAATCTTTGTTATTTAAGTTAAGGAACTGTTACCTTTTATGGGAAATTGTCATAAATTTTACTGGTTGCTCTTGATGCGATCAAAGAGATAAGATTTTATATGATTTGGATCCTGTAGTGAGTTTAATGTGATGCATAGTAGAGCTTCTGTAGTTGTTTGCCAATGAACCTCTGATGTAGATGTTTCTAGGCCAAATTGTTGGAGAAATCATTCACCTGTGCTTTGTGTAGCTTACACTAATATTTACCTTTGACCTCTTCATCAACTTGGTACTACAGTGCACTGATTGCTATCAGTTCTCTCTCTTTATGCTCCCATTTTTCATTTCTTTTGCACATGTTGCTTAGATATAAGCAGAAAAAAACATTTTCTGATACTATTAAATCAGATAAAAGAAAATTATTTAGAATTGATTGCGTCCATCTAGTTTATCCAATGGGTGCTTTAGATATTTGTATAATGTTCCTATGGCCTCTGCCCTGGACGTGTTTGTAAAATTGTTGGTAGAACTGGTTTAATATTTAGGCCGTTATCTCTTGACAATAGTTGATGATTCCTCCCTTTAACTTTTACAGTAAACAGATGAAGCAACTTGCTGCATGGGTTAAGTTATGTATGGGTAGGGCTGATGGGTAGGAAAAAAGTTAAGATTTTGTTGATATAGATGTTAACTAGACTATATATATTCTTAGAATAATTAGTGAGATAGTTAATATTTTTAAAATTTTACAAACACTCATAACTTAGATTACTGTTCAAGAATCATTACTAATCAAAATTCAATTATGTTGGTAATTAAGTTTGACAATATGGAATTACCATTAGTTAATGATTCTTGAATTGTCAAAAGTGGACAGTTTAGGAAACTGACACATATCATTCACTACAGTAATATCTTAATTTGGATTTCCTTTAGTTTAAATTTTAGTTTCATTTCTCTATGTTCTCCAGGTGCATACATAGACGCAGATTAATTGTTGTGTTTATTTTGTGTACTAAGGGGACTATAGGGAAATGTTACCAAAATTTTGCTAAGTTATAATGAAAGATTGAGATATTATTGGAATGAGTGTGTTATTTTCCTGAATGGAATAGGATCATCTTATCCTTAAGAATGAGTTAAAGGTGTTAGAAATTATGCACATATTATTTATTTACCTAGAATATGAAGTTCAAGTGATGAAAAATTTGTCTTCTATGTTTTAGTTAAAAAATGTTATCGGATCGTAGTTAGATGTCTAATTGGAGTAATTCTGTTAGGATAGCAAATGAATTTAAAGTTGCGGTTGAAGAGTTTATAAAATTTGCAACTGAAAACGATAAAAGAATTGTGAATGATAAAGGTTTTTTATGGTGTTCTTGTGCAATCTGTTAAAACAAGAAATGGGAGAATCTATTTGAAATTTCAAAACATTTGTATAATAAGGGTTTTAAAGATGGATATTTGAATTGGACTTTGCATGGTGAGAGTTTTGGGGAGATGCTGGATCTTATGAAGGCATGAATAACCCACCACTAGTTAATCCAAACCCTTTTATAGACATGGTCATGGACGATGTTCATTTTGAAGGTTAAATAGACGTTAATGATGTATATGATGAAGAACCAAATCAAATAGCGTCAAAATTTTATGACTTATTAAATTATGCTGACGAGCCTTTATGGGAAGGTTATGATGAACACACTACATTGTCTGCAAGTTTCACAGCTATTAAATTTAAAATCTGAGTTTAATATGAGTGAAACTCATTATGATCGAATGATGGAGATATCAATAGTATGCTACCAAAAACAGAGAAGTTAGATCAAAGAAGTTGGTTGATGAACTGGGATTGAAATATAAACAAATGCATGCATGCCCAAATGATTGTACCTTATACTATGATAGAGATGAAGATAAGACTATGTGCATTTTTTGTAATCACCAAAGATACAAGACTAAGAAAGCATGTAATTCAAAACAGAAAGATGTTCCTTAGAAGGTATTAAGGTACTTTTCAATTATTCAATGACTTTAGAGATTGTATATGTCACATAAGACTGCAAGACATATGAAATGACATATAGAAGGTGTTCGTCATGACCCAAATTTAGTAACTCATCCGTCAGATGCTGAAGCCTAGAAGAAATTTAATGTTTGTCGCCCTAATTTTTCAAGTGAGATTCGAAATGTTCGTCTAGGGCTTTCTACCGATGGATTTAACCCATTTGGAAAGTCAAGTATATCGGTTACTTGTTGGCCCGCTTTCATTACTCCATACAATCTACCACCAAGCATGTGCATGAAACGAACATCAATATTCTTGACATTGGTTATTCCTGGTCCTAATTCACTAAAAAAAGCACTTAGATGTTTACTTGAGACCTTTGGTGGATAAGCCTAAAAATTATGTTGGATGAAGGTGTCTTCACTTTTAATGCTTACAAAAAACTAAAATTTATTAATGAGGGCTTCACTTTTATGGACAATCAGTGATTTTCCTACATATGGGATGTTATCCGGGTGGAGTACGCAGGGGAGACTTGTTTGTCCAATTTGCATGGAAAGAACTATATTATTTTATCTCAAGAATGGAGATAAATGTTGTTGGCTTGATTGTCATCGACAATTTTTGCTAATGGATCGTCGGTTTCAAAGAAACAAGAGTGATTTCAAAAAGGGAATTGTTGAAAAATCACCCCCACCCCTATGATTGAATGGTGCAGAAGTCAAGACATGAGTTTTTAAGCATCCTTAAATCACATTTGGCAGAAAGAGTGGTAAGCAAAAACTTCGTAGGTTTGGTAAGGAACATAATTGGATGGGAGACTAATTTGATTCACCACAATTTGGATGTCATACATATTGAAAAAAATGTTTTTGATAATGTGTTCAAGAACCTTACGAATGTTAAGGGAAAAACAAAAGACAATCCAAAGGCATGTGAGGATTTACGATTGCTATGCAAGCGTCCAGAATTATAGCTATACATGCACGGTGGCAAGTTGATGAAACCAAAAGCTGCACATGTTTTAATAGATGATCAAATAAAAGAAGTTTGTGAGTGGTTAAAACAATTGTGTTTTCCAGATGGTTATGTATCCAATATAGCTCGTTGCGTTAATTTTACCAAGAAAAAACTATACAGCATAAAAAGTCATGATTGTCATGTGTTCCTATAGAGATTATTGCCATTGGCTACACGAGACTTTTTTGCCTAAACCAATATGAGGAGAACTGACAGAATTGAGCCAATTTTTTGTGGATTATGTTCAACTGAAATACAAGCTGATCAGATGGCTCTAACTAGAAGCTGACATTGTTGAAATCTTATGCAAGTTGGAAATGATATACATTCCTGGTCTTTTTGATTCAATGGAGCATTTAATTGTCTATCTACCATACAAGATCAGAGTTGGAAGCCTTGTATATTATTGTTGGATGTACCCATTCAAGAGGTAAAGTTACATAACTTGATATATCATTTACAAAGTCATAAATTTGAATATCTTTTTCAATACTAATGTTGATTTTTAGCAGTTAGGTGCATGCATGATTTTTTTTTTAAAAAAAAAAAAAGCAATAAAGCACAAATAGAGGGATCTATTTGTGAAGAATACATGTTAGAAGAGGTTTCAAATTTTTGTTCAATGTATTTTGGACCAAGAGCTTCCTCAGAATACTCCATGTCTCTTAATTTTTGAATATCATAGAAGACATTTTGGTAGGAGTTAGACTAAAAATCTACCAGATATAGATATGGAAGCTATAGAGACATATGTTCTCCTAAATTATAATGAGATTGAACCATACATTGAGTAAGAATTTTTTAATTCACCTCCTAACTTATAACAAGCTAAATATAAATCATTCGTTCATACAAATTAGTATCGCTTTTAATAGGAAATTTGATGGCATGTTGAACGTCATCAATCCTCTTATCACTGCTTAACAAATTGAGAAGGAAAGTGAGAATGGTTTCTCAAAATAGATAAAACAACTTATGAGTATGACACTTTAATACATATTTATTACTAAACATCTTATGCTATTAATATGATATAATTAATTATATTCTTTTAACTAATGATTTTTTAATTAGGCTCATGAGAATCGCATTGACGATTATCTCATACAAGATATAGCTCAGTGGTCCTCAAAATTGTGTTAAATGTTACAATGCTTTTTTCGTCAACAGATACAAGGTTTCACACTAAGGATTATGAGGCAAATAAGACAACAATGAACAGTGGTGTTTGTGATATAAGTAGTAAATATATTAATGATGCATTAGATTATTATGGGATAGTCAAGAAAATTTTAGAATTCACTTACCTAGATGACAATAACAAGGTGGTTCTATTCAGATGTAAGTGGTTTGAATAGATTAATAGGTTCGAAATGATAAAAAGTATGGAATTATGGAAATCAATCACAAGTCCAAACTTCGGTCATTTAAACCATTTATATTAGCTGAGCAAGCCCAACAAGTGTATTACACGAAATATCCAGTTTCAAAAAATAAAGATAGGGTTGATTGGTAGGCTACATGCAAAGTTAAAATCAAGGTACATACTTCTGAGGTGTATATGGAGAAAGAAAATCATAATTACTATCAGAATGATGTTGGAGCTACCTATTCATCATTTAGATTCCACTCTAACTAAATTGATGAACCGGTTGTCTTGTTCAACGGAGGCATTATAGGAAGAGGTGAATCTGAATGAGTTAACATCTCGTACTAAAAAAAGGACAAGAAATGAAGTTCAAGAAAATGTTGATGTAGGTGATGATGATTGATGATATAAATGATGAGGAAAATGAGGCAGAATGGCAGTCAGAAAGCGATGATACGGATAACATTTAAAAAATTCTTCTGGTAATGTGTATGTTATTAATATGTCATTTAATATAATATTTGCTTTATGTTAATAGTTAAATTTTATTATACTGCTATTACAAATATATGTTATTATGTGTATACTGTTTGTATTTTGAAAGTATGCCACCACAGAGCCGCAAACCTGCAAGTGCCTGCTAGAGTGTCAAGGAGTGATATACTAGAATCATTGTCTAGGGGAGAGTCTGTATCACCTATACTTCCTACATCACCTAGGAAGGGAGTTTATATCACCTATACTTCCTTCATCATCTAGGAGGGAGTCTGTATCACCTATACTTCCTTCACCATCCACCTCACACACTATTTCTCCATCACCAGTTTACTCTGGCTGATAGTCCTATGATTTAGCTCACATGATATTGACAGTGCAAATCCATGCCCTATCATCAATATAGACTCATAAACAAATCTGTAAGTTATACACTTATTTGTTTACATATATTAATATTTGATTTCATTTTTTATTTATCTAAATCTTTTATGTGCATGTAGTCGGAGGTTCCATCCATCGACTGTCACTCATGAAATAGACAGTGAAATTATTTCTCATATGCCTGGCCCGATAGCAACTTATAAATCATATCCTCAGGACGTTAAGGATTCACTTTTCGACTCATTTATGGTAAGATTTATGTATAATTAAAATTTGTATATGATTGAATGTTATTTTCTAACTATTATATATTTTACTTTTCAGAGGAGATTTCTTTTGCATTTGAGTATGATAGGTCTATAGCTCAGTATTGTGTGAGAAAAGGCTGCACAAGAATGATTCAATAACTACTTCATAATGCAAGAAATATGGCCTAGGGTAAAAAGTATATCACAAAACCCATTAGATTGGAAGATGATTAGGTCCAGCATCTATTCGATCTAAATATCTTAATGAGTTGTATTAAACAACATGAATATAGAGAGTGGAAACATAAGTAGGCAGCTGCTATGAAAAATCGAAGTTCAATGCTAGAAGCTAGTGTTCATGTTAGAGGTTCATGCATATTCGTTCGTCATAAGGAGATTATGGTAAACAAATGAATCATTTAATTTACCAACTCATAATTTTTTAATGAAGGCATGTATAAGTTATGTTTATTTTGCAAGGAAAAGTGTTGAAACGACCCGTCCGATACAAGGATTTATTTAACCGGACGCACAAGAGAAAGAGATGAGAGTTTGTTTATTAGCATTCACAGAATGTTAGTGTAAGTGTTAACCTTTAAAAAAAGTAATTATTTTTTATATATTCAATGAAATTTATATAATTAAAAGTTTTTTGATTTATAGGAAGGGTATTCCGGTAGAGTTATTGAAAAATATGGAGAGGATGGAAGTTCCTCATCTACTGAACCTGGTTATAAATATGGATGCAGTGGTTGTCTTCTACTGGTCAACCGAATAAGGGTAGAGTTTATGTCTTTGATTGTACTCTTGACCCTTGTTATTCATGTTCCTCATCTTTGGCTAGTGTTAGCTCACATCCAGCTAGTTCATCATCTAGTGCACCTGTCTTAGAAGAACATTTTTTAAGTATCATGCGAACTGAGATGCGTATCGAGTTGCGCACTGAGATTCAGACACAAAATCAAGAGATACATAGTTCTATTGATAATGCGCTAAAAAGGTGTTGTGGATGCAATTAAACAGTTGACATCTTCTTTCTCTCAATCAGTCTCAGGCACGTGGGCATCAGAAAGGGAAAGCGAAAAGAAAATATGGATGACAAGCTGTAAGTTTTGTTTCAATTATGAAAAATAGAAACTAAATAAATTATACAAATTTACTTATATAAAGTTACTATGTTTTACTTATTAGGATGATAATGTTGAAGATGAAGATGATGATGATGAATCGGATGAGGATCTTAGTGATGATGATTAAGATGTAGTTTCTTACTTAGTTTTTGGACAAGGTTTTATTATCTTTTAAGTTTACTTTTATTACATATTTGGATATGTTAAATGTTGAATGTGTCTAAAGTTAGCTAGATATGTGTTGAAAGCTTGTTGAATATGCGTTGAAACTTTTGTTGAATTGATGTAATTTTCTTTTGCTAATGGAACGTGTTCATTATAGTTTGGTTTCTGAATTTATTGATGTTACATGGTCAAAATAGGTGTAAAAAATATTGAAAAATGAATTAAAATGCATAAGTATATTAAAAACTATTACAATTAGCGATAGAATAGTGACGATTTTGTGACAGAATATGCATATTATATTTTCAGATTAGAGACAAATTTGTTACGGAATAGCGATGAAATTATTTTGCAAAGGATTTGTGACAAGAATAAATTTCTTAATTAACTTAATTTTGTGATGGATTTATGATGGTTTTGCGACGGATTAAAATTTCTTAAGTTTTACAATTGTACACATTTGCTACTGATTTGCAACAGATTGAAATTTCTTAAGTTTTAACATTGCGATAGATTTTGCGAGGAAATTGTGACGGATTTGTAACATAATTATGATCTTAATTTGCGACAGATTTGCCACGGACTTGCGATGATATTAAAAGTTGGTCATTGTAAAATTTGCAACAGAATTTGTGACAGAATTTATTATTGCAATTTAAAGAAAATTTTGTTGAATTTTTTTGCTAACGATTTGCTATGGAATAGAGATGGAATACTCCCGTCTCTATACATTTGTGACGGATTTACAACCAAATTATTTTCATCACAAAATTGCGTCGAGAAATTTATGATAAACATAATCCGTCACAAATTTATCGCAAATCCATTTGCAACGGATTTATGACAGATTTGTGAAAGATTGAGCCCGTTGCTAAATTGCTTTTTTCTAGTAGTGTAAACATGATGGTAGTGGCTCAGGTCATAGGGGCTAAACATAACGGTAGTGGCCTAGTCATGGGGTTAAACATGACAAGAGTGCCCTAGTCACAAGGATAAATGTGTGACGTGTGTAGCGCCTTATCACAGGGCTAATTGTGACTATTAGATACTTGGCTAACAGCATTAATTTCTTTACCATATGACATAGTAAGTTGTGAAAAATATATAAAGTATACATATGATGATTAATTATTATTTATGTACATGATTTAAAATTTTACTTACTGAAGTTAAGAAACTCATCAATTATATATTTACATGCCATTTTCAGATAAATAAGTGCAAAAATTGAATTGCTTAGGGGAGTAGGAGGATATTTGTTCACAATTTGTCAAGTTTATTACTTGGGACATGTTTTGTTGAATTTCTTTATATTCTTGAATATTAGATGTCATATTTACAAATAAATGTTGAATTTTTTGTACAAATAAAGGGAGCATGAGACATGTAATCTTGATGTACATTGAATGATTTCTTAGAATCTATGAAGTGTTAGATTTTCAGTTATCAAGACTTATATATTGTTAAGGATGATTTGAGTTTAATTATTAAAAGGCCTTGCAAGATATTTATTTATTTGACAATGTCAAGTGAAACTTGTGGCAATCACTCTTCTAAATATTATGTTAGAAATTGGGGGACGTGACAATGTAAAGTAGAAAAAAAAATCTTACTTAAAATAATCTCAACTCAACTTAATCAAGTTTGGGTTAGCTATGTAAATCCTTTTTCGCCATTGAAAAAAAAATCTGTCCAAAGAAAAACGAAAACAAAACTCAACCGAGAAGCAGATTAAGCACAATCCGGAAGAAAAAGGTAATCGATATGTATCTTCTCTAATCTTGAAGAAGAAAGGATGATCAGCAATGAACATTAAGGGTGGAGGTCTCTCTGAGGCTTCAAGACTACATCCTAATGGCACATATAAAGAGGAGATAGCTGCAGCTTCTGTTCCTTCCTCATTAGCATCAACATAAGCCTTGTGACATAGTTTTACCACATCATGTCATGACATCATCCCCAAAACAATCATCTCTGTATCTTTAAGACTCAATTCCAATCCCAATTTCTCTAATAGGCCTTTATCCTGAATGTTGTTGTCAAACTTGAATTTGGGAATCATTACCAAAGAAACTTCCTCCTTCTTGAGCTCAAAATCTTGAGTAAAGAATCCTGGATTTGTCTTGAATTCTCTTATTATATATTGCAGGCCAACCTCTTTATTCGGAAGGAAAATATGCATCGAGAATCGACTCTTCTCATTACCATGTTTATATTGCATCTTAAGGATCTTGTAATCATCAAAGGAACTATGGAAAAAGTGCTCACTTCTTATGGACATAAATGGAACTTCAATATTATTGCCATTGAGAAGTAAAAAGTTTTCATATTGAGTTTCAGATTGGTTAAATGGAATTTCCCAAGATCCTTTGAAGTAGAGTGCATTTGCAACCACGACGGCAAGTGGACCAACTGCAACTTGATCTTTCCCAAGAATTGCTTTTATAAGATTGTTAGTTGCTTTTTCTACCCACAAATTCACTATTCTGTTGTCTCTTCAGGCTTCACAAACAGTTAAATTTGGATAAGAACAAGATAATGGCATAGTCAACACTCAACAGTTGCAAACATACGCACACATATACATATACATACACAAGCAAGTTCGCCAATTGATAAGGTGTGTTTGCCAGTTAACTTAACAACTAGCTGGCTGGTAGTAGAATTTTTCAGTATCAATTGCTCTTTACCAAACTACCACATGTTTTGTAATACCATAAGAACTGTGAAATTAGGTTCAAATTGGCTTTAGAGGGACTAGATACCTTTGTATGCACTTTCTCTAGAATTTTGCCTTATACAAGAGGAAGAAAGGCCGGGGAAGATCTAGAAAATTTATAACGATGACTATTTAGTTTGTTTAGATTAATTTGTTAGAGTGAACACCAAGTTGAATGGTTGAGAGCTATTCAGTAATTACAACTCAAAAACTCAAATAAGGGTTACGCGTGATTAATTCCATGATTCATGGAGGGGTTATTATGGAGTTAAGACACGATCAAATTATTAAGTCTAAACTCATGAGGTAGCATTCATGCATGAAATATAAATAACATTGACTGGGTAATTCTGTATATATTAGCATGAAATTGTGAACTTTGTGACCATTAGAAATTAGCGGTTTCTAGAAACAAGCTATATAAATGTAGTTCACAGAATTCTAACTTTTCCATAACATTGAATCCTAGACCTGAAAACTCAGATTTCCAAATAAATATGTTTTTGTAGAATCTTACCTTGGTTAGGAAATCAACAACTTCGGCCTTGGCTTTGTACATGAATTCAACAGTTTCTCGAAAAGAAGGCTTCAATGTAAAACGTATGTCAATCCAAATGCCATTGATAAAACAAAGTTCATGCTTTCCACTATGAGAGGTCGACCACTTATTCTTTCTTCTTCTTTTTTACAGCAAGAGTTCTTATTCCTGTGAAAAAAAAGGAGGCCGGATATATCGATCTCATCGGAATCCGTAGCCATTAATTTTGAAGCAAAACTCACTAGTTGAGAAGCGTTGGCATTAATATCTTCAGAACCAAAGAGAGAAAACAATTGTTCCAAGAGATGTCCTTTCGACCCAGAAGCAAGGATACTCAAGATGATGGCAAGGGACAAAAGGGAGGATACAAAATTCTCAGGGAAGCCCTCCTTCTCTTTTAGGAGAAGAGCTTCTCTGATTACCTTCACGCTGAAATCCATGGCTTTGGAGTTTCGAAAACCCTAACTTTCTAATTCTTTTGGCTACTGTCTGTTAAACTAGTATTTTCTCTTTGCTGTTCCCTATACATATATAAGCACGTACGTACCTTGTCCCCAAGGCTTCTCCATAGGAAAAATAAAAAATAAAAAATTCAGACATGAATATGGGTTTTCTTGATCGGAAGGAATACTTGACGATAATGGATGGATTCATAAAATTAAATCAGTAGGGGCCAATATAAATAATTGTTTTGCTCAATAAATGATAAATGTGTAATAGTTAGATGAGGACATCTTTTTTGTTTATTATTATTATTATTTAATCTAGGCCTAATGTTCATTGTAATATTGACAAAAATCAAATTATATTTTTATACAAACTTATCATTGAAATTCAAAATATTTTCCTTTCTCACTACAAATACTAACATATAGCAAGAAATTTCTAATATTACTTATTTCAATTTTTATATTTTCTCTTTCTGGTGTCTTTTTTTGAGCAAAATACTAAGAAAAAGGAAAACCACTTATTTTTTACTTATTTTGATGGGCTTGAGCCTCGATTAGACCAAGTTAAACTTAATTTTAATTTTTACCTTATATCCCTGACTTTAACTTGTGATATTAGAGGACTGAAAGCAATCAACTTAAAGAAGAGGGGTTAGGGGTTTTAGATATATGTTGGAGGTTGTTGTTGTTTTTTTTTTCTTTACAAATATGAAGTTAGTTAAATTTATTAGATATGATATAATTGTTGTTCAATTTTAGTTGTTCCCAAAATTTCTATTATATGTTGTAATTTTATAAGCTACATATTTAGATTTGGTTTTATCTTTTCAAAAGTTATGAACTCCTAGAACTTTTACACTAAGTTCTCTTTCATTTTATGTTCATCACCTGATCTAGGTTGAAAATCAACCTAACCCGACCGAATGCTCACACCTAGAAGAAAGAGTGATTTAACTGCAACAATGGGGAAAAACACTTATTAAGCAACCGTCAACATCATAGAGAAATTTCACAATACTCTACTGTATGCATTGCTGATAGTATTATCATATTATGTTAGATTAGTGTGGGGAGCCCCGGATCAAACCCGGGTCTTGGGAGAAGAGTGGATAGGTTAGAAAAGAATTAAAAGGAAGAGAAAAGAGTGATTGACACATGTTGCATCTCACTTATTAATTTAGTGATCCACTTACCGACTTAAGCCACTTCAAATATGGCTACAGTCTATGGTCAGCCAGGTTCGATTTCAACATATTTTTTTCGTTTGGACGGCCCAAAAGAATGAGGCGTTTGTCAGCATGTGTGCAGCATCACACCAACTACGTTCAAATAATTAAAGGAAATGAATTCATTACTCTGGCCAAAGTAAAATCATTACTTCATCTTACACAAGTACCCTTTGATTGATTCACAAATAACTAAACATGCGATCCTCTTGGTTAAGCTTGAGCCTTGGGTTGGTTAAGATAATTTTAATTTGTTCACTTGTAAATTATTATTGTTCCTGTTGTTAGGCAACATGAGCATCAATTTATGCTAATTTATTGGAAGGTACAGAAACTTGAGAGGGTGTTTGACAAATTGAAATGCCCCTAATTTTTTTAATATTTTAAATTTTCATCATTTCAATTATTTTACTTAGGAGAAAAAAAAAGAACAAATAGCTTCTATGCAAAAGAATATATATATATATATATATATATATATTTATTAATTGGTATCAACTTTTTCAGTGAACAAAATTTTGTAATTGATGAGATTTTAGTTTAATTAACTAATACGAAGATGCTGGGACCAATCTCTTGGTCTCAAATTCAAATCCTACTGTTCACGTACTGAACTCATAAATCATGAGTTACATATACAATTGTGAGTGTATAAATCGCAAGTTTAATATAAGTAATTGATAATAAGTAGTTAGAAAAAGAAAATCAACTAAACTATAATGACAAACTTTGTTTTATTTATATATATAATTCAACTTTCATCTTTCTTATCATAATTAGCAGGCAAAATGATAGTGGCTCTTGTAATGCAATGCTTCCGGCCACTAGACCAGACCAACAAAGAAATTAAAGGCACAATACTCTAAAAACTACCCCTTACAAAATTCAAGTGTATTAGCTAAACTCACAATCACATACACCAATAAAAACAAAACAGAAAAAGAAAATGGAAACTATAACACAACATGCCTGCCACTCAAGCTGCAAGTTTTCTCCATATGTCTACCACAAACCATGCAACACAATGCAGCCACTGTAGGATGGCACATGTGTAATTAAGTTTAATATACAGGTCAAATACTTACAACTAAAACTTTGCATCTGTAATTATCGTTCTATTTCAATAAAAATAAAATAAATGAAATTTATTGGGTGGTTTATTGAAATCATAAATTTGTGAAAGTTTTAAAAGTTTTGAGTAGTAGAGTTTAAAATTCAGCATTTTATGATAATTGAATTGTCACAATTCAATATTTGATTTTATAACTTATATCACTTAATTCTTTATTCATTTTAATTATTATTTTGATATAAGAGTAAAAAATCCTACTACTATATAAACCCTTCATTATCACACTTTCTTTAGTACTTACAAGTACAACATATACAACACTCTACATACACACAACTTTCATATAATTTCGTTTTTATATTCTATCATATTTTGGGCAAGGAAAGGCAGGGGCAGGGAGAACTTCGTCTCCTTTCTTGTGCAGGGAATTAAGAGACATGCTATATGTAGTAGTTGAGTAGTTGTATCATAGGGGTAATGTGTCAAGAGACCTCTACATCGGTTGAGCAATCTCCATGGTGGCACAAATTGTCTTAAAGAAAACGATATATCCGTGCCTTATCTTAGCTTTCTACACTTTCTTGACTTAGTTGATATTTAATCATTTATCTACATCAATTTATTTATTTAAATTGTGATGTTAATGTTGATTATTGTACTTGTGACATAATATTAACTAACAATTTTAAAACAATTCGCCATGAGGTTAGATCCCATTGTTGGAGTCTAGAATAAACAATGGTTAAGTTGATGACTTAAACAAATCATTTTGTTTCTGAGAGATGAAAGCCTATGAGATGTAGATCTCGTTGAAGTCAAGAATAAACAATGGTGGAGTTGATTACTTGGATAAATCATTTTGTTTCAAGAGATGGAAAGGAGATATGAGTTTATCTTAACATGTTCAAGGTATCATGTCTTTAAATATCAACATGCTGAAGGTATCATGTGTTCAAATTTTCTTTACAACCAGAAATAGTGAGGGTTAAGAAAATTCGAAAAATTAATTTTTTCTACCCATTCATTTGAAAATGAGTTTATGATACTAGAAAGGAATTGAAGAAAAAAAATGGTCTAAGCATTTGCTTTAAAAAAATATATAATTTGACATGCTAACATGATGCAAGACACAAAATGTTTTGCTTAGTGAAAGCATCAATTTTGTTCTATATAATTTTGAATTACTAATTCCCATATTAAAACAAATTATTTTATATTATAATGGGAGGATATGAGTATTTTGTTGGAGAGTACTCTTTCATATTAATACCATTGTGGTATTAATGTCTCACAATTTGGTGAATATTAATTTTGGGACAACTCAAAAAAATTGAGATACAAATTGATTTATTATTAGGCATCTTTATGATTGCCAATGTGTTTGAAAAAAAAAAAAAAAAAAAAAAAGAAAAAAAAAAAAAAAAAAAAAAAAAAGGAAGAAGAAAGAAAGGCATTCCTATTATACAACAAAAGATATAATAGTGTCAAATGTTATAATATATTTTAAAGCATTCCTATTATCTATTATTTGATTGACTAATCTTTTATATTGGAATGGGGGAAAAGCTAAATGTTTTGGCAATTCCTCGTGGGGGATGAATCAACATAATTTTGAATCTATACAAGAAAGGTATTATGGTGCCAAAGATTATCATGTATTTTACATGAACTAAGAAAAGCCAGTTTGAGAATGAAATTTCTATATCATTGGTGATTCATTATCATTGGGGAATTTGTTATTTACAAATTAGATGAGATTATTTTTCCACTATTTGAATGAATGTGGAACAATTTTTGTGTTGAAATGTATAATGTTATGAAATTTGATTCCCATTATATTCAACTTGAATGACCTAAAATTTAAAAGGTCAATATAATTAATTTAGTGCATGAGTGAGAAAAATATAACATTGAGATTATCATTGGTCATTCATAATACTATGGCAAACAAATAAGCCAAGACCAATTGGTAATTTTTTGAAGAAAAAAATAACTCTTGTTGTTATTTTTACACATATGTGCAGTACTGTAGAAAGTGAGTATAATGTGTAAGATTATCTAGTCTTTTGATATACATAAATTGTGTAATATTTAAATCTCTAATTAGAGTCAAAAGATTGGATAGATACCTCGTGGGGGATGGGTCTTAGGCCTAAAGACTAGGAAATTACCTATGAGGATATCCAACCTAGTGATTAGAGATCCTAAGAGCTAGGTTCAAAGGGAAGAACAAATCATAAAATAGTTTAGAGGTGGGATGCACCACTAAATCTATTTTTTAATAGGTCATCCCTATTGTGTAGGTGCATTAATTTTGCAATAAGATGAAAGGTAGAGTTATTTTTACTTTTAATGAAAGCTATATAACTTATGAATAGAATGAAGCATAGACTACTCTTGATGGATCTTACCTATGTGAGCGTTGGAGTGGGGCCACTCCTGTGATAATTAGGCTAATTCTTTATCACACTTATTAAATTGGGATAAGCACAAGGCCGTAATGACACACCCTCATATGAAGGTATGACTGGCCAGAAGAATGGATACCCAAACCTCCGTAACCCTGAATCCAAAATGACCAAACATAATTGACTCTTACACAATTTATAGTTAAGACCAAGAAAACTTATCTGAATAAAAATATAAACATAATTAGGCTATGAGACATAAATATTTACTTTAAGTTCGGCAAAGATCCCTAATAAAGTGGAACCTGCCCAACAACATATACACCAATAACCTAGTATATTTCACGGTTAAACCATAATATCAAAATACTCAGAGGAGCTATGCTCCTAACCACACCTTGAATTACCATAGTTAACCTAATATACATAACAAAGCATAGCACCTAAAATGACTGCAAGTGTCGCCCTATCAGTTTTAAGTATGTGACTTCGGGATATACCTTATCGCAATAGTATCAGTAGGTAACAAATCTTGACACAGCAAATTGGGTTTACTTGATACTAAAAAATAAAACAACCACAGAAAAAGAAATGAGTCACAAAGACTCAGTGAGCAAACCACGTACCCAGAGGGTACCAGCATCACCTAATACATATATCACTAATTAATCTTATATCTAAATTTATTTCACTTGTATTTACTTATAATTATCATACAATCACGATTTATATACTTCACATTTTTCAATATAACAACCAATTCATACAAAACAATCAAAGCATACAAGCAAGCAAAGGGCCAATGAGTAACCCAGCCCCGCACACCAGTATCAACCCCTATCGGGCATTTACACACCCGCACAGTAATTTAATCTCCCTACACAATCCATCCCACCAGGGTTGAGCACTCAATTTAAAAAAAAAACATTTATCAGAATCAAAATTTCTCATAATTTTAAATCAGGGTATCCTAGGTGCACCTAGATTTTTAATTTCAGAGATAAAAATCACTTTTCATAAAAATCTCACTTTGTTGGCCCTTATCAACCATAACCAATATTAAACAAATATAATTCAAATATATACACAATTACACGTAATAATCTAGCAACCAAAGTATACGCAATTTACTCACAGGGTTCAAGAATGAGACCCATAGTTCTGTCTGGACTGCGACAATTATAAAATAATGTATTATTTGATATAACCCTTTATAATTAGATTTAAAATTTCTTATTCACACATGTATTAAAGGTACATTTATGTTCCTTGAACATATGTTTGTATATATATATATACACCTATACTCATATCAAGGAATTCTTTATCAATTATCTATTCTACTTTGTTCAATGTTTTACTATCAACTTCAAATTATACTCTCATGTTTAAACTCTATTTGAACTTGAAATAACTATTTTCATCATCTTCATATTTACTTTACATGTCAAATTAGACTTAAAGAATTATAACTAACTCCTATAAACAAACCAACAATTATTAAATTGATAAAATTGATTTAACTAAATCAAGATTTTAATTCTATAAAATTTTTACTTTTAACTTCTATTGGTACACTTTTCTAAGAATCAATTGATCTTGAGCTTTTATGAATATTCTAAATAATAGATTTTTAAAATAAAAAATAAAATTAATTACTTCAACTCATATAAAATTCAAGTTCTTTGATTCCAACTTAGCCTAATTAAATGTCATGATTCCTAACTCACTACTAATTTTTACTTTCTTAATTAAATTAAAAGAAAATTTCAACAATTCCGTTAAACTAAGAAATTACAACTCCTAAATTATCATAATTTGGATTGTTAATTCTCAATTCCTAACATAAACTTCACTTTCAATTATTTATTCCCCAAGATTTGAATTTTTAACTTCCAATTGTTCTTGGCCAATTTTCCATTTTCCTCATTCATAAATTTATTACTTCTAATTCTTACTTTACTTATCCTTTACTCACTTCGCAAGTTTAATACACCTAATCCTTAACTTAGTTTACTAACTATCCAAGTTTGATGCACATCTAACCATTAAACTCCTAGAAAATCTAAACACCAAGGATCATCCTCTACTAACTCTCATACCCGGTTTCAAAAGAGGAAAAATATACTAACCCTTAGATAGTCTTACTCTCCATTCCACTTGGACTTCCTAACCGGCCAAAGGAGAAAATTCATGCTACACTTACTGCCTTAAAACAGAGTATTGCAGCTGGAAATCTAGTCTCGCCAACATCCATGCCTAACAGCAGCAATTTGCTTTCAACACCCAGCTGAGAAAAAAAAAAAACCTAACCCCAATGGTATTCTATCTTGTTAACACCCACAATATCACAGCATATTGACAGTTTAAGTTACCACTACCAATAACTCCCAAGCTGTTGTTCACCAACACCAGCTACCTAATCATCCTACTTTGAGTCCACGGTTTAGGACAAGAGGCTGCACCTTCATAGTAAGAATTTAAAGCCTACACCCACACATACAAGGACTATACCAATACATAAAAAAAATGCCTAGGAGGAACTTTAAGGCTTACGATCTAAATTCTTCTATGGCTGGACCCAAAACAGAGCAGCCCCAATTGTTCATATTCCAAGGCTAGAAACTTCAAAAAAAAAAACACAAGAAAACTTATACTATTAAGAGGATATAAGAAAAGATGAATTAATACCTTGAAAGCCACCCAAAAACAGGGAGAATTAACTAGGATTTTGGCAAGCTCTTAAGCAAGACTTGAAGTCGGTGGTGAAACAATAGACAGAATGAAGACTTGGCAGAAGAAGGTGGGTAAGGCGGTGCAAGAAATTGAGAGTCAGAGAAAGGGCTAAATAAAATAATTAAAGAGTGTTAGTCAATTAGTCAAAAGGAGCTTTAATTGTGGCTTTTATTAATTCAATTATATATATATATAATCATTAGTCTCTAAGATACACTAACTTATTTATTAATACCATTTACTTGATGTAAAAATTTATATCCAAGTCACCCAATAAGGTGATAAAATTTATTATTCATATAATTACGATGATTTATGTACATAACATTCTAATAAGTACGTTAAACTAAAAGGTTATAACAAGTAATATGCTGGCTTATGAGTTCAAATTTTGCATCTAAACTATTATGTGTAATACACATTTCTAGAATCTTTTAAGTAGTTATAGTTCAAGGTCATATTATCACTATTGACTCTGGATGAAGATTTGTAAATATGCTAACTGAAAGTTTAAGGCAATGCTACTTTTAATATTACGCATAGTAGTCTATCTTTGCCCAATATTGTGTAGAGTATATTTTATTATTTTATTGAAATGAGTAGGGGATTGTTGTTCTATTTCAATAAAAATAAAATAAATGAAATTTATTGGGTGGTTTATTGAAATCATAAATTTATGGAAATTCTAAATAGTAGGGTTTAAAATTCAGCATTTTATGACAATTGAATTGTCGCAATTCAATATTTGATTTTGTAATTTATATCACTTAATTCTTTATTCATTTCAATTTTTAATTAAATTTATTTCCAATTATTATTTTGACATAAGAGTTACAAAATCCTACTACTATATAAACCATTAATTCTCATACTTTCTTTAGTACTTAGAAGTATAGCATATACAACACTTTACATATACACAACTCTCATATGATTCCATCTTTATATTCTATTATATTTTGGGCAAGGAAAGGCATGGGTAGGGAGAACTCATCTCCTTTCTTGTGCAGGGAATTGAGAGACATATTGTGTATAGTACCTGAGTTGTTGTATCTTAGGACAACGTGTCAAGAGACCTCTGCATCGGTTAAGCAATCTCCGTGGTGGCACTATTTGTCTTCAAGAAAGCGATATATTCGTGCCTTATCTCAGCTTTCTACACTTTTTTGACTGAATTTATATTTAATCATTTATTTACATTAATTAATTTATTTAAACTATGATGTTATTATTGATTATTATAATCGTATCAGAATATTGACCAACAATAAATAGTTTGAGAATAATTGTTAATTTGTTTATATTTTTATTTTAAATTTAATAATATCAAGTTGTTATTAAGTTAAGTACTTAATAATATCATAATTATACTCTCTTTTTCCAGATAAGTATACAATAAAAACATTTTGATATTTAATTATCTTATATTTTAGATTAATTTATAATTTATTTTTCAAATTATTAGAAATATTTATGTAAGCTTTATAAATAAGTACGCCTGATGAGTTTAATTGGTTAAGATGAAGATGCGGTTCAAGTTTCATGTCTGGTTATATTTGTCTCTTTTGTGAGTTGTATTGTACTATTGTTAATATTGAGTTCTAATATTGTTGAACTGTATTATTTGTCTACAAGTTCAGCTGTTGTGGATGCCATCCATATTGATATAAATAGTGATTAATTACTAAAATTTCGATCATTTTCTATCAAAAAGAGAAAGAAACAGAGTAGGAGATTTAAGTAATATTAACCTAATTCAAGAGAAATTGAATAATTTACTCTCTTTTTTTTCTTTTTCTTTTTTTTTTTTTAAATTATTACACTTAAAACTGTGTGTACTCATAGTGTCTAGATGCACGAACACTATCTATTTTTATTTTGGTAAAAAGGACAATATTATAACTAAAAAAAATTTATACATAATAGTACGTGGAACATTGCAAGGGAAACAAGTTCCCTTAAGATATGACATAAAATCAAGAAAATAGTCATCCATAACCACGTCATACTCTAAACATAATCTAACACTAGCCTTAACCAATTTATTTGCACAAGCATTGACTTCTCGATAGATAATGTTAGTTTCACCTCATTAAAAAATAAAGTGCAAGCATCTGCACGAGTCAATAGTGTACCATATATAAGCAAAAAAGGAATCAACAGAACCATTAATGAGCTGCAAAATATTGATAGAATCTACTTCCACCTCAAGTTTACTAATCTGCATGTTGCTTGCAAGAGTCAAACCCAAGTAAACTCCCCAAAGTTCAGCTAAAATAATAGAACCCAAGCCAATCCTCTTTGAGTATCTAAGGACCCAATTACACATGTTATCTCTCATTACCCAAATAGTACCAATGGCACCGAAATTTACATCAGTCTAGTGGACAGAGACTCCACAGAATAGGAATTGAGATAAGATTTTGGAGAAGACCTTTATAACATGTCGCTACATAATGAATTCAAAGTTCTACAATTAGTAAGCTGAAACTATCAACTGAAGTATATTTGCCCAGTTTGCTAAATTCTCAAAACGCACCTCATTATTTGAATATCAGGCAGTTGAAATATTTTCATCATCTGAAGTGTGATGTTTATCTGAAGATGTGTCAATCAACTGAACTCTTTATGACTTATTATACAACATCATTTGGGAAAATTCAATAGACTATTCATCATTTTCCTCAGCTAAAATCTTCTCAAAAATATATTCTTTGCGCCGAATCTCACAAGACAAAACATGATAACTAAGGTCCTATGAATGAGTTGTATTGGGAAGAACGCAAATACCACATTTCGACACTACATTCCTAATTTTACAGTGATTTTTTATAGAAATATCAATGATCATACTTTATTGAGGAATGACTACTTTCAAATTTAGGACTATATATATTTCTAAATGAGTAGATGAGAAAAAAAAAAAACAGAGAGACTTTCGAAATCGCACACAATCAAATCGATTATACACATCAAACTCTTAGAAAATTTCTCTCCTAAATCTTTGAACTTTCATATTTTGTGAAAAACTTTGTAATTTTAGTGATTTCTTTGAAATCACTTACTTCATTCTTTCCTCTGAGAAAGTGCTAGTGAAAGCCTAGAACTTTGTTATAAACTTGGTAAAATTCTACCTAGTTTGAGTTTTGAGGAAATTGTTTAGGTTCTTACTAATTCCTTTAATTTCACATGATTTAAAGTTTGCTGAGCCTTGAAATTCAGTGTTGTAAAATTTTTGTAGAGCCCTGGAATTTTGCTGATTAGTGAAACTCTCAAAGGAAAACTTGAGGAGTGGATGTAGCCGGGGGGCAGGGGGGGCGGGGGGGGCTTTGGGAAAATCACAATAAATATGTTGTGCAATCTCTAACTCTACTCTCTTTATTTCCGCTATTTAAGTTATTGTTAGATTGCATATATGTTTGCGTGCTCTATTTTCAAATCATCAAAAGAGGAATTTTGAAGTGTTCAAACTATTCACCCCTCTAGTTTTTCATTCTGGGACCAACATAATTGAAATAACTTTTTTAATTTTAATAATAATAACACAAGAAAGAAATTTTTTTTTTCAAAAAAACGTCAACATTTCCAGAGACATCACTATAATTATCAGCAACATCGCAAATAATTTTTTTCCTCATCAGCATTAATTTGTCACAGATAACAATTATGAGGAACTGCTGCATCAACCACAGCTCATCAAATCATCTACCGATTTTAGCATATATTATTATTGAAGAAATAGATATTGTTATTGGAGACGTCTCTTTAAATGACAACCACAATTAAAAAAAATAAAAATAAAAATGCATGGTGCCTAACACCTTCAAGTCCATCTTAGAAGGTAAGATCATCATATCTCATTTACAAAAGTGACACAAGCATCCCATTGAGTAGCTTAGAACTTTTATTCCCACTTTGTAAAATTTTGACATCATTTTCCTATGACTCACACTACATAGAAAAAGAACAATATTGTGACCTTGTCTACATATGTACCCCAAGAACATAAAGAAATGTCACAAAAATTTCCACAAAAGTAAAAAAAAAATTAAGCCTACCACTAAAACGAATGATGTGTTCATTTTTCTAAACTATCCATTTTGAACGAGTTAAGGATTATCAAAATGAATTTAATATATGTCCAACTTAAGTAGCTGAACATATATTAATTCATTTATAATGATTCTCAAACGGATTTCAAATGAGAATTTTCGATGACTATGGATGAGATGAAATATCTAACATGTACAAATGAAAAAAAAAAAAAAAAAACATGAATTTTCGTTTATATCTTAACAATCCAATTTTAAACTGAAAAATTAAATTTAGCTCTTCAGAAAGTCAAACGAAAACAAGCAAGCAACCACAATTACATTTCCACATATACATATACCCACATTCTAATAATCCATCATCCTATCACCAAGTCATATTAATACTTTATAAATCTCTTCTAATGTTTACTTTCTTGAAATCATTTGAATGGTGGAGTTTCCGTGAAAAAAATTCCCAAGTTTTGGAGCCTAAAAATAACCATTGCCAAGCTTTCCTTCAAAATCAAACACGAAAACACACAGATTGTTAAAAGCAACCGCAGCTTGGTATGCTTATTTAAACTTCAATTTCTATTGATGCATTCCATATGGTGACAAAGGAGTTTAATTGACAGAGAGTGAAGAGTTGCAGTGTAGAAATTAGGCACGGGGAACAAGAACAAGGGAGGATCTTTTAAGGGATCAGAGGGAGCCATGACCCTTCCAAAATTTTTCAAAAATATTTCTATTATAATGTAAAAATAGTTTTTAGCTTCCTATTTTCTCTTATTTAATACCATGGCCCTACTAAAAGTAAAAGCTGAATAGCATTTTCACTTTTTATACTACAAGATTATAAGACTACAAGACTAATCGGTTAAAACTTAAAGCCTAATAGGCAATACGATTCTTATAAAACATTAAGTTAGGGTTTCTCTTATCTCCACCTTGTAATTTGTATCGCCAGCCATCAGCCACCAAAAAGAATTTTGGCTAAAGCTCTCTCAACATTAGAGATGGGCCATTGTCTAGGTTTAAAGGAGAGAAGAGATTTCTGCCTAAAAAATAGGTAAAACTTTATTTTAAAGATTTTATTAATCCAAAGTATATAAAAGTTTAACATAATTTGAATTTCTTTTTATTTAAAAATTTACTTTTATAGTAATTATTGAGTGTGTCCAATAGTGATATAGAAGAAATTTATTTTTTTCCTTGATCAGCAAAATTTGAGTATTGAACTACTAACAAGTAAATATATTCTATTTATTTGTCATTAGTTTAAAATAAATAACTATGGAAAAAAAAATATCAATATCAATTTGTTAATTTGAAAGAGCGTAGTTCACAATTTTATATTTTATTTAAGCAACTCAAGATGTACTTGAAAGATATTTATTTTTGTCTTTTAACTTTTGTAACTTATAAACTTTTATTATGTGTTATAAGTTATGAGTTTTTTATAATTTTTATTTTTTTTTGCAGTTATTGTAATTGAATAGGTTTACATAAAATTTTAGTCGGCCCTCTCAAAAATAAATGTCTAACTTCGTCAGTGAAGAAGGAGAAGGGAGGTCTAGGTTCAAATTTGAGGCTTTTTATTGGCAACAATAGCCACAAGATAATGAAATGCAAAAAGTGTATGCAATAACGCATAGCAGACGCAAATAATAAACATCAAGAAGTTGGTAAGTTTGCAGAATAAGATGCGAAAATCACAATATTATCATTGTCCCGAAATTCAGACGTTGACAATTTCGTGAAAAATTAATAACACAAACTTTCCCATAGTATTAAGGACAAAGTACATTATCAATGTCTACAATTTTCAATTTTTCTTATTAGTTATTAGCAATAGAAGAAATGTAGTTGATTATCTGTGTAATACAAACACAGATAATCATATTATCATCGACAGTAAAACTACTATTTTTAAAAAATTATTTTCTTGTAGGCATGCTCACCAACTTACTTTTACAAATTTATTTATTTTCTTTACCGATGAGGGTTTTACCTATCGACCTTTACGAACTAATTGTTGATCGTAAAGCTTTTACTGACCAATCCAATAATAGCCAATTTTCTTGCTACGTGATAAAATGAAGTGGATTCTCAAACCCACCAAGAAAGAATAAAAAGTAGCATACCCAGAAGGTGAATAAAAAGTTGGCTTAATTATTTTTATGGTTCTTATAATTTTAATTTTGCAATCAAGTATTTACGTGTGAAACAAGCACTCAGCTTAAGCCAAAGTACTTTGGCTCTCACTATACATTTGCTATCAAACTTAACCAAACAGGTGATGACTCGAACTAAAAAATCATACATTATGTAATGGTTGGAACTACTTTGTTAGGGTTTTGAAATCTAAGATACTTGAGTGAAACATTTTAATAATTGATTATAGAGACAATTGCACTTTATCCCATTGAACTACCACTCATTTTGCAATAACACTCATGAATTATCTAAGTAGACACATAACCCCCTCATTTAAGTCATAATTAATAAATAAACCCTAATTATCTAAATTATATCCTTGTTATAAGTTTTTAATCACTTTATGTTGATCCTATTTTAGTACAATATATTATATATTATATAATATTTCAATCCATATATGTTAAATTGGATTACTATAGATAGTTCAATTACTAGAACAAAGAAAATAATAAAAGGGAGAGAAAGAAAAAAAGAAATTAAAAAACTTATATCTGATTGAGATTTCATCTAACAGAATTGGTTTTTTAATGTTGTTTTGCTCCCTTTGTTTATTCTCTTCCATTCAAACTATAACTAACCCAAAATCTGTTTCTTCTCAACCCAAATGACAATTATCAAAATCTTCTATTGATGATGGATTGTAAGCATCCCATTTGTGGCTGCAGATGAAAATTTCATATAAATTTTGAGAACAAAATATAATTATTTTATTTCTCAATAATTCAGGTAACATAAATGGATGGTTGTTATACAATCAAATGGAATTAACGGCATATAAAATACACACCTCACTTGGGTATTAAGTACCCCACAAACAAGATTGGATACTATATAACTCACCATTAATGTAATAAGAATTTGAATAGAAATTGTAAAAACTAATTTCAATTTCATTAAAATTAAAAATGATTAGAATTGTAATATACAAGTTTGGATTATACAAATAATTATAACCTAAACTGTGTTTCAAGTATTTTGTGGAAGTTGTCTTCGTCTCAAGTAATTCTTACAAGTGATTGTCGTCATCTTTGTTTGTTTCAATGATGATTGATGGTTGTGGTCATCATCTTTGGAGGGTTCTGACAAAGATCAATATCGTATTCGATGGTGATGGTGATGGTGATGGTGGTAGGTAGTGGCAAAGATGATGACAAACGGCAACGAGTGGACAAAGTTGTCAATGGATAATGTCATATGTCGTATATAAGTTTTTTATCCACCGCAAACAACATTATTAACGATTGTTGCATCAACAAAAACTCATTTACCATTTCTAACGTATTTTAATGTTAATACTATTAGGCCTTGGACTAACACGGATAATGAATGAAAAAGTGTAAAGGTCAAGATTAATTTATAAGGTATACAATGCTTTTCATATGATAAAATGAAGTGGATTCTCTACCCTCACCAAAAAAGATTAAAAAAAAATATGCATATCTAGAAGTTGAATAATAAAAACTTGGCTTAATGTATTTATGGTTTTTATAATTTTAATTTTGCAATCAAGTATTTATGTGCAAACAATCACTCAACTTAAGCTATTAGTTAAAGTAATAAAAATAACTTTTGATCTCTTCCTTTCCAAAATCAAAGTAATATAGTTCTCATAATCAAAAAAAATATTGTAACTCTCACTATATTTGCTATCGAAAATAACATAACAGGTGAGTACTGGTTAGAATTACTTTGTTATAGCTTTGAAATTACAGATACTTGAATGCAACATGTTAATACTTAATTTTATCAACAAAATTGAATTTTTTTTTATTAAAATATAGAGAAAAATCATAGTTAAGCCTAAAAATTCAAAATATCATTTAGAATAGACAAAGAATATATTCTCACGTGCACAAATCAAAGAACCAACAGGGGTTAATATTATTCACTAGCAACATAAAGTTAGCATAGAATAACTTTCTTTTACAAAAGAATAAAAGAAAATGTTGAGATTATTGATTGATGGCTTATTCCCCTTTTGATTCAATTAATTTGGTGCTTGCAATCCATATAATTATATAAACCGAGCATGCAACTCAATCATTTAAACTTGCTACTCAACAAATCAACTTCTTAGTTGTTTATATCTTTCTTGTCATTGCTTCAAACAAATGGTATCTTACTTTACTAGTACTCTTGCATGCTCCACTCTAAAATACAATTTTGTTGTGTTTTTATTATTTCATATAACTCTCATAATTAAGGGGAAATTATGTTTATTGTTTTTTTATTCTAATCTCATTCATTTAATGATTGACTAATGTGTAGAGTTCTTCTAATCAACATGAGAAGAAACAAGTTTCCGTTGTGGCACAGGGAGGTCAAGTTGGCAGACGGTTTGAACAAGTAATTACTTTATATTTTTATATGTACATTTATCTGTTAAATTTTGATAATGTGAACAAACAGAATTCGACGTGGTTGCTTTCATAATATATATATAATTGACATGAAATTTATATTAAAATTATATAAAAACAAAACAAAAGTCGGAAAATATAAAATAGAAATTCTCATTCCTAGTCATGATATTTGCAAAATTGTTTCTGTTTTGGAATTTTTTTACTCTTATTTAAATCTAATCATTTCCTTATTTTATCCTTTTCTAATAAATTAGTTTTCAATTTTTTAATAATTTTTTTTTTTTTTTGATGCTTTAGATAATGGGGATTTCTTTTATGAAATACAACTAATGAGATAAAGTGGTATTATAATTCTACTTAAAATAAGTAAACTTCGTATAACAATAAAATAATTTTGTAACAATTAATGAAAAAATTTACACTAAAATTGGAGATGTTAAGTGAAAAAAATTGGGCTAAGAAATTAAAGAAAGTGATTAATAATTTTATATTAATCTATTACTGAAATTATAAAAATTTATTGTTATGAGTACCGTGTTTATAATATTATTGTACATATGTTTGAGTTTTTTTAATTAATAAATTGGTACAATGAAAAAACTAAATTATTTTGTTTGTACTCGTAGGCTAGTTGGTAAAAGATACCCCATTCTTCAATATGTTAAACTAATATTATTTTTTAGTTCATGGATTGAGCAGTTTTTAAATTAATTTTAAAATATAGATTTGGAAAAGATATAAACATATATATATATATATATATAATTATACTATATTAAAAATCAGGACTGTATAATGTCCTATTACTTTAACTAAAATAGTTGACTTCCATATAATACCCTTCATATACACACAACTCTTTTATTAAATCAATAAATCAACAATCAACTTCTTAGCTTCTTATTTTATATCTTTCTTGTCATTCCTTCAAACAAATGGTATCTTACTATATTCTTGCATGCTTCACTCCAAAATACAATTTTGTTGTGTTTTATTTAATTCATATAACTCTCATAAGTGAAGATTATTTTGTATTTTGTTCTGTTCTAATCTTGTCCATTTTAGTAAGTTTATAAAGATTTATTGTTATGTGAAGAGTACTATGTATATAATATTGTTGAACATATGTTTGGGATAAAAAAATTTTAATCAATATATTAATTAGAGCGTGATAAAACTAAGCTATTTTATTTATACTCGTAGGATGCCGGGACGGTGGAGTACAACCAATCATGCACGGACCCAGTACCTGTATGTTTTTTGATTTTTTTTAATTGATTATAAGACTAAATTTAATTATATTTCACAATATTTAAAAAAAAAATTCACAATAACAATTAAAATTTATGATACTTCCTTCTCCAAAATGTTAAACTAGTATAATTTTTTAATTTCTGAATAATATTTATTAATCAATTTTAAATGCATAAATTTAAATTTAAATATATATATTATAGCATACCCAGAAGGTGAATAAAGCTTAATTATTTTTATGGTTCTTATAATTTTAATTTTGCAATCAAGTATTTACGTGTGAAACAAGCACTCAGCTTAAGCCAAAGTAATTTGACTCTCACTATACATTTGTTATCAAACTTAACCAAATAGGTGATGACTCGAACTAAAAAATCATACATTATGTAATGGTTGGAACTACTTTGTTAGGGTTTTGAAATTTAAGATACTTGAATGAAACATTTTAATAATTGATTATAAGGATAATTGCACTTTATCCCATGAACTACCACTCATTTTGCAATAACACTCATCAATTATCTAAGTAGACACATAACCTCCTTATTTAAGTCATAATTAATAACTAAACCCTAATTATGTAAATTATTCATTAAACGTAAGAAATTAATTCAAAATAGACTGAACTATCCTTGTTATAAGTTTTTAATCACTTTATGTTGATTCTATTTTAGTACAATATATATTATATATTTGATAATATTTCAATCCATATATGTTAAATTGGATTAATATAGATAGTTCAATTACTAGAAAAAAGAAATTAATAAAAGGGAGAGAAAGAAAAAAAGACATTCAAAAACTTATAATAATGACAGTTTAGTCTTTTTTTGTTAGTTAACTTAGTAGATTATTTAGATGATTTGGAGTTATTTGTCAATTATAAATTAAATAAGAGAGTTATGTGCTTAATTCGATAGTTCATAGGGCTATTACAAAATAAGTAGTAGTTCAAAGGTAAAATGCAATTAACTCTTAATTATGTGAATAAAATTGAATTCAAATGTAAAATATTGGGAAAAGTCATAATTAAGTCTAAAAATTTAGATTTCACAAAGAACATATTCTCATGTGAACATAACAGTAAATAATTTTGTAACAATTAATGAAAAAATTAACAATAAAATTGGAAATGTTAAGTGAAAAAAATTGGGCTAAGAAATTAAAGAAAGTGATTAATAATTTTATATTAATCTATTACTGAATTTATAAAAATTTATTGTTATGAGTACCATGTTTATAATATTATTGTACATATGTTTGAGTTTTTTTAATTAATAAATTGGTACATGAAAAAACTAAATCATTTTGTTTGTACTCGTAGGCTGGTTTGACCATTAGTTATTCGCAACTATTGGGGCATTCGTGCACGGACGAAGTACGTATATCTCTCTTATGTTTTTTTTTTTTTTTTTTAAATTGTTTAAATGCAAAATTAAATTCCATTTCTCAATATTTAATAAAATCATGATAATGAATGTTACTCCTTTTCCAATGTGTAAAACTAATAAAAAAAATTTAATTCATGGATAAAATATATTTTAATCAATTTTTTTTTTAAAAAAAATCTACATGTACATAGTTATATCTATATTTATATCAGACTAAAAGTCATAATATCGTTGTGATATCGTATGACTTTAACTAAAGCTTTAACTGTTGAATTCAAAATAATACCATAACATATACACACAACTCTTTTCTTAAAATGAAGGGCTTTAACCAGCTAGTGGTTTCTTGGCCTAGCGGCACATGTCTTTCTTAGGGATTGACTCTCCGAACGCATACATGTGAAGTTTATTTTAAAAAAATAGAAAAAAAGGAGGGCTTTAAACTATTACTGAATTTTAAAAAAAATTATTGTTATGAGTACCACGTATAGAATATTATTGTACATATGTTTGGGTTTTTTTAATTAATAAATTTGTACATGAAAAAACTAAATTATATTGTTTGTACTCGTAGGCTGATTGGAGCGGGTACGTAATGTGTACAAAACCGTGCATGGATCAAGTACATGTATCTCTCTTATGTTTTTTTTTTTTTTTAATTGTTTAAATGCAAAAGTAAATTCCATTTATCAATATTTAATAAAATCATGATAATGAATGTTACTCCTTTTACAATATGTAAAACTAATAAAAAAAATTATTTCATGGATAAAATATATTTTAATAAATTTTTAATTAATTATAAGACTAAATTTAATTATATTTCACAATATTTAAAAAAAAATCACAATAACAATTAAAATTTATGATAATTTCTTCTCCAAAATGTTAAACTAGTATAATTTTTTAATTTCTGAATAATATTTATTAATCAATTTTAAAAGCATAAATTTGAATTTATATATATATATATATATATATTATAGCATACCCAGAAGGTGAATAAAGCTCAATTACTTTTATGGTTCTTATAATTTTAATTTTGCAATCAAGTATTTACGTGTGAAACAAGCACTCAGCTTAAGCCAAAGTAATTTGACTCTCAGTATACATTTGCTATCAAACTTAACCAAACAGGTGATGACTCGAACTAAAAAATCATACATTATGTAATGGTTGGAACTACTTTGTTAGGGTTTTGAAATTTAAGATACTTGAATGAAACATTTTAATAATTGATTATAGGGACAATTGCACTTTATCCCATGAAATACCACTCATTTTGCACTAGCACTCATGAATTATCTAAGTAGACACATAATCCCCTTATTTAAGTCATAATTGATAAATAAACCCTAATTATCTAAATTATTCATTAAATGTAAGAAATTAATTCAAAATAGACTGAACTATCCTTGTTATAAGTTTTTAATCACTTTATGTTGATTCTATTTTAGTACAATATATTATATATTTGTTAATATTTCAATCCATATATGTTAAATTGGATTACTATAGATAGTTCAATTACTAGAAAAAAGAAATTAATAAAAGGGAGAGAGAGAAAAAAGACATTAAAAAAACTTATAATAGTGACAGTTTAGTCTTTTTTTTTTCTTTTTTTTAGTTAATTTGGTAGATTATTTAGATGATTGGGGGTTATTTGTCAATTATAACTTAAATAAGAGAGTTATGTGCTTAATTCGATAGTTCATGGGCCTATTACAAAATAAGTAGTAGTTCAAAGGTAAAATGCAACTCTTAATTATATGAATAAAATTGAATTCAAATGTAAAATATTGGGAAAAGTCATAATTAAGTCTAAAAATTTAGATTTCACAAAGAACATATTCTCATGTGAACATAACAGTAAAATAATTTTGTAACAATTAATGAAAAAATTGACACTAAAATTGGAGATGTTAAGTGAAAGAAATTGGGCTAAGAAATTAAAGAAAGTGATTAATAATTTTATATTAATCTATTACTGAATTTATAAAAATTTATTGTTATGAGTACCATGTTTATAATATTATTGTACATATGTTTGAGTTTTTTTAATCAATAAATTGGTACATGAAAAAACTAAATCATTTTGTTTGTACTCGTAGGCTGGTTTGACCATTAGTTATTCGCAACTATTGGGGCATTCGTGCACGGACAAAGTACGAGTATCTCTACTTATGTTTTTTTTTTTTTTTTTTTTTTAAATTGTTTAAATGCAAAATTAAATTCCATTTCTCAATATTTAATAAAATCATGATAATGAATGTTACTCCTTTTTACAAATATGTAAAACTAATAATTAAAAATAAAAAAAATGGGCTTTAACCTATTACTGAATTTATAAAAATTTATTGTTATGAGTACCATGTATATAATACTATTGTACATATGTTTGAGATTTTTTAATTAATAAATTGGTACATGAAAAAACTAAATTATTTTGTTTGTACTCGTAGGCTGGTTGGAGCATGAAGTCTGTGCCTATATTGGAGCAATCGTGCAAGGACGAAGTACGTATATCTCTCTTATGTTTTTTTTTTTTTTTTTTTAATTGTTTAAATACAAAATTAAATTCCATTTCTCAATATTTAATAAAATCATGATAATGAATGTTACTCCTTTTTCCAATATGTAAAACTGATAATAATAAAAAAAAGGGCTTTAACCTATTACTGAATTTATAAAAATTTATTGTTATGAGTATCATGTATATAATATTATTGTACATATGTTTGAGTTTTTTTAATTAATAAATTGGTACATGAAAAAACTAAATTATTTTGTTTGTACTCGTAGGCTGGTTGGAGCATGAAGTCTGTGCCTATATTGGAGCAATCGTGCACGGACGAAGTACGTATATCTCTCTTATGTTTTTTTTTTTTTTTAATTGTTTAAATACAAAATTAAATTCCATTTCTCAATATTTAATAAAATCATGATAATGAATGTTACTCCTTTTCCAATATGTAAAACTAATAAAAAAATTTAATACATGGACAAAATATATTTTAATCAATTTTTTTTTAAAAAAAATAACATTTATATATATATATTTATATCTATATTTATATTACACTATAAATCATAACACCCTTGTGATATTGTAAGACTTTAAATAGAGTTTAAACAGTTGAATTCCGAATAATACCATAACATATACAAACAACTCTTTTCTTAAAATGAAGGGCTTTGAGCAGCCGCTGCTTACGAGTCCCAACCAGCAGAGGAATGATGAGCCACGACGCCTAGAAAATCATCCATCCTTGCTGAAGAATCGGTGTTTAATTCTTTAGTAAACGTTTAATGTGTTGTATTTCAAACTTTAGTCCTTTCCTTTTTTTGTGAGAAAAAATTTGGACCAATTTTCAATGTATGCATGTCATCCTTATCATTCCAATCTTATCAGATACCCTCAATGGGCCTTTTGGACCTTCGTTCAGCGTGTTGATGTGAAATACTAATGCTGCTTATAATAAATTAGTCTGATGTGTGTAAGCTTGTGTTTACATATGTTTTATATGTTTATTTTAGGTAATTGCGTATAAATTGTTTGAATTATAAATAATTGCTTGGAGAAGTTATTGTGTGTGGGTAGATTATTAATTAGTTAATTAGTTATTGAGAGTATTTTTATTTATTTTTTAAAATTACGTTTCTTTCTGCAAATAAACTATATTAACCAAAATACCATGTAATTTAGAAGATAAAGAAATTATAAATATAGGACATTGTACGAAAATTTATGATAAAAATGAGCAGCCAAAAGTGTAATACCTAAAGGTTCATAGCATGCTTTGCGTAACTGCAATATTAGTAATATGCGCTAAAACCAATGAGGTGGCTTTCTCTATCCCACCAAGAAAGAATAAAAAATATGCATACCTAGAATAGACAAAGGTACCTTTTTAATGGTTTTGAGGTTAGCAATACTTTAATACAATATTTTAATATTAATTATATGTACAAAATTAAATTCCAATGTATAGTATTGGAAGCCTTAAACTTCAAAATATCATTTAGAATAGACAAAGAACATATTCTTATGTGCACAAATCAAAGAACCATATACATGGGATGGGTTAATATTAGTCACCAGCAGCACAGAGTTAGCGTAGAATAACTTTTCTTTTACAAAGAATAAAAGAAAATGTTGAGGATGACTGATGGCTTACTCCCCTTTGATTCAATTAATTTGGTGCTTGAATAATAATATTATATAAATCGAGCATGCAACTCTATCAGTTAAACTTGCTACTCAACAAATCAACTTCTTAGTTGTTTTGCATCTTTTTTGTCATTCATTAAAACAACACGAAAATGCCTTTGAGGAACCACATTTGATTGAAAGGGCAGCCTCAAACAACACGTTACTTATTTCATTGAGAATTGTGAAGATGCTGGGACTTGGAGAGATCTTCTTGTCAAGCAATTTGTTCGATCTCTTTGAGGAACCACATTTGATTGGCACATTGAGTTGACGCTGAGTTGATCGACAGTTAGGGCAACTAAAAAAAATAAAAATCTCAACTGGTTCTACAATACTCTACATAAAGTCACCAACACCGGACAATGGAAAGATGAGCCCATTGTTGACTAGATCAACCGGTGAAGAGTGCTAAGCTTAGATTGCAAAGAGCGAGTATCGAAAATCTCTATAGTTGAAATGTACACTCAAGATATGCATTGGGAGCTTCTATACAACCTTAAGAGAATCAAGCCTCAAATACTTGAAGAGTTTGTAACTAGGCACATGATATGGAGCTAAGCATAGAGAGCCATGAAAATTGTAATCCTTCATTCCCTAACTAACAAAACAAGTGGAAATTCGAAGAGAAACGAAAATAGATGAAGGGGCAATGAAACAAGTTTGTTTGTCTCTCATAACTTGAAGAATACTATATATATAATATTATTCTACATACGTTTTAGATAAGTTTTTTTAATCAATCAATTAGTGCATGGAAAAAGTAATTTATTTTGTTTATACTCGTAGGCTGCTAAGCGTTGGAAGCTCCCCTCTCCACAAAATCCTTTATCTGAAGGGTACTTGGACGCTTGTAACTTATTAGATAGAACGCGAAGGCGCGTAAGTACATGTATCTGCTCTGATGCTTCTTCTTTTTTATTAATTGTTTTTAAGACTTAATTAAATTCCATTCCTCAATATTTAAAAAATAAAAAATGATAGCGCATAAAATTTGAGGTAAATGATACTCCATTCTTCAATATGTTAAACTAATATCATTTTTTAGTTCATGGATTGAGTATTTTTTAAACTAATTTTAAAATATAGATTTGAAAAAGATATAAATTATATATATATCTATTTGTATTACAGTAAAAATCAGGACCGTATAATGTCTTATTACTTTAACTAAAGTTTTAATAGTTGAATTCCATATAATACCCTTAATATACACACAACTCTTTTATTAAATCAATACATCAACAATCAACTTCTTAGCTTCTTATTTTATATCTTTCTTGTCATTCCTTCAAACAAATGGTATCTTACTATATTCTTGCATGCTCCACTCCAATATACAATTTTGTTGTGTTTTATTTATTTCATATAACTCTCATAAGTGAAGATTATGTTGTACGTTGTTCTATTCTAATCTTATCCATTTTACTAAGTTTATAAAAATTTATTGTTATGTGAAGAGTACTATGTGTATAATATTATTGAACATATGTTAGAGATAAGGTTTTTTAATCAATATTAATTAGAGCGTGAAAAAACTAAGCTATTTTGTTTATACTCGTAGGATGCCGGGAGGGAGAAGCACTACCAATCATGCACGGACCCAGTACATTATTTTAAGACTAAATTTAATTATATTTCTCAATATTTAAAAAAAAAATCACAATAACACTTAAAATTTATAATTCTTCCTTCTCCAAAATGTTAAACTAGTATAATTTTTTAATTTATGAATAATATTTATTAATCAATTTTAAAAGCATAAATTTAAATTTAATATATATATATATATAATATTATACATTCAACTAAAATTTTAACAGTTGGATTCCATGTAATACCCTTCATATACACACAACTCTTTCTTAAGTCAATAAATCAACTTCTTAGTTGTTTAATATCTTTCTTATATATGTATATATACATTTAACTAAAATTTTAACAGTTGAATTCCATCTGATACCCCTCATATAAACACAACTCTTTTCTTAAATCAATAAATCAACTTAGTTTTTTTTTTATATCTTTCTTGTCATTCCTTCAAACAAATGTATCTTACTCCAAAATACAATTTTATTGTGTTTCTATTTATTTCATATAACTCTCATAAGGGGAGATTATGTTTAATGTTTTATTCTAATCTTATCCATTTTATTAATAACAACTTGTTATTCTCATCCACTTAAAGATGGACTAATTAATGTTTTATAAATTGAGGGTTTTTAGTTCTAGTGAATTATGGAGGATTACATGCTTGGAATTGATTGTCTTTGATATTGATGTGTTACACAAGTTTGAGGGTTGTGATATTGTTGTGGTTTGAATTGGAATTGTGGGATGTCTATATACATTGTGCATCTTATGCTTTTAAATTAGGAGTGTAGCTATGCCTCCAAAGAGATCAAAGGGTGGTTCCAATGCTACTTATGATCACACCAAATTTATGTCAGAAGAAGCTTAAGGACAGTTTGCACACTTACTTGCAAACCAAAGTATAATTATTGAAAGAGGATTTAAATTGATACCTGTATTCTATGAGGAAATCTATGACATCATCGACGCCCCTCATTGGGAGAATTTTTATGAGCCACCAAAATAGATTGTTGTTTTTTAGTAAAGGAGTTCTATGCCAATGCCCTTGATCACAAAAATGGTCAGGTGATTGTTCGAGGGTGACAAGTTCCATTTGATAGTCATACCACCAATACTGTTTATGGGTTGCAAGACATTGAAAAAGATGAGTACACCCTGCTTGTGGAAGGTGAGGCAAATTTGGAGAAGGTTATCTATTTCTTATACAAAGGTCAAACTACATAGAAATTGTCCAAAGGTGAGCCAATTACTTTCAAGGCTAACGCAATGAGCAAGTATGAAAAGGCTTGATTGTTATTCTTTTCTAATAATATGTTACCTTGTATACATACCAATGATCACACCAAGGTAAGCATTATTCTCTTGTATTTCATTCTTGCTGGCAAAAGAATTAATATTGGAAGCTTGATTTTTTTCAAATATCATCAAGTGTGCCCACACCCAATTAAAGGAACGACTTCAATTCCCATGTTTAATCATTGTTTTATGTGTCTGGGCCAGCCATATGGGCCTTAGACTTTGACTCAAAGTATAGAGCGGGTAGAGAGATCCAAGAGCACCAACAAAGTTGTCTTAATGCTATGGTACAAATGTAGTGCATGTGCACTAGACATATGAGAGTGGACATGACTACTTTTCCACAGTACCTGACTCCTCCTTTCTTTGGCAACATAGCAGAAGATGAAGAGGAAGAGGATTAGGCACTCTTCGGCTTTCCAGGGAAGTTTCCTTTTCCTACTTTATTTTATGTTTTTGTTATTTTATTCCATTAAGGACAATGTCATGTTTAAGTTTAGGGGTGTTGGGTGCTTTATGTTATTGGTGTTTAGGTTGTTTAGTTGTTGTTCATGTTTAAATGTGTCATTGTTTTATTGTGTCACTTGATTGAATATGCTATTATACTATTATGATGTGATTCTCCCATCCTATGATAAGAATTTGGTTATCATGCAATCTTGACACTTATGTTTCAATTCTTAAGTTAGTAGCATTGTAAGGTGTGATTTATGACATTCATTTCACTTGGTCTTTTTTCTTGGAATTGTGTTGTTGAGTAGAAATGGTTTATGCTTAGCATATACTTGTTTGGTTTAGAACGCAAGAATTTTCTTGATTCCCTCTTGAGGCAAAATCCTAGACGAAAATAAGTTAAAGAGAGGATTTAGGCCATGATTGGACCGTTTGAGCCTTTTAAGCTAACCTTGTTTATTTTATATTATTAGTATAACCCTTTAAGCTTATTAAGCCTTTTTCTTGGTCACCCACATTATTGCTTATACAGTTTATTTTGAACTATTTGGTCATTCTACATAAATATTGAGCCATACAAAGTATAAGAGCAAAAATGGAGATAGAAAAAAGAAAAAAGAAAAAAGAAAAAAGAAAAAAGAAAAGGTTGTGCCCTTTGTTCACCCTAGTTATTCACATAAGAAATATTCAAGTTTGGGGGTATGATAAATAGGTGAAAATAAAAAATTTAAAAAAATTTAAAAAAATGAAAAGTTTGAAGTGGTGAAAAAGAAACGAAAAGGGAAAAAAAAAAAAAAAAGAACATCAAATCAAATGAAGTGATTGGATGTCTGAAAGCTCTTCAAGGTCTAGAATGATTTAGGTGCTTAATTATAATAGAGAGAAGAATGAGAGCAAACTTATGGGATTTGAAGGCTAAAAGCGATGTTAAATAGGCATAAACTTATTCGGGTTGAATGCAACTCGAGATAAAAGATCATTTATACACACACACACTTGAAAATCCATTAAAGAATGATGCTTGCTTTTGAGTTGAATATGAGTTTGAATGGTACCTTGTAGTTGACAATGAGTTGCAATTTGGTGAAACTTTTGAGGATATTATAAATATGCCATTATTTTTGTGTAATGCATCTTTAACTATGTTAGTTGTTTATTTTACTTTTTTGCTCTAGGACTAGCAAAATCTTAAATCTGGGGGTGTGCTAAGCTCATGAAATAACTTATATTTTATCACATAGTGCATTCATTTTGGCTAGGTTTTTGAGTTTAGCATTATGCATTGTTTAGTTTTAGCTTAGTTTGTAGATTAATTCGTAATGTATTAAAATATCATGTTTTAGTTATTATTGCTTAGGATTTATCTTTTAAATAAGAGTTCCATTTCTATTACACTTTGGTTGTGTGTTTTGAAGGAACAAGTCTGAATGAGTCCTTTTTAAAGACTAATTGCTCAAGGGATTTGATTTCAACTCATCAAAGGCCTAGGCATTGAAAAACCAAGGATGTAGCACTAAAAATTTGAATCAATAGGATTGGGTGCCTAGGTGCTAGAAAGTGGGCATTGGGCGCCTGGGCGCTAGAAAATGGGTAATGAGGCATCTAGGCCCCAGGAAATGGGTGCTGGGGCATTAGAATCCTACAGTTGGGGTGCCCAATATTATGAAAAGTCTCATATTTCATCCAAAAATCAGTGTTGGGGTGCCGAAAAGTCATCGGCTGGGGCACTAGCCCAATAAATCTACTCCAAATTGGACTCTAACTCATGATTTTTGAAGCCTATAAAGAGAAAGGGCTTGGAGATTCTAAATACACAATTAAGCAAGAGATTTTTGGAGATATTGAGTTGACTTAAAAGTGCTTGGAGCCTAGAGGAGCAAAGGATTTTGAAGAGCTTGGAGACCGACATCTTCCTAGTTTGCTTTTATTCTTTCATTCCTTTTAGTTTCTTTGTATGTTCTTAATGATTTGTTTATTTGTAGTTATGTTTACATCTAGTAGCATGAACTAAATCCTTTTTCTAGGATTATGATGCAACTCACATATAGTTTAATTTAATTTTATCTATGGATTGCTTAGGGTTTAATATTAATGTTATTTATGTTATTCTATATTTATTACTTCTTATTGCTGATTATCAATTAAATAGACATGGTAATCTAGAGGAACCTTGACAAAGAGAATCTAGGTTAGTCTTGAATGATATAACGCATGTCCAAATTCATTCACTTTATTTATTGAATTTGATTTGCATATAGGATAGTCTTATACTTATATACCATGTGTAGCCAATTTAGGTTTGTTCTTAATGAACCTTGTTTACTTCAATTCTCACAGACATATAGTGAATTAATTGAATAAGATATGAATTATAAGCAATTCGAAACATACTTATAACTAACTTGGAACCCTGGGTTAATAACATAATATCATCACTAAGCATAATAGGATAAAGGTAAGTCAAGTGAAGTGTGAGGGAAATTATAATCCTAGGTTTTCTCTATATATTTTCAAGTTTAGGATTTTTTATTTCCTCCCTTTAGTTTAATTGTTCGAATAAAGTTAGAATTAGTAAATTTTAGAACTATGCTTGATATAATTAATTTCTCGTTAAAACGATACTTAACTTACCCTTTATTACTTGTTTAAACGATACATACACATGCATTGTATTTTTTACTATAATAACTATCTATATTATTATTGACATGTGGGCCACACTCCATATACTTTAAGGTGCCAATAATCATTTAGTCATAGGATCTACAATCATTAGTTCAATACAGATATTCGAGAAATCCACTTTTGGCTTCTTAATATGATCTTTAACAATAAGAAGCTTTATATCAATGTGCTTGTCATCATATCAACTTTATTATTCTTAAAAAAAATATATCATTTTACAGTTAAGTTATCGTAATGAACATTTGCTGGCCTTGTTTTAGAGTTGACAACTCTCAGCCTAATATTAAAACTCCTCAACCAAAAAGCCTATAACATGACTTAATAGCATTTAATAAATTATTCTTTAATGGTGGATTAAGAATTATTATTTTCTTATCACTTTTCCAAGATATAGCTCTTCCATCAAAGGAATATGTATTATGAAGAAAGTGTTCTTGAATCTACACATTCATTATAATTCAAACCTGAATACTCAATCATTCAAAGTATCTACATTTCTTAGTTTCTTGTAGATAATACATAACTTTTATTGTGTCTTTACACTAAACAAGAACATGATTATTTTATTTTCTGCCAATTATTCTTCTGTAAAACCTTATATATCAGTTATAGTACAAACTTGTCCATACATCTATAAGGATGCCAACTGCAATTGTACAAAAGATTTATTTTTTTTCTCTTCTCTTTTGAGCTTAAGTTCTGTAACATTAACTTAAACTGAATTCATCATGTGTTATAATGAGTGCTACTGTATGTAAGTGTACATTACTACATTAGAAATCTTTCAAAAACCTTTTTAATGTAGGCTTTCTAAGATAAATTAGATAAACTTATAGATTTATCTCTGTGAATCTTTATGCGTATAACATAAGATACTTAACCTAGATCCTATATTTCAAAGGTTTTAGAAAGAAAAACCTTTGACCTCGCATAGTAAAGCTTAGTCGCTACTTGCAAGTAAAATATTGTCTATGCAAAGAACTAAGAACATACTTGTACTCCCACTGACTTTAAGGTAGTACACAATTATTAATAACATTTTCAGTAAAATGATACAAGATAATAATACTAAAAATTTTATATACCATTCATGAAAGGTTTCATGTATTATGTGTACAAACTTATTTAACTTGCAAACCAAATGACTATCTTTGTATATCCCTTTAACCTTATTCACATATTCCTCTTCTTTAAATATAAAATTCCCATTTAGCAACATCATTCTTCACATTTATTTGATGCAGCTCTAAGTCAAAATGAGTTGTTAAAGCAATGACAACTTTAAATAGATCATTCTCAAAACCATAAAAGAAAATACCATGGTAATATGCCTTCCTTATAAGTGAATCCTTTCTTCCCAAGTCTAGCTTTATATCCTTTTGAAATTATCAAAAACATCTATTTAGTCTTGTTAACCCATCTAAAACCAACGATTTTAGAACCTTCTTGTAATTCAACAATGAAACTGAAGAATGAGTCATCTTTAAGTTCAACATCATAGTCAGATTATAATAGGTATGTAATAAGTTCACTAGAAATGACTTAATTTATAACTCTTGTGGATCTCCTTAATTCTACTATCTTTTACGAATATATATATTGATAGTAGATTCAGTGGTAACTTGTTCCTCAGGAAAAGGCTACTCATATAGAGATTGAACTTGATTTGATTGTATTTCAAATATTCTCCAATGGAGTATTTAAAAGAACAATCAGTCCCCTATCATGGTTTCTTTAAGTGATTCCTTTTATTTTCTCAAAATATTTATTTTGAGAAAATTCACTCCCATTGAGTTTAAGATCCTCAAGAAACCTTACATTTCTAGTTTTGACAATTCTAATTGTATTAAAGGGACAACACATTCTAAATCCCTTGGAATCACTACATAGCTAATGAAATATACATTGACTTTCCTTTAATCCGATTTCTTTATGTTCAAGTTATAAACCTTCACTTTCATTAGACAACCAAAATGTATAAATTAAATGACTCAAACTGAGTTTTCATTTATTCAATAACTCAAATGAGTTATAGGAACAACTTTGATGGAACTTTATTGAAGACATACACTATAGCCTTTAATGATTCACTCCATAATCTTAAAGGGAGATTAGAACTATTAATCATACAACTTATTATATGTATGATGTTTGCCTTATAAATTTCTTTTAGTATCTTTGGTGACCTTATTGGTTTTCGTATCCTTTATGCAACCAACACGTGCATTAAAATTAGTAAATTCAAGAGTTGGTGAGACTATTTTACCAATCTTTTCACACTTTTTATGGAGATGTGATTTTATCTCCTATGCCACAAGTTAGAGAAATTATACTGATAATACAATATTTAATTCCAAAATCTTTATGTGCAGTTACATGACCACATTAATATTTAGAATCTAAATAATATCCATAAATGGTCAACTAACTTTCAGATATGACCTCTTAATCGAAATTTGAAAAAAAAAAAAGTTGTTTTAAAAATAAACTTGACCATCCTCAAAAGATTTAAAAAATATATATTATTTTCTAGAAAAGGGTGTAATCTAAAAATATATTTTTAAAACTAAAACGAAGATATATTTTTTTACAAAAATTTGAAAAGTTTTCATCGCCTCTACTTATGAACACATCTAGATTTCTTGAATATGTTTTGTTCATATCCTTTTTTGCTTTCCTTATACTTAAGAAATCCTTTGTAGTAGTAACATCATTGATAGTTGAACCAAATTAATACACCACACATTATTATATAGAGATAAATATATATTTGAGTCTTGCACTTAAGACGTTATTATCTTTATGTGTCCAATTTTCTTATAATAGAAAAGCAAAAATTTACTTTATACATATTTTAACTTCCTTCTTCATTTTGGAAGACTATTGCCTTTCCTTTTCCTTTTCCTTTTTCTTTATCATGAATTACTAGATTTACAACTAGTGTCTCATGAGCCAAACTTATTTTCTCTTGAACACACATTGCTAAGAGTTCATTAAATGACCAATTTTCTTTACGTGCTTTATAAGGTATCTTGAATGGCCTGAACTTGTTAGAAAGAGAGTTTAAAGGGTACAAGCAATAATCTCAAATCTCAACTTTCAAAAATTTAGTTGAGCAAAATATCTCTCATTCCACAACGTGCTCATGCACAACTTTAATATTGTCTAACTTTAGGCTCAAAAGCTTCTTTATCAGGGTGCCAGCCAATATCTTATCAGAGTTTATAAATTGATGATTAATGGCTTTTGTAATATTTAACATCCATTAATTAGGGTAAAACCCTGAATTATAACTTCACTGATATGATCAGCTTTAATGAGTATTGATTTAGGCAAACACATTGCTCCCACCATTCATTCAAATCTCTCTTAGATGGCATGTATACTTGATTCCGTAGAAATGGGTGGTTCGTTCACTTGAAATGCCAAATTAAAGTCCATGCATCTAAGGGTTTAAAGTGTACTTTAGTTTCAGAAAAGTAACATCACATGATAACATATTAACAAGAGAAAAATAATTAATTAAATTATACCAAATAATCAAGAAATTTCATGCCATGCTATGAACCAAAACTTTAATTCAAATTAACCAATGTTAAATACCAATTAGTAAATTCAACCTTTTTTGTTGGCAAAGGTCGCAACATGCATAAGTTTACTAAAACTTTAAATAGGACTAGTTAATCTAATAGCACTTGAAATAAATATTTCATACATGTGAGCATAGCACTATATAATCTTATACCAAAAGTTCACTATCTTATCTAATTAATTTATAAAAGATAATAACTTCCACTGGGGCAGAGTTAATATTTGATAAATTAATTGTTATTATTTAATTAAATTTTAATAATAAAACTGAAGAATATAATAACACAATAAGTAAATAATCCGTAAATGTGGGCATAAAACTATTTACTCTTAACGTTAAAATTTACTATCTTATCCCAAATAAATTATAAAAATAATAAACTTAAATACACATATATAAATTAAACAATCAGTTACATGATTATAATGAAACCTATAAATCTGTTTAGTTTTATAACCCTTATAATTTATATCTCTATATAAAGAACAGACAGATTACTTTATTATGTTATTTTAATTGAGTTAATTAAATAAAACATAATTATGTATATGTCGAAAGATAGAAAAAAGTATGGCATGTTTATATTGAACAAGACAATCTAAAGAAAAGGCCTGATACCACAAGTAAGCATATTCAAATCAATTCATACTAATATGTTCTAAATTAATACGTATCAGGATTAGAACATACACCTTGCATAACTCTCACAAGGTCTTCTAACCTATATCTAAGGGATACAGGATGCACTATATTTGATGGCCACACAAGCTTTTATAGACTAGGCCAGGGACCTATACAGTCCAACTTAAATTGTAACGAATGGTGTGTTCGGTTTTTTTTTTAAACTATCCATTTCGAACAATTTAAGGATCATCAGAATGAATTTAATGTATGTCCAACTCAAGTGGCTGAACATATATTAATTCATTTATGATGATTCTCAAATGAATTTCAAAAGAAAATTTCTAATGAATGTTGATGATATATATGAAATACCTAACACAAATGGAAAGAAAAAAAAAACATGAATTTGCGCTTACATCTTAAAAATCCAATTTTAAACCCAAAATTTAAATTTAGCTCTTCACAAAGTCAAATGAAAACAATCAAACAACCACAATTACATTTTCAAATTCACAATTCTAACATTTCAAAAGATACATGTACCCACATTCCAATAATCCATCAACCTATGACCAAGTCATAATAATACTTTATAAATCTCTTCTAATGTTTATTTTCTTGAAACCATTTGAATAGTGGGATTTCCATGCAAAAATTTCCCTAGCTTTGGAGCCTAAAACAACCATCGCCAAGCTTTCCTTCAAAATCAAACACGAAAATACACATATTGCTAGATTCTTTTGTTCATGAGTTTCCATATGGTACAATATGAGAGGACGAGAGAACTAGTCTATTTCCCTATGATAACGCCATGTCCTCTATGCCAAGACTCCTGATGGAATTTTTTAAATGAGACTGTAGAAGATAAATCTAGCTAGGTAGCCTCCTTTGTACAGGTCAAAGCAAATTAATACCAAATTACTGTAATTACAAGGTCTAATTTTCATTTTCATCCAAGACCTCCAAATGGTTGGATATGTAGCCGAAATTTACTATGACGATTAGAGATCTCAGGATTTACAATTGCCCATCATAATGAAAGGCCTAATAATATTAATTTTGCTCTCTCCATGGCACAAAACCCCACTGAGTAAAAAGTGTAATTAAAGGTCAAGATTAATTTATAAGGGATACGATCACCACTAGAAACTTTGTCACGACTTGAATCTAGAATCATGACTGGCATGAGAGCCAAGGTAAGACAAAGCTCACCTCAACTCAAATTAGTGTCAAAATGGAAGAACTTAGCAATTGATAAACAAAAATAGATAGCAACATTTCTGGAATCTATTGTAACTGTGTAGCAACATTAATAGAATAACAAAATACCAAGTTCTAGAGGGAAAGAGAGTGGAGTGAGCTTTAACAAGCTCAGTGAGTCAGCAAGTACAACATATGGACTGGAACAAACAAATGCACAAATAATTTAAAATTTTAAAACCTGATATGTACATTTAACAAATGAGGCATCTCATAAAACCTTTAATAGTTTATAAGAATAGTTTCAAGAAATGCCCTTATTAAAATTTTAAAATATAATAGTTTAGCAAAGTTTTTTTTTCTTTTTTCTTTTTTGGAATATCAACTTTGACAAAACTCACAAGTTTATTTTAAAATTAAATCCCTAGTGTGGTGCCAAGAATACCAAACCTCAATCACTAAAGAAGTCATCCTTTAACATTTCAAATTCTTAAGCAAAACTTAAATTGTTACCTCAGTGTCAAATTGATTAGATCTAAATCTTATTAAACTAATAAAATCCTAAAAGACATAACTTAAAACGTCAAAGTAACATGCAACGTAGCAACCATTTTAAAATAGATTAGTCCAAACATACAAAAGTTATTGGAACATGATAGTTGTTAATAGATACAAATAAAGATAAAGATTGAGTTTAAAATATGTATTATCATGATAGTTGTTTGTATTAGTGAGCATGTTCTACTTTACAAGAAATATTTACCGAAATTTTTTAGTTAAATTACTATATATTTTAGTATGTGAGTATTTGTATATAGTCATGTTTTTATAAAACTTTCTTTTAACTTTTAATTAAGTTGTCAATGATTTTCATTTCTTTATTTGGAGTCAGGGTTATAGGAATTGATTTTTCTTTCCTCCGGCCAATCATGCCTCCCTGTAGGATATGACAAGCAAAAAGTGTAAAGGTCAAGATCAATTTATAGGGAATACTAACACAACAAGAAATTTGGTTATTACTATTAATCACCAATATCAACCAACTAACTTTTAAAAAATTTATTTTCTTTCTCTACCAATGAGGGTTTTACAGATCACTTTTATTGACTAATTGTTGATCATAAAGCCTTTACCGACCAATCCGATAATGACCAATTTTATGCCATGTGATAAAATAAAGTGGATTCTCAAATGCACCAAGAAAGAATAAAAAGTATGCATATCTAGAAAGCTGAATGATAAAAAGCTGGCTTAATTACATATGATTCTTATAAATTTTAATTTTGCAATCAAGTATTTACGTGTGAAACAATGGCTTAGCTTAAGCCAAATTAATTAATCTGGTTCTCACTGTACAGGTGATGACCCGAGCTACAAAATCACACATGATCGGTAATGGTTGGAATTACTTTGTTATGGTTTTGAAATTAATTAAAGATAATGATCGGTGACATTTTAATAATTAATTATAGGGATCATTGCACTTTATCCTCATAAACTATCATTCATTTTGTAATAGCACTCTTGAATTATCTAACTAAAAACATAACACCCTTATGCGAGTCATAATTAGTAAATAAATCCTAATTACCTAAATTATTCATTAAATGTAAGAAATTAACTCAAAATAGACTAAACTATCCTTGTTATAAGTTTTAAATGTCTTCTTTATTTTTACAATTTTTTCTTTTTCTATCAAATTGAACACTTTATGTTGATTCTATTTTTTGTATAATATATTATATATTTGATAATGTTTCAATCCATATATGTTAAATTGGATCATTATAGATAGTTCAATTGCTAGAAAAAAATAAATAAATAAGAAAAAAGAGAGAGAGAGAAGAGAGAAAGGAAAAAGACATTAGCAAACTTATAATAATGATAGTTTAATCCTTTTAAAAATAAAAAAAAAAGTTAATTTGCCTAGATTTAATAGATAATTTAGATGATTGGGGTTATTTGTCAATTCTGACTTAAAAAATGGGCTATGTGTTTAATTCAATAGTTTATGATGTTATTACAAAATGATTGGTATTTCACAGGTAAAGTGCAATTAACCCTTAATAATATAAATAAAATTGAATTCTAATGTAAAGTAGAGAGAAAAATCATAATTAAGCCTAAAAATTCAAAATATCATTTAGAATAGACAAAGAACAAATTCTCATGTGCAAAATCAAAGAATCATAGACATGGGGTTAATATTATCCACTAGCTAGCAACACAAAGTTAGCGTAGAATAATTTTTCTTTTACAAAGAATCAAAGGAAATGTTGAGTTTGATTGATGGCTTATTCCCCTTTTGATTCAATTAATTTGGTCCTTGGAATCCATCCATTAAACATATTATATAAACTTAGCATGCAACTCAATCAGATAAACTTGCCACTTAACAAATCAATTTCTTAGTTGTTTATATCTTTCTTGCCATTCCTTAAAACAAATGGTATCTTACTCTACTTTTGCATGCTTCAATCCAACATACAATTTTGTTGTTGTTTTTTTTTTTTTTTTTTTTTTTTAATTTCATGTAAGCAGATTATGTTTAATGTTGTTGTATTCTAATCTTATCCATTTTATTAACAAAATTGTTATTCTCATCCACTTAGCGATTGACTAATTAATATTGCATAGAGCACTTCTATTGAGAAGACACATGGAGGTCAAGATCGTAGCCTGCAGTAGGACTGCGACAAGAATGTAAGGCTGTTATTAGACTTAGATGCTCGATGAGACTTTAATTTAATTAGTTAAGAATTAAGATGATAGTGCTTGGTTCTAAAGATTCTATGATCAAATTTTCTTTAATTTTGAATCGTTTTTCTATGAGATTATAATAATATATTATTTTTTAACTATAATATGCTATTTGAAAGTAATTACTATATTTATACAGATATACACATTTTTGTATTTCTACTTTTGGTATACTTACCTAAATTACTATATAGGTTAAATATCACTTTTCGTTTCCATAGTTTATTTAAAAATTACTTTCATCTTTACAATTTAATTTTTAAAATTTTAAAAATCAATCAATTTGATACAATTGTGACGATCCATTAAAATTTATTTAATGATAACTAATAGGTTGATAATGTGAGCAAACAAAATCCATTGCGTCTACTCGCATGCTATGTTAAAAAATAAAAATAATTGACATTTAATTTGTATTAAAATTATATAAAAACAATGTAAAAAATTGCAAAACATAAAAAAAATTTCTTAATTATTCCTAGTCATGATATTTGTAAAATCATTCTGTATTGTAATTTTGTTACTCTTATTAAATGTAATTATTTCCTTATTTACGTTCGTTTTTAAAATTTTTAATATATTGGTTTTTAAAATTTTTTATATATTGGTTTTTAAAATTTTTTATATTTTTGATAATAGAGTTTTCTTTTATGAATTATACAACTAATGGGGTAAAGTGATAACATAATTCTAATTAAAATAAATAAACTTCGTAACAAAGTAAAATAATTTTGTAACTATTAATGAAAAGATTGAAACTAAAATTGGAAATGTTATGTGAAACAAATTGGCCTAAGAATTCATGTAAAATGATTAATAGTTTTATATTAATTTATTACTTAATTTTAAAAAATTATTAACACCAACTTTCCCATATCAAGGACAAAGTATGTTATCAACGTCAGCAGTTTTCAATTTTTGATTAGCTGTTAGCGGTAGCAAAAATGCAAATGCTGATGTGTGTAAAACAAACTTAGATAGTCATATTATTATCGACAACAAAACTGCTATCTCTAAAAAATTATTTTCTTGTAGGCAGCTCAAATTTCTCTGTATCTTGGTTTAAGCAGGCATGAATAAAAAGTGCAAAGGGCAAGATTAATTTATTAGGGATATGATCACCACAAGAAATTTGATTATTAGTATTAATTACCAATACCGAACAACTTGCCAACAAACTTTAAATTTTTCTTTCTAATTGATGAGAGTTTTACAGATCGATCTTTAATGACTAATTGTTGATCGTAAGACCAATCCAATAATAACCAAATTTCTTGCCAAGTGATAAAATGAAGTGGATTCTCAAACCCACCAAGTAAGAATAAAAAGTATGCATATCCAAAGCTGAATGATAAGATGTTGGCTTATATTTAGGCTAAATTATACATTTGGTTCCTGTAGTTTGAGTTGAATTTTACTTTGGTCCTGACACTTATTTTGTTGCAATTGAATTTTCGTAATTATAAAATTGCACCATGGGTCCATCACCTACCGTCAATTTTAACAATAATGGATTTCACATTAAACAAAAACAAATCTTACATGACAATCTCTTGTGATTGACAAATTAAAATTTGACACATAGCAAAATAAAATATATAAATATAATAAAAAAAAAAACTCAATTTTTTTTGGTTAAAATAAAAAAGATAATTTAAATAGTGATGAAATTTTTGCAAAATACTCCATGAAAGCCACCTTTACTGATTCAAATTTCAAGCACTCAAAACTCAAAAAAATATATATATAATTCCAAAACTATTCTCATCATGAATTACTTCATATACCCGGCACCAAATTCCAAGCACGGGTATGCACATCATTACTTGAGATTTGATTAACCAAATCGTGGAATTTAGTTTTATATTCTTTTGAACGTGCTTAGCCAAAGCGAATTTCCAATGCTCCATTTCAATGAGTTCAAGCCGATGGTGATGGTATGGACAATAGCAATGACTTGTGTAGGCTTCTGATTTGGAGAAAGTAGTGTGTTTTTGTTGCTGCCGAATATGAGAAAACCACCATAGCAAAGTAAACATCTACAAAATTTAACACTTACAAATTTTTTCTTCTCCAATTCCAGATTTGATGTGTTCAGCTGTCTCTTTTTAACTATCTCACTAGTTGTTTGATCATATCATAATTATATTAGATCAGACTCAACTGGATTTGTTCATAAATTTGAAAAATTATAGTGAAAGATTTTGGTAAAGTTAGGGGAAAAAAGAGATATACTTCTTATTCATCACTAAATAGCTGTTTAGATGTAAATGAGACTAGGTGTTTGGGTTTACTAAAGGCTTGATTTTCTGGTAATCGAAGATTACAAGAACAGTTTTGGTAAGAAAAAAAAATTAATATGAGTTTTTTATTATAATTTCTTTATTTTATAAGTAAAAATTTAAGTTTTTAATAATTTTTTATATATATTTTTTTTTATCTTGCCACATGTTTATTTTTATTTGTGCATTTATCACAAGAGTATGCTATGTAAGATTTTTTTTGTCCAGCATGAAATCTGTTAGTCGAAATCACTTCCATTAGTGTTACAACTGACAGCGGGTGATGACAAATACTCAATTGATACAATTTTACAATTACAAAAATCCAATTGTAACAAAAATGAAATATAAGGACCAAAGTGAAATTTGACTTAACTTGTAGAGACCAAATATGTAATTTAGCCTTGTATTTATGGTTCTTATAATTTTAATTTTGCAATCAAGTATTTACGTGTGTAACAATTGCTCAGCTTCAGCCAAAGTAATCTGGTACACACTAGACATTTTCCATCAAAATTAACAAAACAAGTGAAGACTTGAACTAAAAAATCATCTAATTAGGCATATAATCCTCTTATTTGAGTCATAATTAGTAAATAAACTCAATTATCTAAAGTATTCATTAAATATAAGAAATTAATTCAAAATAGACTAAACTATCATTGTTATAAATTTTTTAATGTCTTCTTTACTTTGACATTTGTTTCTTTTTTCTATCAAATTGAACACTTTATGTTGATTCTATTTTAATATAATATATTATATATTTGATAATATTTCAATCCATATATCTTAAATTGGATCATTAAAAATAGTTCAATTGCTAGAAAAATAAATTAAGAAAAGAGAGATGAAGGAAAAAGACATTACAAAACTTATAATAATGATAGCTTAGTTTTTTTTTTTTTAATTAATTTGTTAGATTTAATAGATAATTTAAATGATTATGAGTTATTTATCAATTATGACTTAAACAAGAAGAGTTATATGCTTAATTTGATAATTTAAACGATTGGGGGTTATCACAAAATGAGTAGTGGTTTATGGATTAGATGCAACTAACCTTTAATTATATGAATAAAAATTGAATTCCAATGTAAAATGTAGAGAAAAATCATCATTAAGCCTAAAAATTCAAAATATCATTCAGAATAGACAAAAAAACATATTCTCATGTGCACATGTCAAAGAACCATAAACATGGGGTTAATATTATATATCCACTAGCAACACAAGGTTAGCGTAGAATAATTATTTTGTCTTTTACGAAGAACAGATTCTCGTGTGCAATTATCAAAATGAGTGGTTCTCGATTGATGGCTTACTCCCCTTTTGATTAAATTAATTTGGTGCTTGGAATCCATCCATTAACCATATAATTATATAAACCTAGCATGGAACTCAATCCTTTAAACTTGCCACTCAACAAATCAACTTCTTAACTTGTTTATATCTTTCTTGCCATTCCTTCAAACAAATGGTATCTTACTCTAGTCTTGCATGCTCCACTCCAAAATACAATTTTTTTGTGTTTTTATTTATTTCATATAACTCTCATAAGTGGAGATTATGTTTAATGCTGTTTATTCTGATCTTATTCAGTTTATTAATAAAAATTGTTATTCTCATCCACTGAAAGATTGATTAATGTGATAGAGTTCTTCTAATCACCATGAGAAGAAACAAGCTTCCGTTGTACCACGGGGAGGTCATGTTGGCAGCCAGTCTGAACAAGTAATTACTTCATTTATATATATATATATATATATATATACACGTTTTTATCCATTTTAATTTTGGTATAGTTACCTAAAATACTATAGGTTAATTTTACTTTTCACCTCTATAATTTATTCAAAAATTACTTTCATCTTAATAGCTTAGAACTTTTCAATTTAATTTTTATAATTTTAAAATCAATCAATTTGACGTCAACTGTGATGATTGATTAAAATTCACTTAATAGTAACTGACGGTTAATAATGTGAGTAAACAGAATCTGATGTGGCTGCTTGCATGGCATATTAAAAAATATTTATAATTGACATGAAATTTGTATAAAAATTATATAAAAACAAAACGAAAATCAGAAAACAAAAAAAAAAGAAATTCTTATTCCTAGTCATGATATTTGTAAAATTGTTTCTGTGTTGTAATTTTTTTACTCTTATTTAAATGTAATCATTTCCTTATTTTTATCCTTCTTTAAAAAATATTTTTTATAAACTGGTTTTTAATTTTAATTTTTTTTAATATATTTTTATGCTTTTGATAATGAGGTTTTCTTTTATGAAATACAACTAATGAGATAAAGTGGTATTATAATTCTACTTAAAATAAATAAACACGTAACAGAGTAAAACAAATTTGTAACAATTAATGAAAAAATTGACACTAAAATTGGAAATGCTTAGAGAAAAAAATTGGGCTAAGAAATTAATGTAAAGTGACTAATAATTTTATATAATTTATTATTGAATTAATAAAAAAATTTATTGTTATGTGAGAAGTATCATGTATATAATATTATTACATATACTAATAAGGGTTGGGTGTAATGGTAAACGAGTTGCATTCCCTAGATAAAAATACAAGTTCGAATCTTAGAGCATTCAATTGCTGGGAGGGTTATCCTAATCACGACAAAGTCTGAGAAATTAGTTTCACAGCAATGCCTGTAAAATAAACTCTGGAAATCAAAAGAAATTATATTTTGTACATATGTTTGAGATAAGTTTTTTAATCAATAAATTAGTGCATGGAAAAACTAACTCATTTTGTATATACACGTAGGCTGCTAGGAGCGGGAAGCTATTCGCGCCAAAAAAGCCTTTAGCTCAGACGATCGTGCACAGTCCTAGCTCATTGCATAGGATTGCCATGGAAGGTTTTGACCTCGTAGATAAATGTTACGGGGACGTAAGTACATGTATCTATTCTCATGTTTTTTAATTGTTTTTAAGATTAAATTAAATTCCATTCTTCAATATTTAAAAAAAAAATTACAATAACACTTAAAATTTGAGGTAAATGATACTTCATTCTCCAATATGTTAAATTAATTTAATTTTTTAATTCATGGATTGAAATATTTTTTTATTTTTTTAAAAAAATATACCTTTTACATATATCTAGATTTATATTACATTAAAATTCAGAACACCCTTATAATATTTTATTATTTTAGTAAAGTTTTAACCGTTGAATTCCATATAAAACCTTCATATACATACAACTCTTTCTTAAATCAACAAATCAACTTCTTAGTTGTTTATATCTCTTCTTATTATATATTTCATATTTCTTGTCATTCCTTCAAACAAATGGCATATAGCCTTGCATACATGCTCCACTCCAAAATATGATTTTATTGTGTTTTTATTTATTTCATATAACTCTCATAAGGGGATATTATGCTTGATGTTGTTTTATTCTAATCTTTTCCATTTATTAATAAAAAAATTGTTATTCTCATCTACTTAACGATGGGCTAATTAATGTTTTATAGAATACATACGAAACAAGTTTTCGTTGTGCCGGTGGGACCACGAAAAGAACTGCTCGGTCGTTTGTCCATGGAATTATATTATTATTATTTTTTAACTATAATGAGTTATTTGCAAGAAATTACTTAATTTTTTTTATATACGATTAATCCTTTTAAGTTTGAATAAAATTGTTATTATCATTCTAATCTTAATTCAGTATTAATAAAATTGTTATTCTCATCCACTTAGCGATTGACTAATGTGATATAGAGTTCTTCTAATCACGGCCATGAGAAGAAACAAGCTTATATTGTGCCACGGGGAAGTCAAGCTGGTAGCCAGTACCAACAAGTAATTCCCTTATTTTTATTTTTATTTATATATATACAAGTTTATCCATTTTAATGTTGGTATAATTACCTAAAATACTATATAGGTTAAATTTCAGTTTTCATCTTTATAGTTTATTCAAAAATCACTTTCATCCTTCTATTTTAAAACTCTTCAAATTAATCTTTATAATTTTTTAAATCGATCAGTTTAATCTCAACTGTGATGATCTATTAAAATTCACTTAATTCTAACTGACAGTTGATAATGTGAGCAAACGGAATTCGATGTGGTTTACTCACCTGACTTATAAAAAAAAATAGATAATTGACATGTAATTGTATTAAAATCATATAAAAAATTGGAAAACATAAAATAAAATAGAAATTCTTAATCATAGTCATGATATTTGTAAAATTATTTCTATATTTATTTTTTATTTTTTATTTTTAGTCTTATTTAAATGTAATCATTTCCTTTTTTAATAAATTGGTTTTTAAATTTGTTTTATTATATTTTTGATGCTTTTGATAATGGGGTTTCTCTTATGAACAACTAATGAGGTAAAGCGGTATTATAATTCTACTTAAAATAAATAAACTTCATAACAGAGTAAAATAATTTTTTAACCATTAATGAAAAAATTGGCAATGTTAAGTGAAAAACATTGGCATAAGAATTAATGTGAAATGACTAATAATTTTATATGAATTTATTACTGAGTAAATAAAAATTTATTGTCATGGGAAGAGTACTATGTACATATGTTTGAGATAAGTTTTTTTAATCAATAAATTAGTGCATGAAAAAACTAAATTATTTTGTTTATACTTTGTAGACTGCTGAGTTCGGAGAGCAGTTCGCTGCAAAAAATTATGCAGGTCGAATGTGCACGGACGTAAGTACATGAAAAATTAAATTTTCATCAATCTAATATTTTTTGAATAACTGTAAATTGCATTACTCTTTTCTTTCAAACTTATGTTTTAAAATTGATTAAAAAAAATTTGAAATAGATTATATTTCATTCGTGTATTAGAATATTTTGTTAGTTTAATAGACCATAGGTATTATTTATCTCAAATCTAAGTATTAGTGTAAATTTTATTTTATTTAATTATAAAGTTCTGCAATTTGCAACTACAAATATGAATAAATGAGTTGCTTATAAAACTATTTCAGCCGCCATTTCGTCCCTGGATCTGAGCAATACTTGCAGCAGGATCAACCGTATTTAATACTTTAGTAAGCGTTTAATGCATTGTATTTAATTTGAACTATAGTTCTTTACTTCTTTTTTTTCTTTTTTTTTTTTTTTTTGGTAAGAAAACATTTCTTTTCAGTTTTTTGTTGGACCATTTTTCGATTTATGTATATCATCCTTGTGCAGGGCTATGCTAATCTTCTTGGTATCATTCCAAGTTCAATTGTGCTTATAATAAACTAGTCGCATGTGTAAGCTGGTGTTCATATGTATGTGTTTTTTTGAATTAGAATAATATTTAAGTTTGATGTGTTTTGGATGTTATGCCATTATGATAATAGTAATAATAAAAAATACAATTGGGGTTTTTTAATTTGGTTAAGCATATTTGATAGTTTTAATTTATTTTTTTAAATAATATTATCAGGGAAATCACTATAATTACCAATGACACTGTAAGTCGCATATAAGCTTTAAGAACTTATATGCAACTTTATCAACAACATCCTGTTGTGGATAACAATTATTAGAGACTGCTGCATTGACAACAACTCATTTACCGCTTTTAGCATATATTAATAAATAATACTATTAGGCCTTGTATTGACACGGCTAATAAATGAAAAAGTTTAAAGGTTAAGATTAGTTTATAAGGGTTACAATGCTTTCCATGTGATAGGATGAAGTGGATTCTCCACCCCCACCAAGAAAGAATAAGAAATAATACAGAATGATAAGTCCTTTATACTTTTCTCTTCACATTCTGAATAAGTCCTATAGTAAATTTATATTAATTTATATTTTTATATTTTTTTCAAATAAATCTCTTACCCTTATTTTTTATTTTTAGTTTTAAGTTTAAAATATTAATTAAGTATGTTAATTTTTCAAAAACCACACTACTTAATTTAAAAGTTAAAATATATTATTTATTAATTAATAGAAGAACAAATCTTAAAAAATAATATACTTTTCATAATCCCATTAATATATTTTTTTAAATGTCACTTCTTCTTTTTTTAATTTTCTTACAAAATGAATCTAAATGTTATAACCCGATATCGTAAAATCGATTTTTAGATATAATGTGTAAATTCTAGTTGTAAAATAATAAATATGTAAATAAATTAATTAAACAATAATACAATAAAAATGTTATAATCCGATATCTTAGTATACGTTTTAAAATTTTGTGTATAATTTGTTGTTAAGTAAATAAAATTATAACCAAGTAAAATTAAATAACATATATACATATTAAGATTTACTTTCCACCACTCATTATTTTGACTCTAACTTACTTTTAGTATTTTATTTTATTAGTTTTCATTTTCTTTTTCTTTTTTTCCTTTGTTTTCCCCCACCGACTTTGTTTTCTTTTCAATCCAAGTCTTTTATTTTCTTCCCTTTATTCTTGGTCTTCCTATTTCTTTTAGCTTCATGAATTCTTGTTCAGCAACTGCACTTTCATTTTCAGTAGCAAAGTCTTCTTTGTGGCCATCCAGCAAAGTGATTTGGAGGGCTTAAGTTAGATCATATGAGCCTACTTTTGTACCTAAACTCCATCTCCTTTTTAGCTCTAACCATAGTGCAGTCACAACCCTATTTTGGGCAACAACCATGCGACTTTCACCTTCCTCTTTGTTCGATTGGTGTGGTGAATTGGAGAATGGTTTTGTTGGGTTAGAGAGGCAAGGCAGCAAGGAACAAGTCAGGTGTAGAAGCCCTTGCCATGAGTCTTCAAGTTCCTTCTCCAACTGCGAGAAATTCTAACCTTACAACTGAGTCACCCCCTTTCCATAGCAGTTGTTCTTCCTTGCTGCATTCCCCGTCTTTTATCATGGGTTTTCTTGATGACTGTGAGGCAGCAACTTGAAGCATGGCATGGGAAGGTTAACTAGTTATAGTTTCTAAATATTTTATTAGTTTAAGTTTTAAGTGGATAAATTTATTATTGGTTAAGGTTGTAGTTTAAAGATTACATAGAATAGTGTATGGGGTATGAGAAAAGGATGAATAGGTTATGGGTTAAGGGTGTTACAGGTGATACAATATGGGAATTGGATTAATTGTTGTTGAGTCTATATAAGCAATGTAGAAATAATGAAAGTTGTGTTGATACTTTTTTAGGAAGGACACATGCATATGGAGTGAAATTAAAAATGCCTTTAAGATATATGAAAAAATGTCTAAAAGAAACTAATTGTAAAGTAATAAGAAAAACTTGGAATATTCAGATCTTATGGTTAGGGATTATTAGAATTTGAATAAAAAGTTCATGAACAAGAGTAGAGAATTGTTGGTTAATGTTGTGATTTAAGTATTTAACTGAAATTGAATAGAGAGTATGAACAAAGGGTGATTAGTTGTGAGTAAAATGTTGAAAATGTGGGTTACGTGGTTATTGGAAGGGAGTAGTGTTTAGATTTTAGGGTTCAGGGAAATCCAAGTATTTCAGGTATTTGCGAGATTGAATTATTTTAGGAATTCTAAAGAGAAAGTATTTCTTATGGTCTTAAGATAATATCTAAAAGTTTTGTAACCTGATTCAGGGTATATTTATCACAAGAGCTGTTACACTACAGCTAGGTTCGCATTGGATTGTAGGTGAGCTTCAGTCAGTTGGGAGGACTTTGTCTGGGGTTATGGTTTGAATTAACTAAGAACCTCTGAATAAGAATTGTTCCTAAAATATTAAGGAAAAATTATGGAGTTTTTCTTGTTTTAATTTCCTGATATGTGTATTTTGGAGGTGTTGGAAGTCCATTATTGGATTTTTCAGGTTCTGATTGTACCTTGTTTTTGTGTAACTGGTTTTGGAGGATCTTAAAAGATGATTTAAGAGTGGGGTGATGAAGATGAAATGTTTCTAACATCTGATAAACTATACTGGAAATTTTCATAATTTGATTCCCAGTTATAAGAATTCTATAAGTATTGGAATTTGATTTTAGCAACCAGGTATTTTGTATGTGCCCTGTTTGTGTACGTGTGGGAATTCGAGTGGGTTCAAGGCCTATTTTAAGAGAAGTTTCTGAATAATAAATGTAGCTAACTTCATGGAGATGATGTTTGGACTTGGTTTTACTAAATTTGGTTAAGTATATAAGTTAGAATCAAGCATATTTCTAAGATGGTTGTGAAAATGCTAAAAAGGGGTAAATTTTGAATAAATGCATGAAACTCAGTATCTATAATTTTTTGTAATTAGAAGATTATAACCTATGAATTGAAAAACTAAGTTATACTTGGAAAATTTAATTATAGCTCCGAAACGTATTGTTGAGCCAATGATGCACGTGAAGACAAAGGGAAGTGACGAATAAGATCAGTAAACTTGTGAGTGGATAACGTATTCTTTGGTTGCTATATTATTGTGTGTAATTGTTTATGTGTATTTGAATAAATGTGTTTATATCGAGGATAAATAAGAATGTGTAATGCTATAATTGAATTATTTGAATTATGATTAACTTGTGATTTTGTTTGTGTTTAATAAATACCAATAAAACTGATTTTTTATCTGAAATAATTTTTATATCCGAAATAGAATCTAGGTGCACCTATGATACTTTGATTTGATATGTGATTTAAAATATTCGAGTACTCAACCTCGGTGGGTGGTTATGTAAGGAGCATATTTTGGTTTGGTGTAGTGGGCCTAAAAACTGCTCGGTGGGAGGATATATGTTGTGCGGGTGCTGAGTTACTCTAATTGGTCCCTTTGTGTGATTTGAGTGTTTTGATTTGATTGTATAGTGTATTACTTGTGTTAAAACTGGATTTAACCAGTAGAAATGTTCTCCACGTGGCAATCTAACCTGCAAGATGTGGAGAAAGCAGTCCTCTAGACTTGAAAAATTCTGATGATTAAGTCAGTATAATTAGAGTAAATAAACTAAAAAGCTGTAAAGAGTATGAGTTGTAGAGAACGACCTATTTTTTTTTGAGGTTTTGAGCCTCTTTATATAAGAGTTGTGTTAATTAAAATAATAATGACGTACGTTACATAATAATGAGCGGTAATGACGTCCGTTAAATAATAATAGACAATAATGCCATCTGTTATAATATTAATGATGATAGTTACAATTCGAATTATTCCATTATACCTTAATCATGCCACGTATAATACTATCATTGGATTGGTACAATTATGTATTACCACTAGTCTTCCAAAAAACCAATTTAAGGAGTGTAGGGACTTGAACTAGTGGTTGAATAAATCCCTATTAGAACGGGTACTTAAAAATAAATGGATTACTTGGTTGTGTTTCTCTTTTGCTGTGTGCACTTTTTATGCTAAGATTTTTGGTGTAATCACTGATGTGATGCATTGATGATGTATTGATATTTTTATCACTGGTCTTGACAATATGCTATATTCCACCTTATAACTTGCCCCATTTCACTCCACCTTATTACTCCTATATTTTTCGGCTCGAACTGAGAAGTTCGGACTTGTTGTGATAGTAGTTTATGCTTAATTTTGGTCATCAATGGGGACTAATATGCAGTTATACTAAATTGTACTGCATTAACTAGCATATATTACTTTGACCAATACGAGTGAAAACCCGAGAATGTTTGCTGATATTGTAGCATTCTGGGTGAAAACTTAAGCTTTTTTATGGTGTTGTAGTATTCGAGTAAAAACCCAAACTTATTGATGAAGTTTAGCTTTGTAGCAATATGATTTGTCTGGGTGCTTTGCTTGGGAGCTAGCTTTTTAGCATGTATTGCCAATAGTATGCAATTGTATTAAGCCGTATGTATTGAAATAAATAGTGTACCTTACTTTGAGTAATATAAGTGAAAACCCAAGCTTGTTTTGTTGATGTTTTGGCTTTGTAGCTACTTTGATTTGTCTTGGTGCTTTGCCTAGGCATCGACTTTTTAGCTTGTGCTTCCCACCCCGAGTGTGACTATAAGCATTTTAGTTGTGTATCATATTCTTGGGCTCTCTCTCCAAGTAAGGGTAAAAACCCGGTACCTTTGGTGATTTAGTATCTGAGGGGCTCCGCTTAAAAGCTAGGGAAAGCTGACAAGCTACTTATGCCTCTCTTCGGGGTCGGCCTATTATGCCTTGACCTTTATAGTCGTGAGGGGGGACATATTGGATGTCACTCTCCCAATAAATGTCACAACCTGAAAAGCTGTGTATAGGGCTCTTTTGAGCTGTTTGTTACCAAGGTGGGCAATAGCCTTTTTCGTGTTGAAGGCGATGAGCTCATCTTGATTTGGTGATATCATGCAAAAAGATTTTCCTACAACATATTTATGATTGAGGCTAAAGAACTGAACTCAACAAGAAACTCATTAAACTCGTTATACTCACATATTAGAGAATATCTTGCTAGAGATAATAATCAATAATATTTTTAACAACTTATATAAACTTTTGGTTTACCGTTTACGGATTTTGATTATTTAATTTTAAGATCAACTCCGAGTTGTATGTAAGGGAAGAAATATTTTCTTTTGCGGTCATTTCTTTTAATTATTATATGTCATTTATTTGTACTAAGCTATATAATAAATCACTTGAAACATTTATCAAGCATCAAATATGAACATAACTCGATCGTCAGTTGACTCGAGTTTTGAGAATATATAGCAAATAAGTATTTTGTATCGGTCATAGTCAAAGCCATAAACTTGTTGAAATAAATTCTATGGCAATAACAATAATTTGTAAAGGCCGATTATAAGGCCGTAAATTTGTATTAAAAAGGTGTACGAGCTAAGCATATTTTATGCATAATCATTTATGATCTCTACTTATTTTTTAATGAGGATATTTGTATATATTTGTCAAACATGCAATTATAAAGTCTAAGTACATATTCGTAATATTTTAAATTATTTAGATCATTTATATAAAAATATAGAATTCAGGAACCTATTAGTGATTTTTAATTATCATATAGGTCATTTATATATGAATATAAAGCATTGTGGTCCATAAGTAATTATCCCGAACATTTAGGCAATTATTATGCAATTAGGGATTGTACTTGAACAATATGAAAGGATGTGTTGGTAATTTTGTAAATTACAACAGTTATGAAACACTTATGTAATTATATAAAGTTTTGAGCCAAAATGGAAAATATATAAACATTTTGGGCCAAAATTGTAAAATTATAAAAATATTGAGAATTATTGAAAATATGTAAAATATTTGGATAATAGGATAAATATTTAATGATCAAGGACTGAAATTAAAATTTGCAAACCTGGTTGGAATTTTTTTGCAATTTCGCCAACTAACTGGGTTTGGGCTGGCTTTGAAGTTGGATCTGGGCTTCCCAACGAATTACAGTACATAATTTGCCTCAGCAAGCCATCTTTTAGTCCTTGATAACCCATATAGGACCTCGATATTTGTCCGTGTATTTGAACAATTGATATTTGTCCATTCTGCTTATTTCATATTAATTGAAAGCGGTCCAATTAAAAGTCTGCAGAGGATACATTTGTTCTCTTTAATATTAAGATGCCTGGCTGGGCCGTTAAGGTAGAAGTTAGTCGCTGAACTTCCTGAAGCACGCACGTGAAGAGCCGTTTTTGGCTGGTTATTGATGCAATTTATGGTGATTTTATTAGATTTCAATCCACAGAGCTGCAAGAGGTTGCTTAAGTAAAATCAATGACGAAGCTCTCTGCCTTATCGGATTAGGAAGTGTCGTTTCGGTTCCGATGATGAGGCGGCGTGTTTGGTCTGGATTGACCTGCGCGTCAAGCAATCTGTTGATGGCTGAAATCGGGTAGTAAGGACCACTACAAATGGTGAAGAAACCCGAGCTTTGTAATGGTTGTGGAGGTGCTTCTAAAGGCCACTGTGCTTCCAGTACTATGACTATGATTTAGTAGTCAAAGTTGCTGTTGGTCTGAAATTCAGTTTGAAGTCTTGTATGAGATTTTGAGGATGGTGAAAATCATGGTCGAAGGGGTCGAATTTCCAATTTGTGATATGTTGTGGATGTCAGAAAAACCCAATTCATATGGGTACTCACAGACTGCATCAATATTAAGGTACTCCCTACGTGTGATGATTCTTAAAATACGATATATGAATAAATTTAAGATATTAAATAATAAATATGAAAACAAATTAGTTAAATAGTATTATAAAGAAATTGTTAAAATCTGATAATGTAATATAGGTTTAAGTTTGTGAATATAATTTAATATTGTATAAAATTTTGGCCATTAAGTAATATCTATTATAACCTGATACATATATGTCCTGTAATAAAAATGAAATTTAACCATAACTTGGAGCTAGATCTTTATTGTATGTAAATTTTAAGAGAAATAAAGCTAGCATAGGGATGAACTACGTACCACCACAAATTAGTATAAGGAAATATATATATATTAGGATGAACTACCACCACAAATTTCAGTCAACATAAAATTTTATATTTTATCATTTTACATTTTTGTCTTTCTCTCCACTGTATTACACCGACTTTGCTCTCTTTTCTTTCCCCTGCATATTTCTCGATTCTTCTACTTCATTCCATCTTTTTCTTGTCCTTGGCCAGGGTCCCTCTTCCTTGTAGTTGTGAGTTACCTTCCTTCTTTGAGCGGGTTGAAGGTGCGGGCTGTTTAACTTTTCCGTCTAGCTATGGCAACTTGGAGTTTTTTTTAGAATACCAGTTTGGCTGCGTTTTGCCTCCTTGTTCATCCTTGTTTTGGCCAATTCTTTGGTTGTGTTTGATGTTCCTTGTTCCAGCCAAGACCATCTTTTATACTGCTAGTTCCTTGTCCTTCTTGGCAGCCAATATTAGCCTTAGCAATTAAGTTAGCCGTGAGTTACTTCTCCTTGCTGCATCCTCTATTTTTGACTTTGAGGTTTGGGTTTCTTTGTTGAACGTATGGCTGCTGGAAGTGATGGCTCTGACTTGCCAGAATCTTGAGCAACTCTTTCTCTCACGGTAAGAAATTTTTACTATGAATAAACTCAACATAAATATAGATTAGTCATTAAATTTGATATTGGGTCTTGCTTAATGTTTATAATCTTAATAAAGGTAGAAATATAAATGGGTCAATGATTAAAGGACATTTGATAAAACATATTGAAGATAACAGAGCATGCTATATGGCACAATTACCTGCATAAATATTGAAACTAGTAACGGTAACATGTAATTCTTTGTTAGAAAGCTTGAGGCATAAAGAAACTTGGTTAATAAGCTTTTAATGAGAAAGAGTTACATGGATTCAATCTCAAGGCTCACTTCTATTAAATAAGAAAATAATAATAATAATAATAATAATAATAATTTATGGATTAAGGTGAAACAATGAGAATTAAGTGGTTTTGAAGGGTGAAGGGGGTAGATTCCGTGAGTAACAGAAATTTAGTATTTTAAGTGTCTTCAGGGAAGAATTAAATTAATCGTTCAAAAAATGAAATGTAGCTTATGGTCTTGAGATATTGTCTACAAAATTTAGTAGTTTGATTCCAAGTATGTTGTGAGCTATAGCTGTTATACTCCTGCTAGGTCAGGCAGGATTTGTAGTGCCCTGTTTTTGGTTCGTGTGAGAAATTGCGTGGGTTCATGACAGATTCTAGGAAAAGTTTCTAAATAATAAAGATATATATACTTGTCTATTAATAAACTCAACAAATGGAATCGGATTTCGTTTTTCCTGGAGAAGGTTATGTTCGATTAACTAAGATAAGGTCAAAGTTGTTAAAAATCCTGTGTGTTACAGAATTTGATGCAACTTCAAACAATAAACTATATTGATATAAAAATCCAAAAATTACATATGATATACCATTATAAATCTACATGTGTCTAGTATTTTATAAATTTTACGAAACTGGATTCGGAGTTTCCTAGAGAAAAATATGATCGTTAAAATAGACACTGGTCTAAACCTCAAGTTTGGACCGTTTTAATATTTTTAACTCACTAAATACTTCTATTATTTTCTAATGGTTCTTACTACCATATGCTTTGTCAAAGTATTTAAAAAGGCATCTTCATTGTTAATCTTATCACCTAAAGTCTAATCCATATTAATTGACATGTAATAGCTTAAAGGAAAACTTACATAAATAAACCTATATAAGTTTAGTAAGTAAAAGAGTATAACAATAACGTTTATGAACTAAGTAGTATTTGGAATTATGAATTTCAGTTTCGGATTCCAATGTGGGACTGATAAGACGTGTGGACGCAAGTGTGAGTGACCAATGGAATCGGTAGCAGATGAGTGGTTAATTGCTACCTTTAGGGGCTAGATTATTATGTGTGATTATATGTTTATTTGAATATGTGTGATATATGGAAAGTAAGCTAGTAAAGTATTTTAGTAATTTGCTTGAATAATGTTTGCTTGATATTGGTTACTGTGATTGACATTGATTGTGTTTGATAAGGGCCAACTCGTGAATATTTTCTGGAAAATGATTTTCATTTCTGAAACTAAAAATCCAACGTGCACCTAGGATACTCTAATTTAAAAATTGTGAGAAATCCTGATTCTGATATATATTTTTAAAATTGAGTGCTCAGCCTCGGTGGGATGGATTGTGTACGGGAAATTAATTTGGTGTGCGGGTGCGTAAATGCCTGGCAGGGGGTGATATTGGTGTGCGGGGCTAGGTCACTCGTTGGCCCTTTGGTTGTTTTGTTTGATATCATTACTTTGATAAATTTGTAATCATGTGTATCATGTAAATTGTGAATTTCTAACCATTACAGTGTGTACGTACAAGGTGAATTACGATATGAAAAATGTTACGCAATGTTATTAATTATGTTATATGCTTGTGTTGTGTGATGCTAGTACCCTTTGGGTACGATTTTCTACTCACTAAGTCCGTAGGACTCACCCCTTTCTTGTGGTTATATTTTTTAGTAGCAGGACTTCAAAAGAAGTTAACCACTAATATGAGGTTTTGCTAAGGATTTGATGACAAGGTATGTCTCAGAATCTCATACTTGGAGTTAAGGATGAAAGTTTGCAATCACATTAGCATTGTGGATATCAATGTGGTATGATGTAATATTCTAGTACTTGTTTTGTTGATGGTGTGAAAGGAGCAGAGCTCCTTATTGTCTTTGTATTGTGTTGAGTAATAAAAAGAGTTTATAGGATTGTATTTTAAGACATGTCCCATATTGTAAGGGACCTCTGCCGAAATTTTCAGTAAGTGTGATTTGTTGTAATCAACCAATTTTTAATGTTAACTTTTGTCTTTATAATTTCTTGGTTTTATTCATTGGTGAGTCGAGTCATGGTCGTTCCTTTATTTAAGTCAGAGTTACGGAGGTTTGGTTGTCATTCCTCCGGCCAGTCATGCCACCATGAGGGGTGTGACACTACGTGGCTAATCTGACCTGCAAAATGTGAAAATAACAGTTCTCTGGACGTGGGAAATCTCAAGTTAATATAATCAAAATACATAAGCTAAAAAATTATAAAAAGTATGTGTTACACCCCTCACAGAGGCATAACTGGCCGGAGGATTGAATAACCAAATTTTTGTAACGCTGACTTCAAAACAAAATAACAAATACGACTCTTGACCCAACTAAAAAATAAAAATAACTTTTATAAAATTGTTTATTGTAAAAGTTTGTTTACTAGAATAAATAATAATAAACTGAAAATTTTAGTAGAGATTCCCTACAATATGACACATGCCTCAAAATACAAATACATATGTTCCTGATTTCACATAACAATAACAGAAAAACAACAAAGAGCTCTGTTCCGTCCACATCATAAACAAGACAAATAACTAGATTATTATATCATACAAAATTAGACACCTCATAGTTCTAGTGTGACTGTAAACTTTCATTCTTGACTTCAAGTCTAAGATCTTGAAAAATATCTTGCCATACTCTGTTGGCAGGTTATAAGTTCCACATCGCCATATACTGAACTCCTGTTACTAAAAAAAAAAAATTCATAAGAGAGTGATAAATCCTACGGATCTTATGAGTGAAAAATCGTACCCAAAAGGTACTAGTATCACTCAAAGCACATATATCATCTTTTAATCTCAAGTATAATTTTTATTTTTTAATTCAATAGTATAAACACGTATGTGTAATTCTCATAAAGCCATGATTCACATATTTTATCATATATATAACTCAATTCAAATATCTAAAGTTTATAATCTCAAATAAAGCAATCAAAACATACAAAGCAAGTAAATGGCCAATTAAGTAACTCAGTCCCAAACACTATCTCCCACTGGGCAGTTTTACACCTGCACACTAAACATAATCAGAAACAAAATCACTAAATCTCTTCTTCAAATCCACCACCGAGGCTTAGCACTCAATTCTTTTAAAAGACTTATTAGAATCAGAAAATCTTAAAACATCCTAGGTGCACCTCATTTTCGGAAATAAATCATTTTAGAAAACAATTCATTTCGTTGGCCTTTATCAATCACAAACAATTTCAAACATCAAGCACAATTCACATAACTCAATCATAGTAATACAATTCTTATTCACCTTTATATAACATATATATACATACATATATCGAACAATTAAATACATTAATTTAGCAATCAAAGGGTAACAAGTAACCACTCACTTTTAACTGATTTCATTTATCACTTCCACTTACGTTCACACGTCTTATCAAATTCACATTAGGACCCGGAACTGAAATTCATATTTTCAAATAATACTTAGTTCATAAATGTTATTGTTATAATCTTTTAAATACTAAGCTTTTATATCAACTTATATAGGTTTTTTTTATGAAAGTTTTCTATTAAGTCATTACATATCAAGTAGTTGAATTATACTTTATGTAGTAAGGTTGATAATAAAGAGACATTTTAGATGTCTTGACAATGTATAAGGTAGAAATAAACTATTGGAAAAGATAGAAAACACTAGCGAGTTAGAAATGTCGAAACTGTCCAAACTTGGGGTTTGGACCATTGTTCACTCTAATATTCATATCTTACTATAGAAAATTCTAAATCCAGTTTTGTAAAATTTATTAAATACTAGACACATGTAGTTTTGTAATGATATATCATTTGTAATTTTTAGATTTTTATATTAATACAGTTTATTCTTTGAAATTACATCAAATTCTGTAAAATGCAGGATTTTGGCAACTCTAACCTTACCTTAGTTAATTGAACATAACTTTCTCTAGGAAAAAGGAAATTAAATTCTATTTGTAGGATTTATTAATAGAAAAGTATATTTTTCTAGATAGGTATCATATATATTATTTGGAATTGTATATTAGTACATTTAATTATTTAAAATTTATTATTTTTTGTTATTTTCATAACTCCCTTTGATATATGTTTATTTTCACTTACATACTTAACCAAATTTAATAAAACCAAGTCTAAAAACTATCTTTAGGATGTCAACTACCTTTTTTATTAGAATATTCTCTTAAAATCATCCTTGAGCTTATTTAATTCTTCACATGAACAAAAACAGGGCATTGCCTAAATTTTTAGTTGTCAACCTGTAATTTCAATACTTATAAAATTCTCCTACTTAGGAAATAAATTATGAAACTTTCCAATATAGTTTTTCAAGATGTTAGGAACATTTCATATTCAGTACTCTATTCCTAATTCAACCTTTAATATCCCCTAATATCAATTTTTTCAAAACAGGTATAGTTAAGACTCGAAAATCATAACTATGACTTCTAATACTTCTAAAATACACACACAACATGGAATTAAGACATGCACCACTTCATACTTACTTTTATTACGTTAGGAAAAAAATTTATTTAGAGGTCCTAAGATAATTCAAATCACAACCTCTAACAAAGTTCTCCAAACTGATGGAAACTTACTAAAAATCCTGCATGGACCTAGCCTCAGTCCAATAGCTCGAACTATTAATATACTTGGAACCAAGTTACAAAATTTTGCTTGTATCATCTTAAGACTCTAAGATAAATTTCTCTTTAAAACTCTTAATTTAATGTAGTCCAGAAAATACCCGAAATACAAGATTTTTCAATCCCATGAAATTTGTCTCTGCATCCCTCCAAAAACCTCTTGACTTTCAATTTCTAATACTTTACCCACCACTAACCATCCTTTGTTCATACCCATTACTCACTTTCATCAACTCCTTAATCCACAACATTAACCAACCAACGGCTAGAGGAGTCCTCCTCAACGGCAAATCAAAGAAGGGAAGCTCTAGAAGCCTTAGCACAAGACAAGAGGAGAAGAAAAGGAAAAAAACGTGAAGATATAAAGGAAGGAATAAAGCAGCGCAAAGGCGGAAATAAGGAGGAAAAAAACAAAATAAATAAAACCAAAAAAAATAAACAAGTCAAAGTCAACTCAAAATGTGTAGTGTATATATATACATACACATAAATTTAAAAAAACTTTTATTTTATTTACACACTTATTACACTGATTAATAAAAATTACGCAAGTTATTTCAAGTTAAAAGTTTATCAATAATGTGGTGAAAATTAATTCTTGTATTACACATATGTTGATATATACGTGTATATATATATATATATTTACAAGTTTACACAAGTATTTTTCTATTTTAATTTTAACTTTGCAACGAGTTACATATAAACGTTTTAAAACATACTTTACTGTATCAAATTATATTATATTTAATTACATTGTTATTTATTTATTTATTTTAACTTGTTTACGCATTTATTATTTTTTAACTAAAATTTATACATTATATATAAAACCCGATGTTGTGATATCAGGTTATGATAGTATGAGTTGTAGAGAATAACCTATTTTCTTTTAAGGTTTTTAGCCTCTTTATATAAAAGTTGTGTTAATTACAATAATAATGACGTCTATGGGCGATAATGACGTCCGTTATATAATAATAGACAATAATGACATCCATTATAATAATAATAATAATACCTTAACCATGTCACGTGTAATAATATCATTGGATTGATACAATCCTGTATTATCAACTTGAACTGTGTTTATTTAATTTTATGTTTTCCATATTTGCATACGTGTGACATTTAGCTGTGTAGAATTCATGTTGTGTTGATATTATTTGACTACATATTATACCCATGTGTAAAGTAATGCTAGTACCCTTTAGGTACGTTTTTCTACTCACTGAGTCTGTAGAACTCACCACTCTCTGTTATTTTTTTATTTTATTTTTAGTAACAGCATCTTTGTGAGCGTTAACAATCGATACCGAGCTTGCCGAGTAATTGGCAGCAAGATATATATTTGAGATCGCTTACTTGAAGTCAAAGGATGAAAGTTTGTAATCACATTAGGGACTTGAGTTGTTATGTTTTGTTTTATATAATAGTTTAATTGTTATTATTTATGATATGGTTAGAGCGGAGCTCCTTGTGATTCTGATAAATGTTGTGGTCTGGTTGGCTGTAACCAGATATAATTGTTTGTATTTTTGGACATGTTCTAAATTACAGGAATCTCTGTCTAAATTTTTAATAAATTGTTATGTATTTTAATAAATAAATATTTGTAGTTAACTTGTGTTTTTTAAATTCTATTTTTATTCCTGGGTTTGGTCAACAATCTTATTAATTTTTTTATTTTCAAGTCAGGGTTACAAAAGCAGGAAATCTGTGTTCACAATTTTTAGTAGAATTATTATTTGTTCTATTGTCACCGTACAAATCTATACACTGTTAGTAAATAAGATTATAACACATTAACCCATAATAGCTAATATTAGTAACAATATATATGATTTATTTATTTAATAGTTATATAAAAAAAATTAAATATACCTAAAGTTTTTCAAATATTATTTGTTCTATTGTCACCGTACAAATCTATACACTGTTAGTAAATAAGATTATAACACATTAACCCATAATAGCTAATATTAGTAACAATATATATGATTTATTTATTTAATAGTTATATAAAAACAATTAAATATACCGAAAGTTTTTCAAATATTATTTGTTCTATTGTCACCGTACAAATCTATACACTGTTAGTAAATAAGATTATAACACATTAACCCATAATAGCTAATATTAGTAACAATATATATGATTTATTTATTTAATAGTTATATAAACACAATTAAATATACCGAAAGTTTTTCAAATATTAATTCTTGATAATCAAGATGTTACTCAACCTCTTAGAAATTAGGAAGTTGGGTGTTGAAAATCAAATCAGCAGATTCCGATATAGACGGCTCAAAACTGAGACGTTTGTCGGCATGTAAGCAGGATCATACCAACCACACTCTTTGGTATCAAATCATTATATTATTTTAGATGTGCCAATGATTAAAGAAAATGAAATTCTTCACTTCTCACACAGGTGCCCTAGATGCTATCTACAAATAACTAAACATGCCATCCTTGGCTTAAGCTGTAGCCTTGGGTTTGTTAAAGACATGAGCATCAATTTATGCTCTAATTTTTTGAAAAGATACCAAAAAAATAAAAAAATTTGAGGGTGTTTGACAAATTAAAATGAGCATTATTTTCTTTAAAAAATATTATACACTTTTATTTCATCATTTTAATTATGTTACTTGAGAAAAAGAAATCAATAACTTTTATATATACATAAAATAACAAAAAAAATACCTTTATAACTAATGTTTTCAAACTCAATTCTAGGCAAAATATACATCTATATATATATAATAATTGATGTTTTCAAAGTCAGTTACGAAAGATATTCAAAAAAAGATTAGGGATTAAAGGTTTAATCAGGAGTGAATATGGGTCGATATAATTAATAAAATAAAAATAAATAAATAGAAAAAGAAATTCATATAAACTACAATGACAAACTAAGTCATTTTGTACATAATGCAACTTGCATCTTTCTTATCATAATTAGGAGGCAAAATCATTGTGGCTCTTGTATATAATGCAATGCTCCCCTCTACTAGGACAGACCAACAAAGAAATTAAAGAAACAACACACTAAAAACTATCCCTTAAAAAAATTCATATGAATGGACCTACTATTTCTCATGAGGTATATATATATATATAGTTAGTTAGAACACATAATCACACCACCAATAGAAAGTAAAACACATTATGCCTGCCACTCAAGCTGCAAGTTTTCACCAATGTCTACCACAGGCCATGCAATACAAAGCAGCCACTCTAGGTTGGTATATGTGTAATAAAGCCTAATATACAGGTCATATAACATTTACACCACAAATTTTGAATCTATAAATAGATACACTTTGCCCCCATCTGTCACCCCTAATTCTGAGTCAAAAACAAAACATCACCAAATATTCCTCCCAGCTTCACTAAAATGCAAGCCAAACCAAACCACATAATTCCCTCTATATTCCCTTCATCACCAACAAAGTCACCGCCGGTGAACCAAATTCAATTGCTACCACCTGCCACCGTACCACGGGCAATATCCATTTCCAAACCCGAAAACAACCACGTTGGTTCAACTCATCCAACCATAGACATCATTGATGACTCCATCACTGCCTTTTGGGATTACCAGTTTCTATTTGTATCACAACGTTGTGAGACAACCCAACCCATAACCCTACGTGTAGTGGACGGTGCAATCCCATCGGATTTTCCATCCGGCACGTACTATTTGACAGGACCGGGACTTTTCTCCGATGATCACGGCTCCACGGTACATCCACTAGATGGTCATGGATATCTTAGGGCTTTCACCATTGATAATGTCACAAGGGAGGTCAAATTCATGGCCAAGTACGTTAAGACAGAGGCTCAAGTGGAGGAGCATGATTCTTTGACTGACACGTGGAGGTTTACACATAGAGGACCTTTCTCAGTTTTGAAAGGTGGACAAAAAGTTGGTAATACTAAGGTGATGAAAAATGTCGCCAACACGAGTGTGTTAAAATGGGGTGGGAAGCTATTGTGTTTGTGGGAAGGTGGGGTTCCATATGAGATTGAATCAGGTTCGTTGGATACAGTTGGGAAGGTCAACATGGACGGCTATGATTTAACAAGAACAGATGACGGGAACTACAATGGTGATGTATGGGATCTAGCTGCCGGCATGTTGAAGCCTATACTGTATGGTACGTATTTTTAAAACCAAGTTTGTTTGAGAATGATTATTTATTTATTTTATTTTGAATTAAATAATTTCATGTTGTTATTATTTAACTTAATATTATTAAAATTTATAATAAGGATATTTTGATATTTAATTATCTTACTTTTTTTAGAATTTGGGCTAATTTATAAATTTTTTTTTTTTTTTTAATTCTGAGAAGTATTTTGGTAAGTTTAAAAATATTTAAGAGATCAGTGAAATATTAACATAATTTAAGAGAAATTAATTAAATTTTTAGTATTTTTTCAGTAAATTATGGAATTTTATGTGTACTAATAAGAATTTTTCTCAGTAATAGAAAAAATATAAACGTTATTTTTGTTTATTATAGAGGTGTTCATGTATAGAGAAAAAAAAAAATTGTAGCTCCCCTAGTTGATATTTAGGAGAACCAATTTGAAGCATTTTAATATTGGAGATGATTAAAAGTGAAAAATAAGTCTTTTTTTAAACTACTTTTAAATGTTATTAAAATTTTGTATATGAATATTATGTAAATAAGTACAGAAGAATATTTTCTGAAATTTTTTACTTTTTAATACTTTTTTGTGGGAGTAGCTGTTTGTTCATGTAAAATGATATTTTAATAAATTCTAGCTAGAACTTCAGTAATGATTATAATTAGTTTAAAACATTCTGAGTTTTATTTGTCTTATTTTTTGTCAATTACTCAAAAGATGAATATTAATACAGATATTAGCAATAAATTATATTTTTGTCTTTATTTGACTGGAACAGGAGTGTTTAAGATGCCACCAAAGAGACTATTGTCCCATTATAAACTAGATACTAGCAGGAACAGGCTCCTTACTGTGTCATGTAATGCAGAGGATATGTTGCTCCCATGCAGTAATTTCACCTTTTATGGTAAATAAGTATTAAATAATACATTATTAATTTATTTATTTTCATATATAAATATTAAATATAAGAAAAAGGTGAATTAAGTTTTTGACAAATTACATGGAATGATTAATTTGCAGAATATGACTCAAATTTCAAGTTGCTACAGAAGCAGGAGTTCAAAATTGCTGAACACTTGATGATCCATGATTGGGCATTTACAGATACACATTACATTTTGTTTGCCAATCGCATCAAGCTTGATGTTGTAGGTAAGTAAATAATTATTGGGACCAAAATTAAGTGCATGACTACAGATGATTCTACAAAGGGCTACGATTAAGTTTGATACTGAGTTTCGAGTATTCTACGTACACGTCGATGTCAATTTTTTTACTAATTTTTTGTAATTAAGATTATTAATTAATTGTGTAAGTAACTCTTGCATTGCAGGATCAATGGCAGCTGTTTGTGGGATATCTCCAATGATATCAGCATTAACAGTGAACCCAAGCAAGCCCACATCATCAATTTATTTGCTTCCTAGGTTTACAAATAATAACACTGCAACTTTTAAAGAACGAGACTGGAGAGTGCCTGTTGAAGCTCCAACACAATTGTGGCTGCTACATGTTGGGAATGCTTTTCAAATCAAGGATGGTAATGGAAACTTGGAAATTCAAATACAAGCTGCTGCTTGCTCTTACCAATGGTTCAATTTTCAAAAGCTCTTCGGTATGTCACTACTTCACAACTAATTTTGTATTTGTATATATAATTATATTTGTCGGTGCATTGGCTTTACGGAATCATCTTCTTTTTTTTTAAATAAAAATTAAAAAAATAGAGCGTTTTGCTATGTAGACTTCAAAAAAAGTGTAAGGTTGCTCAACTCCACTAACAGGTGAGTTAGTGGAAAACACCCACTTATTAGTGGAGTGAGTTCACCTAGCATTTTTTAAGAGTTTACATAGATAATCCCAAATAATAAGATGATATGCATGAAATAAATTGTTTTTATTTATGTGCACAAAATATTTTATTGTGAGAATTTAATAAACTCGATACTAACAGAAGAAGATGAGGCCTAACTGATACCCTTCTTCATTTATTACTTGATTTTCTTCTTTCTTTCTTTTTTTGTGTGTATGTAGCTCATTCTTTCTGATCATATATAACAAGTTCTTGAATTACAGGATACAATTGGCAAAATGGTAAGCTGGATCCCTCAACAATGAACTTGAAAGATGGTGAAAGTGAGTCGTTGCCTCATCTTGTCGAGGTGTGGTTCTCCTTTTTTCTCTCTCTCTAAAAGTTGAGCAAAATTCAAAGAATTAATCTATTAAATCACTAAATTTTTTAAAGTTTATTGAAAAGTCCATCAAGTCTCACACATCACACGAAAAAGTCCGTCTTTCTACAATAACAACTAGTCTTAACTCCAAATCATGTGATCGGTTCTATGAACACTTGTAAAACTAGTAAGTATTTATCACATTATGATGGGGACGCACGTCCTAATCAGTTTTTCCTTATACATTTACATCTTGATGAGTTTTGACAAAATTTCAGGTTGTCTGTTAACCTACACAACTCTCTTTCATTGAGTCTAATGTCACACAAAAGGATCCATCTTTATATTTCTCTTAAATCCTCCCTCTTAATCCCTTATATCATCGACATCCATCGAACTTGAGACCCTCCATTTTCATGCTTTGTGTAACATTCATTGCAGCTTTTTTTATGAACTAATTCATTTTATTTGTTAATGTTTCATTATGCAGGTGTATATGAAATTAAATTCAGATGGAAATTGCGAAAAATGTAGTGTATTGACATTGAACCAATGGAAAAAGTCCTCAGATTTCCCAGTTATCAACCCAGCATTCTCTGGGAAAAAGAATAAGTTCATATATGCTGCAACTAGTTCAGGATCTCGGACAACATTGCCACATTTTCCGTTTGATACAGTGGTAAAGCTTAATGTATTAGAAAATTCTTCACAAACGTGGTCTGTTGGTAGCCGAAGATTTATTGGAGAGCCTGTTTATATTCCTAAAGGTGATGAAGAAGATGATGGCTACCTTCTTGTTGTTGAGGTGAGTTATGAACTAAAATTTATTTATTTACTCTCGTAATACTTTCTTCTTTTCCTTTTCGATAAATTACAAATATGAAAGCATACAATCATATAATCGATCTGATTCAATCCAAATGATTGTAGTTATACTTTCTTAGTATTTTATATTTTTTTTGTCTTTGTTCGCGGATCAATTTGAAACTCGTCAAATTTGATTCATCAAACACCTCAAACATCATAATCCATCTGATTTTAAATTTAATCTGAATCTATTACATAGATGATCCGAATCTTTAGACAAATGATAAATATGACCTAACATGTTAAAGTCATACTTAATAATTTTTATTATTATGGTAATGTTGTGGCCAATAAATTTAGTTATTGACGCTTTCAGTCAATTATTCAAACAATCACAAATTTTTTTGTCAGTTTTTTTTTAATTTAGTAATTAAATGTGTCTGAATTAAAATATTTTTAATTTTTAATTATAATTATATGTACTTGTGCCCGCAGTATGCCGTATCAGTGCAAAGGTGTTATCTCGTAATTTTAGATCCGAAGAGGATTGGGGAGGCTGAAGCCCTTGTAGGGAGACTTGAAGTCCCCAAGCAATGGAATTTCCCCCTTGGTTTTCATGGATTTTGGGCTGCTGAAACTGACGGTTAAACTAAACTACCATTATCAGGGAAATAGTGTTCCTGATTTTTTATATTTGTTTGATCATAAAGTAAAACTTTTGAAGTAATTGCTATTAGTTCTTTGATTAAGTTACATTCCTCAGTCTCAAGATTTCGTAAAATAACACTGACATTTTAGCAAAGATAACGTTTCACAAATCTATTTTGTTCATGAAAAATTATAATATGTGATTGAAATTATTAAATATGTTCTATTTCATATGTTATCAATTGTTAAAACATAAATTTAAAGTAAAAAGATTAATACACTTGCATATATTTAAAAGATAATGTTACTGTTGACCCCCTAAAATGAAGACACGTGGTGATAATTAATGAAATGAAATGAACTAAATACGTGTTAAAGTATGAATTAAATGTTTGGCAAATCGGCTAGTCTAGATGGCATAACAAAATGAAGCCACGTGGTGATTACACGTCAACATAATTTGTCCGGTCGACCGAATAAGTTTGGCTGAAACTTTTTGAGAGTCGTGAATACGTGGAATATGTGGACAAAGCATGTTAGACAAGTTATAGGTAGTTAGGCTAATAAAGATGTTTAAAAATGTTACACATTTAAGAAAGGGGCAAGTTTAGAAACACACAAATATTTTCACATGAAGTACCAAACAGCTTTTAATTCTTTTATACTTATTGTCATCTATATTTTTCTTTATAAGCTTTCATGCATTCTCAATTCAGTGGGTAGATTTAATTTTCCTTCTCTATATTCATATATAGCACGTCCTTTTGAGTAATTGACATAGAAAACATTTAGCTTCTAGTGCTCTTTATTAAGCTTGAACTAGTAGTTCAATCTAAAGTATTTACAATTTGTTTGGTTTTTCTCTTGAAATGATTCCTAACACACTGTTGTGAAAAATCAAATTGCAACCAACAATTTGCATGCTCAATGAGACTTTTAAGTTAACGATGTCACGAAAGTCGTGGAGTCAAACCAATGTGCCAATTAATTATGAGACTAAGGATTCTAATGTGTTATGGGCCATTAGTTATATGGGCAATAGTCCCACATTAGTTGTATAAGCATCTTAATGTGTGTTTATAAGTAGAGGAGCACTCTCCTCCTAATATTTAGTTTTTAAGGATGAGTTCTACTTTAATTTCTAACAATGGTATCAAAGCCAACAACTTAATGTGGATTTATAAGAAGAGGATCATCCTCCCCATAGCTGCCACATGGAAGAGGATCATCCTCCCCCAATAGCTAAAGCTAGCTGCCACATGGAAAAGGGGATAACTGTATGTCGTGGACATTGGCTTTAAAGGGTGGGGGTTTAACATATTGTTGATTGTTTGGGTAACTTAATGTAGGTTTATAAGGTGGTGTTTAAAACACATTAATTATATGGTAACTTAATGTAGGTTTATAAGGTGATAGCACCCTTCAGCCCAGCTCGTCGACCTTTATCTCCTGACTCGATAGGGAAGGCAAAGGCCCATGAAGATGCCACTTCCTCACCAGAGTAAGCAAAGAATACAAGTTTCCCCAAGATGGAGCAAAATCATCATAACCAAATCCCACGGGCAGATTGAGCAAAACTTTGGAGGCTTTGCCTAGCGGATGGAGTTGTCCATTGAGAATAACCTGGATAAGAGTCAAGAATAAGTTCGTCAGGAGGTGCATTAGTATTTTAATACTAATAGAGATATTGATGATTCCAATAGTTGTTTATTGTGCCTAAATGCATTCATAGACCAAAACCAGTCACTAGCTAGCTCTGTACCTTGTACCCCGTTATTGCCTAATTAATGAACTTCCGTCAAGTAACATTATTGTTGGTACAACAGCTTACACAAACACTACCCATGCCAATCTCCCAAATTAAGTACCTGTAGGGTTCCAGGCGCCCATTAATCCTCTTTCACGGAACCGAAACAGTCAAAACACACCTATTGTTGGAACCAAAATGGAAACCAAAGCTAAAATGGCCAAAACGTATTGAATGTTATAAACAATATACTAGCCAAAACTAGAACGGATGATACATACCAATGGTATCAACCAATATGAAAATTAAAACCAAAGCTAAAATGGCCAAAATGTATCGAATGTTCTCAAGATATAAATCATGATCATATAACTTAAATGATTTATGTTGTGTAGACATTTCAACGTAATTTATTTATATCTGTTTAATTTAAGTGAGAATGGATACTTTCTCTAAAAAAATAGATATGAGAAGTGTATTCGTGTTCTTCATTTTCTTAACTTATAACTTTTTATAATTAACACCCTACAATTTAAATTTTCTAGATAAATCTACACGAAAAATATATCATAATGTGGTATCACAATGTTATTCATAAATTGATTGAACGTGACAAATCTTATGATTTGTATATAAAAATAAATAAATGAAAAATCATTTCGTTTTGTCAGTATATATAAATCTCATTCTTTATTAAATAGTTTTTGTTTTTTTGGTTTACTTTCTATTGAAATTTGAAACAAATCATTTTAAAGTAAAACATAACATTAGCGGCCTATAGAAAACTAAAATTGTGAGGAAGATATTAGAAAAAAGGACGATAATTAAAAAAAAAAAAACTATTTAATGAAGAAAGAAAAAAATTTATACATGAGAAACAAGATGAAATAACTCATGCAATCTCTCTTTTTACAAATTGTGATATTTTTCGTACTCAATTAATTTATACACAAAAAATATAATATACCACATTAAACTCCTGGGAGTGAAATGTAAAAGTACAAGTTAAAGAAGAAGAACATGATTAAAAGGCATATGTATGGCACATGTGTATCATTCCCTTTGTTTGGATGAAAATTTTAACTTTTCAATTTTTTTCCAAACTATAAAAAGGATGAAGCATAACATTTCAAAATATGTCAGTATGTGTATGAAAAACTACAAACATTTAAACTACTACAGGGAGATAAAATGTAAAAAGCTCTAAATTATAAATATTGATTGTCCAATCTTTTCTACAAATTTTGATAAAAGGATTTGATTAGGTAACTATGCAACTGAAGAGAATTAATTTAAATAGTTAAATTTTCAGGGAGTAATTTGGTATTTAATTTCTTTTCATTTTCTTTTTGTATTTTAATTTTCCTGACAGATGTTAATAAATTCGATCCAGAAAAAAAAAAAAAAAAAAAAAAAAAAAGGTTGCATGCGTCTCTGAATGTGATCGACGAGGGGACGAAAGCCAGCATAGGTATCAGATTTAGTTGACTTAGTGATTCTTTTTCTCTGAAACAGACAGAGAAGATCTCAAACCATTTTTCTCACCCTACAGTTTCAATTATCTCCTCCCTCGAAATCTAAAGGTACAGTCTTTTTCCTTTCACATTGATCTTTGATTTTCACTGTGATTCACAATTTTTTGCATTTCTTTCTCTGTAATTTTGGATCAAATAGATAATCAAATGGCAGAAGGGCAATCGAGGTACGTGAAATTGACAAAGGATCAAGCGCCAGTGGAGGATATAACTCCAGGAGAGCTTAACCAGCCTATTGAAGTTCCACAGGTAACCATTTCATTTTCTTTCTCTTTTGGTCTTGTTCTTTCATCTATATTGTAGGATCGTGATTCTAAGATTACCCACGTCACTTTGGAGTATTGTATTGGGGTCTATTGTCTTATTGGTCGTTGATGATAAAATAATGCATCTTCATTTTCTCTTTCTCTTCACAGGATTTATTGTTTCTTGCAATTACCACTGTTGTTCCATTTGTCAATTTTTCTATGTTTGGTTCCCATGAAAAATTAAAGGCAAGGAAAACAGTGCCGCGATACTACTTGGTTTCTGTATTTAATGGACAATTTTGACAGTCATACTGTTTCTGTGTCATTTATTTTGGACTGGTTTGGATTATGATGTATAGTGTATGTTAATTTCTTGCAGTGGGTGGTACAAATGTGAATGTGGGATATCATTTTTTAAGAAAACAGAAATGTAATTGTTTATACTTTTGTTTTTTCATCAATTAGATTCTAAATTTGAGTCCATCAAGTCAAGGAATGGGATCATTAAAGAAGTATACGTGTGTATGTTTTGTTTCCATGTTCTGTAGATTGCTAGAGGTTTATATTAGGAATATTTTTACAGAAGAAAATATCACCTTTTTTTTTTAGGTGCAATATGTATCTCAATCATTAATGTCAATGTAGTTGCTTCTTTTCTGACTTGAAGTATCCATCTGTATCATTCACCTTCGTTATACAACTTCCCTACTGATTAATGCTTTCTCGGAACAGTTAATTGTTCATAGATGTGTTGAATGTGGACAACCTCTTCCTGAGAGCTACCAACCACCTGCTGACGAAATCTGGACAACCGGAATATTTGGTTGCACTGAAGATACTGATAGTTGTACGATTCTATTTGCTTTTTCATGAAATGATCGTTGGCTCTTATTGTTTAGATGCTACCTGTTTCTTTTGGTAATTCATATATATGTATCTTACCAAGTTCAATATTCTCTCATTTATATTATTTTCTCCTGATATGCCGTGTTGAGAAAATAAAATTGATACTAATACTGATTGATCTCTTTAAAACAATTATGCATCGATATTTCTGGTTATCAGCTATGGTGTATCATATGTTACCATACTAAAGAAGTTATTTTAATCAAGACTCGGCAGTGCTGCCAGGATAAAAGGCATAAGGCAAGAAAGATCAAGGATACACCAGAGTTGTGTAATTGAAGCCTTTACTCACAGAGGGTGCTCATAAATAAATATGGAAGAAGTCAGAAGTATGAAAGAAACAGAATGGGAATAGAAATTAGCAAAAATATGAAAATTTTAAAATATTGTGCTTAAAATATACTGCTACTTCCACATGTATGACCATTTTTTCTATTAAAAGATCTTTTTCTATATCATTGCCTTTTTTATTATCATTTTCTTGAAATGTCACCAAAACCAGCTGAGAGCTTCCTCTGTTGCAGTATATGGAATCAGAGACACTCTGCTAGACCTCCTTTTCCTATGAAATTAGTGCCTTTAATTTTTTTCTGCTAGACCTCCTTTTCCTATGAAATTAGTGCCTTTAATTTTTTTCTGCTAGACCTCCTTTTCCTATGAAATTAGTGCCTTTAATTTTTATTTTTATTTTTTTTGGCTGAAGGTAGAAATTAAAGGGACAGCCCTTTTTGGGATTTGGGTGAAGGGTTTGTGGGATCCCAGAAAAGCCCGAGCCCTGGTTGATAGAAAATTTATACAGTGCCTTTACTTAGTTATATTCTGAATTTGCATGTTAACCAGTTTTTTCTTGCTCTCTAACGGAGAAGCAGGGATGCATAAATGAAGAGAATGGTTTTTTTCCCTCCACTAGTTGCTTATGAAGTGTAACAGCATTCAGAGAGAAGCAATAAGAAAGCAGTCCTATCAATATTTGGAGTTAAAAGACAATCTGCTTGACTTCCTTTTTTGTAAGAAATGGGTTCCTTAATTTGGTTGATTCCTTTGGGTTTGGGCTCAAAGCAGTCTTTGCATGCTTCCAAACAAGTATTAATTGTCGTAATGGTTTTCAATAATACATATACATCTAGATTCAATTTGTGTACTCTTCTTTTCTTTCTTTTCATATTGCCTCTCTCCCTCTCCGAACGTTGTTAGTTTTTCCTTCTAACATTCTTGGGCCTGGGGATAAATGATTTGGAACAATTTGTGCCAATTTTAAAAATGTCAGAAAGAAGATTGACCTGCTTTACACTCAATAAACAGCATATTGATTATTCTAATGACTCCTTTCAAGTGATTTATGGATTTAGTCTGCTGATTTGAGAAACTTCTATATAATTTTAACTACCTCCAGATTATCTCTTTGAAATCTGGTCGATTTTGTATCAAATTAAAAGTGCTATTTATGTTGCAGGTTGGACTGGACTCTTTTGCCCATGTGTATTGTTTGGGCGTAATGTTGAAGCTTCGCAGGATATCCCTTGGACAAATGCATGTGTTTGTCATGCCATGTGTGTTGAAGGTGGTATGGCACTTGCAGCATTTACAGCACTTATCCATGGTATTGATCCTAAGACATCATTTCTCATTTTCGAAGGCCTGTTTTTTGCTTGGTGGATGTGTGGCATCTACACCGGTCTGTTTCGACAATCTTTGCAGAAGAAATACCATCTAAAGGTGATCTTATATCCAGATTTTGTTAGTATCCTAAATTAATTACATGTATAGGAGATTAGATTAGTTGGATAGTTAATTTGAAATTTAGATGAGATTGTTTATGTATTGGAGGTTTGGAGGAAATGTGAACAAACTCAAAGACTTCAAGAAAAATAGTTTTATTGATGTTGGAAATATATACAAGAGCTTATATATGGGTTTTTCTAACCTTAACACTTCGCCTCATTGCCTATTTATAGGCCTTGATTGACCGACTTAACATACTATACATGATAATAATTTTCCACTAGCCAACTTTATCAGATTATAAACCTTCTAGACTCATTTTGGAGTAGTATATTATTTTAACAAAAGCAAACTCAGAGAATAACTCTATGCTTGCGATAACTCTATGCTATGAACCACATTCCTCTATATTTATACCTCTGAGATGCTTGCATTCTGGGTCCTCCATGGCTAGTATGTTGTGGGGATCTAATAAGAGGATTACTTGGGTTTTATCCTGCGTAACTTTGAACAGATAATAATAATATATTTTAGCTATGAAATTATCTTATAATAACTTGTTGGGTGCCAATTCTTACTTGTTATGTTGCTTCTTTGCAGGATTCACCATGTGATCCCTGCTTGGTGCATTGCTGCATGCACTGGTGTGCCATATGTCAAGAGCATAGGGAGATGAAGAACCATCTATCTGATAACATTGTCATGCCAGAGACTGTTGTTAAACCTCCATCTGTTCAAGAGATGAATTCTGGTGAGAAGAAGTCTGCATCATCTGCACAATCTTCTAGCAGTGATGGACAAGTCAATTTGGAGATGCAGCCTGTATAGAATTTAATCTTATATATATACAGAAGCCAATTAAATTTTAAATCTATTTTGCCATATCTTTTAACGAGATCTCATAAGTTATAGAAGATCAAAATGTGTAGATTTCCAACACTTGCAAAGCTGCGTACTGGTGCTGAATTTTTTATGACCTTTTTCTTAGTTTGAGTGGATGAAACCACAGTTTTGCAATAGAGCAATGTTACTGGATAGCATCACAGCAGTACATCAGTAAGTTATTAATATAATTTTTTCTTTATTACCGATATAAGTATTATATTCCCTTTTGCTGATGTAGCTGATATTTTTAATGGGATATCTATTAAGGACTCAATTGTAGAATTGGAGCCAAAACTTACACAAATTATTGATCTTGTTAATTTATCTATGTATATCCTCATTTTTAAGTTTGGATTTGACCAAGTTGAGTGTCCTTCATGTGGCCCTGATCTGACTTAAGAGAGCAATTCTTGGGACCATTAAAAGCTCTGACGATTAAGTTAGTAAGATTATAAAAATAATATGTAAAGTAGTAAAAGTGCAAGGTGTGAGAGAACAGTCTGTCTTGTTTTGAGATTTTGAATCCCTTTAAATAGAAGCTATGTCATAGTATTTATCATAATATAAGCTATGTCGTAGTATTTATCATAGTAGTAATGAGGTCTGTTACAATTATAATGATGTTTGTGACGATAATGGTGGATGATAATAACATCTGTTATAATATTAATAGGATATTACTAGTAGCAACTACAATTTGGATTAGTTCGTTATACCTTGAACATGACACATGTAACAATATTAGTGGACTGGTACAATTTGGTATTATCACTAGCCCCCAAAAATGAGTTTAACAAATGCAGAAACTTGAACTAGATGATGTGGACCATAGTAACAGAGTCGTTTTCCCCATTTGCGAGTGCAATTTTAGTTTGCTATCACAGATGTGATGCTCTGCTAGTGTGATATTTTTATAACTGGTGTGAAATTTTCATCACTTGTGAGAAATTTTTATCACTAATGTGATGCTATGAGTATATATTGTGTTTTACCTTATAACTTACCACGCTCCACTTTACTTTATTACTCTTACATTTGTTTTAGCATGAACTGAAAAGTTTGAGCTTGCTATGTTAACAGTTTATACTGAATTTTTGCCTGTGTGATGGAGTACTAATAAACAATTATATTTAAGTTGTACAGGAATAAATAGCATACCTTACTTGAGCAAAATGGGTGAAAATCCAAGATTGTTGATGATGTATTTGTTCCATAGTCACTTGATTTGTCTGGGTATTTTGTCTGGGCATCGGCTTTCTAGCCTGTGCTGCCCATCCCAAGTGTGACTATAGGCATTCTAACAGTGTGACATCTCATCGAGCTCTCTTTTCAAGTCAAGTGCAACTTAGTACCTTTGGCGATTTAGTATCTGAGGGATAGTCTCATTAAAAAATTACTTATTGCCTCTCTTCGGGTCGAGTTATTTTACTCAGACCTCTATAATCATGAGGGTAGATATATTTGATGTCACTCCTCCCACTGTCAGCTAAAAAATTTGAGAAAAAATATGGGGATAAGAGAGAAGACAAAAGAGGGGAAAGGGTGCGTATAGAAATAGCAAAAGCCTGGGATAGCATTCCATTGGCTCAAGTAATAAGAGATATGTGAGCTCGTTGAGCTGTATGTTACGAAGGTGATCGATATCCTCTTCTATGTTGAAGGTAATGAGCTCATCTAATTTGGTGACTTTCGTTTTTCCTACAATATTTTTTACAATTTGGAAATGAAAAGCCAAGCTCAACAGAAGAATTGTTAAATCCACATATGTAAAAATATTTTGCTAAAATAATAATCAATAATATGTTAAATATAACTTGTGTAAAGTCTTGGTTTACCGTTTATGAAGTGTTGACCATCTAAGTTTCAGATTCGACCTTGAGTTGTATGTATTTTGCGATGTTTGAGAGGAATATTTTTCAGTTTGTGATCATTATTTGACCTACATATTTTTTATTTTTATTTTGTGCTAAGTTGTATACTAAGCCACTTGAAAATGTTTATCAAGTACAAGTAATAAGCATATGACTCGCAGTTAATTGACTCAAGTATGAGAATAATAAATGTTATTTCTTATATGAAACCCATAAATGTCATAAACAGTAAGTCTTTCTTATATGAAACCCATAAATGTCATAAACAGTAAGTCTTTTATTGAGAAATAAACTGAGCAATTAATGAATAGAAAAATCATACTCCAATTACTAAATACCAATCACCAAGCTACCTTCTAAACACTAATTATCACATCGATGAAAATAATTAGTTGTAGTGCAGTCAATTTGTTAACAAATTCTCACATAAATTTATAAAAGGGTAAAGACCAGAGCATAAACCAATAATAAAAAAGCAATCATTTGAAGCATGTACAAATATAATAGCATGCTTTAAGGTTGCAAGATTCAAATATTTGTATTATGCAAAGTATGTCTTTAATTATTCAAACAAAAAAAATTAAGAGTACACGTTCTTCTATTAGGCAACCATTTACACACATATTATGCAATTGTAAGAAATATAAAATTATAGGAGAGAAACTGCATTTTTTTAAAGCATTAAATGTAATAACTCATTTCCTTTTCTTTTACTCTAAAACACGTGAGCAAAGGGAAACCAAAAATGATGTTCAAAATCCAACTTCAATCTCAACCCTTTTATTCCGTCATGCTTCCAACCCAAACAAAACAAGGTTTTGATCCCAAAAAAGGAGGAGGCTTCCAACCCAAACAAAACACGGTTTTGATCCCAAAAAAGGAAAGAATAACAATGGCATAGGAGAAGAAAGAGAAACCGTTCAACTCGAGAAGTCTGAAATTCATCAAATAGTAGTAGGAGTTATTCAATTAGAAAAAGTAACTTTCACATAATTTGACCCGCCTAAAAAATTATAAAAATCATAACCCATTTTAAGAATCATAACCCATAAGTCAAAACAAAAAGAGCAAACAGAGCAAAGCTCCATTTGACTTCATGAGCTCTAAGACTTATCAAATATTCAGTGACAGCGTTAGATATTTATTTTTAAAAGTCGATTAAAATTTTATATAAATGTATTGAATTATAGTAACAAAAAAAAAATTTATAAGTAATTCAATAACTTATAACTTATAAGACATAATAAAAATTTATAAGTTACAAAATTAAAAGACAAAAATAAATATTCTTTCAAATATATCTTGAGTTGTTTATATAAAATCTAAAATTGTGAGTGATGCTCTTTCAAATTACAAATTGATATTAGTATTTTTTTTTTTCCATAATTATTTATTTTAAACTAATAACAAAAACTAAATAAATACAACATATTTAAAAATTAAAAAATAGAATATACCTACTTGTTATTTGTTTAATTCTCAAATAAAATTTTACTATAATATAATTTTTTAAATAAAATTTTACTTATTTTTTAGGCAAAAATCTTTTCTCTATTTTAACATGAAACAATGACCCCTCTCTAATTTTGAAAGAGTTTCACTCAAAATTCTTTTTGGTGGCTGGAGCTGGGCTGCACAAATTATAGGATGAAGACAGGAGAAACCCTATCTTAATTCTTTATAAGAATCCTATTGCCTATTAGGCTTTAAGCTTTAATCCATTAATCTTGTAGTCTTATAATCTTGTAGTATAAAAAGTAAAAATGTTATTCAACTTTTATTTTTGGAGGGGCCATAGTGACACCCTCTTTCTTTATTTCTTCACTTAATCTACTAACAAATTTTTAAGCCAATTTAATCAGTAATATTTTTGTTACTTGTATTTTCTAGCATGTTTATTTTTCTCCTACGATGATACTTTATAATTTTCTTTAAACGTTCTTCTTATTTCACTTTACACTATATGGCCATGATTAGTGATCTTGTCTTCCTCCTTCTAAATCTTATCTTTCCTTCCAATTAACTTTAAGTCCATGCTACTTTATTTATTAACCAAGATTTACCCTATAAATGTAACTTGTGAATCATGGATTAATATTTCTAAAAAACACAATTTGTAAACTATTACTTATACAAGAGTCAATTTTAGTAATACTATACTTCCTTCCATAATTAATACCATTACTAAGTAAACCGGTTAATAATACGTTTTACAATTTCATACAAAAGTAACTCGGTTCTACAAGTCTATTCTTATATATCTCATATGCTTGCCATCTTTTTTCATTACATAGATCATGCATTTCTCCAAGGAAAACAATACACATCCATGGTACTAATTAATATGCACATCAAGATGAAAAAAAGTGAGTTGAACCTCAACAAGCATTCATACATGACAACGAAAGATTCTTGATGGCAGTTTTAGAATTATAGGAATATGTAATGCAAATTAGTCTTTTTCTTCATTTGTTCTAAGTTTCCTAAAAGGGATTCATCTTCCTCATTTTCATTTCATACGTACGAAGGATATAAGAGTAGCTTGAAGAATATAAGAGTAACAAGGAAGTAATTTTCAAAGCAATGATAAAATAAAACAAAAGAATGCATGAATACTTGCCTAATACCCTTAATGTTTGCTTTTATTTCTTTCTACATCTCCCTCCTTCCTCCTTCCTCGTTTCCTTGCTTGGTTTTCCTTCTCCCTCTTTTCTCCTAAGGTTTTTTCTTTTCTTTCCTCTTAGCTCATGGTTTTGCCTTTTCTTTGATTTCTAACTATTTCTCTCACTTTCTTTGTTTCATCACTTTTTCTCTAATTTTCTCTCACTATAGTATACACTTTATCTTACCTATGAATTTTTGGTCACCACCCTCCTCCTATTTATAGTGCATGGCCAAGGTTTAGGATTTAAGAGAAAGTTTAGTTTTCTATTTTACCCTTTTAGTTCTCTAAAATTACAACCACCTGCCTGCCATTCTCTAAATTAACTGTGTTCTTTCTTCTTAACACTTGTCTTTCCCTTATTCCCTAGTTTAGATTCTTTAATTATTAGTAAGCCACCTAGTTACCTTAAATCCCTACACATGTCTTGTTAATCATTCCATGTACACCTTACTTCCTTAAATCTCTACATATATTCACCATAATCATTTCATGGATATCTTGTCACCTTAATTCCCTACACTTGTCCTACTTATTCAGTTCATGGACACCTTATTTCCTTAATTCTCTATACATGTCCTACTTAATTATTTCAACTTTTTCACCATTTTCCTCTTTCTTACAACTAAGCCCCTTCATTAATTACAAGTTGTCACACTTATTCTCCTTCTTACGCCTAAATCCCTTCATTAATTGCAAATTGCCACACTTATTCTACTTCTTACACTTGGATCCTCTTCATTTATTACAAATTGCCACACTTAATCCTCTTCATCACATTTTCTTTTCTAGCAAGTAACCTATAATTTATTATTTTCTCTTCTTCTTCCAACAACACCATGTAGTATTTTTTTCATTTTTGTTCTAACGTCTAAACTTGTCCATGTTTTTATATATATAAATATACTATTCTTATATTAATATGTATCATATAAGTATTTTTATATGTATTATATACATACATGTACTATTCTTATACATTAAATAATATGTAATTAAATTTTAATTCTATTTAACTCATAAGATAATCATTTATCCTACAATTAATTTAGCTATTAATTTTAGGAGTGTTAAAGCCATGGTATTAAATAAGAGAAAATAAAAAAGTAAAGATTAATTTTAAATTATAATATTACTAGTTTTGAAAAATTTGAGGTAGCCATGGCTCCCTCTGGTCCCTTAAAGGCTCCTCCATTGCCGACATCAAGGGCCGTCGAAATTCTTAAACCGAGTAGGCTCGGATTGGAATTGCGAGGCACGTGTTCAGTCCAAAAAAAAAAAAACCGAAGTTATTTAAATTACAGATTTCACTAAGATCATATTTGGGGTGAATGGCTTTCAAGAAAGTTGAGCCTCTTACAAGATCAAAATATTGCAGACAGATTGTATGTAGATCTATTCTAAAATTATAATAGAAAAGAGATATTCGAATTGTTGAAATTCAGGATATTGCTGGACAAGATTCAAGGAATGCATAGGAACCTAACTTGGAAGGTATCAATTGCGTGGTCTATATAATTGTTAATTAATGAGGGTAATATAGTCTCTTTACTATCTTTTGTAATTAATAGACTATGACAATAAGACTATCTTAAAATAATACTTGAAGAAATACAAGTATAAGGTATGAGGAAACAATATGTTTTGAGATACAATTTCATATTTATACTATTGAATTTTATTATACCTTTTACCCTCTCAAAAAAAAAAAAAATGTTATACATTCTTATTTAAGTTTACCTTAAAATATTGTAACTGAATTTCAGAAGAGCATGATCCTGTTTAATGTTGAACATAGGTTTGCAGCAGAACAAGTAACACCAATATCAAGTCTTGCAAATCTTTTGCAGTGGGTAATCAATGTCTTGAGATAGTAGGATACTGGCTGAAATTAAGCATAGCATCATCCTCTGTTCCAATTTCTGTTGCCATTTTAGTAGTACCTCTGTCAAATCTTGGGACATCCCTCCCCAAGATCTTCATCAATATTACTAGATTTTTCATAAACCATTTTATAAATTCATGGTCATGCATGCACTAGACCTTGAATGGATTACAAAAAGTGGATAAGAAAATTATTTTATTTATACATAAAATTACAGCCAAAATCGAAATTTGATTCAAGTTTTTACACTGATATTAAAAAAAAAAAAAATTATACATAACCATGACAGAAAGAAATACCAGATTTGATCCAAGTCTTTGCAATGATACTAGTTAAAAAATTAAATTTATTATTACAAAATCAATTGTAAATTCAACACCAACATGCCTTTGCCTTTACACGTGAAATTTTACCCGATCCAGAATTATTCGAAATATACCGACCCGAAAATTTAATAACCCGCTCCGTCCATTTCTTCTCTCTGGGCGAAAGTTGAAACCTCCCAACACGGCCATAACAGAAGGTCCTTCTTCCCTCCTTCAACCACAAGAATTAGGGTTTAGGGTTTTACCTTAGCACTAAAACCCACAGAACCCGAGCATTTCAACACCATGGCACGGTTAGCGAGGTCTTCCACACCACGCCTCCTCTACACCCTCTACTCCCCCAGCAAAACGACTTCATCTTCATCACCATATCCAACCACCTCTCTCCTCCTCGGAACCTTCCAGCTCCGCCAATTTTCAGCTGGAAACCTTGCACGTGCTAAAGAAGATAAGGAGCCATGGTGGAAGGAATCCATGGATAAGGTTCGGAACATTGGGATCTCGGCTCACATTGATTCCGGCAAGACCACACTGACAGAGAGGGTTCTGTATTACACAGGAAAGATCCACGAGATTCATGAGGTTAGAGGTAGAGATGGGGTTGGTGCCAAGATGGACTCTATGGATTTGGAGAGGGAGAAGGGGATTACTATTCAGTCTGCTGCCACTTACTGTACTTGGAATGGGTATCAGGTACAACTGGGTTTCTTTTGATTGCTGTTGAAGTGCGGGAAAAGTGTAAAGATTTAAAACATGGATTCTATGCTTTTGCTGATACTTGGTTTCTTTAGTGAAAATAGAGAAAATGAAACTTCTGATCTTAGCTTAATAATAGTAGTTTAATTTTCCTAAGATAAATTTGATCCCTATAAACCAAAGCAAAACAATCACTGATAAAAGATATGCAAAGAAATAATTTAAATTTGACTTCCAATTTAGTTAGAGGAAAGGCATGAGGTTATGACAAGTTGTGACGGTTTCTGTTGCTAGTTACAGTATCTCTTAATTTGCAAGTTTTGTTCCATTAGTTGATAAGAAAACTTATATAAAGAAGAGCATTAATTTGTGTGCCTCAAGATTAATGAGAAAACAGCAAGAACTAAAAGCGGTTCATGCGTCACTTAGAATTTAGAAAGTTAGGAGATAACAATATTTACCAGCTTCACATTTGATAGTTTTATGTTTCTTAAAACATGTGAAATGTGCTAATGCAGATTAACATAATTGACACACCTGGTCACGTTGATTTCACTATCGAGGTGGAGAGGGCTTTGCGTGTTCTTGATGGTGCCATTCTTGTGCTTTGTAGTGTTGGAGGTGTGCAAAGTCAGTCCATCACCGTTGATAGGCAAATGAGAAGATATGAGGTTCCAAGACTTGCATTTATAAACAAACTTGACCGCATGGGGGCAGATCCTTGGAAAGTTTTAAATCAGGTACAACTTGAAATCAAGAGAGGTTGTGTAAGATCATAAATGATACATCTAATATGGATATCTTCTTTTTTTGTGAAGATAGGATATATCAAATGCAATTTCTCAATCAATGAACTCGCAAAGACTAACAAAAATTGAAATTCTAGATATGTAAGTCTGCAGTATCACTAGCTATAAATCTGCTGTAGAAGGACGAATTACGCAATATGCCTTAATAACAAAATTCTCCTAATTCAATGTCAATATTGGGATGTTGATTGGATTGATTTTTTCTTGTAGGCAAGGTCTAAGCTCCGGCATCACAGTGCTGCTGTGCAAGTCCCAATTGGCTTGGAAGAGGATTTTAAGGGTCTTATTGACCTTGTGCAGTCAAAAGCTTATTATTTTCATGGTGCTAGTGGGTCTGTTTCTGGAGCCATGGATATTATTTTCTTTTGAAGAGGCACTATCTAGCTTCTACCATTTTATTCATTACTATATTGTTATTGCAGTGAAAAAGTTGTTGCTGAAGAAGTACCTCCTGATATGGAGGCCTTTGTATCAGAAAAGAGGCGTGAGCTCGTAGAAATGGTTTCAGAGGTTGATGATAAACTTGCTGAAGCATTTCTGAGTGATGAACCCATATCACCAGCTGATCTTGAGGTTGGAAATAAAGTTCTTTCGATTCTTATTTCCCTTTTTTTACTGCATTTTTTTCAATTAGGTGTATGAATTATGATAGTTGTTTTCACCTATGGCTATTATTTGAGCAGCCTTACATTTGAGAGGGTTTATGATGCATATTACTTTTGTATCAAGTTGAGTAAATTAGAATGTCTTATTGAGTAGATCCAGCATATGAATTCTTTTCTTCTCTCCCATTTCTCCTTGCTGCATCAATCAGTGGAGGAAGCTAAATACTATGGTTAGGGCTTAAATAGTCGAAATTACCCAAAGTATATTTTTAATTTCTTATGCACCTTTCCCTGTGGGAGTGCTTGTTGTCGGTAGGATTTCTTGCACTAGGTGCTGATACAACTTTCTACATCTTTTTTTGTTCTCAATAGTCAATCATCTGTACTGATATATCTGTGATACCTGTCTGTCAATCTGGTTGAATTGTTTATATTTATTTCTCTTGTTTCAAATTTTAAATTTCATCATTTTTGAGTAGGGAGCAATTCGTAGGGCTACAATTGCACGGAAATTTGTACCAGTATTCATGGGAAGTGCGTTTAAAAACAAGGTAAGCCATATACTCTTTATTAAATGCGTTTAGTTTATATGCAAAACTGCAAATATTCTTCTGGTGTGTCTCCCGTCTGTTTTCCTCATTTAGGTGATTTGTATGCTACCTGACTTGATATGTTGTGTGCTTTATCTTGGACTCAATGTCAAGAACTCATGATACTTTATGCTTATCAATAAGGACATTGCTAATATAATACTTCTGAAGAAAAGATTCTGGCCTGCACATGTGATTTTTGGGAAATTGGGCATTATCACTCACACTAATGAGACAACATTTGATTCTTGACAACGAGCTACTCAGATGCATCCTTTTTATGCATGTAAACTTTATGAATTTTGATCATCTCATTGTCAAATGGTTCATGTAAGTCTTCCCCAGCCATGTGGGAGTGCCTTAAATGTAAACAACTGCAGCATATCTGTGCAAATATTTGGCTACAACCAGAAATTAAATAAATGTTCAACTTCTAAATGGAATCTTTCAGTGTTTTATGTTTTATTTCATTATTCCGATGCTGACGGTGGCATATTTCATCTTGCATATCCCTCTCTCTCTCCCGTTCACACACACACACACACAAGCAGAGAGAAAGAAACCTCTTCACTTTCAAATTTCAACATTATATATTACATTCTTCCTTGTTGAACAGCCATTAAATTTCTTTTTCCTGTAATCTTCATAATCTACTATTACTTGATTGCAGGGAGTACAACCGCTTCTGGATGGTGTGCTTAATTATTTGCCATGTCCAACTGAAGTTAGTAATCATGCACTGGACCAAACAAAGAGTGAGGAGAAGGTATTCTGTTGATGAAAACTTGGTCCCTTTTTTAATTATGTGTTATGCTATCTTTCTATATAATTGAAATATCAAATTTTTGCTCCTGGCTTAGGTTGTTTTGGATGGAAGTCCTGATGGACCCCTAGTGGCATTGGCTTTTAAGTTGGAAGAAGGGCGATTTGGTCAGTTAACATATCTAAGGTAATCCTTAGAGGGGTGGTTCATCTCTTGGATGTTCTGCTACTTGTCTCATTTTTCTATTAATATTACGCATCTGACAGATGAGTCTTGAGCTAACTATTACATCTCCTTGCTGAAGAATATATGAGGGTATTATTCGGAAGGGTGACTTCATAATTAACGTAAACACTGGCAAGAAGATCAAGGTGAGTTCATTACTGACAAGAAGAATCTTTTTGTCTGTTTCGTGTGATCAATTTGGACTTTGGAGAGTTTAATCTTAAGAGATGACATCTGAATGCTAGTGAGATCTTGTAGCTGATAAATTCTGCAGTAATCTTTAATTCTACTTTTCAGTTCAAGAGAAGTTCACGATGTATGAGGAAAATAGTTATGCAAGGCTTGAAACTTTGTGACCTCTTGATTTTGAGGCACCCCAAGTTGGCATATCATAACTCAACTTTATTAATGTAATTACTGTGATTTGGATGTCATTTGCTGATGGACAAAAGAAAAGAAAATCCTTTTAACCTCAAGATAATTTGTAAAAGCATGTAAAATAGAAAGAAGAGGCTTGTTTGATGACAATATGTGCCATCTTTATGAGATAGTACATCAAAGGCAAGAGGAATATGATATTGACTACTGTCTTTATTAGTTTGACATAAGCATTGTATATGTTGATTGGTGGCATGCTTTCTTTCATGCTAATGCCATTCTGTAACTCATTAATATACTTGCTGACGTTCTATTATGTTTTTTTGTTCAGGTTCCACGCTTGGTTCGTATGCATTCTAATGAGATGGAGGTCAGTTATGGTAAATTATTGGATTTCTTATTGTAATGATTTCATCTGGAGTCAAAACTGGCAAGATGTCTGCTGTTAAGCCTTGGCGGCTTGACCTTGCATAAGGGGTTAAGAACTGAGATTGGAGATCATAGGCGTTGCGTAGAGATTTCCTTAAAACAGAAAGAGTATAGCTAGCTAATCCACTGTGATTTCCTTAACTGGGTTTCCCCTTTTGACGTACAGGACATCCAGGAGGCTCATGCCGGACAGATAGTTGCTGTATTTGGTGTGGATTGTGCATCAGGTACTATTCCTCCCTTGGCTAACATACAAACATATTCAGTTCCATATACCTTTTTTTTGGTCATTTGAAAGGAATGAGTGTATCAGCAAGAAGTTATTGCTGATTTAAGGCTTCTATATAGGATGTTAGTGTCTAGATGTAGTGTTAAATGTCAGCCAAAATTTGTGAATTTTCATACTCTTCATTTCAAAAACTTGCATTTGGACTAGCTTTCATGTTTATGAGTTATATTTTATTAAAAGCCGACCCCTGCTAGTAGGGATTTAAGGCTTAATTGAGTTGAGCATAATTTTATTAAAAGAACAGTAGGAGGATGAGAAGCCCTTAGTCGCTTTAAGCGGGAGTGGGGATGGGAAGAGGAGCCGGGAAGCATGAAACTTAGAAGATCCTAACTTTAGGAGCGTTTATTTATGCATATTATGTAAAAAAAAAAAAAAAAAAGATTACATAGCACAATTTTAAACATTAAATATAAAAAATTTAGTAGTTTGGATTAAAAAAGCTACAACACAATTTAAATGAAAATTACATTCCCAATTTTGTGTTATGTTATTTTTTTCTCTTAAAAATATATTCTTAGTTGGATAAAGAATTAATACAAGGAGGTAAAAGAACATAAGAAAAAGTAAAGGACTTCACTTAGGGCTAGTTTAGTACATAGAAATGGTCATTTTATTTTATGCGTGATTCTGTGAAAATAATATTCTTTCGTTTGGTACGTTTTTAGTCTCAGAATGCTTATTCTATTTCAGCCATTTTATTCCACAGAAATAGGAATCTTCAAACCCACCTAGAGGTGGGATTGCTCATTCCTACTTCTATAAAATCGATTTATTTAGGTTAAATTACAAAAAAAATCATTATATCACATAAAATAAAATTTTAAATATTGATAAAATAATCATATTATAAATAATATATTAAATATATTTATTATATGATTGAGTCAAAAGATAAAAATATCTTTAATATCATATTAAATAATATAAAAACATAAAAATAATAATAAATTCATTCATTTTAAATAAATGACAAAAATACCTTTCGTATTATAGTAAATAATATAATTATAAATTATTAATTAAGTAATTTAAACTAAAATATTAATGTCAGTAAATAATAAAAAGAAGAAATAATAAAATAAATATAACTAATAATTAATTAATAATATATAAATAATATAATTTAAAAAAAAATTAATTAACAAATTAAGAAATATACATATTTCATAAATTATGTTATATTTTTATTACTTTATATATTGAGAGATATTTTTATCATTTTAGCATAATTTTTATATTATTCATATATGAAAACTGCATAGAAAATAAATAAATAGAATGAAATGATTATTCCTCACGGACACTACCAAATAATAGAATGGAATGATCATTCTATTCCACTTGCATTCCATTCCACTTGCATTCCATTCCTATTCCCTTTCCTATTCCAATTCTACAAAAATCATTTCTGTGTACCAAACTAGCCCTTAGTTTCCTAGGACACTTTTTTCTTTTTTGTATCTTTTTTGGCTCCATTTGATTTGTAAATTGTTATTTGGGTTTAGTAACATGCTTTTAGCTGGGCCTACAAAGGGAATTCAGAAAGTAAATTAGGATAAAAAGATAGGCTTGGGCTAACAAAGACCAAGGCCTGCAATTATTAAGTAAAAGAAGACAAACAGATAAACCTGGGTCAACAAATGCTAAGGCCCGGAATCAGAAAATCAAAAAAAAAAAAGAAAAAAAAAAAGAAGCAAATGTAATTTAAATTAAAACCTGCATTGTGTTCATCTTATCCGAATTAGAGCATGAAGCACAATCAGATATGCAGAGCCACGCAGCAAACACCATAGAAAATTTGACGAAAATCAACAGTATTTTTCATGAACGATCCTTCTTCTCATGGGATCGCGCCTCTGTCTTGACTGGAATGGGTTCACATCTTGATTGGATCGTGCTCCAGTCTTGCTTCAAAGATTAAAGCGCAGAATTGCATTTCTGGTGCGGGATCAACACCCATAGAGGGCGTTTACTGCAACTAAGGAGAAGCGTGCTCTCCATGTTTGTGGGCACTATATAGACACACCTGTGTGTGTGTTTGTGTCATTGATCTTGCCAATTTTTTTCTTGTCTAATGCTTTAAAGTTTTTTCCTTGAATATGTGTTTTCTACTTTATCAGGGGATACCTTCACTGATGGGTCAGTCAGATACACCATGACTTCTATGAATGTTCCTGAGCCAGTAATGTCATTAGCTGTACAACCTGTTTCAAAAGATTCAGGAGGACAAGTGAGTAATTACCCCCCTCCCCCCAACCAAAAAAAAAAAAGAAGGAAGTAGATTAAGTCTGCTATGTAATTGAGGATTATTGATAAACTTGTAATGTTGGCTGCAAGTTTTCAAAAGCTTTGAACCGGTTTCAGAGAGAGGATCCTACTTTTCGTGTTGGCTTGGATCCAGAGAGTGGTCAGGTTTGATTTAGACTTTGTTCTCTCATTCCTTTATTCCTATCTTCTAAGAAAGAATCAGTGTATTTCAACTACAAAAATCCATAATGCTAATATGTGTTTTTTTTTTTTTTTTGGTAGACAATTATTTCAGGAATGGGTGAACTGCATTTGGACATTTATGTTGAACGCATTAGGAGAGAGTATAAGGTACCTATCCCATTTGGTGCATTCATATTGCGGGTGTTCATTTTTCTTATTGTATTGAGATTTGTTATTGGTTTGTCTTTCATTGAATAGGTTGATGCCACTGTTGGAAAGCCTCGAGTAAACTTCAGAGAGACTGTTACTCAACGTGCTGAGTTTGATTATTTACATAAGAAGCAAACTGGTGGACAAGGTCAATATGGACGGGTAATCGGGTAAGTAAAATAACATAATATTCAAGATTTTATGGTTTATTTTAATAAGTAACTTGGTAAAAGTGTAGTTGGAACCTTTCAGTTCGGTTACTTTTCCTCATATCAAGGTGCATGCTTGTTTTTCGTTGGTTTGTTGGTAAGCGCTGGAGATTTTTATTTAGAGATATGATTTTTGTTCCAAATAGTTTTTATAGGTTTGGGAATGATTACTCATACACTAGATAGAAGGGTATTCATTTGGAATTGGGCGTGCTATTCACATATTTGATCTTGATAATTAATTTTTACAAAAGTAAACTTCAACTAAAAGAAAGTAATATTTTGGAAAAGTTGAAAGAAGCCATTGTTTCTGTTGTCTCAAACAAGTTGTATTTGTAATAAATTATATGAAACTTTATAAAAGAAGGAAATGTTTTGGTTTCCTTTTCTGGTGATAAGATACCTGTCCCATGTTATTAACCAATGTTGTCACGGGCAAAAGGTGCCTCTAAGGCTATAGATTCCAAATTAGCCCAAGGCAAGAGGCGTTAAAAAGGCGAACCGAGTGAAGTGAAGCGATAATTCTCAAAACTCTACTATATATACCAGCATGAATAATTATCAAATATATATATTATATTACAATACATAAGCAAGTGAGTATGTCATTTTTAAAGTTGAATTTGTTTTATTATGTGTAGTCTTTGAAATTTATTAAAAAAAAAAAATAGTATATAAAAAAAGAATTTGATGAAACAAGTTAGTGGCTGTCTTTTTCAAGAAAAGAGTTATATTATATTCTCTACCAAGAGGCAGGCTTAAATAGGCTAAAAACAAAGTAGAGTTTCTTTATTTTGTGAAAAGTCATAATTAGCCTTCATTAAATTAATTTGGTCCATTACATTAAGATCTTTTGGTCAATTTACATATCAGAAGTTTTCTTTATATTTATTTTTTATTTGGCCAGAACATATCAGACCTTTAAATTACAAAAAAAGAAAACAAAAACGAGGAGTCGTCTTCTTCTTCTTCTTGATGTGCCACCGCCATCTCGCTAGATTCCAGTGATTTTTCCTGGCAGATTTACTATCATTCTCATAGACTCCATGTGGGAACAAAAGCCCTAACAAATAGCAAAGGTTAACTTCCATTTTATCTACCAGTTGTGGAGAACAAGGCCAAAAAATAAAAAAAACAGAATCTCAAGGTTACAGTGACATACCAAATCTGCAGGTGATCACCTCCTCTGCATCTCGACTTGACTAAGGCATAAAAGGTGCACATCTCTGCACAGCCTATTCGCCAGAGGGTTCTCCGCCTCGCCTTGCCTGATCACCTAGGCAGGCGCCTCTGGCTCCTGTGACATCATTGATGTTAACAAACCCACCTCAGTCATGCACGCAATATTTTTTCTAGTCTCAAATCAAAATCTCAAGTAAAAAGAGATGTACTTTGATGCTTTGTTAATGGATTAAAACTGAGCTTGATTTTTCTTCTATAAATAAATCTTTTAGAAGGGTTGTAGAGATGCAAGTGCAACTGTACATGCTAGTAGTGGGGTTGTTTAGTGAGCTCGTAGAGAGACTTTTTTTTGCTCCTAGTGCTAGGTATTAAAAATTAATGAACTTCTCTGAAGACTTTGGAGTTTCCAGATTATGTAACACATAAACTAAGTACTTAAATGAGAGACTGAATTTTATGTTTAAAAGACTATTAGACTTTAAATATGGCTCCACTCATCAAAAACTAAGTTCTTGGATGTGAATTATTTTTGATACAGCTATTTGACCCTCTTTTCCATGCTGCATGGTCCATGTTTTGCCATATGTATACTATATACTGCTTCTTAATGGTATACTCTTCTTGATAGAGTCCTAAGGAAGATAACTTTTCACAGGCATACAAACACAACCCACCCAAGAAGGAAAACCCACAAATTACAATTCAAACCATCTAAGAAATTAACAAAAGACCCAACTGAGAGGAAAGAAGGCTGAGTAGACATCCAATGGAACCACATAAGTAAAAATGTTCTCTTCAACTTCTCTAGTGATGCCTCTTCATTATTGAGGACTGCGATTGATTCTCTCAAGCCAAATTACCCACATCAAACAAAGAGGTGCCGCCCGCCAAGCGAGATCTTCTTCCTCCACTCGTGTCAACTAAATAAGATATCTATAATTGTGCCAGGCATCACCTAAACTATCCTAGAAAGCTCAAACACCAACTCCCACAGGATTCTAGTAACCAGACAGTGATTAAGCAAGTGATCCACAGTTTCACCATTGTTTTTGCACAAACAACACCAACTTATTGATGCAAGCACCTCTTTTCATTAGATGGGCCGCTGTTAAAAATTGATTTAGGGAGGCTATCTAAACAAAAAAAGAAATCTTAAGACTGCACCTTCGCATGCCAAACAGATTTTCAAGGAAAAGAAGCTATGCCACTTGTATTCAGCTAGATATAAAAACTTTTTAGCAGAGAAAGAATCAGAACCGGTAGGCATCCAACACTTAACATCTTCCCTTCCCCCATTTATGTTAACCTTGTAAAGCATATTGAGAAAGGGCTCCAATGAGTCAGCTTCCCAGTCTTGCAACGAACAATTGAATTGCACATCCTAACACAAATAGCCACCACTCATATCCATACAAGAAGAGACTGGCAAGTTTGTCTCTTGCCAAATTATAAAGATCTGGGAACACGTTCATCAAAAGGGTTTCTGAACGTGTCCTTTCAAAAGAAAATATGCTTTCCGTTGACCATCTTCAATTGAATAAATTGCTTCAACAAGTCCCAACACTTTCTAATTGCCACCCACAGAAACACCATAAGATCCTCAAGCTGGTAAAGAAGACCAACTTCAGACAGCTGTTAAACACCACAATGAACTGTTTAAGATCTCACTAGAACAAAAATATTCCCATGGATTTTTTGTGTGTTTAATGTTGGACATTATTGTTATCCCAGTAGTCCTAAAATCTGGAAAATGATTCTCTTTTCCGTGATATTGATGCCTGCAGTCAAAAATCATCTGCTCCATAAATTTTGTTGAATGGGTAACTTTGTTACTTTACTGGATTTGGTAGTCCTATTAATGGAATTCCTATAATATAATAATCTCTGCTGGAACTTGAAAAGGGAGACATTATGTGTTTTCTTGAAGCTTTTGAGCATACTTTATTATTTCTTCCTCTTAGAGCTCTGCAATTGTTTGGCAGTAGTTTGTGGTCTTTGGTTGAAGCATAGTGCAAAAAATCTCAAGGATCATTTTTTGCAACTGCTGCCTTTTAAGACAGGAATACAGGATCGGTCCCTTTGATTCTCTGTATTGATTTGGAATGTTTTAAAAGCTATATTTATTAGATATTCAGTGGGACTATAGGGCATATTTTACTAGCTGGTCTCCAGAGTTGTTGGCTTTTTGCTTAGGAGGATTCTTTTTGTACTCTCTTGTTCTTACAATAGCTATATTCATTTTATGACATATATCTCATATGTTAGAATCTATTTTCTACTCAAGATAAATAGTCTGGTTTTGTTGTGGATTTATGTAGCTCCCTCGGTCCAACTACTCTGAGGTCTTAATGATATATTCTTTTCTGTCTTCCACATATTAATATCTTTGTAGGTACATTGAACCACTTCCAGAAGGTTCACCAACTAAGTTTGAATTTGAAAACATGATCGTTGGGCAAGCTATACCATCAAATTTTGTCCCAGCAATCGAGAAGGGTTTCAAGGAAGCTGCCAATTCGTGAGTAAATTTGTGTTATTGTATGTTAGAAGCTTTGCTAGTATTGCATTTCTATGAACTATTGATTGGCAAGGCTGATCATGTATATTACATTATGGTGATTACTAACTTAATTATAGCCTATAGATCATTTCTCACAATTAGTTTATATGCTTATAATGAACCTGTTTGCTCTTAACATACAGGGGTTCTTTGATTGGACATCCGGTTGAACATCTTCGAATTGTTATAACCGACGGTGCTGCTCATGCTGTGGATTCTAGTGAACTTGCATTCAAGTTAGCATCTATTTATGCTTTCAGACAGGTCCTTATAATTTCCATACTGATGTTGAAATTCTATTTTGACAGAACTGCACTCATCTTTCCAGTCTTTGTGCAATATGTTGATCTTTAAATCTATTTCCACTTGTCACACAATAACAACAATCCCTTTACTTAGATATTTTAAACAATGTTCTGTACCAGTGTTATGCAGCTGCAAAGCCAGTTATATTGGAACCCGTAATGCTGGTTGAGTTGAAAGTGCCAACTGAATTTCAGGGGGCTGTTGCTGGTGACATCAACAAGTCAGTTTTTCTATCTTTATTTCTATTCAGAATATTACGAGTGGTTTTTGATGTTCTCTTACTTTTATTATTATTATATCTTCTGATAGGAGAAAAGGTGTGATTGTTGGAAATGACCAAGAAGGAGATGACTCTGTCATTACTGCCCATGTAAGCATGACTTGTTCTCTCTCTTACTGGCCCCCTCCCACCTCTCTGTCGTGGGATTGTTAGGGAAGATTGCCAAGTTAGATACTTTTTTTGTGTATGTAGAAAATGTTTTACCTTTTTTTAGGGCACTTGATAAGAAAAGAATCTCAATGTTATGCATGCTAAAATAAAATACTGACAAAGAAAATGAAAAAAAGAAAGGGTTCCTGCGTCATGTGTTTATTATATGTAACTTTTATGAAAACTTAGGAAACCAACTGCTAATCTATTTCAAATTCTTTTTACCCAAACTAAGCATTTGAAATTGATTATTGTGACAAATTTCTGTTGCATCCTACTAATATGAAATTATAAATTATTTTAAATGTGTACATCTTTGTAAGAGAGCTGCTTGATTTTATCAAGAAAACTTGATTCCAAACAGTCTTTCACCCCTCCTCTCTATCATGTGATTGAATTTTTGGAGTTTGACAAGTTGGATGTATTTTCTGTTTATTTAGAAAAATGTTTTGACAAGTTGGATCTGTTTTCTGTTCATTTAGAAAATTGTCCTAACATTTTTATGCGGACTTGAACTTGATAAGAAAAGAATCTCAATGTTATGCTTTTTAAAGTAGATGATATAAGAAGGGAAAAAAATCAATTCGTTGATCATATATTTATTATGTAGGACCCCTGAAAACCTAAGAAACAAAGAAGCCTATTGATTTCAAATTCTTTGTACTCAAAATAAGCATCTGAAATTGATTATTCGTAATAAATTCAATTGAATGCTACTAATAGTGAGGAAGCGACTTTGGAAAAACTGAAGAGAACCTTTTTATTTATATGGTTTTAATGGATGACTATTCAGCCTTTTTTTCACTCCATTGGTTCTTTCTTCGATTGAATGAATTTTAATTAGTAGTTTTTCTTTTTGTCTCCAGTGGGTTGTGTTTATACCCGCCTTATCTACAAAGTTATGACCTTTTTTTCATTAATAAAATCATTACTCATACAAAAAATAGTAATTATTTGAAATGGTTGTCTTTGTAAAACAACTGAATTGTATTTTATCGAGAAAAATCAGTGCCAAACGCTCTCGTTCCTTGAATATCAGGTGAATTGTTTTATGTAGTTTTTGTGCATGTCGTATACATTTCCGATCCTCATTTAAGAATGATAAAGAAAACTGACTGATATATATTGCAAAAACTCAAGGTTTTATGTGGAAGGAGGGGAGGGACCAAGATATTCAATCCATGAGTACTTCAGTTTCTCTCCTCCCCCTACAAAATAATTTTTGATCAGTGATTGGAGTCTCATGATGTAAACAAATGGATCAAGGCTAATGCAATTGTTGCTCTTTTATTGCCTACTTTAGAAAGCCTTAAAGGATGTTTTGGAGAGATACGGTACCATTGAGTGCTGTACATGGTGTTTTTGGTCATTAAGTTATCTCACTCCTCAAAATTGGTCTGCACATTCACCATTATTATTACACACTGGATTCAGCAAAACATATGCAGAGCATCTTTGGACGGGAGGGAGAATAAATTAAGTTACCTAGGGTCATGTTCAGTTTATACCGTAAGTGTAGTCCTCTGTTTGATGGTAGTGGAACTATATATGAATGTGGTCCAGGTAATCAAGTAAAATTATTTATAACAAATTTAATTTATTTAATGGTTACAAAAGGTAAGTTTGGTTTAGAGTGAACTTGCCCTTCTGTATCGTCTTGTTTTATCTTTTTCATTTATGATCATTGAGCATTCTGAATATTTCAACTGAGTTTGTAGTTTTATATTTTAGGCAAAATGTAAATTTGGTTCGAAAATTATGCTTTTTAATCTTGCCCCCAACCATTTATTTTTGTCAGTTTTGTTCCCAAACTCTTAAACAGAGTGCAATGTCTTCCCTTGTTCATAAACTGTTCCTGAGTGATAGAAGCTACTTAATTGGCAAATTCTGCCATTCAAACTAGTGACGTGGAGGAACAATCCATTTTGTAATGATTTATTTTGTTATGTGTGAGCCAGGAAATTTTTTACTTTTTTTTTTTTTTTTTCCTCTAAGAACAGACATATGCTTATGCAAACTATGCCTTTACTTCTCCCAAAACCATTGCAAAATGTGGAATTTTCTTCATGTCAATGAGTTCAAAAGCAAAAGTTTTGAAGTAGGCTTTAAATCCTTAATAGTAACATTGTATTTCCAAGGAAAGACATTGCATTTCATTTGAAAGTTTGGTGATAAAAGAAAAATGTTTTGGGATAAAATTGAAAAACATGTAACAGTTTTGGACTTAATTTATTAATTTGGCTATATTTATTATATTTACTGTTTTCTGGTGGTAGTTGCCATAGGGGCAGAGTTAGGAAAGGAATCATCATGCTATTTCTAGCAGATGGATTACTGTCCATTTCTTTATCATTAATTACTTTATTGTAATGGTATACAGGTTCCCCTCAATAATATGTTTGGGTACTCTACAGCACTTCGTTCGATGACACAGGTGAAATATGACTTCTATTGCTTGATATCAACTTAATCTTGTTTAAGTATTTATTGTTGATTCTATAATATCTGCAGGGCAAAGGAGAATTTACAATGGAATACAAAGAGCATTCACCTGTTTCACATGATGTGCAGACGCAATTGGTTAACACTTACAAGAGTTCTAAGGCAGCTGAATAGTCAAGGTTAGCCATTTACATACAAGCCCCAGATTCTTTAATAGAATAATGTGGAATTTTAAATTGTGACATTCATCCCAGGCCATAAATTATAATCTATTTTGTGGTCGTTCAATTTTAGAAAGAGTAAATATGTATTGCTGTAAATTTGAAAATATGCTCTACTAATTAACTATACATCCTAAGTGTATCATTTAACACAATATCTAAGGTTATCTTCATGTGGGACACCCAAGCGATTAAGACCTGAAACTTCCAATTTAGAGGTTTCAGGTTCAAATCCTGCATTTGAAAGGATGGGTTTGGAAAAGTGGAAGGACTACCCTGTTGTGTAGTCCATGGCTTCGTAGGTCTCATGCTAAACCCAGAAAAAGGCTGCTGTTTATGAAAAATGTGTTTTCATAAATATATTCTTACACAAATATAAGGTAATCAATGTAAGCTTCTGTTTTTGTGTGTGTGTTTCTCTTGTGATGTTTTTTTTTCTTTTCCTTTTCATTTCTGTACTTTTTGTTCAACTGCTGTTTTAGGAATTAAAAAGTATGTATCTTCTTAATGCATCAGAAACATAGCATAGTTTGTATTGGAGTTCTCTACCTGTCTACCATGTCCAGATACTCGAGTCACTTGTCATGCATAATTGAGATTTTGGGGCATATGGAATTTTCAGGTGTCAATTACTTGAATAAAAGATGTTTGGGTATTCTAGATACGTGATTGGATATAAGATGTCTAGGTCTCCAAGATATCCATGGTATGTTAATTTATGTGTACATGATTTTTGAGGAATTGGTATTTTAGATGTTCTTACCGAGTTGTGTTTGCAGATTAGACATAAGATTCTCACCTTGCATGCGCAGGATGTTTCCCTTATTTAGGAGTATGGTGCTTGGGAGTCAGATCACGTTTTCTCAATTCTGATCAAATGTTGGTTTGCGAAGTGCCGTTATATTGCATCAATGCAAATGAAAATATGCTGGCTCATTGAATGACTTCATTAGGTATACATGCCAAAGGATATTCAAGTATTTTGCAATTTTGCAATGCAAATGAAAATGAAAATATGTTGGCTCATTGAATGACTTCATTAGGTATACATGCCAAAGGAGTAAATAAAAACCATTGCTCATGGTGTCTGCTACGCGAAGTCTCCACATCACACCATATTTTCTTGTAAACTTGTAAAAACATGAGTTATGTCTAATTACATCAAATTAGTTTTTTATTAAAAACAAAATATGAAAACTGTTGGAATAATGCACGTGGTTTAACTATTTAATTATTATTTTACAAGCTTCAGCTCAGATTATGGGACATTTTATTATGGTATCCAAATAGGTCTCTAGAGTTAGAAAAAGCTTCTGTCGTCGACTACACAACCAGTCATTCTTTAGTGAAACACGTGTTTGTGTCTTGTTAAGAAACAGTAAGAAATAGATAGAAGGTGGGATTTAATTGTTTCTTTTATAAGAGAAAAAAGAAGGGTTGAAGAATTTGATGAATAAAGATGAGCATGGCTTCGTATCTTTAATGATGGTATCGGGATGCTTAGAGAAGAAAACCGCCATGGTATCGGTATGCTTAGAGAAGAAAACCGCCATGAAGAGGCCCCTCAATAACGGAGAAAGGAGAACTCTGCTGATTTGTTGCTTCAAAAAAGAAAATACAAAATCTGGTGTCTTAAAATCTCAAGTTATTTATTTTGTTCAGTGGTTATGATTTGTTATCTTTGACTCTCTCGAGAGTGCATGATGGCATTTGAAAATGGTAACGTTGTTTCCATGAAAACTTCGAAGAGAATGTCTCTTCAATAATGTTGGTTTATTTTCGTGTCATTTTATTTTCTTAAAAAATGTGTAAGTCATTACTTTGAGCAAGAGGTACAAGAAATTGCTTGGCTTAAGAATAATGTCAATTTGTGTTCACAGGTTACTTGTACTATAAGCAATCTTTCCCAGGTTAAAAGTTTTCAAGATAGATATAATGCCTGTCTAAATGAAATAATGTCAAAAAAGACAGTCTATCCAGCTAACTGAAGCATATGCAGCAAAAATACTTCATCAGAAGTAGCCCATTTATTTGCATTCAAAAATGAGTAATGCTAATCTTAGGACTTTCTCTCCATCCTGGACTGTCATTATGGCACTTGGATATTTTCCATGTCAATGTACGGGATTGAGTTTTCCATATGTTCAAAAGAAACCTGTCAATATTGAGTTACTGATACAATCTTCTCAAAGAAAAAAGGATACAATATGCCAAGAGTTCAAGAAAACAACTTGGGCATGTATCCATTTCCATAAACGAGAAAAAAGGGTATTAATTTGCAATAAAGGGAGAGTAACACTAGGTAAATGCTTCTCGCAGTTCTGTGGGTAGCTCCAGACCAGGCTCAAATTCACTTAGAGGTGAAAAGTACTGATCCACCATATCTTTAGAGACCTGTTCCAAGTTCGGCGGATCCCACTGCATATTTTCATAACAAGATAAAATTACAATTTGTAATGTTATATAGATATAGAAAAGATCATACTACTAGAGAACTTCAATATCTGAACTTGTGAAATACCGTTGGGGTTTCAAATGAGTAGAAGAGCTTTCATCAGAAAATAAGACATTATTAAGAAATGGTTGATACCTTTGGTGCCATGTCTTTGTCCACCACACGTGCTCGCACACCCTAATAAAAAAGTTCAATTTAGTCTAAACATAGTTATATAAATCAAGTTAGTATTCCAACTCAAATTAAAATCACTACCTCACAAAAGTCACCAGATATCCCTCTTAAAGACATATGGTATTCGCGTTCCAAGCACTGGTCAAGGGTCTGAAATCTACCTTCTCGTATCTTCACCATTTAGTAGAGGTTGATCAGATCATAAGGAAACGGTTTTAAGAGGAGATGGAGTCAAATGATCAAAACAGTTAGACAAGAATAAGGAAACTTACAGATCTCAAGGAAACCTTCAAGCTCAACGGTGAAGCTTCTTTAAGTCTATTAAGGGTTGAAATGCACCACGCATCATTTGTTTGGCAGGCCTCATTTTCCTGAGGAAAATTGTTATGACAAGGTTTTTTGCTTAAGGAAGTAACAAATAAGCAAGGAAAAAGAATGGTGATAAAATACAATTGCAGAAAGAGTTCAACTTTTACTTACATAGACACAAAAACAAAAACAAAAACCAGTAAATATTACAGCCCAGCCACAAACAAGGTCACAGAATTTGAATAAATCTACAGACATTGGGACATTCCATGGAATATAAAAGAGGAGAAAAAGAAAATTAACTTATTTCTTTACTTTTGTTGTCATTCCTATTTCTTTCTTTCATTTTGGCCTTAAAAATAAACCTGCTTTCCTTTTTGAAATTAACAGATAACTACAATGAGATGTTTTAGTAAGTATTAAGACCCTCAGGAACTTGGTGCAATTAAATGAAATTGTTTTTAAATTTGCGAGCTACATATTCTTATGTTTTTTTCTAATGCATATGGTATATGTTTACGAGAAACACACACAATATCAGGCGCATATTCATTCAGGCATTCAGACAGTGCACACGGAAGGATATTCCATATTTGTCAACTTAGTTGTGGAGGGTCAAGACAACATAATGCACTATCTACTATCTGATGGACCTACACTCACATGAAATTTTCTGTACAAGGCTGTTACAGGAAAGTTCCTCTATTGTTACATTTTTTCTCTTCTCTTAATTTCCTTTGCAACAGATTCTTCATTCATAATCATGGAAACCGGAAAGAGTCAGATAAAAAAGTACAGAAACTTGAACGTTTCAATTTTGTATTTTTCACAACTATAGATTCCTGAACTCCCGATAAGGTTCTGAAACATGAAGATAGGTGCAAATTGAGTATATTCTTACCAAAGCATAAACAATCTCCTCAACTGTGTCATGGCCAAAACACTTATTGAGTGTTTCAATTCTGAAAAAAGAAATAATAAACGATAAGATATGTCAAATCTTTGGAAGAATCAGAATATGCGGGGCAAGCCAATTTCTAATGTCTCTGTGAAAAACTTCTAAGTTCTAATAAGGGGCAGTATTGCATTAGAAAAAAACGAACCTCTGAAATACACTCTTGTCATCTGGTAAGACAACCTCACCATACTTCTCCAAGGTAGTTTCAATGACAGAAGGATCGTCAGTAACCAAACTCCCCAGCTGTTCTTCAATTAACTGGAGCCTCTGCCAAATGGATGATTATAATATAATGTTATATGACCAGAAAAGGCAAATCCGTAAATAATGGCAAGGGTCCAAATTAGTAACTGTACTGAGAGAATAATGAGTAGCAAGCCCACAGGCAATCATCTCTGCTCCATTGAGCTTCTCCCCCGTTAGACCCAAGTACTCACCTACATGAAAGAATATTATTATCATTACTGGTGAATCACAAACACGCACCTGGTGAGTTTTGAACCATGATTTCACCCTCCACCATTGTTCTGAAGGACAAGTTTAGCTGAATTTAACAGCTCACTCACTGGTTTATTTTGTAATCAACACTCAAACTTTGCATAGAGAAACGACCCATAAGATAAATGTACGACGGAAAGTAATCATTAGTCTCAAGTCTCCACCCCGCCCTAAGAAGACAAGTTGCAATTATCAGTAGACTGCATCCTAGCAGCAACCACTTCCTTTTGAACAGATGATCAAAAAAGAAACATCTGATAGTGGTTACAAATAAAGTTGCAGCTAGATGCAGTCCTCGGTTCATCATTAATTAGGTTATGGACATGCCAGGCTTCATACACAACTATCAGGTTCAAGTATGATGCATGCAGCAAGAGGATGAGTAAACCAAATTCTTATAGAGCAGTAGAAAACAAAAAATGGTCGAAATTGAATTTACTAAAACTAACAATTAAGTCTTATCCCTGAACCTTGATTAAATCATCATAATTGGAAAATATCTTCAAGGGTTATCTCCATATTAAATGAGCAGTCCACAACTTATCTAAGAACTACATATACTGTCAGTACCTAAGTAACCAGGTAGATGCGAGAGGTAAAAGGATGCGCCAGCATCAGGATGGAAACCAATAAGAGTTTCAGGAGTAGCAAAAATCTGCAAATTGAGGTTTGATTAAAACTCACCATATGTGAACAAACACTAAACTAAACAATGTTTCCATCAGCATATCACTGGTAGTAAATGAACATTGTGATGTTGAACTGAACATGTGAGTATACTGCATAGTATACAAAGCAATGTAGTGATCCAGTTGTTGTTTTGAGCACTGAATACAACTATGAACAGGCCAAACTTACTCACATAGTAAAACTACTACATTGTACAAATATAATTTGTAGCAAGAGTATATCCACCATTCATGCAATAAGTAGAGGAAGACAGAAATTCAATGACAAGTCTCCCATTTTAGAATAGGTATATGGTTTGACAAATGGGGACTCTGTGTGTGTGCACCTTTTCCACTATCTTTTAAATTTTTTGATTGGTTTCATCCCATACTTTTTTTATAATAAGGTAAAACGTTTAATAATGGTAAAACCAGGACAAACTTTCACCAATTACATATGCTGCCAGAAAACTATCTATATAAAAAAAGACTACTCTCTACATAATGAACACATTTTTTAACTCATTAATTAGGCTGAAGCTGTGAAGTATTTATGCTTTTATCACTATAAAATGTTCAATGGTACATAATATCATATTTTTATAACTGTGTAACAGCATCACCCACTTGATAAACGCATTACATAGAAGGTTCATCAGAAATGTGTATTTGCACAGGAAAAGATGCATGAATCACTTGTTTCCACAAGTTACCTTTAAAGGGTCCCTTAATTATAAGCACAAACGCTAAAATCTCAGCACAGAACCCAGTTGCTTCAAAGCAGGAGCAGCTATCAATTAAGGCTAAGGTTTATCATCATCTCCCCAACTCCTAAGGGATGCAGGACAAGGAAGGAGCATAGGAAGATGAAGGAAAAATGGATGAACAGGTGCAGGAGAAATAGAAAGAGGGGAAAGAGATGGTCACTCTACAAGTGAGATTGTACAGTATAAAGTATCCCTTTTATTAGGCAAGGGAAATAACACAAATACCCAATCAATTCAAATTTGAAATCAAACCCCATAATCCCTATTAAAGGACAATACACACATGCCCTAAGATTGACGAAAATCCCATTGCACAACCAACCTAACAATTTAAAAAAATAGATTTCAAATCCATAACTGAAGGGAAAAAAGGATAGAACTAGAGCAATAGTCAGCCGTAATTACTGTAGCGGGTTATTGTATGAGGCTAGGTTTAGATTAAATCTAGGGCTAAGATTAACTTTTATTATGGTTTTAGGTATTGTCTGTCTATAAATAAAGGCCTTATGAAGGCATTGCAATACAATATTATTTCGAGTAATGAAAAGAATTCAACAGATGGCTTTCCAACTTCTTATGAAACTCAGGAATTTCCTGTTCTAGCATCCCAAAAGAGGTTTTCCTTTTGGGAGGTTTTCCTTTGTTTCCCTTTTAGTTTAAACTTAAGTTTCCATGGAAATTCAACCTAAGATTCCATCCTATCTTCCGACTACTTCAAGTGGTATCAAAGCAAGCAGCTACAATAACCAACTACAGTAATTATGGGTGGGTTTTTACATTTACATCCCTATTCTTCATGCAATACTTTTTTACCAATAATCTGCCCTTGCAAAACCCAGTTGAAAGAGATGGTAAAAAATAAACTTGTAAAATCTAGGGCATGCCAATTGTTAGAAATGAAAGTTTACTTGCAGCATAAGCATCACTAATCACTATGCTATTCTGTACATTAACAAATCTTTCCCCCAGTTTTAGGTTTAAGATGGCATAACCTTCACTACATACGCTGACTTGGATAAAACACTTCCTTGAGGTAGCAAGAAACACCCCATCATTTTGTGAGTAAAAGATGTATTATATCTATACATTTTCATGCAAAAAGAAGAAAAATAAAAAAACACAAGGATAGGAAAGATCTAACGAAAAAAATTATTAAATATAAGACATGAGTAATTATGCATAGGTCTCCCCATTTCATACAGTTTTTTCTGTTGCTACCCGAAATGTCCCGGGAATTGAAACTCCTGCGCCACCACCCATGGTAATGCCATTAAGAAGAGCCACCTGTATGATAATTGCTGTATCACCATTATTACATAAAATCAAGAAACAATGGGTATAACCATTTGGAAAACCAATAACTGTCAGAGTTAAACAAAGCTAAACCACCAAATTATTTTTGAACATGAACCAGTTTAAATGGTTGGCCTAAAGGTTGAACAACTGGTTTTGGTAGATACTATATGATATAATAGTAATAAATAAGGAATTGAGTCAAACATCCTTCAAGAAAACAACCAGTTCATAAAAAACCTGTTTATGCTTTCTTTAACAATTTAATAAATCATCCAGCACCAATATATACTTAAACACTGAAACACACACCAACATGTATATCCATATTATATGTCTAATTACAAAGAGAACATAGTAGTTCATAACTGATGCTTTTCAAATAAATTACTCACATGTGGCTTCATATATGTACCTAACAGGTATATGAAACTATATATCGTCCTGAAAAATTCTTTACAGGCTTCGAACTCCTCTGCATAAGTTGAAAGAAATAATCATACATAGTCTAGAAACAAGGAAAAAGTAAAGTACATAAAACTTACGAACAAATAAAAAATAAATATTATTACATGAATATCTAGAAGTATGAAACACAGAGCAACATGTATAGAACCATAAAAAGGGTTCCAATAGAGTATAATTCTTAAGATTCATGAAAGTGCAAATATATAAAACCATTATCGGCGTCTCCTTCTGTCTATATGTATGTGAGTGTCCCTAAATCTATCAAGTTTCATCCGTACAATGATTTTCCACATAATTTGGTATGATGAACACTTACGGAAATTAAGCTTGTGGCAACCCATGGGCAAGACCTCTTCTTGGATATGATAATTTACTAAAAGAGAGTGCCAAATGGGGCACAATCCGTGCACAATCAAGTATAAAGAAAGACACCCTCAAGGAGGCACATGAAGCAAAATAGAATACTGACACTAAACGCGATCACTAAGTTAAAACGATTAATCAGCACTGGGTAGAGTACAACCATGTTAGTTTTCAATACTTTCTGAAGACATCTTGAAGAGAACTACACTAGCATGTTTTTAGTAATTCATAAAGAGAAATTTATTTAATTACCATAAATTTTTTATAAATGTACACTAATAATAAAACATTACAGTTTCTTATAGTTTATTTTATTTAAATGATTTTACTAATAGAAAAGGAGGGAAATATCATGCAGTCTTGCACACAAGCTGTGTACAGACACACCTCACCAAAAGGCAGTAACCAAAAAAAAAAAAAAAAACTGAAAATAACAATTCAAACCCTAAGAAATCGAGAAGAAACCTAGCAGAGTGAAATGAGGGATGGATAGACATCCATTGGCATCACATCTGTAAAGTGTCCTCTTCATCCTATGGTGCCTCCTCATTATTAAAGATAAGCTTGTCCCTCTCAAGCCAAATCAACCACGCCAAACAAGGAGGAGCAGCCCACCAAGGTAGCCTAACCCTAAGCTGAAATTTTTCCGCTATCTTATGCATGCATATTGAAAGTCACTTGGATATTATATATGTGTGTGAGTGACAGGATCTCAACAAGATTTAAGATGGCTAGTTTAGACACATTTTGATGACTTTTTTGGGAGTTGATTTCACAAATGTCATCATTGAATGATGAATAATAACTTGTATCCACACATAGTTTCGATATACTAAGACGCCATAAACTATCCAGTATCCGATGTTTCGCTGTAATTGAAGATGAAACAAAAATGCAAATTCACATAAATAAGACAACAACCAATTTCTTATTAATATGAAATATGACATGCATGATGTCTAAGGGTTTTGTACAAGATGTTCATGCATATTTCTAGCTCATTAAGCTAAGCAAGCTTAATCAACTTTTCGTCACGCAAGCACAACTGCACAAGCAGTCGAGAACAAATCTCAAAGCTAGCACAAGCTGACAAGCCTATATTCCTTTTAAATGGTAAACAATGAAGCATCAATGTTTTTATCGACGAGATATATCAACAGAAGCTGAAATGCCGAATTGTGAAGTCAAATAAAATAGTAGAATTTTGAGTCTAGAATTTCATAGCTCCAATCTCACAAGGAAATTTGTTTTCATCTCTCACCTTTTTTTAACAAATGATAAAGAGCAACAATATCTCCACCAGCACAAAATGCCCTGCCACTGCCCTTCAAAAAAGTTCAAACGCTATGTAAGTTGTTCCTCATGAGAAATAACATCATCAAACATACAATAAATGACAAACAAAATAACTAGTAGTTTCAAATAAATATTACCTTCACCATCACAAAACCAATGTCAACGTTATCTTCCCAGCATTTGTAAAGTTTATGCAATCTAGCCACCTGAAAACACTCTAACTTGGTCATATCCATGCATCGAATGAAAATAAGAATCACATATAAGATAACCCCAAGATCAGAATTTTTCTCCTAGCAAATAGAACATTTGTGAAATTGTTTTTAAGACCAAACATTATAAATGCAATTCCCCATACAAAGTTACAGGAAAATATTTTATTTGAGATTTCCTTCGTAAATGCATTATGGTTTTCAAAAAAAAAAAAAAAGCAGCTTCTATATTATGAACGAAATAAGAAAGCAGATAGTACCATATTCATTTGATCTGCTTGGAAGTCGGACAATACAGCAGATAACAACATAAGCAGGATTTCAAATTGGATGCAAACCCAATAACCAAAATAACACTCAGTCACTCAAAAGATACAAATTGTACGACAAGAAAGCAAATAACATGATATTTTAGATATAGCAAAACGTCCACTATAACAAAAAAAGTAGTAAGAGAACACACCAGTGTGGTATTCAGAGCATTAAGAACTGAGGGTCTATTGAGAATAGCAGTTCTGGACCAAGATTTCCCTTCAACTAGTACCTGTAGGTGATAGCATTAGAGTAATTTGTTTGAGTTAATAGAAGAGTGACAGAAATGGGCAATCCGGCAACTGACTTGGTTGTCGATATCATGATTAACAGTACTATCCGGAAGAGAAGAGAGGCTTCTGTAGCGAGTAAAGATGGGATAACGATGAAGGCCGCGCCTTAGAAGTAAGGCTGCCTTAGAGCTCCGCATCGTCTTCCTCTTTTCAAAATCTATTATCTACTCTGCAGCAAGGCCGAGGTTCGTCTGTTTGGTTTTTCTAATTCCTTTTCACCAAAAAAATATATATATATATATAGAAAATTATTAAATGCTCAATCTAATTTTTAGACCTCCACCTCATATTTTGTAATTAGCTATAATTATCATCGTCCATGTCAATAACTTAGTATGAGTTATAGGCAATTAGCTTTATTTTATTTTTTTTGACATTTGAATTGTTACTAATAATTTTTTACATTTTTTCAATATTAATAACTGTGACCCGCTATAATTTTCTTTTTCTTTCACTTTTACCCTTTTCTCCTTTAAATATCCATTGGATCCAAGAGATGTGCTTCTAAGGGACCAGAGAGGCCATGGCTCCTCCAAATTTTTTTAAAAATATTAATATTATAATTTAAATTTTATTTTTTATTTTTTATTTTCTCTTATTTAATACCCGGCCTCTCTAAAAATAAAAATTGAATAATATTTTCATTTTGTATATTACAAGACTAATAGGTTAAAACTTAAAATCTAATAGGTAATAGCATTGTTATAAAAAAAATTAAGTTAGGGTTTATGTTATTTTCACCCTGTAATTTATGCCACCAACCACAAAAAGAAATTCTGAGTGAAGCTCTTTCCACATTAGAAAATAGTCATTGTCCATGTTTAAAGGGGAGAAGAAATATCTACCTAAAATATAGGTAAAACTTATTTTATAGATTATATTATTAAACCCAAAGTAAATAAAATTTTAATATATTTGAATTTCTTTTTATTTCAAAATTTATTTTGAGGACAATTATTAAGTGTGTCCAGCCGTGATATAGAAGAATTTTTTTTTTTTTTTTTTTGTTGCTTGATCATCAAAATTTGAGAATTGAACATGTAACAATTAAGTATATTCTATCTTTTAATTTTTAAATATGTTCTACTTATTTAGGTTTTGTTATTAGTTTAAACTAAATAACTAAGGAAAAAAAATATAAATATCAATTTGTTAATTTGAAAAAGAGTCGCTCATAATTTTAGATTTTATTCATGTAACTCAAGATATACTTGAAAGATATTTATTTTTGTCTTTTAACTTTTGTAGCTTATAAATTTTTATTATGCCTTATAAATTATTGAGTTTCTTATAATTTTATTTTTTTTCAATTACAGTGATTGAATACGTTTATATAAAATTTTAGTCGGCCCTCCCGAGGATAAGTGTCTACCTCCGCCACTGTTGGATCTTGTTTTATGTTATATGAGTGAGATCTTAAATTTTTGCTATTAGAATGTTATTTTTGAACATAACCTATCTTTTCTTTTTAAACAAAAATATGATGATTTTGTTCAATTTACATATAAATTTCTTAATTACAAACAATTTTTTTTTCTTTGAAGTTTCATTTGCATCTTTCATTCCCACGACTTTTATATTCATTGTCAGTGTATAAATTTCTACACTATCACGTACCAATAAAAAAATTAGAATGCACTAGTTCACTTGATTACAATCAATAATATTGATAAGTATTAGAGACAAATGATATTTTTTTATTTATTGACAATGTAAAAATTTTATACAGTAATAATGAACTCAACTAGCAAATTTATTTCTTGTGAGAAGACTCAATAATATATTTGAAAAGAATTAGTCACATATATTTATGTAGCTTGGAACTACTTATAGCATAAACTAATTATATAAAAATTAACACATAAATTCTCACACAATACATATACAAACTTGAATGATCAAATGAGTATGTTTTCATTTTAGAATATTACAATTCTTCTTATAAAAAGTTTTTGAACATCTTATACGGTTTCGTAAAATATATATTTTAAAAGTATTATCAATAAGCTTATTTGATTTTATAACAGTAAATATATATATATATATATAAGGTGGAGTTAAAAATGTTATTTTGATAGAATATGAAAAAGGAAAAAATAGGAATTTTTTTTTTTTTAATTTGACCATCATTTTGAAATTATAACTTTGAAAAGAATATATATATATATATATATATATATATATGAAAGAATTAGAGTTAGAAGGAAAAAAGAGTTAGATTTCTCATAATATACTTGATTAAAGTTAAAACATCACAAAAAAAAAAAAAAAAGCTTCACATTTGCGCCTAACTAAAATTTTAAAAAGATGTACTATTCATGTTGTCCAACTGTAGATGATACCTATTGCAAAGATATTGGAGATCTAGTATAATTCCCAATAACATCGCCCACATTGTTATTTGGCTTTCTGCCAATTGTAAGTAGTAAACTCTGTCATGTATAAGAATTTGAGTCGTTGTTGAGTTGGGCACTTAGTACCAGATTTTTGACATGGTGTACATGTATAGTTCAGCTTAAATTATATTATAAAATCAATAAATAAGAATTACTTCTTAAAAAAAAAACAATTGAAGTTCCAAATTTATTTTTCATTAATAATATATTAACCTATTTCTAATGGAAAAGGAAGAAATATTAACTAAAGCTAAGACTTACATGTGACATAGTTCACAACCTTAAACTAAAATAAAAAATGTTTACAACGTTTATGTCTTTGCCAGTTGCCCCTATTTTCTTTTCTTTTGGTTCATTGGTTTTGGCTATTATCTTTTTACATAGGCAGAGTTTAAGGGCCCGTTTAACAATGAATTAACCAAATCGATTTCAATTTCTATTGTGAATTACCATATATAAGTTTTGATTAAAAAAAAAAATTTGGATATATTGATTTTTTTTTTATATAGTATTTAATGGTGATGGTGGTGATCATCTATGATACTTTTGATAATAGATGTTGTTGTCTCACACAATTCTCAAATGACGATAATAATTACGATTTTTAACAGGTGGTGGTGGTGTTGTAAAATTTTCCTCCAATGATCTCAATGATAGTGATCATTGATAGGAAAAGCTTGGTTAATAAAATGGGTGACAATGTAGCAAAAACACCACACCAGCATATAAACCTAATTGATTTAAAATAATATTAATGGAATTATTATTATTTTAAACTTTACCAATAGAATATGAAGTTTTATAATTGAACTAGGATTGCAATTAATTTTCCCGTTCTCTCTAGGAGTATCGGTGTTTTGTCTAGTCGAGTACTTGACTTATTTTCCTCCTCGTAGGAGTGTTTTCAGATTTGCATCCATGAGTTTAAATAATGGAGTTGTTCGAAATATGACAAAGGAAGAAACACAAGAAGTCGTGCTTGAAGATGAAGATTCCATTCATTCAGGTTCATTAACATCACTCTGTTTGATGGGAAAGCTGTGGAATGATTACCATTTCAGTGCTCAAGCTTTCATGAACACAATCCAGATGGTATTGGTGAACGAAAAAAGGAGTGGAGATGAAGGAGATTGACAATAATCTTTTTTGTTTTTCAGTTTAACAATGGAAAGGATAAGGAATGGGTCCTTCGAAACAAGCCATTGCACTTCAATAATAATGTCCTTATTTTAAAGGATATTGGAGGCAATGAGCAGCCCTTAAAAATGGAGTTCTCGTTGGTGCCTTTTTGGGTACAAAGTTTTGATATGCCTTTTAATTTCAGAAGTGAGAGGAATATCCAGAATATAGCTGAAAAGGTAGGCATTTTCATTGAAATGGATAAGGCGACTGAATTAAAATCGGGGACAGTACACCTGTTTTCGTGTTATCATAGATGTACTGTAAGCCTTTAAAGCGTGGGATCAAGGTAAAAGCAAAAAAATGGAGAAAGTCTTTGGACCTACTTCAAGTATGAGAAGCTCCCCAATTTTTGCTATGAGTGTGGCACAATCGGTCATATGATGAAGGACTGCGATGTTGAGAAGGAGACCCTGAGTGATGACGATGATATTCAACCATATGGCACATGGCTCAGAGCTGCTCCAAAAAGAATGAGTGTCCCTGTTCAGCCTGGTCAAAGGTGGGATACTGGAGGTAGCACAAGGAGATCAATGGAGGTTGAAGATGATGAGGTGGCAACTAGAGAGAAGGGAGGATTAGGAAACGGCTCTTGGAAAAAGGAAAGGAGATGATGTGCTTGGTGAAAAATTGGATGGAAAAAATAGAAATGAAGCGAGGAAGAAGAAGAATGCAATTATAACAACGGTGGAGGCTGATTATCAGCCCAGCCAACAGCCATGAAAATCTTATCTTGGAACTGCCGTGGGTTTGGGAATCCACGGGCAGTAATTGCTCTGCAAAAACTATGCAGACAAGAAAATCCCAGTGTAGTCTTTTTATCAGAGACTAAGTTACGTAGATCAGAAGTAGACAGAATAAAGGTTATATTACAATTCCAGTCTGGAACATGGGTGGATAGTGAGGAGCGCTCTGGAGGCTTGGCTCTTTTTTGGGACAACAGTGTGAATATTCGACTATTATCACAATCTTTGCACCATATTGATGTGATAATTCAGGAGGAAGTAGTCACAAGTTGGAGGTGTACTGGATTTTATGGTTGGCCAGAAGAGACACACAAACAAGAATCCTATTCCCTTCTACGCAATTTGGCTCTCTCTAGTTAATTGCCTTGGCTTTGTTTTGGTGATTTCAATGAGATTCTTTCAAATAAGGAAAAGAAGGGTGGAGTCCCAAGACAATTCCAAGCTTTAAATATTTTCAGAGCTGCAGTGCATGATTTAGATTTTCATGATTTGGGTTTTGAAGGATATCCTTTTACATGGTCTAATGGGAGGCCGGATGAATCCAATATTCAGGAAATACTGGATAGGTGTTTTGCAACAACGAAATGGCTTAATAAATTCTCTAATGCTCGGGTAATAGTGATCATGCACCAATTTCACTATCCTTAGAGCCTCCTAATGAAGGACATAGAAGCAGAACAAAGCATTTCAGGTTTAAAGCCATGTGGCTGAGGGACACAGGTTGTGGGGAGGTAGTTACTAATGCTTGGAAGAATTGTGTAGCAGCCGATGAAAAAATTAAAGCAAGTTCAAAAGCCTTATCACAGTGGTAAAAGACAGAGTTTTGGAATGTTACAAAAGAACTAAAAAGGTTACAAAAAAGTTTGGCAAGCTTTCAACAAAGACCACAAACAAAAGCTAACATTGGAAACCAAAGGAAAATCTCACAGGACATAAGTAAACTATTACGATGTGAGGAGGTAACGTGGCGCCAAAGATCAAGAGCTGTGTGGTTGAAGGAGGGAGACAAAAATACTTTCTTTTATAGGAAAGCATCTAACCGTATGAAAAGAAACTACATCACTTCTATTCATGATGAGAACGGACAGGTTTTTCGAAAGCATGAAGACATCTCTAAGGTTATGCAAGCCTACTTTACACAGCTCTTTACTTCACAAGTCCAAATGGATATGGATGAAGCTACCGAGCCAATTAAAGGAAGGGTCACACATGATATGAATAATCACCTTATGCAAGATTTTACAACAGAAGAGGTTATCTACGCTCTCAATCAAATGCATCCACAAAAAGCACCGGGGACCAGATGGTATGCCTGCTTTATTTTTTCAAACATTTTGGAAAGATATAGGTGATTGAATTGTTCAATTAGTGTTGGCTGTTTTTAATGAAGGTAAAAGTCCTGCTTTTATCAACCATACTTTGATAGCACTCATTCCCAAAGTGAAAAAACCAAAATTTGCCAAAGATTTCAGACCTATTAGCCTTTGCAATGTTTTATTCAAAATTATTACAAAGACTACTGCTAATAGGTTAAAATCAACCCTTCCTGAAATAATCTTAGATACCCAAAGTGCTTTTGTCCCTGGTCGCCTTATTATGGATAACGCATTGATTGCTTTTGAAGTATTTCATTACATGAAAAAAAAAGAAAAAGAGGGAAAAAGGGTTTTTTAGCCCTTAAATTGGATATGGCCAAGGCATACAATAGAGTTGAATGGGAATTTTTACGGAACACAATGTTGAAGATGGGTTTTGATATTAAATGGGTGAGCCTGATTATGCGGTGTGTAACCACTGTTTCATATGCCTTGCTTATAAATGGGAAACCTAGTGAGACCTTTATTCCTTAAAGAGTTTTGAGAAAAGGTGATCCACTCTCACCATATCTTTTTCTTATAGTCGCTGAAGTGTTTTCAGGTCTATTCCAGAAAGCAGAGTTGGAAGGAACCATTAGTGGCATCAAAGTAGCTTCTTATGCACCTTCAATTAGTCATTTATTTTTTGCAGATGATAGTCTCCTCTTTGCAAAAGCAGATTATTCCACTTCTATAAAAGTAAAAGAGATCTTGTCTCTTTATGAACGTAGGCAATTGGTAAAATTTGATAAATCAGAACTTTCTTTTAGCCGAAATACGGATGCAACATTGAAATCAAATGTCCAAGACTGGATGGGAGTAAAGGCTGTAGACAGTCATACAAAATATCTCGGATTAACAACTGTTGTGGGTAGATCAAAGAAGCATGTTTTTGAAGGAATCAAAGATCGGGTTTGGAAAAAAGTTAAGGGGCGGAAGGAGAAAGCTTTATCAAATGCCAGAAAAGAAGTGCTTATCAAATCAGTGTTACAATCCATTCCAACTTATGTGATGTCTTGCTTTAGGCTTCCTGCAAGAGTTTGCTCTCATCTTACTTCATTGGTAAGTAAAGAAAAGGGAATAAAAAGAAGATCCATTGGATAAAATGGGATGAATTATGTTTTCCAAAAAAGTGTGGCGGGTTAGGATTCACAGACTTTAACTGTTTTAATTTGGCAATGCTGGCTAAACAAGTTTGGCGTCTATTTACAAACAAAAGTTCCTTGGTAGCAAGAGTTTACAAGGCCCGTTACCACCCAAATGGAAATATACTTGAAGCCACAGTGGGTACCCAACCAAGTTATACTTGGCGGAGTTTGCATGAAGCTAAAGCTGTTATAGAAATGGGAAGTAGATAGCTTATTGGGAATGGCAATTCTATCCGTATTTGGCATGACAAGTGGTTGCCGGAGCAAAACTGTTTCAAACCTTGGTCACCGGTGAAGGTTCTTCCATCAACTGCCACTATTGAAGAACTAATTGACAAAGAATTACGTTTCTGGAATCACCACTTGATAAATCATATTTTTATGCCTTTTGAAGCAGAGCAAATTATGAGAATTCCTTTATGTAAAGTTGAGCAGGAAGACCAAATCATTTGGCATGGGACCAAAGATGGAAGCTACACGGTGAGAAGTGCCTATCATCAGATTTTTTGGGCCCATCGTACACAAAACTGGTCTGGAGGTTCTACAAGAGACAGGATGTGGGAACGTCTTTGGAAGCTAAACTTACGGCCGAAGATCAAGCATTTCATTTGGAGGGCAGCAAAAGATATACTTCTAATCCAAGAAACTTTGATTAGAAGAAGCTTCATGCAAAAATTGCATTAGGTGTGGAGCGTGGGAATCAAGTTTTCATGCTATAATTGGTTGTCCATTTGCAAGTAACATTTGGAAGGAAACATCATTCTCCTTCCCATCTGATGTTCACAATCTCAGTTCTATAGTATTAAAACTTCTTCAAGAATGGAGTCCAAAACATGTTGAAGCTTTTACCACCTTGGCGTGGAGCTTTAGGAAAGTGACGTGCGCTTTAATTTTCGAAGGAAAAGACATCAACATTGCCACAATATTACACCAAGGTCATTCTATACTTGAGGAGTACCAAAAAGAATCTAAAAAGAAGAAAAAGGAGGCAGTGCATAACAAAGTTCATTGGGTAACCCCACCGTGCGATGTTATTAAACTTAATGTTGATGCAGTTGTGTTTGGAACTAATGGAGTTGGCTTCGGGGCAGTAGTTCGGAATGACCAAGGACAAACCATGGGGGCAGCTACGTGGCAGGAACATCATAGCTATGAACCCCATGTAGCAGAAGCGATTGCTCTTTATTATGGTCTAGAGTTTGCAAGAGATCTTGGAGTGCGAAAGATTGTTGCCGAAACTGATTGTCTTGTCCTTTTTGATGCTTTACAAACTCACGAAGCTCAATAAAGTTACTTTCGTGGTTTGGTACAAGATCGTAAGGACTTCATGAAATTGTTTCAACAACTTTCATTTACTCACACAAAGAAGAGAGGGGAACAAAGTGGCACATTTCTTAGCTAGGTCCTCTAATTCTAAATATATCAATTGGCGTTGGGTGGAGGATGTCCCACCGAATGTTTCATTGCTTGAAACTGAGGATTTACCTTAATTTATAAGCAATATTTGATTCTTAAAAAAAAAAGAAAGAAAAGGATTGCAATTAATTTATGTAAAACTAAAAATTTGATGTTTAATTTCCAATTTCAATTTATTGCATTCAATTTTTTTTTTAAAATTTGTCATTTATAAAATCTTGATTTATCATAAATTTCTAAAGCTCATTGCAACGCTAACTGTTTTTCCAAACCAACCCAACATTAGCATAAGTTCATCCTTGAGTGAGTCCCAATTTATTTTAACAGATTATTATTTTTTGAGCAAATTACACTTCATTCCCTTAAGGTTTTATGAAATAATACTAAAATCTAAAATTTAGAGAAATCAATATTCTCCTCTATTAGATGGATGAAAAAACTAACAGTGTTACAAAATAATTTGGATAAAATGATAATAAGTCATGCAATTTGAATATAAAATAAAATAAGGTTAGATTTTTTCACGATGTAAACTTTAAAAAATTTAAATCCATTTGATTTAAAAGATAAATTTAAACAATTTTAAGAAAATAATTATTTTTTGTTTATTGCTGAAAAAATATGAAAAAGAAAGAATGGTAACATTTTATTATTTTTAAGTCTTTATTGTTTTATTAATTAATATGTCATAAATGTATTTAAAAAAATTTAATTGGTTAAAAAGGTAAAAATATGTTCTAATTTAAAGTATTTTTATTTGAAGAGAAAATACTAAAATTCAAACTTATTTGTTTCATAATATTATGACATGGGTCTTTTTTTACAATATCACTAATAAATTTTATTTATTTTTTTGTTAAATATTCTTTTTATTAGAGATAATGTAATTATGTAATAGAAGTAAAATATATATATATAGATTGAGATTGTTATTAAGAAAATAAATTTTAAAAAAGAATAAGTATTATGACTCATTTAAATATAAAAATATGACTTTTTAGTATTTTGAAGATATAATCCTGACTTTTAGTATTTTACTCATATTATTTTGATTTTCTATTCATCCCCTGATGAAGGGAAGGAGGAAACTACGTTGGATCTTAGTATAGCGATCATGTTACTTTTTGATCGAATGAGAGCGAACAAAAATTTTTCCATTCATGGCGACACATTCGTCTAACCGTTAAGAGTGGCAGTCTCCAAATAAACACCATCACCAAGTTTATCTCTATCCTCGATTAGCGTCACTTTCCGATCCTGCTTCCCTATCCATCTCCTTTTATCCTTATATCCTTATATAAATATATAATAACTAGTCATTATTCAATACCTCGCCTCTATCTTTTTCTTCTTTCTAGACCTAGTCTTTGCAATAATGGCGACAGACCCAGTTAGAGTATTGGTTATAGGAGCTGCTGGTAATGTGAATTTCTCTTTCTAACATGTACTATTTCTTCATTGCATTCTCTGTTTGCTTCTAAGAAAATGTGGGTAGTGCATAAAATAGAACATTTCTTACTCAGTATGAATTTCTTTATGATCCATCAAGCAAGTAGATCCTCTATCAGAAAAAAATGTGGCTTAACTAAGTGGGTTATCAATAAGCACAAGTTTTCAGCACTTCGGATTCTATGGAAATCTGTTCTTTCCCTTATTTTCTCTGTTGGGCAAACACATGTGAAGGTTCTTTTCTTTGGGAAGAAGAGATCTTCATGCACCTGGTATCGTGTAGGCTATGTATTGGTATATTATTATTGCTTGCTTTGGAGAGGTGTCTGTAGATTCTGTCAGGTTGAAATTATTTAAGACATATCATGGGATTGATTTTAACATGAGCTGTAATTGTGAGAAAATGGAGCATATAGAACTTCTTCAGAAAAGTCTTGTTGTTTTAATCTGTGTTTCTTTGTTATGGAGGATTGTTAGATATATGTGGAGTTTTCTTAATGTAGAGAAGGAACCAGTGACAGTATTGGTCACTGGTGCTGCAGGCATGTTCAATTGAATCAATTTAGTTTCTTTTTCGAATGCTAATTTCTTTTGTCATTCTCCTTGTTTTTAAGTTATTTTACATTCTCCTTTCGAAAGGGATTTCTCACTCCTATAATCCAATCCCAACTTTATAGTTTCCAACTTGATGTATTAGTCTTAGACAACCCTATTATTGTGTTTCTAGTTCAATTTGGTTGAATTCTGATTAATATGCCTAAATTTCTTTTAAATTGATTTAAACAGGGATAAACTACTGTTGACAATTTTTTAAAAAATTTCATAATAGCATTATGAAAATTGAGTGAGAGAATCAAATTTGTAAACTTGGTTGGAGAGCTTGATTGACTTATATACTTATTCTATATGCAATTCCAGTATTTATTTAGTCTTTTCTGCAACAGGACAAATCGGCTATGCCCTTGTTCCAATGATAGCAAGGGGGGTCATGCTAGGCCCAGACCAGCCTGTAATTCTCCACTTGCTTGATATTGAACCTGCAGCAGAGGCCTTGAAGGGGGTGAAAATGGAACTCATTGATGCTGCATTTCCTCTTCTCAGAGGTATGGCTTTTAAATAATGCTGATGCCCGCTTAATGTAGACCTAATGATTGTTTTCTTGAGTTATCTCAATTTTGGGTGTGTATATAATACAATAGGTGTTGTTGCTACCACCGATGCTGTTGAAGCTTGCAAGGATGTCAATATAGCCGTTATGGTTGGTGGATTCCCTCGGAAGGAAGGAATGGAAAGGAAGGATGTGATGTCTAGAAATGTATCAATTTACAAGGCTCAAGCTTCAGCCTTGGAGCAGCATGCAGCTTCAGACTGCAAGGTAAGCTACTACTCTGGTTGCCTTTACAAAAAGTTGAGGCATACTTTAGTGATCAAATATGCTTCAGACTGCAAGGTTTTGGACTTAACAAAATCTTTTTAGGGTTTCTTTTTTCAGTAAATGTCAGTACTATACATCAGAATTTGGAAATTATATTGCTTCCTTAAGTTGATGAACATTCATCTCTTGTCTGATGTAGGTTTTAGTGGTTGCCAATCCAGCAAACACTAATGCTCTTATTTTGAAAGAATTTGCTCCTTCAATCCCCGAGAAAAACATCACTTGTCTTACAAGACTTGATCATAACAGAGCACTAGGCCAAATCTCGGAGAAGCTATTTGTTCATGTTGTTGATGTCAAGAATGTCATCATCTGGGGGAATCACTCTTCAACACAATATCCAGATGTCAATCATGCAACTGTCACCACTTGTGATGGACAAAAGCCTGTTAGAGAGCTTGTTGCTGATGATAATTGGTATATGTTCAGCCTGTTTGATTTCCTTCCATTATTTTCTTGTCTGTTTGTCCTTTGAGCTCCTGGTTAGTTTTGTTGAGTGTATCTTTTGATAGTATAGAAATATTGGTTGGAGATAGCTGTTTCATTATGCTAATGCCAAGATGGATCCTGGTAAAGGTTCTTGTAGATTATGATATTCCTTTTAGGCATAAGATTGGTTTCCAAGTGGTAATTATCTGCCAACCATGTGACATCATATCCTGATTTCGAAGATCTAGTTCTTACATCCTGGTAAGTTTTGTTAATTTCCCGTGACTCTCGAAAATGAGTCATGCCACTCACTAGTGTCTTAGCATTACAAATTAACAACTAGACTTACAATTCAATGACTCAATCTACAAGATTGGACTGATCCCAGCACGTGGGATATAGAAAAGGAATTTGCTAGACTTGAAACTGAATGTAGTAAATTTACATCAGTGTTTTCCCCCTCTCCCCAAAAATGTTCTTATTTTCAATCTCTAACTGGCATCCTAATTACCACTAGTATTTCTTAAGGCGATGCAGTTGTGTCCAACTTTGGCCACTTCCTCAGTAGATCTAAAGAATATAACTCCTAGAATGAGAATTGTGAGAATAATATATATCTAGGAGTATATGAAAGCCTGACAAATACATCCATGGACAAATTGAAATATTTAATTAATAGAGAAATGGTTGGTTGTGCATTTATAACCATAAATTTAGCAATTTTCAAGCCACACTAGTCACCTGTTTGAGTTCTCAGTAATAAAATTTGTTTCTAAGTTTAGTCATTTTCTGTTTCATTTAACTTAGGCTAAATACCGAGTTCATCACCACCGTCCAGCAGCGTGGTGCAGCCATTATTAAAGCTCGAAAGTTCTCTAGCGCATTATCTGCAGCAAGTGCTGCTTGTGATCATATACGTGATTGGGTACTTGGTACTCCGAAGGTTGGTTCTCTATGTCTTAAATGCCATTTGATCTTGCAGAAGTTATAATGCCATTTATATTTTCTACCACCTTTTGTATTCCCCCTTTGTCTTTGTTTCATTGTTCCATTTTTCTTTGGCTTCAGGGAACATGGGTTTCAATGGGAGTCTATTCTGATGGGTCTTATGGCATCCAACCTGGCCTAATTTACTCTTTTCCTGTAACATGTGAGAAAGGAGAATGGTCGATTGTTCAGGGTATGTTCTGCTTCTTAAATATGTTCTGGATCTGGATGCATTTCATAATCATCATGTGTTTCTGAACTAACTGCTAATTTTCAGAACCTAGAAAGCTATGATGCTGTAATCTGCTTGCTGAATTCTATTTCTTGGTCATTTACTTTTGAATTCACAAAATGATAATTGCAAAATAGAGTTGTTGGAGAGTGTACTTCTTAGTATAGTATAAACAACTAAATTAACAAAGCAATTATCTTCTAGTAACAGATCAGTGTATTAGAGATTATGATCTCTCCATCTGATTTTCTGAAGTGATTATGAAAAGTGCAGATTTTTTATGTTATAATACACTAATCACTGTTGAAATACACTGAAAACATTTTCAATGTATTGGCAGGGCTGAAGATTGACACTTTCTCTAGGGAAAAGATGGATAAGACAGCACAAGAGCTCATTGAGGAGAAAACATTGGCATATTCATGCCTTAATTAACCATTAGCTCATCTTTCCAAGGATGAAGATATATCCATGAATAAGAAATGGAGTTCCAGTTTTAGTTTCAGTTAAAGAATAAATTTAGCTATTGTATCTGATGATTTGAATGTGAAGATGATAGTTCAAATCATATTTCTCTTCAAAATGACATGGGGTGAAGCAGGTTTCTTTGGATGTTTTATCTTGCCCTTTTAGTTAAACTCTTTAGTTATATTATATTAGATTTTAAAAAGTTAGCTCATTTAATCTCAATATTCAGTTTAAGACTCTGTTATTGCAAGAAATTTTAACCTAAAATTCTCATGAATTCTGTAAAGTAAAAATGTATACACCATTTCTTTTTAAATTTTTAACTTAATAGGTCTTGAAGCCATATTGGTTTCCCAAGTACTCACTTTCAATTGCTCTCAGACAATGAAAAAGAAATAGTTATAATTTTTCTTTTTCATATATTTAATTTCACACCCTTCTTTTTCTACTTTCCTCCCATTTTAACTAATGGGCACAAATAAAATAAAATAAAGGCACAATTTGATTATTGGGGAATATATAAGTTGGTTCACTTATAAAATTTTTAGCATCGTTTCAACTATATAATTAATACTTATTTGAAAAGAATAATTTTTTTGTTGTATAGCTTATAGGTTCATGATTAATATCACCCTTAATTCCAAAAAAATTATATCTCGTTGTGTAACTCACATTACCGACGGCCTTTACATAAATAATTAGGTATGAAAATTTGTTTTCATTCACCTCTTGAATGTTGTTCAAGAACTCGACTGTACCATGATTAGAAACAATTGTTTTAGTTTGAAAATTGTAGTGTTAAAGAATTCTAGTAACCCTGGTCTGGTCTTGAGGCCAAGAATTGGACCACTTTTGTTTATTGAATTTTCCAATTAATTTTGTAACATATAGATATTGGTCTCCTCAATTTGTTTCCTGCATATGCAATCTTCTTATTATGTTTAATTCTTTCTCCTTGGACGAAAGTGTTAGTGTTTTATTAGGGTTTTGATTTCAATCTAATAAATAGATTACTTAAAAAGATAAAGAATCTCCATAGAAGTAGAAAAGGTGTTAGGTCAATACTCAATATTCAAAATTATGTTTTTCATTAGAGAAATTATATGCTTTCATCTGCATTAGGAATGTTAATAGAATCATATACATTTTTAGCACTTACTAATATTATCTAAAGCTTGACTTAAGCGGTTAATTTCTGTCCTACACTCTAGATACCAAGTTGGAGCACTTCCAATAAAATAAAAATAAAAAATAAAAAAACCTATAACACTATAGTACACATCACATGTTTTTTGAGTGAAGTATGCACTAAACTTTTAATGATGGTAAATGTACCAATAGCTACTTATATGCTTAATTAGTAGAAAAGTAAGCATACAAATAGTAATTCATGTAGCTTTGCTTAAAAAAAAACCTAGTAGGGCAGGTTTACAACAATTCACTAGTTTGCCTCATTAGCACGAAGGGATACAATACGGTATTAAATACAATACATATATATAAATATACAATAATTTGTATAAAAGTTAAAATATGACATGTTTGGAATATATATAATGAAAAAATTATTATATATAAAAAAAGATAAATAATTTAAAATTAATAATAGCAGCACAAAGTATTGTTGGATCATACTATATTTTTAGAAAAATAATGTTTTACCTTTAGAAAAATGAATATTAATAAAACATATTATTCTAGCTAAAAGAATAGATGACAGAGAAACTGTTATCGAATATACTAATTTGGTTAAGAACTAAAAAATTTCTCATTCCAAAGATTTTATGTTTTCCTTTGATGCATGGAGATATGCTATTAGGAAAAAATTTTCTACAAAGTGAAATAATTTAAAACTAATAAATAAAAAAGTTTGAATTTAAGTTCGAAACTTCTAATTAATCAATATATATATATATATATAAGAAAGTGAAATAATTTAAAACTAATAATGGCAGCACAAAGTATTGTTAGATTATACCTTATTTTTAGAAAAATAATAATATATAACTAACAAAATATTGGAAATAATTTTTTATTTTTTTAATAAACAATGAAAACTTTTTTATTTAATGGACAAAAAGAAGAACAAACTAAGCCCATCAAGTGGCCCAGTCACTATTTCGATATTAACGCTTCGTTTTGAGAAAAAGCAAACAAAAGGAAAAAAGAGAAAGAAAGAGGGGTTTCTGGTTTGGGGTTTCATCACTGCAAGAGGGACCTGCAATCTGCAACTGAAAACCAACTCCAACATTCGAAGCATCTACGAAGAGCATAAGGGGTTCGAAGGCAGAAGAAGGATCTGCAGGTGTTAGTTTTGTACTTGTTTCAAGATCTCTCTCTCTTTGTGTTTTGCTGCCTTTGAAGAAGATATAATAAGAACCCATTCTTCTGTAAGTCTCTCTCTCTCAACCTGAGTAACTGTGAATTTGTGGAAATAAATATTTTTTTTTTAGAAAACCTCAGGTTAGCTAGCTGTATACTGGGTACGTATCAATCGTATCGGATACGTATCTGATACCGTAAAAGTGAAAATATTTTGGTTTTTTAGCTTGTCCAGAATCAAAAAGTTTTGGGACTATGAAACAGTAAAAAACTTTTGATTCCAGCTAAAAAACCAAAATATTTTTGAGGTGACAATTTGTAATAAGTAAAAGAAACTAAAGATAATTCCTTCATGAGCAAACTAGTGAATTACTATGCTAATGACAACTTGTCCTCTTATATGCCAATTGAATATGTACTTATTACACATGCTTATCATAAAATGTCTGGATATTTTCAGGTGATAATTTCAATTGAAAATGGATGAGACTATGAAACAGTTCCTGCAAAGCTTGATTGAGCTTGAAGCTGAAGCTGAACATCTTCTTTTAGCTCGACATCAGGTAGTTCAATTTTCTGAGATAAAAGTTGTAGGTAAAAGGAAAGTAAGGAAAACAGTTGATTTCCTAAAAAGAATAATAAAATGACTTAGTTGTAAGCAATGTTGGCCAGAACTAGTGATTAAAACTACTGAAAGCTGCTGTTCAACTGTACTTGCTGTTTGGTTTCTGTAAAGTGTATGTGGAAAAAGAGAAAGATTTCTACTGTGATTGCCTGTAAACTGTAATGTTTTATCTCCTTTATATTCCAAATAGACTTAAGCCTTAATGAAAATAAGAAATAAAGGTGATTGGAAAACAAAGGAGGGTAAAGTCTAATGTACAATTGACTCCTGATTCCAAAAAGTAATTTAGCTCCATTACACTATACCTACCCATTTTTCTCTCTGCTCTAACCCCTCTCATACTGGTTTAAAGGTAATTGGGATGTGCAGAATATGTGCCAAGTAGCTGGTAGTAAGAATCTTTAGCCCCATCTACCCATGTATATTTGTGCTCACTAGAACATGTCTACTTATGAAAAATAAAATGGAGATTGTGATTAGGCATGCCATGCTTTCCGAAACTCATATATAGCAGGAAAATATTGCTTACCAGTTACCACCAAACTGAATTGTTATATCGCCTTAAGTTGGAGAGAATGATGAGGAATGATACCGTATTCAACTTTTGACTTCAGTTGTTTCCTGGATCTAGAAATAAGGATATTTTTAATCTGTTAAGCTTGATATGGCTATCGGCTACATTTCATGAACAAAGAATGGATTCTGTCTTTTTTTCTTTTTCTTTTTTAAAATTTAATTGGTTTTCTTTTCAAAAAAGTGGATGATCCCTTACTTATATGCTGAAAATGCAGCTGGTTGAGAATGATAGACTGAGAAATGGGAATAGGGAAGCACTCACTGCACTAAGAAGAAAGGCTCGGACGACAAAGACTAGTGTTCCATCTCCTTTTGAATCAATAATGAAGGGGGTAGGGGGTACCAGCTCAAGGCCTTTGGTGGAGGAGGTTTGTGCCACCTGTGGCAATCATGACTCTAATGAGAAGACTTGGATGATGTTTCCTGGAAGTGATGTCTTTTCTATGGTTCCATTCCATGCTGCTCATACAATCTTGGAAGCAGGTATTTTTTCTTCATCTTCCTCACCCCCAATTCCCAACTTTAAAAGAATAAGAAAAAAGTAAAGAGAATAAGAAGCAATGAGATTGCTAAATAAGTAAATCAGTAACAGGTCATAAACTCAGTGACACAAGCTTTTCACACATAGGTGCATGCAAATTTTGAATTGTCTTGATTGGAACATATATGGGGTGGGATTGGACTTCAGTTGATGTATTGAGCGTAATAGAAATATGCTGTACATGTTTATTAATTCACCTTGGTCGCCATAATTTTGAACTACCATAGTTAAGCTTCTTTTAATGTTTGTCACTTTTAGGGAAAGTACAACCCTAAATAGTAACTACTCTTCGTTGCTGTTCTTGTAGACCTCCATTTATGATGGTTGTTCCCCTTTTGTTTTGTTGTTTTGTCACTTTTGCTTAAATTGGTATCTCAGACAGATTTTGTAGTTTGTCAAACTGTTAGCAGGTGTTCTTTCTCCAGTATGCATGACATTTACTATTTGGATACAGATTTGTGCTTGTACTAGTGTCAGACTCTAGTAGACAGATTGATTATATCTCAAACTGGTTGTAACTTCAAAACAGACTTTGTAATGGCAAGAACCATTGATTACTTCAATTTAACATTAATGGGGTATAGATGAAGAGTGTAGTATACCATCTCACGTTTACTATTTGGATAGATACTGATTTGTTCTTGTACTAGTGTTAGACTATAGTAGACAGATTGATTATATCTCAAACTGATTGTAACTTCAAAACAACCTTTGCAAGAGCGAGAACACTTGATTACTTCAATTTAACATTAATGTGGTATAGTGTGGTGTAAGTATACCATTCTCACATTATAAGATTATGGGAATCCACTTGAAGAAGCAATCTTCTACTTTAGAAACTTATCTAAGTAGTTAAAAGAAAACTTTCCCATTCTCAGTAACATTTATTTCATAATTTGATCCACTATGAAAACGGCTGATGTCTTTCTCTTAGGGATAAACAAATTATTCAATGGCTACTGAGTGTTGCATTGATAGAAAAGCTGTGATAGCATGACGATCTTCATGCATCTTATTTATTTGTATGTAGATATGCATTCACTATTGAGTATATGTGTACTCGTATATTAATAAATGCAGCTACAAGTACAAACCCATGGAAAGATAATCTCCTGCCAAGGGGTTGTTTATGGGCATTGTCTTTTGTTTTTGGTAGAAAGTTGCCCCTGATCCTCGACTCTTAGTATCATAGTATGTATGATTTTGTTCTGCAGGCTATATAACTGTATGGATTCTGCTGTAGACTTGATCACTATTGATTTTCTGTCATAGTAGTCAGAGATGATGGGTATCTGTTTCTTGTTTCCTTGTAATGTAGATCAAACTCGGCTTGATTTTGATGCAAAGAGACTACAGAGTTTTGTCAAGGAGAAGTCCTACGTTATTTCTGAGAGTGGTGTGCTGGCTGACAAAATAAGTCCAGGAGTGCTTAAATCTCTTGTAACCTTAACTGACAAGCCAAATTAATATGCTTGAGGAGATAATAGTGTTCTTCGTTGCTGTAAAAGCACTATCGAAGGAGAAGGAAAGAGTTTAGCAGCTTCTTTATTGGCCTGGAAAATCCTTTTGTTAAATGCCAAGCATTTTTTTCTTCAGATGTAATAGTAAAGACTAGTTCTGTATTTATTTTTCTAAATGTTTATGCTTAGAGGACTAGTGGATATGTATTAGCCATTCCATATGCTGATTCGTTCTAATGGACGCTAGAAATAGCCGTTATACCACTCGCTAAGGTTGGGGTGATAAATCATTCGGCATATTACTCACTAGGATTTAAATCTTGAATTTCAATATTACAATGAGTTTTATTTAAGCCAAGACTCATTGGCGAGCAATGACTGTCCGATAGGAATGAAAATCTGAAATTGAAATGACTACGATGAGCAAGTTTTGAAATTGGAATGTTGTAGTACATGTTGTCCAAACTTTTGGAGTTAGATTTTTTAGCAAGAGTTTTTGATAGACAGTGTTATCTAATATATAATATCTCTTTCTTTCTTTTTTATTTTTTGAATTCTTTATCAAGCTCAAATGTTGGACGTGATAACTGATGCTGCACTTTATAATATTTTTTTGTTATTCATAGAAAACTTACAGAAAAATTTCGAAGGAAATATGCCCGGAAAGTGTTTTAAGAAAAAAAAAGTTAAAGGAGAAAAGGGAAGGTTGATAAAGACAAAGTGGGAACCAGCTGAAGAGGACACACTATCTTGTGATGGAATAATTCCAACAAGAGGAGGGAATGGCTATCAATCAGGCGACCTAATTGTTAGTGCGTGATAGGCTTTTCTTACTTAATCTTGATAGTGGTCCAAAACAGAAATCTGTAGGGGCTCAGACACAGAATTTTAGGTTATTTGATTAATTGATTGTGTTCACGAGGAAGAAAGCTCTTTGATGATATGTAATTGTAGAAAGCTGAAGTGACCACAGCCAACCTATTGGAACGAAATTTGTCATTTCCTAATGCCTGTTGGCTGTAGTTTATAACTGGGGTGGGGAAAATGTGAAAGAAAGACGTGAGGATTTTTACATTTGCGTGCACATATCACATCAGCCACTTGTGTTTTTATAAGAATTTTTGCATATTGGATTTTTTACTTCATTAATATGTAGTTTTAAAATTTTACACTATCTAATGTGTGTTAGAATTTGAGATCAAATCATACCTTTACCTAAAATGTGAAGTTTATGGGATGGGAGACAGCTATTTCTCATTATATAACTCATATGATTTCTTACAAACAGAAAGTGTAAAATAAAAAAATAAAAAAAATCACGCTATCAGTTTAAGATTGACAACACTGTCAAACAATTCACTTTTGTAAACTTAATAATAGAAAAAACATGTGAGATGCACAACTTATCACTGTTGAATATGTTGTATAATAATTGTAGAAATAATAAATACATTTGAAATGTCTTAGTTGAATTAGAAATTATTTTTTTTTAAACTATATTTGTACCTTACTTGCAATAAATTATAACAAATAAACCTTCCAAGATGATTACTATTAAATATAAACAAAATTATAATTTGAAAAGAGAAAGAAGAAGAGAGATTTAAAAATGTGGGTTAATCATGTTACTTGATAAGCTTCCTCTTCATAAAGAAGTTAATACAAAAAAGAAAATATCTTTTTCATTTAATAAAAAAGGCACTTTTTGATTAAGTCAAATAGTCATAAAAAATTTTTATGAAAGGATATTCTTGTTCATTAAAAAATTAATTTATGAAAACAAATCTCTTTTTATTTAAACAAAATATAATGACTTTTTAATTAAGTCAAAATAACCAAACTTGCCTATTCCTAATACTCTAATAATTATTCATATAACAATTATTTAGAAAAGGAAATGTTTTTTTCATTTAAACAAAGTATTGACTTTTATATTAAGTTAAATTATTTTAATAACTAATAAAAATTGTTAACAAAACATTAATCTGTTCAGAATTATATCTTAGGATTTATTTTGTTATTACTAGAATTATCTCTTAGAATATCAAGAAATTTTAAATGTGGTATTAGAGACTGGATTTTTAGATCTTACAAAATGTGATTTTTAAAAAAATGGCTGGCACTACCACCACAAAAGAAAGTATGTGACATCTTAGATGGGTCTTAGAAAGTAGTTGAAAAGGTAAAAAAGATAAGATTTCAAATATTAACGTGTCAATTTAAACACTTATAAATAAAAAATAATAAAATTGGTTCTTTAAATATTTCACAAATTTTAATAAATAAATTGAGAACAAATAAAAATAAAGATAATGACATGACCATTATTGCAAAGATCCTGCAAATTGTGACAATGACTATTTTGAAGAATTCAAACTTACAGACTAGATGACACTTGATGAGTTGCAATGCCCCTGGAAGCCAATGAGCAGAGGCTGAAATTCAGTCAATTTTGTCCAATAAGTTTCAATTTTGTCAAATATTAACGTGTCAATTTAAACTCTTATAAATAAAAAATAATAAAATTGGTTCTCTTTATATTTCACAAATAATTTGAGAACAAATAAAATAAAGATAATGACATGACCATTATTGAAAAGATCCTGCAAATTGTGACAATGACTATTTTGAACAATTCAAAATTTTAGAGGAGATGACACGTGATGAGTTGCAACGCCCCTGGAAAGCCAGTGAGCAGAGGCTGCATTCGGTCAATTTTGTCCAATAAGTTTAAAGAAAATGCGATGTCTTCCTAACATATCAACAAGAAAAAGCTAACTCTAATGAACACAGTAGCAAGATGATAGCAATCAAGTCCTGACAAGCTCAAAAAACGAGATGGTGATGAAGTTACTATCCTTATAGGAACTTTCCCTTGGTTCTTTTTGCAACTGTTTTGCATCTTGATTATTCTTTGAACAGTCATACATGATAAATAAAGTATATGTTCAGTTTCTTTGAAATTTTAATTTCACTGGTAAGATAATTCTCTTTCTGAGTGTAGCTATTTAGTTTTCTTATCTACAAATTAGACTAATTTGAATAATGTAGACTACAAGGTTAGTTATTCCTAATCAATTTACTTCTTATTTGTAGGTCTAAAACCAGATATCATGTTAGAGTTTTAATTTTAAAACTAATCAATTAATAGTAAGAAGTGAATATCATGTACTTATATATAATATTAACCTCTACCATGTTAACAATATAGAAAATTATCACATTAAATAGGATGGTTGGGGGTATAGAGTACAATATGAAACTCATTCAGAATGTGTTAAGAGCTACACTGATCAAAGCATCTTGCTGTGCATCATGTGGCATCCAGCTTAAGACAAGCAAAAGAAAAGAATTTTTGATTGCTTTTCATTTGAAAAACACCAGGAAATTGTTCGAATCATGAAGGAAAGTCATGCATTTTAAAGTTACATAATTAATACGATAAACCTTGTAACATGCTAACAGGTAAGGACAGAATAAGCAAAGTGTTTACAGAAGAAAGACATGGGATAAACATAGTTATGCATGGTTATAAAAATAATTAAGTTAAAAGGGATAGAAGTGTTTAAGAGGTGTGATCCTCACTTTAGGAACTATTTACTGCTCTCTTAAATGGCCGGAATGAGACTCCAAGTCAAAATTTCTACATAGTGGTTTCCTCAATGGATACTTGGAAAACTAAAAGCTTAATTAGTAGTTGTGAGATGCTTTGTTTCGTTTTTAGCATTATGCCTACAGGCAGAGACTCACAGTGGAACTGACTGTTTTTTCTCTTCGGTCTGATCCAGGTTATCGATGTCTTTCATCCATGAAGGCCCAATGTTTTCAGGTACTTTTGGATTCCATGATATTTATGCTGAAACATTGAATTCTATATGATGTGAAACTGTTGGTATGTATTTTAAGCATTTACATTTTTATTGATCATTTATCTTCTTTTTTTAAGCCATTGTAGTAATTTAAACTATAAACAATTCTAACTTATATGCAATATTTATGTCTATATATGCAGGTAAGTTTGATTCAATCACAATAACAAGTACTACCTATTTGTGAATTATAATTCTGTCGGTGTCTTGGAAAAACTAAATGCAAGAAATGGGTGCTGAAAAGCACCATAATCCAACGGTACGAGCTTATGGCAATGTACGAAAGTTGGTGTATTAAATTGTTCAAAACATTCACCTTTATGCATAATACTGAAGAAAGTTAGCTTTAAATTTGTTGGGTTGTTTCTGCTAATTAGCACAGCCTTCACAAATTCGATCTGATTGGATCGGACCATACCATTGATGATCAGTTCAAAGCCGACGACATCCCTTGAGAGTGAAGGTTTAGGTACACAACATGAAAATCGCAAGACTCCTCAAGACAACACTAATATTGTATTGCCTCTGCGGGTTCAGTTCAGTGTGCCTTTCCTCATTAGTCGACCAGGATGTACAATCCCTTATATTAATTGGACATTAATTGGACATTAATTTATAATAATCTGATCAATAATTCTAGCTAAGTCTTCCATGTAAGTTGATCAAATTTGTTTCTTAGATTAAAATTGTTTTCATATTAATGTTGAACTTCACGAAGAGAGAGAACATATTCTCCTATGAAGGTAGTAAAATCAGGAAAATTGATGTAATTCATACTTGCCTACCAATTCTCAACTAATAATCATTTTACTCGAAGATGTGGTTCTATGTAGCACACACACCCATATGTGAGAATGATCTACTAAGATTTGAAGACATTTAATACGGGATTTTGCTCTGTGCATAAAGTCCTTGAAAAAAAAAAGAAAAAAAAAAGAGAAGTCCTTATTAAACTTGTTGTCATACACAGACAATAACTTATTTAATTAGTTTTAGAAATTACTATCTATTATTGTAGATATTATTTTCAGTCCGGTGAATTGGTGAATTATACTTTCCAAAAATATTTTGTAGAATTAAATTATGTTTCTTTCCTATTGATTCTTTAACTATCTTTCATCTTGTTAAATGCATCTACAAGATCGCTGTAATCCCTCCCTCCATACCCATCATAACACATGAACTTGAATCATGCCAAGTACAACGTCCTATTTGTCTATGGATATAAAGCTTAATTTATAACTTCATTTAAAGATGGCTTAGACTTTGTGTATGTACCACTTGGTCAACAATTATTTTAGTCTTCAATTATATCATTTTTAATGACCATTGGGCAGACCTACTGTTGAATGCATCTAGGGGTATACTGTTTAAGTCATGGCATAATTTGCTTTTATAAATATTAAACATTGACATCAACGAGATCTATATTATGAAATTTTCAAATTTAAATCTAATATTTCATTATCCGAAAATGTTAACTGTATTATAACCAAAAAAAATATGTAAGAGTGAAAGGAATTTATAACATTGCACCAAATTAACCATCATGATGATCTTCTCCTACTTATGGGACATGTATCTGATCAAGTAGACCAATGCAAGCAGATAGTGGGTCCAAAAATTTAATGCCACACCGCGTGACATTGATTTTAACTATACACGACTTTTTCACTTTTAACACTAGCTAGGTCCTCCTTTAAATCCATTTCTTGTTTTTCAAATTAAAAACCTTCATACAACAGATTTTCTTCTTCTTCCTAGAACTGAAATTATCATTGTATGGTATATAGTGGCTTTAACGTAATTATGTAAGTTTTGGTTGGATAAAATGGTAATTCAATTCTTACATTGCAGTACAATTCATTACCAATCACTAGCCGCCTCATAACTCAGTTTCCCTCACACCAAGAGAGAGAAACAGAAACAGAAACAGAAACAGAAACAGCCCTCTAGAGAAAGAGGTATAGGGCCAAAAGGGTTCAGCTTTTTGAGGGTGAAAGTGAGACCTTTTTCAACACACACTTACAGAGTGAGGGAGAGAGAAAGAGACTTAATGTACACGCTATGAGAGTTTTTAAGAAGGAGTGTCACCAAGCTAGCTAGCTAGGCTAGGACGCTAGGTTAGCTTTAGCCTTCAAAATTAGGATTTTAGAAATTTTGGGATCAAATCCAATTTCTTCAGTCGAGTTCCATACTGCCATTGATGAGCTTTTTGCTTGTTCGAACCCCTTTTAAACCCTACACACATACATGTCCCAAAATAGCAAAAAAAACTCCAACTTTTTCTTACCCAAGCTAGTTTACTTTGTACAGGTGAGTTGAGCTTTGGAACTAACTCGTTCAAACGTCGTCGTTTTTTCAAGTTTCATCTTCTCCTCCGAGAATGTTGGAATATGAATGGGGAAACCCATCAAGTATAATGCTTACTGGAAATGAAAACGAACCCACTTCTCAAGATTCCGATCAAACCCACCGTCAATTCTTCGACAACTTCGCCGATGCCGCCTCTCATACGTTATTACCTGATCACCACCACCACCTTCTTTCGCAACAACCACCGCCCACCTCCACCAATTTGAATTTCTTTCACCACCATTTTAACCCACAAACCCACCACCACCACCACCAAAACATCCATCACTCACTCTTTGACCCACGCGCCTTCACTAACGCGTCATCATCTTACCCTCCACCACCTCTTCCTCCTCCTCCTACCCACCACTCGTTGCTCTCGCTTGACCCATTTTCAAGCGTCAACGCTAATGGGCATGATGGACTGTTGGTGGTCCCGAAAACCGAGGATGTTGGTCGGCCCATGGACTTCTCGGCCTCCAGAATTGGGCTCAACTTGGGTGGCCGTACTTATTTCTCTTCCGAGGAAGACTTCGTAAGTCGTCTTTACCGCCGGTCTAGACCGGGCGGTGAACCCGGTTCAACTTCTTCCAACTCGCCCAGGTGTCAAGCCGAGGGTTGTAATGCCGATCTCTCTCATTCTAAGCACTATCACCGTCGTCATAAGGTCTGCGAGTTTCACTCAAAGGCAGCAACGGTAATCGCTGCCGGGTTAACTCAGCGATTCTGCCAACAGTGTAGCAGGTGGTGATTTTATTTCTTGTTCATAACTGACCAAATTGCCCATAGCTTTTATTCCATCAAGCTAATTATTGGTCTGCACGTACATGGTACATGGCTTGGTCTCGAGGGTATTCTTCGTTCAATGAATTTTTGTTTGAATTGACAACGAAACCCTTCACGTGCAGTCATATTTACATTCTTGCTTCCTAACCTTGCAAGTTGCAATTCAACAATGGTTTGTCTGTCTGTTCCATTCCGAGAATAGATGGGGTTAAGTAATGAGATTAGAAAGACGAAAGTACCCTAGGGAGTTGTGTTTTGGGCCCAATGATTGAACCTCCAGTACATGTGGAAATCCCGAGGGCATTTGTGTCCTTAAATATTTAAGCATCTTTTCCACTATACTTTCAGTTTACGTACAGTTTGTTTGTGCTTCTTTTAGTAGCACTAAACCGTTAATAAATAAAACTGCCAGCACTAATAGAACCAGTTATATGAGTAGCTAGGTTTGCTATATATTGTTATTAATGATTACTATTAGTTTATTTATAATGTTTTTATGTAAAATTAATTAATTTCTAAATATATATTTTGCAGATTTCATCAACTTCCTGAATTCGATAATGGAAAACGTAGCTGCAGGAAGAGATTAGCTGATCATAATCGTCGTAGACGAAAAACTCAACATCCAATTCAAGAAAACCAGAAATCCCAGATTGAAACTACTACTGCTTCAGATAATGTTAGAAGTAAGATAGCATTCTTTCTATGAAATTTCTTTAATTAATTAATTTAAATCTAAAGAATGTGTTTAAGATCAATGTATATCTGCATTGTTCCAATTTTATTGAATGTATTTAATTAACATTAATTTTCTTTTTTGTGTAATAATTAATTAACAGGGTCGCCACCAGAATCCGGGGCTCACTCTTCGTCGGTGACAGTGGCGGTGTCACCACCGGATTATTTTCAAGAAAGGCCCTATCAAAGCACAACTATATCGTCAGCAACATCAAGCTCATTGTTTTTTTCGTGTGGGTAATTCGACGCGAAGAAGTTAGTGTAGGAGCTAAGAATCAACAAATAATATATGTGAACTTCACAGTTTGGATGAAACTAATTCCTGTGGATTAGTTGTTTAATTAAATTAGTTTTAGCTAGATTTCCTGTGGACGACGAAAGTGCCTAATTTTCTTTTCTTTTAATTTTCCTGGAAAATAGATTCCCAGTGAATATATGCTGTACTTTGATTTTTCACTACTTAGATGAAATCTTAGTCCAGGGAAACCGCAGAAGGAAAATCTGGGCATTTAAATTGGAATTTTCCCGGAAACGGGGTCTGTTTGGCTTCAGGAGTAGTTGTGGCAGCTAGGCACGGATGTGCCAGGTCCACTTTCACATATATTGGGAATTTGCCTTATTACATTTTGTCTGGTCTTGGAATTTTCCCAGAAAATGCAGTGATAGTGAGAGAATAAAAAGGAAATTTCCTTTGATCAAGACTCAGAATTTTTATTTTTAACCAGTATTCTAATCATGTTCAGGGACTATAGATCAATAATATTAATTTAATCTTATTCGGATCTAGAAATTGATACTGTTATTAGTCGTTTCTAAAAGACCTCCTCAAAATATAATTCACTTATTATTATACTTGTTATTACAAATAACCACTTGTAAATAAATTTTATGATACACATAATTATTTTATATCTAAATTTATTTTATTATAATTCCAACATGTGATTTCACCAACTTCTCTGAATATGGTGCGAGTTGAATTAATTCGCTGAATTTTCATTTCAAAGCAGTGAAGCTGTCTCCTATGTGGAAACTGTATTAAGCAAAGTGAATCATACATATATTTCATTGATATGGCACAAAAATCAGTTTCCCTCTCGTCTCTCTCTCTCATTATTCATCAATCATCGTATCTGTGTGGCTATGGTTGTCTGTTGGGCATGTGATAAAAGAAGACGATGTTGTCAAAAAGGATCTTGTTAGCTGGATTTCCATCAAATCAAAGTTGGATCTCAAAACTTGTGGGATTTGATTTCGTGGGTCACCTTACTCTCGATGTGTCTGTGTGTAGGGTTTGGTCTAAGTCTGAAATATGCACTTAAAAGTTACAAGGCATTTGGTGCATGAGAATCCATTAGAGAATGTGTGAAACATTTTCAGATTTTGTAAGCATCACACATTGGCTTGCTCGCAAAAGAGATGATAATAAGTGGAGTGGCGAAATCACATGAAGACCTGGTCTATTGCCTACAGAAAAAAAAAAAAAACAAAACAAAAAAACTATGCCTCTTAAAATAAAATACTTTTATCATTTTGATCTTTATAAAATTTGATAATTTTTATAATTATGATCCTTAGAAAATAGAAATTTAATAATTGTTATCACGTTACACTTTCTTGAGAAACAAAAGAAGAGAAAGAAAAAAATAAGTAAAGTAAAAATAAAATAGATAAATAATAAGTAAACTCATGTTAGTGTATAATTAACAAATAATACATATCTAATACCCACTTGTTCTAAAAAGCTTAAATGAAATATTCATATTTTTATTCTTTTCATTTTTATGTTTTTATGTTTTTTTTAGTAATCTAAATATTTTCAGTAATCAAGTTTAATATCTTTACCCAAATTTCATTAGACTACACGGTCTAATTAAGCTCAAGTAACCAATATGCATTAATTTAAGCTTGAAATTTTATTTTGAATAAAAATACTTTATTTTTACAGTCAATAAATATGAAAGTTTCACGTGTTTTTATGTCAATCGTTATCCTTGATTCGACATCGACCTTTAATGTATGCTTTTTTACCGAGTACCATTTGATCTAAAGTACCGACCACTCTCATTGTGTCGTACCATTTCTAAGTCCTTACTTTTCTTGTTTTTAAAATTAATCAATCCATTGAGTAAATTTCGATAAAGATCATCAGATTACAAAGTGTCTCTTTCTTCAGTTAACATGTACCAGAATTGGAAGCCTTCTTGCAACTTCCACGAAATTTAATGTGGGCCATTCATGATTTTATTTCATTCTCTGTAATAATTTCCTACTGCTTCTTAAATTTGTTTGTTTGGTTATCAAGAAAAGCATGCAAGGAAAAGGAAAACTGCGGGACATCACTATCAATCTGATATTAGACTTCGCTAATTTGCAGCATATCTTTGCATTCACATTACGTTTTCCCAAGTCTCAATTCAAACGACATTGTAATTGTATTGATTTTGGTAACTTCGTTGGAGAATAAGAAAATAAAAAATAAAAAATATTTCTTCTATTTGGAAACTTGGATGGAGAATAAGAAGAATGGTTTTCGGGAAAATTAATTTTAATATTTAGTCACAAAAAAGTATCATTACATAGGTTTAAATAGAATTATTATTTGATTTATTGTCAATATAAATAGTTTTATATTGTTATTAAATAAAAGAGCACACTGCGTCTTTAGTACTATTAGAGCAGTACTCTTGATTTTAGTAAAAGAATAAAAAAAGTTAATGTGTTATGATTTATTGACAATGTAAAATTATAACTATTTGAATTATCAATTATTAATACATTGTGAATTGTAGTTTTAACCTGATATCTATTATTAATTAAGAGAAATCACTGGTAATTTTTAATAACAAACTTTTTACTGCAAAATGTTTCAATTACACTCATACAATTTTTTTTTCATTTTTTTTTTTTCAGTTGAGACCTATAAGTACATTTGTAACTTTATTATTAATGAAATAAATATTTTTAATATAAAAAAATTCATTCATGACCTGCCACTTCTCAATCTCAAACGTTTTTTCTCTTATTAAGAAATATAATTATCAACGTCAACTCATTTAAATAAAATCAAACTAATGATTGACATTAAAAATACATGACATTTTCATATTCACTGACATATTAAAACTTACCTACACATATTAGAAGGAATTGACCTCACTCAAATTTTGAAAAAGTATAATATAGATGATATTTTTATATATGTTTCACTTGATAAAATTTGTATAAATTTTATTGGAAATAGGAAATACGAGTCGAATGAGTATAAATTTGTCAACGAAATAATGACATGTAACATTCTTTTCTCTTCTTTTAAAACAAAAAATAATAATTAATCTTACCAACTTAGCAATTACGTATTTGATGATAGTCCAGGAAAAGAAACTCAGGAAAAAAACGCAGAAGAAGGAGGGGGAAAGACAACTAAAAGACAATGACATCAAATGTCATTGTAACCAAAATAAAATAAAATTATATATATATCTTTTTGGCTAGTGGATGGAGTTTCTTTTTTCAATATTCAAAGGTATGTTATAAGAATTTTTAAACCCTAATTTGAAATGTTATATTTAATTACGTAAAATTATTATTTATCTTACTTTTTTTTTTATTGAGTAGTGAGAATTAATTAATTACTATATTATGACATATTGAAAATAATTATTTAAACGCATTTAATTTGATTTTTTTTAATCAGTTAATGAATGAGTTTTGAAAGATAAAAATATCTAGTAAATTAACTAATATCTCAAATCAAATGGTCAGCATTTTAGCTCTTAAATCTTCCTTCAGATTAGGAATTTTGAAATTATAGACTTCATCCCCAAAACTATCATCCTAATTATCAATAAAAAAAAAAATGAGAAATATACTTGCAAAAAGATTCCACATAATCATGATTTTATATATATTAGTTTTTGTGTCATGTGCAATCCACGATGGACCGTGTAATTTAAAATAAATTTATTATTATATTGTTTAAAGGGTATTTTATCTTTAGAACCAAAAAAATTAATATATCTATTTATTTTTAATAAAATAATTATTAAAGCATAAAATTAAAAATAATTAAAGTTCAATTAATTAACATTATTTTTGCTACAAGCAAATATAGGACAACTTTCATGTCTTTTTAAAAATAAATTTCTTTTATTAATTAACTTCTTATCCAAGAACAACTGAAATATAGTTAACAAAAACAAGTACTTGAACAACTATATATATATATATAGTTGAAAACAACAAAACAAATATGATTTATGATTTGAATAGTATGCAAATCTCTCTTTTGAAAGACATGATATGTCGTTGCCAATTCCATCAATTGGTTTTCGCTTGGGTGCAGGGTATTCATTTATTTTCTAAAACTTATTGTAACATTATCTTTCTTATTATCCTTTAACTTCAAATAAAATGGAACAAATCTAAGAAATTTGTTGTTAAAATCTTTGTCCCACAACTATGACCACATCATACACAAAACATATTTAATAATAATTAATACTGCAATAAGTTTAGAAAAAATATAGATTAAATATCAAAAATTCAAGTATTTAGAACTCATATTTAGCAGCATCCCAGTAATTAAAGCAAACCTATCGGAAGTAATCAAAGGAAGTACCCTGTTAAATACGCATTCTTGATATTTGTACATAATTAGAGTTGTGGCAGTAAATTAATTTTAAAAAATACATTCTTTCTTAATACATGTATATTTTATAATATTCTAAAAGCAACTCTTGTACTTTAGGTAAATTTTATTTATTTCATATACATAACTGCTTAGATTTTTTGTTTTAAAAATTAAAGAAATAATTAAAAGAAACAAATTATCTTACAAGTATGCACCTCAGATCAATTTTTAAGAAAAATAATAACTAAATTAAAAATATTCTTTTCAATAAGAAAAATAAAAAAAAAATCTCTAAACATACCCTTAATGGCGTGCAATGAGCCTAATTTATTTGTCATAACCTAATATCATAAAATCGAGTTTTAAATATAATGTATAATTTTTTTAATAAAATAAATAAATAACAATATAATTAAGCATGTTATAATTCGATATTGAAACATGAGATTAGAACAATTTGACATAGTTCAGGATCGTAACAATAAATGTAAGTATATGAAATAATAAATATTTATCTATATGTATACATAAATTATTATATACAGTTGAATTAAACTTGATTAATTTAGAGGTTAATTTTATCTTGTGTAAATTCATTTTTAGTAAAACACATTTATAAACCAACTAAATGAGTGAAGGAATAATTAAGGTATATATATATATACATGCCCAGTTTTAATTTAAACCACAAATTTTTGACTTTGACCTTGTTTTATTGTTTTTGCTTTTCTTTTTTTCTTTTCTCCTTTTTCCTTCTACTTTAGCCGACTTTCCATTTGTTCTCCGCCGCCTCATTTGTTTTCCTTCCCTGCTTCGGTAGGTTCTAGAAAATTTGGGTGCTTTGTCAACTTTAGCCAAGAGAACTTCCTCCCTTCCTTCTTGTTAGTTTAATTTTCCTTGGTTTAGCCCTCCTTCAATCAAGTTGCCATGAGAGTTTGTGGGACAGCGGGGATAGCAGCTGGTAATTTTCAAGCAATTGTGTCTTGTTTTTCTTTCTCTTGCCTGGCTGTCGTGTTCTTTAGCCGAGACAGCCTAAAAGAGTAGCTGCCTTGTTTTGCTCTTTTGCAGCAGCCACCTCTTGTATTTGGTGTGCAGCTTCTTTCTCGACTAAGATAGCTGAAGACTTTATAGGTGGTAGGAGCAGGGGCAACAGCTAGCCTTCTTCATGCCTGCACCTTTGGCTGGTCACTAAGGCTTGCGTGAGGAGGTGATCTCTTGATGTTTTGGAAAGCAATTAGCAACCTCCTTGTCCAACCGTGGGGGTAGTTTAGGAGGGCAGCAAAGGTGGTAGTTGTTTTAATTTAACTCTTTTAATATGTTAGTGGTTTAATAAAAAGCTAGGAATAAGAACAAATAGGAGGTTATATAGTTGATAATTGGAAAAAGATAAATTGTGGAGTTGAATTAAGTTGATATGAGTATAATTTAATTCAAGCTTGATGAATATTAGGTAATTAGTTTAATTTATATGCAAGTTGGAATATGAATATGATTGAAATTTGAGGATGCATTTTGAATTATTTGTGTATATATACATTCACACACATACACATCAATGGAAGGAACTTATGCACTCAAGATATTTGATAAAACGTTTACAAGAAACTACTTATAATATAATGAGTAAAACTTAGAACTTTTAAATCTTTGTGGTTAGGGATTAAATGAATTTGAATAAAAAGTCTAAGAACAAAAATTAAAGAATTATTAGTTAATATTGTAAGTTAAAGATTTAATGAAATTGAGTAATGAGTATGAGAAAAGGTTGGTTAGTTGTGGATAAAGTATTGAAAATGGGAGTTAAATGATTATTGAAGGGATGCAGGACCAGATTTTATAAGTTAGAGAAATTGGGATATTTCGAGTATTTTATGAACTGAATTAGGTTAGGAGTTTCAAAGAGAAAATCTATCTATAGTCTTCGAATGATATCTGGAAAGTTTCGTAATTTGATTCGAAGTATATATATCGTTAAAGCTATTAGACTGCAACTGGGTTGGTGCAGGATTTTAGGTAAGCTTAAGACAGTCCGGAGTACTTTGACGGGGGTTGTGATTTGAAATCAAACATTTCTCCAATATGATTGTAAAAATACCTAAAGAATGATTAACTTTAAATAAATACAAGAAAGTTAGTATACGTAGATTTTCATAATTAAAAAATTATAACATATAAAATTGACAAACTAAGTAATACTTATAAATTTAATTGCAGCTTCCAAAAAGTATTTTTAAGCCAACAATGTGCGTGAACGTAATAGGAAGTGACGAGCAAAATCGGTAAATGTGAGTAGATAAATGTTACATTTTAGTTGCTAGATTAATAGTGTATTTGGTATGAATATTTGAATAAATATGTTTATATGGAAGCATAAGCATGTATAGTGTTTCATTGAGTTATTTGAATTGTTCTTGACTTGTAATTTTGTTTGTGTTTGATAAGGGTGTCACACCTCTCATGGAGGCATAACTGGCCGAAAGATTGGATAACCAAACTTCTGTAACCCTAATTTTACCACAACTAAATACATATGATTCTTGGCTAAACTAGCACACAAAGAAAAATTTTATAAAACATAAATTAACTATAAAAGTTTGTTTACTGAAACAAATAACAATTTACTAAAAATTTCAGTAGAGGTTCCTTGCAATATGGAACATGCCTCAAAATACAAACACTTAAACTCTTGTTTTTACACAAAGACAACAAGGAGCTCCGCTCCGTCCACATCATAAACAAAACAATTAACTAACTATTACATCATACAAAATTAAACACTTCACAGTTCTAGTATGACTGTAAACTTTCATCCTTAATTTCAAGTCTAAGATCCTAGAAAATAACTTGTCGTACTCTGCCGGTAGGTCTCGAGTTCAGTAATGCCATATACTGAACTCCTGAAAAAAATTTCCACGGGAAGGATGAGTCCTATGGATTCCATGAGTGAAGAATCGTACATAAATGGTACTAGCATCAATCAAAGCACATATATCACCACTTAATCTCAAGTAATAATATTTATGTCTTAGTTCAATAATGCACGTACGTACTTGTAATTCTCATAAAACTACAAGTCACATATTTCATAACATATATGAATCAAATCAAATATCCAAAATTCACAGTTCCAAACAAAACAATCAAAGCATTACAAGCAAGCAAAGGGCCAACGAGTGACTCAACCCCGCACAACAATTTCAGCCCCTACCGGGCGTTTACGCGCCCGCACAACAATTTAATCCATCCCATCGAGGCTGAGCACTCGCATAAAAAAACATTTATCAGAATCTGAACATTTCAGGATTTTCAAATCAGAACCTCCTAGGTACACCTGGATTTTTAATTTCGGAAAAAAAAAAAAAAATCACTTTTCATAAAAAATCTCACTTTGTTAGCCTTATCAACCACAACCAATTTCAAACACAGCAATCAATATCAAACAAACATAATTTAAATAGATTATGAAAGTACTCTACTTGCTTATTTTCTATATATCACGCGTATTCAAATAAACATATAATTACACATACTAATCTAATCCCTGAAGGCAACAATTAACCACTCACCGTGATATGGATCTTGTCTGTCGCTCCTTACGAATCCTCCCATCATTGGCTCAATAATATGTTCCTGAGCTAGAAGTCATGTTTTCAAATATTATTTAGTTTATCAATTTTATTTTATAATCTTCTAATTATTACAACTTTGATATCCATTTTCATGCATTTCTTGGAAACCAATTCCTCTTAGACACTTACTAACTACCTTGAATCTAACTTTAATTTCGATTCATGTATATATACCTCCCAAGAAATCAACACTAATCCCTCAAAGTTTACACTTCTCATATTCTAAACATCAAATTCATGTTAAGTTAACCATTTAAAATTGATCAAAAGTTCGAGTTATAATTTCCAATATCGATTTATCCTAGTTCCAAGATTTTCCCTTCTTTTACCCTTTAAACAATGATACTTTACTTTGTGTTCTTAAAATTTTGATTCATAATCAAATCAAATTTAAATAATCCCTAACCACATACATTAAGATATACCATTTTTGTTCATTATATTATAACTAGTTCCTCTTATATGTTTTATCAAATATCTTAAGAATATAATTACTTTTATTTCACATGCATGTATATCATATCCATACGTAACCCAAATGGTTAACACAATACGCTTAATTCCTTACACTTAATTCTTAACCAATTTCTAGATAAAACTAATCCTAACTCCCAAGAACTAGTTAATTGAATTAAAACAAAAGCATTAGATTTTTTATTTTTCTTCTTCTTCTTCTTCTTTTTTTATTTTTTTTTGCTAGCTATTGTCTCTAGTTTAATTTGATTCCAAACCAGTATAATTCCATAACATATATATATATATTCTACTTAAGAAATTAAAATAGGAATAGATTGCATTCTAATTAATTAAAGTTTTCAATTGATATTTCAGTTAATTGCATTTCAATCCAAAGTAGTATATTCAAATTCCAAAACCAAATAATTAGAAGACTAGAATATTACAGCTTACCATCACCCGTTCATAATGACTTTGTGAAAATTTTAATTGAAACATTTAGCTTTACCTTTTATTGTCTCACAGTATATCCACGTCCATGTAGAATATGCACTCGTTGAGACTATCCAAGATGCCCACACATTTTATCTATGACAACGGCAATTGGATCCCATCCCTTAGCTCAGCAAGGAGCTATCACCAAAAGAATGACAGCAATAGAAGAAATGACAGGGCTGGATGTGCTATGCAGTGATAAAACTAGAACTCTAACATTTAATAAGCTAACAGTAGATAAGAATCTAATTGAAGTGTTTGATAGAAGGATTGACATAGATACTATTGATAAAAATCTAACTAAATGTCTTTAATTAGGAAAGTAGTGGATAGGTAAGTCCAAACCAAGTGGCTGTTGGTGAAGGTGGCATCACGTTGTTTAGCTTCTGGGTTTACAATTTTGGATGTGTGGTAACAAGGTAACAAGGAAGACTGCAAATCAGGCAACAGCTAGAATGGGAAGGATAGCAAGGCTGTTGCAAGTGCTAGTTTTTTTTTTTTTTGGTGTTGAACGGACAAGGTAGACAGCAAGAAGAAAAGGGAAAAGAATAGCTGCCAAGAGAAGCTACAAATCTTGGCTGGAAGAGGAATCCACGAGGACAAAGGCAGAGAACGAAAGCACTAGAAGAATCGAGACACGGGATGAAAACCAACCGAAAAAGAAAAGAAATTGAAGGAGAAAACAAATAAAATAAAGCAACGTCTAAATCATCTTTAAAGTAGTGGTGTAGAATTTTTTCATATATATACATATATTAAATGTGTGGTGTAAAACTATTTCACACATGTTTATATTTTTGTGTATACCTATATATATATATATATATATATAAATTCATACAAGTACTTCTCTATTTTGATTTTTTTTTTCTTTGCGACAATTTACATACAAAAATTATAAAAAATATGTTAATGTATCGACTTATATCATATTTAATTATATTATTATTTATTTATTTACTTGACTTTTGTATTTAGTTATTTTCACAACTAAAAATTATACGTTATATTTAGAATTTGTTTTTTATAATATCAGGTTATGATAAAGGGCTAATAAAAATATTTTTCTTTTCGAAAATAATTTTTACTTCTGAAATAGAATCCAGGTGCATTTAAGATATTTTAATTTGATTATTTGACATTTATTAAAAATATTTAAGTAACTCAGTCTCGGGGATAGATTTGTGAAGAGCTATGAAGATTTCAGTAATTCCATATATAGTTATGTTTGGTGTGTAGACGCAAAAACTAATTGGAAGGGAGACTTTTTGTTTGGTATGCAGGTGCTGCGTTATTCTATTTGGCCGTTTGTATGTTTTGATTGTTTTGATTGTTTTGTTTGAATTGTAAATTTTACATTCTAAGTGATTTATTTATCTTGTGTATTATATAAATTATGATTAATTTATTATACTATAATTATATGTATGTATGTGTACCATTTAATTAAGATATGAAGCATGGCTATATGAGATTATTTAATTTGTATGTGTTCGTTATGCCTTGGTTGATGCTAGTACCTTTTGGGTATGTTTTTCTACTTACTGAGTCTGTGGGACTCATCACTTTCCTCTTGATTTTTTTTTTAAGAGACAGGATTTCGGCATGCGTCATAAAAGAGTTTGTGACATGCTAATAGCATATGACAAGGTATTTTTTGGGATCTCATACTTGAAGCCAAATGATGGCGGTTTGCAGTCACATTAAAATTTTAGGTTATTGTAATTTGATTGTATAAGAGTCAAGTTATTATTATTTGTGATATTAACAGTATTGTTACTATTGTTACCTAGTTGAATATAACCATGAATTATATGTTTGTATTTTGGGTATGTTCCATTTTACAATCTACAGGAAACCTTTGTCGAAAATTTTAGTAATTTGTTATGTATTTTAGTAGTTAAACATTTGTAGTTACTTGAGTTTCTAAATTATACTTTTATTCTTTGGTTTGGTCAAGAGTTACAGAAAATTGGTTATCTAATTCTATGACCAGTCAGTGCCTCTGTGTAGGGTATGGCATTATATAAAGTATTGATATGAAAGTATAATTTTGTAACAATGTATAAAAACAATAAAAAAAATTATGTCATGTAGTCACTTTTAATATAACTAGCCGATACACGCGTTACACTTGAATAATGTGTTTATTATATATATATAATTGGTGTACATGAAATCATAATTAATATATAATAATAATACATGATAATGACATTAAATAAATTGATAAATCCAATAAAAACTTAATTTATATTATAAATATATAATCTAAAAAAAATTAAAAAATTAAAGAAGAATTAACACAACAATATTATAATTTTATTAATTTTTATTTTATAATATTATAATTATTTATAACTTATTAAAAAATAAAAATTTAATTTAATCTTAAGATTGAACATGAAAAGTTAAAAGAAGAAATAATCAGGGGATAACTCACACTGGTCGTTGCCAAGACGGGCCTCTCTGCCCATTGAACTCGTAAAATTTGGGCCTTCATACTTTTTCACATGTAGAGCTGACACTATATGGACGAAATGGCCCTTTTCTATCCTCACCAACCAATATATCCACAGTTTTTCACGTATTCACACCCTAACTAACATTAATGCAGAAAGGAATTGAACTACATGGATTTTTTTGGTGACAAGCAACTGTATATAATTTTCTGGTAGCACCTTGAGATGACAGTTTTGTTGAAGTAAAACAAGCAGTTTGTTCAGTCACTTTCTTCTCTGCGTCTTAAAAACTTGATTGAGTCACCCACACGTCTAAAATATGAGCGAGTTTGTGTACAAAGGGGAGAGAAGAGAGAGTAGTGTATAAAATAGCCAACAGGCAACAGCTAACAATGATGACACCTAACTGCTTGCTTACAACAGTGAACCTTTCCTGTCCTTCAAGAGAAAACAACTGAAAACTAGTGTTTGTTAGAAAAGAATTCCCACTTTTCTTCATACACAATTGGACAGGATCTCACTCACAAGTAAATTGAACCCAAGTTACTTTACTTCATATTTAAAAAAGTGGCAAAGGAAGACAAATTAATATAATATTTCAAATAAAAACCAGTTGAGTTTCTTTTTTATTTATTGTTTAAAAAAGATTATGATTATTATTCTTAGTCATGTGATGCTTAAACTTGACCTTCTCAACACCCAAAAAATTGTGATGTAACAAAGATATGACTCACTTACATTATGTGCAATAAAATAGTGTTCTATTATAATAAAAATAATAATATTCTACTATAAATATTAGTATCAAAGCTATCAGTTGCTAGTTCAACTAGTAAGGTATCGGTGCTTCCCTTTCTGGAATTATAATTTTTCTTTTCCCTTTCCACTCAAGTAGATCGCATCCCTTCTCCATTTTCGCTAAATTTATTGTTTGCATAAAAATATATATATAATGAAAAGGTAAATTAGAAAGTTCAAGTGAAAATAAATGTATTTCCCTCTAAAAATAAATATTTTTGTAGTAATTAATACATTAATATATGATTTTGTACATATTAAAATGGATAAATTAATTTGCTTTAGTTACTTGTGACACAAAATCAGTTGATTATTATATAGTTGCAGCGTTATAATATATATAATAATACTCACATACATGATACAAGGATTAAAAAAAAAAGTATGAAATATGTATTTGAAATATTATAAATACGGTGTAATATTTTGAAAATAGAAACAAAACATTATTTGTATATGATCTAGAGTGTATAGGGACTTGTTTGAAGCTTAAAAATAAATCAAGTCAGAGAACCTATGATAAAATTAAATCAATATAATTCGTATCAACTAAGAACTATTCCTAATCGAAGTTTAATTTGTGTTCTAAATCCCTAATGTCATAGCTACCATGGAGAAAGAAATAAGGAATTTCAGAGTTTCAATGGTGGAAACTATCATGCAAAGTGATCATTGATTTCTAAATTGGAAGCATTGAAGTACATCTCTAGTCTCTCTGAACCTGTTACTTCGAGATGAGCTTCTCTCCCTGCATCTCTTCTCTTTGTTTTAGTGAAATTTCAAGATAAGACTCATTTATCTGTTAAAAAAAAAATTAATTAATTAATTAAAAAAAAAAAAAAACAATTCTCCTTTGCTGAGCAAACCTTACAAATATAGTGTATTTTTTATTTTTGGTTTTGTTACAAGCTTTGTTTTAATCATGCAATTTTACCCCTCCACTAAAAAAAAGGAAAAAAAAAAAAAAAAACAAACAGAAAATGTAACAGGCTATATGAATATAGGCAAGATCCTTCTTCTATCTATCTATATATACTATATTATATTAATAAAAGATAGACCATTAATCAGATTCTTCCCATTATATGAAAATTGCAATTAGCCTTCAATCTCCAGGAATCTCCTAATGACCAAGAATCATTATCAAATCACTTCTTAACTAACTTTGATTATAAAAATGGACCCTTATATATTGCTTTATATCAAAGCTTTCCCTCCATTATTTCCTCCAAACCCTCAACACACTATAACCATTTGGCATCACTAACCAACCAGGACCACCATGTTATTTCTCTTACACACTCACTACTCTCTTTCCCTCCTCTTCATCATTTCCCTCCTCACCTCACCACCATGCTTTCCTTCCCTCAGATTACTCAAATCCCCTCCTCCGATAACCAAAACAATCACCACAAAAACTTACACCATCGCCGACAAAGGCCGCCACGTCATCCCCGGAATATCGGAAATCAAAAAATACTTCTCCCGTTTCGGCTATCTCAACTTGCAGAATAGTACTACTCTCACCGGTACATTCGATACCCGGTTCAAATCGGCTATTATCCGGTACCAGAAAAATCTCGGCCTCCGAGTCACCGGTAAGCTCGATTTCGACACACTCTCCCAAATTACGACACCGAGATGTGGTGTACCAGACTCGGTTCAAAATCACACGTGGCATTATACAGAACATTACGAGTATTTTCGTGGGAAACCTAGGTGGGCCCGTCCCATGCCGATGACATTGACCTACGCGCTGTCGCCCGAGAATTTGATTAACAACTTGAGTTTATCCGACATAAAAGAAGCCTTCAAACGCGCGTTTTCTAAGTGGGCTTCTGTAATTCCGGTTAGTTTCGTAGAATCCGAGGATTATGGATATGCTGACATCAGAATTGGGTTTTACAGTGGGGACCACGGTGATGGAGAGCCGTTTGATGGGGTGCTTGGTGTGTTGGCCCACTCGTTTTCTCCGGAGAGTGGGAGGTTACATCTTGACGAGGCGGAAACATGGGCGGTGGATTTTGAAAAGGAGAAATCGGAGGTGGCTGTTGATTTGGAATCGGTGGCGACACATGAGATTGGACATTTGTTGGGTTTGTCTCATAGTAGAGTTAAAGATGCTGTGATGTATCCGAGTTTGAAGCCCAGGGACAAGAAGTTGGAGTTGAAGCTTGATGACATAAAAGGTGTACAAGCACTATACGGGTCAAACCCGAATTTTACATTCGGGTCATTATTAGAATCTGATATTTCAGCAAATCAAGGCGTTGATTTTAGAATCGGATCTTTGGACTTGTTAGCCACTTTGATCCTGAGTTTCTTGATTCATAATTTGTGCATGTAATTTTCTGTAATTTACGTTTTTTCTCTCACTGATATATCTTTTTTACTTTTTGGTGCTGGGATCTGATCACGTGGCCTAGGATCCATGGTAAGGATCATCATGACCTATAGTTGTACGCTCTGATGTTGTAAACGGCGCAAAGGATGTGTACCTTGTATGGTTGCTTGAGGCCTGGAGCACTTTACCACTCTTGGCAATATTAACATACCATATCCGATTCACTCTTTTAATTTGTTTGGATACCGATTGTATTTAATTGATTTAATATTAGATTTAACTAGCGGGTATCAAAAAATCACTTATTAAATTTTATAAATAAAAAATTTATAATATTTATTATTATAATTTATCATGATTTCAGTATTATTTATTACATAAATTATTATTTATAAAAAAATTTAAGTTTTAATGACTATATTTATTATAGTTGAACAAGTATTATTTGGACACTCATTAAAAAAACTCATTAATATTAAATAATTAGTTGACAAAAATATAGCCATATATATACTTTAATAACTCTAACATGCAAAATATAAACATATCATAAATTAGTTTATATGATTTTCTTTTAATTTATATATATCTTTTAATTAGAGAAAATAATGAATCATGTGAAAAGTATTGTGCAAATTATTGTAAGATAGAAGTAATCTGAAAAATATATTTTTATTAAAAATTAGATATGTAAGTTGATATACACATTGTCGATGAGATTTTAATTCAATTAACTAAAACAAATATGCATTATTAGGTCACAGGTTCAAATCTTACTATACCAACAATGGGTTGGTCTAACGCTCAAGACAGTAGTCAAAAAATGATATCTCAAAGAGGTTGAGACTTCAAGTTTTCTTGATAGTTATTGTTGTAAGTAAATATACATGATCATGACCACCCTCAGAATAATCTTTAACTTCAGAGCGGTATGGGTCCTTCAAAATATAGGACGATAGTGACGTGCATATAATATTCCCTTTAGCTTCGGCCTCAAGATAGGTGCGGTGAGATTATTCTAGATATACGGTAGTAGTGATGTGAGCGTAATGTTTATTGTCAAAATGTGTGAGTACTCTCCTTACCTTTTTATTTTGTTTATCAAGAAGGAAACAAAAAAGGTTTATCTTACAATTGACAATGTGGTTATTTTGATTATTAACTGCGAATTATTTTTTAATTATATGAAATCTACTATATTATAATTGGTAAAAAAGGGCTTAATATACACATTAATAATTTTGGCTAATTTATTGTCACTATTATATCCTATTATTTCTATTAAATACCTATTAATATCTAAACAAACATATATATAATGCAGGTTTGGCTTCACACAGCTAAACATCCTCACATCAGAGTTCACACAAACAAACCCCAAGGATCTTGGTGAATATCTGGTTTTTTTTTTTTGGTTATAAAAACTAAAAGAAAATAAAGGGCATAAAACGACGTCGAAGCGTCTGAAACCCTTATTTTTCCTGTTTCTCGTATACTCTTCCTAGTCCAGTACCTTCGTATTGTTCACTGCTCAAAACCCCTACTCTTTTTTGAACATTCCAGAAAGAATAGGAAGACACTCGTTCTAGTATAATCGCTTCTGATCTAGGGTTTCTCTCTCACTCTCGCTCACAGAAACCGGAAATGTCTATCGCTGCACAAACTCCTGATATTTTGGGGGATAGACAATCCGGGCAGGATGTTCGCACTCAAAACGGTATGTGCTCTTGTCTCTCTTGCATTACTTTATAGACATTAGCGCACAATTTGACCAAGTGTTGTAGGTTAAAGTTTAACTTGTGTTAACATGTCTTTTTTTGGCATTGGGTGACAGTTGTGGGTTGCCAAGCAATTGCCAACATTGTCAAAACCTCACTAGGTCCAGTTGGACTTGACAAGGTAAGTTTGTGTGAGTTTCTTTTCAATACAAATTGCAGACCAGCATTATTGTTACAATTTTTATTTGTAATGGTGCTCGCATTAGTCTCGATATGCTGTTTGGTACTTATGGAATGCTAGATATGTTAAGTTGTATCGGTTTTATAGGATTCTTTTATATACATAAAAAAAGTAAAAATAATATGTTCAATGATGTGAATGCATTTTCTTTCTTTATAGTTGATTTTTTTCATTATATTGTCAAATTCAAATGTGCCAAGACCTATAAGATATTGAAAAATAAATCAGCTTAAATGCCGATGAAAGTCTATTTGTGGGTTGGAATGAAGCTTTGCATAGCAAGGAAAATGAGATACTTTCAGGAAGGGAAGAGAAGGATGTACATTTTATCCTCAAAAAAGCTACAAAATTTCTGTCATTTCTCATGTTTCTTTTTGTAAAGTTCCAATTTCCAAAGCTTTTAGAGACAGCATGTGCGGTTGGTATGCAGTTGTTTTCACCTAAGTCATACGTTTCTGTTGATTGGTTGTTTCAGATGCTTGTTGATGACATTGGCGATGTGACAATTACTAATGATGGTGCCACAATCCTTAAGATGTTAGAAGTTGAGCACCCTGCTGCCAAGGTGATGAGATGATTGCAATGTAACCTTTACCTTGTTTTATACTTTCTTTTTATGTGTCATGAACCTATTGCCAATGGTTTTTCATGTTTAATATTCTTTTATGAGGTGTTCAGGTATTAGTGGAATTGGCCGAGCTTCAAGACCGAGAAGTTGGAGATGGGACAACTTCAGTGGTCATTATAGCTGCAGAATTTCTTAAGGTGAGTGTAGACTCTGTCTCTCTTACACTTGAAATATCTTTTGGCTGCATATCTTTGAGGCTCGTATATCTGAAGCTTGTGAATTGGCAATTTATAACTTTTTGTGCAGAGAGCAAATGATCTGGTCAGAAATAAGATTCACCCAACATCTATTATCAGTGGATTCAGAGTGAGTGATGTTTGTTTTTTGTTTGTATTTTATCTTATAGATGCCATGTATTTGTTGTCTTTTAACTTCCAATTGTATTCATTTGTGTACAATCTGTTGTTATTGCTATTTGGCAATTGGTTTATATGCTTATCTGCTGCTTATAATGGACAGCTTGCTATGAGGGAAGCATGCAAATATGTTGAAGAAAAATTGGCTATCAAGGTAATGCTTCTTCTGTCAATTAATTATTTCAAGTTATTAAATTTAATATGGAGTCTTTCTTTGTTTATATACTTCTCTATTTTTGGTGTCATGTGAAATACACATTCTAGTTCCATAAATTCGATTTTGATCGATCTATGACATTTTTGTAAGCATGACATTCTTGAAACTATTCTTACATTTTGTGTGTCCATCAAACTTATTCTGAACTTGATATTCTAAATCTATGTTTCTCAAATGGATTAATGGGGAACTCAGCACAATATGTTCCCGTCAAAAAGCTGTAGGGACTTCAATCTTTTTATGTTACTATCCTTATGATTCTTGTCTTCTTTTATTTTCGTTTCTGTGGAAGAAATGTGCTGATATAGAAAAAGTTTATACTTGCACTCAGTTGAATGCAATTTGGCTCTCTAGCCCATGCTAAGGGTGCATGTATTTTTGTCATTTATTTGGATAAGTGCATTCACAAACTGATATATATAAATTTTTTACTTCCTCAGTTTTTTAATTGATAGTGTCCTCTATTGTTTAGGTTGAAAAGCTTGGAAAAGATTCTCTCATAAACTGTGCAAAGACCAGCATGTCATCAAAATTGATAGCTGGTGACAGTGACTTCTTTGCAAATTTGGTATGTTGTAATGCTTCATCTTGACCTTTAAGAATTTATATCAGTTGAAACTGCGACGTGTTTGAGTTCTGAAAGTGCCAGTCAGTATATCATGTTTGGTTGACACATACATATTTTTAGAGCTAATTGGAATCAGATACTTGATTCAAATTTATAACTTAATTTCTGTTTGCACAACTTTGTGTGCAATGAATTTAAATTACTCTTTTGATATTAAATTTCTATCGGTCAAATTGAAATTATTTAAAGTTTGATTTGTTATATGATCCATTTACTCTGTTGCAAAAAAAAATTTCTCCCTTTCAAATTCTTGGCACAGTGCTCTTCCCTGCTGTTTTTTTACTGATGACCTTGAGTAAATCTTGGATTAATGCTGATATAGTTATAAGTATTCTATGTGTGGGTGTATTTATGCACAAAATAAATAAAATAAAGAGTTTTAATGTGTACTTGGTTAAATGCTGTTTCTTGGAATCAAAGTGCAACAATGTTTCTGGTCATGACTGTAGCACAAGTGCTCATCTATTTTTCAATTCTTAAGTTTTGTTCCTAATATGTATTTCCAGGTTGTAGATGCAGTACAGGCCGTAAAGATGACCAATGTACGTGGAGAAGTCAAATACCCAATCAAGGTTGGTAGAATTTTTCCACAAACTGTCCTCTTATTTTCGGAGTTTTGGAAGGAAGATTTTGCCAAGTATGGTATATAATGAACCTGTGAACTGGGCTCGACAGTCTTGAATGTGTAGTCCAATCTCTCTTATAAATTATCATCGGTATATATGATTCCCTAATTTGTTTTTAATGTTCCAGGGAATTAATATTTTGAAAGCTCATGGAAAGAGTGCCAGAGATAGCTATCTATTGAAAGGTTATGCCCTAAATACAGGCCGTGCTGCCCAAGGAATGCCTCTTAGAGTTTCCCCTGCAAAAATCGCTTGTCTTGATTTCAATCTTCAGAAGACAAAAATGCAAATGGGTGTCCAAGTCTTGGTCAGTGACCCCAGGGAACTTGAGAAAATTCGTCAAAGGTGAACAGGATAGTGACGTCTGAATCTGATTTCTTGAGACAAATATTTGGTGCAATATATATACGACTTCTTCTCATAGCAGAACATATAATGTCTTTCTAAAGTCCCATCTCTAGATATAATCAAGCATTCTAAATAGAATCTTGGCTGTTTATTAAAAGTAATCTCCTTTTAGATAGAAAATCATATATATGGGCTTCTAGCTATCTATCTATCTATCTAGAGGTTAGCACATTCTGGGATTGCCAACAAAATAGTGTGGCGGACTTTTCAAGAATGCTTGTATTCATTATCTCATTATTTATTATCTTTTTTCCTCTCAATTGCACTACTTTCTGCAAGGGATTTTGAAATTCCATGATTGTCCCCTATTCTAGGAAATTACACTGTTCTTCCCTGTCTGTACCTCTTCAAGTCACATCCATCTTTATTTTACTTCTTCCCTATCCCTCACATCTTAATTGTATCTTCGAATTTAAAACAATACTACTCATATAATTATTATGACTTGGGCATTTTCATCTCCAGCTCCAGTTATTAGTTTTAAAATTTTAAACGTAAGAAATACTTTAGAATTGGTTTATCCTTCTCATAATCCACTACAACATGAAGGTGGTGTGGTCCCTCTAATTTTGCTAAACCCCATGGGAAACTTTGCATTTCTCCTTTAACGTCCTTTATTTTTGTTGATAGGTACTAGTATTACATCAGGCGATGAACTTCATTAGTTTTTGTTTCCTACTCTTTGGTTAGAAAAAAATAAAGTTTCTTCTTCTTCTTCTTCTTTTTTTTTTTTTTTTTTTTTTTTTTTTTTTTTTTGAGAAAAATAAAGTATGTTCCTTTTGCTTTTATGCTAGATTATCTGCTTTCTTAGAAAAAGAAAAATGCTAGATTATCTTCTAAAAAAGATAATAATGCTTCATAATTAAACTATTGTAGGAGAGTTTTAATCCAGAAGTGTTTGGCACGAATGACCTAATCTTACGTTGGTGATCTTTAGAAGTGACAACACTACAGTTATTTACAAAGGAATAGAATCCTTTGAATGTAAGGAACAGAGAAATGTATCCTATACTATCTAAACTGAGGAGGTTGACATCTTTGCAATACTAGGATGCAATTATAATGCTGTGCCTGGTAATCTAGTAATTGGTCCTTTCATTTTTCACTCTTACAAAACCACCCACCCACCAGTATACTCGCAAATAAAGCTATACTTGTATCTTTTGCGTTGATATTTCATGCTTGGATTTTAGACTATAAGATTTCTGTCTGTTTGTATTTATCTGACATGCTGGTCCACTTGCATGCAAGAAAAAAATTCTGCGTTATCCTAGTAATATCTTGTGCTTTAACATCTGATTGTGTATCATCACAGAGAAGCTGATATGACTAAAGAACGAATTGAGAAACTTCTAAAAGCTGGAGCTAATGTTGTTTTGACTACCAAAGGGATTGATGACATGGCACTTAAGGCAAGCATCTCATTGATTTCTTTTACCTACTTATTTATGTTTTGTATTATATTCTCTATTTGTGAAATGAAGGGAGTTGTCACTTATCACATTTGGGATTTACATTTAGGTGTTGTTGACATTTGAAATCCAAACCATGTGTGGAAAAAATGACATCTTAATGTAAGACAGATTAAAGGATTTGTATACCTGTGCTTTAGTGGACTTGAAAAGGTTCCAGAGTCCTGATATAAAACATTGAGGTGGGGAGGTTTTTGGGGTGTATGGATCGTCTATGGTGTCAAAGTCTGGTATTAAAAGGCGTTAGTGGGTGGTTGATATCCAAGAGAACAGGTTACAAGAATTTGTTACCAGCAGGCATCAGCAAAGATGAATTTTTGAAGCTGCTCTCTGAGCTAGTTGAGGATTAAAGGCAGGGGGACTTTTTTTTTGAGGGTCTAAAGGGAGTAAGAGAATGGTTATTGTTTGGGTATAGAAGTGCTGACAGTTGAATGATATTTGGGGTTGTGCAGTAATCTTGTGCAAACTCCGAAATGTTCATTCATTCATTCAACTCCAATAATATTTATCAATAAATAGAGTTACTTCCATACTCCTAATTCAAATACTGAACCAAGTTAATGGCCATGCATTAAGTTTTTGTTACTAATTAAATTACTTGTTTTTACATATTACATGTTTGCCACAAATAAGTACTCGAGTAGTATCAAACTCTGAGGCTCACATATTATACGTTTCTATAACTTACTGTGCTTACTTTGTAGCTAAGATTCACCATTAATGTGTTCATAAGTAATCGTGATTAATTTGATTAATTTCTTTAATCTATATTCTTTTCAGTACTTTGTTGAGGCTGGGGCAATTGCTGTTAGACGTGTGCGGAAAGAGGACATGCGTCATGTTGCCAAGGCAACTAGTGCAACATTGGTAAGTTTTTGTTTGCTGTTAGTTGTCAATTATGATTATGCCGGAATGAATCAAATAGGGTTATTGATTTCTCTACATTTGCATATATGGATGCATTCAATGCATACCTCCTGTATGTGAAGGTTAGAATGCATGTGTACAGTGATTTTCTGGAAAATGCATAACTTCTGATTATTTTTACTTTTGATGTTGAAAATTTGTTTTGCTAGGATAGAGTTCAGAAGTTCAGTTACACCTGCAGTTAATAGTACAATAAGTCTATGCATTAAGAAGCCTGAGGAAAATCAGGCTAACAAAATGGTTACTAAAATTCTACCGTTAACATGATTTATTTGCTAATTTGTTTCAGATTATCTGCAAATGTTGGTTGATCTTTCTTGTATTTGATGATTTTTGTCTTTTTAGTTATTTATCTTTAATAGATAAAAACTTGACCTCTTTATATATATTGCTTTGATTTTCTCAAATTCTGATTGACCATTGAATGGGAGATATAATTTAAGATTTTAACCCAAGATGATTTTTCAATGTCAAGCCTTCCATGCAGTATAGATCTGAAATTATTTATATTCCAATTTGATTTGGTTGATATCTTTCCCTTGCCTTCTAGAAGATCATTGTAATTAAGTGCCTAAATCTATTCTCTTTTAAGCTTTATTTGTATTTGTTGGTCACGGGTTAGGCTTCTAGTTTTTCTCCCAAATTTGGGTGGTGGTGTTAATCTTTAGAGACCTTTTAAGTTCTAGCATCTTTATCATAAACCTTATTATCAAATTTCTAACTATTTACTCTCTGAAGATAACCATCATAATCTAAGCTTAATGGGTTTAATTTGTTAGAGCACATGGTGGAGTTGTACATGAGATCCCAACCCACAATGTTTGTCTTACAGAGCTAAAGTCATTTAAGCCAACCTCCTCCAATGAAAAAGGTCACACCACTCTCGTGACGATGATAAATCATTAGAATTAACAGAAGTATTATCAAATGAAGTTGTTTTTGGTATCATTAATGATTATATACATGAAGTTATAGTATTTCTAATTAATGACAAGAATGCAACTAGAGAGAAGTGAACTTGATATTCCTCTCTTGTTTTATTGGAAGGAGTGCTAGGAGTTAGGGTTGTCGCTGCTTTTACTTAATAAGTAGCTCATCATGTGGGATTTCAAAGTTTTATTTCATCCTTCTCCATCCTAGAAAATCTGTTCAGCTTTTATACTTCCAAAAAGATTGCAGGTCCACAAAAATTAGAATGTCCCATCCCTATTAATTCTTCACTCACTAATTAAAAGCATATAAGTAGTTTAATACTTTTTGCACTTCAGTAACTATTACTTCTTCATGCACTAAATAACAACACATAAATAATTTTAATACATTTGGCACTTCATTTTCGCTTCTCATCTTCCCGTCGTCTCTGTCTCTTGTATTACTAATTACGGTGCTTGGGTTATCCTATTCATCAATTACAATATTATTGATGGTTGCAGGTTTCAACATTTGCTGATATGGAGGGGGAGGAAACATTTGAACCATCATTTCTTGGATATGCAGATGAGGTTGTGGAGGAGCGCATCTCTGATGATGATGTGATACTGATAAAAGGGACCAAAACTACAAGTGCGGTGGGTGACTTGAGTGAATAGATATTGTTTCATGCTATGTGACTATGAAACTTAATTGGCTGAAATCTTTCTTTATAAAATAAAATATATCCTATTTCCATCAGCCATGAAAATTGGTTTTTTAGTGTCTTTGTGATTTACAATAACATTTATTTTGGAAAACATTTCAAAGAAAACACCTAATTGAAGTAAGCTGGTGACATAATTGTGTAGGAATTTATCAACTGTTGAGTCTTAATAGTAATATGTTTAGAACTTTTCTTTTTCTTTCATTTAATAAGCTCACGTGATCATGTCATGACACTGTCTGAGTTATCTTATTGTTCTTTAGGTTTCTTTGATCCTCAGAGGTGCTAATGACTACATGCTTGATGAGATGGAGAGAGCCCTGCATGATGCTCTATCAATTGTCAAAAGGACCCTTGAATCCAACACGGTAAACTTCAGCACTTCGTGATTACCTGTAAATCTTGATCCCCAAATGATTTTTTTGCTTGATATTTATTATATTCTTTAGTTAATGTGATTTCTGGAACAGTTTCTTATATAGTTTAAATATATATACAAAGAATTTTGATGCAGTAGTGTCAATCTGTCGGATATAAATTAATGTCTGCTAGTGTATAGTAATAAGGCTTGTCTAGTATAAATAGTTATCTTTGGCAATGTCAGATTAAGAATACCACACGTCTTGTTCTAAAAAAGAAAAAAAAGAAAAAGGAATACTGCTTTTGTAATGTTCAAATAAGTGAATAACTAAGAATGGGAATGACATTCCTATTCCTATCCCATGCTCATGCAATGGAGCCTTTGTTTCAGCATCCAAGGGCTTCAATTTGTTGCCATTTCAAGACATTAGGGATTTTAGTAATGCCAATAAGTAAAAACAATTTGGAAAAAGTTGTTCTCTATGATTTAGAAGTAGTATTGTGATTATCCTTCATACATGTCAATCATTCTGACATTGATGATACAGGTGGTAGCTGGTGGAGGAGCTGTTGAAGCTGCCTTATCTGTATACTTGGAGTACCTAGCTACAACATTAGGATCGCGGGAGCAGTTGGCTATTGCTGAGTTTGCTGAATCCTTGTTAATTATTCCAAAGGTCTAGTAAAAGACAGGGTGCCTGTTGTTTTCCCCTTTTTAGCATAACTAATAATAGACATTAGTTAGTAACATATATCTGGTGCAGGTGCTTGCTGTCAATGCTGCCAAGGATGCCACTGAGTTAGTTGCAAAACTACGGGCTTACCATCACACAGCACAAACTAAAGCTGATAAGAAACATCTATCTAGGTATTTACTTGCTATTCATATTATCTTTGAGCATTTTATGATCATTTCTTAATTTTTATGTTCTTTTTATAGAAAATGTTGATTATGTATTTTGTCTGGATTTCATTTCTTTTATGTTTAGCATGGGATTGGACCTTATAAAAGGAACAGTTCGTAACAACATAGAAGCAGGAGTCATTGAGCCAGCAATGAGCAAAGTGAAGATACTTCAAGTAAAAACTTTATAAAATGCATTTGTTAATGTATCACTAGAGCTTTTCTTTACAGACAGCTGACCTAAAGTTGTTTTTTGTTTTCCATTAGTTTGCAACTGAAGCAGCAATAACAATTCTTCGAATTGATGACATGATCAAACTTGTTAAGGATGAAAGTCAGAATGATGAGTAATAGTGCACAGTTGAGTTTTCAAGCTCTTAGCATTCGGCCACAGCTCAAGAGTAGGGGTGAGAATTGTTGCGTGCCATTACTAATTTCAGTTGAGTTTCCAATGCTCTCAAGTGAAACTATGGCAGTTTTGTTTGTAACAGAAAAAACCACCCCCGCCAATTTTATGGTTCTTCATTGTAACCTATTTGTGTTCTGCAGGGTGCATTTTTGGCTAAGTGATTAGTTGACCCAAGGTTAGAATTACAGTGTAGTGAAAATAGTGGCTGGTTGTTTCTTATCCTGATACATTGATCTTTCTCCCTTTCCTGGTTCAATAGTTCTGATATATTGATCATGGCAGTCGGGTCAGGTTATACAATTGTTTGTTCAAGGTCTGATTGGATCTGTCCGTTGATATCCCTAATTCTGATCGAGAAGTGCTCAATATCTTGGAAACACATTGAAATCTTTCTAACATATTTAGTTCTTGAAAATTAAAAATCTGATGGGGCATGACTCTGTTTTCTTCATTCTTTTTGCTAATGAAAAATTAATTTGGAGTTCTTATGTAAATATCGTTCTGGTTCTATTTGTACTAGTAGTTTGTCTGTGATACGGAACGTAGATAAGTAGAAAAATAAATATCTATTTTCAGCAAGTAAAATGTTAAAAAAAATAACATGAAATCTAGTCACATGCTTTTTAGATGCAACAATTACTTCAGACTAGTTTTAAGTGAAAAAAATAATGAGGAAATCTAGCCAAATGCTTCTTAGATGCAACAATTACTCCAAACTTGTTTTAAGTAAAAAAAAAAAAAAAAACGTTGAGGAAGAGCCCAACAAGTAGTTCACTAAAACTGATTTTTAAGTCAAAAACTAGTGCTTTTGTTTTCTAGATTCTTAAAGGTCTAACGAGTAAGACGTCCAACAATTAGTTCTAGGAGTCTAGATAAGTGCCTGAGTGAATGAATCTCACCTAAAACCTAAAAATAGGTAGACGATTACAGCCTCTTGCCTTAGATAACACCTTCATCTGCCCTAGACTCTTTAAGATGTCCAACAAATAGTTCTAGGAGTCTAGAGAAGTGCCTGATTGAATGAATATCACTTGAGAAATATAGAAATGAGACGATTATAGCCTCTTGCCTTTAATAAGGCCTTCTTCATATACCCGAAGCAGAGATTTCTAAGGAGGTAAAAAATAACTTTATCTTATTCGGATAATTGAATGTGATCTTAGGAAAAGGATAAGTTTTGATTTTATTTATATTTTTTTAATTTGAAATAGAAGAAACCCAGTACTTTAGGTTTTAAGAGAAGAGTTCGGGAGGATACATTTAGGTTTTAAGAGAAGAGTTCGGGAGGATACATCTCGGCAAACACTGGAGATCTAGATCTCGTTAGACAATTAAATGCAATTATGTAATTTTGATGTTGAAAGCATAAAAACTAGAAATAAATAAAGTAAGTGTTTTTTTTTTTTTTTTTGGCAAAATGTAGTAGGGAAACAACCATTTAGATTTTGGGGAATAGTTTAGAGGATAATACAACTAGACACAAGTAGCCATACGGTGAGTGAAAATGAAAACAAACAATTGCCCTCTAATGTGCGAACCCTATTTCACTCACCATGTTCTTTTCTTCAATTACTTGTCAAACAAGAGAAGGGATATGTCCAACCTTTCCTCTCATTTTTGTTTTCTCTACTTTTATTTGCTAGAAATGCTTCCCAAATGTGAATTTCTTAATCGGTAAATGCTTTTACTAATTGATAATATATGATTGTACCAATTTAATAAGATTACATGTTGCATGGTTAAGTATAACAGATTAATCTAAATTGTAATTGTCACTATTAATTCTTATTAATATTATGACATACGTCATTATTGTCCATTATTATATAATGAAAGTTATAATTGTTATGATTAATACTTTGACACAACTCTTATATAAATAGACTTAAAACCTTTAAACAAAACAAATTGTTCTCTACAACTCATATTTTTTTTTATAATTTTTCAATTTATTTACTTTAATTATACTGATTTCGACATCGAAGTTTTTTTAGATCTAGAGGACTGCCATCTCCACATCTTGCAAGTCAGATTGTCATATGAAAGACCCCTCAACTAGTCAAATCCAGTTTTGACACTAATAATTAAAAGAGTAAAGTACTAACTTTTTTAGTTTTTTCTAAAACAATTTCAAAACTTAAAACACATTTCTTAATTTTATAAAAAATAATAAATTTTTATTATTAAGTAACTTAATATAATATTATATTAATTATATGAACATATAAAAATATATGTATATGTTTTCAAAAAATTTTAAAAAACTACTCGGGATTAGTTCTTTGAAGTACACTACATATGAATAATTCATTGTTAAAGGTAAGTAGAAAATTTGAGAAATCGACTAATTCTAACCGACTCATCGAAACACGAAAATCTGCTAAACTTAAATTTTAAATTGGATAATTTTTTATCTTTTATCTTTGATCAAATAATTTATTCAGATAAAAAGTAAAAAAATTACAAAAAACCCCGATCTACCAAATTTATTTATTAATGTTTTAAAATTATTTTTATATATTAAAAATAAAATAGAATCCAATTTAAAGTCTTTTATTACATAATAATGAGTATGGCCTTATTATAAATTATATTTATATTAAATATATATCATTTTAAATTATATTCATGTTAATATATATTATTTTATTTTTTTTTCTTATTGTAGTATTGAAAAAAATTTAATTTATGTTTATTTTTAATTTAAATTTATTTAAACCATTTTTTTTAATTTTGAATTTTATTAATTTAAAAGATGTATTAGATTATGTTACAACGAGGTTAACCAAATGTGAAGAGGGGCCAAATGAATGTACGGTACGCTATTCAAAAGCAACCAGTTCACTACTAACTAAACCTCAAAACCTCAAAACCTCACGGCGGAAACCAGTTTTCTGTCAATGGCTTCTCGTACTTGCTCTCGTCTAATCTGCAACTTCTCTCTTCCATCTTTGAAATCAGCTGCTAAACCAAATCGGGGTACCCCTTTTCTCAAATCAGCCACAACGACGTCGTCGCAGCGTTCCTCTTCCTCTACGAGACCTGCCTTTACTGTCCGTCGATTCCCATCGTTTACCAGGTAAGCTCTATGGACCAAAAACCTTGCAGTATGTTTGGTTACCGAGAATTCTGATTTAAGCTTAGGAATTTTTCTGAAAGTTTCTTCTTTTGCTTCATGGGGTTTTTCTAGTGAGGTGGAAAACTCAACTCAACTGATCCGAACAGTTTTAATTTCATTTTGTTGCTTCAATTTTGACATTCATTTTCTCAGAAGCCATAGAGAAAATTGTTTTCTTGGCCCATTTGGATGTATTTGTTTACAATAATTCTACAAAGGGGTGCTAGGATAACGGAAGGCCGAGGGGTAAACCAAGCGAATTGAAGAAATTTTTTAAATCATTTGTAAAATTTTGTGCATTGCTTACTTTGAAAGTTACAGGTGTTGTATATTTATTAATATGAAAACAATTGTACTTTGTGCACATTTGTCCTAAATTCTTTATATGAAAACTACATCTTGGTTTACTTGATTTTTTTGGGTTTGGTTTTTTGGTAATGGTAACAAAATGCATTTTGCCTTTATAGAAATCGAGTATCAGAACTTGGATGTGTGCAATCTCTGTTCCCTCTACATAGTGCTGTTGCCACTGCAAGAATGATGTCGTGTCTCAGCATGGATTCAAGGAATTGTCGAGCTCTTTGGCAGGGTATCATTGCCTCACCTGGACCCTAGGGTCTTTTTTGCTTTTGACTGAGTAATTGTTTCTCTTATATGATACTTATTAAAAAAAAAAAATCTTTTGTATGCCTGTTCTCTCAGTTAATGAAAAACTAGATGGCAAAATTGAATAGAAAAATAAAACTTAAGGGGGTTGTTTGTTGTCACTTTGTGTTCCAATAAAATGGGAAAAAGAACGAGTTACTCAGCTCTACTACTTTGAGCTTTATCTTTTCAATTAAAAATCAGTGGAAAAAGAAAAAGGAAAAGTAAAGTATGAGGGAATTTTTTAGATGAGCTTGAAGCATTTTATTATTGAATTTGACCTGTAAGTTTTGGTTCTTCTTGGGAACCCTGCCCAGAACTACTTCGACTTGTTTGATAAGCTATTACCTTTGCTTCAATATTATTTTCTTCTGAGTAATTCAATACACTAATGCCATTTCCATATGTCCCAGAACCACTCATCTACATAATCCTTAACATAGTTTTTCTCTTCTCTTTGGTATTTTGTGATAATTAGTTGTATGCTTATAAAATGGAAATAATGTTGTCATATAGAGTCTGAATAATCCATTGGTGGTTCAGAATCAATCTTTGTGTAGCAAAGAAATTTTTGGAAAGTTTCCTGTAAGCTTTAATATATTTCTCTAGTAAATGATTTGAGCGTTAAGCATTACACCAGTTAAAAGAAGTATAAAGTACTTTTATAGAAAGGAAGTGTACAGCTTAAATGTGCACACCTTGCATAAAGTCTGATCATGGAAGATTGAAATTGTAGTAGAGTATTTTTTTTTTCTTTTTTCTTTTTTCTTTTTTAGTTCTGCTAATTTTCTACTTCAGATATATCCCAGAAAAAAGGTGGGGGAAAAAGGCCATAATGCCTTAACATAAGCAAATATGCTACAGCTACACCATCCAGGATTAATTATCTGGTTTTTGCTGTTGGATTTTTCCTGCTCTATAACTCTTCAAGATCTTGTGTTTTTCTGATTCATCTTAATAAAAAGGAAACATATGCATATAATGTATATGTATTCATTTGTATGTACATAAACCAAAATCAGTACTATGAATTATTTCATTTTAGACAAGCTATCAAGACAGACCTGAATATCTTTGATTAAACCTGTACTAGCTGTATATAATTTGGTGTGGAGATGTAGTGACAAGTGTGATACTTTCCTCAGATGGAGTTGATGGTACATGAGTTCTTTACTTCATGCACATAAAGTTGGGATTCAGGTTGCACATTTCAACTTCTAGCCGTAGACTAAGCTTTTTTTTTTTGTTCTTTGTGATTTTCCTTATTGTATTCCAATATTTATCTCCCATTTTCTGTTTAAATATGCAAGTGGACCAAGGAAGGATCTACATTGTGAAATTATGTCTTAGGTGCATTTACCTTCTGTTCTGACTTTCTGGATCTTATTATCCCTGAAAATGTAGCAGCTTTTATCTGGGTGTTGGGGGGACTCACCTTTTAACTGCTGATAAGAGACTCCTAGTTTGCTTTGGAGACCCAGTAACTTTTTGATCATAAAACTCCTCTCAATTCATGCAAACATTTTACCAACTGCCTATAATGGGGGTATTGAAAGCAATGTTTTAAAACCCAGACTGGCCCGGTCTGTCAAACTAGTCGAATCATAACTTGGGTGCTATCTTAGACTGTTAACCCCGAAATAAAGGTTGACTCAGAAAAACCTGGATTGATCTGGCTATATTTTCAAGACTGGGCATGGATTTAAAAAAATATAAAAAAAAATTTAAATGAAAGAATTTAGTAATAGAATATCTTTATTTTTCTTATAGTTTTTTTTTCATTTTTACTTTTCTTATTTATTGTTTTTTATGTCTTATTTTTATTATATATACATATATATATATATATATATATATATATATATGTATATATTTATACTAAAAATAAAAAATATTTTTTTTATTAGTGGTTGACCCGAGTTGACCTGGCAGTTGACTTGGTGATCCGGGACCCGAGACCCGGGCACTTGTCCGAGTCTGGTTCAACTCCTGGGTCGGGTCAAAACACTAATTGAAAAGAATGAATTGTTTGTTTTTGCACGTGTTAAACTTAATCCCATAAAACTTTTTACTGTAACATTTTGTGACTGAACTTTTTCTTTCCCTAGATGTAATTGATGGTCCGTGAAACATTTTGCTTCATGCAATTAATGAAGGTGGGCTTGTCATAAAGTCTAAACTGGCATATTTATAACATCATAGTAATGTCTCTCATCAGTAGTTGGAAGTGCGTTTAGCGGTTTGTTGAGTGATTGCATCTTGTATACCACACTACCCCAGTACTGTGAATCCAGCATATAGAGAAAACAGTAGGTCAAAAACATCATACTTTGTTTTCAAACTGACTCGTTTTGTACGATGAACACCATGTTAGGTACTAAGAAACTTGAAGTGTCAATTGCAGGACACGTAGCATTATTCTAATCACATTCTTGATGCTTACATTTAACGTTTGTCCTTACAAAGCCCAACATCAGCAATATCATTAACGCAGTTATCTTTTTTAAGCACTAGGTAATTTTATGTGTGTTAACCCCCCATCTTATTGACCCATTGCCATAATAAAAGGAAACTGATGAAATGAATTTTGAGGAGAGAAAAGGTGAAAAAAAAAACCTAATCTTTATCCAAAAGAAAATAACAACAAACTGTTGTAACATGCGATGTCAAATTCTTGAAGACAACTTGTTTCATAAATATCAGTACCCTTTGAACTTTACAATCTTCATACTTCGAATGGATATCTAATAGTGTTTTTCTTTTCTGTGCTTTGTTAGACTCTGGTTTATCTGTCCCAAGGTGAGGAGAACAACGATGGAATCATTATAACAATGCAAGGTTTTGTATCTTTTAGTAGCCACTGCCTGCCCGTTTTATGGAAGTAGCTACTGGCAACCTGATTGATTGGAACAAGCCTTTGTTATATTTTTTGAAGCTATAATCTTTTCAATCAATAACTTATCTTTGACTCTCCTTCTGATCCTTTTGTTTAAAGCCAAGGAGGCTCTGGCAGAGGATACTTCAAAAAATCTTAACCCGTCTCCTATCTCCGTTTGTCTTGCTTTGTACTGTAGTTCAGTCATCTCTCTTCAATACATTTTTAATAATTTTGTTTTTGTTTTTTGGATAGCCTTTCACAAGTAAGTAGCATAGCATTAAACTAATTTTGTAGTAGGTATGATTTCTTGTCTCTTAAGTGAGGCAAAACTCCAAGATTGAAAATATGAAACAAACTTTTTCTTACTAAATTTTTGCTTATTTTTTAAGAAGAAAAAAAATTCAATCGAGAACTGGTTGGCCTCTTCCTTGTATTCCTCTCTCTCTTCTATTAATATTTAATAGAACCTTTTATAAAAAATTAAAGATAGGATAGTTCTGTGTATTATTACTACCACCATGTATGCCAGAAGTAAGATTCTTTGTATCTTTAGCATGACTTTTGAAAAGTAAATGCCTTTCATAATGGATTGCTGTACAAAACTTGACAAATAGATTTCGGGTTAGATCTTATGCGTAAAAAGTAATGCGTCTATAACTTTTTTATACAATTTATTGACACAGTAAGCGTGGTGGGTTCGGTTCGATTTGATTTCGGCCAATTAATTTTTACTAAAAATTAACAACCAACTTGAATTGATTTTAATTAAATCGGTTTGATTTTGTTTAATTTAGTTTTCTTAGGTTTAATTATGGAGGATAAAATTCACTTATTTATATATATATATATATTTTTAATTTAATAAGTACATAATAGTTTTAATTTTTGTAATTCTTCTTAAATTTAATTTAATTTTTAAAAATTAAAAATTTAATTTAAATTGTTATTGATATATAATTATTAAAAAATTATCGATTTGTTAATATTGAGAAGAATTATTAAAAAAAAAGAAGTCAATAATTTTAAAATAATTATAATTTTATTGATATTAAAATTGAAAAAAATATGAAAAATTAAAAAAAATAAAAATAAAAATAGTAGTCTATTTGAAACAAATAACAACTAAACATAACTATTTAATAATACAAATTCATAAGAGTATAAAAAAAAAAAAAAATTTTCTGACTCTAAGGCTTTTTATATAATTATTGAAAAATATAAATTCTTTTATGAAGAGTTGAGCGGATGGAAGAAGGAGGGGAAAAGGGAAATTAGGATGTTTGAAGATAGAGTCAAAAGTAAAGGGGATAATCAGTTTGATCATACCCAGGGCTCCGGAAACCCAAAACCTAGTTCGGTGGGAAACCGGTTTTCCATTGAATCATGCAAGGTATGTTCGATTTCTACCACAAATAAAAATAAGGGAGTTATTATTAGATCTCATGAGTTTCCTGGAAACTTTAGTACAGATGGGCCATCTACAACTGCTGGAAAAGGTGGAATCTTGTCTTTTGATGCTTTAGCGAAAGCTAAGAAAGCTTTACAAATGCAGAAGGAGTTGTCTGAGAAGATTAAGAAAATTCCACAGTTGAACAAGAGTGTTAGCTCAATTTCTGATGGAATTGCACAGTCTGGATCAAAGGAGGTACATGAAGTACCATCTGCTGGCCCTGGAGTTTTATCCACAGCTGGTTCTGCTGGAGCAGCGCCAACTATGTCAACCTTACCCTGTACCTCCTGGTCTTGCAAGCACTCCCAATTATGCTGTTAGGCGTGCTCAGGAGCTTGCTGCCAGGATGGGATTTCGCCAAGATCCACAGTTTACTGTACCTCTTATAAACATGTATCCAAGGCAGGTGGTGACAGAAGTAGCTGTCCTGCAGAAACCTACCAAGGCCTTGTTAATGTGACTAAACCAAGTAATCTTAGCACTTTAAAGGTCAACATCAACAAACAGAAACAAGAAGCATTCCAAATTTTAAAGCCTGAACTGGATATGGATCCGGAGTCTAACCCTCATTTTGATGCGAGAATGGGTATTAACAAGACTGAGCTTATGAGGCCCAAGAGAATGACTTTCCAGTTTGTTGAGGAAGGAAAATGGTCAAAAGAGGCCGAGACTATCAAATTGAAGAGTAAATTTGGAGAAGCTCATTTTGGACAGAAGGGTCCAACTTTTAAAATTTTTGGTCAAAATGGTAAAAATTTTACTATAATGCCAGGTCGGACCATCGGCCAGATCAGGCACTCGTGGGACGCGAGTGCCAGCTAAAAATTTGTCCCCCGCGGGCCCGCTGGACTGACCCATGGGGGACAAATTTTGTCTGAAATCGGCTTTTCAAAAGCCGGTTTCAGACAGCCTGCAACATGCAGGCTACCTTGCGTGCTGCAGGGTAGCCTGCAGCCTTGTTCGCTAGGCAGCTTTGCTGCCTAGCGAACACGTCCCGGGCGACCCCCCCTCTAAATAATACCCCCTTCAACCCTCGTCCCCTTCTCCTCTATAAATACATAGACGAGCAAGGAGGAGAAGACACTCCTCATCACGTCTTCTCCTCATCATCACCACGTCTTCTCCTTATCACATTTAATTTTTTATTTTTTCTGTCAATGTTCTCACGTTATTTCGATAAAATCTTGGTAAGTTATACAAATTTTAGTTTATAAAATTTATTATTATTATTATTAATTAAATTATTTTTTTAATTGAAAAATTTATTACGTATACTATTTAATTTGTAGAAAAATATTATAATTAATGATATTTACTTATTAATTATTTAAATTACGTATATTATTAAATTTTTTTAAAATAAAATATAAATAGAAATTATATAAACTATTTAATGTTACACGATATATATGTTTTGTTATTCTAAGTTTATTTATGTTTTTTTTAGGATTATTGTTGAAATCACGTTGCCGGGGTTGATACTTTTTGCTCGTTTGCTTCTTACCTGGTAAGTCATAAAGTTGTATTTATTTTATAGAAAGTTATATTTATTATTATTATATGCATGTATCTATATTTACAATAGTTTTATATTATAATTGTTGAAATATTAATTTTTATTATTTGTTATAATTGTAATTTTTATGATAATTGCAATAATTAGTATATTTATGATATGAAAAATTATTAACTTTTTAATTCACATATTAATAAATAATATTTATAAGTTTAAAATAGTAATTATGTGACACTTAATTAAATTAGTAATTTTGTGACGTTTAAATTAGTTAATAATTTTGTTTGCCTTAAAATAGGAATTTAATGAGTTTTGAAATAAATAATAATTTTTGTATTTGTATGTTTTAATGTAATTAATATATTTATTAGTAATTTTGATAATTTTAAATTAGTTAGTAATTTTGATAGTTTTAAATTAATTAATATATTTTAAACGAAAATATAAATTATTTAATTCATAATGATTATGGTAAGTAATATACCTATGATAAAAAGTGATTTTATTATTTTGTAAGAAATAGTAATTTTATTTTATAAATTGTGACTAATTTATAAAGAAAATTTTTTTTGGGGGGAAATTTATAAAAATCTATTTATGAAAAATAGATTTTACAAATTTGTATGTTTTAATGTAATTAACTTAAAGATGAAACCATAATATTTTAATATAATTATTTTAAAATATACATTATAAGTAATAAATTTGTGTTGTTTGAATTAATTAGTAATTTGGATAGTTTTAATTGATTAGTAATATGGGTATTATAATTTGAATCATTTATTAGTAGTCTATAGTTAATCTATGAAAATACTGTGAATTCATTAACAATATAATGAGAAAATTTGATAAATATTTCAAAGCATTTTGAAGGTGCAAGTTTGATAATGGAAGAAATTGGAATTATATGTTACATTAATGGGGAGATGCGTACTGGTTCGAACGGGCTTGAATACGATTCAAGTCCCGTTAAGTGCATTCGTGTACCCAAGCGTATCAAGTATGCAGAGTTTCATGCTCGTTTATGCAAGTCCCAATCACTGCACTGGTGCGGTTGACATTTTACCGGTGTGTCAAATATTTCGCGGAACATCGGGCGTACATTAATGCTGAACTTGGTGCTGGCAATCAATACACAACCGACACTATAGAAAAAATCCAAAATTGGGCAGAGAGAGCAGGTGGATACGAGTTGAGACAGTTTCATACCGGTTTGGGGATAATTGAAATAAAGACTCAATTTCGTGGATGGCAAGCCCGAAAGGGCGGCAACCAGCATACTGTGCGTTTAAATGAAAGAACGTGCACATGCAACAAACCCCAACAATATATTCTCCCATGCTCGCATGTTATAGCAGCTTGTGCAAGCATGCATCTGAACTATAACGACTTTATTGGGGAGTGGTATAAACTGAGAAATCAGGAGCTTGTATACACTCCACAATTCAACCCAGTGATGCACGATGACTATTGGCCAGAATTCCAGTTCCCCATGTGGTTCCCGACATGTCCAAATTGCGAAAGAAGGGTAGGCCGAAAACACATCGAATTCATAATGAGATGGACATTACAGAGTCCTCGAGGCAACTTAGGTGTGGTTTATGTAGGCAGGAAGGACACAATCGTAAAAATTGTCCTAACATTACACGATCTTAAAAGACAAGTTTCATAATCACACTCTTTACTTTAATGTAAGAGTTTTCCTATTTATGTATTTGTTTCTACTTTTTTATTATGTAGATATCCGGTATTATGTCCCCCACATGTCATGTAAAATTATTTTGACATTAATACACGATGATTATTGTCGTGTATGCATATTAACATTATATTTGATTTGTCTTTTGTTATACAGATTCATGGATCCCGTTGCCCCAGTAGATGTTTCAGTCCTTAGACTACACGATAGCCATCGATCTGTTAGAGTTTTTGCGGATCACGAGGTATGTAATTAACAAATCGATTTACCTTTAATTTTTCAATTTAATTTTATTAGCGAAAATGTTCTTACTAATATGTTTTTAAAAATTTAGAGCGAGGCCTATGTCCTCAGATGCCGTCGGAGGGAGGCGGTGTTATGCCGAGAACTTCTTAATAATATTAATAATATTAATCCTCGAGTATTGGAGTACATGACCATGGCAGGTTTTGGCAGTGTGATCAGTGTGGGGTTTATTTCGCTTGATTGGCACCTTGTGACAGCTTTAGTCGAGCGATGGAGGCCAGAGACTCACACATTTCATCTGCCGCACGGTGAGGCCACCATCACACTACAGGATGTTAGTATTCTGTTCGGTTTACCTGTTGATGGTGAGCCTGTCTCTGGCCTAGTTGGTGCTGATGTCGCAACTGAGTGCGAGCTATTATTGGGAGTTGTGCCCCCTGCTACAGCTGTTAAGGGTAACACATTGAAAATGAGCTGGTTAGGATTGACATTTCAGAATTTTCCAGCCGATGGTGATGACATTACAGCACAGAGATATGCACGAGCTTATATATTACAGCTGATGGGTGGATTGTTGTTCACCAGTAAGACGAGTACACATGTGCACATTTGTTTCTTATCTCTGTTGGAAAACCTATATGTCGTAGGACAGTATAGCTGGGGGAGTGCCTCCCTGGCATGGTTGTACAGGGAGATGTGTCATGCCACTCACCTTGATGCTTCTGAAATTGCTGGACCTTTGATATTACTCCAGGTATGGGCATGGGAGCAACTACCTTTTCTCGCACCAAGGAGGGAGACAGACATTCCGTGGGATAATCTTTGTCCTTTAGGCGCGAGGTTTGTAAAATTATTAGTTTTATGCATTTGGCTACTAGGATGTGTGGTACGTAAATGACTTGTAATTGACATTTTTAATTACTTCCAGGTGGAGAGTAAAGTTCAAAGTAACTCAAATCGGCCATAATGTGGTGTCTTGGTATAGGGAGATGCTGGACAGGATGTCAGCAGACTAGGTAATTACAAGTGTATCTTATATCTATGTATCATTTAACATATTCATGTTTCAAAGTTTTATTTATTAAAACATTGACACAATTTTTGGATTGCAGTTCATATCAGTACCTTACATTGATGATGAGGTGAGACACCTGATACCAGACTATTGTTATCGAGACCAGCATATTTGGGGTGCTAAAGTACCCTTAATATGTTTTCATATTGTTGAGTATCAGAAAGTGGATAGGGTAATGCATCAGTTTGGATATCAGCAACTTATACCAGAAAACCCTACTGACATTGAGGCCGATCAAACCTTGCACAAATTTGATCTTCGGGGTCAGGGCGTCACTGACTACCGTTGGCTACATACTAACCACATAGCCATTTGGGGCATGAGATACAATCTGGTCCAGATAGGTGATGTTCTGGGAGTTGCACATGGTCATGCTGCTCATACAACCGAGTACAACGAGTGGTATAGACGTATCAGTAGGAGATATCTTACACGAGTTGGTCTTATCCATGCTAATCCAGCTCCTTCCTATTCGACGTCATCATCATCATTGTCATCACAACGTCGCAGACGCAGTAGAACTGATGTCCCTGGATCGTCGGTTTCTTATGGACGTGTTGATGCTGATGTCCGACCATCAGATGTGTATATTTCATCTCCGGCACATATGTCTCCACCTCCTTATATGGCCAGTAGTTCATCTATGTATCATCAGCTTATGCCGGACCTTGCACTGCAATCAAGCGATATTTTTAACTCTCCTATACCGCAGGCGCCATACTTTCAGTATGGTAATACACCTGCATCATATGAACCGGGTATGGGTTCAGGTGTGCAAGCTGAGGAAGGATTTAGCGGTGCTGATGACATACCTCCCTCAGACGATGTTGGTGACAGGGCTGATGTACCACCTAGGCGAAACCTGGCAAGGAGGAGAATACCACGCCCATGTGGTACAGGGGGTCATTTTTTGTAGACCAGTATTTCCCGAAATTCTTATATAAGTTTTTTAATTTTTAATTTTTGTGTTTGTCACTTGTAATAGGAAAAGTCTTCCTGGTTTATGTTTTAATTTAGTTATACTTGTAAATTAGAATTTACTTCTGAATAAATAAGTAGGGGTTTGCCAAATTTACACCACTTCAAGGTGTAAATTTACAATATCATGAATTTTACCAGTTTAAAATATCATAAACTATAGTAAAAAAATTTATGATACACTACAGAATTAAAAAATTAACAAAAATCTTAAATTCTAAAAATACAAAATTTATAAATTTAAAAACTGTCATACACTATAAATTTAAAATTTATCATATATTTTTAATTTCATATAATTATTATACACTTTAAAATTTATCATACATTTTAAACTATAAATATATAAATTAACATATACTTAATATTTAAAAGATATCATGAATTTTAAAAATATTTATGATAAAATTAAAAAAATTTCCAAATTCTAAAATTTATAAAATATTATAATATCAATTAAATATATAAATCATATATTTTAAATTTATAAAATATTATAATATAAATTAAAATTTAATATATATTTTTTAGGGGAGGAGAGGGGGTGGGGTAGCGATGCAGGCTACCCTGCAGCGCGCAGGGTAACCTGCAAAGCAGGGCTGCAGGCTACCCTGCGCGTTGCAGGGTAGCCTGCAAAGTTTGAAACCGGCTTTTGAAAAGCCGGTTTTAGACTAATTTTTGCCCCCCCGGGCCCGACAAGTGGGCCCCGCGGGGGACAAATACTCGCTTGCACTCGCGCGCCACGCGCAAGTGCCTGATCTGGCCGGTGGTCCGACCTGGCATGCCAGGTCGGACCTAGAAACCGTGTTTTCAAAACACGGTTTCATAACTTACCCCCTTTTGGCTATTATAGTAAAAATTTTACCATTTTTACCAAAAATTTTAAGGGTTGGACCCTTTTGTCCAAAAATCCCTCAGGCAGAAGAGCAGAAGGCAAAGCAGGCACAACTGGCAAAGGCTAAGGCAGCACCTGATATAAATCCAAATTTGATAGAGATAACTGAGAGAGTTGTCACTAAGGAAAAGCTTAAAGAACCAATTCCAGAAATCGAGTGGTGGGATGTCCCTCTCTTGGTTTCACATAAAATAAAGATGGAAAAGATCACAATCTATCTAGAACATCCTCGTCCAATTGAACCTCCTGCTGAAGCACCTCCCCCACCTCCTCAACCCCTCATGCTAACCAAGAAAGAGATGAAGAAACTACGAACACAAAGGCGTCTGGCCAGGGAGAAGGACAAACGGGAGATGATTAAACAAGGCCTTGTAGAACCCCCAAAGCCGAAAGTGAAAATGAGTAATCTGATGAAAGTTCTGGGTTCTGAAGCAACTCAAGATCCCACCAGGCTTGAAAAGGAAATTCGTAGCGCAGCTGCTGAGCGTGAACAGGCTCAAACAGACAGGAACACAGCACGCAAGCTTACACCAGCTGAGCGCCGGGAAAAGAAAGAAAGGAAGCTTTTTGATGACCCAACATTAGAGAAAGTTGTCTCGGTTAACAAGATAAGTGACTTCTCACACCCAAAGACCTCCTCAAAGTCGATATGAATGCTCCAAAGAACCACTTGACTGGATGTGCTGTGATTTCTGATGGGATTAGTGTTTTAGTCGTGGAAGGTGGAAACAAATCAATTAAGGTGGAAACAAACAAGTGTGTTTTAATGTGGCAAGGAACTGTTGCAAAACCAAGCTTCAATAGGTTTTCTATTTATGAGGACATGACCGAAGCTGCTGCCCGGAAAGTGTTTGCTGAGGCTGGTGTTCCTCATTATTGGGATCTTGCAGTCAACTTTGCAGATGATCAATTATAATTTGGAGAACCTGTATCGTAAACTGTGCTCCTGGTATTTACTATATTCTTATCCATGGGTGAAGTCAAAATTTCATGCTTCATTGGTTGTAGTAAAATCATCAATGTTTAATCAATGTTCCATCAAAATATCCCAATGACAGAGTGTACATTCTCAGTCTTCTTTGTTTTAGTAATCTTCTTTATAATATTTGGAAAAGAAAAATAAGGCAGAGTATAATACGCTAGTTTTTATTTCTTTTAATGATAATAGACTTAATCCACAACCAGCGAGGGAGGAACTTAATTAAATATGAAGGAATTAGACTAGATATATAATATGACATACTGAAAGCAAAACTATATCTGTGAGTGCCCTCTATACAGTACCCCGGAGGCGAACCAAATTTTTATGCCTTACATGGTCAATAGCTTCAACTTCCACTCTAAATTCTTTCTCTGCTTGACCACAAGCATAATTACAACTGTAATCTTACAATAATTCAATCAAATCGAACACTCCGAAATCTTCCTCCAAGGGTGCTGCCAATTTGGTAATATATATAAAAACATACAACTGGTAATGTGAGTTAAAATATCACAATGTGAACCTGGAATTGGACAGATTTTGGTTTACAAACAGAAAGGAGGATCCTTCAAGTGGGTTCATTAGTGAAGGAATTAAGGATTTTAATTAGGTCAGGTATAAGATCAGAACGATCCTCACAGCATAAAGAGGCCTTGAAAATATGTCTTCTATCGTCTCCGGTGTTGCTCCAAAATACTGTGATTTCATAGGTTTCGGATGGTAAGGTTTCCAATTCTGTTATTTCTGAGGTTTCTTGTTTCAGCTCTCACTCTTTCACCTTTGTGTTTTTAATATCTTTTTTTTTTTTTTTTTTTGCATTACGACTTCAGTTCGTAAGTTTATGTATCATGTATGTTCGAGTGAAAAAAATGATCAGAATAAGCTTCATAATTGAAAATCTTATGCAAGTTGTGTACCTAAACATCAAGTTGCTCTTCCACTTGTGGTGCCAAGTTGGAGATTAATAAGAAGACATATTATAGGACTATATCATAAGTTTGAGTCAAAGGTACTGAACATTGCCATTAAATAAATTCCCCAATCGACCTGACGCTGACCTGCAAGGTTGTAAAGAGTGGTTGATGCCCCAAAGAAGTGTACGAATCTAGATGGATGTGTTTAGGTATATTCAAAATATCATGACTTGTAAATAGTTTATTGATAGTCATCCTGTGAAGCACCGATACTGCATATTAGGGGTCGTATCCATATCTAGTTCGTATCTGACACAGATACGGCCCCGATACGCTAGGATACGTATCGAAAACGTATCTATAATTAATTTTTTATTTTTTATTTTTTGAAAAAAAATGATACGGCTCATATACGGCTTAGAACGGCTGGATATGACTTTAAAATGGTTGAATACAGCTCCAATATGCAGCTTATATAAAACATTTCGTTTAGACTGAAATATTGCTTTTTCATCCTTGAAAAGGTGCCTTTTGTTTGCTTCTATCTTGACTTTGTGATTTCTTTTCTATTCTTTTGAGTCTACGCTTTTTCTTTGTACTTCTAGGGATTTGATGAAAATCCTTCCTCTCATCTTTGCTGTCATTGAAGCTGAACCAGTGAAGCTCAAAATCTTGTCTCCTTAAAGCAGTCTGGGTCTAAGTTTACATTTATCTCCTAAAGCCTTGGATTTGTGAAGCAGCCTCTGATTTGTGGAGCAGCCAAGTGAAGTCCTTCATCATCAACTCATATATCAAGGTTTACTGGTTTAGGTAAGCTCTTGTTCTGTCTCTCACGTCCCTAACTTCTTTTTTCCAATATGACTCTACCTTTTTTTTTTTTTTTTTTCTTCTTTTTTTTGTCTCTGCAACAACTATCTTGAGTTTTTTTTCTTTTCTGGCTATATGATTGTGACAACTGAGATAGCTATTTTGTATTAGATTTTGTTTTTTTTTTTTTTTTGAGTTTGTCTTCTTGTGTACTATGAAAACAGTGAGTCTACTACCTCTTTTTTTTTTGCCTCTGGAACGACTACCTTCTAAGGTTTTTTTTTTTTTTTTTTTTTTTTGTGGCTATATCTTCTTGTTTACTATGAAAACAGTGAGTCTACCTCTATTTTTTTTTTTTTTTTTGCCTCTGGAATGATTTTTTTTTTCTGGCTATATCTTCTTGTTTACTATGAAAACAGTGAGTCTACCTCTATTTTTTTTTTTTTTTTTTTTGCCTCTGGAAAGATTTTTTTTATTTTTTTTCTCTGGCTATATGTTTGTTACAACTGAGATAGTCATTTTGCATTAGATTTTGTTTTATGTTCTGCCTCCGTAGGTATCTTCAGTTTTTTTTTTGTTGATTGATATATGTTTTTGTTTGTGTTTGTGGTTTTTTTTCTTGACGGCAGATGGCTTGTTCCTTGTTATGTATCTAGATATATGTCTGTGTTTGAATAAACTGAGATAGTCATCTTGGTTTGTGAGAATGTTAAGTAGCTGTGTTTTTTTTTTTTTTTTTTCATTTTTATTTCAATGCTATGCAGTTATGGTTTCTGGTTCTGCTTCTACAACCGATTGTTCTAGTGTACCCACACCTACCAGCAGATTTGAGAACACTGAAACTCAAAGTACTGATTTGAAATATCCTTTATGGGCTTTTGTTACAATTACTAAAAGGGTTGAAGAAGGAGGAAATAAATGTTGGGCTTGTAACTTTTGTAATGAGACCTTTACAGGTTCATATACTAGGGTTAAGGCACACCTTTTACAAACTAGTTCCTATGGAATTAAGTCATGCTCTAAGGTGACATTAGACTATAGGGCTGAAATGCAAAAAAGGGTAGAAGAGGCAGAGAATAGAAACAAGCCTAAGTGTGTCCCTTTACCTAATTCTAGTTCTTCTTTCACCCATCCACCTTCAGCGCCTATATTTGAGCAAAGAAAAAGAAAATCAGCTAGTGGGAGTGCTTTGGAACAATCATTTGGAATTCAATCTAGGAATTACCTTAATGCTCTCATTGCTAGGATGTTTTATTCAGCTGGCTTGCCATTTCATTTTGCTAGAAATCCTTATTATGTTAAAGTCTTTTCATATGCTGCCAATAACTCAATTTCTGGTTATGTACCTCCTGGTTACAATTCTTTGAGATGTAACTTGTTAGTGCAAGAAAAAGCTCACATTGAGAGATTGTTAAAACCACTTAAGGGCTTATGGAAGGAGAAAGGGCTTAGCATAGTTACAGATGGGTGGACAGATGCACAAAGAAGGCCTTTGATCAATTTCATGGCTGCCTCTGAAGGAGCCCCTATTTTTTTGAGTGCTATTGATGGCTCTAAGGAGTATAAGGATAAGCATTACATTGCTAGTTTGATCACAAATGTAATTAAGGAGGTTGGACCTCAAAAAGTAGTCCAAGTGATAACTGATAATGCCCCGGTTTGTAAGGCAGCTGGTATGCTTGTTCAAGCTGAATATCCTCACATATTTTAGACTCCTTGTGTTGTGCACACACTAAACCTTGCATTGAAGAATATATGTGCAGCCAAGAATACTGAGAGAAATAAGATTGTCTATAATGAATGTTGGTGGATTACTATGGTTAGTGATGAAGCCAAAATTATCAAAGACTTCATAATGAATCATGCTATGAGATTGGCTATCTCTAATGAATTTGTTCCTTTAAAATTACTTGCTGTTGCTGAAACAAGGTTTGCATCAACCATTGTGATGTTAAAGAGGTTCAAACTCATAAAGCATGGTCTTCAAAGTATGGTTATTAGTGATAAATGGAATGCTTACAGGGAGGATAGTGTAGGAATAGCTCAAACTGTGAAAGAGATTATTTTGAATGATTTATGGTGGGATAAGGTGGATTACATCCTTTCTTTTACTGGTCCTATCTATGACATGCTTCGGTTGTGTGATACCGATAAACCTACCATTCATTTAGTGTATGACATGTGGGATTCTATGATAGAGCAAGTGAGGACAGTGATATTTAGGCAAGAAAAGAAGGAAGAAGATGAGGTATCAGACTTTTACAATGTGGTGTATGCTATACTTATTGATAGGTGGACAAAGAGTTGCACACCACTTCATTGTTTGGCGCATTCTTTGAATCCGAGGTAAATTTAAGATTATGTTTCATTTGTCTTTTTTTTTTTTTTTTTTTTCTTTTATTGTTAACTTTGTTGTCTACTTGTCTTACAATATAGGTATTATAGTAAACAATGGCTTGAGGGGCTTCCAAATAAGGTCCCCCCACATAAGGATGTGGAAATTTCTGCTGAAAGGAACAAGTGTTTTCTTAAATACTTTCCAATTGCTGAGGAGAGAAGGTTTGTCAATATTAAGTTTGCTAGATTCTCAGGTTGCATGGATGTTTTTGCTACCTTTGACTCTTTACAAGATAGATAGGATTTAGATCCTAAAATGTGGTGGCTAGTGCATGGATCTTCGGCATCTTTACTTCAAAATATAGCTTTGAAGCTTCTTGGACAACCTTGTTCTTCATCTTGTTGTGAGAGGAATTGGAGTACTTACTCCTTTATTCATTCGATGAGGAGAAACAAAATAACTCCTCAAAGAGCGGAAGATTTAGTTTATGTGCATACAAATCTTCAGCTCTTATCAAGAAGAATGAAAGCTACAACAAAGGAGAGACAAAGATGTGGGATATTGGTGGTGATCATTTTGATCCACTTGAAGGTGCGAAGGTCCTTGAGATTGGAAGCTTATCCCTGGATGAACCGGATATGGAGGCAATGCTTTTTAGTGATGCAAATGATGGCATTGCTTCCCCTAGTATTGGATAAATGTCTAAGACTTCGATCTCTTTTTTTGGGACTTTCTTTTAATTCCAATTAGAGAGAAAGTCAATGTAATGAAATGTGCTTTGTATAGCAACTTTTATATAATGAATTTGCTTATTAGGCAATTTTTTGATATGAATTGTGGATAACTTTATGTTATAAATTATATATATATAATATAATTTAAAATTATTTAATTAAACGTATCCTTAACGTATCGTATTCTTGTTTTTTAGAAATTAGTGAATTCCCGTGTCGGATACGTATCGTATTGGATATTCGTATCCGTATCGATGCTTCACAGTAGTCATCTCATAATTTTAATATGAGTTAGTACTTTGAATTCTTTTAGGCTTTTTATGTTAATAAGAAGTTACATTGTTTACACAGATTCTGTGTAAATGCTTTAGTTAGAAACTCTAAATAAATATAATAAAACAGTATATGTCTCTTCATATATATGTCTCCTCGTAAGTAAGGTAGAAGGGAAACAATTAGGGTTGCTTAAGGCTTGAATTTGTAATACTCTTTAAGAGGATGTTATGCTTATTATGAGCATAAGTTGATTTTTTTTTTATGTTTGATAATACAAAATAAAAAAGAATTGAGGTGCTTCTGTTCTGAGTTTTTAAAAGTCAGGTGTACTTTTACAAGCTGATGCATTCAAAAATTAGTTTTTGCTCTAAAAAAATTAAAGTAATATGACATTAATTTTAATGAAAATTTATATTTGTCCTTTGATTAATTAATGCAATAGTTTAATTATCTTTATTTTAATTATTAATATCTATAATAGTCAATTTAAATATTCAGAACAACTTTATAATAAACTTATCAAATACTAATTTAGTAACTTTTACTTATTAAGAATATATTTTACTAAACATTGCTGTTGTGTCTTTTTAAAAACAGTTGAGTTAAAAAAGCACAATACCTCTAAAAGAGCTACAACACTACCAAACCAATTCTAAGTGATGACTCTACCAATAAGCATTTTTATGGAGCTTCTAATACGAAAGAAGCCAAAGGAATGATCTCATTGGTACACGTCAAACCCAAACAACTTTCCATAAGTTCTTCGTAGGTGTTAATGATGCTTGTCCATGCACTAGCTCGTAAGCCGAGCAAATAGAAAATTTCCTGTCTATATTACATTTTTTTATTAGGGTGTCCAACATGGTAGATAACTTAGGTCGTAGTTAGGTTATTTTAATAATAAATTAGGTTATTTTTATGTATTTTAAAACAATAAATTAGGTTATTTATATATTAAAAACTTCTATTGTTTACACTTGTAAGTTTAAAGTTAAAACTTTTACTATTAGGTTACTATAAAGTTATTTTGATGTTTTAATGAGTTGTTAAATTAAATTATTGTGATAATTCAATGTGTTGCTGAAATGATTATTAGGGTTTTAGGGAGTTTATAGACTATATTGAAGATGATTTTAGAAATTTATATCAAAATTGAAACATAATTGCAAACTATGTATAATGTAGTGAGGAAATGACGAGGGATGCCCCAAACAATTCTCAGAATGGCGAGAAAATGATGATAGAGTTGTAAAAATGCCCAGATTGACAAGGACATGGTGAAGGACTAAAAACAAAAAAACAAATTCCACTACGACGAGAATATTGCAAGGGTATCTTCTATCTATATTTCAAAAATAGTAAGAATTTGGTGAGGAAGTGGCGAGGCAATGTCGAGAGATTTAGCATTACAAGAGAGAGGACATAGAGATGCACAGTCCCTCACCAAATTAATTTGGTGAGGGATGTGAGAGAGAATTTTGATCCTTCAGATGGAGAGGACATGTCAAAAACATATTGAGACTCACTCATTATTGGTGAGGTAATGGCTAGGGCATAGGGATTTGTCTATCCCTCAAAATTTAGGAAGCAAGATTTGTCGAGGTGTGGTTTTCCTTGCCTTCCCCTCGTTAAATAGTTTAACAAAGGAATGGCAAGGGGAAAGGTGAGAAAAACATTACCTTGCCAAACTATCATTTTTTGTTTAATAATTAAACCTAACTTGTTAAGAAGTGTAGATAATATGTTTGGTGGAAACCTTAGCTAGTCTTTAATGATCTATATGAAAATAGATTTTAGTTCTCCTTGACCTACACAGTATTACAGAATACTAAGAGCAATAAATGGATTACAAGAATACAATAGTGGCATTCTTATGGGTTGTCTTATTCTTCAGCCTGCTGAGTATGCGAGTGTGCGAGAGTGAGAAGAGCCACAAATAGTAATTTGGGGTTTCTCGTGGATATTGTTAGAGTTGTTTAAAATTATTGTGGGATTATAGTTTAGCTATAATTTTTTTGTTTTGAAAAACAAGTTTATGAAAACTCAAACTCTTGAGTTACAAACAAGTGTCTCCCTATAGATAATGGTGGAGAGTGCACCTCCAATGATTTTGAAAACTATTGTTCAAAGCATGACATTAGACATAAGAAAATTTTTCACGTAATCCACAGCATAATGGATTACATAAGAGAATGCATCGCACCGTTGTGAAAAAAGTAAAATGTATGTTGAATATGACTAATCTCCTTAAGTCATTATGAGGGTGAAGCTATTTCTACTGCTAGCTTCTAATCAACATGTTTGCATATGTTCCTTTTGGTTTGATATTCTAGATAGGGTATGATTAGGTAAAAGTATTTAATATTCTCATCTGAAGGCGTTTGGCTATACAAACTTTATGCATATTCACAAGGAGCAAAGATCAAAGTTCGATGATAAAGCTAAATATTTTTTGTTATTGCAATGGGGAATTTGGCTACAAGTTATGGGATCTAAAAAGAAAAAAAGTGATCACAAGCAGATATGTTGTCTTTCATGAACATGAGACCATAGCAGATTTTGAAAAGAATGACAAGATTACACATGTGATGGTATTGTTGATCTAACTCTAACTTCTACTCGAACATCTAGATGTTTCGATTATTAATATATTGTACTTATTTATGAGGGGGATCCAAGAGTTTCCAAGATGTACAGTCTCACAAAGATAAAAAAAATTGATGTATAAAAGTAACAAAAGAAAATATGGGTTGGTGAATCTTTCTAAAGAAAGAAAAGTACTGAAGAATAAATGGGTTTTCAAGTTGAAAAAGGGTGACAACAAACAAGTCAAGTACAATGCTCAATTGGTTCCCAATGGTTTTAGTCAAAAGAAAGAGATTGACTTTGATGAGATCTTCTCTCCAGTTATGAAGATGAAATCCTATACGAGTTGTATTTGGTTCAATAATTAGTTTGAACCTACAATTTCAACAATCAGATATGAAGATTGCATTTTTTTTCATGGTGACTTTCAGAGACTTTATATGAATTGGCTAGAAGGATTTGAAGTGAAAACGAATGAGCACATGCATGACTTAAAAGTTGAAGAAAAGCCTGTATGGCTTAAAGCAAGCTTACAACAGTAGTACAACATATTTTATTTATTTAAGGCGAGTCATAAATACAAAGGAACATTTGCAAATCATTGTGTTTTTGATAGAAGATAAATTTTGGAGATAACATCTTTATCTTATAATGATATGTTGATTGTGGGACAAGATAATAAAATGATTATAAGTTGAAAGATGAGTTGTCTAAATTCTTTGATATGAAGGATTTAGGTCTAGCAAAACAAATATTAGGAATGAAATTCTTGTGACAAAAAAGCTATAAAGTTGTGGTTATCACAGAAAAAATATGTTGGGAAATATGCTAATCTTGTCATACTCCTCACAGAGGCTTGACTAGTCAGAGGATTAGATAACCAACCCTCCGTAACCCTGACTTCAAAACAAAGTAATAAACTTGACTCTTGGCCCATCCAAAGGAGAAAAGTAACTCTTATACAATAGAAGTTCATTGTAAAAATTTTATTTTTTGAAACAATTAACAACGTACTGAAAAATTTTGGTTGAGGTTCCTAGTAAATGGAACATGCCTCAAAATACAAACACATATATTCATGATTTCACACAACACTAATACAAAAACAACCAGGAGCTTCGCTCCGTCCACATCCTAATTAAGACAAATAATTAGACTTTTACATTATACCAAAATTAGACACCTCACAGTTCTAGTGTGACTGCAACTTTCATCATTGATTACAAGTCTGAGATCCTGGAAATACCTTGTCGTACTTAATTGACAAGTCACAAGCTCGGCGACGCCATGTACCGAACTCATGTTACTAAAAAAATAATTCATAAGAAAGGGATGACTTCTATAGACTCCATAAGTGGAAAATCATACCCAAAAGATACTAGCATCACACTACACAAGTATATAACATATATAGTAACATTATGTAACAATGTTCATATCGTAACTGACATTACACATATAGATTGTAATTGTCATAAAGTCACAATTTACATGATATACAGGATCACAAATTAATCAGAGCAATAATATCAAGCAAAGCAACCAAAAGGCCAACGAGTAGCCCAGTCCTGCACAACAATATCTCCCCCTGCTGGGCATTTACGCGCCCGCACAACAGATTAATCTCTGTACATAATCCATCCATTCGGGGCTGAGTACTTAAGTTTTAAAACCATTTATCAGAATTATAATTTTCTAGGGATTTAAAATTAGAATATCCTAGGTGCACCTGAATTTTTAATTTCAAATATAAAAATTATTTTTTTAATAAAAATCTCACTTTGTTGGCCCTTATCAACCACAACCAATATCAAACAAATATAACTCAATTAAATCACTGAAATATTGTGCTTGCTTATTTTCCATATATCATGTATGTTCAAATACATATATAACTACATGTAATAATCTAGCTCCTAAAGGCAATAATTAGCTACTCACCTTCAATTGATTTCATTCGTCACTTGCACTTGCGTTCGCGCATCTCATCAGGTTCATATTAAAATTCGAAACTGAAATTCGTATTTCCAAATAATATAGTTTCTAAATGTTATTGTTATAACCTTTTAATTACTAAGCTTATATGTCAACTTATATAGGTTTCTTTATGAAAGTTTTCTATTAAGCTATTATATGGTAAGTAGTATAAATTGTACTTTATATGGAAAGATTGATAATGAAATGACATTTTAGATATCTTGATAATGCATAGGGTAGAAAGAAACTATAAGAAAAGTTAGAAAACATGTGAGTTATAGATGTTGAAACTTTCCAAACTCAGGGTTTGGACCAGTATTTACTTTAATAATCATATTTTCCTCTAGAAAATTTCAAATCCAGTTTAGTAAAATTTATTAAATACTAGACACATGTATATTTATAATGGTATATATTTGAAATTTTTGGATTTGTATATCAATACAGTTTATTCTTTGAAGTTGTATCAAATTCTACAAAATGCGGGATTTTGACAACTCTGACCTAATCTTAGTTAATTGAACATAACTTTCCTAGGAAAAATAAAATTCAATTCTGTTTGTCGGGTTTATTAATAGACAAGTATATATGTCTTTATTATTTAGAAACTTTTTTTAAAATTAGTCTTGAACCCACTCAATTCCTTACATTAACTAAAAATAGGGCACCCGTAAAATTCTGATTTCTTGATGCTGATTCTAATGCTTGTAGAATTCTCATACTTAAGAAATAAATTATGAAACTTTCCATTATAGTATATCAAGATGTTATAAACATTTTATTATCATCACTTTTCTCCTAATTTATCTTGTAAGACCCTTTAAAGTCAGTTACACTAAAACAAGTTCAATCAATACCCGAAAATCATACCCTAATTTTCACCACCTCCCAAGTATTTATAATAAGGAATTAAAACCTAAACAACTCCATATTTTCTATTTATTATGCTAGGAACAAATTTTAATTAAAGGTCCTATCCTATTTCCAACCACAAACCCGACAAAGTTTCTCGAACTAACTAAAGGTCACTAAAAATCCTGCATGGACCTAGCCTCAGTCCAGCAGCTCTAACGATCAATGTACTTGGAATCAGATTACAAAATTTTGCAGACATTACTTCAAGACCCTAAGCTACACTTTCTCTCTTGAAATCTTAATTTAATTCAGCTCCAAATGCACCTGAAACCCAGGATTTCTTTCCTCAATGAATTTGCCCCTGCACCCCTTTCAAAACCCACGTAACTTTCATTTTCCACCACTTCCAAGCTCCAATTCATACTCCTCACTTCAACACTAATTCACTAACATTACTCCTAATCCAATTAAATTCAAGATTGTATTAGTGATTTAGAATCAATCAAAAACTTAAGTTGTCACTTTCTAATATCAATCCAACCAATTTTACTCATTAAGCTACAATTATTTTCTTATAAACATTTTATCAACTACCTTATATGCATGTTTTTATTCTAGCTTATGAGCAAGTATCTATATATGTACTCACCATGAGATTTACATAAGTCTATCAAATTACATCTTATTCATATTCCACTTTTAAATCTTCTTCTAATTCTTAAGCTATTTCACTAATCATCAAAGACTTCACATACTTACACACACACACATAGATATAAATATATATATATATATATATATCACTATCATAATTAGACAAGGCATGAGCAAATACCAACCAAAAAAAGATTGAAAGGTACAGTTAAGGTTGCTGCCTTACCTACCAATGGATGCCTTTAGATTATACCACATACATATGCTAGCAAATGGGGGAGGAAACAAGATAGATAGCAGGGGATGGCTGAAACAGCTCACGGTCAAGGGAATTTTCTGGCCAGAGACTCACGGCCAACTAAAGGATTAAAGTTGAGGATAGCATGAATGGCCAACAAGAATGGAAAAAAAAAAAAAAAAAGCAGCAAGAAGGCTAAGAAGCTTAATTTAGCAAGGAATTCATCTCAACACAAAACAGGGGAAAGGAAGAGCAAGGCAGGAAGTAATCAGATCCTTGAACAAAAGAGAAGGAGGAGGAATCCCCAATAAGCAGCAGGCAAAGAGTTGGAAATTCACAACCAAAAGCAAGACAGGGAGGTGAAGTTGTTGGATGGAAGCTGAAGTGGCTGAGAGGGATGAAGAAACTTCAAGAAATAAAGCTATGGCAGTGGGAGGAAGAAGCAAGCAAGGCTCGGTCAAAGCGAGGAGAAAGACTAGCGTAAAGAAAGAAAGAAAATCCAAGTCAAAATCACATGTCTTAAAACATGTGTTGATAAAAAAAAATCTGCATATAATTATATATATATATATATATGTTTGTATTTATCTTGAATGTGTGATTCAATTTTATTTTTTTTCTAGTTGTATATATATACCCACATATATTGTAATTATATTGTTCACTTGTTTAAATTGGCTTGTGGTAGAGATTAAATCTTAATGTAATTATACATATACATTAATTAGTCACTCATTTAAATTTACTTGATAAAAATATTATTTATTTTGTGAAATCAAAAAAAACCTAAAACGTATACTAGGGTTATATTAAGGTATCAAATTATAACATATTTAACTATATTTTAACTTAATTAACTTATTTATTTGATAACGTAAATTTAACCATTGCATCTACATTCGAATTTTTGTTATCAGGTTATCACAAATCCAGTTAGCACCCTTGTTTCAAATAGTTTCAAGTTAAGTGAAAAATCTTATCCAAAATCAAAGAAGCAAAAATATCATATGGCATTGATTCCTTATTCCTCCGCAGTTGAATATTTAATGTATATTACTATTTGTCCAGTTAGATATTGCTCATGCAGTTGTTTTGGTGAGTATATTGCTTTTGAAACTTGGAATCAAACACCAGGAAGCCGTAAAGTTGATCTACAGATATTTGAGAGATACCTTCGATTTGTGCTTGTGTTTGGGAGGTTCACAACCAGTTCTTGAAAGATTTACATATGCATATATGACATGTGATCCTGATGGGGAAATATCTATATTAAGATAATTATTTATTTTTGTAAGGAAACTGTGTCATGATAGTCTAAATTGGAGAACTGTTGCCTTATATTATTATAACTTATATTCTAACATAAACTTAAGAACTTAAAAATTTTATACGTAATTTGTTGTGATTAAGTAAGATAAAATTTTACATAAGTAAAATTAAAATAAAAAACATATATAATATATAATATATATATATATATATATGCATGCATATATAGTAGGATCAATTGTGCACCACATATTCATAAACTATAAAGTATATATATATACATATGTACCAAGGCAAAGTTTGGACCACACAATTAAAATGTTGACTTGAGACTTTATATTCTCTTGTACTAACTTATTTTTTCATTTTCTTTATCTTCTTGTCTCTCCATTCAACGACCTTGTCTTTCCTAGTAATGTTTCTAGCTCCTTCTATTATTTTATCTCCCTGTTTTGACTCGACCTTCCTTTCTTGATAACTACAAGATTTTCTTTTCTAGACTTCCAGCCCTTTGTTTCTTCAATGGTTATGGTCTTCCTCTTAGCCTAGTCGTGGAGCACTCTAGCAATTTCAACCAATGAAGTTCAATTTTGCTGAATCAAATTATCCTTGCCATGTGAAGGCTCTTGACTTACATTTGGGGCTGTGTTATAGGCTATCTAGTCTTCCCTATTTTAGCTACTCTAGTGGCGATCAGGAAGGAAGGTGGAGAAGCTATCTCTAGTCCAGCAATAAGCCAAGAAGGATACAAGGTGGATTAACGGCGTTCATGCCTTCAATTGGCAACACATCTTCTTCATAGCAGCTTCCCCTGTTTTAGGGGGCAACAGCTCTATTTTGTACAAACTGAGCTCTTTAGCTCTTTTCCTTATAACATCAGCCACCTTAGTTTCCTTCTCCAACCGTGAGAGCTCCATTGATGGCAGCCACAACTCCACCGACGGCAACCTCAATCTTCTAGGCTAGCCGTGGGTTGGTAATTCTTTTGCCTCCATGCAATTCAATTAGTTTATCCTTGTTTGTGGATATTAGATGAAGGGTTTGAATTAGTTATGAATAACAGTGTAAGAATGGAAGCTTGAAAGTGATTAGCATGGAGGTTTTAGAGTGAATTAGTGTTGAATTTTCATAATTCAATCTTTTAAATAACTAAATCAATTTTAGAGTTAATGTTTAAAATATGTGTAATGTTAAAAGTGAGGGATTTGTATTGATTATTATAGGTATATGTATATATAGACATACATATACATGAGTTGAAATTAATTATGTTCCTAAGGTGTTTGTTAAAATGCCTAAAGAAACTAGTTGTAAGGATATGAGAGTTTAAGAGGTTATTAAACGGATGCAGGGCCTAGATTTCGTGGGTTATAAAAATCTGGTATTTTGGGTTTTTTCGGGACTGAATTAAATTAAGAGTTCAAAAGAGACAATGTTGCTTAGGATCTTGAGATAGGTTTCTACAAAATTTCGTAGCTTGGTTCCAAGTATATTGTTAGTTAAAGCTATTAGACTCCTGCTAGGTTATGCAGGATTTTTAGTGCTCTGTTTTTTGTTCATGTAAGAAATTGAGTGGGTTTCAATACTGATTTAGGAAAAGTTTCTAAATAAGAAATTTAGATATATTTGTTTATTAATAAACCCAACAAACGGAATTGGATTTCATTTTTTTCTAGAGAAAGTTATGTTTAATTAATTAAGGTAAGGTCAAAGCTGTCAAAATCCTGCGTTTGGTAGAATTTGATGCAACTTCAAAGAATAAACTGTATTGATATATAAATCTAAAAATTATAAATGATATACCATTATAAAGCTACATGTGTCTAGTATTTTATAAATTTTATGAAACTAGATTCAAAATTTCTTAGAGAAAGATATGACCTTTATAGTAAATATTGGTCCAAACCTCAAGTTTGGACAATTTCAACATCTTTAACTCACTAGTGTTTTTGATAGTTTCTTTATATCTTATATATTGTCAAGATATCTAAAACTGTCCATTCATCAACAATCGTATCACATAAAATACAATTCATATTACTTGACATGTAATGGCTTACTAGATAACTTTCATAAGAGACCTATATAAGCTTAGTAATTAAAAAGATTATAACGATAATGTTTATGAACTGAGTATTATTTGGAATTATGAATTTCAGTTCCGGACCCTTCTGTGGGCCTGATGACATACGTGAGCGCAAGAGGAAAGTGACGAACAAAATTTTTAAACCGGTGAGTGGTTAATTATTGCCTTTAAGGGCTAGATTATTATATGAAATTATATATGCGTTTGAATATACGTGATATGTGAAAAATGAGCAATTACATTATTCTAGTGAACTTATTTGAATTATGTTTGTTTGATATTGATTGTGGTTGATAAGGGCCAATAAAATGAGATTTTTCTGATAAATGATTTTTATTTCTGGAATTGAAATCTAAGTGTACCTAGAATATTCTGATTTGTTATTCCGTTTCTGATAAGTGTTTTTAAAAAGATTGAGTGCTCAGTCTCGGTAGGATAGATTATGTACGGAGAAGTAACCTGTTATGCAGGTGCGTAAATGCTCGGATAAGGGATGATATTGTTGTGCGGGGATTGAGTTACTCGGTTGGTCCCTTTGTTTGATTTGAATGCCTTGATTGCTTTGCATTAGAATGTACAGAGTACTACTTGAACTGTACTTGCTGAGTTTTATGTTCTTTTTGTAATTATGTACATGTAGCCTTAGTGGTTTTGAAATTTATGATATGCTGGTATTAATTGACTATATACAGTGTGTTGAGTGATGCTAGTACCTATTGGGTACGTTTTTCCACTCACTGTGTCTGTGGGACTCACCACTCTTGATTAGTTTGTTTTTTTAGTAATAGGATCTCATGTGATGTCAACCTCTGATACTGGACTTGCCGAGTATTTAGCGGCAAGGTATACACTTGGAATCGCTTACTTAAGTTAGAGGATGAAAATTTGCAAGTCATTTTAGGATTTGTGTCTGATTTTGTATTGTGTTATAGTTCAGTTCAGTTCATTTGGGGTGGTGGTTTAATGGAGCAGAGCTCCCTATGTTCTATTGATGTTGTGTAAACTAGTTAAATGTAACCAAGAAATTATGTTTGTATTTTGGGCATGTTCCAGTTTACAGGGAACTTTCGCTACAAATTTTAGTAAATTGTCATGTATTTCAGTAAATAAACTTTTTGTAGTTAACTTTCTATTTCCTAAATGTTACTTTTATTTTTTAGTTTAGTCAAGAGTCGTGTGTGTTTCTTTGTTTGAAATCAGGGTTACAGGAGATTTGTTATCCTATTTTTTCGGATAGTCATGTCCTCATGAGGAGAAACTAAACATATTGATGTATGACTATCATTGGTTACATGACATGACAGAGAGAAAATTAATATATAACTTATAACAACATTATTGATGTGACGACAAAAATTATTATCATAAAGAAATTTAAACTTTCTGGTAAACTGGCCGAAAAGGACTGCAACTAATAGACCTTGTGCAAAATCTCTAGCTAGGAATTTTATTGAGATCAGGATGCCTTCACTAAATTAATTAGAGATATATAAAAATTAGAAATAATCGAACAGATGGAAATTATTTTAAATTTAGTTAGGATGTTTATTGAAGTCAGTATGTCTTCAATAAATTTAATTAGAGGTAGATAGATATGAGAAATAATCTAAAGATAGAAATTATTTTGAATCTATAACATATAGATTAAACAAAGTCATCAATATAATCCAATGAAAACTCTTGGAATAAACAATGGAAGCATCACCGAAGCACGTGACTATTTGTTTCTCATATTACATTTTCCCTTTTACTTTCATTCACCATTTCCTAATTTTGTGGAACAAAATTAAGGCATACTATATATCTTACAACATACTTTCGACTAATTACACAATTTGCGAACAAAGTAGTTTTAATTTTTTTCATTTAAACAAATGAAATTTTTAGTCTAACATGTATTATCCTTACTGCCTATAGTACCAAAAAAATAAATCATATTTTGAATCTTAAATCATCTGCACAGTTTTGATATCCTCCATTATCTCATTTTGGTACGAAAACTTATTCTAATGATAAACAAATCAAGAAGTTGATAAAATTGCTAATGGACTAGGATCTCGCATGTTGCTATTGTATAAGGAAAAGGACCAACAATTAATTGAGGTTTTACATGTAAAAGGAGCAGAAATAATATGATCACTTCAAAAAGCATGATCGATACTCATTTCATAAGTATAACATGACAGAATGGTTGTCTCCATTTTCTTTTGAAGTTTGGGCTTTACAAATCACAGTAGTAGTAGTGTCTGAAGTAGCAAATTATCATTATTATGAATTTATTAAACAAAAAAATTGATAAAGTTAATCTTAATTATTATTGATATATAATTATTAAAAAAATTATATAAATTTATTAAAATTAAAAAAAATTAATCCTAAAACAATTACAATCCTATTGATATTCGTGACATACTCATTGTGCATAAATCATGTTTATGATATATTTATATATGTTTATCAACAATAAATGTACATATCAAGAAATTATAGTTAATATAAAAATAATACTACATGTTAATAATATTAAACAAATAGATAAATCCATTAAAAGATTTAATTCATAATATAAACATATAATTTTTAAAATATTAAAGATGGAAGTAAAATTAAATTATACTCTTAATATTTATTTTCATTCATAGCATTTTTTAAAATTATAAAAATTATTTATAACTTATTAAATAAAAAATGAAAAAATGAAAAATTCAATATTAATTATTGACAAATTATAGATTTATTAATGTTTTAAAAAAATAGAAGAAAAAAATATCAGTCATGAATCAATTACAATATTAATATTAAAATGTAGAATAATTAGAAAACAATTAAAAATAAAATAAATAATCATTTGAAGTAAAATAACAACTACAAAATATTTATGACATAGTAAAAACTCATAAGGGTATTTAAGAAAATAAAATTTCTTCTACTAAACATTTTTATAATCTTAGACAAATAGATAAATTTAACAAAAAAAATTAAATTGATAATTTATATATATTTTTAATTCTTAAGTGGAAAAAGAATTAAAAGTTATAACAATAATATTATAATCATAAAAATTATATTCTTAATATTTTTTAATTCATAGTACTTAAAAAAATTAATTCATAAATTTGAGAAAAATTAAAAAATATTATAATTATTAGAAACTTATTAAACCAAAAAAATAAAAAATAAAATTATCTTAACTACTATTGACATATAATTATTAAAAAATATAAAACAATTACCTAAATGTTAAAACAATAATATTGTAATCATTAAAACTATACTCTTCATATTCTTGTAATTCATAATAATTTTTTAAAATTTTAATTCATAAATTTCAGAAGAACTTTAAAAATTATGATTGTTAGGAAACTTATTAAACAAACAAAAAAATTTGAGAAAGTCGATTTTAATTACTTTTGACATATTAATTATCGATTTTTTAAGATTAAAAATAAATTAATAGTTCTAAAACAATTACAATTCTATTGATACTAAAATGGAGAAGAATTAAGAAAAAAAAGAACAAGATATTAGTTTATTTGTAACAAAATAACAACTAAAAGTAACTTTGTAATTAAAAAAATCTCATAAGGGTAATTAAATAAATCAAAAAATATTCCCTTAAATCACTTTTATATATAGTAGTAGCCTTCGTGGCATACACGCAATGTTTAAAAAATTAATAATAAATAATATTCCTATGTTAATGATATTAAACAAATAAGTAAATCCATTAAAACTTTAATACATAATATAAACATATAATTATTTTAAAACTTTAAAGATTGAAGAAGAAGTAACACAATAGTTAATCATATAAATTATACTCTTAATATTTATAATTAATGTCAATTTTTAGAATTAATTTATAATATTACAATTATTTATAACTTATTAGAGAAAAAAATTGCGAAATTCAAACTTAATTATTAATTACTTATAATTATTGACAAATTAGAGATTTATTAATATTAAAAAGACAAAAAAAATGTCAATAGTCATAAAACAATTATAACCTATTAATATTAAAATGGAGAAGAAAGAGAAAAGAAATAAAAATAAAATAAAATAAATAGTCCATTTGAAGTAAAAATAACACCTAAAAAGTATTTATGTCATAGTAAAACTCATAAAAGTATTTAAGAAAATAAAATGTTTTCTACTATATCACTTTTATATTCATAAACAAATACATAATTTAACAAAATAAGTTAAATTAAAAAAATTATATTTTTAATTCTTAAGATAGAAGAATAATTAAATGTTAATATTCTTAATATTTTTTAATTCATAGTGTTTTAAAAAAAAATTTCATAAATTTGAGAAGAATTAAAATACATTATAATTATTACAAACTTATTAAACCAAAAAAATAGAAAAATTCAATATTAACTATTATTGAATATAATTATTGTAACAATATAAAAAAAATATTAAGAATTAAATGTTAGAAAAATAATATTATAATCATGAAAACTTTACTCTCAATATTTCCTTTAACTCATAGTATTTTTTTTTCAAATTTTAATTAATAAATTTGATAAGAATTTAAAAAATTATGATTATTAGAAACTTATTAAATAAAAAAAATTGATAAAGTTAATCTTAATTGTAGTTGACATTTAATTATTTTTTTAAAAATTATATATTTATTAAGACTTCAAAAGAATTATTAAAAAAGAAATTAACAGTTCTAAAATAATTACAATTCTATTAATATTAAAATAAGGAAGAATTAGAAAGAAAAATAATAATAGTTTATTTATAATAAAATAATAACTAAAGGTAACTATATAATTTTAAAAGCTCATACGGGGTATTTAAGAAAATCAAAAGAGTCTTCCTATTAAGCCACGTTTATATATAGTATAGATAGATATAGATATATATAAATAAATATAAATATAGATAAATAGATATGTGTAAAATATATTAGCTTTTTTTGTGACACAAGCATTGCTTGTGAATCTTATTTATGATTTATTCTAATAACATTAAAAAGTATTAGGACCAAAAAAAAAAAAAAACAATAGTCATAAAACAATCATAATCCTATTACTATTTAAAGCAGAGAAGAATTAAAAAAGAAATAAAATAATATAAATAGTCTATTTGAAGCAAAAAAAAATAAAAATACAACAACAACAACTAAAAAGTATTTATGTCATATTAAAAACTCATAAGGATATTTGAAAAAATAAATTTCTTCTACTAAACTACTTTTATATCATAAACAAATAGATAAATTTTAAAAAAAGTTAAAGCAATAATATTATAATCATTAAAAATGTATTCTTAATTTTTTTTAATTCATCGTATTTAAAAATAATAATTCATAAATTTGTGAAGAGCTAAAAATTATGAATTATTAAAGTTAACAATAATATTATAATAATGAAAACACACTTATTATTTCTTTTAATTCATAGTAATTTTAAAAAAAATTAATTCATAAATTTGGGAAGAACTGAACAAATTATGATTATTAGAAATTTATTAAACAAAAAATTGAGAAAGTTAATCTTAATTACTATTAATTTATAATTATTAAAATAAAATATGAATTTATTAAGATTAAAAAGAATTAATAAAAAAGAAATTAATAGTCCTAAAACAATTACAATCGTATTGATAATAAATAGAGAAAAATAAGATAAAATAAAAAATAGTTTATTTGTAGCAAAATAACAACTAAAGGTAACTATGTAATTATAAAAGCTCATAAGGATATTTTAAAAAAATCAAACTATGCTTCTCTTGTGCCTACTTTTATATATAGTATAGATATATATATTTAATAAAATGTATCAATAAGTATTACTTCTTCTTTTTTTGTACAAACAAAAAATATTACTTTGCTCTTGCAATGAACTGAGAGTCCTACCATATTTTTAGAAAAATATTATGTTCTACTTTAAATGTAACGATTCTAATAATGTACTTTTCCTATCAAGCCTATTGTTTTTATTTTTTTAGACTATTATTTTACTTTATGTTTTATATTTAATGAAATTATAATAAATTTTTATGTAAGTATGATGATTCATAATTGGAAAATCACTTAAAGATAAATGCAAAATTAAAAAACAAAATTTATAAACAAATATATATATAGAGAAGTATGTATTCAAATTATTCAAATTTCTATTTCCATTTTCCTTCTTTCAACATAAAAAACTAGTTGAAACTATAAAAGAAAAAAAAAAAAAAATTCTTGTCAACATAATTTTTATATTTTCTTAATTATAAGAAGTTTTAAAATTAAAAGTCACTATTTAATTTTTCAAAGTTTGCGTACTTAGTTAGCTTTTAAAACTATAATTAATTGTAGTTAATAATTAAATAAGACTATATACTAGAAATAATAAATAATGGACAAAGGTAAAAGAACTTCAATAAAAAAATTGTCTAATTAAGAGTATGATGTATTAATTCAATCGAATCATTAATTCTCATTATTAATGATTTTACGATTAGGAATATTTAATAATAAAGTTTAAGAAAATACATCTCATAAGCATGATTATATCATGATTCTTATTTCAATTGATTTTATTTTTTGAGATTATCATATTAATTTTAAATAATTAATTAACAACTAAATACATAGTTAATGAGATGCAATATAGTTATTAAATAACTTCAATTTATTAATAATTGAGTAACTATATTAGATGAAGTATACTATAAACATATCATTGACTTTAAAGCATACTAGTAGCATTATGTTGTATAGTTTCCGAATGTTACGGCAGTTAAGAAACAACACTCGTATAAAGATATGTGAATGTTCAGATAGATGATAGGACGAACAAGAAAAGATAGAATATGAAATGACGAAATATGTAGGAAGGTAATAGATTGCACCTATTGAAGAGAAAATGAGAGGACATCGTTTGCTGGTGTTTTGGACATATTCAACATATGCCTATAGATGCCTTAATTAGTTAGGAGATGTAACTTGGTGTAGGTGGACTGAGGTAATGGGAGACGAAGAATTATGTGTTGAGAAGTGTTTGAGAATGCTATTATTACTTTAAGCATCACTAAAAGTAACTGCTCGAATAAATATGAATGGAGTAAAATAATTCAAATAGCCAAGCCTCAACTAGTTTGAGATTTCATATTTAGTTAAGTTGAGTTGAGTTAATTTTTTGTTATGTGATTTTTGAAAATTGGTTCACTTGATCAACATTTTGAACTTGAAATTTAAGAGTAAATTTACCCCAACCTCTGTTACATTATCCAAATGTATATTGCATGGGCATCCCTTCTATTTTTAAAATCCTACACATACCTCCCCATCAACTTCCAAGTTGAGATAAAATACCTACAATACCAATATTGTATTCTTATCAAAAAATACCTTTTAATTTTAAAATTATTTAATTAAATTAATAGTTAACTTTTGTTATTCAACCTCAATTAAGACAGAAAAAAAATAGTAATAATACAAAATTTTATACGAACAACTTCATATTATTTAAAATGAAGTATTTTAGAAATATATTATTTTTATTTTTAATAATTTAAGAAATAATAATTAATTCATATTTTGATTTATATCTTAATTTAAGTTTAATAATGTCATACAATATTAAATTATTTTAATAATACTAAAATTATATATATCCTCTAATAAGAAGATCATAAGGGTATTTTAGTTATTTGTTCTTAAAAAATTAGAGTTTGGATTAAGTTATAGCATATTTTCAAGTTTTAGGGGAGATATTTATAGGTTTTAAAAATAGATGAGAGATTCGTGTAATATCAATATATTGCAGGGGAAGTTGGAGTAATTCACTCAAAATTAAACATAAAAAGGGTAAAAGTGATATAAAATATTTTAATTTAAATTTTAGGACTTATTTATGAAGAAATATTAAAAGTACCAGATGAATTATGCTTGTGCCATGCACGAGTTACTTCATCTTTTTATTTTAATATATTTAATTTTAAAATGTATTTAATTAGGAACTTATAATATTAATAACAAAATTATATATTTTTTTTATAGAAAAAGTAATGGTATAATAATAATAGTAGGGAGTTATACTACAATATGTCACAATTAAATAAAAATGTAAAATCATAAAATAAAAAATTGAATACAATTTAGAATCAAAATTTAATAATTCAATTAGAATAAATAGATAAATATTAATTGCCACCATCTATAAATGACGTGAAATATAAACTCCAAGTTACTAATATAAAATTATTGTCACTTGAGTATTTTATTTTGATAAGACTACCGCCTACTTGATATACATATTGCAAGAGTGACATAAACTACGATATATATTTGGTATGCAGATTATGTGTTTGATACATATGCTGATTGTCTACCAAATACATATTTAATTATCAATATAATATTTTATTATAAAAGTATTATTTAAAACTAATTTATAGGGTATAAAAATTTATTATATAATCAATTATCTAAAAATAAAATAGTTTGGTGAAGAGATGAGTCAGGACGATAGTGTGAGGTGTTAGGGAGGACGGTTATTATTTCAAAATTTTAAGGATTTATATGAAATCTTCACTCTCATATTCTACAATAGATCCATAAGTTATTGAAAGATACTTACGTTGATTGAGCAAAGACTGTCGTGATTAGGCTCAATAGTCTAATTGGGACATCCAAATGCACCTAATCGTCTAACTGGGACATCCAAACGCACCCAGTCAAATGGACTCTCCAAAATCAGTGTTACAACCCGTATACCAATCGAGCTTTTATTTACACAATCACTTTGACTAAAGATACATCTATATTTTCAAAAATAAAAGTTAATTATTTTCTTGATAAGTAATTTTTAGTCAAATATTTGAACCCTATGTTTTTTTTTTTTTTTTTTTTTTTTTTTTTTTTTTTTTTGTAATTCAATTTTTGGCTCCAATTTCATTATCCTTGACTAGCAAAATTGAGGCCAAATTAATTTATTACAATATTTTGAGTGTATCTTAGTTGCTTACCTCATGCTGACTGATACTTATCTATCTTACAGGAGTTTGCTAACTCCTTATCTTCTTAATTAATTTAGTATTTTAAAGATATTATTCTTTCAACTAATAGATATAGATACTATAAAACATGTGTATATACATCTAAGATAGTTTATTTTTCCTAGCAAAAAAAAAAAAGTTAGCTTGTTTTTCTTTCACCAAAAGATAATGGGTGATGGGTTTCAAATCTGCATAATGAAAAATTATATATAAAAAAGAATTAATTTATTTCTTTTCATAGGATTACTAAATAATATTTTAGATTTGAGAAAATAGTTAAATAAAAAAATTGGCAGAAAAATAGTGGAAGAGAAAGAATAGGATATAGTAAATTTAAACAAAAAGTTAATAAAAGAAAAACAGCAACTTTTCCAAGCAGCAATAGCAAATGTGCTCTTAGTCATTCAAAACTTGTGGCATAACTGATTTTAAGCATGGCTAGTGACTAATTTCTTTTAACATTGCTACTCTGGTCAACTCTCTCTCCTATGTTTCACATTTGGGCCTATTCCACATAAGGTCTCTGGTTTTTCTTTTTCAATTTTTCGGAGAAGATCGTAGCTTTCATGTAATGAAGCTTTACCTCCTTTTTACATCTCTTCATAGGTCAAGTAATAATTAGGAAGTTTTTATGTGGGAAGAGTAATCATGTTTCAGACAATGGTAATGGGCAGAAAATGGAAGAACAAAGAGTGGGAATAACGAATGGCTTGGTTTTGTAATTATGGGTCTTAAATTCATGGACAAGGGAGAAGAGAGTGGGAAGAGATGGGAGGGAATTGAGACATCTATTTGGAGTAAAATTGGTAAGTTATAAAAGCTCAAAAACTGATGTGTGTATCATTATATAAGTTGATGTGGCAGTCCCTAATGTATAGAGATATAGAGATATTCGAGTTTCAACAACATAGGAATTATTGTCGATGTACAATTTTTTTTTTTTTCCGAAACAAAATCATGAACCAAAATTAGTATGATTTAGTCAACAAAAATATATAAAAATATTCACTTTTTGGTTGAAACCAAAAAATATTTCATGTACCGCGGATTGGAGACGATTCCTTGATTTGAAGATAAGAATTGGTAATTTAATTGTTTCAATAAGATACTAAGGCTTTTTGCTAACAAATAAAATATTAGGTTTAACAATGATAAAACTCTCGTAATCATTTATTGTTTCATTTTTATAATATATCATCACGTTTAGCGAGCATTGTGCACATGATCGCGCACGTGCAACTGCCATCGTTTTGGGATCACCATTTTGTGTTGTCACGTGATTAAAGGTCTCACTCACGAACATCCACCCATGCCAAAACCTTTTCACTTTTTCATTGTAGAGCACAGTTCAAATGAATGAAACTAATGTAATTGGCAATAAATAAAGGGTTTTTTTTTTTTTAATGACTGTCACTATATAAAATAATATGTATCATTTATAATGATCATAATTTTGATATTATTTAAATTATAAATTATTCTTTTTTATGAAATATATTTATTTATTTTAATAAATATTCTAATAACATTCATTAAAAAAATTATGAATTAATTATAAGTAAAAGGAAAAGCTAATATGTATATACTTACACGGAATTTTTGTTTCTACTAAGATAATTAAGGGATGGTTTCATTGGTTAAGAAGAGACAATTAGAAGGAACAGATTCTCATGCACAAAATTAATAATGTTTTAATACTAATTGAAACTCAAAATTAAGACTTTGAAAGAGTTGATAGAATCATTAGATGGTAACTTGAGGTCAAGTATATATTGAATTTATTGATCTTTAAATTATATTTTTTTCATGTTAGATCATGATTTATTAAGTTGAATAGAGTTCAAACAAGTTTACAGATAAAATAATATATATAAATTAATTATAACATAAACCTAATTCGAATCAAATTACATAATCCAATTTATTATCATTCTAATGATCAACTAACTCTATTAAGTTTTTAGTTTACTAAAAAAACGAATAATTAATTTATGTGTCCTGTGAATTATTATGGTTATGAGTTTGAGTGTCGATTTCAACCAAAAATATAGACAGAATTAGTCTTCAATGGTGGACATAGTTTGATGACAACTATGTTTCTCTAATATTCATATCAATCAATCAAATCCACAACCGTACTTCAAAAAGGCTACAATGTACGTTAGGTACTCCTTACGGAAAATCTTTGCCAATTTTACTATATTAACCCCACCACAATCTCAGACCCACCCACCAACTTATCTTCTGCTTTAAACACGTGCTGCTTCATGGCCTCTGTCAAATAAGACCAAATTGTCATTTTACATTTTCTAAAGGACAAGGTAAGAGAGAGTGTGAGACAGCCAGCTGGAACTAGCTAGTGTCGGTGCTAACTCTGTACTGTACTACAGCCTAATTATGCTATAGTTTCCTCCTCTGTTGGAGGAAGAAAACTTAGGTTCAACTTTTGTTTCAATTTTTTTTAATATTTCAAATAAATTCTTATAAATTTTATTTTTAATAATATTTTTAAATAAGTCATAATTATTAAATTAAAAATGCATGTACCAAATTATGAGAAGGGCCAGATGTAGATTTCATATGAGTTTTTTGATTTTTCGATTTTATTTATTTATCTATGTCCATATTATGGAGAAGGTGGAAGAGAGAGAGAGGAGTAAGAGAAACTCCTCTTTCTCTCTGCATGGTCACTCCTTGCACGTTCCGCTGCTCCCTCTTCTCATTATATCAAATCCCATCCTCTCAACTTGTTACGTCTCTCTCTCTCGTTTCCCTTTAGCTAGAGAAGCTGAGAGGTGCAGACCCAGAGAGTAGTGAGAGAGACCCACACACAGATACCCCCACCATCGCTGTACTTTCAGTTCAATAACCCTCTTGCCCACTGTTTTCTATCTGAAAATGGACGTGTACGGATCACTTTCCACATCTGCAGACTGCTTCCACATTGATGACCTTCTCGACTTCTCCACCATTAAAGACGACATATTGTCTTCTTCAACCACCGCTGCCACTACCTCTTCCTCTTCCTCTTCCTCCATCGATTCCCACAACCAACTACAGCCCCTTGAAAACCAATTTAACTACCACCATTACAACTCCTCTTCTAGTTCTGTCCCTTTCTTCAGCAACTCCTCTTCCTCCACCGACTTCACCAAGGATATCTGTGTACCTGTAAGTCTGTTACTGCCATTCCCAATTTTCTTTTTGAGTATGCAATTTCTGGGTTTTCATCGTTTTTATAATTCTTTCACGAAATGATTTTATTTTTTTATATTTCTTTCAATGGGTAATAGAGCGATGAAGCAGCAGAGCTCGAGTGGCTTTCACAATTCGTAGATGACTCCTTCAACAACTTCCCGGCGAACGAGATCACTGGATCCACCGCTTTCCAATTTGAAACGTCGTTTCTTGGGACAGCTCGAAGCAAAAAATTGAAAGCACCAGCTCCATCCTCTAAATCAGACAGTCCAGCGACTGGAAAAATCAAAATCCAAGGCAGAGACTAGAGAAGTGTCTTCGCAGGCGGCGTCGACTGAAGAGGGAGTGGTTCGCAGGTGCACGCACTGTGCGTCGGAAAAGACGCCACAGTGGCGGACCGGACCACTGGGACCCAAAACGCTTTGCAACGCTTGCGGTGTGAGATACAAATCGGGTCGACTAGTACCCTGAATACCGACCCGCATCAAGCCCGACATTCGTGTTGACTCGGCACTCAAACTCACACCGCAAGGTTCTCGAGCTCCGTCGTCAGAAGGAAGAGCAACAAAAGAAACAAGAGCAAAGCTACCGTCACCAGTACGACTTTAAAGTTTGCTGACGTGTCGACCTGTCGGTGCTTTTCATATATCCAATTAATTAGTAATTTCTGGGTTAAGTTATCAAAGTCTAATTTTCCATTGTCTTTTTCTTTCTTTGCTTACTACTTCTAGTAGAAGCTATGTTTTCCGGGAAAAGAAAAAAGAAACTGAGTCCTTCAATTTTGCTTTTATATTTCAATGTGAAAGCTTCAACTACCATTTCCATTCTTTTTGACACTTTGGTAAAGCTTGGAAAGAGAGAGAAAGAGAAAGTGAGTAGGTGTGACGATTTTTGTGTGATGGGGTTGAAGTTTCACGTGATGTACTGGCAGAGGTTATCTCTCTCGCATCTTCTCTTTATCCATGTTTTCACTGAAATCCACTTTTTTGTTTCTTACTCAATACATATATATATATATATGTAAAACTTGTGTATGTGGAATAATGTTATTCACAAACGTTAAAATTAAATCCAAGGGTTATAACTAGTGTCAACAAAAAAATAATGTGTTATCCCTAGGGTAGAAATAAGACAACCTGAGTTGGACTAGCCATTTGTATTCAACTCGAAACAAAATAAAACTGAGTATTAACATATATATAATGTCCTTATCATGTCCTAGATTAATGAGCTTGAGTTAACTTTGAAGTAAGTATTTTGGGAGAAGTGTTCAAAAGACTAGTGAATTCGGGGCTAAATATCATATTCCTTGTAAAGGTCAGCTGAAATGCAAGCATGTGCTGCTTGAGCATAATATGGACAGTACTAAGTTTCAAAATGTCCAACATCAGTTTGTGTGTCATAAACATTTATTTACTATTGAGTCCACATCCTTTCACATTCCGGGCGAGGGAGGCATAGCAGTAATACATGTCTTCCTCTTTACAAAACTAAAGAAAAAAATGGAGGTGCATTAGACTCCAACGAGTACATTCAACAAGAGGATCCTGATAGTAAGCAAGAAAAAAACAAGAGGATCCTGACTAAATGTTTCTCAAACTGATATTCCATAGTTGCTAATTTTTGTGACCTCCTTGGTCAAGGCATTCCTTTCCCGCTTAGCCTCGGAAGCAAGGTTGGAAACCTGCAAGCAAGAGAGTCTAATATCAGAACTTTCTGTTGCCAAGAATTTGGCCACCATAAGCAAAATGGGGGAATATAGCATGTTCACCCTTTTTCTTGAGTACAATATTCCGTTATAAAACCTAGTAATGATTTTTCTTGTAGTTATTAAACACCTAATCTAGAGGAGACATGGAAATCAAGAGAAAACTTTGATGTCTGTAGACCATAATAATCAGCTACCAGACTGGCAGGTTTGACTACTGAACTAACCTTTGACAGGCCAGCTATTTCACCCAAATAAAAAACCCAACATAATGATCAATAAGGTTTTTCCAACATGTATACCAACGAGTAAAGAAAATTTTGCGTGTGCATAGAAGAGCTTGTTCCAATTTCCCAGGTAACCAGTAAACCAATTAGTTATGAGCCAGTCCCCTAATAACTGTGACCTCCAAACCATCTTTCCAGATACATATTACTCTAGGAGATGCATGTTAAAAATATATTGATAATACTTGCTCCATGATGTCAATTTTTATGGGTTCATCAATCCTAAACTATTGCTTATCAACCTGTGGAATGGGACACAGAACCCTGCCAACTGAGATACTTACCTGTGATCGAAAACGGGATGCTTCTACTCTAGGAAGTTCACCAAGGATATCTTTTAAACCTAATGCACCAGAAACAACATAAGCAGAATGCTTCATCCCATACAAGTTCAATTTGTTAGTTAGCAACAATTATTTATAAATATAAGATATGATATTTGCATACCTCCTGCTTGTCTTTCAATTTTATAAGCTGAACGAATCACACTCTGGATCTGTTTTCCTGCATGTCTGTAATGGCATCATAAAAATGTAAAAACATTAGGAGGAAGATGTAAAGTAAATCTAGAACTACTAGACTGTGAGTGCCAAACCTGAGTTTTGTCCTTCCACGTAACAGTTCCTCTTCTCCATGTAACGCCCTCTTCTGAAAATAAAAAACTAAACACCATCAATTGTTATTCTGTTGTTTATACTGCTTCTGTGGAACACATACTTCTCAAAGAAATGCAGGAATCATATTATATTTTAAAAGTTGATCCACCAGGAGAAATAGAATTTATGTAGTGATGCTAAAATCCAAACAACATATCGTTGTTTCCAATATTTTTGGTGGAGTTTTCTCTGAACCCTAGGCTGTTAGACTGACTCTCGATTACTCCGACACATAAAACACACATATAATTTATGACTGTCTCAGCACATCAAAGGACAAAGTTCCCCATACTGCTTAAATTTATGGTATCAGTGGTAGTTCAAGATCAAAGTCTCAATTTCATGTCAGGATCTAAGGATTTCAATGCACATGCTAACAACACTTTACCGTATACCTATATATCACATAAAAGATTTGATGCTCAATTAGCTCAAACCCAGTAAACCCCGTTCAGATTCTAACATCCTTCACAAAAACATGTATAGATAGCATAGGAAATAATTAAACCCCACTGCCATTACCAAATAGGAATCAGTTTTTATACCCCACAAAATAACAATGAAAAGTTACTTGGATTGTCATGTTTAAATTAAATATATCCATTTTGTGGACCATATATAGGATCTTCTGATAGTTTTAACAAGGAAACAAGTATTCAGATTGTTATTTTAATCTCCGGGAGAACTACTTAATACTACCAACACAAATTTTCAAGTTTGATGCAGGAGCCTTAGTAAAGCTACTGAACACGGTACTGTAGCTAGAGTACTGTAGCAGTCCTTCAATATTAGAACTTCTTAATGTTATTAGTAGTAGTAGTCACATGACTATCACAAATTTTCAACTTTGATACAGGAGCTTTAGTAAAGCTACTGAACACGGTACTGTAGCAAGAGTACTGTAGCAGATTCTTCAATATTAGGACTTCTTAATATTATTAGTAGTAGTAGTCACATGACTAGCATGTGACCTTTTAATGAGTTTAGATGGCTTTGACTAGAAGGGATCTCTATAATAGACGGCCAAGATTAGAGTTTGGTTATTTCTGAATTAGAGGTTTTTGAATATCTTTTATCATTCCAACTTCAATTTTCCTAGCTTTGTAGCCTTTGTTTTGCTGTTTTGCTCTCTTAACCACACCAAAATTGGTATCAGAGCACAAAGATCCTTAGAATCATGTAGGATTGTTGTTATCAACCATGGTTGGATGCAGTCGATGTCGTGGAAGAGCAAATCAAGCCCAACACACAGAACTGGCTGAGATGTGACGTATGATTGAAGATTTGTCGCGAGCTGTACAAGCTATGCAGCAGCAGGAACCAGTGGAAGCCCGTATGGAGAATCTGGAAGGTGACCACAATCCCTTAGATGCATCAGAAGGTGGTCTTGAGGATGAACTGCTTATGGAGAAGAGGAAAACCCCTTTCATGATGCTGGACACATAAACCAAGCGGTATGAGGTGGATTGGAGGAGAGGTTAGTACATGCCCTAGATCTGAATGTTGGTGGAATCAAGATAGAAGTTGCTGATTTCTTGGGAAAGTTGCATAATGAAAATTATCTAGACAGGGAAGCTAGTTTAGAGAATTATTAATAATGGAAACCCATGGCAGAAAATACGAAAGTGTTGTTTGTAAAGCTTAAGTTAAAAGGAACTGCACTTCAACGGTGGAAGAGTTGAAGAGCAGCGTCCACACCAAAAATCATCATGTGGGAACACATGAAGGAAAAAGTGCAAAAGCAATTTCTGCCGGCTGATTGTGCTATGGAGTTGTATGAGAAGTTTCATTCATTGAGGCAAGCAAGTTTTTCAGTAGATTAATATACTGCTGAATTTAATAATTTGAATGAGAATAATGAACAATGGGCAGCTTGTTATCTTGCTGGTTTGAATCAATCTGTTAGAGATGAGATGGGAGTGGTTTGGTTATTTAATCTAGAAGATACTCGACAATATGCCTTCATGGCTGAAAAGAAGTTGCGTTTCAGTGCAAGAAGACCATTGTATGGTAGGTCTTATGGCAATTCACAGAGTAATTTTGAGGCTGTTAAGGGTTTAGGAATGAACAAACAGGCCCACGAAGTGGCAGAGCTGCTGTCTCAACCAACAAAGCTAGTTGTGGGAGTGTAACTCATTTTGATAGGAGCGAAAACGGAAAGAATGTTGCACAATATGGGTCACAAAACAATTCTGGTCCTAATGTTTTCAAGTCAGGCAGCAGACAATAGATTTGGTGTCTCACTTGGTGAGAAGGGACATAGCTCCTACACGGATACACTTGCCCTCAATGAAGGATAAACCAGGTTGAGTATGATGTGAAGTAGAGGAGCCACTAGAAGCTATTTATGATGAATGAAGAGACAGAAGAAGTTGATGTTCATGCAGTTGAAGGTGAGAAACACCCTCACCCTTACAAAATCAGCTGGCTTAAGAAAGGAAACAGGGTATTGGTTTCTTCTTGGAGCTTGGTTAAATTTAAATTGGGTAGCAATTTAGATGATGAAGCTTTATGTGATATTGTCCCTATGGCTGTAGGCCACATTCTTTTAGGCAAGTCCTTGGTTATATGATCATGACACAGAACATCTTACCAAGCCTAACACTTAGTCATTATATGAAGATAACAAGAGGTATACTTTGCATCCTATGAAGGAGGAAGTCAAAGAAACTTCTCGTTTGTTTATTGGCAGCAAGGTTAATGGCTATCTATCTGCTAAGAGGTCGAAATTGAGAGTAGGTAATTGGGGATTGTTTATACTTTGACTAGCAAGATCGTGGATGGCAACCAGATGCAGGAGTTGACTGAATTTCCTCTTGAAATTCAGTAAATGTTAGAAGAATTTGCGGAGCTGGTTAGTAATGAACTACCAAAGGGTTTGCCACCTCTGTTAAGCATTCAACATGCTTATTGATTTGGTCCCTGAAGCAACATAACCGAATCTGCCAGCTTACAGAATGCCGCCTGAGCAGCAAAACAGGTGGAAGAGTTGCTTGTTAAGGAGCTGGTGTGTGAAAGCAAAATTCCTTGTGCATGTCCAGCTTTGCCAGCACCTGAAAAAGGACGGATCGTGGAGGATGTGTGTGGATAGTATTGCCACTAATAAGATCACAATTAAATACAGATTTCCCATCCCTCGCTTAGAAGAAATGCTTGATCAATTAGCTGGTTCTAAGGTATTCTCCAAGATTGACCTGAGAAGTGGTTATCACCAAATCAGATTGAAGAGTGGTGATGAATGGAAGACAGCTTTTAAAACACCCAGTGGGCTTTATGAATGATTAGTTATGTCGTTTGGTCTTTCTATTGCACCAAGCACATTTATTAGACTTATGAAAGAGGTACTAAAACCTTTCCTGAAAATCCTTTGTTGTTGTTTATTTTGATGACGTATTAATTATAGTTGGGCGAAGGAGGAACATTTAATTCATTTGCGCCAAGTTCTTGAAAGTTCTTTTTAGGGAAAAGCTATTTATAGTTGAAGAAATGCTCTTTTGTGCCACGAAATCGTTTTTTTGAGGGTCTTCTACAGAAGGATTAAAACCAAACCCAAAGAAGGTTTGTACCATCAAAGAATGGCTAGCTCCTCAAACAATGAAGGAAATTTGAAGTTTCCATGGGTTAGCTTCATCTTATAGGAGATTTGTCCAGAATTTCAGCTCTATTATGACTCCTAATTTCTGAATGCTTGAAGAATAACAGTTTTAAGTGGACAAATTATGCATAAAGAAGTTTCGAACATATTAAAACCTTGATGACAGAAGTACAATGCCAGCCAGAGTTTACTTTGCCAGTCCCAAGCCTGGGTAAAGGAAGAGGATCGCAATAGGTTGACGGCCAGTATAAAATTAGTCAAATCCTAGAAGATGAACCTTATCGAATATACATTTAACCCTCTTAGAGATGAGTTGCATCAAACCCTCGGGTGTAGCTGAAAATGAGTAAAGGTTAAGTCGTCACATCCTTAGTGGCGCGTCATATCGGCGCCCGGGTGTGGTGCAAGATGAGCAAAGATTTTCCCATCGAGAGTAGGTTTGAGTAAAGATGACAATCCAAGAGAAGATTTGCTTAGCTACTTGGAACATATAGGCTCTTACGGGTAACTAGAGAGAGATAATAGATACTATAAGTAGAAAAATGGTCAATATAGCATGCTGAAACTAAGTGGGTAGGAGAAAAGGCTAGAGAGATAAGGAGAATGGGGTTTAAGATGTGGTATACTAATAAGGATAAAATAGAAATGGAGTTGCGATGATTGTAAATGAAAATTCAAGAATGAGGTTGTTGAAGATAAGAGAAAAGCGATAGAATACTTTTAGAAAAATTGATGATATGTGAGGAGGCTTTTAATGTCATTAATGCCTATGCTCCGCAAATAGTAGTAATCGAAGTTACAAAGAAGGCATTTTTGGAAGACTTAGATGAGATAGATCAAGAAGTACCAATAGAAAAGAAACTTCTTATTGCAGGATATTTGAACAGTCATGTAGGAAGAACTAAAGAGGGTTTCAAGAGACTACATGGGGATTATGGTTATGGAAATAGGAATGAGGGTGGAGAGTCTATTTCGGATTTTGCAACTGTGTAAGTTTGGATTCTAGCCTAACACTTTTTTTAAAAAAAATAATAATAATCGCACTTAGTCCTCTATAGTAGCGAACTAAATAAGAGCCAAATAAATTTTGTTCTAACTAGGAAGGTTCATAAGTGTATGTATGAATTGTAATGTTATACCCGACAAGTGTTTAGTGACTCAATACAAACTTTTGGTTGTAGATGTTTGTGTTAAGCGATGGAAGATAAAAAATAAGTGTAATATGAGTAGTAGGACTAGATGGTGGAATTTGAATGAAGATAAAAAGACTTTTTTTAAAAGAAAAGATGTTAAACTGTGACTCATGGATTGTGGAGGCGAGCCTAACAAGGTCTGGGATGAGATTGCGAGTCGTATTAGAAATACAGCAAGAGAGGTGTTAGGAGAAAATAGTGGACATGGACCACCAATTAAAGAGACATGGTGGTGGAATTAAGAAATTTAACAAGCTATTAAAATAAAAAGAAAGAGTGTTATAAAATATTACACGAGTGTAGAAATAAGGATAATTACGAGCGTTTTACACAAGCTAAAAAAGATGCTAAGAAAGTGGTTAGAAAAGTTAGAGGCAAGGCTTATGAATGACTTTACCAAAAGTTAAGGACAAATGATGAAGAGAAGGATATTTATAAGGTTTTCCAAATAAAGAGAGCGAAATAATTAGGGATTTGACTTGCATTAAGTGATTTAAGGAAAAGCTGAAAAAGGTTTTAGTTAAGGAAGACGATATCAACGAGAGATGGTGAACTTACCTCGATACCTTATTTAATGGAAATTCAAATGTTATTGTCAGAGATAACCTCTTTGATGATATGAAATATAGATTTGTTCGTCAGATATGAACAGAAAGGTTAAAGAAGCTATTCAAAAGATGAAAGATGATAAGGCAATAGGACCGAGTGGTATCCCAGGTTTAGAGATGCCTAGGAGATGTTGGAATAACTTTGCTTATAAATATTTTTACAAAGATTTTAGTGACCAAGAAACTATATGATGAGTGGAAAAAAGAGTATGTTGATTCCTCTTTATAAGAATAAAAGGGATATACAAAGTCGTATAAATTATCAAGAGATAAAACTTATAAGTCATACAATGAAGCTGGTGTTTGACTGTAGGCTTAGGTATAAGACTTTAGTTTCTAAGAATCAATTGGGATTTATGTCGGGAAGATCTACAATGAAGACTATTTTCTTATTTAAGAGATTTATAGAAAAATATAGAGAAAAAAAATAAGATTTCGTATGGCCTTTATTGATTTAGAAAAAGCGTATGATAGGATGTTGAGAGCCTGAGACAAGTTTTGTGATGGGTTCTTGAGAAAAAGAAAGTCCTCAATTAAATATATATAAATTATTAAGGATATATAATGAGAGAATAATGACTAGGGTGTGGTCTGAAAATGGTATGGCTGGAGAGTCCCCAGTCACAATAGGTCTTCACCAAGGATCATCCTCAAGCCCCTATCTATTTGCTTTTAGTCATGGATGAACTTACCTATACCATTTAGGATAGGGCTTTGTGGTGCATGTTATATGCCGATGACATCGTGTTGGTAGACAAAACTAGAGAGAATCTAAATACTAAGCTAAAATCTTGGAGGAACGCTGTTAGAATATAAAGATCTGAGGTTGAATCGAACGAAAACCAACCATATGGAGTTTGATTTTAGTTCACTAGAGGAGGCTCAACTGAAATAATTTTGATGATCAAGCAATCCCAATGAAAAATATGTCTAAGTATCTAGATTCTTTTCTACAAAAAAGATGACGCAATTGAACAGAATGTGAACCATAGAATTGAGGCAAGGTGAATGAAATGGTGAAATGCATCAGAATTTTAAATGATCCTAAAATCTCAAATAGGTTGAAAGAAAAATTCTATAGGATGGTAGTGAGATCGCTTCTGTTGTATGATTCTGAATGTTGGGCAGTTAAGAAACAACACCCGCATAAGATAGGAATGACTGAAATACAAGAAAAAAAATAGAATACGAAATTAGAAAATACGTAAGAAGGTTGAGGTAGCACCCATTGAAAAGAAAATGTGTGAGAACCGCTTACGTTAATTTGGACATATCCAACATAGGCCAGTAGATGTCGTAGTTTGGAAAGGTGACTGGATGCAAATAGAATATGTTAGACGGGGTAGAGGATATGGGGGGCAATCATTAAGAATGATACAATTGCTCTTATTATTACTGAAAATTATGCCTTGGATCAATGCAAATAGCGGAAATCTATATAGCTAACCCAACTAGCTTGGGATTTAAGACTTAGTTAAATTGAGATGACAAAAGCACTTGTGCTTGCGTTACCAGATTTTGAAAAGTTATTTATTGTTAAGTGTAATGCACTGCATATGGGAATTGGAGCTACTTTTTGTCAAGAAGGTAGGCCATTGAGGGTTTTTTAGTGAAAAATTATCTGATGCAAAACGTAACTATTTTACTTATGACTTGGAGTTTTATGCTTTGTTACGGGTTGTTCATCATTTGTGGCATTACTTAGCTTATCATGGAGCTCTTTCCTTGATGAGTTCAGTTTCACAATAAAATACAAAACCAATGAGTCAAATGTAATGGCAAGCACATTGAGCTAGAGATCTTTACTTTTAACAGTGAATGATTTGAAGAGTTGACAAATCAGTACACAACTTACACTTATTTCAGTTAGATTATAGGTGATTTAAGGGGAGATTGCCAATATATATACATACATATATATATATATATAGGCTACATGATGATTTTTAATTCAAAGGGAATCAATTGTGCATTCCAGAGGGGTCTATATGTGTGAGGAAATATGAGAGAACTTCATGGTAATGGTCTTGCTGGACATGTTGACAAAGATAAAACGTTTTCAATGGTGACATACTGTTATTCTTGGCCAAAAATGAATAGGGACAAGTGACAGTTTTGTAAAAAAAAAAATGAAGAGCTTGCCAATTTGGTAAAGGGAATTCCTAAAACACAGGGTTGTAAACTCCATTCCATGAACCTGAAACTCCATAGGGGCATGATTCTAGTTTTGTTATACTGGATCGTTTTTAAATAATGGAACACTTTATTCCAAGTTGCAAAACTTCTAATGCTACTCATATTGCTAATTTGTTCTTCGAAGAAGTGGTAACACCGCCTTATGGAGAAAGCTGGGAACTCAATTGAAGTATCCTAGCACCTGTCATATACAAAAAGATGGCCAAACTAAAGTGGAGAATTGCAATTCAGGAAACATGTTGAGATGCCTTGTGGGAAACCATGCAAAGATCTTGGAATTTGTTATTCCTCAAGCTGAATTTGCATACAGCAATTCAGTGAACAGCACTATAAAGAAGACTCCATTTGAAGCAGCCTACGGAATTAACCCCAACATGTTCTTGATTGGTGCACCTTTACCACAGGAGCATCAAGTCAATGATGAAGGAGATGCCTTTGCAGATCATGTAAGACGAATTCATGAAGAGGTAAAAGCATTATTGAAAGTTAGCAATGAAGCCTATGTTACATCCGTCAATCAACATCGTCAGAGCATGGAGGTTGAAGAGGGAGACAAGGTACTAGTGCACTTAAGGAAAGAGAGGTTTCCCAAGGAAACATATCATAAACTAAAATACAGGAAGTTTGGCCCATGCAAGGTGCTGAAGAAAATTGGTTCTAATGCGTACATGATCAAGTTACCACCAGATTTTCAAATCTGCCCAATCTTTAACATCTCAGATTTGTGTAAGTTTGAAGATTTTGATGGGGAAGAAGCAGTAGCTGAACAGATCCAGCAGCTACCAAAGACACAGGCAGATATCACCAAAGATATTTTAGATGTCAAAGATGTAAGGTCAAGAAGGGGTAATCAGTACTGACGGTTCTTGGTAAAGTGGTTGGATAAATGAGCTATTGAAACTTGAAAACACTCGGATTGCAGAAGAAGAGTTGAAGAAGGTTGATCAAGAGATTTATGACAAAGTTATTGTCGTCTTTTCGTCTAAGTCAAGTTTTCTCAAGTAAGGGAGAATATGCAGGAGCTTTAGTAAAGCTATTGCTCACATTACTGTAACAGTAATTTAATATTATGATTTTCAGTTATTATTATTAGCACTAGTAGTCACATAACTAGCATGTGACCTTTTAATGAGTTTGGATGGATTTGATTAGAAGGGATCCCTATAATCGAGGGCTTGGATTAGAGTTTGGTTGTAGCCCTAGTATATAAAGACTCCTAAGCTGTATTCCAACCGTAATTTTTTTTATTATATTTCTGAATTAGAGGTTTCTGAACCCTAAAATAGCTTTTATTGTTTCAACTACAATTTTCCTAGTTTTTAACCCTTGTTTTGCTGTTTTGCTCTCTTTACCACACCAAAGTTAGCTCCACATTATTCGTACTTTAAATATGACCCACAGGTATTTTTTATGTATTTTTTGAACCCCGTCTACCAATTCCATAATTTTTTGGATTTTACGTACCCTTTCTATTTCAAGATTTTTGCCTAGAGTTGGATTGTATTAGGTGTTGGTTATTTTTTTATGAGTTAGGTGTAGGTCAATCAATTAAAAAGTTATACAATCTAAATCAAGATATCAATACAAACACTAGCTTAATTTCTCATGCTATCCACAGACAAAGTGAAAATAAATAAGCACAACATCAAACATGAATTTACAAGTCTGACCCAATTCTTCTATTAGAGGTATTTTTTTATGTATTTTGGAACCCCCATCTACCGATTCCATAATTTTTTGGATTTTACGTACCCTTTCTATTTCAAGATTTTTGTCTAGAGTTGGATTGTGTTAGGTGTTGGTCATTTTTTTATGAGTTAGGTGTAGGTCAATAAATTAAAAAGTTCTACAATCTAAATCGAGATGTCAATACAAACACTAGCTTAATTTCTCATGCTATCCACAGACAAAGTGAAAATAAATAAGCACAACATCAAACATGAATTTACAAGTCTGACCCAAGTCTTCTATTTTTATTTATTTAATTTTTTTTTTGTAATGCCCTGCTTCATTCTTGGAAATAACTCAATTTTAACTTCTTAGTTTATTTTGGTAATTAATTAACAAGTTTTCCATAATTAATTCAATGAATTTTCCTTGCAAACCATTGCAACAATCTGCTGGATGCATGTAAGTGGATACCTTTATTAGCCTTTTGAGTAAAGATCACGCAGTACCAATATACCATGCATTTGTGCAAGTGACTCTCCATAGCAAATTTGTCACTCATCTTTTGCACATTTTGATTAGTCCATGACTCTAAGTTTGAAGTCCAACTTTTGAGATAAGAACTAGAAAGTCATAACAAGTCAAGAATGCCAAACATTGATTTTAAGGCTTGTGAACTTAATATTTACCAGATGTTTTATTTCCCTGATTTGTTTAATTAGCACAAGGCTGTACTAGTTTGCAGAGGACAACAAATCTTCCTCGGTTACATACTTTCTAAATTAGAGAACCCTTTTGTTTAGAGCAAAAAATTTGAAGGGAGTCCCACTGGTGCTTGACAATAATTTATCTTCATGGTGATGGAGCTGTGGAGGGAAGGAGGGAAAGAATAGGAGACACTGTGAAGTTCAAAATTAAAAATTTCCATGCAAGAAAGAACAGAAGATGTAAACATTGTAGACATCTATAAGAATTCATTTTGAATAAAAGTGACGAGAAACAATTGTACCTCCAACTTGTCACTTTCTGACTTCAGAACAGCAATCGATTGCCGTAAATCTTTTAAATGAGCATCAGCTCTGGAAAGCAAGGACTGCAGCCATAAACAAATGCTGAAGCAGTGATCCAGAAAATGATTATGCAACATGAGCTTAAGGAACTATGTCAACTATGGAATAATATTTTGAAGTCGCTATTCAAAAATATCCAAGCATTATTAAGTAAACAGCAATGTGGTATTAGATTTGCAAATTGAAGTATATACAAGAATCAGAGCCCAAAGAACAAGAAAGTAAACCTATCTTTACTCATGGAACATTTGACAAGATCCAAAGCATTATTACTTTTATTAGTATAGCAAAAAGGACTCCTCATAAATTAAGAACCAAAAACATTTTCTCAAATCTACATTAGTACGATAGGCAGTTGCCGCTAGTTATGTGAAAATGAATTTGCGCAAGTTTTGTTAGAAAAAGCTCCACTCCTTCTCCCCATTTTCTCCTACTCAATACAATCATAACAAAATTTTAGATTACAAAAAGATTTAGCCACCATATAAAGCATGCATACACATCTTTAAGAATACTAAAGTCTGCAAAAGAAGATTGATTTTATCAACTGTTTGGCTAATCCAACAAACACGTATTTCATATTTAACAGTGATTGCTAAGGCAGTTGGCACTTGAATTTGTAGCATTAATTCATTCTTATGCTGACAATCTAAATCCAAGTCTTTCCTGATGTCGGCTTATTTTATTTTGAAATGACTCATAAAAAACAGTATGACCCAATAAAATAATAATTTTTTTATAAGTAACCATTTTATTTAAAGGAAAGGAGGGCAATATCTTTGTAGACATGGCTGACACGCCCCACCAAAAGGCAGTACATAAGAAATATATATATATTTTTTTTAATATCTTAGTTTGTTTATTCAAAATCATGTTCCATTTCATTATGAGACTGATCAGGCAACAGATATTTTATTCACATTCACCAAATCAAATTGAGGAGTCAGATTTTCTACCAAGCATATAGCTAGTTAACTCAAGTATCTTAATATTGTGATTTGCTGCATAAACTGCAGTCACAAACTTGCACCTTTGCACAAGTTAGGACAATAAAAATATGCAAGTCATTACTAACCTCTTCACTGACAAAAAGCCGCAGGGTTTTGTAATACAAGAAACGACGAGGTCCTGCATATAATAAACAAAGTGTACGCCGCAAAATTATTAGATGGTGATTAATGTTTTGAAATCCTTAAAATATTTTTTAAATCTTTGTGTGCAAAAATGAGTGAATGGGTTTAAAACTGTTTGCTATTGAGACATCCTGTATGGGTTTTAATACTATTGCATCTGAAAATATATGTAATAATAAAACATCATATGCTACAAAACTGCTCACCACGTAAACTAAATAGATGGAAGATTTAAGAATTAGACACAACATCAAGATCTGCAAACAATCTATGTAAGATAACCTTCAGTGCAGGACAAACAAGTTAACTTAAGAAAACCAAATTCCATGTTTGTCTAAGAGCTACTCTAAGATAACAATACTTAAAATGAGGAAAGGATTTTGGTCAATACTTTTCAGTACCACAAGTCCAAAGGCCGTGGTAGCCCCACATGTAATCATTGGATGTGAAGCCGCAACAACAATTCCCTCTGCAATAAAAAACTCAAACATGAAACATTCAGAAACTTAAAAAGTATTGAAACAAAATAATCCATATTACTTCAAAATCCAATTACCAAAATGGCTAACCTTTAATTTTTCCAAACAAAAAATCCTCATAGGCATCATACTCAGACTTTACATCATGTAGAGAATCCTACCATCAAATTAAATAAAGAAAAATAAATAAAGTTGCTTCATTAGTTAGCAAGATAATGTAGGTGGGAAAAAAGGACAAGAAATTACACCCAATTCATCTAACTAACATTTAAAGGAACCTCAACTATTTGAGAAATTAACATTGCCTTCATTTTCCCCCTGTTGCTCAATAAACTAACAGAATAAACATAAAAATAAACAAAATAAATAACTTAACCATCTATCTGCACAATACCAAGTTTGAGGAAACCAAGAGACTTTTATTGTACTATGCCTCACGGAGATCCTTTAAGAAATGCTTTAGTACTATAAATCATAAAATTAATAATGCCAGCAATCCAATAAAAAAATAGCACCAGAAAACTTTCTAACTATGACATTCAAAGTATTCTCTGATTTTTATTTTCTGGGTATCAAGCAAATCGAAAAGGCGAGTGAGGAAAGTTACTATAGTCTGCTGAAAATGAGCAGAGGATGTCGACCGAATCTGAGAAAGTTGGGATTTGGAAACCTCTATAGCTGACTCGACGGCCTCATTGACAGCCTTCTGGTACAACCGAGCTTGCTGGACCGCGTAGTCGATCCATGGTGTCGTTTCATCTAGGGTTATTAGATTTTTGCTCGGAGGGCGGTTAGTAGGTGGTGGTGATGACTCGGCCATCGTCACCATTAGAGTGTTCCTTCTGTTTGGGTGTTGGCCAGTTGGCGATACTAATTACATTCCTACGATGAACGGGAACCGAAATTAGTTGTATCGGGTCGAGTAATGCCCACTTTTCTGTTCTGCATTTTCCAATGGGTACCAGGTAAAAATAAATAAGCTTAATTATACTTTTCACCCTATCATTATTCAAAATTTAGTTTCGGCCATGCAAATATCGATTTCACAATTGACTCTTCTTTATTTTATGATTAAATCAATCAGATCCTCGTAATTTTAAAATTCCAACAATATAACTTGGCAGTTGACTGAATTAACAGAATCTCACTTAGACCTATTTAGTTGAGTTCTATTTTTTTTTACCATTAAAGTATAAAACGACGTCGTAAAATATTAACTCTAAATTCTAAATTTCCTTCCCCATCATCTTTTTACTCAAAAATTGCTAAACCCCAAATCAAAGCAATTATCTCATAACCAACAGTCTCCATACCAAAAAGAGAGATCCATATCGTGAATAGAAACACCCATCATCCCATGAGAGAACTGGAAACACATTATTGCTGCTAGACTAAAAAAAAATGATTGCACCAACAATGAGGTTGACGTTCAGGCTCACATGTGAGATATAAGCTTAATTTACTATAGGTCAACTTCTAATGGAGACAATAAAGGGCATGAAGAAAATATCAGGTGAGTCTTTCAAAAAAAGTGATTCATTCGAGACCAAATGGATGTAAATAGCAAGTTTCGGGGATGGTAAAATTTTTGAAGACATAACCCAAAACAAGAGTTGTGAAACTTGGTTTGGAAATGAAGAATGAACAGTTTACCAAATCCTCTGGCAGACCATCGATACAATGAATGCAAGAAACTGAGATCCTGATACTCTTGGGAGTGAGCTGCAATAGTTCAAATTCTCTGATTAAATATATTTTTCTATAAAAATTTGGAGAAAATTATGAAATTTCTCAAGAAAGTGCATCATTTTGAGGTTAAAGAAAGTGCAAAAGAGAGAAAAATATTTTCCAAAAAACTACTTTGTTTATTTATACTCACTCAATGATGCTTGAGAATCAAGTTCATCATTATGGCTTGTCGCTAAAATGGAACCATGTGGGACATCTCGTGGAATACACTTTCAAAAGCAAATAGTTTGTTTAACATTTAAGAGCCTTTTCAAAATTTGAAAACTGTGCAAACAACTTTAAAGTCATCTGTTGATCAGCTATTTTGAAGTGTCATAATTTTAGAGTAATACATATCGCTTCACGAGCTCACTTTGTGAAGGTGGTAGTGGTTTGTGAAGTTTATTGAAATTTCAAAATAAATAATTTGGATAAAAATTAAAATAAATTTACATGATTTAATTACTTTAAATGAATGGTGATGCATGGTTATGTCTAAGTACCCCACTTTTTAAATTAGGTACTGTATGTTCACTTTTATATAATAATTTCTTAGTTCCCATGTTCAATCTTACCATTGAATCTGGTGTAATGAATTCTAATCGTAAAAAAGCATATAATTTTCTTGATTTTTTTTGATTTCCTCCATTATAAATTATCTGAATGAAGAATAAACTAATTTAATCATTATTTTATATTCAATTTCATAAATTATTCATATTCAAAATAATTATTAGACATTGTTCCTTAGTCAAAGAGGGTTAGCCTAAGGTCAATAATATATGCTTTCTATTTTGATTTATTGAGTTTGAATTTCTTTAGGATTCTATATGATTAAAATTCTCACAAATTATCTAATTTTTTTATTTTCTATTTCATTATTTGAGTTTGAATTTCCATTCTTTATATTGCTTTTGTTTGATTTTGCTTTTGAAACAACTTTTAGGTTAATTTTTTTCTGAAAGCTATTTAGTAATAGAAATTTTATTTTTAAAACTTTGCGAAAAAACATTTTTAGACTTAGTATAAAAAGTAAAAATTAGAAAAAGAAGCTTTTACAAATAAAAAAAAGAGAGAAATTTAGTTGAATTTTAATAATTATTATTTTTAAACAAATATAAACATAATATTTATCAAAATTATAATTTTAGTAATTTTAATATTCAATATTTAAAAAATAAAATAAAAATAATTTTTTAAATATGATAATACTTTTATATTAACTGATTTAAATATTTTTTTAGGTTTTTATATAATACCTTTTAAATATCTTTACTCAAAAAATATTTTTATACAAATCACTTTTTCACATAATTTAATCAATTAGACTCATTCCATTGTGAAAAGAAAAGAAATCGCAAGTCATTGGCTGAGTGAGGACTCGTGGCTTCATCAGTATTTATTAGGCGTTAGCACAAAATGGGGCCTTTGCTTAGAGGTAGTACAGTACATCAACATCTCATATCATTAAATCTCTATCTCATCTTCATCAAACATATAAAAGCGGCACGGCACGGCACGGCACTGCACCGAGTCAATGTCCCACTCAAACCACCTGTGTGAGACTACAATCTAAAATACACTCTCGGACGCAAAACCTCTCCTTTCTCGACGATTCTCCGCTCCTGCTATCTCCGAAACCCAATCTACCTCTTTGTGCTCATCTTTGCGCCTGAAAACCTAGCATTCAACCCATGACCACCATGACGAAGTTTTCGTCAACAGCTTCGAATCAGATTCGTTTCCTGCTTCAGAACTTGAACGAGCGCAACTTTGAATCCATTTTCCAAGAGCTTTGTCTGGTGAAATTTTAATACTTTTCATGCTTCTGATCCTTCGTTTACAATTTTGTTTGCATTTGATAGATTTGTAATGCACTTAGTTACTTTTTGGTGGTTTGTATAAATTATATTTTGATTCTGGCTCTTTTTAACATGCTGTATGATAGCTGTTTGTGACATTCAATTCAACAACCCAATTAAGGCTTAATTCCCAAACAAACTAGATGGGGTCTGCTACATGAATCATTTTCCTCTATTCCCTCATTGTCCCAAGCGTCATTTGTGGTGACACCCATAGCAATTAAAGCTTCTTGATTGTTTTTGAGACAAACTATAATTGAACTTCGATTAACAAGGTTAAAGGTTCTCCATTTCTGTCGTGGTATGCTTTCAGTAGTTGGTTTAAAGGAATTAAACATTGACTAATTAGTGAGATTAAAGTTGGCTATTTTAGAAAATTCAGATTTTTTGGCCTGGAGTAATGTTGAATGACGCCATTGCAACAGGAAATATATGGGACCTAGATTTAGAGAAAACAAATGACTTTATGTACAAGGACATTTGTAGTGAATTGCATTCTTTGCAAATGCTTTAACTAGTCATTGGACGCTCTACCATTAAATGATACAAGATGAGAAGCAGCAACTTAGATGAAAATGGACAGTCACATATATCAATGTTTATGACTGCAAATTTTGGACTATCTGGCACACCATGTGTGGGCCATGGCGGGAATGCATTTTGTGTGCAGCCAGAGATATTCCTTTAATATTAATTTGATGCATAATTTCTACATTTGTAATATAATTGGTTTGGGCTGTGTGCTTTAATTTCCAGAGCTTACATAATAGGACATGGCTATATATCTTCTGTGCTTCTTCTCTTTTTGGATTAACTATTTCTGATGTATTGACTTTTGTATGTATGGGTATGTATATATGTAGACATAAGCTAAATAACATGTTTACATCTCTATTATTACGAATGAAACTTCCGTGGCAATTCCAATCTGCCTATTTAGACCTAAAGGTTCCCACACTGTTAATAAATTTTAGGCAAAATGATATTTATGATCCCTATAGTATCTTACTCCTGTCAATTTTGTCTCCAAAGTATTTTTTTTATCAATTTCATCCCCAAACTTTCAAAACGATTGCAAGAATGAAATCCAGAGATTTTAGGCTTAGATTTCTATTCTGTAATGCTTTCGTTTGGTAATCAGCAAGATATTAATAAACTTGTGTTTGGAGGTGTTAGGTGGAACAGTATGACTGATGTTTCTCATCTTTTAAGGAGTTCTAATTCAGAAAATAATCAATCTTATGCACCTCATGTATGCCTTCTATGTATTTCAGTTGTTGCTTTCTTTCTATATCCTGCAAATGTTATCTAGATGGAAAAAAGTGAAGAGAGTCATATTCTTAGGCTTAGGTAGATTGCTTTTGTGAGTTTTATTCTTACATCTGTACCATGCATGCATATTTTTGTATTACGCATTACTTATTAGTACTTCATCGTGGCAGTTTCTCCAATTTGGAACTGATGGAAGCATTTTGCTGCTCCAAACCTGCTTGGATCACTTGAATTTTTTCAACAGAGATATAAATAATATGCATCAGGAACCAATTCTTGCATCAATTATTAAGTATCTCTTGGACAAGCCAAACTTCAGTACAGTGTTTTCCCAGTCACTAAAGATGACGGAGATCAGTGAAGGCTTTTTACAAAAATTTTCTAATGTATTAGACTTGTCTTTGTCTGAGAAAATTGGTGTCAGTCTTGCTTTGTCAGATTCTGAAAATCTCGACACCAAGATGATTGGTAAGTATCATATTTCAAAGAAGCAAATGCTCATTTTGGGTTTTTTTTTTTTTTTTTTTTTTTTTTAATGATTTCGTTGGCAGTTATTGTGATCTGGATCATTTATAGGGTGCCCTTCCATATACTCATATTATAAAAATATTTATTGTGAGAATGTCAAGAACCTCTAGCTATTTTTGTGTGCATTTTCTGCGCTATCAATGTGTTATCTAACATCTAGCTGCTTTATAGGCAAAAATTTTTGTATGGCTCAGATTGAGGAATTGTGTGCCAATCCCATTTCCTTGAGTTCCTGTGAGAAAATTCAGAATGTTGTCACGTTCCTCCAGCGGTCTGAGGGCCTTTCCAAGCATGTCGATTCCTTTATGCAGATGTTGTCATTGATGCAAGATACAACACCTTTTACTTTAACACCATTGCTGTCTGATGATATGCGTGAGGCCAATTTTCTGAGGTACGATTCCTTGTGTATTTATCTTTGCTCTATGATATTTGAGCAAATGATTTCAAACCTACTGGTTTTGTTGTTAATGTATTAAATGTGTGGTTAAATCTTTCATCTCCTTTTTACAGGAATTTGGACTTGTGCAATGATTCTGGAGAGAATGATTTTGATACTATTTTAGCGGATATACAAATGGAATTGAGCATTGGAGATATTGTCAAGGAACTTGGTTATGGATGCACAGTTAATGTGTCTCAATGCATGGAAATTTTCTCTCTTTTCTTACCTTTAACTGACGTTACCCTTGCTAAAGTACTTGGCACAATTGCTCATACTTATGCTGGACTGGAGGATAATCAGAACTTCTTTTTGACCTTTAGCATGGCCATTGGTTGCAGCACATTGTCTGAGTTGCCACCATTGAACTCCTGGAATATTGATGTCCTCATATATACAATTAGACATCTTGTGCGTTACTTATTCTCTCCCCTCTTTCTACTGTTTATCTTTTCTTTTTAATTAAGTGATTTCATCATATGAAGAAAATTGTGTTCGTATCTAAGTGTGCACTGATATAGGCCCCTGGAACCAACTGGCTTCGGGTTATTGAAAATCTTGATCATGAAGGATTTTATCTTCCCTGTGAAGAAGCATTCTCTTTTCTTATGTCCGTGTATAAACATGCGTGCCAGGTATATTCTGTAATTTGTAAATTCACATGCATTTTCAAATTTTTTCCCGATATCTCATATTTGAATGTGTAAATTTTCCTTAGTTCTGAATTGTTGTTGATTGAGCTGTCCAGGAGTCATTTCCCCTCCATGCCATTTGTGGGTCTGTCTGGAAGAATGTTGAGGGTCAGTTATCCTTCCTCAAGTATGCTGTATCAGCACCACCTGAAGTATTTAGCTTTGCTCACTCCATAAGGAAGCTGGTATGTTTCTAAGAAATTCCCACATCGTCGTACTTTATGCTATCTTTGATTTTTATTGATAACTATTCACATTCCAGGACTATGTTGATGCAATCAATGGCGACAAGCTCCAAGTTGGACATCCAAATCATGCATGGTTATGTCTTGACCTCTTGGATGTACTGTGTCAGATAGCTGAGAGGGGTCATGCTGCTTCTGTTCGATTGATGCTTGATTACCCTCTTAAACACTGCCCAGAAGTCTTACTTCTGGGGATGTCACATATTAATGTACAATTTTCACATTCATATTCCATTATTATTCTATGGTGTTCTTTTCCATATGTCTTTTCCTTGCTGATAAATCTGTGCTTCTGTTTGCAGACTGCTTATAACCTTGTTCAGCGTGAAGTGTCTTTTACTATTTTCCCAATGACATTTAAAAGTACTAGTGGCACTGGCATGATTCAACACCTCTGGCATGTTAATCCTAATCTTGTGTTGCGTGGGGTTATAGATTCTCACAATAATGATCCAGACAGCATTACTAGAATATTGGACATCTGCCAAGAGCTAGAGGTTGTTCTCAAATGCTGTTGTATTCACCTTTTGTGTTGGTTTTGTTCAGCTAAAAAAATAGAACAATCTGCTTGCTCTTACTTAAATTGTTTCTTCTTATTCTTTCTCATGTTTTTTAAAAGGTCTAAAAAGAAGTTTCATTTCTACGAGGATTTAAGTCTTGTTTGTAATTATTATTTTTTTTTCATTTTTCATAGCTACTGATTCCGGTGTTGTGTGTCCCCCTCTCAAAACTTCTGTTTCTTGGTTGTTTTGCAGATTCTATCCCCGTTATTGGAGATGATTCCATCTTTTTCAAGTATCAGGTTGGCAGCCCTTGCTTCACGAAAAGAATATGTTGACCTAGAGAAATGGTTGGCTAATAATTTAACTACATACAAGGATGTCTTCTTCGAGGTAATGTTCTGCTCCTCATCCTTGTGGTCCCAAACTGAACTAAGACACCACCAATAAAGAATTACAGATGTTTGTGTTTAATGCATCTTAATTCTAATTGTCATTGTAAGCTTAACAGAACTGATATAGAACAGAGGATGAAATCGTGCAATAATCTTTTGTTTTCAGGAGTGTCTTAAGTTTTTAAAGGAGATCCATGGTGGTGGGTCCTTCAATCATTCTGGTGCTGTCTTAAATCTCTATGTGGAGACGACAACTACCTTCTTGAAGGTTCAACTTAGATGATTTGGTGTCTCTGCGTATCCATGAATTGTTTTGTTTTGAGTGTATGGAATGTCATTTTTATGTTCAATTACAGGTTCTTAAAGCTCATGCTGGTTTGAATACCTCTAGCCAGTTATCTGATGAACTTGAAAGGCTCCAGCTTTCCATTGTGGATTCTAATCCAAGGCTGCAAAACGGTGGGGCTACTGATTCATCAACATCTGATGGATATTCCGATGATATTGAGGCAGAAGCAAATTCCTATTTCCAGAAAATGTTCTCTGAACAGAAAACTATTGATGCTATGGTGCAAATGCTCGGTCGATTGAAGGAATCTACTGTACAAAGGTGTGATTTCCTTTAAAGCTTTTCCTTCTGCTATTTTTTTAGTAATCCTAGTGGCTGGATTCTGTTGTTTCAACATGTCTTGTGCCACTGGTTCAAATATTGAAAAAGCATAAGTAAAATCTGTTTTCAAGTTTTGGAAGATTAATTCTTTCTCCTCTGGTTGCTTTCGGCATCACATCTCATGCATCTCCCCTTCTCTCTATATTGTCTCATTGCACAGTATCTCTTACTTTTAACTTAGGAAGGAAATGAGTTTCCATTGTTTTGATGTGTACTCCTCTGGAATTAAATTCTTGATTTAATGAATGACATTATGGTTGTCCTCTATAACAATGCAAGTATATCTCCCACGTGAGGTGAGGGGACCTTCAAAGACAATATTTTTGATATTTGTGTGATGTGTTTCTGGAATAATGAAACCAACTAGCATCTCTTTCTCCATTATCCCTTAGTTTGGACTTTTTGGTGTAAACTTTTTGAAATTTTTAGTATTCCTTTGGTTTTTCCATATTTCTTGCATGATCTTTTGATGACTTATTACTGAAGTTTTGGGGAGTAAGGATGTTAAATGTTCTTAGAGTTGCACTTTCTTTGCAGCGATTTGGAGTTTCTGTTTGGTACATAATGCAATTTTTTTTTGTGATTGTCATCTTCCATGGCATATTCTTTGGGATACGATTGTTACCCTTGCTTCTCTTTGGTTTTATGCTTTGGGAGCATTTCGTGTTGTTTTTTTAGTTGATATGCAACGAGATTGGAAAGTCCTATTGTTTAAAGTCCACCTCTTCCTTTCCTGTTTATGTTTCTTCTTGGGGAGACTTCTTGTCCTCCTGCTGTACTTCTTTTTTTCCTTGATAGAATTGCTCTTCGTGATCTCTTGATGGCTCATTACCGAAGTTTTGGGGGGAAAAAGGATGTTAACTTTTTGTGGAAGTGTGCGTTCTTTGCTGTGATTTGGGAGTATGGTGGAACGTAATACGATAATTTTTGTGGTATTCATCTCCCATGGAATGTTGGACTCTGTGATAAGATTGTTTTCCTTGCATCTCTTTGGTGTTATATGCTCCAGAGCCTCTTTGCGGGTGTTTCTTTAGTAAAAATGCAATATGATTGGCAAGCCTTATTGTTTTAAGCATTCATTTTTCTTTACTATTTCAGTTTATGGCTTATGCTTACGAGGACTTCTTGTCCTCCCTGTACTTTTTTCTTTCTCATTAAAATCTCTTTTCTTATAAAAAAAAATGCTAGTATATAATTAAACTACTGGGACTATGTTGCTTTATTTCATTGAAGCTGAGTCTAGTAAATCTCTTGGGGTTCTTTATATTTGGACGTGGACGTTGGCTTCCACCAATACTATTTTTTGAATTCAATGTACTGTCTTTAAAGCTTTCATTGAATGCAAATGGTTCCGTATCTCTCTCTATTTTCAACTTTTTGCTGGCACCTGTGAGGTGACAATTGCATCTTGGAAAATCAATTGACTGTATAAGATGTCTTCTTAGTTCTGAGTTAGAGGAATATGTTAGGATCGAGAACCTTTCACCTCCTTAAAGTTATAGCTGTTAGCCTAGGGTGCTACTTAAATCACTGAATCTGCACAGTAGTTCAAGTGCTATAGGTCGACTGTGACTTGGCCCACACCTGGCCTCTGCCACGTGGCAGTTTGCTGACGTACCATGCCAGCAGAAATTTTGTCTATTTTTTCTTCTTTAATTTAATTATTAAAAACATGCTTTGAAGGATATTAATTTTGTGTGTGGAGCTTTTCTTGAAGTATATTGACTATTGAGTGAGTTGTGTAACCTTTTAAGATGTTGTTCATTTTCAAGTTGTACTGTTACTTTGTCCCTTGTTGGGTACCAATGAGCTACCTTGTGTGAACTGACAGGGAGCAGGCAATTTTTGGTTGCATGATTGGGAATTTGTTTGAGGAGTACAGATTCTTCCCAAAGTATCCTGAAAGGCAGCTTCGAATTGCTGCTGTTCTCTTTGGTGTGTTTTCCTATACACTATGCATTTTGGAATCAAGTCATCTCTAATTTAATCTGGTCAATGAGTTTTGTTAGCAAACATATCTTGACAGCTTGAGGCAGTAGGTTTCGTACTTGGCAATTGAAGCCGGGCCATCACATATTAAATGAAAAAAAGAATTCTGTAGAAAGAATGAAATTTTACTCTCTTATCTGGTTTTGGTTACTCAGCAGACAGATATAATGCCATTCTTTTTCGATTCTTTCACTAACTTTTGAGTAATTAGCATTGACCTCACTTTGTGCAGTAACTTCAATTGAGGATAAATATTATTGAATATGAAATGAAAATTTGCGAAATGCACTTTTTTAGTAGTTTACTTTTGTCTTCATGCTGATGAAATCTATCACTCTGCTGTGGGTAAATTGATAATGGGAATAACCCTTTATTAAAACTTTGGTCTTAAGTAATTTGTTTGGATGGTGAATATGGTGAACTCTTTTCTGAAATAAGCTTGTGATTTTTTGCCCTTTTTGGTTCATAATAAGTTTGTGATTTATAAATATGATATGGTATGGTATCTTATGTCATTTAATTTTTGCTTCTGCAGAAAGCCATATTGATTTAGATGTTTCTTAATCGCAATGATGTAATTTATGAGGGTTTATGTTCTTCAGAATTTAAAGCTTTCTTAAGATATACAGAATTTAGATGTTTCTTAAAAATGATGTCTAATTCCACATTATTTTAAAGCTATGGTTTTGGACATATATCAGGCTCTGTTATCAAGCACCAGCTTGTAACTCATCTAACACTGGGGATTGCTCTTCGTGGTGTTCTGGATGCATTACGCAAGCCTGCTGATTCAAAGGTTTGTATCATCTTCACCGACAAATTTTCTTTCATTTCTCTTTTCCCACAGTGATAGCATGGATGATGTCTCTATATGCAGATGTTTTTGTTTGGTACTTTGGCACTGGAGCAGTTTGTGGATCGTCTTATTGAGTGGCCGCAGTATTGCAATCACATTCTGCAAATTTCCCATCTGCGCAGTACACATTTAGAAATTGTTGCTTTTATTGAACAGGCTCTTGCCAGGATCTCTTTGGGTCATTCAGACCAAGATGGTGTCAACCATGCCTCTGTGACCAATAATCATAGCTCTGCACAGGGTGCCTCGGGCAATGTGGAGGTATATAGTGAATTCCTCCTCTCCACCCAGAAAAAAGAAGCACAAAGACATCCTATTTTGTTTTATTTTTTCCATTTTAGGCGAATTAAAGCTTTCACTGAATTTGTTGTGTATCTGTAGTGTTCACTGAATTTTGTTGTGTATCTGTAGTGTTCTATTCAGCTGAACCTAGTTCTGTAACTTCTGTCGTTATAGCTGATCATGCTATTTGAGCTACTAATTCTTACATGTTGGGACTTCATGCAGTTCTATAGCTCTAGTGGCATACAACTTGGACAGCAACTTTCTTCACTACAGCTTCAGCAAAGACATGAAACTCCTCTTGATGACCGTCATAAAGCTTCATCTGGTTCCTCTCATGACATGAAACCACTCATATCTTCTGTAGGACAATCTTCTGTAGTCCCACCTGGCGATAATTCCAGCTCTCAGAGGGTACTTCCTTTTCTCCTCCTTTTTATTTCTTCCCAGCATGATTGAAAGTATCTATGTTTACAATTTGTTTCCAATTTTCACTTCATTTTATCACTATATTGCAGCTTCAGAACACAATTAGTGCCCCAGCAATGCTCTCCTCTTCCCCTGGTTTTGTTCGTCCTACCAGGGGACCTACTTCTACCAGTAATTTTCTATTACTTCTGAATATCACCTGCTATATAAAGTGTTCTTTTGTACGTTGTATGTCTTCTTTTCTCTGTTAATGTCTAGTTGCCCTAACTTATCGAACATGATGTGATATAGGGTTTGGCTCTGCTTTGAACATTGAAACACTTGTTGCTGCGGCTGAAAAAAGAGAAACTCCCATTGAGGTATTTACTTATATTTTCTTACTTTGAAAGAAGTTGTTCATGGTGGAAGCATTTTAGTTGAGTTTTACAGTTGATTGGTAATATTAAGCAATCTAGATTTATGTGATACACTTTATTGTCTGCTAAAGGAAAGTGTGATATGCATATATTTTCCTTTTTCTTTCTTTCTTCCTTTGATTGAATCTTTCTATGCCTTACTGTTGTTTACAGGCTCCAGCATCAGAGGTTCAAGACAAGATATCTTTTATAATAAATAATATCTCTGTTACTAATATTGAAGCCAAATCAAAAGAGCTCGCTGAGATTTTGAAAGAGCAGTTTTATCCCTGGTTTGCACAGTATATGGTCATGAAAAGGTTAGGAGTCATGCATTGCTCTTCACCTTTTGTACTAATAAGGCTGAGGCAGTCTTCTGCCTAAAATGTTAATATTCTAATTTGTGTTAATACCAATCAAAATGATAATTGATAAGTAGACTAGTAGTTTTGATAATAAGCATCCATGACATTTCCCTGCCCTCTACTGCTCCACTTTTGCTTTTTTTTTTTTCTCCTTAGGATGAGAGTGATCTATGAAGACTTTATTTGTTTGTTGTTCTTTCATTTATTATCACTTTATTTTTCCCTTACTTTCTTGGCTGTAACTTGATCTGCTGGGATTGCTCGTACATAAAGGAAAAATAAACTCTGTTTTTTGTGTCACCCCCCATGGTTCCCTTTGATGAATAATTTTTTTTTTTTTGGTTTGTTCTTTTCTAACAGAATCCTTCGAGTTAACTTGAATTGTTCGATAATGTTTTTGTTTTAAAAATCATTTCTTTTTGTCGTGAATCGTTTTATTTTTGTAAATACCTCAAGCATGCATTTCTTTCGCACCATATTACCTCCATTCCATTAAGCTAAGGGATGGAAACATCAGTAGATCATATTATTACAGCAAAGACAACTCTAACTTCTCCGGGATCTTGGCTTGCAACACAAATGATGGCCAGTATTGATCAGAGCTGACATGATACAATGCATGAAAAAAGATAACAAAAGTACTGCATCAATTAATAATCTCCTTACTAGATAGAAAGTGATTAATATATTCCCGAGGCAGTTATCAATGCAAATAAGCAACCATACCGGATCTTGTGGGAAACCATTCCTTCATAGGTTTCCTTATCAAGCTGTACTACATATGTCTTAGGCAATTCCTCAGAAGGCTGAGGAAGAGAAGAAACTATTAGAATATTGAAGACATCAAATACTTCCTGGAGGGGTGTTGGTTTTGATTGTGTGCATGCACAAGCAACACCAGTTTAATTAATGGTTACACTTGTGTGTATACTTTTTATATCTTGTCCCAAATAATGTTTTGACAGAGCAAGTATTGAGCCAAATTTTCATGACCTGTACTTGAAGTTCCTGGACAAAGTTAATTCAAAGGCTTTGAATAAAGAGATTGTCCAAGCTACTTATGAGAATTGCAAGGTTACTGCCTTTTGACTTTTCATCATGACATTCTTATGTGTAGAGAGATAAGAAATAACAGCTGCCCTTCATTTATGTTTCAGGTTCTTTTAGGATCAGAGCTCATCAAGTCAAGCTCTGAAGAGCGTTCACTCCTTAAAAATCTGGGTAGCTGGCTTGGGAAGTTAACAATTGGGAGGAATCAAGTATTAAGGGCTCGGGAAATAGATCCAAAATCTTTGATTATGGAGGTGATAGTTTGACTGATGTTCTCTAAGAACTAATACACTTCTCTTTATTGTCTTCTTTCTATTTTTGTTCTTTTGACAATGACATGGCAGAGAGTTGTATCATTTGGTTGTTCACTTTCATTTCATTTTGTCAGGCATATGAGAAGGGATTGATGATTGCCGTAATTCCATTTACTTCAAAGGTATGTACATAAGTGGATATCTGTTTTGTATCTTCTAAACTGTGTTAAATTACATCTGATATCCTGTTACAGATTCTGGAACCATGCCAAAGCAGTATTGCATATCAACCCCCAAATCCCTGGACTATGGGCATCCTTGGATTGCTTGCTGAGATCTACTCAATGCCAAACTTAAAAATGAACCTCAAGTTTGACATAGAGGTATGGATTATTGTTACTGTTTCGCTGCTGCTTGACTGGTGCAAATTTGGCTGTCAATTTACTTATGTTTCTACATACATTTGTCATTTTAGGTCCTATTCAAAAATCTTGGTGTGGATACGAAAGACGTAACACCGACTTCTCTTCTCAAGGATCGTAAAAGAGAAATTGAAGGGAATCCTGATTTCTCTAACAAAGATGTAGGGGCATCCCAAGCACAGATGATGAATGATATCAAATCTGGTTTGGTACCTCCAGTAAATCAAGTTGAATTGCCACTTGAGGTTTCCAATTCATCTAATACAGGAGGACATACACATCTGCTGTCTCAGGTTTTTTTCGTTGCTATTTTCTGATGGGTTTGTTTGTAGTTGCTGTATTTCTTCATTTGTTTTTAGAACCCTGAATTTATTTTTATTTGTTGGATTTAGTATGCTGCCCCCCTTCACCTTTCTACGGGTGCATTGATGGAAGAAGAGAAGGCTACAGCATTGGGATTGTCTGATCAACTTCCTCAAGGACTGTTACAAGCATCTCCTTCCTCTTCACCCTTTTCTGTTAGTCAGGTGTGAAAACATGGATGCATTTTCCTTTTTCATTGGGCCTAGTATAACTTAATTAATCTATTGTTATGAACTTGAGCTTCTAGCTTTGCTAATTCACTGCATATCGTGTTTATAGCTTCCAACACCAATACCAAATATTGGGACTCATGTTATTATCAACCAGAAGCTCACTGCTTTGAACTTGCATATCCATTTTCAGAGGTTTGTGGATCTGGGTTTCATACTTTCCCCCTTGTTAAATTAGTCTCTTTTCAGGAAATTTATCTCATCTTCTCTTACAGAGTGGTCCCAATTGCTATGGATAGAGCTATCAAAGAGATAGTGTCTGGAATTGTTCAGCGCAGTGTTTCTATAGCAACTCAAACAACAAAAGAGCTCGTGTTAAAGGTTAGCAGCTCAATGGAGCCTTAGATTCCAACTTTTTTTTTTTTTTTTTATTAGCTATGGAATATAAACTTATATTTGAATGTTTTACATACTGTGCTCCCAGTTTCCTCCTCGCACCTCTACATCAAATAATATGCTATATTAGTACCAAAAAAAAATAAAAATAAATACCCATGCTATATTAGTACCAAAGAAAGAAAATAAATAATCATGCCATATAGCTGGTAGCTGACTGGTTGTATTCTCACGTATAATTCTTAGACGAGTATTCCCAATGATCTCCTTATAAGAAGTCAATATCTATTTTCTGCAAAATTTCTCCATTCCCCATCTTAATTAGTTAAAAAAATCTATTTGATTTTTTTGTGCTGAATTGTCAGATCTAACTGTTTTTTTTTTTCATATAGAACTTGTTGATATCTTATATGATTTTGCCTTTGCTAATGAAGGGCATGTTACAATCACATAACCAAGAAGATTGTTTTTCCACTCTATCGTATTTATTCATATCTATGGGCAAATCTAACAATAGAAAACACTTTACCCAACAAATTATAGTTCAATTCACATTATCTAGTTTCTTTTTTCCATTATTTAATTATCCAATCCCCCCTAATACTTGTTAAACTCTTTTTCCATAGACATTGTTAGTAATTTTATAATATTTTATCTATCTGTTGTCTTTCTCGCTCTTACATTGCTACCAGCCTATGAAGCATGGGTATGGTATCAGATATTATATGTACGGTTATAGGGATACTCAATTTTTAAAAAAGAAGGATACTATATACTGAATTTAATATATTTTTTAATATTTATATATAAATGCATATATAATTTAAAATAACTAACTAGAGAACAAATGTTGACTTTTAATAGTAGATATTCAATCCAAATCACAATCATAGTCCGAAATTGGAAATCGAAATATAAATGTCAAGAACAATTCTTAAAATTACAAATTCACTACTAGATAAGATCCATCTTTAGGTTAGGCTTATTCAATTTACATTGGGTAATTTGTAATAGGTTAAGGGCAGTTGGGCTGTATAAAAGAAAAAAAAGCAGTTGGGCCATTACAAATGTATGTATGGGCAATCCAAGCCCAAGGCAGTAGTGTCGGAAGAAAGAAAGAGATAAAACCAACAAGACAATTAATAAAACGGTAGGTTTTGATCTTCTAGACCATCTGGTCCTTAGTTACCAGGATCGCGGTACGGAAACGGGTACATGGTACGCTACCTAGCTAAAATCGTGATACGATGTGGTAGGCTTAATTGGTTCGCTATTTCGGGACATGAAATGCTTGAAGTACTTATTTGGGCTACTTTATCATATTTTGGTGGTGTACTTTACATTAAATTCTATTAAATGAATAGAATACATAATATTTAATTTATGGTACAAGAAAGATAATAGCCTACTAATTATATAAATTCATACCTATATAAAGGAAATAAGTAATAATTGATATAGGCTGAAATTGTGATCGTACTTTCCTATTTTCTAGGTGAAAAATCTTAAAATTTTGGGTTGATAGTTTTAATGACCTGGATCGTGAACAATAATGATCCTAGTATACAAAAGAACCACGGTTCCAGAACGAAATTCCAGAATCGGAACGCAGGGGGTCAAGAGACTCCAGTAACTATGTTCTGGTCATCTTCTTCATTATAGCCGCATGCAGCAAGCTTGGAAAACCATGGAAACTTGAAGCAACACTTTCTCGGGAAACAAACAAGAACAACTTAACAAGCTAGTAAACCCTAGATTTTCTTGTCTAGGTGAAAGGATGCAGCAGCAGAAGCTCCACCTCTTTTGGTGGCAACAATAACAAAATCAAAGATGAAGAAGAAATCAAAGATGAACTGAGAGCCTACCTCCATTTGTTATTTGCAAATCCTTTTACCTCTGCGAATCGAGCACAAATTTTGGGGGCTTAGGGTTTTCTTTCAGCAAGAGAGAAAAGAGTTGAAGCCTCGAAGGAAAAGTCGTCAGATGATGCGAAGGATAAATGGGTTTTTTTTTTTTTTTTTGAGTTTTTGTCAAAACGCTGCTAAAGCTTATCCACGCAGAGTTGAGCTGTATCTTGTAATTATTAAAAAAAATAAAGAAAAGTGGATAGTTATCCATCCGTATCCTAAGTGTAACGGATGCATATCCAACATGGATACCCCATGCATTTTGGCGTATGCATGCTTCCTAGCTATCAACCATTAAGGGAGTGCAGCAGTTTGGTTTGATCGGTTTTGAAAGTATGCCACACCGCATTGCCCAAATCAGTGTTATAATTTTTCAAAACAAGCAAAAACTGTTTTTTGGTTGGTTTTATTTGATAGAAAAATAAATTATATTAAGAAAGAGAAGTATTAGGAATATAATATTATTATATTGTGTAGTCCCATATTGTTTAGATGTGGAAGTCTATGTTTTATTATTTACTATAAATAAAGCTTATGGGCGTAGGCTTTGAGATATCAATCAAGGCTACAATCATTTCCTTATTCTATTCTATTTAACATGGTATCAGAGCAAGTTTGAAACTCAAGCCCGATAAAAAAAAAAGGGCTTTGCCTCCAGCTATCATTAGACCTAGTTGTTTCTTCCATTCACGCCTCATTCCAGCGTGTCTCTCTATTGTTGCTGCGTTTCATTCCAGCATGTCTCTCTACTGCTGCGTTTCATTCTAGCGTGTCTCTCTATTGCTGCGTTTCATTCCAGCAATACGATTATTATTCATCGTATTACTGTTCATCGGTATGTTTACCTCTGAAAAAATTGAAATCGCCAATTCACTTGAAGTTTCACCATCTAAAGACGGTTCATCCCCATTTCTTTTCAAGCCTATTTAGGGTTTGACGGCTTAAAGAGTTTGACAGCTCAACAGTATCTTCATGAACTTCCCGTTATGTCTCTTTCTAGCGGTGCTCCTTTTATTTTTCTGAAAAATCCCGTTGTGTGTTTTTCCAATGGTGCTCTTTTTATTTTTCCAGAAAATCCAGTTGTGTCTCTTTCCAGCCAACACGAGTACTATTCATGGGTACCGGTATGTTCATCAAACGGATTGAAGCTTCACCTAGATTGTTGTAAGTAAAGAGGAGTGTTGAGATTGGTAATTGGGTTTTATTTGTACAAGATTGAGCATTATATGCTCCATCTTGAGGGGGAGTATTAAGAATATAATATTATTATATTGTGTAGTCCCACATTGTTTAGATGTGGAAGTCTATGTTTTATTATTTACTATAAATAAAGCTTATGGGTGTAGGCTTTGAGATATCAATCAAGGCTACAATCCTTTCCTTATTCTATTCTATTTAACAAGAAGAATTACACTGATGAGAAGAAATCCTCCTAAAAAGAAAAAAGGTGTGCTTAATACAAGATGGCACACCAATTAATTTGCACATCTTTATTCCTTTATTTAGTTGGTTTTGTTCAATTTGGTTTGGTTGTTTTTTATCTGTTTTAACATAGCCTGCTGAAATTTCTTTCCCAACAATATTGATAGTATTAAAGGAAAAATTGAATACTTTTCTCTACTTCATGACATGAAGTGACTAAGTGGAAGTTAGAGTTGAAGAATTTGAGCCAAAATTAGAACATGCGTGTTAAATAAATAAGTTGAAGAAACCAATAAGAAAATGCCCCATAGAGCTGTGTAGTTTTTTAGTATTAGTATTAGTTTAGGTGGTCGGTTCGGTTTTGGCTGCTTGAAAATTTCTAAAACCAAAAATTCTAACGCTTACATTGTTTTCTGTTTATCTCAACCGAATTGAACTGTTACTTTGATCAGTTTGGTTCGGTGTGGTTTGGTGTTCAATTTTGAACACCCCTACTAGCTATCCGTTTTGGGTAATTGTTGGAACTCGTTTGGTTTAGCTATTTGAAACATGAGCTTTTTAAGTAGAACTTTCTCAAAAGTGGATCGAGAAAAGGTTCACAAAGTGTTTAATTGGGTTGTTAAAAAGGGGATTTGAGATTTACAAAGTTGTTTGGTTTTGTTCTATGAAAAGTGTTGTTCTATGCTTTTAAATTCTAAAATTCCACTTATCAAAAAAAAAAAAAAAAAAAAGAAGGAAGAAAGCTAAATCTCCCCAAAGGGATATTCTTCCCTTTATGCATATTGGTTTTTTTTTTTTTTTTGCTAGCACATAGAAGTCGTTTTTTATTTTATAAATAGCATTGAACAAATAATTTGTTTTTGGCTAATAAACAAATTTTGAAGTAGAACAAATCACTATAATTATGTTTGGCAATAAATAAAAAAGGGCTCACCCGGTGCACAAAGTGCTCCCCGGCTATTGCGGGGGTAGGGGGAGGGTGGGCGCACATGTACGCAGCCTTTCCCTTACATTTTTGCAAAGAGGCTGTTTCCACGCCTCGAACCCGTGACCTACAGGTCACCAAAGAAACAACTTTACATTGTTCGAAAGAAAAATTATTTTTTATGTGTGATTTATTAAAGAGCCACAAGCTTCTTGGTTATGAAAAGGAACCAAGACGTTAGACTTTGTGACTTCTGCTTTCAGAGGCCAAGCAGCCCAAAACAGTTCTTGAAGAAGCTAAATTGTTCGACTCCAAATTTTATGCTGGCCAAGAAGCCCAAAAAACAGAAATCATAGCTGTAGAAAGAAGGCTATGTTGTTAGGAAATGCTTTACTCTCTTACCAGAATCTGGTTATCCTTGAAATTATAGATTGAGATGACTATCTTCATCTTTGTTGAAGTAATTCCTACATTTGTTTTATTTTTTGCTTCTTAAGGTGCTTAGATATATGTCTGATAGGCTACACCTCTCGAGCATAAGCTTTTGTGTTAAATTACTTAATACATTTGCAAGCATGGTTTCTCTATTTTCTTGAACACCACAAGCAAACCCGTTTTTTATCATTTTGTTTGGATTCTCATCTCGTTGTCAAGCCAATTTTTTGTTCTTTTAATTGGGCATGTTTGCCACCTGTTCAATGGATTGCAATTGAGGGAGATTATTAAAAATAGGCTAGCGCAATATGGGCTCTTTAAGTTTAAGATGTTTGCATATATGTTGTGCTTATCCACTCTTAAGCTGAAACTTTTGGTTTGGATGCCTTAACTTGTAGCTCCTTTTTATAATATATATATATTTTTTTATGTGTATAAATGTACACATATATGCTTTGACTTTAATTAAATGCTATGACAGGATTATGCAATGGAGTCGGATGAGACACGCATATTTAATGCAGCACATTTGATGGTTGCGAGTCTGGCAGGAAGTCTAGCTCATGTTACATGCAAGGTCTTCTTTTATCTTTGTGAAATCACAATTTGTTTCTCCTGCTTATATGGAATCGTGCTTTCTAGATCATGTAATGTTTTTATAGGCTCAAATGGATACAGTTTTATTTTCTAATAATTAATTAGAATTTCTACTGTCTACAGGAACCATTACGTGGGTCGATATCAAGTCAATTGAGGAATTCACTCCAGGGTTTAAATATTGCTAATGAACTTCTGGAACAAGCAGTACAGCTTGTGACCAATGATAATCTGGATCTTGGTTGTGCCGTCATTGAACAGGCTGCGACAGATAAGGTTTGTGACAATATTTGAAAGGACTCTCCTTACAATTTACAAGATGATCAAGATAATTATTCAATTTCTATGCATTCGATGTTTCAAGCAATATGAATAGACTAAAGTGGAAGTGTGAAAAATCATCTTTTTGATAAATAATGATTTTATTAAAGAAAAAAGGTAATATCTTTGTACGCAATGCGGGGTACAGACACCTCAATAAAGATAAGAGAAGTAAATTTACAAATTACAAGTCAATCCATCTAAAAAATCTACAAGAATTTGATAGAGTGAAAAGAAGGCTGAAAAACGCTTGGCTGGATGGAAAATGTTGTACTTTTCAAAAGAGGGAAAAGTTACTTTGATCAAAAGAACATTGTCTAACCTACTTCCTATCCCTTTTCCAGATTCTGACCTCTGTTTCAAAAATTGAAAAGTTATATTAGGATTTCCTTTGGCATGGAAAAGATGGTGAGCATAAGTTCCATCTAGTTAAGTGGGATGATATATGCAAGCCTTATAAATTCGGGCTGTTTAATATTAGGAACTTGAGAACCTTTAATAGTGCATTGATGAGAAATGGTTGTGGTATTGTGAGTTGGTGTTATTTGCATAAAAACAACACTAAAACTGTGGATCACTTGTTTATTCACTGTCCGGTTGTTAGAACCCTATGGGAGTTGGTGTTTGTACTTTTTGGGATAGTTTGGGTGATACCTGACATAGTTATGTATCTCTTATGTAGTTCGCACAAGATTAGAGGAAAAAGATGTAATATGATAGGACGGCTCTTTTTTGTTTGATGTGGGTAATTTGGCTTGAGAGAAACAATTGCATCATCAATAATGAGGCGCCACTGGAGAAGCTGAAAATATCATTTTTACTTATGTGGTTGGTTCCAATATTTTTGATAAGTAAATATTTTATTAGAAAGATGCCAAGAAGTGTGTAACCTTTGTACACAAGATGGATACAAACATCACACCACCAAAAGGCAGAAAACAAAACAAAGGAAAACAAAAGATAATCAAGATTAACAATTTAAAATATCTAAAAACTCAACTAAGGACCCACAGAGGTAAATGGTTCATAGAATGACATCCAAGAAAATAAGGTCTGTAGAAAATGACTCTTTATCCAAATTGTCCACATTAGACACAATGGAACAACCTTCCAAGCCGATTCACATGTCCTACTCCCAAAGCTTCCAATCCACCCCCTCAACAGATCCAGGACGAGCTAGGCAAGACCCAGCTAAAACCAAACAAAGAGAAGGACAAAACCCCTAATCTTCTAGCCACTTTGCAATGAATAAAAAGATGATCCACTGTTTCACCATTTTTTTTTGGCACATGCAGCACCAGCTGATTAATACCCTACCTATATTCCTTATTTGAGAATGCGATTAAGAGAAGTTGTCCTAGCCAAAAAAAGACACTTAACAGGGCACTTCGGACCTCCATAAATCTTCCATGGAAAACCATCAGACCTGCTGCTTCTTTTATGCAGCAGCATATAGTAGCTTTCCACAGTGAATAAGCCAGAGGAAACTGGACTTCAACATACAGTACCAAAACCTCATTCACATCCAGCTTATATGCATATAAAATACCATAAAAGGCATCCATACTACCAACTTCCTAATCCTGCAGATTTCTGTGGAACTCCACGTTCCAGTAGGGGCCATTGGAGCTGTTTAGAAAATCCGAAACCAGAGCTCTCTTATCCATGGCTAAGGTGTAAATGTCTGGAAATAATTCAATAAGGGGCGGTCACAACACTACATATCCTCCCAGAAAGATATATTTACCCCATTGCCAACTTTGAAGCTGAGATGGCCTTTAAACAAATCCCTTCCTTTACTAATAGACTTCCATAAAGCAACTCCACAAGAGTTATTAATCGGTAGAGTCATCCTCCCACGAGGCAGCACACCATATTTCTCAACTACAACCTGTCTCCAGAGGCTAGTTTTCCTTGAAAACTCCAAGCCACGTCCCCATTAGAGCCACATTAAAAGCCTTAAAATTTTTGACCCCTAATCCTCTATGTTGTATAGGATTGCACAAACTTCCCACCCACCTGATGCATCATTGTTTCATTTTCCTTCCCATTCCACATAAAAATTCTTATAAAAATTCTGCAACCTTCTCCATCCAGCCAGCCTTATTTCCGTCTTCTCAATAATGGACTCCCAAATGTGAACTGCCTTGAAACGAGAGCCTAGAGGAAGACCCAAATACTTCATAGGAAGAAACCCTACTTTGCATCCCAAAACACCCGCCATATTACCAATATTCCCTACACTACCCACCGAAAGCAATTTCACTCTTTGCTAGATTGATTCTGAGATCGGAAACCGCTTGGAAGGCGATTAGAACACATCTAAAGTATTATAACTGCTCAATATTAGCATCACAGATTTAATGTATCATCATCCAAAAGCAAAGGAGACACCTTCAAGTGCTCTCTCACATTATTTACTGCAAACCTTTCGGCTGACCACGCTCCACTGTTTTGGAGAGTAATCTACTAAATGCCTCCATAATTATAATAAATAAGAAAGGAGATAAAGGATCCTTTTGTCTAAGACTCGAGCTTCCAAAAAACCAACTCATGTGCCATTGATTAGAACAGAAAACCAAACATAAGAGAAATACATGCGCTTCCAAGCTAGCCATTTTCTCCCAAAGCTCATCTGTTCAAGGAGATACATCAGAAAGTCCCAGTTGACATGATCATATGCCTTTTCCACATCAAGGTTACATAATAAACCAGCAACGCCTGAACTTAACTGAGAATCCACACGCTCATTTGCCACTAAAGCGGAGTCTAAAATCTGTCCGCCCTCAACAAATGCATTCTGCGAGTTGGAAATAATTTTCTCCAAAACGGTCTTCAGCTTTCGAGAGAGTACTTTGGATAGCAATTTGTACACACTTCTCACAGGACTGATTGGTCTAAATTCTTTAATATCCGATACATCACTTTTTTTTTTGAAATCAATGAATGTCTATTCAGCCTTATTTCCACTCTATTGGGTCTTTTGTAAATTACTTAGATGCTTTGCATTGTAATTTGTAAGTTTTTTTTTTCTTATTTTTGTGGGTTGTGTCTGTGCTTTACTTGCGTACAAATGAGATGACTTTTTCTTTAATAAAACCATTACTTACAAAAAAAGAAGAAGGCTGATTAAACCTCCATTTGAACCCTTTTTTCTTCAGCTTTTCTAGTGATGCCTCCTCATTACTGGTCATCTACTTGTCTTTTTTGTTATTATTACTATTTCACCTGTCAAATGCTCTTATTCCTAGTTACCGTTATCATTTAACCATCGACTATGTATGCTTGAGGCATACTTTAAAGGCTATGAGGTGAAATAAAGAAAGATGGATTAACTAATCAGTTTTGAGTTTTCATTTTGAAGATAAGAAAAAACTGAGATATGTAGAGAGTTTCAAAACAAAGAAATTGCACTTCTTGTGTAAAATGTGTTGGTCACATGCTTCTCTGTGAAAAGGTGATAACTGATAATTAATATTTCCAATTGATTTTGGACATAATCACCAAGAACTGGGCATATTGTAACTCTGTGAAAAGGTGATAACTGATAATTAATATATCCAATTGATTTTGGACATAATCACCATGCAAATAGAGTAACAAACTTATAAAATCAGAAAAAGAAGTTTCTTTTCTTGAAAGCTGGCAAATAAAGTCCTTAGATTTTAGATTAAGCTTACAAGTCATTCATTTAAGCAGCTTCTCTACGTTTGTGGGCTTAGGTTAGGTGTAACTTAATGATTTGATGAGTTTTTATTATACTCATAAATCTACAACCTAACAGTTCTACCTTCCACCATCTTCCTTTAATGATTCTGGTTGTGTCATGAGTTATGAAAATGGAATATGATATGTGTCGAATTTTAGATATTTTTTAGGCAATATTCATGTGATTTGACCGGTTTTCTTTTCAGGCAATACAAACTATTGATGGTGAGATATCCCAACAACTTACTTTGAGGAGGAAGCATCGAGAGGGTGTCGGTCCCACATTCTTTGATGCAAACTTGTACCCACAAGGTTCTATGGGTGTGGTGCCGGAAGCCCTTCGCCCTAAGCCAGGCCACTTGTCCCATTCTCAACAGCGTGTCTATGAGGTAAACATTGACCTTCCACATGTAGATCAAGTTAACTGACAAGAATGATACTCAACGGTATTTCTTTCATCTGTTTTCATGTGCATTAGGATTTTGTTCGGCTTCCTTGGCAAAATCAATCTAGCCAGGGCTCGTATGCCATGCCTTCTGGTCCTTCTGTTACATCTAGCAGTACTGGAATGACTGGAGATTACGGTCCTGCATCTGGACAGCTCACCACAGGTTATTCTGGTCATGGGAGCACTGGATTTGAAGCTGTTTCTCGATCATTGGATGATGCAATGGAGTCTAATTCAGCTCCTCATTTTAGGTGCTTTTTTTTTATTGACTTGATTTCTTCAACTTTCTTTAATTTTAAAGGCTAATTAATTATGTCTGAACTTCTGCCTACAATGTATCAGTACTTCCTCAGTTCACGTGCGATTAGCTGATGGTGTATCACAGCACAGTTCTGAGAGTGATCCTGTTATTGCCTCATTTCCTTCACCTGCTACCACCCCTGAGTTACACTCGGTGGATTCTTCTGATGCTGTCAAGGTTAGAATTTTGATATAAGCTTTTTATCAAGTTATATATGAGATTTAATAATTGGGTACTGAAATATGCTACTAACTTGTTGGAAGGATTCTGGATTACCATCTCCAATTGCTTTGGAGCGCCTTGGAAGTACTATAACAGAACCTTCTCTCACAACAAGGGATGCACTGGATAAATACCAAATTGTTGCGCAGAAGGTGCGGATGACCTTTCACTCTGTTCTGTCTAGCAACACACTTCTAATCTGTTAAGCTTGGGCATGTTCTCTTATAGTTTAAGCTTATGGGATATTTGGTAATCTTAGATGGTATTGTGGGCTGTCAGTATCTGAATATGTTTTAAATGATTGAGGTTAGGGTTTTGATGATCCATTTAGAATTGGTCTGTCAAATTCCAACCCATTTAAGAACAAGCTAGAAGATTTGGATGACGTGTCAACCAATTTGATATGCGAATAATTTTTGGCAATTGATTATTATTTATTGTGATTTTGAAAGTAAAAAAAAATATTTAAATAACATAAACTACTTTTTTGTCAACGCTTTTAACCATTGAGTGTCAGCTTTGATTGGGATATTCCAAACCCAGTTTAAGAGTCAACCAGCTGGGTGGACACATTGCTTTTGACATAATCAATTGTATCAAAACATTTTCTCTCTTTTTGTAAAATCAGATGCGAGAATAGTACGAAATCTAGAACTAAAAAACGAAAATGAGTAAAAGAAATAACACAAGATGTATCAAGGTTCGGCTTAATCTAGCCCACATTCTCATTGGAAAGATTGAAATTCACTATTTTGTTCTTGGAGAAAATACAAGTGTCTGACTCGGAAAACTCTGAAAAAGCCCATCAAACATTAAATCTATTTCCCTTTATATATAGGCTACAAGCCCGTTCCTACGCATCGTGAACTAACTCTTTTTTGGGTCATAATTATCTAACGGGTCGCACTGCAAAACTTTTGCCTAACTGGATACAAGACAATCACAACACTCTTAATAATGTTACTTGTGGTATAATCTCTTATCGGTTTGTTTCAATTGCATTCTTCTATGTCCTTGACATGGTTTTTATTGTGTTATGTTCTGTTTCTTGGTCCACATGAAAGTGTATGTGAGAGGGATTGTAGTGTTACTGTCTTGAGCTTTGACTTACTTTTGTGGGCTATCTGGCATCAGCTTAATCTTTATTTATTCTTATGTGCATTATTCCCCTCAAAAGGAGGGGGTGTGCAATTGCAGCACTGAAAACAGTGCATGCCATTATGCTCTTCTAATGTTGACATCTTTTAAGGAGCTTTGGGGGTTATGAAGATATTATTCACTCAAGAGTCAGGCTTTTGATTTTATTGTCTACTGCGTGACTACTTTCTACAATACTATCTTTATTTCAAGTATTATTTTTGCTTACACTTGCAATTTGTTGCAGTTGGAATCTTTGGTAAACAATGATACTAGGGAAACGGAAATTCAGGTATAGTTTCTTTATGTCTCTTGGTGTATATCTATCAGATGATACATTCTTACCTATGCCATTCTTAAAATGCACTGATGTTACAACTTGACTTGTTCTTTTCCTTCTTGGTCTGGAATATTTATTGGATTCATGGTTCATGCATTAGATCAAAAACTTAACCTTTCTAATTAAATGTTTTCAATAGGGAGTTATATTGGAGGTTCCTGAAATTATACTCAGATGTGTGAGTCGAGATGAGGCAGCGTTGGCCATGGCTCAAAAGGTGCAATGACTTCTAAAACCAAATATTATGAGCTGTATTCTATTGAGTCATCAATGTCAGATGTTCCCTGAATTATTTTGGTTGAATCCTTTGTTGAATGTTGATTGATTCACCTACTTTCACTAATTGTTCAAGGAGCTATTTTGAGAATTTTCCAATGTCTTTGATTTTTCAGAATTTTTGACAAATTAATTTTCAATACAGGTTTTCAAGGGATTATATGATAATGCATCAAACAAAATTCATGTTGGTGCACATCTGGCAATCCTGACGGCTATCCGTGATGTTTGCAAGCTTGCTGTGAAGGAGCTTACTAGTTGGGTATGCTCTATTTAACATCTCTATTTACAAAATGTTGGTTTTGTTAGTTTTGTCGCCTTTACTTACGCATGATTTCTGGTATAGGTTGTCCCCGTTTGATTTAGTCTGACATGAGTTACTGTAAGAGATTATAAACCATGGGGCCAAAAAAAAAAAAAAATTAAAAATTTAAGCACAAGATATGAGATGGGCTTGTGCATTCTTCATGCTGACAACTAACAGGCTGCGGTTGCGGGGGCATATAAGAGATTATAACTCATTCCTGGCCTTCCCCAATACGTTAAGCTTTTAGGTGGAATGGTTCTTTGACACTTACTATGAACTGTGATCCTTGTAATGGAGATTTGTATTTTGTAGTACATTATTTCATAGATTAACAATAAATTTTGTCTTGGTGAGCAGCTGCTGGTAGTTTTCCTATTTTTTTCTAATTTCTGTCCGTTATATTTTTGTTATCTTACATGTTTGCACTTATGCATTATCCCTGAAGCAGTGATGGAGTGCTATACTGGTTTGATTAGTTTCAGATTGTGTAAAATAGAAATTCCTCCTTCTCTTATTATGAGTTCCTTCACGCTAGGATGTTTTGCAATTTCTTACAGGTAATTTACTCAGAGGAGGAGCGAAAATTTAACAAAGATATTACTGTGGGCCTTATTCGAAGTGAATTGCTTAATCTTGCTGAGTACAATGTTCATATGGCAAAACTAATTGATGGAGGGAGGAATAGTATGTCAAAGGAATACACTTTTTCCATTCTTGTTACTACACAAAATTAATTTAACTGACATATCAGATGAAATGAATATGCAGAGGCTGCAACGGAGTTTTCCATTTCTCTTCTTCAAACCTTAGTTCTTGAGGAACCTAAAGTTATTTCAGAACTCCACAATCTTGTTGATGCATTAGCAAAGGTTTTTGTTTGTTTGTTTCTCCTGTGCAATTCCATGCTTTTTGCCAGTTTTTTACTTTGTCTTTTGCAGCTTGCAGCAAAGCCTGGGTCTCCTGAATCATTATTACAGCTGGTTGAGATTGTCAAGAATCCAGGTTCAAATATTGGAGTTCTATCTGGTGCTAGTTTTGGAAAGGAGGACAAGACTCGATTATTAAGAGACAAAAAGGTCAGAGAGATGCATGGTTTAGTACTCAATTCTCTTTTACATTTTCTCAGGTCTGAAGTCTCCTTTCCTTTTCCTGTTAAAACAGGGTACTGGTCTCCCCACTGCAAGCAGGGAAGAGTATAACAATGTAGAGTCTTTGGAACCAGATCCTGCTGGTTTCCGTGAGCAGGTATCTTGACTTTAAATTGTTTGGTGTGATCTTATTTATATTTTAAGAGGTTCTTGGCTGAGAGAAATTGTGGCATTCCAATCCAAGGATTGAGTATCAGACCATATGGCTGATACTTTTCAGTTTGGGTTACTTAATTTTAAAAGGAGAGGGCACAATGCTAGGCATAAGTCTTGGGATGTTATGGCCTAAGTCTTTTCGGAGTTAATTTTTATATAAAAAAGATACCTATATGTGAAATATACTATTACATATAATGTGATGTAATACATATGATATAATATAACATTACAACCCGATTGTGTAGAGTTAATAATAGAAGAACATGAAAATCAATTGAAAAAAGTGACCTATAACCAATGACTTTACACAGGGAAGAGACGGGCAATATTAGATAGAGATAAGGTGGATGAGGTCAAATTCAAAATATCAAGCTACTTTTATTTCCCTTCTCCATTATAATTTTACACTTTTTCTTATGCTTAGACCTTTAGCTTTGGAGTTATGAAGTAATATAGATTTTATAATGGGTCAAAATTTGACAAGAAAGTTCAGTTGATCTACTGGTAAGGATCTCTATCTGTTGCTAGCAATCAGATTCGAGTCCTTTTACTGGAAAAAAAGTTTCATCTTTGTGGCCTGAGAGTTGCGACTTTAGTTCATGGTAAACTCGTAACTTTGAAAGTCAAATTTACAAATGGACCCTGCTTTCACGTTGTGGACTGATGGCCATTCTAGCTAATGGAGAAATCGTGTAATATATGTTATGGTTGCTTTCTTATCTCCCGTAGACTGGGATATCCTGATGTGGGATTTGCTCCTTTTTGGGAAATTATGCCAATATATCTTATTCAGTTGTGTGTCTTTGCATCTGATACATCTGACTTTTGTTGGGAATCCCTCTTCTGTTTCTCTACCTCTGTCCAACTTCTATAGAGACTCTCCTCCATTTTTCTTCTAATCTGCTGCTCAGATTGATTCTTCTCCACAACTCATTTCTCTCTTTTCTTTGAGTGAAAAAAAAATAAAAAAAAATAAAAACCATCCGGATCTGTAGTGTCACCGAATCAAGAGTTTGTCAATGAAGCCCATTAAGAGTCTGCTTCCAAGGAAGAGTTAAAAAGAACTAAAAGAATATTCTTTTTAATTTGATTGTATTTTAATTGGAAGACAAAACTTGAGATGTTACATTATGAGATGCATGCATTCTTTCCATTTAGTTATGTTACGAACAGGCATTCTAATCTTTTTATAATGTGCACTGATTTTTGCATAAAATGAGTTCTATTTTAGATTTATGTTTGGTGTTGCTTTAAATAAAATGAACACCTAGAAATATAAATGCATTTACCCAGTGCTTACGTATAACTGCATATTATGTAGGTTTCCATGCTGTTTGCAGAGTGGTACCGTATATGTGAACTCCCTGGTGCTAACGATGCAGCTTGTACCCATTACATCTTACAATTGCATCAGAATGGGCTACTTAAGGGGGATGATATGACTGAACGCTTTTTCCGGATTTTGACGGTGGCTTCTCTCTCTTATTTGAAATTATATTTTCCTAATAAGAGTTAATAGTCGCGAAACTCAACCTCCTATTTGCTTTTCAGGAAGTTTCTGTCTCACATTGTCTGTCTTCTGAGGTGATCAATTCAGGATCACTGCAGTCTCCACAAATGCAGGCACTTTCTTTCCTTGCTATTGATATATATGCAAAACTAGTCTTTTCGATCCTAAAGGTAATTATCTATTCGTTTCCTTAATGTTACATATTCTTGTGGTTTTGGTTCAAGTTTTTCTTTTTCCCTAACTCAATTATTTTGACTAGCCTATGCAACAGGGATCAAGTAAACTTCATCTTCTTTCCAAGGTGAATATAAACTAAGTTTCATTCTGATTTCCCTTTGGTTTTTTGTTTAAGACCCTGGCTTGTTCAATAATGTATTTTCTCTATGGCAGATATTAGCAGTGACTGTCAGATTCATTCAGAAAGATGCAGAAGAGAAGAAAGCGTCTTTCAATCAAAGACCATATTTCAGATTGTTTATTAATTGGCTTCTGGACCTTGGCTCCCTTGAGCCTGTTATTGATGGTGCAATCCTTCAGGTGTGATTTATTTGAATTTGCCTTCCTATTCTCTCAACATTTGGATAAAGACTATCCCGCTAAGTTATTTTATTTGTCGTGTATTTGTAATGTTTTGAAAATTAGTGTTGACACCTTGGAAATGGTAGAACACATTTGGAACATAGCAGATATAATGTATAGATACAAGGTAAGCATTTTATAGGTAGACGATGATTAATTGAACAAGTGAGGAACCTGTACATCAATCTTCATTTTATAACACTTCCATAATTAATTGAGTGACTTCGACTAAAACTTTTTGAGATATATATATAAAATTTAGATTTTAGAAAAGTAACAGAACTGCAAGCAATGAAAATTGGCTTGGGGCTCCCTCTTACATGGAAGTTTATCCTTGTAAAAAAAGTACTTAAAATACAAGCAGTCAATTTTTTATTTTTTATTTTTAATTAAGATAAACTTGGTTACCTCGTAAATGGAGTAGATAAGATGTTTCCTTTACCAGAAAAAAAATCTAAAACACGTTGCGTGGTAGTTTTAAGCTGATTTGACACGGGGTAAAAAATTTAAGGAAAAAGCAAGAAGCTTGATCTTATTGTGGCACATATTATAAAGGAAAAAGTTTGCAGCCCTTTACATCAAAGAGAAAGAAAGCTAACACGTGGTTTTCTTCTAGTTAAACTGGAGTATTTGTTGGATCTTTGTTCTTTTCCATTTCCTTGTGTATGGTGTTTTAGGCATCGAATCCTTTACTTTTGAGTAGGGGTGGAATTCGAATCGAATAGCTTCGAATAGGGCATTATTCGAATTCGAACTCGAATTCCATTACCCGACTTCAATTTGAATATGAATACTTATACAAATCTTAATCTGAAATTCGAGTTCGAATTGAATTTCAAATATTCAAATTCGAATATTAAGGGTATTTTGGTAAATTTTTTTTCATAAAAAGTCATTTTTTATTATAATTTTTTAATAAAAACATAATTATTTTGAATATTAATTCGAAGTCAAATACTAATTCGAATACTAATTCGAATTATTCGTCGAATATAGAATCGAATTATGTACTACTTGAATTCGAACTCGAATGAAAATTCGAATATTAAGTAAAATTCGAATTTGAATTATTTGATTTGAGTGCCACCCCTATTTTTGAGTTGAATTCTATTGATTCCACATATATCATTTTGGTTGAGTTTGTTTAGGAGAAGATCCAGAATTTGGGTATGCATTATGCACCACCATTTGTGGAATAGAACTGTTTTGCATGTGATGCAAGACATTTTAGTCCTTCCACTACTCTCTCTCTCTCTATATATAATATAAATTTTATGGTTGTGCTCATTTTTTAATTGGCTTATGCTTTTGGAATGTTTGAACTTTGAAGAGTGAAGACACTTCAGCTCATTGTTTCCATGTCGACTAGTGACTAGAGACTCATTTGGCATATTGTATATGATTTAGACACTATTAGTTACATAACTGCATTGTCATTCTCCTTCTATAGGATAGTCTAACATAGTATAAGAGGGGCCAACAACATAAGTTTATAGAATTCTGTTGTTACCAAACACACTACAAGAGGCAAACTATCATGTTCTTTTATGATGCGGCAAACAAGCCCTTAGTGTTTAGTTTTGGGGAGGATGCATATGCACTTTTGGTTGTTGTTTTTCTTGGGCTTAGTGTTTAGTTTTGGGGAGGATGCATATGCACTTTTGGTTGTGTTTTTCTTGGGGGAGGGGTCGAGGGTTCCATTACTCATCGATTAGTGTTTGGAAGATTAATATGTAAATTAACAAGTCTTTAGTGTTTAGTTTTGGGGAGGGTGCATATGGACTTTTGGTGGTCTTTTTCTTGGGGGAGGGGTCGAGGGTTCCATTATTCATTGATTAGTGTTTGGAAGATCAATATGTAAATTGTTATACATGATTGACTCATATTGCTTTACGTTTGCAGATTTTGACTGTCTTTGCCAATGCATTTCATAATTTGCAGCCCCTTAAAGTACCTGCATTCAGGTTAGTATTGCTTAATTATTCACTGAAGCTTGCACCTGATGATATTATTGTGATATTTTACTTATCAAATAGTATCTCCTTTTATGATGCTTGTGAATTGTTTACTGATTAGTGCCCCTAAACTTCCAGTAGTTGTTTGGTATCATCATTTTGATTTTTGTATTTGAAGAAGACTAGATATATTGTTAATTTTACGTGATCAGGGCTTAAACTTCTAACCTTTTTATATATTTTTGTCCTTGCTAAGCTCTGGAACTTGACTTTAGCTGCTGGCTTGTTCGCCCTTGACTTTAGGCTTTACTTGGACTGAGGGATATGATGGAGAAGGAAAGGAAAGGATATATGATATATGGGAGGTACCATTTCCTTTGTTGGGAGGCTTTTTAAATGAAGGGAAACGAAATAGAGGGATTACTTTTTCCACCCCTTTGTAAAGCCCATTAATTAAATCCCCAAAATTGGGGGGACGCTCCTTTCTATAATTACCCTAACAGACTATTATACCCCGTAAGTTTAATGTTATATACTCAATAAAGGATATAACTATAAATATATGTTACTATTCACCATTTCTTTTCTTTTACTACACACCAACCAAATAAGGGATATACATATCCTTTCTTTTCCTTTCCAAACTTCTTACCCATCCAATTCTTACACTTTTAAATGAGGGAGAAGATAACCACCCCTTGTCCTCTCCTTTCCTGCCCTTTAATAACCCATTATATACTTACCTTTCCTTTCCCTTCAGATTCCAAATTCATCCATGCATAGACTTCAAATCATAATCTATCAGTGTAAATGTTCTTGGTGGAAATTTTGTCTAAATGATCCATAGAGCTCAATCCATGTTGTGGGGGATATTTATGTTACATGCTACTCAATTCATGTTTGATCTTGTAATTTGAATCATAACTTTTGGAATAGTTTCCCTGTTTAGTCTGTTTTCTTGCTTTGATTTAGGTTGTATCATAGTTGACTTAGCTTGTACAGCACACATTCATTTTAGTATAAATGCAGCATCAGTGTGAAGGCTATACTCACTGATTTTTACTCACAAATACTTGAGTTTTCTCTTTCTCTTTCTCTTTCTCTCTCTTAACTTTCACAATAACTATATGGTTGGGAGGTGATCTCCAAAATAGCTTTTCGCTACTGTGTTCAATATGCAATATTTCAGTGTTTTATGGCTAGATAGCCCCCAATACCAATTACCAAGTTTCAATCAGTCTCACTAGTAGTAATTAATGAAATTCTGTGATCTATTGATATTGTAATATCATTTGAATATGCCTACTTCAAAAGTGATAAATGTCTGTCATGTTTTAGACCCTTATGTGGAGAGATGACAGATTTAATTGTTGGATGCATGAACAACGCTTGCTATACTAAAGTTTGCAGGGCTTTATGAGTTTGTAGCATCCACAAGGGTACACTAGTCATGTTTTCAAGGCAATGATCACTTTTTTTTTTTGGGAACTTCTTTATTTGCTGTCTGCTGATTGTCAATAGAACTCATTTGTCACATGAATGACATGAGTCTATGTTGTAGATGCTTTGCTGATATGGATCAACAAATAGTGTATGATATTTCTTTTATGTAACACCTGGTTTATTGCTGATTTGGTTAATTTGATTCTTCAGCTTTGCATGGCTTGAGTTGATAAGTCACAGAAGCTTCATGCCAAAAATGCTTACTGGAAATGGACATAAGGGATGGACTTATATCCAACGGTTGCTGATCAACCTCTTCCAATTCATGGAGCCATTTTTGAGGAATGCTGAACTAGGAGTTCCGGTTGTTATCTGCATCACTTTTTTCTTCTTTTTCCCTACCAAACGCTGTTTCTTATTTATAAACACTTATTTTCTTGGGTCATTTCAGGTCCATTTTCTTTACAAAGGAACGCTTAGAGTTCTGCTAGTGCTACTTCATGATTTCCCGGAGTTCCTCTGTGATTATCATTTTACCTTCTGTGACATGATCCCTCCAAGCTGTATACAAATGCGAAATATTATTCTTAGTGCATTTCCCCGCAGTATGAGGCTGCCAGATCCATCTACTCCAAACTTAAAGGTATTTAGTCTAAATAATACATTATTTGTTATTAGTTTATATCTAGGGAAACTAATCTAATCGTGCCGACTTTTTCTTTCTTTCAGATTGATTTACTACAAGAAATCACTCAATCCCCACTCATTCTCTCCGAGGTTGACGCAGCTCTTAAAGCAAAGCAGATGAAGGCCGATGTAGATGAATATCTTAAGGTATTTTGTTTCTTTTCCTGTTAATTTTGTAATCTTATGACTTGGGCTCCTTTATTACAATTTAAAAGCATCCATGGGATCATTGCACAAGTTTTCTTTGTAATATTTTTTGCTATGCTCATCTTTAGTGATGAGTATTTAATACTTGTCCTTTTGCTGTAACTTATCTTGAACTGATCTGAAGTTTAATCTTTTTCGTATTCATTTTTTTATAATTATTTTTGCTCTTTGATCCGATTTTGGTGCAGACAAGACAACAGGGTTCTTCGTTCCTGACTGATTTGAAGCAGAAATTGCTTCTTTCACCTAGTGAAGCTGCCTCTGCTGGGACCCGTTACAATGTGCCGTTGATCAATTCGCTTGTGCTCTATGTTGGCATGCAGGTATTGTAAAATCTTGGTGCTAATTATCGTAAGCTTATGCACCTAATGCATGGTAATCTTAATGCTACTGTCATGAGTGTAAGCAACTGATCAGTGAGAAATGCCTCTTATCAGATCATGTGATCAAATTCTCTAGATTTAAATGTTAAAGATTGTACCCAGTGTTTCTAGTCAAATATATTTGACCACGTAAATTTTCATAAATATTTTAACATACATGGATTAAAGCTTTTATCTCGGTAATCATTTTAACTTTCCAATCATGTCACCTTGCAAAGGTGTAGGAGTATATTTAATTGGTTTGAGGCATAAGGAGAATAGTTTTGACTTGTCTCTGTTTCAAAAGGTTCATTTGATGTTTACTTTTGGATATGGGTTTTGCAGGCCATCCAGCAATTGCAGGCACGATCTCCTCATGCACAATCAACCAATGGGTTCACATTGGCTGTATTCTCTGTTGGTGCTGCATTGGATATATTCCAGACTTTAATTATGGATTTAGATACTGAAGGACGCTACCTTTTTCTAAATGCTGTTGCTAACCAACTGCGTTATCCTAACACTCATACGCATTACTTCTCCTTCATCCTTCTGTACCTGTTTGCGGAATCAAATCAGGTATGACACTTTATTCTTTAAATAATTATGTGTTGAGAATACCATTTTCAGGAGTAGACTATCTGGATCCAATTTTTTTTGGGCAAGGTTTTCAATGCATTGATGGCAGATTCTCTGTGCTCTCGTTGAATGTCCTTTTCTATGGGATTCAGCTTCCAAATTGCAGACATTAATAAAATATAGAAATGTAGCATATTACCGTGACTTGTTATAACTCAATTTTCTTCACATGTCCAGGAAATTATTCAAGAACAAATTACGAGAGTATTGCTAGAGCGCCTTATTGTTAACCGACCTCATCCTTGGGGACTGCTCATTACTTTCATCGAGCTTATCAAGGTTATCTTTCATAGATGCTGTATTATCATACAGCCCCTTTTGCTTGGGGTGTTTCTTCTAATTTAGTATATATTGTTTTTTCAGAATCCCAGGTACAACTTCTGGAATCGAGCCTTCATAAGATGTGCACCAGAGATTGAAAAACTATTTGAATCAGTCTCCAGATCTTGTGGGGGTCCAAAACCTGTGGATGAAAGCATGGTCTCCGGTTGGGTTTCTGATGGTCCACACTGATTCTTCTAGTCTTCTGGCTCACCTATTGGTATTTATTTGTAAAATTCACAATGGGAAGGAAACTATTCTGTAATCCCAAGTCCAAGCCATTGAATGTAACTTTTCGTCAACTATTTATAACGTTGAAGATCCAAGTAGTTATATTCCATGTAAAGTTTTTATTTATTATTCATGTTGCAATTATCAACAATGAACATTTGAACTATGTAAACTTCTATAACGTGATGTAGTTCCAGATTCCAATGTTAATGCTATGTAAAGAGTTCCCTGCTGAATATTCAATTAGTGAGCCATGGAAACCCTGATCCTTTCCACAAGTTGTGTTGATGTGGAGACATTAGATGGATAGATCTGAATGTTTACCAACTAGGCTGCTACAGATCCAAGTGAAGTAAATATATTGGGAGTTCAGTGTCCTTTGTGACGTCATCTGTTACATTAGCTCTGATCATTTCCAAGTCAGAAATTGCTTAAGCAATAAGAATCAACAATTGGAAGCAGCAATTGACTCTAATATTGATGAATAAAATGTGGGAATGTCTGCAAAATACAGTTAAAAGAAGGGCACAAGCCTAAGACATGCAGAATCTCTTTGGTGGGGGGTGCTAGAGATGTTTGATGATGATGATATTTTTGCCATTGCTGATCGCCTTGCATTCATCTTCTGCTTCTTTGCCATTTCCTTTACCTTGAAAATTCTCTCTTCAGTTCTATTTAAAACCTGAATTCGCTTCCTTTCTAGCTTGCTCTGCCAAGAACAAGAGTATGAAAACAGTAAGAAAAAAGATCAGTCGTACTGCAGTCTGGTCTATTTCCATGGTTTAAATTCATTTATGCAGTTGATGTAGCTTGATACTGCTGGTTGTTCATTAGACGAGGCAAAATAGAAGCTGTTTTGAAGATTGATCTTGTGAAACAGGTGAATTTTCTGCCCCACAATTTTGACATGCCAACACAATGTAATTCTCAGCAATGTAGTGTTTTTTAGTTATGCAGCAATTTAGATTTCAAGTACGCTGAGATTTACCAGGTAAGAAACTGGAAGATAAAGAAACTATGGACCACCTTTATGCCTCAGACAAAAATATACAATTTCGTCCCTTCTCACTAAGCTACTTTAGCCTCTAACCTTGTGGTTTGAGCAAATGAAGAATACAAGCTGGTTAACATAAGCTGAAGAAAAATTTGTTGTGTTTAGTCAATGATCGATTGTTGTATGACACAACCTAATTGATAAGTCATTCAGTCTGCTAAACTTGCTTTCTTGTACATATCCCAGTTTTGACTAATTTCCATCAACAATGAAGTGGACTTGAGATCCTAACTAATCTGTACCTCATCTTGAAAAGTTGCAGAATGGGTCAATTTCAAATACCCTTAATTCATAGGGTACTTAAATAGAAGATGCTGATAACTCAACCATTGAAAAGATTACATACCTCGAGTTCCTTCCTCTCCATCATAGCCTTCCTGGTCTCTTTTGATTCCCAGTCATCTGTAGCAGCTACTTTCCTTCTCATTCTGTGAACACAGGCACTCAGACTTTCGTTCTAGTGCCTTAAACGCAAACAGAGACATGTATGCTTATATGCTGTTTAGCTTACTTGTCCATGACTTTAACATGTTTAGCTTTGCTCCTTGAATCTGTCTCAGCTTCCAGCTTTTGCGTCATGACCTCATCTAAGAATGTATTGTATGGTTTCGGCCGTTTTATCAACTTCCTCCTTTCATCCATAGGACTTCTGGAATTAGAAGCTCCATATATGCTATGAATGCACACGTGACGGCTCAGGTCTTCAGGAACTGAACTCCCTTCTCTTACTGAAGGTAATGTTAGGCTAGAAAGTTCATGATCAGGTGCTGTAAAGAAGGTTTTACACAACGATGACATGCTCATGTTGCCTTCAGGGCTGCCATTTTGCTTCAAAAAACCAGTTTCTGTTGCTAGAAACTAATACAAATTAGAACACAGGAAAGATTGAAGAGAACAAAGAGAAAGGAGGACAGAAGGACCTTCAAGATAGTTGCTGTAAAAGTTGGAAGCGTGGCAAAATTTTGTGGCATGCTTCATCCATTCATCTACTTCGACTGTCGAAGGGGATTGCTTGTTATCAATGGAAATTCTGCGAATGCTCTGATAATTTTGAAAAGATGCATATAAAAATTATCCTTGTCCAATTGAAGACATATATCATTTCTGGGAAATGGAATATTGCACAGAAAAGGTAAAGATTATAGTAATGGGTTCTACCAGAAAAAAGAAAAAAAAGATTATAGTAATGGACAATTTGTCAATATAAACAGGATACTTACAATTTCTCTCTTAAAATCCACATAGAGGAATACGCAAAATTTCAAAATAAATGAGAAATTGCTACAGCAACAATCATTATCTTATCCCATTCTAAAAATCCATGCCAAAAACAGCAAAACATAGAAAAACCATGAATTATAACTTAACAAAAACCAAATCCCAGAAGTTGAAACAACAAATTTCTTGACAATACCTGGTTTCCTGGATATGAAAACTCGGTACGAATTTCAGAGTAGAACGTATCTGACTTCTGGGAGCCTGTTCCGTTGCTCATTTGACTAGGGCCACTGCTGCAAATTGGTGATGGAGATTCTGGCAAATATGCCACAAGAGAACTCATGCTCCAAACTGGGTCTCCTCTGGAGCTTTCGGGATGCTGGGCAATCCTTATCTTCGACTTTGAGTTTGTAATCAGGGTTCTTGCTGAACGAGCTTTATGAGATCCCATTTTCTTGGAATTGGAGACAGTCATATAATTCATGTTGCAAGGAATGGAATCAGTGCACGTTGCCATTCTATTCATCATCTTTCTCGGATGGTTTTTCTTTGAATTCTTGAATGTGGGTTGTTGGCTTTCCATTTCTTGCATTGGCTGTCAATGGCGACTCTTACAGTCTGCACCCTCCTTTCCCTTCGTATTTAGTATGACAGTCACTCGCAGAAAGAAGCAGAGGCAACAAAGTCCACAAGTACCTTTTAGATAAGTAAAACATTGATATAATCGAATTTGATTTAGCTGAGTACCCTATATAACTCAAAATCTTGTATCAACCTAAGATTAGTTTATAGTTATGTTCCCACTATATATTCAAGCTAACTCTGTTTTAAAGGCGGAAATGGAAAATTGATAAATTTCCAAATGGCAATATATAAAAGTAAATTCTAGTCTTCTGTTTTTTACAAAAATACAGACCACTTTTACGCCCCTGGCAACATGGAAATAGATTTATAAGGGGCGTTTATTTTTCCAAAGTGGAAAACCAGGATGGCTACCCAAACCAGGCACCTGCTATGCATACATTTGCTGATTTGCATATTGTTTTCCCGTTATATCAAATTATGGAAGCTTGTATACCGAATGCATCATTCGTAGAAAACAAACAACCGCTCAATCAGGAATACAGAAGATATAGAAAGAAATTCCAATTTGTTGGTGAAGAGAATAGTTGGCAGATCCACTACAAGCTACTGCTGGAAGCGAGTTCAAACAATTATATTGCAATAAGATTATCAGTGCCAACAAATCAACAAGCATAACCTTCATGCCAAATTGACCCAGTATCAAGCAAATCTCCAGCAATGTTACTATTTCAAAATGACCAATAGACCTCGTTACAGGTTATGGACTTTCTGAGCATATAAACTATTAAAAGAGACAGGTAACAAATTCTATTGGACGTTACACGAATATCATAATATAAGATCTGAATGTCATTATTCATTCAACTAACATGCTTCTTCAAAATGTTGGAACTGAAAATTTTCAAGAAAACGGAATCGTCACTAACTACAGCAACCACTCCCTATAATAACAGACAGAAAGACAAGTTGTTGGACCGATATAGAACATAAAATGGAATAAATCAGGGGCTGAGGTATATATTAACCGAAAATCCAATTGCATCAGTTAACATTATAGTAATTTGGTTCTAATACAAGTACATAGCACACAACTCCCTTTCCTAACAGTCAGCAGCGCCTAAGCCTCTCTACGTACAAAGTAGAGTTTACCCATTACATGAAGGACAGCTACAAATGCTATGAAACCAATGCTCATGACAAGAACAACATTTGGGGAAATCTTGAGTCCTGGAGCATCATCAGTGTAAAATTGAAGCATAGTCCCAGCAGCCCCTCCAGATGCCCCACCATTTGTAGTTCTCCGCCTGCGCATGCTTGCAGTAGCTGCTGCACTTCCTCGTGGAGGAGCTGTTCCACCCAAAGCCATTTTCTATAACAGAAAACTGAAATTTAGAAGTTTGAACTGAATACTTAACGTCCCTCTGAGCTTCAAAATATAAATACAGAACTCCAATATTTCTCTACACATCAATAGACCTTGTTTCGAGAACTTATTGAAGAATGAATAAAGCTCTAAATTTGATGTGAAGGGATAAAGTAAATGAGAAATTCAGGCATGTATACAAAAAGGAAACTCTAAAACAAATAAAATAAGATTTCTACAATATACAAATTCTATGAGTTAAGCCGTTAACCATAAACAAGACTAACAATTTTTTTTTTATCCCATGTTGAAGATTATGACTTGAGAAATTTACATCCTTTCAATGTGACAATGACATTTCAATCAAAGAGAACTCAATCCATCCAACTCATTGCAAACACAAATCCAATAGAACATTGGCTACCAGAAATTCATAATTGAATCAAAGGATACCCATTCCCTTGTAACCCAGATTGAACACCCAAAAGGCCTAGACACTAAAATAGGTCACAAAACTTGAGATTCACACCAAGTTAAACTCATCTAACAGAATATCCATCAAAGTGATAACCCTAATCCTAAAACCCCAACAATCCAAAATATAGAAATTAGAACAATAAAACCAGATCTATGAGAAATCTAACATTCAAAATTAAAAAGAATTGCACATCAATTTGAATATTTGTTCACAATTAAAGATCTGAGAAAGAAAACTCACCTGAATTTTCCTCCTTTTTTTTTTTTTTTTTTTTTCACCGATGAGAACAGTCCGTCTTCGAGAATTGTGAATGCAAATTTTGAACGTATCGATTTTCAGCTTTAATTCTATTTGGACGGTTTATATAGTGGGTTGCTGTTTGTGTTGGAAAAGTATATGTCCACCTGCCATGTCATATCATAGTTAGACATTGTTACGAAACAGTATTCAAATAACTCGGCTGATTTTGCAAAATGTAAACGACGATTAATCTTGTTTGTCGTTCTACTTTTGCAAAACGTAAAACGAACCTATATCAAGCCGAGGCGAATTAGTGTTAGCTCAACTCATGGATTCGTGATCTCGTTCAAATAGTTATACGTATTGTTATTATTTTATTTTGTATTAATACTAAGAAATTTTAATGATCAAATCATTTTTTATTTTTTTCTATAATATAAGTAGCTTTCGTGGCAGCGTGAATCATGTCTATGAGATATAAATATATGTTAAAAAAAATTGTAATTAATAAAATATAATACTACATGTTAATGACAACAAACAAATAGATTAATTCATAATATAAACATATAATTTTTTAAAAAAATTTACATCACTAAATATGAAGAGAGTTTATGTTTAACCACCCGAAATTTCAATGTTTTGATCACACAGACAGAGGTGTTGTATGTTCTAATGATATAATCTCTGAAGTTACCAAAAACAAAAAACAAAATATAAAAAAATTATATAAACATGGAACTTTAGAAGCAGATATAAAGAAAGCATATAAGAAGTGATGTATGGTTGGAATAAACAAACCAATTATAATTGGATGAAGAATTCCAAGGTTCAAATGTTCAAATTCAATTTCAAGCTTGCCAACGTATTATGCAAATATAGGTTCTGCTGATGTTATTATATATAACATAATTAGAATTCTAAAACTATTAGAATTTTTTTAAAAAAGAAAACAATTCATATTAAAACAAAACTCTAACCATTTAATTAAACATATATTTACAACTTTAATTAAATTTATTAAAATTTAAAATTTCAATTTTCATTCAAAATCTAAAATTTCTCTAATCATTCAATTAAAAATATATTTACACTTTTAAAATTAATCTTATTATAATAATCAATTGGGATAACAGCTTGATTGAGATAAACATAAAAAATGTGTGACAATATTAGAAATTTAATAAATACAAAAGGTAAAATCAAAAATCAAAAATCAAAAATCAAAAGATTCTTCTTCCTTTAAGGCTCTTTTATATATAATATATAGATATAGATAGATTCATACTTGAGAATTAAAAAAATATGGTATTGATAAATCATCAATGAACTTATTTAATATTTTGACACATCATTAATAAATTTATTTAATATTTTAACATATATTAATCTAGTTACATCACTAATTAATTCTCTCCCATCTCTCCAAAATTATATTATTTTATCACGTTACTCATTAATTTTCTCACATCTCTCCTAAGTTAATTATGTAAAATATAAATAACTACATTTTCAACTAATTCTTATTATATTCTCTCTCCTTTTTTTCTCTGTCTTTCTTCACTTATGAAACACTTTAAAGGTTTTTTTTTTTTTTTTTTCTTGTGTGTCTGTGTTTCTCTACAACGTCTTTCCTCAATTTTGTTTGATTTTTAAAATATATTTTCTAAATAAAAAATTCTTAATTTATTTTCATTCTCTACTTTCTAAATAATAATATATCATACATGTACATAAATAACCTAATTTAATTTTTTCTTCATTTATAAACAAAACTAACTTAACTTAAAGAAAAAAGAATATCAAAAAATCATATTATAATAACTTAGAGTAAATTAATATTTAAATCAAGTCAACAAGTGCTTAAATAAAAATATATCTGCATAGTGCATATTCAATTCAAAATTAAAGTTAAAAACCTAATAAAAATAATAGATAACTTATATGTAAACGATTAAAAAAAACAAAGATGATCGGTGGGTCCTAATATTAATGTTCTCTTTTATTTATTTATTTTCTAATTTTGCAATGCGTGCATGTGCTCTCCTTGCACTAAATTGTAAACTTTTCTCATGTTTCCTTCTAATTAGAAGGATTTGTTTTTATTTACCAAAATAAGTAAGAAGAATTAAGTCTATGTGAAATTATAAAATCATAAGGTTTATAGTATTTTAGCAAATAATGGGTCCACGTCTGTCCAGGGGTTTTTATTCTGCATAGTAATACTCCATTTTAATTTGGTTTATTATTTTTATTTATAACTTCTAATTTTTGTTCAGCTAGTAATTTTGTAGTCTAGTTTTCTTCACACATACTTCTTATTTATTTTTTAACCTTTTTAAAAAAAAAATTCGGATAGCAAGTCTGGTGAAAAAGAGAAAAAAAATAAAGTTTCCAGCAAAAAAAAAAAATTAAAAGAGGAAATACGAAAAAATTGAGGACAAAAAAAAAGAAAAAGAAAAAAAGAGATAAAATATTATAATTTATTCCAAGGGCGGACATGCACAACAAAATCAAAAAAAAAGAAAAGAAAAAAATACCAATATTAGAACCCACCCACCACCCACCACCCACCACCCACCACCGTCCACGTATATTTTTTTCCTTAAAAAATGGCGAATTAAGCAAGATCTATTAGTTAAAATTACTTTAAAACCCTCAACCACAAAGAGTAAATAATTTAGTAGAGAAATATTATATGCATATTTGTGTAATGTGCTCATGTCTTGCAGCAGAGGAGTTAACAGATGGAAGGCTGTGAGAAGGACACTTGTCCACTCTTTTAATAATGTTTTTGACCCAAATGAGTATGAGAATTTACAGTCTCCGGTCACCTGTTAATGTATTTGTAAGGCAATACTGTGTTGTATAAATAACTTTTGCAAAGTGTATTGTTCTAATTTATGGTTTGGTCCCTAGTTTAATAAATGGAGAATCCTATGCCCAAACCAATCAGGAATAAGACCAGGAAGCAAGATTTCAGAGGCATTGAAGGACTCTGAGAATATTTTAATTGAGTATTAGTAGAATGAGATTGCAAAGCATGTTGCAACAAAAACTAAAGTTCAGGGTATATTGCACTTTGTTCAAATGCCTATTGAGGACACATTTCTTGATTGCAATGTGTAAATTTACTTTGTGGGATTAAATCCAGTACGTAGAGTGAGCCTCAGCTCATTCCCACTTAAATATATTCATTCTTCTTTCTTTTTAAAATGTCTATAATATCTTATTCTACCCATTTCTCCTCTTTTTTCAGAAATTTTTTAGGATAAAATTGACTAAAATGTGATACTTTAAAAGACAAAAGATGTTATTTTGTTTATTACTCCTGTTTGGTTTAATTTTTAAAACAGCTTTTGGGTTTAAGTTTTTTTACAAAACTATTTGGTAATAAAAGTTTTATTTTTTAAGCTTTATGGAAAAATATTTTTGGGCTTTTAGAGTCTCAAAAGCTACTAAAAGTTGAAGTTAGAAAAAAAAATTTCAAATAGAAACAAGAAAATCTCAAATAAATTTTATTTATTATTTTTTTTAGATAAATATAATCATAATATTTGTCAAGTTGGTCTTTTTAATAATTTTAATATTCAATATTCATTTTTAGAAAATAAAATGCAACGCTTTCACATTAACTAATCCAAACATTTTTTTCAACTTTTTATATAGCACTTTTCAAACAGCTCTATTTGAAAAGTATTTTTACACGCAATGCTTTTACATACAGCTTAACCAAACATGGCCATTCACTTTTAGAAAAAGCACTATCAAAAATAGCAAATCATAAAAAGAGTCCCTAAGCATACGCGACTCATGTGTGATGGAGCTAGTATTAAAATAATCCCAATTCAATAATTTCTATGTTGGTTTTATTTTCACTATCTATATCTTTTTCTATCAATATAAAGTTTTAGCATTTACAATTTAAAGACTTTTATACACTTTTTGATTCCAACCTTAAGTTAGAAAAGAATCTTGGTAAGTGGAGCTCTAGCACAACTTGAGTATGTTATTGATTTTTACTTAAAAAATATTATGATATGACCCAAATTCAATATAATTTACAAATATTTTATAATTTACTCATAAAAATATATTCAAACATAATTGATATTAATGCATATACAAGTTTGAACGATATTACAGTGAAAGTGTGGGTGATTACTTACTGTGAATACCTTTCAATTTTGGCCACAATACGTATCTTTCTTAATTGTATCCTATTCCCTTACAGGCAGATAGGAATCTTTGCTTTTCTTTTGAGATGATTAGCGAGAAGGTTTCAGTCTGTAATGAATAGGGCATTTTCTGGGTATTCCTGAAATATTTTTACAGGTTTTGCTGTGAGACTAATCTCTCGAGATTCTGTTTGACTATTTTTGTAAGAGAAGACACCTCCCAAAGTAATGTCTCCAATTTCGCACCTAGGTTCTAGGCATTTTCAACGAGCCCCAAGCATACAGGGTTCTCTATTTATTAATCTAGGGACCAAGCGTAAATTTGAAAGAATACACTTTGCAAAAGTTATTCATACAGCACAGTATTGCCTTACAAATACGTTAACAGGTGGCTGGGACTGTCTAATTGAGTGGACAAGTGTCCTTCTCACAGCCTCACATCTGTTAACTCCTGTACTGCAAAACATGAGCATAGACAAGCGCATGTCAGAGAATTAGCATTGTCTTCACCACCATATAGACGTTGGTATGAATAATTCATGGAAGATTTTTTCATGTCCTTTATTTTCTAATTTAAGATTTTTTACCCACTTTACTATTCGCGCAAATTAACATGCATGACTCAGAGAGAGCTGCTGCATATATATCTTCTGTGTCCAATTGTTTGAATACTTTTCTTAACTCTCTCTGCATCAAATTCAAGTCATCAACTAATTTGTAATACTTTTCTTAACTCAGTTGCTGAGGGAGGAGAAACAAAAAGACAATTTAATTGCTCTGTTTTTGGCTTGCTTGATCCCAATTGTCAATTCCAATTTTACAAAGTGACTTTTCCATCACATATTTCTTTATATTATTAAAAACATCTTTATCCTTATTAATATGGTCATCTCAATGTTTCAATCAATTTATTTTATTTGTTTGGTTGTTCTCTTGTGTATACAATAATAATTCTTTTACATGAAAAAACTCAAAACTGTTTGATATTTTTAATTTTTTAGTATAAAGAAACTCTCCCTGTTTTCCCTACTTATGGACTAGATTCTCTCAACGTAAGGACTCAAAAAACCATTTATCTCACACTTTCAGTATCTTCCACCTTCAAACATCGTCTTCTCAAACAAAATGAGCCAGCGTGTTCCCAGCTTGGATTTCGATGACAATCCCATAAGTAATTTTCATGACACATGTGTTGAGTGTGAATTATGTCTATAATATATAAATATATATTAAAAAAAATTATAATTAATAAAAAATAATATTATATATTAATAATAATAAACAAATAGATTAATTCATAATATAAATATATAAATTTTTGAAAAAAATTTACAGGACTAAACGTGAAGAAAATTTATGTTGAACCACCTAAATTTTCAGTATTTTGATCACGCGACAGAAGTGTTGTATGCTCTCCTTGCAATAAATTGTAAACTTTTCTCATGTTTCATTCTAATTTTGCCTTCTCATTTTCACCCAAACGTCATCTCTATTTTTTTTTTCTCACATGAATTGCTATTTGAAATTAAAAAAAAAAAGGATTTGTTTTTATTTACCAAAATAAGTAAGAAGAATTAAGTCTATGTGAAATTATAAAAATCATAAATTTTATAGTATTTTAGCAACTAATGGGTCCTCGTGTGTCCACCAGGGGTTTTTATTCTACATAGTAATACTCTATTTTAATTTGGTTTATTATTTTTATTTATAACTTTTAATTTTTGTTCAGCTAGTAATTTTGTAGTCTAGTTTTCTTCACACATACTTCTTATTTATTTTTGAACCTTTTAAAAAAAAAAAATCGTATAGCAAGTCTGGTGAAAAAGAAAGAAAAAAATTTAAAAGAGGAAATAAGAAAAAATTGGGGACAAAAAAAGAAAAAAGAAAGAGAGAGAAAATATTATGATTTATTCCAAGGGTGGACATGCACAACAAAATCAGAAAAAGAAAAGAAAAAAAAATACCAATATTAGAACCCACCCAGCACCCACCGTCCACGTATATTTTTTCCTTAAAAAAATGGCGAATTAAGCAAGATTCATTAGTTAAAATTACTTTAAAACCCTCAACCACAAAGAGTAAATAATTTAATAGAAAAATATTATATGCATATTTGTGTAATAAAATTTCAAAAAGCAGAAACACATGAGGATTATGTGTATAATAATATAGACGGTGGTGGATACTACGCTCTAATTCTCTGACATTCTTATGCTTGTGCTTAAGCTCATGTCTTGCAGCACTCGTTAACAGATGGAAGGCTGTGAAAAGGACACCTGTCCACTCCTAATGTTTTTGACCCAAATGAGTATGAGAATTTACAGCCCTTTGTAAGGCAATACTGTGTTGTATGAATAACTTTTGCGAAGTGTATTCTTCTAATTTATGGTTTGGTCCCTAGTTTAATAAATGGAGAATCTTATGCCCAAACCAATCAGGAATAAGACCAGGAAGCAGGATTTTGGAGGCATTGAAGGACTCCGAGAATATTTTAATTGAGTATTAGTAGAATGAGATTGCAAAGCATGTTGCAACAAAAACCAAAGTTCAGTGTATATTGCACTTTGTTCAAATGCCAATTGAGGGCACATTTCTTGAAATATCTTATTCTGCCCATTTCTTCTCCTTTTCTTAGAAATGTTTTAGGGTAAAATTGACTAAAAAGTGATTCCTTAAAGGATAATAGAGCTTTTAAGTTTAAGGTTTTTTACAAAATTATTTGGTAATAGAGGTTTTATTTTTTAAGCGAAAAAATATTTTTGAGTTTTTAAAGTCTTAAAAGTTACTAAACACTAAAATTACAAAAATAAAATTTAAAATAGATAATAAGAGAAGCTCAAATAAATTTTACTTATTATTTTATTTAGACAAATATAACCACAATATTTGTCAAATTGGTATTTTTAGTAATTTTAATACTCAATATTTATTTTAAAAAAATAAAATGCAGCGCTTTTACATTAATTAATCCAAACACTTTTTTCAACTTTTTATACAGCATTTTTTAAACAGTTATACTAAAAGTATTTTTACACGCAGTGCTTTTACACACTACTTAACCAAATACGACCATTCACTTTAAGAAAAAACACTATCAGAAATAGCAAATCATAAAAAGAGTCCCTAAGCACACGCGACTCATTTGTGATGGAGCTAATATTAAATAATCCCAATTCAATAATATCAATGTTGGTTTTATTTTAGCTATCTATATCTTTTTTGATCAATATAAAGTTTAGGCATTTACAATTTAAAGACTTTTATACATCTTTTAATTCCAATCTTTAAGTTAGAAAAGAATCTTGGTAAGTAGAGCTGTAGCGCAACTTGACTATGTTAGTGATTTTTACTTAATTAAAAGATTATGATATGATCCAAATTCAATATAATTTATAAATATTTTATAATTCACTCATAAAGATATTCAAACATAATTGATATTAATGCAAATACAAGTTTGACCGATATTATAGTGAACGTGTGCGTGACCGGTGATTACTTACAGTGAATACCTTTCAATTTTCAACTAGCCCCAAACATACAGAGTTCTCTATTTATTAAACTAGGGACCAAAGCGTAAATTTGAAAGAATACACTTTGCAAAAGTTATTCATACACCACGGTATTGCCTTACAAGCCTCACATCTTTTAACTCCTGTACTGCAAAACATGAGCATAGACAAGCGCATGTCAGAGAATTAGCATAGTATTCACCACCATATAGACGGTGGTATAAATAATTCATGGAAGATTTTTTCATGTCCTTTATTTTCTACTTTTAGATTTTCTACGCACTTTACTTTTCGCTCAAATTAACATGCATGACTCAGAGAGAGCTGCTGCAATATATCTTCTGTGTCCAATTGTTTGAATACTTTTCTTAACTCTCTCTGCATCAAATTCAAGTCATCAACTAATTTGTAATACTTTTCTTAACTCAGTTGCTGAGGGAGGAGAAACAAAAAGACAATTTAATTGCTCTGTTTTTGGCTTGCTTGATCCCAATTGTCAATTCCAACAAAGTGACTTTTCCATCACATATTTCTTTATATTATTAAAAACATCTTTATCCTTATTAATATGGTCATCTCAATGTTTCAATCAATTTATTTTATTTGTTTGGTTGTTCTCTTGTGTATACAATAATAATTCTTTTACATGAAAAAACTCAAAACTGTTTGATATTTTTAATTTTTTAGTATAAAGAAACTCTCCCTGTTTTCCCTACTTATGGACTAGATTCTCTCAACGTAAGGACTCAAAAAACCATTTATCTCACACTTTCAGTATCTTCCACCTTCAAACATCGTCTTCTCAAACAAAATGAGCCAGCGTGTTCCCAGCTTGGATTTCGATGACAATCCCATTACTTATCCTAACAGCCCCTCTCTTCGTCCTCATTCAAATTCCGCTACCCTTGATGTCCCTGCAATTGATACTGATGTGTACAGGATGGACTATGAAGTTGCAGAGCTGACATGGGAAAATGGTCAATTAGTCATGCATGGATTAGGACTTCCACAAGTGCCTTCCAAACCCGCTGTGGCTTCTGTTGCCACCACCGCTCCTTCCAAATATACATGGGAAAAGCCACCTGCTGGTGGCACTTTGGAATCCATAGTCAACCAAGCAACTTGCTTGCCCCACCGTCAAAAAGTTACCAATTTTGATGGTGGGGCCGGCAGCTGCAGAAGTGATTTTGTAACACAGTTTGACCATCACAAAGGTACTCTTGATACCGCAGCCGCCGCCGCCGCCTCGGCAACTATGGACGCTTTGGTGCCTTGTTCTAATTCTGTGAAAGATCACACCCAAATCACGCATGTAGTTGGATGCACATCTCACATGGGGTCTTGTAGTGGGACAGCTACACATGATGAGGATGCGAAACATGCGGCGCGTGTACCTATGGGGGTGCAACATGAGTGGAGCAGGATGGATCAACGTGTAAGTGGTATAGCTACATTTGGCCAGGACAGTCAGCAAGTGACCCTTGACACGTGTGAGAGGGAATTAGGTGTGGATTTCGTGTCTACCTCGCCGGAAAACACAAGCATCGCCGAGCAGTGCACGAAGGCAACCACCGCTGATGACCATGATTCTCTCTGTCACAGCAGACCCGAGGCCGGAGATGAGGGTGATCACAAAACGAAAGGAATCGGGAAATCCTCTGTTTCTACAAAAAGGAGTAGAGCTGCTTCTGTACATAACCAATCAGAACGTGTAGGCCTCTCTATCTCTGATCACAAAAGCACAATCATGAATCATTATACTTACATGAATTTATTACTTATAATTTCGACCATTTTATGTTTTTATAGAAGAGGAGAGATAGAATAAACCAAAGGATGAAGACATTGCAAAAGCTGGTCCCAAATTCTAGTGAGGTATGTATGTATGAATGTACGAGGTTGTTTTTATGGGTGATAAATTTTATATATTATACATTTTGGGTATCTTTGCCAACTCCATTGTATCTTGCTATATTAAATTCAAGAAGACATCTATAAAATCTTTCTTTTTAAGAAATGATTTTCACACTATGTCGGTCAAAATATTGTTAGTTTAAAATTATTGAAAACACTAGATTTAAATACATAAAATTTTAATATATTCAAATTTGACACTATGCCGGTTAATCGATTGTTAATTTAAAATTTTTGTCAAAGACACTGGATTTAAATACATAAAATTTCAATCAACTCAAAATCAAGAAATGATTTTCACACTAAGTCAGTCAATCGATTGCTAATTTTAAAAGACATTGAATTTAAATACATAAAATTTCAATCTACTCAAATCAGTGAAGGTGATACTTGAATTTTATCTTCGCAACTTCTTCTCTATATATGAAACTCTGAAAGACTCCATATTTTACCTAGAATAAAAAAAAAAAATGAAAACTTTGGGTGGCAAGATGCATGTTTTGTGGTCCAAAACGTTGGTTCCCATTTATTCATTGAATCAATCATTCAAATGGGTGTGACTTGTGAGAATTTGGGGACTGTTTGTAGAGATCCCAGTTCTCACAAACAAGAAAGACAATTAGACACAAGGGCTGTTAGCTGTGGAGACAGCCTTTCTGTTCTTGTATGCGTCCTTTCAAATAGTGGGGCTGGGTTTTATTTATGGCTTCCACTCAGATTTTGGCTCTATCAATCGCAAACAAACTCAAATACTGAGAATTAATAATTCTTATTAAGTTTTAGGACTCCTTTAGCATATCGTATATGATTTGATTGAATAGTATAAAATTATATAATGTATTAGGTTGTATAGTTATTTAATTATTATATTATTGTCATTACTTTTTTGTTTATAGTTTTATACTATCAGGCATAGTATAAGAATGAGTCAATACTACAAGTATATATTATCCTATTGTGGTCAAATGTTGTATAATAGTTAACTGGATAATCTTATTCTATTTTATTATTCTTATATAACGACAAACGAGTCTTTATTGAATAAAAAAAAAGTTACATTTTTAAATTTTCTTTAACCAATCACTCTACTAAAAAAACTTATCAATTAATTTATATAATATCTTATAAGACTGATAGTTTTGATTTAAGTTTTTTGACCAAGAAACAAATTGACATATCATAATTACCAATTACAATAAGACTAAGTAATTTTCATTCATATTCTTAAATTGGCTCCAATTTTTAATTTATAAAGATTTTGAAAAAAATTAATTAATGGAGGCATGATATGAAATGTTTTATTTTTATTTTCTTGAGGTTTATTGGTTGGTTGTTAATGTCTTTGCCGACTCGTTTTAGGATCGTTATCGATGGAATTGGTCGGCCTGTTAATTATAATGACCAGTTTTCTTGTAGTGTTAATTTGCTTTATTCTTGCCAGACTTTTTGTTTCAATAAAAGTGTTTTATTTACAGACTGATAAAGCTTCAATGCTGGACGAGGTGATAGAATATCTGAAACAATTGCAAGCACAAGTACAAATGGTTAGTAGAATGAACATGTCTCCCATAATAATGCCAATGACTATGCAACCACAACTTCAACAAATGTCTATGATGGCTCCAACGGGCATGGGTATGGGTATGGACATGAACACGATGGGTCTCTCGGGCATCTCTCCTATTCTCCATCCTTCTGGCTTCATGATGCCCATGGCCTCATGGGATGGCTCCGGCAACTGGTTACAAGCCGCTCCGGCTGCAGTAATGCCGGATCCATTGTCTGTGTTTCTCGCAAGCCAGCCACAGGTAGGCATGTAATTAATTAATTTCATCTAATTATAATTAAAATGTATTTTGTGTTGCAACAAAATTATCAACTTTTTAGTAGTTTGGCTTCCTGGCTTTCCTTTTCTCTTTCTTAATTAATTTGGAGGGTTGGTTTCATGCAAAAGTCGAAAGAAAACTGATTTGATTGATGAACTAATTAATAATAATTGGACTCAATTTGTAATATAATTCAAATGTATACATATATGGTTGTTAACAGGAGACAAGTCAAATTAATTTTTTGTCCACAAATGTTTTCTACTTTGATAATAACTAAATGTAATTCTTGTAAAATTTATAGGCATATTTTATGAGTTGTGCATATATGGATGCTTTCTGACATGTAATTTTGTTGCAGCCAATGAACATGGATGCGTACAGTAGGATGGCAGCCATATGCCAACAGATGCAACAACGTCCTCCGGCTTCGAATTCCAAGAGCTGAGCTTCTGTTTGTCAGTTTCGACACATTATATAATTAATAACAAATTGTGTAAGGATAAAGCACCTACGTAATGTAACTTTTGTTTTCCATAATTTTAAAATAATGTGTTTTGTTATTCGTATAATTTGAATTTATGAACTCATAGATATTTATGTTGGGTGAGGAACGTGCCGGATGAGTATTCCACTAAGTAAAGGCTCATACACATAATAGTGAACAAACTTGAACACAAATTTAAGCTTAAAGATTTAGAGTTCACTACCCCCCCACACACACATATATGTATATATATATATACAATTAATTCAGATTTTGTTGAAGTTGGCATTCCGACTAACTTCTTGACAAACCTTCATTCTTCAATGGGGATTACTTTCTGGTTATCTTGATTACCTCTTACAACCAGATGTACTTTTCAAGTTATCTTGATCTCATTTTCTGACAAGATAACTTCAGTTTGATCATTTTCTTAAACAAGATTCTCGACACTAGTCAATCTGCAACTGACATAGTCGAGGTGCCATTATAAACTTTTTGTTCAAGTAATTTCATATACCAAATCATCATCTTCTCACCAACTTGATGCTGCCAATACACAGTTCTTCTACTGTGTAAACACTTGTTTATAATATGTTTTCTCATTCTATTTAACCCGTGGTCTAGCATGACAGAAGGTCAAATCATGCTGCCAGTGCATCCTGAGCATCAGGAGTGTGTAGACCTCCCTCACCAGGGAGGCCTGATGCTCTCATTAAAGGGGGATCAATATCTCACAAGAATACCCTTCCTTTCTCAATAGTGTTACTCCACTCAATGTCCACAGGTGAGTTAATACATTTAATGTACTAAGTAATAACACCTCACATGGACTTCTAGTTCTCTTTCTTCTCTTCGCTCTTGTTCATCAGTTCATCTCCTTGCTTCCTTTTCTCTATCAGTGCATTTGCTTTCTTCCTTTCTTTCATCCATGCATTGGCTTCTTTTGCATGCATGATATTCTCATGGATTGAGATGTTTGTACCGCCTTTCAGGATTGCCATACCTTAGTTCTGATACCAACGTCAGAGTTTAGAAACTCTAATAATACTGTTAGCTCGAACCACTATAATTATATTATAAATTAAGAGTAAGAAAAGTTTAAAACAAACTAATTAACTCAGAAATGTTATTCTTCAAAATGGACACACTTGTATTAGTTTACACACAACTGTCATATTAGTTGGCACACTTTATAATCGGCTGAAAATCTCTATTTATATATACTAATAAGATTATAATCAGAAATAAAACTAAACTCTTGTAAAAAATAACAATAACAATTGAAATAAAACTCTAACAATTAAATAATCTTATCACTAAATAAGATAAAATTCTAAAATAATTATTTCAAAATATGAATTAATAATAATCAACAATTCAGCGTCTAAATATATACAGTCAAAGCTGAGTTATTGAATTAAACCCATGAACTCATCCCCTCATATAAGTTTTTGTTAGAAGAAAATAGTATGACTAGAGAAGGCTTTGAAGCGTGTAATTACTATTTTTAAAGAGATATTGTCTATGTATTCCTTAGGAGAAACATATAAGTCTCTTCCAGGATACAACAAACCCTCTTAGTACTCTAAAACTCTTAATGATTATTAGGAATAGATGAAGAGTTTATATAGATACTGAAAAGCCACATTCAACAAATATGTATATTAAATTAATTTAACTAATATGTCTGTTGAATTTGAAAAGGTATTAATAACTAAAAATTCAAAAAGGTATTAATTTAATTAATATATTTGTTGAATTTGAAAAGATATTAATAACTAAAAATCCAAAAATTAATATGTCTGTTGAATTTGAAATAACAAATAATACTAATTCACAAAAAAAAAAAAAAAAAAAAAAAAAAAAGCTTTCGATTTAACTTTGTATTCTTTAAGGAAATAGACAAGTCTCTTCTAGAATATAACAAAGTCTCTTAAAACTCTAAAACTCTTAATGATTATCAGAATAGATAAGTTATCTTCAACAGATACGTATTTTTTAGGGAAAACAGACAAATCTCTTCCAGGATATAACAAAATCTCTTAAAACTCTGAAACTCTTAATAATTATCAGGAATAAATGAAGAGTTTATATAAATACTAAAAAGTCATCTTCAATAGATATGTATATTTAATTAATTTAATTAATATGTCTGTTGAATTTGAAAAGACATTAATAACTAAAAATCCAAAAAAGAATCAATAACTAATAATACCAATTCACCAAAAAAAAAAAAAGGTTTCGATTTAAGGCTTGGCCCAAGTCCAAGTCATTTAAATATAATATATATTTTTTATATTAATATATTTCTATTATATATTATTTTGACCTAAGAAATAGGTTTCCCTTTATAAAAAATCTTTATCTTTCTAATATGGGACTTTAAGTCTCCACATTTATTACAAATTATCTAACAATCCCCTCCTAGTTTGTAATATTCATCCAAAATATCATGCATAGCAGAAAGTATCTTATAGAATTGAATTTGTATCTTGTAGAATTGAATTTTCTACTAGTGTAAATATCGTAAAGTTTTGACGAAGTTATTGGTGTCCTAAGATTGAACCACAACTCCTTATGTCAAACCGAAAATATGACACACATGACACTACTGTTATGCAATTATCAAGAAGTTCAGATATCTTGTTTCTAGCACTTTTATAGCCATGTGCTATTAGGGGTGTCAATGAGCTGAGCTAGCTCGTGAACAGCTCGTGAGCTACTCGTTAAGAGCTCGGATCAAGCTCGACTCGTTTTTTAAACGAGCCAATCTTGAGCTTTATTTTAAGCTCGTTTAGTAAAATGAGCCAAGATCAATCTTTCCAAAACTCGGCTCTTGAGCTAGCTCGTTTAATATTATTTAATAAATTTTTTATTATTTATATATACATTTATAATAAATATATTTATATACAACAAAACTAACACAAATTGTTACTTGGTTTAGTGGTAATCTGCACAAATATTCACTAAGAGATCTTGGGTTCAACTCTCCTTGCCTACAATACTTTTTTAGAATTTTCATAAAAACTTAACGAGTCCTTAAAGAGCCGAGCCGAGCTTGAATATTTGCTCGCGAGCCCTTAACTAGCTCGAGTCGAGCTCGCCTAAAATGAGACGAGCCGAGCCGAGCTTTGCCAAAGCTCAGCTCGAGCTCGGCTCGTTGACACCCCTATGTGCTATACATGGGTTCATGAATATTTACAAGAGTAAGCCCTCTAACTCTTATTTGAAGCGGCACAACTTCAATATTCATATAGGCAGAGTTTGTTATTATATCCCTGTTACTCCAGGCATTTAACAACTTTATTAAGATTTTGATCAATCTTCTTACGTAACAATTTGCACTAATCATTCATGAATGAGACTTTATAAATTTTAGTGCATATAATCGACAATTAGTAACTCGTTATTACCTATTAAACTTTTGTTGTTAGATTTCTAACTCAAAGTTGTGTTTCCATTACTATTACTTTTAATTCAAGGGTTTCAGCTTCATTCCTCAATTATTTAGTTAGATTGCATCTCTTAGTAATGCTTTGGTAAGTGGATTAACCAAATTCTTGTTTGATCTCACATAAATTATTGTTATAGTCCCATTCATAATTCTCTTATATAAGTATGTCGCAAAGCTTATATGCCTCGATTTTCCATTATAGATTTTGTTGTGGGCTAAACACATTGTAGCCTCATTATCATAGTATACATAAATGGTTGACATCGGTTATGGCCACAACTTTATTTCCAATAACAAGTTCCTTAGCCATTTTGCTTCTTTTCCTAGCAGCTGCTAATGCTATAAATTTAGATTCCATTGTAGAATGAGAAATACAAGTTTACTTTTTAGATGCCCAACTAATGGCACCACCACCCAAGGTGAAAATCCATCGAGATGTGGATTTGTTATCATGAACATTTGTTATCCAACTTGTATCAGAATAACCTTCTAATATAGTAGGAAAGCCACTATAACAAATCCTCAAATAACTTGTTCTTTTCAAATATCAAAACACTTTAATGATTGTTTTCTAATGATCATTGCTTGGATTGCCTGTAAACCTTGATAGTTAACAAACAATAAATGCTATATCTAGTCTAGTACAATGCATTGCATACATCATATTACCTATTACACTTGCATATTCCAATTGTGCTACGAATCTTACACAATTTTCACTTAACTTGACACTTGTATCATAAGGAGTACTGAACTCTTTTATTTCCAAATGTTTAAATTTGTCAATAATTTTATCAATGTAGTGTGACTATGTCAAGCTAATTCTTCCGTGTTCTCTTTACACTTTTATTCCCATTATAGTATCCACTTTTTCATATTTTTCATTTTAAAAATTAATGTAAGATATTTCTTGGTTTCAGTGATTCCAAGCATGTTTGTGCTAAAAATCAACATGTCATTCACATAAGACAAATAATGACACCATATTTCTTTGTAAACTTAGAATAAATGTATTTGTCAGCATGATTGTGCATGAATCCATTTGAAAGTATAGTTTATCAAATTTCTCATGCCACTATTTTGTGCTACATGAGCGTATGTGTCAAAATAATCAATGCCTTCTTTCTGTGTGAAACATTTTGCAACTAATCTTGCTTTGAAGGTTTGAATAGAACCATATGTATTATACTTGCATCGAAATACCTATTTACATCTTATAGGTTTTGATCCAGAAGGCAAATCAACTAAAATCCAAGTATGATTTGACATGATTGAATCCATCTCATCATTGACTGCTTCTTTCTAGAAAGCTGTATTTTTAGAAGACATAACTTCTTTAAATGTTTTTGGATCATTTTCAGTGTTTAATACAATAGGTATTGTATTACAAATGTTAGTCTTATTTCTTTCAACAAGAAAAACAATAGATTGTGAAGAAATAAAATCAGAACTAAGATGTTTCTCTTTCCTAATTTTTTGACTTCTTCTTGGTTCTATTTGAATATCATCATTCTTTCTTGTGTTTGCAATAACATCAAAATTTGTTTATTTTGAGTGTATCATGGGATAAATCATGCAAAAATTTGTTATCTATGAATTCAACATGAATAGATTCTACAAATATGCTTTTGATACCTCTAGTTCCTAATTTTGTCTTTTGATTATCAAGAACATTGAAAAATGAAATACACCCCCACACTTTAAAATAACTCAAATTTGGTTTTCTTCCATTTTAAAGCTCATAAGGTGAGATTTTCATAATTTTTGAAGGTACTCGATTAAGTAATGACATGTAGTTAATAATGTTTCATCGTATAAATTATGTGGTAAATGTGCATTTAATAACATAGCATTAACCATGTCTACTAAAGCTCTATTTTTTTCTTTCACCCTGACCATTCTGTTGTGGTGTGTATGGAGCACTCTTTTGATGTATCAATCCAAGCTCTTCACAAAAGTTATCAAATTTATTAAGAAAATATTTTCTCTCTCTATCACTACAAAGGATCTTTATTCTCCTATCTTTTTAATTTTTTACAACAGATTTGTATTCTTTAAATTTCTGAAAGGCTTCATCTTTTGTTTTTAGTAAATACACGAATGTGAATCTAGAGTAATCATCAATAAAGATTATAAAATATTTTTTTACACCATTTTGTTAATTCTCCATTTAATTCACATATGTCAGAATGTACAATATCAAACAATTGTGTATTTCTTTCAACTTTTAGAAAGGATTTCTTTGTCAATTTTACTTGTATGCATATTTCACATTTACCTACATGTTTATTTATGCAAATAATGTATCTATTTCTTGACTTAGTCTAGAATTTCATAAATGAGTATCAGACTCAGTAATATAAACAGAAATATTATTTATTGCATTGATAATACTTAGTTTGAACATTCTATTGCACAAATACCCTTTTCCTACAAATACATTATTCTTAGAAACTATTGCATTGTTAGACTCTATGACAATCTTGAATCATTTCTTTGAAAGCAAACTTGCAGAAACCAAATTCTTTCAAATTTTTGGAACATGAAAAATATTCAGTAAATTTAACTTTTGTCCAAAAGTGAAGTTCAATTCCATAATCTATTTTTCTTATATTTCGACTGTACCATAGTTTCCCATTAAAACCTTTTCAAATTCCATAATTTTTGTATAGGTCTTGAATGAATTTCTGTTATTACAAACATGGATGTTTGAACCAGAATCCAACCACCAATCGTGATTTTTTGTTGCATTAGCAGCCATATTGACTTCTACTATCATACCAATTTGTAGTGTAGACATCATGGCAAGTATTTTTGGACAACACATTCAATCATATTTGCTTTCTCAGAATTTTTAGTGTTTCCAGAATTAAACTGGAAATTCTTTCCTGCCTTTCTAAACCTACAATCACGAATAAAATGACATTTCTTTCCACAATAGAAACAATTGACTTCTTTTTTTCTTTTTCCTGAAAGAATTTTTTAAAGCTTTCAGGCCATTTTTTGAACTACTAGAATTCTTTTCACTAATATAATTAACCATAGAATTTGAAATCAAAAACTGTGCATCACGTGCACGAGTTTCAGTTTCAATTTGAAGATGAGTTTGAAATTGTTTTAAGATTAATTTATTAGACTAATGCATAATTTATTATTATTATTATTTTGTTAATCATTCCATGATAGAGACAGCTTAGAAAGAATGACACCAATTTGCATAGCATCAGGAATTATTACTTCAAAATCTGTTAACTTCGAGACTAACACTTGTAATTCATGAATATGATCCATTATAGGTTTATTGTCAATCATTTTGAACTCAAAATATTGTAAATTCAAAAATTTGTCAGTACCTCATTCTTCATTTTTGTAAGCAGTCTCCAAGGCATTCCAAATATTTTTTGGTGATTTCAGAGCAGAGTACAGATCATACAAACGATATGTTAGGGTGTTCAGAATGTTTGCTCAATATATCAATTCATCTTCTTCATGGTGATTTCAGAGCAGAGTACAAATCATACAAACGATCTGTCAGGGTGTTCATATTGTGTCTTCGATATATCAATTCATCTTCTTCATGTTTCTTTCTCTGCATTTTGATTTCTTCAGTATCTTCAGTAGTCAGGGTGTTCAGAATGTGTCTTCGATATATCAATTCATCTTCTTCATGGTTCTTTCTCTGCATTTTGATTTCTTCAGTAGTCAGGGTGTTCAAAATGTGTCTTTGATATATCAATTCATCTTCTTCATGTTTCTTTCTCTGTATTTTGATTTCTTCAGTATCTTTAATAGTGGGTTTGGTAATGCAAATAACTCAGGGCTCAGAACATAATAGATTTTTAGTACAGTGAGCAAGAATACTATGTTTTTAAATACAAATATTACAAAGTCCAAGTTATTTAAATATAATATATATATATATAGTAATATAATTCTATTATATATTATTTTAATTTAAAAAATAGACTTCTTGTTGTAAAATTTTAAACAATTTTTTATTTTTTCAATGTTAGATTTTAAATCTTTATATTCATCACAAATTATCTAACAATACTGATGGCGAAGACACTTGAAATGAAAAGGTATGGGTGCATGTTATCCACGTCTCAAGGATCTAGTTATTCAACTTATGTTAGCCAGAAGCCAAGAAGCGTCTTTTCAGGTCAAAGCTCTGAGGTCCATTCTTAAATTGGCTAGTATAAAGCAAGGGATTTTGGACATAAGGGTCCAAGTTGCAATATTTTTAGTCAATATGGTAAGCTTTTTAGTTAAAATATCAAAATGAGGTAACTTGAGAAACCAGATTTTGAAAATCCGGTTTATAGCTCTACATCATCAGCCCATAGGCCTATCACCACAAGTTCACTGTCCCATGCCTGCAAAAAAACTGAAATCGAATTTTCAAAATCCGGTTTTACACCATATATTTTAAATTGAAAAAATGTCATATAAATTTTAAAATTATCTAAAATTAAAAATATCACACATTCTAAAAGTAAAAATTATCATGCTCTATAAATTTAAAAATTATTATACGCTCTATAAATTTAAAAATTATTATACGCTCTATAAATTTTGCAGTGGTGGGCCCGTAAGTGTGTTGTAATGGGCCCGTGAGCTGGTGATGTGGAGCTAGAAATCGGATTTTGAAAATCTGGTTTCTCAACTTATCCTATTTTGGTATTTTAAATAAAAAATTTGCCATATTGATTAAAAATATTAGAACTTGGACCCTTGTGTCCAAAATTACTATAAAGCAAGTAGTGGAGACAGATTGATGCATGCTTAAACACTTTTGACACCCACATATTTTGCTGCTGCCGTGTACGTACATCGATTGATAATGCACGTTGGGATGGTGTTCCCTTTTATACATGGTCAAAGCTGGCTTTGGTATGACTCATCAAACAGAAGTAATTGCATTGATGTTATTTTATGGCAATTTCATTTATGTCTGCAAATCCGAAGTCCCCCTCTTGGCCCTTATTTTAGTCTCTTATCTCCATTTCTCACCTGCATTTGTGGCTATCTCCCTTGATCTCTCTTATAAGTTTGTGGGTTCAACTTACGAAATTATCTGAACTCGTGTCTCTAACTCATCAATTCTTCACTAGTCTTGCCACACTAGCACTATTCATGAGTTTGAGAGTTCAACTAGAAAATGCGTTATTTTGGGATTAAAAAAATTCTTTCTTAGTTAGCTTCTCAAAGGGCAAGGCACCAATGCCTGTCTGCCTTCACTTTTTAATTTCTATAATTTTTATTTTTATTTTTTTGAAAAATAAGGATGGAACCAGGCACATTTTTTATATATTACATACATTTAATTTAATAGACGGTATAAATTTATTAGTCAATATACATGTAGAGTTTAGATTTGAGTTCACATCCATCTATCAATGTGTAAATATATTTTTTGCCTTGAGTTTGATATTGTTGAGTTGGACTAATTTAATTTGATGTCTTAGTAATGTGCATGCAATTGATGTGAATAATACATTTGTGTATGAAAATAGAAAGATAAAAAAAAGCAATCTGTTAATCCGGTCATTACTGGCCTAATCATTAATGATTTCATCAAAATATCAAAGTAAAAATCAATTGTTGTTAATCAGGTTCCAATCATTTACTTTGTGTCACAAAACAAATCCAGTGTAACTATAACTTGGAGGCTTTAGTTTGATTTTTGAGCGATTTGAAGAGAAAGGAAGGGAAGCATGGAAGCAGAGGATGAAGATAAGGTGAATAGTTTATTCGAATAATTTGAAGGAAAAGTGAGATACTGAAAAGAATTGGATTGTCTTCTCTTTCCAAATCCATCTCTTTTCTCTTTTAAATTTGGGAGAATATATAATTTGGAAACTGGAGTCCTAGCCTCCTTATATTATACGACTTATCATAGGGTAACACTTGTGAAAGTTTTAACAAGTCAATGTCTTGTTTGTCTCTTGTGGTTTGGTCTGAAATTCGAATCAAATACTTTTGAATAATGCACTATTTGAAATCCTGTACTTGAATTTGAATAGTAATTCAACATAAATTTAAATTTGAATTCGGATGCAATTTCGAATATTTGAATTTAGATTTGAGTAAAATTTTGAATTTGATCTCAAATTCGAATAAAAAATCGAAATCAAATTTTTTAGGATATTTTGGTAAATAAAAAAAAGAAGTTTACCTAAATTTGTTCAATAAAATTTTATTTTTTTTAATAATTTGAATTCAGTTTCAAATATTATAATAAATTATTTTTCAAATATCAAATCGAGTAATCCATTAAATAGAATTCAAAATTTTAAATTCAAACTTGAATCTGGATTCGAATAATCCAGTACAAATTCCAACCCTTGGTCAAATTATACCGCTCTTGTAAGAGAATAAAATAAGTCACCACTTAATTTTAACCTCTACCAACTTAATTTTGTGTTCATTTAGTTAGTTTCATTAATCAGGCATCGTTCTGAAGCCCAAGGCAAGTCTCGTGAGAGAGCAACCCAAGCCCAAACAGAGTACGAGGTTAGGGTTTGACACTTTTACTCGACAGCAGCCGCCCACATCTTGTGTTGTCTAGAAAACGCATAAAAAGTTGTTGGTTCTTTGAAGGAAATAGCAGCAGATAGGTTTTCAATTTGTATGGCCTGTGTGTTGATGTTTCTGGGTCTTTCTTTTCTTCTTTTTGTTTTGAACTTGTCTGGTTATTGATAGAAAGAAAAAGCCAATTAGCAGAGCAAGAGCGTCAATAAAAATGGCGGAAATTGCATTGAAGGTTGGCGATATTAATTTTGTTTTGATTGTGGCCTCGAACAAGTCGCTAAATTCTTGTAATTATTCTCTCTCTCTCTCTCTCTCTCTCTCTTTATTTATTCTTTTATTCAATTCTTTGGGTTCTGATTTCTGAATCTATAATAGGCCCTTTCAGACATGATTGGGCCTTAATGATTTCATATTTTGTGGGAAGCATCTTTGCTCTAGTTTGGCCCAATTTCATTATTATTTCACTTTCCAGCTGCTAGGTGAATCATTAGTCTTTTTGAGTAAATTTCACTATTTTTTATTAAAGATGTGTTAAAAAGTTACACTTTGGGAAGTGTCCTTTTGTCCTAACTTTGGGCTTTTATGTTGGGGCATGAAATAATACATGGACCTGCTATGGTTCTTGGAAGATTGTAAGCAAGATTCTGCATTTGTAATAATTCAGATTGTTTGGAAAATAAAGTTTTCTATTATAACAAAATATAGAATAAGCAAATGACTAAAAGGGTCCATATAAATTATAATTTGACAAAAATATTAGTTATTTAAAACCCCAACATGTCATTTTATAATTTTTCGTTCGTATTGTCCAATTTAAGCTAATGATGTCACGTGTACTAGAATTCAAATCAGATAGTGCATTATTTGGATTCAAACTGTTTTCAAACATAAACTAAAATTCGAGTTCAAATTTGAGCTTGAATTTTCTAAGATATTTGGGTAAAAAAATATATTTAAATTTAGCAATAACAAACATATAATTTTAAATATAGAATCGAATAATAAATTATCCTTATTCAAATTCGATTCAAATTGAATTCAAATTTCTTAATTCAAACTTGAATCTAGATTCAAATAATCCGGTTCAAATTTCATAGCTACTCTAAAATAATATTTTGTGATTTTGAATTATAAGGATTACATTGATAACAAAAATTATTTATAGCTTTAATATTAAGTCAAATTTCAGGACAAGAAGGTCCTGTTGCCACACATGATACTATTACCATAAATAGTTTGTTTTTCTTTTCTTTTTTTCAATTAATTGTGTGTCAGTCCATACTCTTGTAGATAGTTTATATTTTGGATATATCTAAAGGACAAACAAATCAAATCTGAATTATTGCAATAAAAATCTTAAGGTGCCCACCATTGATTTCTTCTCTAATTTCTTTAATTTTTTTTTTCAGCCAATTATAAAGATTACCAGTTGAGTGAAAGGAAAAATTACATAAAGAAAAGGGCACCAACAATATCAGTTCAATCGAGCTTGTAGCAAGAAAGGACTATCAGTTGAGTGATCAGATAATTTTCAATTTGTCAATTTTGAGGACATGATTATAGAAAATAAATTTTTGATGGAGATTTAACTTTGAAATTGTGATTAATTATAATGAAACGTAAATCTTATTCTATAATCAATCATGTCATTTTCTGATTTGGTGCCTCTGAAAGCTTCATTATTTTATTAAATGGGAGACTGATCACTATTTCATTCATTAAAGTATATTCTTGAAATTTGCTTTATTGCGATTTGAATATGAAATTGTGGGATCTTTAACATTAACGTCTTACTCAATTGAATTGAAATTTTATAAATATTTTTTTAATTTATAAAATATAAATTTTTGGAAAATAAAAAAATAATTTTTTTTAAAAAATAATTCACATATTATAATGAAATTGATTTGTTAAATCAGCACAAAATTACACTGAAAATTAAGAATCACATTATAGTTATATTAAATGAAATCATTAATAATTGAAGGATAATGAAATCAAAATTTGATCCCATACCATCCATCATTATAAGATGTGAATTGCTTTTTTGATATAATTTTCCAGCAGTTTTGTCAGTAGCAAGAATGCAAGATGTATAATTCATGTGGTTAGTTTGCAAATTAAGATTTCATTTATTTATTTAGCTTTTGTGTGTTTTCGGATAATTTATGTGATTTTCAATATGATCAAAATGAAAAAGTTAAATTTGAATTTGATTAGATAAAGTGTTTTCTAAGTGGCTTCGATTGGTCAGTATATAATCTCGTATAAATAAACAGAAAACTTGTAAAAATATAAGTAGGAGAAACAAATGGTTTAGTTTTAGGTTGCAGCTATTTTATATTGAATATTATAGCAAATAAAATTGTCATGTATAAAAATTAGAAAAACTAATATAATTAAAATGAGTCTCTAATACATTGATTATGACAAATATAATAATAATGATATAATTAAATTTATACAATTCAATATCATCGTAAACCAGAATTTTTCATTTTATGATATGATAGGGACGAGTCAAGCTTGTTGCACGTGTAGTGGTGGTTCATATACAAAGCAGTACAAGTGTAACAGTACTTGCTGGGACTTGTTAACAACACAAATCCAATGCAAACGCCAAAAAAGGTGTCAATCTTTAAATGCCTACTTAGTTTTGTGGCCCCAAGGAACCTACCCTTCTTATTACCCTTTAGACTACTGTCGGCGAGACCTAAATAATTTCAAAGGAAATATGCAAAATAGAATATACCTTTAATTAGCTGGATTGTTTTGTACCTTGCCTACACAAAAAATATAATACATATATTTTATAAATTTTTATTTACTTAAAAATTCAAGCTTCCACCCACCTTCCAAAATGGCCAAAAACCAATGTATTTCATCATTTTCTTTATGCTAATTAACTAACTAGTCCCTCACTGGCTCACTCCTCTTATATATATATATATATATCTATATATATATCACCAAGTCACTAACAACCTATTCATTTTCTAAACCCATCTGCATCTTTTTCTAGCTTCAATGGCTTCTTCTTCTTCTTCTTCTTCTTCTTTAGCAATTTCTCCAAGAAAGCTTAGGTCTGATTTGTATTCCTACTCATACCAAGAAGATTCAAACATCCCATTAGTGATAAATGTCCTTGCTTCTCTAATTGAAAGGAACATGGCTAGGACAGAGAGAATTGTGAAGAAATGTTCATGGGCTAATTTGTCTAAGGCAATTACCACAAACATGTTTGATTGTCATGAAATTCCAGACTTGACAATTCAATCTTATTTGGAGAGAATTTTCCGGTACACCCGAGCCGGTCCTTCGGTTTATGTTGTTGCTTATGTTTATATTGATCGTTTTTGCCATAACAATCCTGAGTTTCGTATCAATGCTAGAAATGTGCATAGACTTCTCATTACAACTATCATGGTGGCTTCTAAGTATGTGGAAGACATGTAAGTTTTCATCTTTCTCAATTTGTTCTGTTTTTCTAAAATTAATGTGCATAAAGTTGTGTTGCTTATAATCATTTTTTTGGGTATTTTGTTTGGGAACAGGAATTACAGAAATTCTTACTTTGCAAGAGTTGGAGGGTTGACAACAAAGGAATTGAACAATTTGGAGCTTGAGTTTCTTTTCTTGATGGGTTTCAAATTGCATGTGAATGTAAGTGTGTTTCAGAGCTATTGTTGTCATTTAGAAAGGGAAGTTAGTATTGGGGGAGGGTATCATATAGAGAGAGCATTAAGATGTGCTGAGGAAATCAAGATAAGGCATAAAGAAGAAAGAGGATTCAGTCAGATACTTGCTCGTCTTACATTGTAGATTCAAGTGAAGACATTTTAAAGTTTTGGGTCATTTTGTGTAAATTTTTGAAGAAAATTTATAGTGGTTTCTATGTACGGATTGTCAGATTGATGTAAAAATTTAATCCAACTTGTTCTTTTTTTTCTTTCTTTTTGGAAAAAACAATATTGTATTTCTTTGCAAAAATTTAAGTGTTTGTTGACGACCATAATTAAGAGTATTGACCATAATGTTTTAATTTTGCTTGAACATATTGTCCACAATGACATTAAATAATGAGGGCGAGTTTGATTTAATTGTTGATGTCTAAAATATTGGTTTGAGAAGTTGTTTCACTTGTTTAGTTGCAATCTATCATTTTTTTTTTTTTTTTAATCAGAGTAAATTATTAATTCGCCAAATGACAAATCAAACAAGCACTAAATTGTTAGTTCAATTGGTAAAGATATTTGTTATAGTTATTTAAGTCAATGAAAATTTCAATCTATCAGGTGACAATTCTTAGGTTAATAATTATAAATAATAAATAATAAATAATAAAAAAAAAAACTCAACCACATATGCATGTTTAGAAAATGGCCATCCATAAGCTACCATTTTTATGGTGATGCCATTTTCAAATTTTCACGCCCTGATGTACACCGTTATGGAACATATGCATGTTTAGAAAATGGCCCTTTACTAATGGTCATATCGTAATCTTTGAACTTAGAAAGGAAATTGTGTGTTTTAAAATGAGAAGTTGAGAACTAAAACTTTGAGCCATCTTATGACTTCTTTCCATAAAAAATAATAAAAAAGTAATATTCTATCCACCGTTAGTATAAATTATTTTTGTACTATCAATAAATTTGAAAACATTACGTGTCTTCTATATTAATCTGCAACAACTTTGATTGTAGCCACTATCATTTAATTATAACTAAGTTATCTAATGTGTCATGATATTATTAACTGATAATGTAAAAAAAAAAATTATGGCAGCAAATCAAAATTTTACTCTTCAAATAAATGGGCCTCCTGACACAAAACAAGTTACTTTTTTTATCTTGTTGATAAATTAAGGTGATTTTTATTATTATTTGAAATGAAGATGAATTATATAAATTTGTATTTGATCTATTATCCATGCTAAAATTACACTATTAAAACTAACACTAATTAACTAGTAAACCCTATCTTTAATTTAAGTGTGTTGATGTGTTATACTATTCACTGACAATATATAAATATATATACTGAGACTGAATCAAATAATAACTCATTTCAAAATAGATAACAAACAATGTTATTAAGTTTGTATCAGAAGGATTAGTGCTTTAGGCACACTAAAAATTTAAAAGGGACGAACCAATACAAATACTAGCTAAAGTTTAATTTGAATATTGAGCCTCAGGATTTTTGATCGGTTTCTAACCAATCATGAGTTTTCATTTGAAGATTTCGAAAATGAAATGAAAAATAGATTTGCAATTAAATACAGTAGGATTGTGTTCTTGAAGCAATGATGAAATCAAAAGCAAATGGGAGGACCTGCATCACCTAAGTACCTACAATTATTTGATTTATTTATAAGGTATATATATATATATATATATATATTAGAAGGTTATTGTTTTTTGATCATGATGACTCATGTACGAATTAGTAATATTATAATTGATGTATTAATTAATAATTAAATATTGCTTAAGAGATCTGGGTTATTATGTATTAGCAACAGAACACAGCCAAAAGTTAATTAGAAGGGGGGGCCATTAATTTGATAATTAACTGATTAAATGACAAAATACTCATGTTATAGATTCTCCTCTGATTTGAAAGGAAAGAAGGTGGAAGAAGGAAAAATAGGATAAATATTAAGTGAAAAAAAAAATATATATATATTTGAACTCTTATCTTTTCACTGATAATTTTTTATTTGTAATAATAGTAATGTAAAATTTTTGATGTTTAAACATATAAAAAAGAATAATTATTTTTCTCTCTATTTTTTTTCTAAATATGAAGTGATTAATTTTTATGATCCAACACCGACTTGAAATTATTCTTATCATATTTTCAATACACCCTTAATAATTATATACCAATATTAGATAATAAACATCAAGAATTTGTTCCACGTGACACCTTTGTCACTAATGAATATTTAAATTTCATATATAAGTTGCCTAACCCAATAATATACAAGTTGCTGATTTTTTTGTTAGTATAAAATATATATTATATCATTTGTTAATTTGATCGATTTATTTTTTGAACAGATGTTTTCATGTATATCATATTAGATTATGACGATTTATATGTTAAAAAAACAAGGTATCGCCTTAGTGTTAACAATTTATGTTACAGAACATTGCAAGGTAAATCATCCTAATACTTGACGACTTATTAAATATTTTACAATAAGTCCTTTAATATGTTTATGAAACCACCGAAAACTCAAGTCACTATAACCACAAAGTAATTTTTTTCCCACGAGTATCCCTACATTGTGAGCCTAATTTATTTTGGGTTTCGCGGCTACCCCTCCCCACAAATATTTTCTTGTGGACTCAAATCCCTGATATTGCAGATGCTCTTCAACCATTGAGCTCAAGCGTGCCTTTTCATTTGAATCACATCTTGTGACTATACTAGAAAACAATTTAAACGAGGAAGAAAACGAAGTGTATAATATATTTATTAAGATAAGATCCAGAGACTGAGACAATAATGAGGACTGTGAATAAGTTAGATGGTTGGCAATTTGATTTTTGTTTGTAATTATCCGAAGTTGAAATTGTAATAACATTTAACTTAATTCCTAATGCAACAAATTAGGCATGCAAATTGAAGGGGAATAAATTTGGTCTGCTTCAATATTTATAACCACTAACAATGCATAAATTATATTTAAACAATGATAAAGATTGTTCTGCTTTATACAGCTAAAACATATTAATATTGTTATTAAAAAAATATTAATATTGTTACTGTCAGCGTTCAACAAACATGTAATCTTTTTGAATCATATTTATGCTGCCATATCTATAAGCATCCACAAGCATCCACCTAATGTTAGGATTCTTTAATCATATTGATAGTATATCTTATTAATTTGTAAAAACCATGAATAGGCATATTGCTTGGTTAATTTAGGCTTGGCATGTTTACGTTTTTGTTAACTTTCTAATTAATAACTTTCTCTTTGTCTTTTATACATAAAATATTATAAACTGCCTTTTCCCTCCAAGGTGTTTGGTGGTTTACAATATATTTTTTGAATCAATATTACTATCCCATGTCTTATAAACGACAAGTTATTAACTCAGTGAAATGATACTTGTTTCAACCTTATAAACTCATCTCTTTCCTCCTAATTCCATATATGAACACAAGAAATCTCTCTCTACCTATCAACAACAAAAAATTAGTCTAATATGTAGGATGTCTATGAGCATAAGAAAACAACTTTTCTAGTTCTGCTTGACAAATAATAATAGAGAAGCTACTATACTAAATGGGCATACACTTGTATTTGGGCTCTCCTTAAAAATCAGTGTAATTAAATTTCTACAAAAAGTGAGCCTTGGGCTTTATTAAAAGAATATTCCGGGCCATTAAGAAATGGGTGAGAACAAGTTTGGGTCATCTAGGTATCCAATCCACCAACTCTTGGGCGTCCATAGATATAGGCAGACTTTCTATTTAAGTTCATTTGCATGTACTCAACGATAGTATTTATAGTAAGGATATATTCCAAATGTAAAAATTCAGATTTTACTTTTATATACATAAATAATTATTATTTCAAGAATATTTCAATTATATTCTAAACTTGAATGTGTAAAATAATGATATATTTAAGAATTTTTGCTAGAATTAGAGCAATGTTTTAAAAAGTAGTAGAACCAATTTGTCAAACCAGTTGAATCATTGATCGTTATAAAATTTAGTTTGATTTAGTAATAAAACTCGTTTAAGAGTTCGGATTATGTAGAACTAGGATTAACTGTAACATCGGCTAAATTCATTGTTCCGAGAGTCGATTTCTTATAACTCAAGTCCCATTTATTCTTCAAAATGGAGTACAATTGGGCGTGGAACCCTTGACCTAAAATTTAAACTTTAATGTACTCATCCAATTAGATGACTATAGGTTAAACTTTTTTAAAATATTATCAATTTTGATATATTTTTTTTATTACATGATTTTTTAGATTTAATATCACTGTTTAATTTAGTTTTATTTTATATTTGGGAATTTTAATTTTATTATATTAGTTGGAGTAATATTAGTTAGTAGTAGGTTATAAATATGAAAATACAACATTAATTAATTAACTTCTATAATATATATAATTATATATTCTTAATTTCATAAATTAATTAAAAAGTTTTTATTTTACTGATTCATTTATAGTCAGATATGTGCGTTGATAAAAACACTTATAATTTCTCTATAATTTTTTTACTCACTAAATTATTAGCGTGATGAGGTTTATAAATTATTTGCAAACTATATATCAGACTTTTTTAACATTAATAACTAAAATAATTTTGTGGTCTAAATCAATTCAAGATACAAGATATTATAAGAATGATGGTTAAATCGGTTCATATCGTCTGATTCAGTACGTCCCGTTTTAAAAACAATGCTTTTGAGTTTTAAGTAATTGTAAGTGTTTTACATTTTATCTCTAGGCACTAACCACCTGTGGTATGCTTCTCTTTTGAGTGTGTTAGTTTTCTTTCCTCATTTGCAAAGGAACGTTGTCTTTGCTTAATTGTGTATTTTAAGACGTCCCTTTCCTCATCTATTTGAAGAATTCGAAAAGTACATCTCAGTATAAATAAAAAAAAAAAAAAAAAAAAAACTTGAGGCTATTTAGGAAACAAACATATAGTGTGATTTTCTTAAAATATTTGTATATTTGATAAGTTAATTCTTCTTTTTGATTCATTGAAAGCTTTCCCACCTTTGAGCTATAGGTGGTAGACTTTTCTGTTTTTTTGGAGCTCCCTATGTTTGATATTCCATATACAAGAGTCATTTTCAAACTTTTAAACAAAAAAAAAAAAAAAAAAAAAAAAAAATTGAAAAATTCGAGAGATAGACTATTTTTTGTTTTAGTAAAAATATTAATTATGTATTTAAAAAATTAAAATGAAACAACTGAAAATTAACACTAACGAAGTGATAACAATTCAAATCTAAAATCTTCAATCAAAATTAAATAAACTTATCATTGAATTAAAACTTTATTATTATTTTTACCACCTAAGAATATGTCCTTTTCCGATAATACTTAGTTTTATTTTCTTCTTTATCTTGAAAATGAAAGCCATGTGAAACATCCACATTTTAGAAATTTAAGTAAATGATGGCGTCCCAAGCAACCACAAACAATAATAACAAAAGGGAAAAAAAATGATAATTTAATATTAATTACCACGTGGATAACCTCAGCGTGATGGTCTTAAACCCGAAATCAATGTCCAGTCGTGGATGAGGATGACCCTTGATTTTCAATTCCATTATACACGTGTCACACACAACGTCTAATATAAAAAAGGTTCACCTATTAATTGTCAAGGAGACCTTAATTTTCGCCAAATATTACGTTGCCTTGTCCCCTCGAGTGATGTGGACGCCCATGCGAGATTTGTGCTCCGTTTGATTAACATGTTAATGTGGATGAGATATTCAACGGCTTCTAACCTCCATTAACGGCTTCATTAACGAACATGTTTCGCTTTCGGATTTTTAATCAAAAAGAACCCGGTTTTCTTGTTATTATTTATGATAATAAAATATGTTATACATATTTCTCTGAAAACTACGACGATGGAGACGGAAAATATACGATGACTGATTTTGTCGGTGGGTACGAGCGTACTGCCAAATTAAAGTGGGACCCAAAGGACATCAGAGTCCACCGTTTTTGAACAAGACATTATGACAAAATAACCGACGATAACGTCTTCACGTGATCATATGATGCAATATCAGGAAGGAAATAACATATACCGAATGAATCACATGAAAGTTAAAACAATACTTACAAACTAAAAATTAACACATCCCACATGAATAATTTTGGTTACTTTTTAAAAAAATTTATGATGAGGTATCTTGACAATTTGTCGGCAAATCCAAAATTTTTTGTTAGTGAGAGTAACAAATATAAATGTTTTCTTTTTTTTAATCACAATTCTTTTTGAAAATAAACAAAAAATTATTCATTATCATTAAGAATTTATGAAAAAAATATATCACCTTTTAGATATAAATAAAGTTATATATAAAAAATTAAATAAATATGACACAATACTTTAAGTAAGAAACATTGATTTTCCTTTAGTACAAATATTAAAAGTAATAAAATTTATTATATTTTGATTGGAGGTACATATTTACTTGATAAAATAAGTGAGTCAAACCGAATATCATATAAAACAAAAACAAAATAAAAAAATCTTCATGATTTATGTTTTTTTTTTCTTTTATTATTATGACCTGATTAAAAAAAAACATGTCAAAGTGTTAGTTATATCGATTTTTCAAGGAATAATATATATTAGAATAAAAATAAGCCAACTTATTGACTAGGTGCTGTAATAATTCAAAAAATAATAAATTGGTACATTGAAAAAAAAATCAAATTTTGATCAATAAATTTAAATGACTCATTGAATAAATTTAACTCCTCAATGAGTCATTTAAATTTATTTTTCTCATCTTTATACAAGTTTTTTGGGGATTTAGTGATCAAAGTTATTTTATGTAAATTTTAGTAAAGGCAGTTGAGTTATTTTTTTCAAAAAATACCTGATGCTTATGGGGACTTTTGAAAATTTAATGGGATAAGCAGCCTCCACTAGAACAATGTAGATCGTCACTGGTAAAGATAAAAGAAATTTTTTGAAATTCTAGAGATATAGAATTTTAGAGGATCCAAATTCCATTAGAAAAATTATCACCGAATTGAAACATAAATTATAAAGAAGAACAATTGCTTTTATTTTAGAATTTAAAGGGCAGTAAATCTTTGATAGGATTCAAGGGAAGAGAAAATAGTTTTTAGCATATATATAAGTACACAAAATGAAACTTAATTCATAGTTTTAGAGTTACTGAATATTATTATTTTTCTTAGAAATTATTTTTATAATACTATTTATTGGAATATAAGTGTGAGGAAAAGTAATCTCCCATTGAGAAAAAAACGCTGAGTGCTTATATAAGAAGAGGCCATTAAGTATATCTGAACGTTAATTATTTAAAAAATAATGCTCACCTACAGTACTATTTTACACAATAATGAATTCATATAAATTCAATGATAAATTATATCTTATAAAGTAAGTAAATTTATCACACATTAATGTTTCTTCTATTTAAATACTTATCAATAATTTTACAAAAAATTATTATTGAATTATTTAAATTGATTATTGTGTGAGTAAATAATGCGGAGAATTAGGGTGTATGTTGCATTGATATTCATTTAATTTTCACATATAAACAGACCAAATCATCTTCCAATTTCAAATTTTGGGAAGTTATAGAAATATTTATGATGCTTTAATGGAACATTATCTCTATCTTCTAATGCTGACGAGCTTTTGCAGAACCAGCCTAATGCTGATATTAGATTTCACTATACACATGCACTTAATTAATTCTAAGAAAACAAAGAGAATTGATGATTTCAACGAAAAAAGTAGTTCATTACATTCAATATTGAAACCTTTAAAAAATAAACTAGGTTAAACTACATTACGTTAATAAGTTAGAGTATAGTACGGCCCATAACTTATGTCCTATGAGTTATACCTGATTTTGTATATATATAGATATATATATATTATTACTTTACTTAGTCCTCATACTAGATTAGGTTCGTTATGTTGAAGTCAACATGTACAGTCTATTAAAACAGGCTCTCATCCTTGTATATTTTTATATCAATCAATACAACTTTACTAAAATATTTTTTAGTTCAACTTGGTATCAGAGCTTTGCTCATTTACTTTTTCTACAGGATTTCTTGTTGTTATGTCTCATTTCCTTTTATAGTTTGTCAATTTTACAAAGGGCAGATTCAAGTTTTCAAGATCCGATCTCGATATTGGCTCAACTCATCTCACCACCCCAGCCAATTAAAGATCTCATCATCCTTATTGAAATAGGACCGTCACCTTCCATCACTGGTACCTGACGCATTGTCATCTCCTCTGGGAAGTTTCGACTAACTTCAATTATCAACTTCTACCAAGACTCATCTGCCACAAATATCACCTAATGAACTATCGTATCAATATCAGTAATGATGTGACAACTCCAAATGAGAATGACACACCACAGAGAAATGTTGATCGAACAATAAGCCTCGCGGCCAATATCATCACTATCACCCAGTTGTTGCAGGCACGGACAACACCTCTATTGCAATGTCTTCTTCTTCAATTCTTGTGCAACTTACAAGAGAAAATTAGGCCTATATATCTTAGGGTATAAATCATGTACCGTAATATATTCTAATAACTAAAAATAATCGGTTTACCTAAATGCAAGAAAAAGTAAACAAAACTAAAAAAGGACTTCATTCAAACTAGATGTCTCAGTTTTAAATTCTATTATAAAAAAGAAAAAAGAAATGAAAAAAGGGAGACGTGACTTAAGAAAAAAGCGGTTGCCCTTGTGGTGGTGTAGTTCAAGGCCTAATTAAACTTTAGTTGAACCAAATGAAAATTAGTACAAAATTAAAAGCCTAAACTCTCCCAATAACCACTACTCTTGATCATTTAAATTCATCTTGAAGTAAAGGTATAGTCGCTAGGACGGTTTAGGCCATACATGATAGACTTACTGGTGATGTCAATGCTATATATGTATGATAAGAAATAGCCCATCTCTATTATAACTTGTAAAACTATATATATAAGCCAATATTATATTAATGCACCAGGGTAAATAATACGTGAAGGAAATGTGTATGTCAAAAACTTAAACAACCTAACTTTACTGTCCCTTAAGAAAATAAAATTCAAATTCTCTAACAGTTACCCGTGGATTTTTCTATTTTTTGTACAGCCCCCCTCCCTCTATAAATATCACCATAGTCAAGTCTCACTTACACATCAAACCCTTTAACCCAAAACTTGATACAGAGGCATAGCTAGGCACTTGCTCTGTGATATAATGGCTCTTCTTCGAAATGTACTCTCCCTTGTCATTCTTGTGGCTACAGTTTCTTCCATTTTACTAGTGAATCCTTCTTATTGCTTCAAACCCAGAAAGCTTATTAATGTCACAGACTCAACCTCGGATTCAGATTGGTTGCCTGCCACAGCTACGTGGTATGGAAGCCCCACCGGTGCCGGAAGTGATGGTATAATTTAATAACTTACTAAGTTCAGCTGATAATGAATACTGTTTAAGCATTAGTCCAATTTCTTGTTGATTAATGTAGGAGGAGCTTGTGGTTATGGCGGTACTGTAGAGCAAGCCCCATTTTCTGCAATGATATCAGCTATAGACCCTTCTTTGTACCTATCAGGCAAAGGCTGTGGTGCTTGTTACCAGGTGCATGCAATTCTTTAATCCAATTAATTAATCACTCAAAGTAGCCACAAGTCTACAACCTCAAAAAATATAAGGATATTTCAAAATTTGTTTATTGACGTTGTTCTGATTATTAATTTTCAGGTGAAATGTACAGGGAATACGAATGCGGCATGTTCGGAGAATCCGGTGGAGGTAGTAATCACTGATGAGTGCCCTGGGTGTAACTCAGTTCATTTTGATTTAAGTGGCACTGCCTTTGGTGCCATGGCAGTTTCTGGTCAGGCTGATAAGCTACGCGATGCTGGGACATTTCAGATTCAATATAGAAGGTAAATTAATTAGAACTGTGTTTGTTTTTGTGTGTGTGCGTGTGACAGGGGAAGAAGACAAAAGGAAAATTGAGTACAATAACTTGGACAAGTTTGTATGGAATTTTTCTTCTTCTTTTTTTCTTTTCTTCAGAAGACTTGGGGTGCCTACTTTCTTAACCTAATATCCCTAGTAATTGTCCATACACATAGGAATGAGCTTATTATATAATGTTGTAATGGAGAGTTAACCTTTAAGTAAGAATTTTTAATTACTACGTATCGATATCAATGTAAAATTAAAACTTGAGATTTTTAACTAAGTTTCATATTTAAGTGTTGCTGGCATTAACTGGAATATAAATTAAAATTTATGAAAAAAAATAAATACTATTGTTCCCTTTGACGAGTAAGTTTATAAGGAACCAACTTCTATCATTAAATTTCCCTTGGAGACTTATTTAACAATTAGGCACTAATAAGTTTTATATAAAACAAAAATAAAATAAAATTATAGTCTATCTATGTGATATGATTTCTTTGTCCCAATATTAACGTTTCTTGCCCTTAATTAATATTAATATTAATAAATTTGTTGTCACTATCATTATTTCCATCCAAGTTTCTTTGTCATCATATATATCATATAATATCTTTTTAGTATCACTTATTTTTGAACAACTTCAAATCTTTTTATCTTTTATTTATTTATTTTTATTAAATTGTGTTAACAAAAAAATGGAATTAGCAGAGTTGGATGCAGCTATCCTGGAACATCACTAGCTTTTCATGTTGATGCTGGCTCAAACTCAAACTATTTTGCTTCCCTAATTGAATACGAAGATGGAGATGGAGACCTTGGTAGAGTTGAACTCAAACAAGCACTTGACTCAAACTCATGGCTTTCCATGCAACAATCCTGGGGTGCAGTTTGGAAACTTGACTCAGGCTCACCATTAGAAGCTCCATTCTCACTTCGGCTAACCGCGCTTGAATCTGGCAAGACAATCGTAGCAAACAATGTGATCCCGGCTGGCTGGAAACCCGGGTCAAACTTATCGATCTGTCGTGAATTTTTGAAACTAAGAAGGACTCTTTCTATGAATTTGTGGGTGACTTATTAATTAGCAGTTAGTAGTTACCACTGAAGAAGACAATGCTCATAAAGTCAATTATATTACTATGACTTTGCCTTGTCTTTTTGAACTTATTTATGCATAAATAAGAAGAAAAGGAAGACTTTGAATTACCACACTGGAAAATGATCAACAATGAATTGATACATGTTCAGGCAAATCATAATATGGGTTGTTAATTTGGTTGAAAAATTCAAATTTTAGAAATAACTTTCTTCATATTATATTGAAACGACTTTGCTATCCAAAAGTCTCATTTTAAAAAGCATTTACAATAATCAGCTGAAAGAATATTCATCATTTAATCAACTAGAGATTTTAATTTTATTTAATAATATTACAACTTATTTTTTAAAAAAAATATTACAATTATAACTCATAAAGAATATAGTATCAATCAGAAATTGAGATTTGAACTTTTTATTCGAGAAACCCCATCTTAGCCAATTTATTTTATCTTTCAATAAAATGAATGTTGGTGTTAGAAGAATAAAAAGAAACATGGGAGCAAGACCTAGTTTTTTCTTGTTATTTGTTACACCGCTAAGAATTGATGAGTGAATGATGTAAGTCGTGATCACACTCGTGCACCGTGTATGACCAGAAATCCAGGGGTTCAATGGACTAAGGACGAAGTAGTGCATGTGGGTGTGGACCCATTCGTCAAGTAATAGACCGCCCGCTTAATTCATATTATTTTAACTTATAAGCGTGATTAGAGATTTTTATTTATAATTAATAAGAATAAGAAAATGAATGAATTATTATGTAAAAGTGAAAGAGAAATGTGATTTGACCTAAAATTGTTTAATTTGGTAAATTTTACATAATAGAAATTAGAAAACCATAAGTCTCTCCATTTCATTGACATTTAATATAGAAACTTCACAAAACGACATAACTTGATTTAATTGATTAATTGCAAATTCAACATAGAAACTTTACAAAACGACATAACTTGATTTAATTGATTAATTGTAAACATCAACTAGTGAAAGGATGACGATATTATTGTCACAATTTGAATAATTATTACCAGCCTCTAATTATGGAATAAAATACTTTTTATTTAATTAACATATATACCCACTGCTTTTAATATATATATATATATATATTGGTTTAATGGATTGGTTGAATCTGATATTGATTCTCGATGGATCATGTTGTGTATAATAGGTCGGGTCGGTTGAGATTCATGGACTGAATTTGGTTTTGAGTTATTGACCCAATTCTAATATCATGTTTGAATCTCACTCATAAAAGCAATTAATTAGTGTTGAGATGAGTGATCATTAGATTTATATGTAGCGTTTATTCCATTCACCTCAATAATGTGAGATTATACTCTCAGGTCAAATTTTATTCACTAAATCCGTGAATAAAAAAATAATGAATCATATTAGGAGCTATATGGATCGGGTTAAGGTCGAATCATAACCCGACACATTCCATTGCCAACACTAGAGAGTAGAGACCCGGCATATTCAAGGACAAATTAGAGTGAGCTCTATAATTATAGTAGAACTTCAGGGGACATATTAATGATCTGAAAATTGTATTCGAAATCTAAATTCATAACTTGGTCTAATTTATTATTATTATTTTTTTTTTTGGGGACGGTACTAGTACTTCTTCTTATCTATATGGAACTATCGTCAACAATTGTAGTCCAGCACAGATTTTAGAGACAATAATAAAGCATCTCTAGTTGTCTACTAGGAGGCTAATCACTTGTGCAAATATAGATGATTTAGTAAAACAAAGAGTTCACTTTCCAGTGGAAGTTACATATATTTTTTAATTATTATTTCAGATATTGTTCGTTCTAATTTGTAATTAAGGACACACTATGTATAGCTTGTATGAATCATATTTGTCCCCATTCAAATTTTTCATAATCAATCTGAAAATTATCCAAATCAAATTGAGAAGAAAAAATCTGACCCCATCAGAACAAGCTAGTTAGGCTTATCTTCTTTTTGGGATGAAAATAGCTCCTGCCAACAAATACTCAAAACAATAACTTATCTGGAACCTACCATTGTATTAAAATAAAATTGAGTAAAAATAGTATTAATTTCTCTTTTTCTGCCTCTTAATTTTTTGTTTTATTTTCCTTTTGCTTATTTTCATATCAATCCAAATTTGTTTTTATCTATACTTAGTGAATCATGATTTGATTTGAATTATATACAATACTACAATTAATTACATAATAAATTCAACCTGGCTAAATTGAATATCTAACCTCACTTAATGGATCAAATTACCATCCCTAATTTTTATTGTTGTCTAATGGTTATCGGATGGAATCAAATTGAGAGAAAAAGAAAAACAAACTGCATAAAAAAGAACTTAAGTGGATCTAATAAACTTTTGGAATCTCATATAAACTTTTATGCTCTCTTCGTATGCTGGGTAGAGTAGTTTCGTTCACATATAGATTAACCCAAACTAAGAATTGATTTATATGGTTGAAACTTAACACTAAAATTCTCTCCCCAAATTCATTCTTCCCATAATTTTTATTCAATTTCAAAATAGGTGAAAATATCTGATTTCCCCTCCCATTTGGAATTACTTCTATTTTTACATGTCTGAAATGATGCATTAATTGATGGATTGGATAATTGATAGGAAACATTAATTAGTATGTTCATATCAAAATATACAACTTCAATCAACTTTCCTTTCATGGGGTAAATACAAATTATTTGATTAATTGATGATAATCAGGTACCACTTTTTTAGAAAATAAACAGATACCACTTTTTTAGAAAATAAACAGATACTATTTGTTTAGAAAACAAACAGATATCATTTTTCTAGAAAATAATCAGAAGCCATTTTTAAATAAAAACGAAAAAAAATATCAGTTCAGTTTTTTTTTTCTTCTTATAAATAATTACTCATGGCCTTTATAAATAGCAGTACTGTATATGTCCATCACAAGTTTATACTAGTAATTAGCATCACTACTATAGTTTCTTCAACAATTCAAAAATGTGTTTTGTTCTTCAAACTTCATTCTCTGTGTTTTCTCTTGTAATTCTACTTTCTCTATTTATCAACCCTAGCTATTGCCTCCACCTTAAATCTATCAATGTCTCACACATTATAAGAACTAGAAATGTTGAATCATGGTCTCCGGCTGGAGCAACATGGTATGGAAGCCCTATTGGTGATGGATCAGAAGGTATACACGAAATAAAATAAGCACATACACATAAAGCACTCTCGGTTTTAACTAGTTGATCATCTAATCATTTTTTAAAGTACCTCAATCTTAAATTTGAGTAATGTTAAAAATATGTTGTGTAGGGGTTTTTCATTTTTGACTCAATCCGATTTTATTTTTATTTTTTATAAGGGTTTGTTAATATGTTGTGTAGGGGGAGCATGTGGATATGGCGATGCCGTAGGAAAGCCTCCATTCTCTTCAATGGTATCAGCCGGAGGTGCTTCTCTGTTCAACGCCGGAAAAGGGTGTGGAGCTTGTTATGATGTCAGATAATTATTTATTTTCTATATTCAAATTGTCTTTTTGTTATGATTAATAAATTCAGGCTTCAAAATATGAAATTTAGGAAAAGAAACTGTGGTTTCTATTAAATTGGAAAGCTTCTAAATCAATCAGATGCCGTATTAGAGAATAATCTTATTGAGTGTTACATTCAATTTCAATCACAACTACCTCAACTGTCCAAAATAATTGAATTTATGCCATTTTACTAATTTAAATTATTTATTGTAATAGAATTAATGCCTGTTATTTCAAAGTTTTTTATCTTATAATTTTTTCAAGAGAACATAAACTTACACTCATTCAACCAATTATTTTTATTTTTTTTCTTAAATCCTGTAAAAAACTATGGTCTAACTTAGAAATTTTGGCTGCAGAGAAGAAAATTATTTTTGGTAGTATGACAACCAAGTAAATTGAAAGAGTTATATCGAAACTGTGATTATAGAATGTAGGATAGAATTATGGTAATACAAGTCGTTTTAAATTTAATATTACTTTATTTATTTCCATCGATAACTTAACAATGTTTGGATTCTGAAACTTTCAGGTGAAATGCACAGAACATAGTGCATGCTCGGGAAATCCAGTAACAGTGGTTATAACAGGATGAATGCCCCGGTGGTCCTTGTGCTTCGGAGGCAGTCCATTTTGATCTAAGTGGCACTGCATTTGGAGCCTTGGCTAAACCAGGCCAGGCTGACAATCTTCGCAAAGCCGGACTTTTGCAAATTCAACACAGAAGGTAACCAAATTTTAGTAACATATAAATCGATATTTATTCATATGACTGATCAATATATAATTTAATTCACCTATCTTTTCAAAACCAATAAGTAACTTACCGATTTCTAGTTCTAGGTTCAATTTTAACGTGAAACAATTTTGATCTACACAACATGAGTAACTCTCTTTTCTCAAAATCTCGATATGCATATATCAATTTTGATCTCTATTTTTTAGTTTAATCTTAACGTGCATGATAATATATGTTGAAGTAATATAATTTAATTATACATGCAGAGTTAGATGCAATTATATTGGTACGTCCATAGCTTTCAAAATAGACGCTGGCACAAACCCTTACTATATGGCTTTCACCATTGAATATGGAAATGGCGATGGAACCCTTGCACAAGTTCAACTCCAACAGAATGATGGATCGAATTCATGGCTTCCCATGCAGCAATCTTGGGGTGCAATTTGGAAACTCAACTATGGTTCAGCTTTAAAGGCACCCTTCTCTGTCAAACTAGTTTCTGATCCATCCCACGAGACCCTTGAGGCAAACAATGTCATCCCAGATGGCTGGCAACCTGGCCAAACTTACAGATCCCATGTCAATTTTTCACCTAATTAATTTAGTTGTTATAAAAATAAAAAAGAAATTTTTTTTTTTCTAAGTGGTGATGGCATGGAATTATTTCAGAAAAAAAAAAAGAAAAAAAAAAGGAAGAAGAACAAGTCTGCAATTATACTATGTAATGTTATAAAAAGAATGGAATTGAAAATTTCTAAATTGTTTATATAGACACACCCACTCTTGTAATTATAGGCTATTATCTATTTCTACTGAAGATTACAGACCCTAATGACCCCTTATAGTCGTGAACAGTTTGGGCCTCTGTGAACGACCAGTAGTTGGGTTATTTTTTCAGTTGGGCTAGTGGGCTGCACCACCCCCATTTTACAGGAGATTTAATATTTAATAAACAACCAACCCTTCACTTGCTTTTGTAGGTCTGCTGAGGCCAATGAGAATGAGTAATTCATGGGATGTCAAGTTTTAATTTATAAAGAAGTTGCTAGGTGTCCCACACAGTGTTGTGAAAAGCGCGCCTTAGGTGTGCCTAGGCGCTAGGACCAGGCAAGGCACACCTAAACCGTCTTGCTTAGTCTAGGCGAGGCACTGATAGGTGAGGCGCATGCTAGGTGCGGCGTTTGCTTCACCTGAAGCTCTAGGTGGCTGAGACGCATGCCTGGGCTGTTGCAACTGAATTAATATTTGTTGTTCTGGGCCTTGTTTGATTGGATCATAATAATATGCATATAGTAAATATATAACAACTATACAATTTACAAAAACAATACAAATCTTAACCTCATACTTATAAAAACCACAAAACCTTATCTTTTCCACATACAAAATTATATAGGGTTTGAAATGGCTCATGTCTTATTCTATAAGCTTTAAATCTTTAATACAATATTTTTTGTGATATATATATATTAAGTTTAATCTCACGTTCCCACTATCAGTATATATATCTTCTTCTAAAAATATTTTAATTTTTTTTCCTTAAGTGTGCCTAGGCTTGCTCTTGCATCTTGCCCCTTGTGCCTAGCGCTTTTTAAAACATTGGTCCAACAAACTGAGATGAAGCTTCCAAATTTTATTAATCTTTATATCCCTTCTCTCCACTATCCATTGTAACAATTTCATTACATTATTAAGTATTAAGTATATTATGACCCATTTTATTTAGGGAGATCTTATTTTCACAACCAACATTCTATTTCTGTTTAGAATTTAAATAGATTAATTTACCATTTAATTTTGAATTTAAATAGTCTAAAATAGAATTACAACTATCTTTATATATCAAATAATTTTAAATAATTAAAATTTTATTTGCATCTAGATTAAAGTACTTTGAGAATGTATGTATGGATTTTTCAATCGATTAGCAATCAAATGAAGAGAAACAACTTTATCCATGTACGTAATATAAATAATTACAATATCTATAGTTCGTTAAGATTGTTGCTAATTTATCCGATCTTAATTTTTAACTACTCATATTACAGCTGAATGATGGTTCATGTACGGCACTGATACCCCAAATTTTTTTTAAAAAAAAGAAGAAAATTACAATGAGAATATTTTCACGGACATTTTCAGCTAATGGGTGTGAATGAAACTAGAGTACTTTTGCTCTTATACACACTAAAGTTAAAAATTATATGAATTATCAGAAATTGGCAAGGTTAGTTTATGCACAATACAACATGAGGTTAAAATTGAAACATATCATGAGAGATAAAAATATAGAGAACTTAGATTTCAAGGCAACAAAATTTGACCACTGTATTCGAAGATAATTAAGGTATTTCAAAATGGCTAGGTGAATGCGGGAGATGCATTACTAGATGAGCTAAATGATGATGATGAACCAACCAGGCCAAATAATTATTTGGCTACATTTGTTAATTGTTGGTCAGAATATCAAAATCATTCTCAAGGTTAGGGGAGGACTATTGTAGCTCAACAAATTATGACAATACAATGAACAATTTCAGAATCTAATGAGAGGACCACAACATCATAGTTGGTCTATGACCATTGATAGAAGTGATGGTGGTGGTGGTCAAAATGGAGGAATGGGTAGGGCTGATAGAGGAGATGGTTGGGATAGAGAAAGAAGTCCAACTCCGGCCAGCAGGTGTCAATTTTACAGAAGAGCAAAGATTTAATCATTGAACCCAAAAATAATGATTCATACAAGAGCCACTAATAAATGACGAGATATTGAAATGAGAGACACTGAGATGGTGGATGTTGATATGATGACTTCTGAATTTTCTTCATTTAACATGAGTGGCCTAGGTACTGGTATTCATAGGGTTCATTCTTCTTGTTCTTATGGTTCTGGGTATGAATCTCAGTTTTATTGCTATACTTCAAATTATGAATCTCATTCAAGATATGGTTACGATCATGCATCAAGATATAACATCATCATCTTCTTATGGTTATGGAGTAATTCTTGAAAATGAAACAACATTTTCATCACGTACAGTTGGCATTTTCAAGCATGCATGCTAGAGTTTGAAAAGCTTCAAAAAGAATATGAAATGTATTATAGATCCTACATGAGTTGGAATAGTTATTGTGATAATGTTGAACATCATTATCAATTTCTTCCTCGACAATATTTATGTTTCGGTTATGCATCAGCTAGGCATTCCATTGCTAATTGAATTTAAAAATATTATCTCTTATGTGATTTATTTTATTTTGGTTTTAAAACATTTGCTTATTTGAATGTATTATTAGGTCATAATTTGAGTAGCATAAAGCTATTATAATATTAAAGAGTTATATTGCAAATTTGGATGCTCTTTGGTTATTTATTTATATGAATTTTAAATCTTATATGTTGAGTTATTTAAGTTTACATGTATTTAAAATATTTAAACATGTCTAATTAATAAATTTTTACATTATAAATCACTTAAATATATATTAGTAATATTTTTACAGATTTTATATATTTTAAAAATTTTTCATGATTTTTATAATATTTTTGATACATGTACACAATACACTATTTCAAAACAATATTTTAATAATCGACTAGTAACATCAATTGATTTGACCATGTTAGATTTTATGTTTCCCTATAAACACCTTAGTGTGTTGGAATCCACATGTTGTGTTGAAATCCGCAAGTTGATCATGTGACCAATTAATAACATACATGGCTGCAAACTATATTAGTAGAATAGGAGCTGTCAATGACCATATAAGAGTTTTTCATGGTTGAATTATATCATCCATTTTACACAATCAAATTATTTGAGATATCTTATTTAAGTTTTAATTATAAGCCTTTAAGAGGTAGATTGCTATTAAGTAGACGACTGCTTTGCTGAAGCATTCAGCACCACAAATCAGTGGGAGAAGTAATCAATACTAGATGATGCTTTGAACTAAAGTTAAAGAATTTATGATAATTAAACCTAAATGTAATGTCATTAAGGGTCCCTTGATATAGCCTTCTCGATATAATGGACCTCCAGCTTACAAAGTTTCCAAAAAAAAATAGGCTTCTAAGAATAGCAAGTAAGTAGCCCATCTCTCATTGTCAATCTTAAAGACTATAGCACTATTTTCAATAAAATTAGTTCTTTAAACGAATTAAAAGGTTCTTCTACTACTTAATCAAAGTAAAGTGGTTTGTTAACCAATTAAAAATTACTTGTGTAACCATCATCTCATTGCTCTACTTCAGAAGTTCACTACATCTGTGGTTTGGACTCAAAATTGTCAGTCCCTTCTCAATTTTCATAGATCTTTTGTTAATTAAGATAAAGAATATAAGGCATGAAAGCCTATGTATGTGATTGCACCACAAGTTGTGAAAGAGCTACACACTCTTCACTTATTTAATCATTAATAAATACATAATTACATACCATTGATTATTTAGTAGAGAACACCACTTAACCACCTACTACCTAAAAACCTGTAAAAAGACAATGAGAAATATTTAAAAAATACCATTGCAAAATGCATGCTTTCTTCTCAAGTAGAATATAAGCAACAAGTAGACATACAACTACTAATAATTTAGGCTACTTATTTTAGTACATATGGTATCTATTTCAGTCTCTCAGTTACTTAGTAACTCAACAAAAAAAGTTTTTTTTTTTTTTTTTCTTTGGGTACATCGGAAAGTAAAAAAAGTTACTCATGTATTATTTACTCAACAAAAAAAAAAAAAAATAAATAAAATAAAACGTATGCATTATTTACCAAAACAAGGTTACAATGTTCATTTATTGTTTAAATATATACTTGATTTTTATTTTTTATTTTTGTCTAACTGGAAAAGCTCAACTTTTTGACTTTTTACAGTCTCCTAAGGCTGTGTTTGGTCGTACAGATGAGATAAGATAAGATAACATCTCCAGTAAAGATTAATAAAGAATAGGATATGTGTAGGTAAAATAAGAAATAAAACTATTAAAGGCAAATTTATTTAATGAATTTGAATATAGTTATTTTTTGTATTTAAATAAAATAAAATAATGAGATGGCATAATCTTGACTATTTATTTAATTATTATCCAACTGTTTATGTATGTAATAGAAACTTTAGAAACTCTAGGATTTAAAACTTTAAAGGATTCAAATCTTAAAATGATTAGTGAGTTTTTCTCTCTTTAGGGCTATTTTGGTATGCATAAATAATCATTCTATTTATTCTAAGCACTATTATATAGAATTAGCATTCTTTTGTTTGGTACGTATCAGAATACATATTCTATTCTATAGAAGTATGAGTTGTCAATTAACCCATCTTAGGAGTGAAATTTCTCATTTCTAGTTCTAAGAAATCAGTTTAATTTAGTCAAATAACAAAAATATTCTCAATATCGCATAAACTAATAGATTAAATAAAAAATAAATATTAATAAATAAATAAATAAATTATTTAGTTAATTTTAAAATAAATAACCTAAATAAACTAAATAACAACTCACTTCATTTAATCATATAATAAAATATAATATAATTGTATATAATTAATTAATCAAATTATTAAATAAAATAACTATATGTATATTAAATCAGTTAATTGTAGTCAAATGAAAAAAATATACCAAATATCACATTAAATAATAAAATATAATATCATTAAGAAAAAAAATAGAATTATAGATAAATAATTAAATAAAAATTTGAATATATATATATATATATATATATATATATATAATAATAAGAATAAAGTATAAAATATATATAAAAATAAATAAATAAGTTAAAAAATATTAAAATAAAAATACTAATAAATAAAATTAATATACGTAAACGTGTAGAAATAATAATAAAAATAAAATAATTTTTAAAAAATAAAATAATAATAAAACTAAGAAAGATATAAATTTCATAGACTGAGTTAAATTTTATTATCAAATAAAAAATTAAAATAAAATGATTATTTTTCATTGACATTACCAAATAATGAAAATAAATTATTATTTCATTCTCATTCTTTTTCCTTTGTACCAAACTAGCATAGTGAGTTTTTTTTTTTTTTTTGCTCCTTGGTTATTGTTCATCTTTTATGATTTTTTTTCCAATGTCATTTTACACTATTAAGGCACAAATCATTCTACAAGGATCATGGGCTGAAATTATCTCCAAGATTAATGTAAGGTGGACCAAATGTCAATATGATTTTCTCCGATCAATTAGAGTGATTCTCTCTCATAGTTATGAGTATAAGTGGCTCCATTGTATTTAATTCTATTTGACTTGTTTCTATTTTTATCTTATAATTTTACACTCCATATAAGTGAGCATAACTTATTGTTATAGATGTATCAAAAATGAATAAACAATATGTAGCCCTTGGACATTGTGTCCATGGATTAGGCTACCATGGCTGAACCACACTATTGTCTCATTCTTTTCCTTTCTCTCTTGATAATTAATTCTCCTTAGTTCTTATTTAAATTAACATACACAATTCCAATAATACTTCTCGGTTTTTATTTTTTATATAATATTTAATAATATATGTTAGATAATACAAATTATTAAAAATCTCACTATAAACTTAAATTTTTAGATGATGTGGTAATTTATTATTGTATCAGAATAGTAAGTCCTGAGTTTGAACCCTCTTGTCGCAGATTCAAAAATTTTTAAATGCAAAATAATTAAAATAAACTTGAGTTTAAACCACAAGGCGTGATTCAAGTAGCAAGACATGCTTGAACGTAGTAGTTGAGAAGTTTTTGTAATGTCAGGTGTTTGAACTTAGCGGTTGATGAGTTTCTGTAATGTTAGGTGTTTGAACCCGCAGGAAAACACTTGTGGGTAGGGGCAGTCACGAACCCCGAGATTAGGCTTACACCTAAATAATGTAGGATACTCGTGAGAAAAAAAAAATAATAATAAGCTTAGAGTTTTATCTAATCAGTTTGTAACATTAAAGAGTATATAACAAAACGCACACAAGGACAAGTACACATTGTTATTTGATTGGAAAATGAATGGACAGATCCTATTATTTTGGGTCTTAATTACTCTTCATTTTAAATGCCTAAGACAAAAATAGTGTACAGGTTGACTCAACAAGAATTTGCTAATTACAATTAGAATTTAGAACTAAAAAAAGACTAATTCAAGATCCACAATAAAAAAAAAATAAAAAAAAAACTAACTATATTTGCCAGTTGCATTCCCTTCTTTTATCTTTTTTATCTTAAAAAGAAAGAAAAAGAAAAATATTGGGCAAATGACTGTTTTATCTGTATCTTCAGACCCAAAAAATGAGGGCAGATGACTGATATTTTAAGACAAGATCTCACTAAAAAATTAAAGCAATTATTTCTTCTACACAAAAAATGTGTAATTAATTAACTTTAATTGTGATTAATAATTATTACATGCATGAAAATCAACAATTTAATCAAAATTTGTGTGGAAAAGCATCTTAAACCAACCGACAGACAAGGAGAAGCATGGGATAGTTTTCTTGGCTTGGAATTGAAGTGATATGAATAGGTATGGCAGTTAGAACCACTACGTAGTACTCTCTTCTTCTTTTACTCACTCCCTTCACTCTCTCTCTCAAATTATAATAATCATAATCAAGCACATTAATTAGTAGTAAACGGACCTCCGTTGGTTTCATTTTGACCGGCGGCGCCACCACCACCACAAAGTTATAGAAAATGTCTCTCACCCTCTCACCCTCCTTCCACTTGTCACCACACTCCCTCTCTTGTTGTCAATTAAAACTCTCACCTTTCTCTCTCTCTCATCCACAAATTTAATCCACAACCATACAACCACACAACAACTTTCACTACAAGAACAAGAACAAATTCCACCCTTTCTTCTTCCATTCTTAACTCACTTCACCTGTCCTCCTCCTTCATCGTCTCTCTTCCATTCTTACAATTTAGTTCTTAACTTTTTTTTTAAAAAAATTTATTCCTTGTGCTTGTTTTGTATGTATGGCATTGATTGTGGATCAACAATCAAATTTCAAACACTTTTGTAAAATTTGTAAAAAAGGTTTTGGCTGTGGGAGAGCTCTAGGAGGTCATATGAGGGCACATGGCATAGGCGATGACAATGGACATATTGATGATGAAGATCAAGCAAGTGATTGGGAAGATAAGCTCACCGCTCCTACGAACAAACGCATGTACGCTTTAAGAACAAACCCTAATCGGTTTAAAAGCTGCCGGGTTTGTGAAAACTGTGGCAAAGAATTCTTGTCCTGGAAATCTTTTCTTGAACATGGAAAATGTAGCTCTGAAGATGCCGAATCTCTTGTTTCCTCCCCCGGTTCGGACAATGATGATGGCATGGGACGTAGAGGTTGTGGTGGTTGGTCTAAAAGGAAAAGATCATTTAGAGCCAAAGTTGGTAATTTCAATTCAATTAATTGTCCATCAAGTGAAGAAGAAGATTTAGCCAATTGCTTAATGATGTTGTCCAATGCAACCGTTGATCCAATGCTGGCTGAGGCTGAAGAATCTTGTGCTTCAGCTAGTAAAGAAGAGGAATATCAAAGAAGAAACCCAATGACTCATTTTATTGCTCAACCAATTTCTTCTTATAGAGTTCCCATAAATAACAAAGCCAAAGGAGTTGTTTCTAGCAGAGGATTATTTGAATGCAAAGCTTGTAAGAAAGTCTTTAATTCTCACCAAGCATTGGGTGGTCATAGAGCTAGCCACAAAAAGGTTAAAGGTTGCTTTGCTGCTCGGCTCAACCATCTTGATGACAGCCTAGCCGACGAGGATGTCATCACCCATGAAGAATTTTTTCCAACAAAATCAAACTCAATCTTGCAATTTGATCATGTCTCCAACATTGCCTCCTTAGCTTCTACCTCCAAAAGAAAATCCAAACTACACGAATGCTCGATTTGTCACCGGGTTTTCTCATCGGGACAAGCCTTAGGGGGACATAAGAGATGTCATTGGATCACTTCCAATGCACCTGACCCGTCCACATTGGCTAGGTTTCATCAATTGCAAGATCATGTAGAGCATATGAATCCAATACCAAAGTTTGATAATTCTGAGCCAATAGATCTCAAGCTCGATCTCAACCTTCCGGCACCATCTGATCTGCAGGAGCTTGCCCGGAGAGGTGTTTCGACGGAAATTTATTTACAACATCAGCATCAACAACGTTGTCATGAAATTGACAACGACAACAATGATATTGACAAAATTAATGTTAATAATAACATTAGTGAAGCTTCAATGCAAAATGTGGATGATGAAGCAGACAGTAAGGTGAAGTTAGCAAAGCTAAGTGAGCTAAAGGTGAATATAGGTGAGAGTTCTTCGCCATGGTTGCAGGTGGGAATTGGTTCAACAACTGATTTGGGAGCTGATCCATAAAATTTTGTCAAGGCAGAGTGATGATTAATTAATCTACTAATTATTAATCATTACTATTAACTACTTAATTGAAGTTTAATTTTTACCTTTAAATTTAAAAAGGGTGAGACTAAATTAAAGAAGAAAATGTAATTATATATACAGATGACAAAGCTCACAATGCAAAGTGCTTATCATCCAATTTATAATTTTTTTTTTCACTTTTGTAAAAAAATTTGTATCTATATCCTTGTATTCTTAATAAATTACAACACAATGATTTTGTAGTCACTTTTTCTTTTAGCTCTTACTTTCTCTCTCAAAATAAGAAAAAAATTATTATTTATTGCATGAATTTTGCTATAACAAGTTCTATATCAAGATCCAGGACAAGAGTATATATAGCAGAAACAAGAATTTCTTTTACCATTATCCAAGTCCAAAGCTTTTAATATAGGAATACTATTCAGGCAAGGAATTAGACTCTAATAATATACATTATCTACAAGAAGAAATAATTATTTATCTCAAAAACTTCATTCATTTCCACAGGTTATATATACTCAAGCCATTTTTCAATACTTAGTTATAGGCCAAATTGGCAAGTATGTATTGCGTAGGGACAACAATTTAGCCCTTCCCATCAAATATTCGGTTCAATTGGATAAGATTTGTATTTTGACAATACCAACATATTATTTTTTACTCGAATCATAATTCATTAAGTTCGAGAAGGGTTGGATCGAACTTAGATTGACCCATGTAAATAATCACAAAATACACCTATATTTATGTATACATAGAAAAGAATATTACAATATAAAATTAACTCGAATCAAGTTCCCATTTGATTATTGGACTTTGCCTGTTTTAAGGCACATACCATTTTTGGATCAAACTAGCTTTTATTAACTTTGGGTTAGATTTAGTTAGATCACGATACGATCAATTTTTAAACTCATAGATTATTAATTGTTTTTTAGATTAGCACTGAGGTGATATTCGAGACAGTTTATGTAAATCTCAATTAATATCTAATAAGATTTGAACACATAACTAAATAATTAAATCAATAAAAAGATAATTTATCACTTGATAAATGTTTGTTGAGAAGAGACATATACTACTAATCTCGACTAATTATTAATATATGTAATTAGATTGGACATGATAACATTTTATATATAAATTTTTTGACTGTATGAAACGTGACGAATATAGAGAAAACGTGTTTCCATGTTTCACGCACTACCATGATCAGTTATTACCGCAGAATTATATTCGTTGACCAACGAAGACAAGGGATGTCCAATAGTTCATGTGGGAACACTCTTTTCTACGCTGGGCATCGAATTCGTCGTTGTGGACCGGTGATTACTAGCCTACGATTCACGGAAGCTTACTTAGATCATGCCACGTGTTTTGTTGCATTTTTTTGTGTGGTTATAAATAATGTTGTAAGAGTATTTTATTTATTTATAAAAATTATTGTAGATATTTCTCTACTAAAACTTTGGTGATTTACTACAGTTTACTTCGTTCAATGATCCTTTGATATGATTTTTAGATATTATGGTAAAGTAATTAGGAGTTTGAACTTAAGCATCCGATATTTCATAATTAAGTTTCACCACAAGGTAATAAGCTAAATTTTTTCTATATTCTAAATGTTAAACAACTTCAAAATTTGTAAATATCTAAAATTAATTTTAGAGTTTAACCACAACTCCAGTAAAATTGCTCATTATCAAGCAACCAAATTGGTTGATAATGACCTCCAAATTGCTCATTAACAATTGGTCTCATAAAATCATGGTTGTTGTTACCGATTAGACAGTTAGTCAATAACTACTGACCATAGTTTATCGGTAAAATTGGTTGGTAAAGATGTTTTTGTCAATTGGGTCAAGTTGGTAAGTAATTATTAACCAATCAGTATATTGGTCGATATATGCTAGCTTGTGACTTTTACCGATCATTATTTAGTTGGTTGGTGATAATCCATATTTCTCTTTTCTAGTTTCTTCTTATAATTTAAATTAAAACATGTTTTATAATTATCAATTTATAAACTAATATTGAAAATTAAATATTTCGAATTACTAAGATAGTTAATGAACACAATGTAAAATGATTAAATAGAATATCACATAATATTATCCATTAATGTAAGAAAAATAAAAACTAGTTAAAAGCCCTAAATATATAGTGTGACTCCAAATATTTATCGTATAATCATATTTGAAATTGGTGAGTGAACTGAGAACAAATGTGTACAAATTATAATAGTAGTGATATAAAAACTAGTACAAATGAATGAAAATTGACTAAAATTAAACTAGCCTAAGTATAATGTAGTAACTAAGCATACTTTTAATTATTATTTATGATGTAGTCTTTTATTTTTTTGTTATTCACATATATTGAATTATATCAACATGATAAGGTCACCAAAACTTCATTGACTTTACAACATTTGTTAATTAGTTTTGTTTTTGTCAATCAAGTGCATGCTTATTATAACTCTTATAACCTGATAACATAAATTCGAGTTTTAGATATAATGTGTAAAGTTACGTTATAAAAATAAACAAATTAAATAAGTAACAGTGTAATTGAACATAGTTATAACTGATATTAAAGTATAAATTTGAACAATTAGGCGTAACTCAATTTAATGGAGTGATTATATAGATATAAATATGTATATAATTGAAATTGAATATGTACCACAAATATCCAACAAATCTTGACTTTTAACTTGATTTTTTTTATTATTATTGTTGTTTCTTTCCCTTCCTGTCTTTTTTTTTTTTTGGTGACCGAATTGCTTCTTTTTTTAGAAGCCCACTGCCTTTCTTTTCTCTAGAGAATTCCTGGTCGAGCTCTCAACTGTCTCCCCTGTTTATCTTCTACTAGACCGTGAGGCTCTTTCACACAGCAACCTATCTCCTTTTTCCTTGTAACCGTGCTGGTTTTACTTCTTGTGGCATGGAAGTAGCAGATTGGTGGACTGAAGCTAGTTGGGGGCGGTAGCTAGTTAGCCAGCCGTGCCCTATTTCTACCTTCCTTGTGTTGTTTGGTAGCCACTTTAGTTTCGTTCCTTTCCTTCCAACTGCTGTGACAGCTAGCATAGCACGTATAGCAATAACTAGCCATAAAAGTGGTTATAGCTGTTGATGCTGGCTTTATAATTCAGCTGTGAGAGGTGATTCTCATGAAAACAAGTGGTTATAACAGAAGTGTTGCTAATTGTTTGCGAAATCTAGGTGTGAGACTTGATTAGATATAAGATTTGAAGAGGATGGAGAGGGATAGTGGCAGCCGAGACAACATCCTTTCATTCCTTTTCGTTTAGAGCTTGAGGTTGCTTCTTTTATTTTTGATTTCTTGGCGGTGATGAAGGGCTGAAAACCAGCCAAGTCTTCTTTGTCTTGGCAGCAATTAAGCTCCCTTTTTTTTTTTTTTTTTGTGATTATATAGTAAGCTAAGACAGTAAGTGTTAGGAATCAGTGTAAAATATGACAATCATATGCACAGCGGAATTTAAAATTTTGATTATTTAACCCAAAATCACCTTATGATTATATGAAATATCTTAATTATAGTTTAACAATTAAACAAGTAGAGAACTGTGTACCTCCGAGGCTTTTAATTCTTTCGTCGTATTCTTGATCGGCGTTCAATCCTTCGTTGATTCATCAAGAGCACAGCAACGACACATGTGTCCCATCTCTAAGTGTATCCACACGAACGAATCTAACTAAGGATCTTCATGCTTGAAGATGAAAGGGGTTATCAAGGGATTCCTTGTGTGCTAGCACAAGTTACTAAATCTGATGAATTTTTGGCTCTCTGTACAGTACGTACAATTATTTTTCTCTTCTATTTCTATTTAGTTTGTTAAGTCTTATCTTTTATAAAGACTAGCCACCTCCTTATGTATTGGACAATCCTAACACATTAGAGATTATGCTAACATTATGATTTAATCATAATTAAATCTAATGTCTAACAAACTATAATAATTACATGATTGCCCAAAAACTCTCATTAGTTGAATATCGTCATTTTGTGTGTGACCCCTTAGGTTCAAACTATTGATGGTAGTAGGCATGTAACTTTTACATATTTATTATTGGACCCTGTCCAATTAAATTAGAACTCATTCTAATTATCTAAATTAAAACTCTTTTTAATTTACCTTTTAATTAAGATTAATTAATTAATCATCTATAGATAATTAATTAATTATCAGGGTTTCCTACAACTCAAGATTGGTGCCTAGCAGCACATAATGACTACCCATAATAGTATGAATATGGCTGTGAACCTTTTGAACCTTTCTGTTAACAGTTACTATGCAATTCAATCCTTCTATCATGCAATATCCCGATTAAATCTATTTGGGTATGGAAATAATGTCAAACCCTAAATTTAATCATATGTGTCTAATCTTAAGATTATAATTTCAATGGGAAAATTAGAAACTCATATTCTAATATCCACTTTGCTATGGCCATAGACTTTAAGTTAAATCTTTTATAGACCACATAAGGACATTCTCTCTTTTCTACTAATAGTGATAGATCTTTTATTGTACATTCACATACCTCCATATGCAAGTGGTTATACCCAATTACTAATTCTTAGGTGACTCATTAATAGAATCAGAAATAGTATCAAAGTATAATGACGTACATACAAGATAACTATGATGTCTCAAGTCAAAGGACTATTTGCACAACTGTAACATAAGAACCACTTATTGATATATAGAAAAACTCCATATAGGTGTTCTCAGTTAAGTTAGTTCAGTGAACTCATTCTCTAATGAGCACCTACATATCTATCTTAGTGTCTCATACACAAGTGACTATGAGATCAGTCACCCTCAACTCTTTAAGCCAACTAGATATGTACTAATCTATCCGGATTCACTAATGCCCTACTTAGTAATCCTATGATTAGGAACATTTAAGAATTAAGCTTAAAGGAATACATCTCATTAGCATGATCTCATCATGATGCTTATTTCCATTACTTTAATTCTTTAGGCTCATGATGGTTAATTAATAACTCTTATACATGATAATATTTTCCACTTATATGTATTAATAATATGAATAAGATTGTACATAAAATAATATGCCACAACATCACATGTCATTGGCTTTAAGGCATACTTCTAACAGCAAGGAAGGAAGTGGGTTAATGACAACAACCAAGCTACCTTTTTTTTTTTTTTTTTTTTTCTTTGACCGCTCAGCTAGGAATTTTGAGGGGATATTTGATGAGATTTATTAAACTGTGTTATACTTATCTTCTTTCATTCTTTTTGTTTCTTTGCTCATTTTAAGTTGGTGGCGATAATAGTGCTATGTCAACAAGCTTTTGGCTTTGATGTATCTCCTCGATCTTAGAGAACAAGGATGGAACAATAGGCTTAAAACTCTAATACCATTTATTCTAAGTAAGAGAATTCATAACCATTGTGCTTGTATTGTGGAGATACGAGCCCAATATTATTGTAAGAATGGTTATAAGAAATTATTCATAAAATTCAGTTTTGTCATTCATTATGTGTTTAAATTTGTAACATAGTTAACTACTTATTTACTTATTTACTTATTTGGAAAGACCATACTTTCCACTTTATTGTTTATTATTTTAAACTTTACAGAAGAACCATTATGATTATAAACCAATTGTTTGGTTATAGGACCTTGATAATTGAGGGAATTGGATGACATAATAAAATTAGCCAATCCAATTTGCAAATCCATAGTGATAAGATAATTCTTAAATTTAAACTCTAATGGTACCAATTTAAGATATATACAACCAAGGTACTCTGTAAAGTAGTCCACTTTTGTCTCTAAAACATAAATATGAACATGAAGGATCAGAAGAAAGACAACTTAGAGCCATCTTCTGTTGGAATTATAGATGATTAGAGAGTTAGTTAGGAGTTGTATGGTGGAAAATATGTAATTTAAGTTTCGATTATCTTGATTAGATGAATTAATTTCAAGGTTAATAATTGGAATATAAGCAACATGGAAATTGATAAGAGTTGTATTAATTCTTGTGGGATATATATATATGCATACAACAATAGATAAAAATGTCTAAATGAAACTAGTTGTAGAAAAAGAAAAAAAAAAAGAGTTAACTTTAATTAAATACTTAAAACTGAGTAACTCTAGATTTTCATAACTAAAAGGCTATAATTTAAGAATGTTCAAACTAAGTAATACTTGAAAAATGTAATTGCAACTTCGGAAAGTGTGGTTGAATTAACGACGCGCATGATCACAAGTGTGAGTAACGACTGAAAACAATTAAAGGTGAGTGGTTAATTGTTGCTTTTAAGAGCTATATTATTATGTGTAACTGTATGTATATTTAAATAAATGTGTAAGTGCAATGTTTTAGTGAGTTATTTGAATCATACTTGTTTGAAATTGGTTGTGGTTGATAGGCCAACAAATTGAAATTTTTTTGAGAAATTTTTTATTTATTTCCAGAATTGAGATTCAGGTGCACTTAAGATAAGTTGATTTGAAATTCTGAGATATTTTGATTCTGATAAATATTTTTAAAATTTTGAATGCTCAGCCCCCGTGGGATGAATTATGTATGAAGATTAATCTGTTGTAGCGGATGCGTAAATGCCCGGTGGAGGGTGATACTATTGTGCGGGGCTGAGTTACTCGTTGACTCTTTGTTTGCTTTGTATGCTTGCTATTGCTCTGATTAATTTGAGATTCTAAGAATTATATAAGTTATGAATTTATGACGAATACCAATGTATATGTGTAATTTTGAATGAAGACATGAGCATTGTCACATGATGATAATTGACTATATATATTATAGACTTGTGTTGAGTAATGCTAGTACCATTTGGGTACATTTTTTCACTCACTGGATTCGTAAGACTCATCTCTCTTTTGTGAATATTTTTTTTAGTAACACGATCTTAAAAGATGTTAACCATCGATATGGGGCTTGTCGAGAGTTTGACAGCAAGGAAGATTTTGGGATCTCATACTTGAAGTCAAGGATGAAAGGTTGCAGTCACATTAAAATTGTGGGATATCTAATTTGGTATGTTGTAATAGTATAAGTATTTATCTTGTGTATGATATGGACGAAGCAGAGCTCCTTATTGTAGTTGTGTAAGAACAAAAGTTTATAAGTTGTGATTTCTTTCAGTCAACAAATTTTTACTATTAACTTTTGTTTGACAAATTCTTAGTTTTTGTTTATTGATTGGTCAAGAGTCATAGTTATTTTTTGTTTTGAAGTCAAGGGTTGATTACCACTTCTCCAACCAGTCATGCCTCCGTTTGGGGGTGTGACAATGCTAACTAGCTAGCTAGAAGTTATTCAATTTTTTGTCGATAACATTTCTTATTATGTGTCATCTAGGTGCAAGTGACATAACAACATGCCACTTATTATTAATTTCTTAATTCTCTTTTTTTGTTGTATTTACTTAATTCTATTTTTTGTAGTATTCAATTACTTAGTTCTATTTTTCTTCTTATTCTTCTTCTTTTGTTTAAATTTGTTTCATTCTTGTAAACAGAAAATGCAAGAAAATCGCATTAAAAAAGAAAAGATAATCAAGCAAATATAAAAAGTAAAATTAGAATAAAATAAATAAATAAATAAAATTTAGAAGGGTATTATTTATTTATTTTAATCAGTAGGAGGTCCATTGAGCCTGTTAGTTACCCAATGAGGGATATTTTTCTGGATCCAGCTCCTCTAAAATTCATTTGAAATTCTACCAAATAGAACTTCTTTAATTTTAGTCATTTAGATTATTTTTTTAAAATCTCAGTTATCCAAATAATTTGATTTTATATTTTATTATTTATTAATAAAATAAATATTCTATTTTTATGCTAAATCCTAACTCTAAGCCAAAGCTAAACCTAACTCTAATCTTAAACCTAAGCCTAACTCCAATCCTAATCCTAATCCTAATCCTAATCCTAACCCTAACCCTAACCTAATCCTAATACTAATTATAATCCTAATCTTAATTTCAATTCTAATTCTAATTCTAATTATTCTAATCCTAATTTTATTTAATAAAATTCAAAAGAATTGCTGTTAATAGAAATTAAGAGAATTCTACTTGATAGAATTTTAAAGAAATTCTAGAGAATCCAAATCTTATTTCTATACAATTTTGGTAGAATTTATTAGTTAACTAACCGACACCTTCAAATAATAATACTTATGTTTCTATGTTTGGTTTCAAATTGAAGAGATAGGCATAAGCGATTTTAATCTAATTCATTGTCATACATAAAATTACATATATTACTCAATATTGAACAAATGTTGCTGTAGTGTTTGAATTGAACATTGAAGAAGTGCTATTATATAGTGTTGAACATTGAATAAGTGCCACTTAGAAAATGATGTATGTAATAACAAAGAAATTAAAGCAATAGCCAATTCGTCAAAATATTGTACTCTTCCTTCTTGACAAATTCTAGTGCTTGTAACCAAACTAATTGGGAGTGTTTGTAATTCATTATGTAAAGCCACTTGGAAACAACTTATGAACTAAGAAAAGAAGACTAGGTCTACCAAACCCTAACAAAACGGCATTTACTCCCCCACCCCAAATAATAGTCCATTCTCATTTCGTAGCCCTTCATTCCCATCACTATTTTCAACTCAAAGATCCAAAACTAAAGGGAAAGCATTTAACCTCTGAAAAACACTAGGCTTTGAACAATTTTCTTTTATTTATTTAATTCAGCTTTTAATTTTAGTAAAATTTTCTTAATCCCATATTAATTTTGCTAATAAATTTTCAATCCGAACATTAATAAAAATAGGTAAAGATCTGATTCAGTTTTTATTGGGGTAAATACTAATTAGTAGAAGTTAGGTGTAGCGTTTCTGTTGGGTAATGGCTGTTTGTTTATTGGTTTACACCACAGCCAGGTGATTTTAACAGAGAGAAAGTAGTTTCTGTAGCGAAAGAGTACTACACTCTGCTTTTTCGTTACAACAAACCCAGCAGTTTCCTTGACTTGGACAAGCAAGCCTTAATCCACTGGCTAATTCTGATAGCAAGTACTTAATTACTAAAATACCCTTCATAAAAATTTCACAAAATTATATTTAATTAAGTAAAAAAAAGGAAGAGAGATTGAATGAATGCACGCAATTATCAAAGAAATGCAATACCCACGTTTTTCTTTCACAGCATAATCAAAATAGTTCATTGTTCTAGAATTGATATGAAAAGGGTATTTGGGTAAAAAAATGACAAGAAGTGAAAGATAAAAGCAGAGATGGAGTGGGAATAAATACAGAAACGGGCAAGGCTCGCATGTTACATGCTGTTCTTTTCTTCCAAGCTTCCAGTATATGCTTTTCATTTATGAAATTAAATCTCCAATTTATTAAAATTTTGACGTTTTTATTAAAAATATCACTCCCAAATAAATAAAAATCCAATTTTGATTTCTTTTACTATTTTTACAAAATTACTCATTGTATATCTCTTGGTGGAAGAATGCTTGCCACCTACTCCTTTGTTGTTTCCACTCTCTCCCACACATACAACAAAAGAGAAAGCCAGAGATAGAGAGCTCACAACCTGTTCTAGAGAGAGAAATAGAATTTTCCTCTGTTTTGCTCTGTTTTTTTGTTTTGGATTTTGGGGTTGTGATTTTTGTGTAATATGGAGAGGCACAAGTGCAAGCTTTGCTTCAGAAACTTCTCCAATGGCAGAGCTTTAGGGGGTCACATGAGGTCTCACATGTTGAACCTTTCAGTTCCTCCAAAACCAGAGGAATCACCACCACAGCAACCACCACCCAGCTGCAAAGATGAGGAGGCCGACTCAGCTTCATTCTCATCGTCTGAGGAAGAAGGAGAAGAAATGGGTCTGAATTATGAGCTAAGAGAGAACCCAAAGAGAAGTATTCGTTCGGTAGATCCTGAATTTTCGTTTGCTGTTGATGCTGGGTCTGTTACAATGGTTCTTCAAGACAGAGAGAGTGAGACCGAGTCATCCAAAAACCCAACTCGGAGACGATCTAAACGGACTCGGAAACTAGTTGGATTTGATGATCAATACCATTATAAGCAAATTCAAGAACAAGAAGATATTCAAAAGCTTAAATCAAACAATCCAAATAAGACCGATTCATGGGTTGACCCTGAACCGGTCAGTTCAGTTTCTGATACGACAACAGAAGAAGATGTCGCATTTTGCCTTATGTTGCTTTCGAGGGACAAATGGAAAAGACAAAAAGCACCATTTGAACAAGAAGAAGATGATGATGAAGACGCTGAAAGATCTGTGGAAGACAGTGATGAATCCGAGGAGCTGAAATCATCAAAGAATCGAATACGAATACGAGGAAAATACAAATGTGAAACATGCAAGAAAGTTTTTCGATCTTATCAAGCACTTGGTGGGCATAGAGCAAGCCACCAAAAGATCAAACTTTCTGCTACAACTAATAAACTCAAACCAGAGCAAGAAAATGCAGGTACTTCAGCTTCAATGGTGGATAAGAAAATTCATGAATGCCCAGTTTGTTTTAGAGTATTTTCATCAGGACAAGCACTTGGTGGACACAAGAGAACCCATGTTACTACTGCTACAATTACTAGTCCAGCAGCTCCTATTACAAGTTCCACTAAATTTGGAGACAATTTGAATTTGATAGATCTTAATCTTCCTGCTCCAATGGAAGATGATGATATTAGCCAGATTGAGCTGTCAGCTGTATCCGATGCAGAATTTATCAACCCCATAAGGCAATGAAAGCTTTCTTCTTCTTTTTTCCATGAATTTTTGCTGACTCAATTGCTTCAAGATCCAAAGGTATAAAATTCTTCATACTTTGATGAGTAAAATTATTAACTCCATCAATTGGGTCATACTTCTATGAATCAGTTCTTCATAATCTAACTTTAATCAGTTCTGTCTTTTTGTATTATTATTTTGTTTTAGAAATTTAATGAGTTTTGATAAGCATGCTTGTTAGTGGATTCTGTTTCAGCTTCCAAGCAAATACCAAGTAACTGTTATACCATTTTCATTGTTGACTACTACTATTAAATAAGAAAGTCATTTTCAAAGGAAGTTGATCAACCTGTTTATTTTATTATTAGAAAAGTAACTTCCACCTCTGACTAACTGGGCATTTGTACAGTTCATCAAGAAGAAACTTTTTTTTTTTTTAGGTGGCAAATCCAAGTATTTAATGACTATAATAAACTTGAGGATACATCTGAATGTGGCAAATCATGAAAGGTAATTGTGAAAAATAAGAAGAAGCAAGATCCCAGTTCTCGTATTGCTGAATTAACTAAACTATTTGTTAGGTGTAACTCAAAAGTATCTGTATCAGGCAGGCCTAGTTATATTTTTATAAAGTAACATTCATTAAATTTGTACTAAATGACATAAAAATCACTTTTTTCTTTTGTTTAATTATTTCTTTTATTATGATTAGTCAAGAAGTAGCAATGAGATGACAACGTTATCATTTAGACTTAAGTAGCTAGATGCTGAGATTTCATTGGAAGGGAACCTGACTGGTTAACAACTAGAAGAGATTTATTCAGATGTTAATTGGGAGCAGCATTTTTAGAGATAAAAAACACAAAAAATTATGTGCAATCTAGTTTTTTTACCTTTCATTTTTAGCAGTAAATCAACAAATATATATATATATATATATATATATATATATATATATATATATATATATATATATCATTTGGTGATAGATCGATGGATACGGCGCAAGTCTAGGGGATAACTCCTTTTGGCACTATTCAAACTCTCAAAGTGTATCTTAAGTTTTTGTGATCTATTCTTGACTCTACAATTAACTTTCTTTCTTTTCTTTTCTTTTTTTTTTTTTTCTTTTTTTTCTTTTCCTCTTTTGGAGGGAAAAGCAATGCCAAGTTGCATTGATCTTGAACTAGGTTCAATAGAAAACTCTTGCCACAAACTTCTAGGAACAATTTTTGTGATCAATCAGAATACTTATACGGGTTTTTTACTTTTTAGGCATATGGATGCAAAGCTGTGATGTTCAAGCTATAATCTAATTGAAAAAGAAAAATTAAAAACAATTAAGCTAAAATTTTGTGTATGATGCACAAAATATATTCCACACCAATCGAGTAAAGCTCAAAATTATAATATATGGTTAGCTTTTGGAGCAAAAATATGAATTTCATATCAATAAGAGTTTAACTCACTTGGTATGGTATTGGGTTTTAGGTTATTTCTCATTTCTAAATTATATGTAAATAATAATAATAATAATAATTTTTTTTTCGAGTTTCATTATTTCTAAAAAATATTAAAAAAATATACAATTGTAGATAAAAAAAAAATGTAGATAATATATATATATATATATATATATATATATATATATATATTTTTTTTTTTTTTATGCCTTACTAATTTGAAAGAATATGTTACTTCATCCTAAGGAAGTAACCCAACAATTTAAAGAGTCTCTAGTACTTGCAACTAGTGGGGTTCTTAGACTTGATCCCCATGTGGAGTGATCTAATATTTGGACGGACGGACGTATTCAATTATTTATCAAAATTTGACAAATTTTGTATTTTATGTTCAATTCTTGATGAAAGTTTTGAAAGACGATTTTAATGTCCCCAATCCTTTCCACTAATTAAGGAAGCTGTAATTGATTGGGAAGAAAATTTCACGAGATTTGAATGATATTTTTCTAAAAAAAATTAATTTTCATTTATTAAAATGATTGTAAGTTGGGAATTTATGACATTTTTTAATTGAAATTTTATAGCATTTTATTGTTTTAAAAAAATATTCAGAAAAATAAAAATAAAAGATATTTCTTGGTTTATAATATTTCTGTCGTAAACTTTATTCTCAAAATTAAATATAAAAAAAGTCATGCATAAACTATATTTCAAATTATTGAATAGGAGGTTGTCATTTGCAAATATATAGATAGCCAAACAAGTACGAAAACCTTTTTTCTTCTTTCTTTTTCCTTCTTCTAGAAAGTTGGAGACACAAAGGAAGCTTTTATATATATATATATATATAAGATAATTATGCACTGTTACTTTAGTTTTTAAATAGTGTTTGAGTTTAAGTTTCTTAGTTTTGATAATAGAGGTTTTATTTTTTTTTAAGTTTTACTAAAAAATATTTATAGTCTTTTAGAGTTCCTAAAAATTGCTAAAATTGAAGTTAAAAAAAATATATATATATATATAAAACAAGAAAAACTAAAATGAATTTTAATACTTATTTTACCTAGACAAATATAACTATAATTTTAACTCATCTAAATGCTTTTTTAACTTTTCATAAACACTTTTTAAACAGTTTTTCATGAAAAGTATTTTTACACATAACACTTTTATACATAACTTAACCAATACAGACCCATAATAATAACAAGCTTATTTTAATTTCTACAATTTCTTTTTCAAAAAACTTATGCTATCAATAGACTATATAACATGAGAAAATATTCTTTTTATTTTTAATTCTTAATAAAATTAAAATTTAATTTCAAATCGTCAAAATGAATATTTCTAAAATATTAATATTATGATAATGTCCAAAAAATTTATCATTTAAATCAATTAATATCCTCTACAAACTTATCTTTAATGCAAACATAAGCTTTGGCCTTTGGATTGGCTGGCCTTCATGGTTTAGAATTGATCCTATAATAGACTTTAGAGGACCATATAAGTCGGTCCATGAGTCGGTTCTTTTTCCATTCCATAAAAGATTTTCAGTAAAGGACACCAAAAGAAAGAACAGCTAGTAGTAGAAGGTATAGAGGGTTAGAAAAAGGTTTCTTCTTTGCTGCTTTGTGAGTGTGAGTGCCACTTTATAGTCTCATACTAGTCTCCAAGTCTCCAAGTCTTCAAGTCTCCAAGTCTCCAAGTCTCCAAGTCTCCAAGTGGAAGGGAGATAATGGTTATGAGAAACTTGAATGGAAAAGTAATTATAAGGCCAAGAAAAACAAATTTACCTTAATTTGATTCTCATGTTTATGACTTAAAAAAAATTTAAAAAATTACCAAAAAGATAGAGTAAACAACAAGGTGCATGATCTTGTAAGTGCTCTTCAATTTAATTCTAACCAATATTACATTTTCATCATTATCATAATGGAAAAACCACTTTCCATAGTCCCTTGAGTGATTCACATAACTATTAAATAAACCTTTCTTTGTATATATACAAGCTCTGTTTTCCTTTAGGCCACTAATGATTGAATTAAATATTGGGGTGCATTATTATTATTATTAATTAATTTGTTCATACAAATATCAGTTGGAGAGTTCCACATCAAATTTAATTAATTAACATCAAACTCCAACAAAATAACCTCTTGAAAGAGTGGACCTTAATTTTCCAAGTTTCACATTTAGTCCAAGTTTCCCGTCAATAAGGTTGGCACCCATTCCCTACTTGAATTTAAGGCTAATTGCTTACTTTATAACTACTTGAGTGATCAGCAACTTGTGTGGTAGATGATAAGGTGGTAGAAAGAAAAAAAAGATATAATTAGTTATTGATTAGATTCGGTAAACATTGAGATCTCTTATTTAAATCTTAATAATTAATTTACATTGTTCTTAAACTCTTCCCCAAGGCCCATTTACTCCATTATCTCTTGTTAAAAACAAAAACAAAAAACAAAACTATATCACAAACTTTGGCCAATTCTTGAATAATAATCCAAAGTGGGAATAATCTTAGGTTTAATTTTGTCCATTGAGTTTTTAAAGAAAAATGTTAAAAGGAAATAATGTCAAACATGTGTAATGACTTAACTAGCCCTACAATTTCTCACTAATTATATTGATTATAACCCTACTTCTAATTAGATTATTCTTGAATGAAAGAAAGTAAAATCCTTCTATGGTAAAATTAATATGTTGATGCTCAATTGGTTATATAATTGGCTGAATTTTCTAAGCAAACAATTCTTCTCTTGTACTGAATTTTCCAACCAACAAACAAAGGACTACCATTTCAATGCTAACCTTGTGGCTTAACCGACAAACTCCTACCCATCCAATTTTGGCATTGAAGACAGTTTAATTTGTACAAGACTAGACAAGACTTTTTCTTGGGTTGAATCCTCCACACATTAAATTTATGTTTCCTTTTGCTTAATATACTTTTATTGTTGTTTAAATTTAAAATTGCTCTTCTTTTTATGTGCAAAATGGAGGCATTGCCATTGGTTGATGCTAACCAATACCAAGCTTTTGGTCATAAACACTACCAAGTACCAAGGTCCATTAATTCTATACCAAGCAGCACCATGTATTAGCATGTCACACAAGATGATGAGAACTTTGTGACCACAACTAATTTACTTTTTATGTTGTTGTTCTGTGTTAAGGGTTTTTCATGAACTAAAGTGAAAATTAAATTCATTTTAATACCATAATAATTAACTAGAACTTTTTTTTTCTTTTCTCTTTGGGTCATAGCCAGCAGAATCTTAATTTGTGTGAGTTATATGAATCTAACATATCTAAATTAGTTTGAGTTTGCAAAAATACCCATAAAATTTCTAATGTAATTTGAAAAATAACACAAATGCCCCCACTGAAATATTAACAAGTAAAAAAAATTATTCTCACACAATTTATATGAAAAGAGAGGGAAAAAAATAAATATTTACTTATATAAGAGAAGTTGAATTTATTGTTAATTAGTCAAATTTTAATCAAAATTTATATATAATTTTCGTTGGGTGGTGCTATGTGCACCACCTCTCTTTTTATAGGTGAACAAAAGTACACTAGGTGAACAAAAGTACACTAAAAAGTAAAAAAGCAAAAAGCTGCTTTACTGTTGTCAATGTCTCAATTTATTTTTTCTTTTCTAATTTCTCATCTCACGAGATTTTAAAAAGAAATTATATTTTCAATTTCCTTATTTCTTTTTTTCTTCTTCTAACATCATTCCAGAATAGTTAATTTTTTTTTTCAATAAACCCAATTGCTGCTTTCAAAATAAAGTTTATTTCAAATAAATTAGTACAGTTAAAAACATGATTAATAATGAGGTGGATAAGCTTAGTAGTTTTTTTTATAATAGAAACACATGTTGTTGCACTAAAATCAGTCTACAAGATAATGTCAAATGGAACTACAATTCCATCCTTCCAAAAGAAACATTCATCTACAATTTCATTTGAAATAGGAATCTTGCTTACTATAGTATATCCGTCATTGAGATCCTAAGGCTTGATTATTAAAATGCTTAAGAAATTTACTGGTAATGAAAATATAGAAGACAGAAGGGGAATACATTACAATCATAATCCATTAATCCATATATACCTTTTAAGAAAAAGAGTAAATCATTCTTAATGGAATAATTATAGGCAACTCTACAGACACAAACAGAATATCAAAAGTCACTTATTGAATTGGGTACTTGAATCAGTAAGATGATTGCATTATATTTCCTAGTAGTCCTTCAACATGATACCAAAAAAAAAAAAAAAAAAAGGATAACAAATTTTCTGTCAATCCTTTCAAATTTGATAGCCTTTGTCAACAATTATAGGCAACCACATATACTATCAAAAGATGTTCACATTTCAAAATATACATTCATTAAAAATGATATGTCATTCTATCATTCTATTCTTCATGTCCACTAGTTAATCCCATTTGCATGTTGAAGTCTATCTGCAAACATAAAAAAGTATTGATAAGTAAGCATATTAATATTTTAAAAGTTTTGTTCCAAGAGTATTGCATCAACAAAAGATAGCATACCTTAAATTTCCTAGCACCAAAAGGTGTTGTTGATGTCAGATGGAGAATTAAGATTAGTTGCATACACCATGTCATCTGTGTGAGATACAATAGAAAATACAGAGCTAGAACTTGACCTAAGGCCAACTTTGTGCTGACAGGTTCGACTATTGTGACCAGAACATTTACATATACCACACTTTCGTTTTTTGTCTACAATCTCATACCCAGAAGGATCATGTTTTGTAGATGATGATTCCTTTTTGCTTTTTGAATTTAATGGATGACCTTTGTGAGATGTAATAGTAGGCTCATGAAAAGAAGGAATGGGTTCATTTATAAGCTCAAACAAATAATTATGAACGAATTCTTTATGAGCAAGTGGCCATTCTTCATACTTATTTTGCAACTCCTTAAGCAATCCTCCAATCTGATTGTTGTTTTCATTACTTTGATTTTCAAGCAATCCCCTAATCTGATTGTCTTCATTCATTTGAGTTTCATATTCAGAAAATGATCTCATGTCAAGCCTCCATTGCTGATTTATGTCAACTAGATCTAACACCTCACTTTCCAATAATCTTATTTTATGTGAACAAGGAAGACCCATGGTAGCACTAAAATGCCCTTTACAAGCAAGCAATTCTATATCATACTTAGCCTTCTTATATTGTTTAAATAGTTCCTCCAAAGCAAATACTGACACATGAGTAACAAGATTCTTGAAAAGAGGAATTTTAAAATGATGAGGCATATTGATTTTTTCACTTGAGAGTTATGCTTTAATTTCTTGAAACCGATTCTTAATAGCAAGGCAAATCCTATCCTTCACCATGGAAAGGTCACCTGTAGAAACTTGCAAATACTTTTTAAGTATTCCATGTGCCACTTTCAGCTCTTGAAGGTAGCATTATTTCCAAAATGGATACACTTTTCGGTCCATACAGCAACAAATAACTCTTTAAGGGGAAGCCAAGTGCTTCTTATGTAATTAAGGAGAACCCCCTTTTGTTTATACCTTGATTCAAAGTACTGCAAGGCTTCATGATATTTAGATTCACTAACATAGTTTATAACACAAGTCCAATTTGACAGAAAAGTATCCCAATCTTCACCTTCTTCAAAATGAGACTTACACTTTGCTACAATGTTCTTCTCAATATGCCATACACATAAAAGATTAGTTGTAGATGGAAACACCACCTTAATAGCATTCATCAATGCAAATTCTCTATCACATACAATTACTGAAGGCTGACAGCTCACTCCTAATAAATTTCTAAACATACTAAGAGCCCAAATGTAATCCTTTTCACCTTCTTTTTGCAGAAATGCAAAGCATGAGTAGAAGCTAGAGTTAAAACTTGACACCCCGATGATGTCTAGTAATGGCATTTTGTATTTGTTTGTCTTGTAAGTACAATCCATTACAAAAACAGTTGAATAACTCTTAGTTAATGCTATTGAGATAGGATGAGCGAAAAAACAAATGTATCAAATGACCTTCACAATCATGTTCCACACTATATTTAAAACCATCTTCGTCAAGTTCGTCAATTAATGCTTGGATCATGGTACGACCACCTAAACTGTCTTTACGAATTTTAGCCTTCACATTATACAAAGTCCTAGAGACAGCTAGAAGATTGGGATTATTTTGTCTAAGTGAAGAAAAAATCTGCCTGGGAGCTATACCGGCCTTGTTCATGTCTTTTATGCGTACAATCTCTTCTTCTAAGAAGCGACGACAAGAAGGATGACCTGACATATCTCTAGAAGGTTCATGATTGTGTATGTCATTCACTAAGGTGAGTTTCCAAGAGCCATCACATTCCTTTCTGCCTTTTATCTTAAAAGGACAATTTATCAGTCGAGATGAAGTTTTCCTTTTTCTATTTTCTAGTAGAATCTCTCTCCAATTACTATAGCTACTTCCTCTATCACAACTGATTGTAAGATATTGATCCCATTTTGAATTCTTTATAGAAGTCGGAAAACCTTGGCCTAGATAATACTCTCTAACTGAACTTAAGAGGTCATCTCGATTTTGAAATTGCCTTGGCAAAGCCTGAGAAGCTACTTCATTTTGCACACTTACTTCATCTTGATTATTACTCATTGCTATATAATTCAAATATAGAAACAGAAAACAAGAAAATCATGAAAAAAAGATACTAATTACATACTAAAAAATACTAATCTATGAAATATTACTAGTATTTGTATAATAAAAAAGAGCATGCCAAAGTGTAAATACATCTTGCAAAATTAAACCAACCTATCATGAGAGCATAACCTCAATTTGACTAATCAAACACACACTTATTTAGTTAGACTATTCTTTTAGGAAAATGATATGTAAACAAAGAAATATTGATGGGTGAACGGAAATGGACCCACTGTCTAGCAGAAAAACAAAAAATCAATTGACTTATCTAACTTGTTATTTTCTCAGGTCCCAGTTCTCAATTTTTGCCATTTTATCACTCTTTGACTTTGTCTTTATCTCTAACCTCAAGACCATCCATGGCTCACAATTGTTGTTTACATATAAGGCATACAAATGGAGCTACAAAAATAGCTTGACAATCACCCAGATAATTAAAGCTCAAGAACTTACTTACACGGCTATAATTCTAAACAATGAAGAACACGCAGAGAAGAAGACTAAAAAAGAAGTCAGACCCTATTCAATTTAGGAGAAGAGTTTTTAATATTTAAAGGACCAAAGAATTCTACTTGACATCAACACGAAAAGAAAAATAAGAGATTTATCCATAACTTATCCTATCAGGTAAAAGACCTATCTAAACTAGAAGACTCCTCACCTTAATTCTTGTACATCCTTTAAAAAAAGAAGATCTGAGAAATTTTTATTTTCATAAATGATAACAAAAGATGCTAATCAGAATACATTTTCATTATTAAGAAATATAATAGGAACTTACCAACAGGAGGTCAAGAGTTTGAGCCTATATCATCAAGCTTTCAAGTGGGTTGATTGAAGACTTTTATTCATAAGAGCCAAGATAATTTTTTAATTTATGGAATGATATTGCAAATGGGTTCCAACACTTTTAGCCAAACAGTAAGATTCCATGGGTTTTCAATTTTGCTAGGAAGGGAGATCCAAGTGGTAGGATTCCACGAGTCTCTGTTTTGCTAGGATAAGAGACGCAGAGAGCAAAAAGGATAAATGGGAGAGGAAGAAAGGTAAAGGTGTTTGAGTAGAGTATGAGAAATTGATAAAATGAGAAAAAGAAAAGTTGATCTCCTTTTTGATTTATTTTTTTTTCAATTGGAATGGGTCATTCGTTTACCTATATCTTTTGGTAGTTCACATATCAGCACTCTTTTCGTTTTGGAATTTTATTCAAAATTTATATAAATGATTTTCGTTTTGAGAGAAATATAGGTTTTGATAATTTGGTTTGGTGTTAGAGAGTTGGACTTCCCAATTCCACTTGACCCGACCCAAACATCTGGATCGGGGCAAACCCTATGCAAAATCAACAGAAGCCAGAAGGTGTACTATCCGCGGGGTAATGGAAAATCAAAGCAATTGAATCCCGTTTCAGGTTCAGCGGCCATGGGTCCATTGAACCCATCAGCCACTTCGTGCGGTGGTAGCAGAGGCCGATGCACTCGCCGGTAAAATTTTCTTCTGCACCTAATAGCTAACCTATTACATTTGTACTTGTAGATGTGTGACTAATTTAGAACGATATCTGGTGTATTTTGTTCTATTTATTGTATCAAATTCATAGTTTGAGGAAGCTTTTTAATTGGGTATTTATTATATAAGAAGATGATATTATTCAGACATTCACTAACTTAATTGTTTGGTTGTTGATAATAGTTTAAGATAACATTCACTATCTTATTATTTCCAAAAGAGAAAGATATGTTTTTTTATTCATCCATGAATCATGATAGAGCAATACATCAATCTATTTTCTAGACTCGAATTGTAGTTAAATAAGGAGATGAAGACTAGTAGAAAATAATCAAAATAAAACTGGAAATCAAGAAAATTAGGATAATCCTAAAATCGAGAAAATCATGCCCTGACTATTTCAGGACTGTGATAGTCCATGTCTACTGATTTGAGATCAACGTTGTCCTCAATGTTGGTTACTTAATTATCTCTTTCTTATACTACAAGTGATAAATGGTGAAGCTTCTAAATATTGATAAGGAAGCTTGCATCAGCACGCTTGAACTCTTCAAATTCACTATTTTCCTCAGCATGCACTGTGATTATTGTCATAAAGTCACACAGGTGAGATAGAAGTCCCTAGTCAACTTCACTGGTGGCAGCAAAGATGCCGGCTTTATTTGAAAAAACTCATCATCTAGAAGAATAAGGCCTAATTTCTAAGTGACACTACCACTCATTTTGGTCATATTCTTGGTAGAAGTATCTGCATATGATACTTTAACTGCCCCATCTCTTTATCTTCTACTGTATGAACTATGAGTCTGCCGTGCTGATGTTTCTGTTATATTAATTCTAACCTCTTCAAATCTGTCTCAAATTGCTTTTCATGATTCTTTAAAATTCCAAAAGGTTATATTTAACCAATTAATAGAGAGAAAAAGTGATTATTGGGTTTCATTCACACTTCTTTAAAATCATATTTCTTCCAGTTATAACAAAATTTTCCTTAATATGCTTGCTTCTTTCTTAATTACAAAATCAAACAAAAAATAAAATAGAAAAGTACCTAAGTTGAAAATTCTACAGTTATTTGACATGCTTTTAACATTTTCTTTATTCTGCTAGAGAGAATATCTTGCTGTGCTACCTGAGGCTCTTTGGGGAATATCAATGGAACAACATGCAGAATACCAGATAGGTATAGAATTCTCTGCTTTATAATCATTAACACCTTTTAGAAGAGGAGAGCTCTGTAAACTTGAAACAACTCCCTGAAGTGACCAGGTAAAGACAATTAGCACTCTAAATTAGCTAATGAGCATATGAGGCTTTTTCTCTATGGTGCCATATTATTTCTGCTCAGTGTTGAATATTTACTAGTTGCTTTATAGCTAATGTGACATATGATTATTCTTTTCAAGTTTCTCGTCAAACTATGTCTTCGGTACCCTGACTCTTAATTTCCCCAATATACTAGTGCCCGACATTTTACACTTACTGGCCACCTTAAACGGACACGGGTACTAGGGGTATGATCATCCAAACATAAGGAAAGAACTTGCAAAAATTCAGTTGTACAGGCATGTGTCCCACACTGATAAACAAGAGGTTACAAAGAACTATCTGATGGCTCTCCCAACACTTTTGTGTTGTCAACTCTGTTGGTTGGCATTGTTTTTTCTATATTTATTAGATGGTATACTTTGTGGTTTGTCATTATTGTCATTGCCATTTCTATTCCTTTTTCATTTCTTCACTATCTGATGCTTTTGACTGAGGTATATGGCACTTAATACAGCTAAAACAGTGATGCATTTCTCTAAACAGTATATTGGAGTGAATTTTTTTAATTTATTTTTAAGTAAGCACTGAGCATGTTTTCTGGGTTTGAAATTGATTGTGTTGAGATTGTTTGGTGAAGTCCATGGTGTTTTTTAAATTACTGGAAACTCTTCGTTGGAAAAGTCCTTGAGCCATGGCTTCTATCTAAACCGTGCAAGTTAGTATTTTATTTATTTTTTTAATCAAATGGGGCGGTCATGAATATGTTTCTGCTTACACCAGTGTGTGGTTGATTCTACATTCTCCTTACCACTTGATTGCTATGAGCTAGGACACCATTTGGTCCTTTTAAACATTTATATGTATAACTATAACTTCCTTATTTAATGATGTGAAGTGTGTTTGATTGGTTGCTTTGCTTGGGCAGCATATTATTATTCTCTACTGTTTACAGTTAATTTATTGGCGTTATGCATCCATTCACATTGAAAGTTATCAGTATGGTCAACTCTGTTTCTGAGATCATTAGATATTTCATTATTGTGCCTTTTTTTTATTTTTTTTATGTTACTTCCAGTATTGACCACAAGCCATTTTCTTATGTATCGACATCCTGATGATTACCTATATGAAATTTAAAGACTGGATTTGGTTATTGTAACTATAGGGTATACAGATTTGATATCCTATGAGAAAAATAAGGAACCATGCAGTGAGTCTTTGAATAGGTGGGACTGTGGGATCATTTGGGTTGATCTTATAAGGAGTAACATTTAGCACGTTTGGGGATGGGGATGGGGATGAAGAAGCAGATTTTAGGATGAGGGTGAAGACGCAGATTTGGAGATAGAGATTAAGATGAGGAAGCAAATCACAAGGATGAAAAAGCAGATCTTGGAATGGGGATGAAGACGCAAATCTGGGGATGAAGACAAACCTACCATTTCCTCCACTTCATCTTTATTGTTGTTGTTATTGTTGGTCAAGGAATGATAAACTGAGTCCTATAGAGACTATATTTTGTTGCCGATTATGGAGCTGAAAGAGGTCTATAAGTTGAGGAGGTTGTAACTGCAAAAGAGAATGGAGTGGCATATGTAGCTTCTCGTCCTCTTTTGCGTGAATCAGTACTGGCTGCATCGAGAATAGGCAATTTCATGTTGATGCTGGGTTTCAATGGAATATAATCTAAATTAGGTCAAGAAATCCTCTTGGTTGTGGTTGTAATAAATAATCATGCCCATAACTTGGTGGGATGTTTTTTTTTTAGTATATATTTTTATTTTATATTTTAGAAATATAAATTGAGATGTTTAAAAAGTTATAATTTAAACCATGTGGCAACTTTTTATTAGTCTATTATGTCATGTAAGCAAAGCACATCATATGTCAATATATAGATAGATAGGGAGCTCTTAGTGGAAAATATTTAGAATATTTTATAGTTAGTCAAAAATATCTAGGATATTTTGGAATTAGCATTAATTGAAGGGATAAAAATTAAGAATATTATATATATATATATATATATATCTATATATATATATAGATATACACACATACACATACATAATTAAAGTAGGCAAATCTAGAAACTTCATCCACTAGTATAAATAGCTTGCTTAGTTCATGTAATGGGTAAGTTGTAAAACAAAACTCAAAGGAGTGTATTTGTACCTTTTTTTCTTGTTTAATACAATAGTATATTCATCCTTCAATTCTCCCTACTTATCGCAAGTTGTAAAATAAAAACCAAAAAGAGTGTACTTGTACTATTTCTTCTAGTTTAATACAATCTTATATTCATCCTTCAATTCTTCTTATTTTTCATTCATAGTCTCAATTGTCATATCATCCAATTATCCATCAGAAGAGTGGTGGAGGTGAACTCTTTGAATGAGATGGGTTGGACATCTCTTGACGTTCTACGTACTCTTATTTAATAGTGAAGCGGAGGACGTAGAAATAGAAAACATCAAGAAGTTGCATTTGTGAGAACAAGCGGTAAGGACAAGCAGTCTTTCATTGATCTCTCACTATCTCATTCAAATCTTGAAATTTGTCTAGTCCCCTCATCAAATGCAATCATGGAATAACAACCAGGTTTATTTGTGGTACCTTGGTGGCATGCATGTAAAATGACTGAATACTTTAGGTACAAGAAAGATAAAGACTGACTAAGTGATGTGCACACTGTATTGTTGACAATCCTTATACTAATTGCAACATCAACCTATCATTCTGGATTCAGCCCCTAGTGGTGTTTGGCAGACTTTTATTAGTAAATAAATACTAGTGAGATGCTAGGTTTTCTTTCCTTTAAATGTTATATATTACATTATAATATGTATGTATCAGTACTGTCTGTGAAGCTTTCAATAAAAAGCAAATAGTGTTTGGTTCTACTTTTATTATATAAAAGTTTATGAGGATTATTTTTAGTTTAATAGTTTAGCAGTACCAAAGAGAGCATGATTGTAATTAATAGGTAACAGCAGCATAGTGTTACTAGAATGGAGCTTTAAATTTGAATTTAAGAATAACAGGTGGCTTATTTGATGTTAAAAGTTACTATATTTGGAAGTATAGATTATGCAAAATTACTAAAATATTTCAAGTTGGAAATGTATTGGAAAAGGTACAGAGATAACATGTGTAAACTAACTAATAATGCAAGATTGTACCAATTCAATAATCTTATTACACATAATATGATTAAAGTATAACAGACTAATTAGAACTGTAAATGCTATCATTAGTATCCTATTAATATTATAACGGATGTCATTATTGTCTATTATTATTGTAATAGGCTTCATTACTATTGTGACTAATACTCCGACATAACTCCTATATAATAGGCCTCGAAAACCTAAAACAGAATAGGTTGTTCTCTACAACTCATACTCTTTCTAGCTTTTCAGCTATACTCTGGTTGTATATTGATTTGGCATCGGAGTTTTCAAGAGTCAAAAAGATCGCCCTTTTGTAGGTCATCCACATGGAGGATACCTTACATGGTCAAACCCAGACTTAACATTGGTGCCGTTTGTTGGAAATCTATTTTGACTTGGATTGCTCATCCATGTACTGGCATGATCCCTAAATTCCAATTCTGCTCCTAAGCTTTCTTCTTATTCCCATCCATATCTCCACTTTTCATCACTGAAGATGAGTAACCATCTCTTTACAAAAAATAATAATATTTGAATTGAGGAAAAGAATTTGCTCTAAATTGGGGTCTGCCAGATTCGATAGTAGATTCAAATAGGGTGGGCACACCAACCATGGGAAAGAGCTTTCGACGAAAGAGCAAGATAATTTTCTTCCTATAGTGAATGTGAGCTGAATAATGAAGAAGGTGTTACCTGCGAACGAGAAGATCTTAAAGCATGTGATGGAAACTTTCAGGAATGCATATCAGAGTTTATAAGTTTCATAACAGGGGAAGCATAAGTGTCATAGAGAGAAGAGGAAGACAAGCAAAGATGATGTTTATTGTGGTCTATGACGATTTTGGATTTTGATGAATATGTGGAACCATTGAAGATTTATTTATAAAAGTATGAGAATTCTAAAGTGTACCAGAACAAAGGAATATTTGCTATGGTAAAAGGTTGTATACGTACTTGATGACAAATGTATCAACTAGGCTTCGTAATGGAATGTAAGGCCATCCATATCCATGCCCATGTGCGCCATACTTAGCTAAACCGAGTGATCCAGCCAAACCTTAATCCTAGGATAGATTGATGATAGTGCAAAGTTAGTTTTACAAATTTGTCACTTTGACTCCGACCAATAGAATAACTTATTTTTTCAAACTCGAGTCAACTAACGACCGAGTCATACTTATTATTTATTGTTTGATAAAATATTTTCAAGTGATTTACCTTATAGCTTAGCACAGAAAAGCAAAAAATTAAAAAGGTCAAATAAAGACCACAAAAGAAAAATATTTTTCCCCTACATTGCAAGCTACCTACTACTCGAGGTCAAATTTCAAACTCACACAGTCAACACACCACGAACTGTAAACCATGAGTTTGTACAAAATATATTATTGATTATTTCAACAAGATATTTTCACATATGTAAATTTAACTAATTTCCTGTTTAGCTCGACTTTTTAGCCACAATTATAAATATACTTTAGAAAAATTTTCATGCACGAAGTCACCAAACCATGATGAACTCATCGCCTTCAAACACAGAAGAGGATATTGCCAGATTATGAAACTCATCGCCTTCAAAAGACTTCATATACAGCTTTTTAGCTGATACCATTCATTGGGAGGAGTGTCATCCAACATGTCCCCCTTCGCAACTATAAAGGTTTTAGGAAAATAATTTGACCTTGGAGTAAAGGCAATAAGCAACTTTTCAGTGAGACCTCTCAGATACTAAATCTCCAAAGGTACCGGGTTTTCACCTAACTTGAAGAGAAAGCTTGAAGAGATGACATATGGCTAGAACGCCTATAGTCACACTTAGGGTAGATAGACAGGGTAAAAAGAAGGCACTAAGGAAAAACACATAAACAAATTAAGTGGCTACAAAGCCAATACATCATTAACAATATTAGGTTCTCACCTAAAATGCTACAACATCAGCAAATAATCTTGTGTTTTCACCTATATTGCTTACAACAAGGTATGTTGTTTATTTCAGTACAATATAAACACACCTGCATATTAGTATCCCATCAGCGGGCAAAAATTCAGTATAAACTATTATCACAGCAAGCCCGAACTTCTCATTTCGCGCCGAAAAAATGTGGGAGTAATAAGATGGTGTAGTTATAAAATGGAGTGAAGTATGGTAAGTTATAAAGTGAAATACAATATAATGTCAACATTAGTGATAAAAATATCACACTAGTGATTAAAACATTACACCAATGGAAAAAACATCATACTAGTGATAAAAAAATCACAACAGTAAAGCATCACATCAATGATAGCACCAAATATTTAACACAAAAATCGCATCCCAAAAACGAGGAACATGGCCTAAGTATATGATCCACAACATCTAGTTCAAGTTCTTATCGCTGCTTAAACTCGTGTTTAGGGGACTAGTCATAATACAAGATTGTACCAATCCAATATATTATTACAAGTGGCATGATTAAGGTATAATGGATTGATCCAAACTGTAATTGCCACCATTAGTATCCTATTAATATAATAACGAACACCTTTATCGTCCATTATTATTATAATGGCCGTCATTATTATTATAACAGACATCATTACTATTATGATTAATACTTTGATATAACTTCTATATAAAGAGGCTTAAAACCCTAAAACATAATATGTTATTCTCTACAACTCATACTTTTTATAGCTTTTCAGCTTCTATACTATGATTATATATGGATTTGGCATCAGAGTTTTTGCAAGTAGGAAAGACCACCCATTTGCAAGTCAGCCACGTAGAGGATACCTCTTTGATCAAATCCAAACTTAACATTAACTTTTAAGTTGAAAGGACTTCAGATGTCCATTCCTGCCCCATTTTATATTCTTCCAAATACAATTGATAATTTAACATTGACAATTAGGATTGCCTAGATTAATGCATTTTCATCACAGTATGTGAGCTAGAGGCACTACAACAATATTGTATTTCAGTAATAGCTTAAAACTGTTGCGAAATTCTGAAAAACCATTGCTATAGGATTCAACAATGAATATATCAGCTGTTGCCTAAATTGCATTGCCTTTTATCTAACGCAACAATTTTTCATAAATTTTCGGCAACACTTCAGTAACCATTGCAACAATTATGTAGTGCAATGGTTTATTTGGAACCATATAGCAACCTTTATAGGCAATGGTTTTTACTGATATTTTGCATCACTTTATGAATCGTTATAGAATATATTATCAACAACGGTTTTTTGTGAATCTTTTGCAACACCTTGTAACTGTTGCTAGTTATAACTTGCAACAGTTTTCCAACCATATAATATTGTTAGCAACACTTGTTAACCGTTGCAATGCTTCTCTTCTGCAATGGTTTTTGGAGATCATTGCAATAATCGTTTTATATAAATCTATTACAACTTTTTTATTTTATTTTTTGGTTGCCATATAATAATCACTACTCCATATATTCTAGCAAATTCATAGTAATAATAACCATAAGATATAAAATCTTACACAAGCATACAAATTAAGAATACTAAGTGTTAATTCATAAAAAAAAGCAGTTAGTACAAAAGAAAAGACCTAACAATATTCTTATAACCTAATAAATAATCATTTCTAGACATTTCAATATGTCATCTCCAACACCATCTTCATCATCTAACATATTATCGCGCCCATGCAAACGTTGATCCCTCATTAATAAATCTTTAATTTAAAACGTTATAAAGAAAAAAGAAACACTTATGAAAATCATAGAGAAAAAGAATGTATTTAGAGCATTTCATCAAGCATGCCTTTGGAGAACCAGATAGATTGTTTTCTTAAAGTAACAAGTTTACAAGCTCAAAGCAATTACCTAAATTAGGTGGGATTTCACCAGATAGCATAGCAATATAAATGTACAATGTCAAAAGCTTGCTAAGCTGACCTAATGAGGTTGGTAAAGAGCCTAATATTTTGGTATTAGCTAGCCCCAACATAGTCAAATTTCTGCAATCAAGAAGCTTATGTGGGATATTCCCAATAATATCTTTGTTTCCTCCTACTCTAAGGACCTCAAGTTTGGACAATTTTCCTAGCACACGTGGGATAGTCCCACCTAGTTGATTATCAAAAAGCTGAATATTTTTTAGGCCAAGGCAATTGCTTTGCTTAATTAGGATTCTTCCAGTTAACTAGTTGGAGTTCGAAATCAAGCTTTCCAAAGTTTTTAAGCTTACCAATACTTGCAAGGATAGACCCAACAAGACTATTAGAGCTAAGATCAATAACAGTGAGAGAAGAGCAATCACCAATGTCAATAGGCATAGTTCCAATGAGAATGACATCAGAAATGACAAGTTTATGAAGGAAGCAAAAAGAAGAGATATTGGATGGCACAGGAAGCTGAAGAGGAACAAATGGTATATTAATTTCAGTAACAAAACCTTTAGGAGAGAGTTATAGAGGTCCAATTGCATGGGTTGGTGTCAAGGATGTTCCACTTAGAAAAATATGAAGTGGTTAATGATGAATAAGTGGCATGAAGCCAAGAAAACAAAGCAAAGCCTTCATGGTTAGTGGAGAAAAGTTGTGAGAAAGAAAAATATGACTAGCAGAGAAAATAGAGGACTAGAGAAAAGTTATGAGAAAGAAAAATATACATAATAATGAAGATGAGGAATAGGAATTGCCTCAATTTCCAAACCTTTCTTCTTGGATTTGCATCATTGGGTTTTGCAGCTACTCTCTCTCCCCCTGTCTATGTGTATGTGTGTTTGCTTTCTTGTTTTGAACTCAAACTCATCAAACTAGCAATACTCCTACTTAGTAGTTAGTACCATTTCCACTAACACGCACCTAGGATGCCTTTCTCTCTATCTCTCTCATTGAAAGGTAATAGAATAAAATAATGGAGATTTTGCTACAGAGGTTTTACTTCATTTAGGTTAAGAATGAGTTTCCATTAAATGCTGACATCAGATAAGCACTAGTAAGAAGTTAGTTATTAACCACATAAACACTCACACCCACATATAGAAAGATATAACCAACCTTTTCAAATATATCAATATATGATCTACTGTAATTTTACTTATTAAGAGATATAAGAAATATCTTCACATAAAAAAAAAAATTTCTCAAGTACTCTCAAACTTAAAACTTTTCATAATGAATTGCATAGATTACTGCAGGTACTACCCAACACAAATCATCTAAAACTATCTTATACACCTTCACACAATCAACACCAGCAACTGTAAAAACATTCAGACAAGGGACAAAAATGGTGTATACTTTTCCTGGTTCTACTGTATCAGTGTCCATCTTTATGCTTCTAGGATAAACACAAATACACAAGCATGCACATGTACATTACATATAAAGGAGAAAATATAGAGCAAATTGACTATAACAGTCAATGGCACGAGCAGAATTAGTAGCTACGCATATAGCTTGCAGACAAGTTTTATGATCTCAAGTGTAATATTGTATCAAAGAAATAAATCCCTCAATTGTTACTGCTACTACTAGTCATTGCAAAACCAAGCAAGTAATAGAATTTACAAAAGTATTATGACACTTGTTAAATTATAACTATTCTTTGAATATAGAGACATGTGGGTCTAGGATACTCTCACTTCACTTTTTCTATTCTTATATCCCTTTTAAAAGAGTGTCCGCTTAATTCAAGAGACAAATTTCCTAAATATACCCTTAGGATATGCATGAACTTGGTCAGTGTTACTTCTAAAACAAAAAATAAAACTAACAAAAGTAATTCCCAAGAAGAAAAAAGAAAGAGTATATAGCATATGTATCATGGATAAAAAAATATTTACCTTCCACATTGTATCTCTTTTCGCACTGCCAATGACACATGGACAATGTGAACATAATATATTTTGGGTGGATGCGCTTGGAGAAACTGCTAGAGTTGATGAAGACAGCAACAAATAGAATGAAAGAAACTTGAGTATCCAGAAAGGTCTCCATGTCATAACATGCATAATGATTTAGATACTGAAAAACTGATGTCAAAATAGAAAGGTATAACTAGAAAATACCAAATAAAATAATACAATAGTTTATGCACATCATCTAATATTCTTTGGGAATTAAGAATAACAAACAAGCCCCAATCTTAGAGGAACCAACCACATAGTGAAAGGGCATCACTTTCTTATTTATCATGGAGCTTTATTTCTACAAAAACTCTAGAGCTAGTTTAGATTTTAGCTAAAACTTAAGTAGTAGAGAAGTGGCTTTCGAGAAGTTAACTTTTTTGCACCTTACAGTCCTTAGCTGCATTTTGCACATAAACTATATAGGTTGTCTTTCTCTCATTTTTTTTGGCTTGTAAAAGCCAAAGTTTCTTTAGAGATTTAGTGGAAGTATCAGAACTATACTACTTTTATTAGTGTCCCTTCTGAAATTGCCATTTATATGTATAAACATGTTAAAAGCTAGAGTTGTATTCTTGGTAAAAAAAAATGCTATTTATCAATGAAGATTTAAAAATCATTTTTACACATTGGAAAAGAGTCTACTTGTTTAAAGTGTATATATCACGATTTTTTTAATTTTTGTACTGCAATTCACATCATAAACCTTCTGTGTTTGCCCAAAGAGTTTGAATTTCATATTAGATACAGAAGCACAGTGCATATGTTTGCAATATTATTAATTATAAGAAAGCATCAAATCTAGAATAATGATTATTAGAAAGAACATTGCCTTATATTAATTGCACAGAGCTTCTCTCCAACCACAGAAAGAAAATTTGTAAAGACAAGCAAAAGATCTTCAAATAATTGTGGAGCAAAAGTGTTGAGAAAAAAGTATAATACAACTAAATTGAGAAAAATAGAGCTGGTAGAAAAGCTCATTCTATTATATGTGATGCAAGATAAAGCTATAATACAACTAAATTGCTACTTCACATTTCAATTTCATATATATGCAAATTAATCAACACAGGAACTATTTGTTCTCAGTAGTTTCTTAATTATGATAACAATAATGATTATAAGATCATGAATAAGTAAGTTTCTCAAACTACACCTTAATGCATGTACAAGCATAAAAATTAGCACCACTATAAAAATCATAAGATTATATATATAATAACACCTAATCCCAATAATGAAAGAACATAAAACACTGTTAGGTCTACTAAGCATTCAATAAATTCCTACAATCCTACTTGACTAATTCATAGCATGTGAAAATGTACCAGGCTAGCCAATACGTATGTATATAAAAGGTTTATATACATTGGTGCAAATAATATACATTATTCTTGCATGATTATAATACCACATAGCTTTCTTCATGTGATAAGGTAGAGCTTTCCAGCCATCTTAATTATGTGAATTGACTCCACAATAGGTGGGCAATTAAAATTTTTAATTTGTTATAAATCATTCACTATAGCTATATATGATTGGAAAAAAAAAATGTTCTTGAATATGCAATTTTATTTATGAATTTATTAAATAAAAACATAAAGATGGACACATACCTTGATTATGTTGCATAGTGATATATTGAGATAACAAGCAGAGTGAATAGGAGAGAAGACACCAACCTGAAAATAAAGTTCATTTCACTTAAACTAAAAAGCTTTGCAGAAAGCAACAAGCCAACGACTCCAACTTTTAGTGGAGAGGGGAACAAGAAGAAACTAATTTCAGAGTAAATAACAAAAAGGATAGTATGTGATGGATAAAGTTAAGCCTGGGAAATTCAAAAAATAATCATATCTCTTTTTTCGCCTTTGGTAAATAAGAATAGCTTGTTTTTTCAATTGGATATTCAAAGTTTTCATATTGTCTAATATTTGAGCTTATAACCTAACTTAAACTTGCAATCACTTTACGCTCAGCTCTTGTCAGATATGAAAAAACCACCATATTTATGAAAAACTAAAAATCATGGTGAATAGTCTCTTTACTATATATGAAACAATAAATAAATTTTAAAAAATAAAAACTCTTTGCCTTGTTTGTTGAGTTTGTTTAAAGGCTTTAATTGTAACTTTGACTTAAGGCATGGGACAAGCTTTGAAGAAAGAAACAGGGAAGACACTTGAATGCTACCCATGATTTTTGCTCTTTCTCAAAATCCCTAAAAAAATTTAGCGTGAACCAAAATGAATGAAAAAATACTACCCCCAGCAGGCCTACTCAATGGAGGACGAGATGAATGTTGTTCAATTTTGTAATATTCAACTTAAGTTACCTGGAATCGAAGGAGTGGTGCTCAATAATGGAAGAAATCACATAATTGAAGAAGCAATGCTCTATCTTGTAGCTTCTACCCAGAGGAGCCTACCTAGTAAATTTCTCTACTTCAGAAGGTTTGTAATGGCAGATTCCTCCTTTGGTTTGTGGTGCTCGTAGCGATGTTGAAGAGTGAAGGATCCAATGCCGGCCAAGATGAAGTCGCAAGAACATCGGGCTAAGCTAAAGGGAAAAGAAATGACAAATTTTATTAAGCCTTGAAAAAAAGAAGAAAAAAAAAAAAAAAAAGAGAAGAACAGGCATTAGAAATAATATACAATCAAGTGCAACAATAAAGTAAATGTTGCCAATTGTATTGATGAGCAACATTTATTGAAACATTAAAATATTGTTGCCCTAGTTTAATAATTTAGGCAACGATAAAACTCGATTGCAAAACCATAACTTACTGCAATGGTTATTTATGTGTTGCAAAAGATTTGTTGCATAATTTCATTTTTTAGGCAACGGTTATTTTTCATTGCAATATTACACTTAAAGCAACGATTTTTGAAGTGTTGCAAAGTCAATGTTGTTGTTGCCCACTTTTGTTGTAGTGAGGATTTGCACTATGGTTACCCTTACGATGGATGTGTCTCACAAAACAAATCTTTTGCAACTCAAACAGAGTACCCACTATCTTGTTATCGGCATCCGTTTTCTAAATCAAGTTGATCACTGTCAGAGTCGATCATTAGACCTTATGGATGGTAGGGACATACCACTGGACCACTCAAGGTCATGCCTTGCAAGAGCTATATTCACAAATAAAAACTAAGTTAATATATAAATTTTAAGGAGACTAAAATACCCTTCTATTAATTTGAGTCGAACATTAAGAAGATAGAAAAAAAAAGGGTGGCACTTTTAATTCCGTAGCACCTCCCTTCTCTACCGGTTCCCTTATTGTTGGCTTCTTGTTTCATCTAGATTTAACTATCTAAGATGTCCTCTACGTGGCTAACCTGCAAAGGAGATATCAAATCAATATACAATTAGAGTATAAAAGCTGAAAAGCTATAAACGGTATGAGTTATAGAAAACAATCTGATTTTGTTTTGAGGTCTCGAGCTGCTTTATATAGGAGTTATGCAAAAGTGTTAATATAGATCATTTCTCCACAGCAATGGCGGAAAGGAAAAAAATTATTCTATAATTCCTTTTAACCTGTAGAATCACAATAAATCAAGTTGTTGGTTCTTAAGGAAAAGAAAAATTATAATTATAATAAATTTGAAACTTGTACATTTTCATGCCCTAACTGTGTTATTTGATGCTAATTTTTTTAATTCTTAATTCGCAAGAGGCAATAAGCAATCGAGGTTGAGGATTCTAAAAAGGTTGGTTTTATCGTTTAGGGAAGAAGGATAGTAATAGACCCAATTCTATTTGACAAAGCAATCTCCCTAGTAATTTTGGTTCTGTCTTTCTTCAGTCTTTTCTGAAATAGTTGATCCCGAACCTAAATTGCCTATCAAGAGTGGTTGTTGAAGTTTCATTTGTTTTACCTTTTCTTGTTATTGATATCGGCAAGACCAGTCATATGATGTCACTTGGTTGATAGGTGAGAGGACTCTTAATATCGGCTTTCCCATTAATTAGGAGGCATTGGTACAAAAACAATTATTTTACTCTTTCTTATCAACGGAAAAGGAGTCTAACTATTTGCTTAATTAGCTTCGGAACATTTTTCCAACGGAATCTAATAAATTTTACGAATCAATTGGTGGATGAACTCCGATGCCTCAATATCAGTGTGGAATTGTAATTCTCTCTGATGAGTCTGATTTCTTAATTTTTCTGAGCTAACTAAAGTGATTTTAGTCTTTTAGATTCTGCTGGAAGAGACAGGTGATAGAGTGGGGTTTGACTCCCTGAATATTAAAGGATATTTTAGTGTTTTAAATTGAATGTATTTCGAGTCAGTTTGGCTATGTAATTAGTTAATACCTAAATAATTCTATTAAATCTTGGCATACCAAAGCATGCAATAAAACTTAATTTTGGGGCCTATCTCATGATTGATCATTAATGTTATACTTAAATAGGCATGGCAAGGAAGTTAGGAAGAAATAAAGTTCACTTATTATGAGCCATTTATTTCTAATTCCTGGTGATAACAAGTTTGATTTTCAGTGAATTCTTAATTAAGCAACTTATTTTATGTGTATTCAGTATTCTTATTACAATACTGGACTTCAAAATAGTTGAAGTATATAATACTTTGGAATCAAGTAGAAAACAAAAAGAAAGATGAAGAACATCTATTGCCCTCTCGCAGCGCTCTTGTAAGTACTTACTGATCTTTATACAAGCGTATAATATTTTCCTTTTGTACTGTGTCCTGTTTTTTTTTTCTTTTCAAGTAATATTGTCATGCATATGTACTTTTTTTTTTTTTCCTCATATTCATGTGGGATTTGTGAATTTCCGTGTATGATAAATTTTGAAAGAGAAGGGAAAATGAAAACCGTATGCAGCTAGGTTTCTCAACACTCACCCACCTCACCATACCATCATGTTTTATTTATATATTTATATATTTATATATTTATATATTTATATATTTATATATTTATATATTTATATATTTATATATTTATATATTTATATATTTATATATTTATATATTTATATATTTATATATATACTATTATAAAAAGAAAAAAAAATCCTTAGTCTCTTATTTTATAATAATATAATTGAATTAAATTAACAAAAATTTATTAATTAAAAATTTTAACTTCTTAATAACCACATCACTTTCCGCTCACACACTAACTTTTAATTTTCCTTTTATATTAAAGTGGTGAAAATTTACTTTAATATCTTTATGATTAATTATTAATCTTTCACAATTATCCTTGATTTTTGAAATATAATTTTCCTTTTCTAATTCCTAACAATAATGAAAATCTAATAAAGAATGAACCCTTTTTGCTTAATAAGTTCAGATTTTATTAAGATTTTTAATAATAAAATCTGACGCTAACAGAATTCTTTTTGTTTAGTAAACATATTTTTATTAGGAAGAGCAATAATAATTTATGTTTTAATTTCTTTATTTTAAAATCATAATATCAAGATCAATTTCTATTATTAGTGAGGATTGAGGAGCTTAATTAATTTCATAAAGGTGTGGTTTATTATATAGTCTACATGAATTTGACAAATTTTCTAAGTTAATTACAGATACGAAAAATTTGGAGAGATTAAAAAAATGTGATAAGATTTTTGACATTTTAAATTTATTTTCATAATAATTATTTAAAATTTTAATTTTATAAACATGAATTCATCATGTGTAAAAAAAGTGTCATGAAAATAAAACAACAAATAATTGAGATTGAATGAGATGACAATTGCACGTACCAATGAATTCGGAGAGCTAGATATCACATAACACCTCTTTTCAGGTAAGAGAAGCTATATATTGATTATTTTTTTATTTAAAATATGAAATATGAAATATGACAAAATTAACAACCATGAATTAATATATTATGATTTCTCACAAGTATTTCACATTTTTTTGGATGTGACTCTAATTTTATTTAGAGTTTGTAATTATCTCTCCCACAATTTTTTTTTTTGAATTTAAAACCTTGACATTGCAAAAATTATTTAACTGCTGAGTTAAAACGTAACTTATCACTTGAACCAACAAGTCTTTTGTTTTTTTAGCATTGTATTTATAGACTTTTTTGCATATTCCCCATTGACTTTTTGTTTGTTTGTGCAAATCATTCTAAGCAGGGTGGCGTTTATCAACCTTGGACTACTAGTTAATTTGAATTTCTTCGACAAGCTTTCAAATCCTTTTAAATCGCGTTTTCCAATTGTTCTTGCTTCATCTCTTTCAGAAGGTTTCTGTTTCTGCACCATCATATTCTCCATAATATATTCTGGAGCACAACGGTATATCTTTTTGGGCATAGCTAGCACCCTTGGATTTCTTTCTTCAGCATTATTATTGACATTCAATCACAAAATGTTTCAAGTGCTGGTAACATTAAGTCTTTTAGTAGCATGGATCGTTATTTTGGCATTTGTAAATATAGGCCTAAAGTATTCAAAGAAGTCTGAAGATATTGAAGTTCAAGAGATGGAAACTAGTAAAGATTAAGAAGAATAACTCTTGTTTTTTTTTTTTTTTTAGCAATGTTTAATTAGTAATAATATGCATCCAATCTCCCAAGTTGAAATAAATTAAAGGGATTTGTGCTCACTTTTTATTGAATAAATATTGAGTATTGAAAACAGTGATCTTATTTATATATGCAATCATTATTTGAGAATGAGTGAGTGGAAAAAATTATATGAAGCGATGAAAAAAAAATAGGTGAAAATAAAGTGGGAGGAAATTAAAATCTTTGTTCAATTGGTAAGATAATATAATTTAATTGTGGGGAGTAAATACTTATCTTTTTAATTCTAATATCAAAAACACACAATTTATATTATTATCTATATTATTCTAAAGGACAGAACACTCTTATTGTGTAATCTAACTTTAACTATTCTTTTGTTCATAAACTTTCCTACAATATTCTATATTTATAATTTTTTTTTTCTTTTAACTTATTGGGTATTTTTGTCAATAATTTAGTATATTTTAAAAAAGAAAGAAAACTAATTTAAAAAAATTTCTTCAAGTAATTTCTTAATTTTTATCTATATTTTAGTTTTTATCAAAAAATTTAAAATAAATAAAAATTCACATTTATCCAAAACAATTTAACAGACTTAAAAATTAACTAACTAGAAACTCATTCGTTCACAATAATTTCTTCAAATAGTTACTTTGTAATTAAAATAACTTATATTTAATTACCTGAAAATATAAATTAAAAAACTAACGCTTGTAAGTGCGTGTGATGAGTTTAGTATTATAAAAGTGAGAAACCTCTTATGGTCTCCTACTATATAATGTACACCTATTTAAATTATTTAAAATAAATAAATTCAATTAATAAAATTTATCATATCACTTAATAACTACTAAACAGTAACATCCTCACCTTTCCACTCTCCTCTCTCACTTTTTTAATATATAAATATTTTTCTTATCAAATTGAATTAATTACAAAATTAAATTAATGTAAATATATAATATATAAATATTTTTTATCAAATTAAATTAATTAAAAATTAAAGTAAGGAAAAATATATACACCCAGTGTGCAAGCCACTTGTAAATATATAAATGAAATTATTGAGAAATTACTTTTCACTTGCAAACATGGCAAACTATCAATTAAATTACGATTAATTTTTTAAGTCAAAACATGATAAAATTTCTATTAAATTATGTTTGGATACAATGAATTAAAATTATAATTGAAATGAAAGTTGTCAAATCAATTGAAATTGTCCTAATTTTCATTTAAATTGACTTAATGATGATTTGACTAACATAAGGTATGATGAATTTCTCACATGGCATAATAAAAAAATATAATTATTTCTTTCAAATAAATATGAATGAAAATTTTAAAAATTCAATCGAAAAAATTAAAAAAAAGATAAAGGCTAAATTATTTTTTCATCCCTATAGTTTACTCAGAAAATCACTTTCGTTTTTATAATTTAAATTTTTTTCGTATGCGTCCTTATAATTTCAAAGTCAGTTAGTTATATCCCACCATTATCATATTATGTATAATTTAATCTAATGGGAGTTAAGTGAGGATGATGTGACTAACGGCTTATGATGTGGTTTGTTCACGTAGCATGGTCAATGAATAAAATATTGTAAAGATCACATAATCGATTCAATTTTGAATTAATTTCTAAGGACAAACACCAAAAATTCACTTCGGGTTCATCAAAGCCATGCAATACTCACCTAGAGTACCCACTATTTTATTATCGGCATCCATTTTCTGAATCAAGCTGATCATGATAGCAGATTCCTGCTAGACTACTCAAGATCCTACCTTATTTACACATATACAACTAATTAATATATAAAATTTTAAAGAGTCTAAAATACCCTTTTATTAATTTGGATAGAAAACAATAGAGTGGAGCTTTTAAATTTCCTAGCACCTCCCTTCTCTACCAGTTCCCTTCTTTTTGGCCTTTTGTTTCATTTCTCAACATCAATGGAGGAAAGGGAAAAAAATTCTTTTATAATTCCTCTTTAACTTGTAGAATCACAATATATCATGTTGTTTGGTTCTTAAGGAAAAATAAATTGGAAACTTGTACATAAAATTTCACACGGTTGGTTCTCTCTTTCCTCAGCCTTTTTATGAAATAGTTGATCCCGAACTCTAAGTTGCCTATCAAGAGTGGTTACTGAATTTCCAATTTTTTGTTTCTCACAAATATTCCCACACCTATTAGGTGTGAGCCTAATCTCATTCGGGTCTAAAAAAAAAATACAGTTATTGATCATCTCTAAAAAGACGACTCTAATATTCAAATATTTGACCTCTTCTTCGAGTTCAATTCGCTTACCGTTGTAACTAACTATCTTGAGTGAATTTTCATTTGATTTATTTTTTCTTGTTATTGATATTGGCAAGACCTGTCATATGACTTTTGTCTTAGATTCTGCGGGGAAGAGACGGTGAAAGAGTGGGATATGACTCCATGAATATTAAAGGGTATTTTAGTCTTTTGAATTGACGGTATTTTGAATCAGTTTGGCTGTGTAAATAGTTATTACCTAAATAATTCTATTAATTCTTGCCATATCAAAGCATGCAATAAAACTTTATTTTGGGCCTATCTCATGGGTGATCATTAATTTTATACTTAAATAGGCATGGCAGTGAAGTTAGGAAGAAAGAAACTTCACTTATTATGAGCCATTTATTTCCAATTCCTGATGATAACAAGTTTGATTTTCAGTGAATTCTTATTTAAGCAACGCATTGTATGTGGATTCTTATTACAATACTGAACTGCAAAATAGTTGGAATGTATACTACTTTGAATCAAGTAGAAAACAAAAGGTGTGTCTTAAAATTCAAAGGACGAAGTAATATTTGAGATTGAATGAGATGAGAATTGCACTTACCAATGAATTACGAAACCAAAGTCGTTCATTGGCTACTACGAAATATAGCAAAACAACCATGAATTAATATTTTATAATTTATATACTTTCTCGCATATTCGCCATTAACTTTTTCTTTCTTCGTGCACATCATTCTATGCAGGTTGGCGTTTATCAACCTTGGACTACTAGTGTATTTGAATTTCTTCAACAAGCTTTCAACTCCATTTAAATCACATTTTCCAATGGTTCTTGCTTCATCTCTTTCAGAATGTTTTTGTTTCTGCACCAGTCATAATCTCCACCTTATCTTCTGGAAAACTCAGTTATATCTTTGTGGGCATAGCTAGTACTTTTGGATTTCTTTCTTCATTATTAATATTGACATTCAATCACAAAATTAAGAAGAATGTTTCTGCTTCTGCACCATTGCTGGTAACATTGTTTCTTTTAGTAGCATGGATTGTTATTTTGGGACTTGCAACTATAGGCCTAAAGAAGTACTTCAAAAAAGTCTGAAGATGTTGAAGTTTAAGAGATGTAAACTAGTAAAGATTAAGAAGAATAACTCTTGTTCTTTTTTTTTTCTTTTTTTTTTTAGCAATGTTTAATTAGTAATAATATGCATCCAATCTCCCGAGTTGAAATAAATTAATGGGATTTGTGCTCATATTTTATTGAATAAATATTGAGTATTAAAAACATTGGTCTTATTTAAATATCAATCAGTCTCTTATACAAGTAACTAAAATTTGTTTCATGGAAACGAAAACGGTGAATCGTTTATGTTTCCACAGTTATGAAAGTTAAGCACTCCTACATATAGAAATGAAACATAATCGAAATGGGCAAATCTTTATATCATTATGTTGTTTTCATAGAAATTGTGCAGTTTTTCATTTAAAATAGATTGATTTCAGTAAAATTTGATAAAAATAACATAAATTTCTTATTAAGTAAAATTCTTGTTTTATGTAATTGTTTTAGATAAATTATACATTTTGAAAATATTAAATAAGTTTTCTTAGCACTCCTAATGTTGGGGTTGGATGTGTTTTTAATTTGATAATACCATCAATTTTTATGTCTATGTTAAGGTTTTACTATGTTATGTATTTATCAACATTCTATGTACTAAATTATTCATGTTAGATATTTACATCTATTATAATATGTGTTTTATTATATGTTTTCATGTGTTTCCAAATAATTTATTGTTTCCATGTCATTTCACTGAATCTCTTCCATTTTTAGACTTCTAATGGTAACTCGAAATAAATTTTAGTACCTTGCTCTAATTATTTTTGTAATCACATGCACAGATAATACCATATGGAATATCTCCAAGTGATCCTAAAACATGGTTTTTAATTAAATGTGATTGGGAAACAAAGTAAACATTTTTTTGCTACTTAAAGAACATACTAAACTACATTGCTTGTGGATTGCAAGTAAGAAACCTTGTAACTCTCTTTGACGGCCCTGAAAGAAGACTGATAAAAGCAACAATGAACGAATTCCTTTATCTATTTGCAAAAAGAGTCAATTCTCATCAAGAAGAAGATTGTGCATACAATTATACAAAACATAGATTCTCTCTCTTTACATTACAAAAACCAACAAGTTTTTAAATTTGAACCAATATTGTTTTCTCACAAACTGAATGATGACTAGGTTACTACTTTTTTTTTTTTTTTTTCTTTTTTTCCCCTTCTGTTTCTTACTTCTCCGAGAAGTAGACCCAAATAAGGTATTAATGAGTATTCAAACAAACCACTGCAAATGGTTAATTTTTGACTTTTTTACCAAACCATTCCCCTAAGCATCAAGGAAAACAAAGAAGGAAATGTAATCAAATGATTCTTCTTTTTTACCAAACCATTCCCCTAAGCATCAAGGAAAACAAAGAAGGAAATGTAATCAAATGATTCTTCCAATTGCATTATCACGGTCATATTATCCCCTATACTTGATACTTTCATAGCCCTTAATCCATTTCTCTCTCTCCGCATCACATAGGTAAGGCTAAGAAAACACATGAATCTTGCATGGTCACTCTGGTTATGGACCATAATGTCTTCATTTGTTGAAAAACACAGTTCTTTGGATTAAGATTCATTTTCAAGGGACACAAGGTTGGTTGAAGCTGCTCAGACGAGTAGAGTTGATCGTTTGCAATTGTGGATGAAAAAAAATTCCCTCATGTTGGATGTTAATGGAATGACTAGAGCTGAGACTCCTTTGCTTATTGCCTCAATGTCGGGCATCTTGATTTCTTGAAAGAGATAATAGCTTTAATAAAAATCCCAAAAAAGTTAATCATAATGGTTTTAACCCCTTGCATCTTCCAGCTGCTAATGGACATGAGGAGATTTTGAATGAGCACTTGAAGGTTGGTTATGATCGAGAAAGAAAAAGATCAAGCAAACTATTTCCTCAATGTCGTGGTAAGAATAATTTACTATTAACAACATGGATAAAGCATGTTCAACAAATTGACTTCCCAAAAGATACTATTGTCCTACTAGTCATGAGTAAGTACATAGGTTGTATGCAAGTTACACATGCATTGCCCGTGGGTTGTACGTAAGTTGCACATGGATTGTAAGTGGGTACGTCTTATTTTTTATTCATTCATGCTAAGTGCTAAACCAGGCAATCCCTCACATCCTTGGAACAAGATGAATTGTTTAACTTCACGTACATGATGCTCTTGATAGAGTTGTCACAACACATTGGTAGTGCAAGATAAATTGCCCAAGTATTTCACACATAAGAAAGAGAGAACAAACAATTAACAACTGATATGTGAAACACCCTATTTAAAATAGATGTATTAGTAGCAACAATAACATATTATCTTAGGTTAGTCCTTCAGGTGGAGTCTGGCAAGATACCATGATGGATTTTGCTCCCATACAAATACTTACTTTGTCCCACAATAATTGTTCCCTTTAATAAAATGAATATTTATTAAATGGTTAGTGTTCAATAAAACCTTTAAGAAATTAAATCTCTTATGCTTTGCGCTGTTGTATTGACTGGAGTTGAGACCAATTTAAATGTTACCTCAATGGCTAGCCACACTGAATTCATGAAAGAAATATTAGCATTAAGGAAGGAATTTGTCAAAGAACTTATAAACCAAGATGGTTTTACTAATTTTATCTTGGCGCGGATAACAAACACGATGAAGTCGTGAATGCGCTCTTGAAATAGTAATTAATCATTCAATTAGCGAAAATCTGAATTTATTAACAAGATAATAATTTGATGAAAGTGATAGATTGGTTGCCTCATTTGCAGCCAAATTCCAAACAGTTTAGAAGTCACTGTCAAAGAAAGTTGGTGACTATTTATATGACTACAAGTTTGTGATTATTTATATGACTAAAGGTGTGCTCATTTTATGGATTTTCTATATTGAAATCTCTTTAAGTGAGGTCGTGGGGAGTAAACTCTCCATAAATTTCTTAATCCATCGTGGATAGTATGCTTTGACCGAACTGGATATGTGATTCGTCGATATTTACATAAGATGACCGGATATAACTGGCCGTTAAATTAAAAAAATTGGTGCCTGCATGCCTATGACTATGGCAATGCATATCAACCTCTCATGGAGACAAGTTAGATCATGACTCGGTTTATAACAAAACCCTGTGTGCATGTAATTAATGGTTTAGAGGCTTGGTGCTATTTGGTGAACCCACAAGGCCCTCTTTTGTTTTCACGTGCATATTTTTATTTTCATTTTCATTTTATTACAATATGCAATCATTGCTATCATTTTATTTCCTAAAAGAAATATATTCAAGATATTTTAGATAGGTTTCAGATGATGAATTGTAATTTTCTGAAAACACCAATTGAGTTTAGTTTGAAGCTATCTAAAGATTCTGATGGATAGAAGATGGACAACACTTACAAACAAATTGTGGGAAGCAAAATATATTTCACTGCAACAAGACCTGACATATCGATATGAAATATCATTTCCTAAGAGATCTCACAAGGGACGATACAATTGAGCTTATTCAATGCAGAAGTGAAGATCTAGTTGCTGACAATTTATGAATCCTCTCAAGTTACCTCCATTTTTGAAACTAAGGAAGTTACTTGATGTTTGTATGTTGATAAATTATGCTTGAAATGCTTCTAAGTTTAATTACAGCGGAACTTTTACAAACATCAGTTTAAGGGATGGATTTTTGGTTGAATCAGTTCGATATGTTCTATTAAGATATTTTCTTTTGTTACTCGGTCTATAGGAGTCTACCTAGTCCACTGAGTCTTATGGTTAGCCCCTATTAATTTGTTTATCTCTTATTGTTTTGTTTTTGTTTTTTTTTTTGGTTGATGTAATGGCCATATATGAGGCAATACTTCATTCAAAAAATTCATCTATTCAGAACAACAGTTCTCTTCTTCTTCTCTTGCCTTGTTATTCAGTTTTCTAATTTTTGCAATCTTGAAACTGTCATAATTTTTTATGTTTTGGAAACAAAAAACAAATTGGAAATGCTCTAATATTTACTTTCCACCTGAAGTAAATATTCTCTGATGAATCCATTTTTTTGGACAAACTACCAACCATAAATCTTAATTTCTAAACCTTTCTATCAATGGTAACTTTCGAAGCCTGATCAGAAACTGAAAAAAATTAGAATAAACGAGACAAATGAAAAGTAAATGAGAGACACAAAGATATATATGGTTCGGTCATCAGCCTACACCACGAGAGGAAAGTATAATAGAATTATTCCATAGTTATGTATAAAGCTTACCCATTCACTTATTTACAATGGTAGAGTCTTTAATTTATAAGCATTACAAAGATAATTATAGTTGACAAATAATAGAATTAAGACATAAATTTTCCTAAAATTTTGTCTATAATTGTACCCATAATTAGACCTTAATTCTTTTAATTACAATTACAATAATATATTTATCTTAATTTGGGATTGATTGATGATTTGATTGTAATATTACAATTAATCTCAATCAATCATAATCAATTTCTTAATACACTCCCCAAGATGATACCGGTGTTTCAAGAATTTGGCATTGAGTTTCCTCCCAAACCAATGTTATGAGGATTCTTGTCCGAAATGGGAAGGGAAAGCACCCTTAGAAATCATAAATGAGGGTTAAGAGATAGATGAGGATCCGAATGAGAAAGATAACACCGACATGTGGATATGAAGAGGTACCCATCATTATCAATTTGTTACTTGGAACTTAACCAGGATAGTTGGTCGGACTGAGAATTTCAACTTAAAGTGGAATAGTAAGCTAAAACCTATTTGACCCTTCTCCGCCTCTATTCCACAACTCCTGCCCTCCATTATCTGTCCAATTCGATATGTCCCGTTGGTAATCAATCTTAGTTTTTGGTTCAGTCTATGTTTTCATTTTATTTCTCTTTTGCTTGTGTAAATGTGTCTGAGAAATTGGTATTTATTTATAATATTTGTATTATTTTGTGTTATTTGAATGCTAAATGATGATAGGGGTTTAGAATCATTGGGTGATTTGGGAAGGAAAGCATGACTTTCTTCACACATTGAAAGACTTCTTCTCTTGGTCTCTCTTTTGCTTCAATTTCACTATTGTTCGTCATCATCATTCTTTATCTATTCGAAGTGAAACTAAATTGTTAGTTTTTGAAATTCTAAAATGCATTTTGGTACTCTCTCTGTAGGTCAATTTACGTTTTACAATAATATTTTAACCATCTAAAATTTGAATTCAGCCTCTAAGAAAGCAAAACCTCATTGACCACCTAAAAAAGCTTCTTGAAATTAGAGTAAAATGGTCCATGTTCCAGTATAGTTGCCAAGTTTTTCCTTTTTTTTTTTTTTTTCCTCCTTTTAATAAAACATTGACGCTTTGCTACCTGCTTTCTCATGCTATGTTTACATCATAAATTCCAATAAGCATGCATCTTCTTGTATTGTTGTGTTGATTGATATGATATTAAATGTGTAACGAATTTTTTGACATGTTCTATTTCTCACATTTCTAGTTGAATGTTCCATCTAATTTTGTGTTATTTCACATGTCTTTGTTTATTAGCATGTGCAGAAACTAAAATTTGTAAGGAATTAATGTACGCTCTAGTTTACTAGAAAATATGGTTTACGGAATCATATTTTCATTTTTCAGTGAGTGCGACTTTATAGGAGGCTTTGGATGCGAATTTGTTATTAGTATTATTCTTGTAGTGATATCGTGCTACTGCATTTGAGATGTACATGGGCTCTATGATAACTTGCAAGACAACTACAGTCCAGTCCACCAAAGAAATACTAATGATATCCTATGAATTAGAATTTAAGCAATAGGGATGTGTAACCAATCAGGTGGGTCGGGTTTGACAAAAATTTCGCCCAGGTTAACCAAACTGGGTTGCCAAAAATTACTCCCAAGTTTAGAAGCCCAGCGGTAAAAATTGTACCCAATGAAAAACTTGAGTGGGTTGGAAGAATTAGACATTTTATTTGTTAAATTTTATTGTAAAATAATCTATTACATTTTTAACAAATAATAAGGTTAAAAAAAAACAAGTTATATAATTTTTAAGCTAGAAAGAAACATAAATGAAAGTTTTTAAACATAAAAAATTTAATAAAAATGTTAAAATATGATAATTATAAATTATTATAATATATATTTAACATAAACATAAATTCAAACTAAATATGAAAAGTTAAAAATTAACATAAACATATATTGAGTTGAATCATAAAATCATATTTCATGTATTAAAATTCACTATAATGGATTTAATTATATTTTTATATATAAAAAATATTAAAAAATAAAATTGGGTGGGTTTGGAGTTTTCGGGATAAAATATTTTTCACTCGGATAAGTAACCCAAGATGAGACAAAAAATAAAACATCACCTAACTTAAAACTTGGGTTTTATTGGATTTTCGGATTTCAGTAAGGTTTGGTCGAGTTGATTCAAGTTAATCGATTTTCTACACTCCCTAATAAGCAATTTAAAGAACTTTGAGAAACATTGTTGTTTGAGAGAATTGGGGATGTGGCCCATATTTTCTTAATCGCCTGTTGATGAATGTTGTTTTGATGCATTTAGGATGCTTTTATACTTATTTTTTTTGTTGCAACTGCCACTTTATTATTTTAATGTCTTGTATGAGTTGCTTTTTTTTTTGGGCTAGTTAGCTCTATCTAAACAATGTCATTACATTCTCTTCTTTTCTTGCTTAGTGTGCTCTATTATTTAAGGAATACAATTTTTCATTCTTAAAAAAAATTAATCATTTTTTTCTCCCGAGTTCTCATGTGCTTCTGATTAGGACCTATAAAGGGTGATACTATGTACTTGTGATCACTCCGAAACTTAAATCAGTGCAAGTGGAGAGATAAGCTATGTTGAGAGAGAATTCGAGAGTTTACCTTGGAGCCTTAGGATCTTAAATATAGTAGAGAGCAGTTAATCATGTTGACGACAAGTGTTTAGAGATAATTTTGTCACGTCTTATATGTATTGGTTGGTGCAATCTTATACTAACACATATCATTTCGGATAATCAATATAAATTATGATTGATCTGAGCTTGCTTAGAATGTAAGTTTCTTTTTGTCAAGTTTGAGTAAATGTGATAGGATTACACATAGTGTTACTTTTTTTTGGATAAGTGACATGAGTCTGCTTCTTATATATTTTTATTTGTATCTGCGAAGGCATAGGACTTGTTTCTGTTAGTTATTCACATCAAGTTTTTGTCCGCTTATCACTTTACCACCACCCATGAAATCTGGTTTGTTTGGGAATGTTAATATATCTGACTGCTAGAATAATTTATGTCTCACATTGGTTGTATGTGGTACTTTCTTTACTCTCTTTTACTATAAATAAAATCTATAGGTGTAGTATTTGATTCATTCAAGCTACAACCATTTCTCTTATATCAATTTACATGGTATCAGAGTTATTCGATCCAAAACCCTAACCTTTACATAAAACCATATCACTCATAATTTTCCGGTCATAGGAAAATTAGAAAATTATCATCAAGAGCCGCTACCCAGCTTAAAAGTCCACTCTCCGACACATATTTCAGCCATCCATCACCACAGGAAGACTTGGGAGCCACTGATATGTCGGCCACAGGAAGGCCATCGGAAAACAACTGTTCATCCACCCCTACACGCCGTTACAGTGGGTGGCGTGTGATAACCACGCGTAGCACCAGAGGGAAGACGCTTGCAGGCGCGTGCACACCTGAGTTATACGCACAGAGGTGCATGTGAGTGTGTGTGAGAGTGTAGAAGCGCATGAGGGTGTGAGGTCCAGTCGCATAGAGAGATTCTGGAGCGTGAAAGCACGTGTGGCACGTGTGATATGATTTTTTGAGGTATTTCTTCTCTAATCTGGTTTCAGCGACCCCATATTAGTTTCTGCTTCGATTCAGTATGTTTTATATTAATTTTTAATGAATTTTTTGAGAGATTCTTGGCTTACTTCTAACTGATTATGGGCTGTGATCCTTGTTTTGGACTATTTTATCTCGACGACTGTTTATTATGGCACTCATCTATTTTTTTTGTCTTTTATTTGAAAGTATAGACTCTAAATCTATATTACCTCTGCAAATTACTACTCGAAAGTTGAATAACAATAATTAATTGCAATAGTCTAGAGCTGTTAAGGTTTATTTGATTAGTCAATGGTATGAAGACCATCTTACATCTGAACCTCCTAAGGAGGGTACTGAAGAGGCTAAGACCTAGAGGAAGGTTGATAACCAAATTATTTCTCTTTTATGAAATTTAATGGAATCTCAGATTGTTGATGTGTGTTTCTATTGTATTGTTAAAGAAATATGAGATTTTGTGAAGACAATGTACTATAGTAATTTGGCTCGTCTGTATGATGTCTCTCGTGGTATTTTTCAGGCCAAACAACTTGGTTCTCTCTCTAACTATTTTGATTCTATACAGCAAGTTTATGACGAACTCAATATTGTTCAACCTTTGTCATCTGATATAGCCAAGCCAAATAAATAACGTGAACAACTTATGGTTCTTAGTTTTTTAGCTGAACTTAAATCTGATTATAAGCTTGTTAAGGCACAGATTCTTACAGGAGCTTCTCTTCCCTCTCTTGTTGAAGTTTATCATCGGGTATCTCAGTACTCACCTAGTACTCATGCTAGTTATGATAAATCTGTTCTTGCTATTCAGTCTTCTCAGTTGCATGATTGGACTTGGTCTGGTGGTACTAGAGGTGGTCGTGGTGGCCAAGGAGGCCGTGGAGGCCGTGGAGGACGTGGAAGTCGTCATTGCACTTATTGTGGTCGAGATAACCACACTCGTGAGTATTGTTGGAAGTTGAATGATATAGCAAAGCAAAAGAAATAACGTGAACAACTTATGGTTCTTAGTTTTTTAGCTGAACTTAAATCTGATTATAAGCTTGTTAAGGCACAGATTCTTACAGGAGCTTCTTTTCCCTCTCTTGTTGAAGTTTATTATCGAGTATCTCAGTACTCACTTGGTACTGATGCTAGTCATAATAAATCTGCTCTTGCTATTCAGTTTTCTCGGTTGCATGATTGGACTTGGTCTGGTGGTACTAGAGGTGGTCGTGGTGGTAGAGAAGGCCGTGGAGGACGTGACGAACTCAATATTGTTCAACCTCTATCATATGATATAGCAAAGCAAAAGAAATAACGTGAACAACTTATAGTTCTTAGTTTTTTAGCTGAACTTAAATCTGATTATAAGCTTGTTAAGGCATAGATTCTTACAGGAGCTTCTCTTCCCTCTCTTGTTGAAGTTTATTATCGGGTATCTCAGTACTCACCTGGTATTGATGCTAGTCATGATAAATCTTCTCTTGCTATTCAGTCTTCTCAATTGCATGATTGGACTTGGTCTGGTGGTACTAGAGGTGGCGTGGTGGTAGAGGAGGCTGAGGAGGTCGAGGAGGCCAAGGAGACCGTGGAGGCCGAGGAGGCCATGGAGACCGTGGAGGCCGAGGAGGCCATGGAGGCCGTGGAGGCTGAGGAGGCTGAGGAGGCCGTTGAGGTCGTGGAGGCCGAGGAGGCCGTGGAGGACGTGGAAGTCGTCATTGTACTTATTATGGTCGAGATAACCACACTCGTGAGTATTGTTGGAAGTTGAATGGTGTGCCTCTTAAAGTTGTAAATAATGCATATATTTTCTCAGAACCCAAGTCTTCTGGCAATGTTTCTATCTCACAGTCGGAGTATTCTAAGTTACTTTAGTTACAATCTGCACAGCAAGCATCTCTTCCCACTGCATCTCTTGTCCAGTTAAGTAATTCTACAGTTTGTTTTTCTAGTTCTTAAGCCTCAAGGCCTTGGATTCTTGATTCTAGGGCCACTGATCACATGACAGGTACTTCTAGTCTTTTTATTAACCTACAAGATTCACAATCATCTCATGTTACTTTAGCAAATGGTTCTACTATTGTAGTAAGTGAAATAGGTACTACTGAACCTAGCCCTGGACTTTCTATATTATCTGTTTTATATATTCCCACTTTATCTTTTAATCTTGTGTCTATTAGTAAACTCACTAAAAGTTTAAATTGCTCCATCCTTTTTGATTTTGATTATGTTATTATTCAAGATTTGAAGATAAGGATGACGATTGGAAGAGGACATGAATCTGCCGAACTCTACTACTTTGATCCACTTCAATCTCCTACAACCTGTTCTGCCACAGTTACACCACTTCAAATTCATTGTCGCCTTGGTCATCCCTCTTTGGAAAAACTCAAAAAGTTAGTTCCTAGTTTAAGTCATTTTCCTTCTTTAGAATGTGAGTCACGTCAGTTAGGTAAGCACATTCATGTTCCTTTTGCTTCCCACATTAATAAAACAGCTGACAGTCCATTTATGTTAGTTCATTCAGATGTGTGGGGTATAAGTCGTGTCACTTCAAAGTTGGGTTATCTTATTTTGTTACATTTGTGAATGATTTTTCAAGAATGACTTGGCTTATTTAATGAAAGAACGTTCTGAATTGTTTTCTATTTTCAGTGCCTTTTGTTCTAAAATTAAAACTTAATTTAATGTTCCTATTCACATACTTCATAGTGACAATGCTAGATAACATTTTACTACTCCATTTAACACATTTATGACTGTTTCAGGAATAATTCATCAATCTTTTTGCTTACACACTTCACAACAAAATGGGGTGGCCGAGAGAAAGAATTGTCACTACTCGTACTTTATTATGTCAGATGAATGTTCCTAAATATTTTGGAGTGATGCAATTCTTATGGCTTGTTATCTCATAAATAGAATGCCATCATCAGTTCTTCATGACAAAATTTTATTTTCTGTACTTTTTCCATATGCTCCTATATTTTCTTTATCTCCTTGTATTTTTGGTTGTGTGTCATTTGTACATCAACTCTCTCAGGCTATTGATAAACTAGATCCTCATTCTATTAAATGTATTTTTTTAGGGTACACTCATACATAAAAAAGGTATAGATATTATAGTCCTTCATTGAATCGTTTCTTTATTTGTGCGGATGTTACCTTTTTTGAATATACCCCATACTACATTGACTCACATGACACTACAGGCATCGAAACAGTTCTTCCATTACATGTTCCTCTTCCGTTGTCTACTGAGCGTCCTGTAAGTACTTCTGGTCGTCTATCTCATCCTAATTTACAGGTTTACACTTGACGCCAAGTAAATAAGAGTAATCCGACATATTCTAGTGCTCTACCAATTGCTTCTTTGCCTTTGGATCTAGCTCCTCCTGACTCTGATCTTCCTTTTGCCATTCGAAAAGGTAAACATACATGTCCTTCTGTTTATGCTAGTCCTACTACTGCCTATCCCATTTCAAATTTTGTTTCTTATGATCATTTGTCTCTTTCGTATTATTCTTTTGTCTCTTCATTATCTGGTGTTTCTACTCCTAACTATGTCTCTGAAGCTTTAAAACATTATGGGTGGAAAGATGCCATAGATGAAGAGATGTGAGCTTTAAAGGACAATGATACCTAGGAACTTGTGAAACTCCTATTGGGTAAGTCTATTGTTGGTTGTCGTTGGGTGTTTACTATGAAGGTTCATTCTGATGGCTCTGTTGAATGGTTGAAAGCTCGTTTGGTGGCTAAAGGTTACACTCAGGTCTATGATATAGATTACTCTGACATTTTTTCTCCTGTTGCTAAGATTACTTCAATCAGAGTCTTTATCTCTTTTGCAGCCATCTTTAATTGGCCACTACAACAATCAGATATCAAAAATGCACTTTTGCATGGTGACCTTGATAAAGAGGTCTTTATGAAGCAACCTTCAGGGTATTTTGCTCAGGGGGAGTCTGGCTTAGTTTGTAGGCTGAAAAAATCTTTGTATGGTTTGAAGCAATTTCCTACAGCTTATTTTGGTAGGTTTAGTGAAGTGGTGCTGAGCTTCGGTCTTCAGAGATGTAAAGTGGATCATTCTGTTTTCTACCGCCATTCATCTACTGGTAGAATATTATTAATTGTGTATGTTGATGATATTGTCATTACAGGTGATGATAGTAAGGGAATTCAAAGTTTGAAATCTTTCTTGCAGTCTAAATTCTAAACTAAGAACTTAGGACAGTTAAAGTACTTCTTGGGTATTGAGATTGCTAGATCACGACAAGGTATTTGTCTTTCTCAAAAAAAATATTGTCTTGATTTATTGAGTGATACAGGTATGTTGGGGTCAAAGCCTGTTGATACTCCAATGGATCCCAAGACTAAACTTGTACCAGATGAAGGAGAGCTATTATCAGATCCTGAACAATATAGACGTCCATTGGGAAAGCTGAATTATTTGACAGTAACCCGACCTAACATATCTTTTGCGGCTAGTATGGTTAGTCAATTTATGGCTCAACCTCGAACTTCTCACTGGAATGCAATTATTCTTATTCTGAGGTATCTCAAAACTGCAACTAGTAAGGGGTTAATATATAAGAATCATGGTCATACTTTGGTTCATGGACATGGCTGTGGTCACGCTTTGGTTCAACATTAAGATTCCACTTCGATTCAGGGATACAGTGATGCAGATTGGGCTGGTTGTCCATTTTTCAGGAGATCCACTACAGGGTATTGTGTCTTTTTGGGAGGATTCCTTGTTTCTTGGAAAAGTAAGAAACAGACTGTTGTTTCGAGATCTAGTGCTGAGTCGGAGTATAGAGCTATGACTCAAACTACTGCAGAGTTGGTTTGGTTGAAAAACTTGTTGGAAGAGCTAGGATTTACACATTCTCAGCCTATGGAGCTCATTTGTGATAACCAGGCTGCATTGCATATAGCTTCTAATCCTGTTTTTCATGAGTGAACAAAACATATAGAAGTTGACTGTCATTTTATTCGGGAAAAACTTATGGATAATACAATTAAAACTGCATATGTGAAGTCTGAAGATCAGTTGGCAGATTTGTTTACTAAGTCTTTGAGAGGTGCTCGTCTTCGTTATATTTTTAACAAGCTTGGAACATATAATATATATGCTCCAGCTTGAGGGGGAGTGTTAGAATAGTTTATGTCCCACATTGATTGTTAGAATAGTTTATATTGTTATTAGTCCCACATTGGTTGTATGTGGTACTTTCCTTACTCTCTTTTATTATAAATAAAATCTATGGGTATAGCATTTGATTCATTCAAGCTACAACCCTTTCTCTTATATCCATTTACATTTATGAAAAGAAACCAAATACGTGAATCATGGCAATAAGTCTTCTAAGCACAAGTATTATCTTCCTTGTATCACTATGCATTCTATTTCTTAATGTTAACCTATAATAACTTAATGACTAAACCATATGTTTATTCTAGATCCAATAATGATTGTTATTCTCAAAATAATGCGTACACAAAAAATGAGAAAACAACACAAATGAATAAAAGTTTCATTATAAATGGTGAAAATTGATGCAACAAAATCACATGATGGAACCAAGTCCCATTCTTGCTATATGATCCTTAAATCTCATTGGTGGCATGCCTTTTATTAAGGATCTACAATCATCAATTCAGTGCTAACGTGTTCAATGACCACTTTATTCTCCTTAATGTGTTCAACGACTATCACTTTTGTTTTCAGCCAAGAAAACTGTAGCTTGTCACAATACATTCCTAATGGCTTAGAAATGGATTCCACAATTCTATGCCCAGATATGAAACTCTTCAACCATACACCATGTGAGGTAGCCCCAAAACAAGACATGAACTAAACCTCCATGGTAGAAGTGGCAGTTAAACTCTGCTTTGCACTCTTCTAAGACACGGCTCCACCAGCAAACATAAAAACATAACCAGATGTTGATTTTCGTGAATCAACACACCCGACGAAGTTTGCATCCTAGTAACCAACTACCTCCTGGTTGTCAGTTTGCCTATACATAAGCATGTGATCTTTAGTCCCTTTAAGATACCTCACCACCTTCTTTGCAGCTCTCCAGTGGTCCATACATGGATTACTCTGATATCTTCCCAACATTCCAACAGCAAATGCAATGTCAGGTCTTGTATAAACCTGAGCATACATTAGGCTTCCTACAGCCGAAGCATATGGAATTTTTTGCATTTGTTCCCTTTCAAGCTTATTTTTCGGGCACTGGTTCAAATTGAGCCTGTCACCTTTCACAGTGGGTGCTACACTTGGCGAACAATCCTTTATTCTAAACCTCTTTAAAACCTTATTGATATAGGTTTTTTAAGACAGACCCAAAATGTTTTGAGATATGTTCCTATGGACCTTAATATCAATGACATAAGATACCTCACCCATATCCTTCATATCAAAATTCTTAGAGAGAAATTGTTTTACCTCATGTAGCAACCCCTTATCATTGGTTGCAAGATGAATATCATTAACATACATAACAAGGAAACATATTTTACTCCCACTAACCTTCTGATATATGCATTGATCCATGATGTTCTCTACAAAACCAAATGAAGAGATGACATCATGAAATTTTAAATACCGTTGACAGGAGGCTTGTTTCAATCCGTAATGGATTTCTTGAGCACGCATACCAATTGCTCACCATTATTATACAAGGATCTTTCCAGTTGTTTCATGTAAACCTTCTCCTCTAGGTTCCCATTGAGGAACGTTGTTTTCATATCCATTTGATGTAGTTCCAAGTCAAAATGACCAACCAATGCCATAATGACACAAAGGAAAACTTTCTTAGATACTTGAGAAAAGTTCTCTATGTAATCGATTTCCTTTTTTTGAGTGAACCCCTTGTCAACAAGTCTTGCTTTATATCTCTCAATATTGCCTAATGAATTACTTTTTATTTTAATGACCCATCTTCATCCAATGGCCTTTGATCCATTAGGAAACTTAACAAGATCCAGTCTCCAATAGATGCCATAGAATTCATTTCATCTTTCATGGCATTGTACTTCCTTGGGTCAAGTTTCTTTTCTTGAGGATTATAAACTTTTACTTCAGATGGGCATCCCCAAACGCGTATATGTTGCAAACTCGGTTTTCAACCTTTCAATAATTCAAATGGCATTTTCGGAGCAGCCTAGGTTAGAACTCAGTTTAATATATTTAAAGTCGTTTTAAGAGCTTTAGTCCATAAGGATTTAGGAAGCTTGGAGCTGCTAAGCATACTCCTCACCATGTCCAATAATGTTTGGTTTCTTCTTTCTGCTACACCATTTTGATTTGGAAATCCAGGCATGGTGTATTGGGTTACTATCCCTTGCTCCTCAAGAAACTTCGCAAATGGCCAAGGTGCTTGTCTATCCTCTGTGTATCTACCATAATATTCTCCACCTCTATTCGATCTCACAATCTTAATTTGCTTCTCGAATTGTGTCTCTACTTCAGCTTTAAATACCTTAAAGGCATCTAATGCTTCATTTTTGTTATGAAGCAAGTAAGGGTACATGTATCGTGAATAATCATCTATGAAAGAGATGAAGCATTTCTGACCATACAAGTCCATATCTGGACTACAAATATGTGTATGTATAATCTCCAATATGTCTGAACTCCTTTTGGCACCTTTCTTTGTCTTGTTATTTTGCTTTCCCTTTATGTAGTCTACATAAGTAACAAAATCAGAAAAATCCAGAGTACTAAGTACTCCATCATTCACCAACCTTTTAATCCTATCAATGGATATATAACCTAATCTTCGGTGCCACAAAATGGAGGAATTTTCATTCATAACACATCGTTTAATACTAGCATTGACATCGACATGCATTGTATTATAAAAGCCAGTGTCCTGTAAATTAAATTGGAAAAGATTGTCAGACATTGTACCATTCCCAACGAGATCAGATTTTAAATTTGCATGTTCCGATTGCTTCCACATGTGAACGCATCGTGTGTCCTGAACAGATGCACTGCTCACTGGTTCCTTTGGTTTAGAAAGCCCTGCAAGGTATTCGAAATATGGATTGTAGATCCATAATCAATCCACCAAGTGTTATGACAAACATCAACCATATTAGATTCATAACAAACAAGTGAGATTGGATTACCTTTCTTCTTAAGCCAAGCTTTAAATTTAACACAATCCTTCTTCTTTTGTCCCTTCTTTTTACAGAAGAAACACTTAGATTCCTTCTTAATGTCAGTTTGGACGAGTATTTTACCCTTTCCTTTTTGTTTGGCTTGTCATTTGTTCTTTCCTTGCGTTGCCATGTGCACTTCCGTTTGATTCCACAATCAACCTCCTTTCCTCTTGAACACACATAGTCAAAAGTTCATTAATTGACCATTATCCTCATGCGTGTTATAAGAGATTTTGAAAGCTTCATATTGATGTGGAAGAGAATTTAGAATGAAGTGCACGAGGAAAGATTCAGTAATCTCAACCTCACGAGACTTCAGTTGAGCCGTAATGTCTCTCATCTTTATGATGTACTCACACACACCTGTAACACTGGTGAGCTTCATTGATGATAACTTTGTCATTAGGGTGCTGACTAGGGCCTTATCTAAAGACTCAAATTGTTCATCAATAACCTTCACCCCCTCCTATTGAACCACGTATACTAGTAGAAATTTTTGTCTTTATGAACATCATACTGAGGCGATTGGATCGCTCCCAGCATTCATAGAGAGCAATTTCAGCTTGAGTGCTAGTATCAGTAGGTGTAGGTGGTTCATCCTTCTGAATAGCGTAATCAATGTCCATCCACCCTAATTGGAGAAGAATGCTCTCCCTCCATATTTATAGTTATCACCATTTAATTCGAGAATTTCATATTTGATATCAGAAAAATTCACAGGTTGTATAACTGCATGAAAATAAAATATATATGCTTATGTTGTAGAAATTAAGGCAATAAAAATATGTAGATCGTGTTTTACCTGTGTAAGACATGTAAATCATGCTTAAATATGAACCAAATCACAAATAAAAATTGCTTGTGGGCCAAGTTTTATTTAAAAGCTCATAAACAAACTTCATGATCAAACTTTCAAATTATATTCCTTTTCTTAATTTCTGTGGGTATATTTCCATCCTAATTAATCAAAAAGAGTATAATAAAAATTCCTGTGGGATAAAATTTATTATATTTCAATATGATAAATCACAATTAATGTCCTTTCTTGTATGTGATACAAGGGTACTTAATAAACAATTTAAAATAGTCAAAAAAGCTGCAGCTAATCTTTAACTAATTAAATTATATTAATCACATGACATCCAATTTCGTGCATAAAAACAATTAGCAAATTGAATTTATTGACGTATAATAGGTAGACAATAAAAATTCATACATTCTTTCATTTATGCATCAAGCACAAAAGAAAACACAATTATGCACTGTGAACTGATATGGAACATTAACGTGTTTAAATGAAAAAATAACTCCAAGAGATTTGGGACCAACAACTGTATCACATTGTAGCTAGAAATAAACAAAGAAATTATGATCTCACTTAATTCCCAACTGGACCGTGCAAGGCCTTTTTTTTTTTTTTTTTCCTTCTATATATATGTGACGTAACTGACATGCCGTTTTTATCACTGAGAAACGACTTGCCGTTTGTTATCATCTGCTACCTCCAGATGGCTCAACCATTTTTGTTCTTATTTAAGGCATAAAACATAAACACATCAAAACAGAGGCTGAAATTGCTCTGATACCAACTATGATTGTGATAGCCATACAAGAAAGACGTTAAACAAATAACATAAGGAAATCGAATGCAGAATTTGATACATATACCTCCAGCCACTGATGTGTAGTCCTGATTTGGGTACTTCTAAACTCTAGCAAACTCACTTAGATGATGTATAGCTTGAAATGCTAAGCTTAGGGACCTTATATCCAGTTTTTCCTATTTATAAGTGTATAAAACAACGTCTGTGTATAAAACAACGTCTTCCTATCAAAGACGTAATCGAGAGACAAACTAGAGTAGGAAACCAGATTTTTAAGGGATTTTGCTTGATATGCTTGTCAGTGTAAATGGATATAAGAGAAAGGGTTGTAGCTTGAATGAATCAAATACTACATTCATAGATTTTATTTATAGTAAAAGAGAGTAAGGAAAGTATCACATACAACCAATGTGGGATTAATAACAACATAAACTGTTCAACATAAATTACTTTAACAACCAATGTGGGACATAAACTATTCTAACACTCCCCCTCAAACTGGAGCATATATATTATATGTTCCAAGCTTGTTACAAATATAACGAAGATGAGCACCTCTTAGAGACTTAGTAAACAAATCTACTAATTGATCTTCAGACTTCACACATGCAGTTTTAATTGTATTATCCAAAATTTTTTCTCGAACAAAATGACAGTCAACTTTTATATGCTTTGTTCGCTCATGAAAAATAGGATTAGAAGCTATATGCAATGCAGCTTGGTTATCACAAACGAGCTCTATAGGCTGAGAATGTGTGAATCCTAGCTCTTCCAACAAGTTTTTCAACCAAACCAACTATGCAATAGTTTAAGTCATAGCTCTATATTAGACTAAGAACTAGACATTGAAACAACAGTCTGTTTCTTACTTTTTCAGGAAACAAGATTTCCTCCCAAAAAGACACAATACCCTGTAGTGGATCTCTGACAAATGGACAACCAGTCCAATCTTCATCACTGTATCCCTGAATCGAATGTGGAATCTTAGTGTTGAACCAAAGCGTGACCACGACCAATGTCCACGAGCCAAATATGACCATGATTCTTATATATTAACCCTCTTACCATGTGCAATTTTGAGATATCTCAGAATACGAATAACTGCATTCTAGTAAGAAGTTCGAGGTTGAGCCATAAATTGACTAACCATACTAGCCGCAAAAGATATGTTAGGTCAGGGTCACTTTCAGATAATTCAGCTTTCCTACTAGACGTCTATATTGTTTAGGATCTGATAGTAGCTCTCCGTCATCTGGCACAAGTTTAGTGTTTGGATCCATTGGAATATTAACAGGCATTAACCCCAGCATACCTGTATCACTCAATAAATCAAGAAAATATTTTCTTTGAGAAAAACAAATACCCTGTCGTGATCGAGCAATCTCAATACCCAAGAAGTACTTTAACTGTCCCAAATCCTTCGTTTGGAATTTGGACTGCAAGAAAGATTTCAAACTTTGAATTCCCTGACTGTCATCACCTTTAATGACAATATCATCAACATACACAATTAATAATATTCTTCCAGTAGATGAATGACGGCAGAAAACAGAAATGATTCACTTTACATCTCTAAAGACCGAAGCTCAGCACCACTTCACTAAACCTACCAAACCAAGCTCTAGGAGATTGCTTCAAACCATACAAAGATTTGTTCAGCTTACAAACCAAGCCAGACTCCCCCTGAGCAACATAACACGAAGGTTACTCCATAAAAACCTCTTCATCAAGGTCACCATACAAAAATGCATTTTTGATATCTAATTGATGTAGTGGCCAATTAAAGATGGCTGCAAGAGAGATAAAGACTCTAACTGAAGTAATCTTAGTAACAGGAGAAAAAGTCTCCAAGTAATCTATACCATAGACCTGAGTATAACCTTTAGCTCAAGCTTTCAACCGGTCAACAGAGCCATCAGGATGAACCTTCACAGTAAACATCCAATGACAACCAATAACAAACTTACCCAATGGGAGTTTTACAAGTTCCCAGGTATCATTGTCCTTTAAAGCTCGCATCTCTTCATCCATGGCATCTTTCCACCCAGAATGTTTTAAAGCTTCAACACAGAATTAGGAACAAAAACACCATATAATAAAGTGACAAAAGAATAATACGAAGGAGACAAATGATCATAGGGAACAAAATTTGAAATAGGATAGGCAGTAATAGGACGAGCATAAACAGAAGGACATGTACGTTTACCTTTTCGAATGGTAAGAGAAAGATCAGAGTCAGGAGGAGCTAGATCCGAAGTCAAAGAAGCAACTGGTGGAGCACTAGAATCTATCAGATTACTCTTGTCTACTTGGCGTCGAGTGTAAACCTGCAAATTAGGACGAGATAGACCACCAGAAAGACTTAAAGGATGCTCAGTAAACAATGGAAGAGGGACAGGTAATGGAAGAACTGTTTCGATTTATGTAGTGTCACGTGAGTCAGTGTAGTATGGGGTAAATTCAAAAAAGGTAACATCCGCACAAACAAAGAAACGATTCAACAAAGGACTATAACATTTATACCCTTTTTGTGTACAAGTGTACCCTAAGAAAATACATTTAATAGAACGAGGATCCAGTTTATCAATACCCTGAGAGAGTTGATGCACAAATGATACACAACCAAAAATGTGATAGGGTAAGGAAAACATGGAAGCCTGTGGAAAAAGTACATAAAATGGAATTTTGTCATGAAGAACTGATTATGGCATTCTATTTATGAGATAACAAGCCGTAAGAACTGCATCACTCCAAAACATTTTAGGAACATTCATCTGACATAATAAAGTACGAGTAGTGTCTATAAGATGACGATTCTTTCTCTCGGCCACCCCATTTTGTTGTAAAATGTGTGAGCAAGAAGATTGATGAATTATTCCTGAAGCAGTCATAAATGTGTTAAATAGAGCAGTAAAATATTCTCTAGCATTATCACTACGAAGTATGCGAATAGGAACATTAAACTGAGTTTTAATTTCAGAACAAAAGGCACTGAAAATAGAAAACAGTTCAGAACGTTCTTTCATTAAATTAAGCCAAGTCATTCTTGAAAAATCATTCACAAATGTAACAAAATACCAATAACCCAACTTTAAAGTGACATGACTCGAACCCCATATATCTGAATGAACTAACATAAATGGACTCTCAACTGTTTTATTAATGCGGGAAGCAAAATGAACATGAATGTGCTTACCCAATTGACACGACTCACATTGTAAAAAGCCAAATGACTTAAACTAGGAACTAACTTCTTGAGCTTTTCCAAAGAGAGATAACCAAGGCGACAATGGATCTGAAGTGGTGTAACAGTGACAGAAACAAGCTGTAGGAGATAGAAATGGATCAAAGTAATTGAGTCCGGCAGATTCATGTCCTCTTCTAATAGTCTTCCTTGTCTTCAAATCCTGAATGATCAAAAAGGATAGAGCAATTTAAACTTTTAGTGAGTTTACTAACAGACATAAGATTAAAAGATAAAGTGGGAATATATAAAACAGATGATATAGAAAGTCCAGGGCTAGGTTCAGTAGTACCTATTTCACTTACTACAATAGTAGAACCATTTGCTAAAGTAACATGAGATGATTGTGAATCTTGTAGGTTAGTAAAAAGACTAGATGTACCTGTCATGTGATCAGTGGCCCCAGAGTCAAGAATCCAAGGCCTTGAGGTTAAAGAACTAGAAAAACAAACTATAGAATTACCTAACTGGGCAAGAGATGCAGTGGGAAGAGATGCTTGCTGTGCAGACTATAACTGAAGTAACTTAGAATACTCCTCTTGTGAGATAGAAGCATTGCCAGAAGTCTCAGGTTCTGAGAAAGTATATGCATTATTTGTAACTTTAGGAGGCTCACCATTCAACTTCCAACAATACTCCCGAGTATGATTATCTCGACCACAATAAGTGCAATGACGACTTCCACGTCCTTCACGGCCTCCTCTACCACCACACCATCTCTAGTACCACCAAACCAAGTCTCATCATGTAACTGAGAAAACTGAATAGCAAGAGCAGATTTATCATGACTAGCATCAGTATCAGATGAGTATTAAGATACCCGACGATAAACTTCAACAAGAGAGAGAATAGAAGCTCCTGTAAGAATTTGTACCTTAACAGGCTCATAATCAGATTTAAGTCCAGCAAAAAAACTGAGAATCATAAACTGTTCACGTTGTTCCTTTTGTTTTGCTATATCAGATGACAAAAGTTAAACAATATTGAGTTCGTTATAAACTTACTGTATAGAACCAAAATAGTCAAAGAAAGAACCAAGTTGTTTGGCCTGAACAAGACCACGAGAGACATCATACAGACAAGTCAAATTACTAGAATACATTGTCTTCACAAAATCCCTTATTTCTTTGACAGTACGATGGGAACACACATCAGCAATTTGAGGTTCCATTGAGTTCCATAAAAGAAATAATTTGGTTATCAACATTCCTCTAAGCCTTAGCCTCACAAGTACCCTCCTTAGGAGGTTCAGATGTAAGATGGTCTTCATACTCTTGACCAATTAAATAAACCTCAATAGCTCTAGACCATTGCAAGTAATTACTGTTATTCAACTTTCGAGTAGTAATTTGTGGAGGTAATGTAGATTTAGAATCCATATTTCTAACAAAAGAAATAAAGTATTGCCACAATAAACAGCCGTCGAGATAAAATAATCAAAAACAATTATCACAGCCCATAATCAATCGGAAAATTCCCTTGTAAATTGCGTAATAGGGAAGAGTAAGTCAAGAATCTTCCAAAAATACATCAAAAATGCATAGAAAACATACCGAATCAAAGTGGAAACTGATATGGGGCTGCTGAAACCAAATCATAAAAGAAATACCTCAAATAATCACATCACATGCGCCATACGCGCCCAAAAATACACCTCATGTGCCAGAGTCACTCTCTGCGACTGGACCTCACGCGCACACGCACTTTCATCGCCCTTCACAGGCTAACACACTCCCTTGCGCGTATAATTCATGCGCGCGCACGCCCTCCTCCTGTGCTACTCGTGGTTATCAAGCGCCACTCACTGTAACAGCGCGTGAGAAGTCACCTTCCGGCGTTCTTCCTGTAGCCAATGGATCAGAGGATTATGAACCTTCCTGCGGTGGTGGATGGCCGAAATATGCGCCGGAGAGTGGACTTCTAAGATGGGCAGCAGCTCTTTATGATAATTTTCTAATTTTCCAGTCACCGGAAAAATTATGGCTGCTATGGTTTTATGTAAAGGTTAGGGTTTTGGACCGAATTACTCTGATACCATGTAAATGAATATAAGAGAAAGGGTTGTAGCTTGAATGAATCAAATGTTACACCCATAGATTTTATTTATAATAAAAGAGAGTATGGAAAGTACCACATACAACCAATGTTGGACTAATAACAACATAAACTATTCTAACAATCAATGTGGGACATAAACTATTCTAACAATAAACATAAGTATTCATGGATTTTTGGTATCATTATAAGTCAAATATATGGACCAAGTGGAAGAATGTTAGTTACTACATCAAGTTTTGGTCTACATATCATGTTACCACCACCCACGAAATCTGGTTTGTTTGGGAAGGTTGATATATCTGATAAGCATATCAAGCATAATCCCTTAAAAATCTGGTTGCCCACTCTAGTTTGTTTCTCGGTTATGTCTTTAATAGGAAGACGTTGTTTTATACGCTTATAACCGGATATGGGGTCCCTAAGCTCAGCATTTCAAGCTATACACCATCTAAGTGAGTTTGCTAGAGTTTAGCAGTCCCCACATCAGAGAACGAGGACTGCACATCAATGGCTGGAGGTATGTGTATCCAATTCCACATTCGATTTCCTTACGTTATTTGTTTAACTTATTTCCAGTAGTTTCACCTAGGTATATAAGCACTTCCATTTTAAATGTAATCAACTGAAAATAATCTTCTTTTATTTCACTTATCTTGTTTTGGTTAGAGGCAATTATAGGTGTTAGTTAAAAAACAAGTGACTTGCTTGGAGGATCAGGTTGTACTTTTGAACTAAAATAAAGTTTACAAGCCCGGAGATAGGCCTGGCATTGTGCAAGGTTTAGGAATTGTCGCTTCACTCGTTGCATGAGCAGTTGCTTATCATCTCAACATTGTAAAAACTTGAGCGCATGTTTGTTTGGTAGTAGAAAAAAGAAAATATGAACACGCATGAATTTGTACTGATGCAAAAAGAAGTATGCCATAAAAACTCAATTAACTTCTATGAAGTCAAATCTTGGTAAGATGAATCCTCAATAACCAATTCTCGATTTTTGATATAAATATATATATATATATATATATATATATATATATATATATATATTTATTTATTTATTTATTTATTTATTGTAATTTAAGGTCAGGTGTGCTGAAATGTTATTTTCATTTTATACATATTTCAATATCTCTAGCAGTTAGCTTGTGCTGAATTAATGTTAAATATTCTTAAATTCTTGAAAATTTCAATCCATCAAGGATTGGCTGTGACTGATAGAATGCCCAGAGGGTCCTCCTATGGCCTATTGCATAGTGTTAAACTGGTTTATTTTTTAGGCTTTCTTTGGGCCCAATTACAAAGTGTTGTTCGTATACATGCGCAAAGACATACAACAAATTCATGAGATTAGAGTGAGAGACGTGTTTGAACTTTGAAGTTTGAACAATAAAATCACAAGACTTGTGCTAGTAACTAGGAAGCAGATGGACAAAGGAAAGCAAACCAACCCAACTAAAAGTTAATATTAGTAGTTGCACAGACATAACTACAACTAACTGTTTCGGAATTTTCCCACCAACTTTCTTTTCTTTTTTTTCTAAGAATTTTGCTTCTTTTTTTTTTACTTTTTCTTTTTTTTTTGAATTGAAAAAGCTCACCAGGGATAGAAGAAAATACCAACTGCTTGAACTAATCTCCAACTTTGTACGAATACAATGTTCTTTTTTTTTCTTTTCTTTTTTTCTTTTTTACTCAGAACTTTGCCTTCCAACTTTGTACCAATACCAATACAATGTTCTTTCTTTTATTTTTTCTCTTTCAAAAGTCCAAAATCTATATATTATTATAAAGGTGTTTGAGACTGTCCTCAATACATATGTTTTAGCCAGAATTTTTCAATTTTTTTCAAAGTAGTGCTAGTAAATTTTAATATTCTATTGGTTGCTAACTTTTTTTCTTAAAAATTATGAGTAAATAAATGATTAATTTTTAAGTAAAATCCGTATTTTCGTTCAACTCTTTTTTTTTTGTTTATCACAATACCAAATAATCAATTATATTACAAATTTTATCGATCCACACATAAATTAAGAAATAATTCATAAATAATATTAAAAACTAACTACATGTTTCTTAATGATAATAGAATTTGTATCCATAACCATTGAAATCTAGTATTCTTAACTAATTGAAATAAAATCTCATCTTTCATATTTTTGTAATATATTTTTATATGAAATATTTCTTTTTATTTTCACGAATAAAATATTATATCATATAGAGTTAACTAATTGGACCTTTAAGAAACATCAACCTGAAAAAAGTGACCATTACTAGAATATTGAGAATTGCCTAGGAGTTCAAAACTCACATATTCCCTATTTGGTCCCTTTCCAAATCTTTTTCCAAAGTCACATTGAATACTTAATTGCTATTTATACACACTTTTTCAATTCTAGGAGCCTAAGTAGATTCCTAAGAATCATCCTCTCCCCACTTAACCCTTTTTACTATAATAACATGCTTCACCTCATCAATACATCAAAACTCCAATTAGACCTATTCACAAATCCTTCATCCACCACATTCAGCCATACTAAATCTTACCTACATGTCAAATTAGCAATCCCCAATGTTGCTTTCCCTCATATTTTTTTTTTTCTTTTTTTTGGTTAAATGCTTTCCCCTCATTGCTACAGAAAGCAAGTTTTTTCAAAGCCCTGGTCTTAAAGTGTGACTATATGGAATTAGTAATACCGAATATGCTTCCCCAATTCCCTTAGTTCAGTACTCATTTATACCTTTTCTAACTGCCACCTTCATCACGCCAAGCATATGCCTCTTAATATTCCAGCAAATCTTCACTCATAAAAACCCCTTCAATTCTTTTTCATCCTTTACCCTTCAATCTCCAACATTTTCCACTTTTCTCAGGAAAATTTTTTCTGGGTTTTGTTTTTGAGATTCAAGATTGAATTTTTGGGACTGTGACAATGAAGTTTGGGAAGAGATTGAAGCAACAGATTCAAGAAACTTTGCCGGGTTGGAGGGATAAATTTCTGTCGTATAAGGAACTGAAAAAGCTTGTGCGTTTGATTTCGGCGGCTCCGACGTTGTTCAACAGTTCGCTTGAGTTTGGAAAGGCGGAGGCTGAGTTTGTTTACTTAGTGAACAATGAGATTGAGAAATTCAATGCGTTTTTCATGGAACAGGAGGAGGATTTCATTATCGGGCATAAGGTATTTCTTATTTCCAAATCCCAAACAGAGTTGGCACAGTGAGACATTTGTTTTTCTTAATGAGTCTGATGTCTGAGGTTTAACAAAAAGGAATGGTATTCCTTATTATTGTTTTGTTTGGGTCCTTAATGTAGGACGTATAAAGGCTGAAATCTTAATCACATTAAAATAGGTAATCCCATTAATACGGCATCAGTAATCCTAGGATTGGCCGATAAAAAGTTCTTAATGGGAATCTGTTAAATCACTACTCTCTTGATCATGGTACTTATGCGCTAGAATTTATGCATGAAGGAACAACTTTGAAATTTAAAAATTATTGGTGTAAAAGATAAATCATGCTTCAAGAATCACTGTGATCTAGAAATGACATAAGAGTGAATAGTGAAATTGAAATAGGAGTAGCACATAATTTGTACTTTTAGATGCTTATGTCTCTAACTTACCAATAAAATGATAGATATTAGACAGCTATCGAATAAATTCGAAATGGTTGATATTTTAACAAGATTGTACTTTTTGATGAACGTATCAAACTATTAATTAATGGTATTAGATCGCGCTGTCAAATAAATTCGGGTATCATTTTGAATAACTTTGAAATTTAAAAATTATTGGTGTAAAAGATAAATCATTCTTCAAGAATCACTGTGATCTAGAAATAATATAAGTACTTTTGTCAGATAGTGAAATTGAAATAAGAGTAACTAATAATTTGTACTTTTAGATGCGTGTATCTCTAACTTGCCAATAAAATGATATTAGAAAGCTATCGAATAAATCGGGATATTTGATGTTTTTAAAAAGTTTGTACTTTTTGATGAACGTGTCTAACCTATTAATTAATGAATTTAGAAAGCACTATCGAATTAATTCAGGTATTGTTTGGAATAACTTTGAAATTTAGAATTTATTCAAAATATGATGTGGAAAGGGTCAAGGAGGGAAGGATGATGTGACGATGATATATGATAACAATTTGGAGGAAAATCAAAATATTAAATTACTTTGAAAATATTGCATTATTCAATCAAATTAGATTTCAGATTCACAAGTTAGCAGATTTGGTATTAACTTTATGCATGCCTTACTATGTGTTTTTTGTCCTCTTATTTCATTATTTTTCTGAACTCCGTTTTGTTTTTCTTTTTTTTTTTTTTCCAAATTTTGTTCTTCGTAGAGATCTTTGTGATAGTAATTGTTGAGATAGAAGATATGGCACATCCCTAATGTTGTTTGGGTAGGTTATAACTTTCACCAGTTGTGTTATCTATGTTGAGATCTATGCAACTAGGTACAAGGTGGTTTTTGAAAGACCCTTTACCTGAATTTGATGAATTCACTTATTGAAAGTGTATGAGTAATTGACTAATTGGTGACTTTGCTTTAAGTCTTTAACTAGTTTTGTGAGGATCCATGTGATTTGGGATTAAAGCTTGTTGTGTTGTTGTGGTAGTGGTGGTGCTTGTTTAACTGGCTTATCTATTCTATTTTCACCAAGTTTGCTTTTAGAGTGGTGAAGAACCTGGTAAATAACATTTTCGAGAAGATAGGATAGGAATTTAGAAGGCTATTCAGTACTGCTCAAAAAAATTCTTAAATTCTCATGGGGGTGTATTTGTTAAAGTTGCAGTCCAGCAAAAATATCAGTGACTATCATTTTCTTACGTCAGTTGTTCTTTCTGTTCAATGAACCACTTATATGAAATGAAATGAAGATTGATGTTAAAAAAAATCCATTGTTGTTTTATTATTTTTTACTTCTATTGAAATTGTTAACACAATATTGAGAATAGATGAAGGATTTGGGGAATTTTTGTATGCTTTCAGGAGTTACAACAGAGGATCAAGAGAGTAGTTGATGAATGGGGATCAAACGGGAGACAACCTTCAGAAACAGATTATAAAGAGGAGATGGGAAAAATCAGAAAAGACATTGTTGATTTCCACGGTGAAATGGTTTTGTTGGTAAACTATAGCAATGTCAATTACACAGGTATTCCTTTTGGTTTTCTGTGATTGTCAATTGTTCATTTCCAATTACTTGTAATTTCATCTCTCCCATGCATTAATTTTCTTATTGATCGAGACCATTTTAGTCACCTTATGAGACCTTATTCCCATGAATACTAGGCGTCAGATCAATTATAGCTATTTTCTGAAGTCATGAGGTGCCAAATTTCTCAATCCAGAGAACTAAAGGGTTGATTTTGTGCAGGGTTAGCTAAAATTCTGAAGAAATACGACAAGCGAACTGGGGGCCTTCTACGCTTGCCATTCATTCAGAAAGTATTGGAGCAGCCCTTCTTTACAACTGATCTGATTTCAAAACTTGTTAAGGAGTGTGAAAGCATAATAGATGCAGTTTTCCCAGCTGAGGAAGAAGCTGAAAGAGCAAAGGAAGCTAAAGAAGCAATTACAGTTGCAGGAGAAGGAATTTTTAGAAACACAGTTGCTGCTTTACTTACTATGCAAGAAATAAGAAGAGGCAGCTCCACAGAGAGTCCTTTTTCTCTGCCTCCTCTCAACTTGCCAGATTCTGATCTCATTCAATCAGTCCTGCGCAACTATCCCATACCAATTCTTTAGTGAAAATGAGATAAAATAGGTACAACAGTTTTACAACAGAGCAGATGGCTAATGAGATGTATGCCATTTGGGGTGGACATGTTAGATAGTCACAAAGTATATTACATTTTCTTATGGTCAGCATGAGAAAACAAACTTAGTTACTTTAATTATAAGTAATACATTATACAGGTTTATAATTTGTAATTATAACTGTTAGGCAAATCTGTAATAAATTGAGTGTGTCTGTTCAATATTGGATGTTCCCCCATGTATGAAAAGAAGTAAAACAATGAAAAGTTTTAGTTTCCATATCCCTCTAGTTTCTTGGTCTATGCAAATTATTGAAAAGTGGTTAGCTGAACCAGTTGAGAAATAGAAGAATTGTTTATTTGTTTCTTCACATGGCCTTTATTAATTTAAAAAAAAGCATATGATAAAGTGTCAAGACAAGTCTTGTGGTGGGTACTCGAGAAGAAGAAGGTCCCAACTAAATATATAGAAGTTATTAAAGATATGTATGAGGGAGTAACCGTAGATGGTATGACTGGAGAGTTCCTGATCACAATAGGTGTGCACCAAGGTTCATCCTTAAGTCCTTACCTATTTGCTTTAGTCATGGATGAACTTACCTATAATATTCAAGATAGGACTTCATGGTGCATGTTGTTTGCTGATAATATCATGTTGGTAGACAAAACTAGAGAAGGTTTAAATTCTAAACTAGAAATGTGGAGGAACATGTTAGAATTTAAAGGCCTTACATTGAGTTGGACAAAAACTGAATATATGGAGTGCGATTTCAGTGAAACTAGAGGAGGCCCAGATGAAATAATTTTAGATAATCAGACAATCCCTATAAAAGATGTGTTTTAGTATTTAGGGTCATTTATACAAAAAGATGGTGCAATTGAGCATGATGTAAGCCATAGGATCAAGGCAGGGTAGGTGAAGTAATAGAGTGCTTCGGGAGTTTTATGTGATCCTAAAATCTCAAATAGATTGAAAGGAAAATTATATAAGTCGGCAGTGAAACCAGTTATGTTGTATGGTACCAAATATTGAGCAGTTAAGAAGCAACATTCACATAAGATAGGAGTAGCCGAAATGAGAATGTTGAGATGGATGACATGACATACAAGAAAGGATAAAATAAGGAATGAGGATATTCATAAAAAGGTGGAAGTAGCACCTATTGAGGAGAAAATGAGGGAGAATCGCCTACGTTGGTTTTGATATATCCAACGTCGGCCAATGGAGGCAGTAGTTAAGTAAGGTGACTTGGTTCAGGTGCCAGGTGTTAGACGGGATAAGAGGAGACCGAAACTTACATGGGAGGCAGTCATCGAGAAAGATATGGTTGTGCTAGGGATTAATGAAGATGTTGTCTCGGATCGACGCAAATGGAGGAAAATGATTCATATAGCCGACCCTAATTAGTTTGAAATTTTAAGGCTTAGTTGAGTTGAGTTGAGTTTAACTGCTTCTGTTGAATAATTCAATCCAAACTGTGTTGACAATGCAAAAAACAAAAGCCTTATTAGAAAACCTTTATTAAAATTGTGGTGAGACTGCTAGATAGATTCTTGGTTGTGGACATTGCGCGGCCTTTATGTCAGGGCTGCCAAGAAAATGGCATGAGATTTCTTGTTCTGTTAATAATTCATTGTTACGCTACATTGTTGCTGTTTCATATTGTTTCTGAGATTGCTGCAGACTTATTACTGGTAATAGTTAACCAGTAAATCCTTGTAAGTTAACCTATGAATTGTTGTCCTGTTTTGAGAATGGAAAAGAGAGAGAGAGAAAGTGTTTTAATTAAAAAAATAAATGCAAGTGGAAATTCTGTTTTGTGGAATTAATCTTCATTTGAGTAAAAGCAGAGTTAACTGACTATATTGGTGTGTGATAAATGGCCATACAAAAGAGTAAAACGTAAAAACCCATTAGACTTGCAAATTGATGAGCTTTAAGAGTAGTAAACTGCCTTTTCACAACTATGAAATTGTAGCTGAAGACTAAATCTCTCACAAGAGTTGATCAGAACAGCTTTTGTTGTCAGTTCGACAAAGTCATCAATACATAAAAGAAACAGATTTTTAAATTGCAAAAGATCCAAGTTGACACTATCATAAAAAGGACTGAGAATTAGTTTATGATATTATGACAATTTTGTCTGAAATCAACTATGAGTAACTATTTAAGTTATCCTTCATGATTGGTCAACCATTTCTCTTGAGTTTTTTTTCAAGAGGGTGTTTTAAAATATAATCGTTAAAAATAACATATACCCTCATTGGAATTTGAAATATTTTAAAAATAATATTTTATTAATTATATTGTAAGTCAACAAATGCAATAAATACTTAAGAATTTCTATATTGATCAAGATCAGATAAAGCACTTAATTCCTATGTTTCCAATGTTAAGGGAGTGCTTCTCTTGCACTGATTTGTTATTCTTCAATCTTTCAAGGTTGGAGCTGAAAAGCACTGGTATTAATGGACTCCACAAACCTCGTGGTCTTTACATCACATGACTTGAGAGCATGCACCAACAATTTCAATGAGAAGAACCTAATCTCATTGACTCAGTTTGGGAGATTGTATAGAGGACAGATTCAAAAGCCAAGGTTAACTGGTATACAAACTCAATATGTATCAGTGAAAATTTGGGATCCGAAATTAGATTGCATAGCTTCCAAATATGATGATGAGTATTTCATGATTAAGGTAAGGTATGGTCCTTTCTCTTCATCCTCCTCCTCCTCCTCTCTCTCTGGTTCCCTTTATATAGTGTTAATTCAAATTTTGGCTATGGAAGATTTGGAGAAGTTGATCACGAAGTCTGTTTGTGTAGGAAGAAGTAAAATTTTTCACAAATCCGAGGATGAATGGTAATCCCAACTTGGTTAAATTAATTGCTTGCTGTTGGGAAAGAGAAATTCAGGGGCTGGTTTATGATCTCAATCCACTGGATACTTTGCATAATCTAATAGTGAAAGGTATATCTCTGTTTAATGTTCTGCATTTCCATATCCTGCAGAAACCCCTTGAACTTTTCAAATTAACCCGAAAATTTTGAAAGACAAACTTGATTTTCGATGAAAATCAAATGGTGGGTTTAATTCATTAGAGTTTCTCATAATCTTGAGGTAAGTACCCTTTGAATCTAGCAGTGTTTTTTTTTAATCTTTTTCTTGGTCAAATGATTGTCCATGGACCATATATGTTGCATTTAGTAAAAATTATTTCTTTGGGCTTTGGGGAATTTTTTGGGATATATAAAACCTACTGATTGTGTTGTTTGGAATAAAGAATATTCATATTTTATTGTGAATTGCTTACCACATACTTAATGCAGATGAACTCAACTGGCTTCAAAGAATGAATGTAATCCATGAACTTGCAAGGCTCCTGGAATTTCTTCATTGTCAAGAGAATCAACCTTTGGTCTTGAACATCAGTGCATCTCATATATTACTCGATACGGTTGGAACTAAATGCTTGAACTTCTTTCTGTTTCCATTCCTTTGTACTTTTCTAGTTCACTGATAAAAGTTCTGATTTTCTTTAACTTTTTACCAGGATTACATGCCAAAGTTATTTGATTCGTTTCAGCCTAGCGAAATGAAAATGCAAAAGGAGCTCATGCCAATGTCAACTGGCTATTTGGATCCTTATTTCTCATTAAGGGGTAATCTCTTTAGCTATTACTTAAACTCTTTCACTGAAAAACAATTTGAATTGTCCCTGAACCTTTATTTGGGAGGTGCAAGAATGGGAGGAAAGAAAATAGGAGAAGAATATTGCTTTTCTTATTCTGACCAAGACATAGTCCTACAATTTTAACCTCCATTAATGGAAAGAAACTTACAGGAAATTGGGCTAATGGGTGCTTAGACATAGATTTCTACAATTCTAACCTTATTAAAAACAAGATGGAGTGATGTTTGTGATTATAACTAAGCACAAATTTAAGCATTTCTAAATTCAGTACAAATTTGGTATGTGCACTATACACTAACACTCCCTCAATGTGAGTTGCAGGTAGTGAATGGGACAGAAGCTGTGAAGTATTTTCGTTTGGTGTAATTCTACTAGAACTAATAACAAAAAGAATTTCGATTTTGAACATAGAGAAGAGAGAAAATAATCCAAACTCAGTTCTGGATGGATTATTACATATTTGGGCAAAGAAAGAGTACAAGCCAAGCTGCTGCCTTGTCCACAGTAGTCTGCAGGAAAACTGGGATTATTATGCTGAAGATGGAGTTGCAGTTACTGAGTTGGCTATGCAGTGTATAGAATTTTTTCCAGTTAACCGACCTTCAATGAATCAGATCCTGCAATGTCTAGAGAATTTACTTGTTTGTAATCGTCTAGCTGACAAGAGACCAGCAAAAAGGGGAAAGAAGTTTCTATTGTAATGATAATGATGTTAATGTTTCCTGTTTTCCTTAATTTGTATGATAAATAAGTGGTTCCTTAGTGTTAGCATGTGACAGATGACAGCTCTAGTACTGTCATGTAACTCTGGAGATTGATTCTTTACATGTTTATCATATGTTTCATTTTAATAATTGTGGTCCACGAATTTTTCTTAAGGATCGTATCTCATTTGTTGTCAGATTGGGCTAGTTTGATTGATTGACATCCTCGTATGGTCATGATTATAGTAAAACTAATTTGTGACACACACATTGGGCGTGAATATGATAATGATTATAGTAAAACTAATTTTGTGACACATATATTGGGCGTGAATTCTATTTATAATATATAATTTATAAAAATACTACACTATATTAATTATATTAATCAAAATAATTATAATTCTATTAATATTAAAATAAGAGTAAATAGATACACAAAACTAAATTGTAGAAGCAATAAACCTATAAATATGGAAACAATATACCTCATCATTGATTCAAGAAATAAATAATATATAATATAGTATAATGATTTCCTAAAAAACACAACTCCATATTAATTAAATGGCACTTGTCAAATAAATACTTTGAAAAAAAGGACGTTAGCCACATCAAAGATAATGGAGTAATAATTAATTATTCATAATTAAACTCGTAGTTATTGGTATATGACAAGAAGATAAGATAATAATAAATAAAAGGAGAAACAAAATAAATAACAACATTATATATATGAATTAACTATTCTTTCCTTTTCATAATCATTCTCGCCCATGTTATGCCCAATTTTGAATTAGAATAATATGCGTATATATGATTTTTAGCAATGATGATCTATAGATATTAGTACTAAATCTCATGATCGCGATCATGGCTTCTCTCTATTAGGCTCTCCCTCCAATTCTTCCTCTGCACTATTTAATATATATTATCCAAAAGAGTATATATCAAACTCTAAATTCTAGGAAGTATTGAAAAAAGAATAATTCTTATTAGAACTCTAACCATTTAATAAGAAATATATTAAGTTTTAAAATTTTAATTTTATTCAAACTCTAAACATCAAGAGGATGTGATAATATTGAAATTTAGTAAGTACAAAGAGTAAAATAGAAAATTAAAAGATTTTTCATTTAAGGTTGTTTTATATATGGTATGGATATTAGATATAGATATGTACTAAAAGTCGATGTACTAAGATGCAATGTATTATATGCAAAGGGAATATTTATACAAAAAGATAAAATTTGGGGTCAATTGCATTTACCCGATGAATTGTCTATAACTTTACCCCATGAATTATCTTCTATTTTGTAATAATTCCGATAAATTATCAAATAACTCTCTCATTTGAGTCTAATATTTCATAATTTTAACTATTAAATCTAACAAGTTAACTTATAAAAACTAAATTACTCTTATTATAAGTTTTTTTTTTTAATTATTATATGCTGCTCTTTTTACATCTCTTTCTTTTCATTTTCTATGAAACTAAATTTTAAAATACAAAAATAATATTTCATAATTTTATTTTCTTGTCATCATATTTAAATTATTAATAGATTTACTAATATTATTTTACTAATTTATAGAATTTATAGAAATTATGCAAATTGTTGTTTGAATTTATGTTTTAATGATAATATTTATCTTTAAGAATATACTAAAATTGAATAAATATGAATATTTTAATTGCTAGAAAAAAAGAAGAAAAAAAGAAAGAAACAAGAGATAGAAAATGAAATATAATATATATATATATATATATATATATATATATATATAATAAAGATAGTTTAGTCTTTTCTATATTAATTTGTTAGATTTTATAACTTATTTAAATAATTGATGATTATTTCATATTTAATAGTTTGTGAAAATTATTACAAAAGGATAATTGCTAAAATTTAATTGACTGTAAAAATTTAATTGACTGTAAAATTTTATAAGAGTACACCTACACCTAAATTAATGACAATTACATTGATTGAAAATTTAGATTAAAATAACATATTATTGTTTAAAAAAAATAAAAGTTAACAAATACTTGAGATTTATTTTAGAAGAGAAAATTAAAATTATTAGTAAGCAACGTGGACTTTTTGATAATTTGACAACAGATAAAATCAAATCTTAATACTTTTATAAAAAAAATAAGTTGAGGCCTGGAAGTACTTCCCCCGGAAACTTCTCCCTCATCTCTCTCCCCCCGAAACACCGTTAACACTCTCTCTCTCTCTCTTGCTCTCACTCTCGAACCACCGGTGCCAGTCTCCCTCTCCGACACCCAGCGCTACAAGGCTGACTTCTGTCCATCGTCTGCAGCTGACGTCCTTCACGATTCCTCCCTCTCTCAGTCGATAAACGCAAGGTAATAATTTTATTTTAATTTCTTTTGTTTTTGCAGTCTATCCATTTAAAACTTAGTATCTGGGCTGGGCTGGTAATTTAGTGGTTTTAAGTTGAATTAGGTTGCGGAAATTGGGTACTTAGGTTTGAGATTTTGGAGAGGGAGAAGAGGAATTGAAAGTGGAGGAATGAGAAACTTTTTTGAGAAAATGGACTTCCTACATCGAACATGAAATTTGGTATATGCGAAAAATGGGGCATACTTTGTAACGATGCCTTTATTTTCTTTCAATTGGTGAAGGAAAATGATAAACACTTCTATTGTCAAGTTCTTGACTAATCTGATGGATATATTGGTCAACATGGTTAATTGTCAACTTGTCTTCCCTCCTGAGTCATAATCGTTGTCTGTGTATTATAGTGCTTTACCTGCTCAACTGTTTCACTTGTTTACTCTTGTGGTTGAACCCCCCATTCACTTGTTAACTGCACAAGTGCACAGTGCCAAAGAGTCTTCTCCTCTTTGTTCTTCCCAGAACTCCTTAAATTAATTTTAACTCCTTCCAAGGAATGGTACACACCGAATGCTAAATACCAAAGAGAACTATGTTTTTTTTTTTGTTGTACAGAGTTCTACAGTGCATTAGTCCCAAAAGAAAGTCTAACCACCTTTCTTCTTGTTTTTTTATATTTGTCCACAATCATTTAAGTAAAGCCATTACTAAGGGACCAAAAGGTTGGGAGTCTTCATATATACAACAAATTTGGTTAAGGAGTCATTTTTTATTCCTTAAGTCTTATAAACTTGTTACTGGCACACGTGTTAATAATCTTAAGCATATGAATTGATAAAAAAATTTAGCCAGAACAATGGAAAGGCATTGCCCCTCAGACTTCGATTATGTTCCATTTCTTCTTAATTAGTAGAAATTCCATTTAGTGTTATTAAAGGCGTGCCTCAGGCTCAAAAGGTGAGAGATATTACAGCCCGCACGTGCCTCTCAACAACCTCTCAGATAGGGCTCACATTCACTCCAAGCTCAGCACAGGGGCCATTCAGAGCCTCAATGCCCTAGCTGTCACAAACCAAGCTTGTTCAGTGGCATGTTCGGCACAGGGCCGCTTGCCTTGTGATGGGCAACATTGTGGGTAGCTAGCATATGTCATGTGACACAGGTGGCACTTCTGTAAAATAGGGTAGCCAGGGGTAGTCGGGCAACTGGGAAATATGAAATGTTCCCATCCTGCCAGAGGGGTTATGGCCGCAGAAAGCTCTTTAGGGGGTGTAATATGTGAGAATAATCAAAGTTGTACACGAGCGTGTCGGATGAGTGTCAAATGTCCTTGGTGCTGGCTTGTAACGTCCCCTACACCAAGCGCATTGCCTATGTCGTAGCCCATGTCGAGAGCATTTGTGATAGCATTGTAATTTGAAGATCGTTTTTTTCAATAAATGAGAAAGTTGAAAGCCCTTGTTCTTGGCAAACTGTGTGTCTATGTGGCTGTTCCTTGCTTACATGATTGCCGCACTAGCCCTTGCGGGTTGATCAATCCGAGGGGCCACTTGGAGAAGCTGACTTAGCTACCACTACCACCAACGAGGGGTGTTAGCAAGTGCTACATAGGCGTTCTTTGGCGTGCTAGCAAAGTCGGCCCTACGTGACACAGCCCACTACCCACTCAAGCACGTGTCTAGCCAACTTAGGCACGCACCTAGGCTCATAATTGACTATTTGTTGGACATACTAGGAATTTAGAAAGCAAAAGCACTAATTTTATTGTTTTTAGCTTAGAGATAGTTTTTACTTGTTGAATTTAGTGGACTACATGATGAACCTCTTGTCTTTAGCTAATTTTTCTTTCCCTAGTTTTACTCTTTCATAACATATTGACACGAAATTTTACTTTGATGGAAGCTTGAAATTCTTGCTTGTAGCAATTTGTATTGTTTTCAGTAGGGCACCTGGCTTTACTCAAGCGCGCCTTGTGCCTAGAACCGAGCCTCCAAAGACTCCTTGGCCCTAGAGCCTTTAATAACACTGATCCTGTTACTGCTTCTTCCTTTAGCAATGGATTATTGATGTCTCATATAAATTAAGCATGTGTGCTCCTATTTACAATAATGACAGGTGAGGTAAACTCAGATGATGGAGCAGATTATAAGTAATTTATTTTTCTGCTAAAAGAAAAGAAAAAGACACTGGTATTTTGGAGTAAATATTTTAAAAAATAGGTATGCTCTCTGGGATGTACCATGCAAAGGAGAATGTTCTCCATGTGCTGTCCAAACAACAGAAAATTGATAATTTCTAAGGAAAATTTGTTGGTTTCCCTGCTTGTTGCAGCAAGGTCATGTTTTAATATCAAAACCAAATCAGAATGATTTATATTTTGTTTTTAAAGATACCTATTACTCCTAGTAAATCACTGAATTTTCTGTTTTACTTGCTACAAACTGTAGTTTGTGAAATTGGCTTGCAAAGGAAGTAAATATCAATTTTGAAAGTAAATCTGTTGTCCCGAACACTGTAGATCTTTATGATCTTGTCTAGTCAATATGTCTGAAACTTTGGCAACTGTCATAGCTTGATGCACTGGATCATTGGAGCTGAAGAAAGAATCTCAGAAGTTAGCACAAACCAAACCAGAAATAGATAGGTCAATGAAGGTAGCTTTGCCTTAAACCAAATCATGGTTAAAATGGTTTCAAGGGGGATCAATCAATTAAAACGTACAATGCATAATGTTCTCCATCTGGTGGAGAAAAATGATGATTAATTTATCTTATTACCTGACTCCAGAAAAATGTGATGGCTGTGCTTAGTGTTGTGCAGATACACTTTCTTTCTTTTAGTTGCAATTTTTTCATATAAATTATGAATTTAATAATTTGTCTGAGTCTAATTTTTGAACTTGGTTGTTCATAGGTTCTTTTACCACGTTACATGGGGTCCTACAGCTGAAGAAGACTATGCTTCATTTAAAGAGAAGGCTGGACGGACTGTTTACTTTGACAATCTCTCACCACTGGTCACCGAGTCTGTCTTGAGAACCTGCTCTAGATCAGTTTGCAACTGTAAAGAGTGTGAAGTTCATTCCGAACTACACTGGACCAAAGAATATTGCACAGTGTGCATTAGGTTGAACTAGACTCTTTGAAGAAGGCTAAAGAGATTGTCTCAATGACTGCCCATCACCCTTTCATGATGGGTGGCATGCCAAGGCCAGTAAGGGCACGTCATGCTGAAGAGGAAATGTTTGATGATCGCCCAGTAAAGCCTGGCAGAAAGATTACTTGCCTGTTGGTTGGACCCAGATGATCCTGATTTTGAGATAGCAATGGAATTGAAGTGTCTCACGAGCAAACACGCTTCTGAAGCTGCATTCTTACACAATGTAAGTTGGTCTTTAGTGCTTCTTACATTCTTTACCAGTAATCTATCTAAATTAACATAGTTCTCGCTTATTTTATGGAAGTACCTAGAGTCTACAAGGTTTGAATTATCTCCAGTTTCTTAGAGAGAAAGATACTTTACAATCATAAAAGAGTGTCAAAGAAAGATACCTTAAAATCTTAAATGACTTTATCCTCCATTTTAATATATATATATATATTCCCATCATCTTAAAGATGGCTTACTGTATGTATGTAAAGATTATGGAGACTAATTACTATATATTTTGTATTTTAATATTGCAACTATGTGAATTTAGAAAATTGGAGCAAGAAAATTAAAAGCCATTTGGCTTGTGAGGTCTGACCACTGAAATTACTACCTTAACTGTAGCATCTAATACAGGAAGAAGAGAAGCTTTCAGAGCAGCAGTCTGACATTCTCAAAGGAAATTACAAGAAGTTTAAGATGATTAATAGCATTATGACTGATGGTACTGCTCGTCGGTTGGCACGCCGTTATGACGTGCGTGCTGCTGATGATTGATGAGTCTCTCTGTAAATTCCTATTAGGGTTTAGTGTATGTATTTGGTAGGAAATGATATGATAATTTGTTAAGTGAAGTCTTGCCTTATAGTGGAAGACATGGTTCAGGAATAGGAATTACAAGGATATATTGTGCATGTTTGGGACAAATTGTATTTTATTCACCTGGTTTCGTTTTGGGTGACATAGAGACCCTTGTAAACAGAATTAAAGTTGTAATTCGAATCAAACTATTTAAATTTGAATCAAATGCTATTCGAATTGATTAGTACATTATTTGATTTGATATTTAACTGAATTATTGAAAGTAGTTAGTTTTAAAATAATATTATTTTTGAATTTATATAAAAAGGTGATATTTTTTATTAAACTATTAACGAACTATTCAAATTAGGATTGAAATTTTTAGAATAATATTATTTTATTAGGAATTTATATAAAAAGTTAATTTTTTTTTTATTACTATCCTTATAAATTTGAATGTTAGTAGTTGAATTTAAGTATTTGAATTAATTCAAATTTTAGTTTAGATTCAAGTAAATAAGAGTTTTACCTAGAGACAAAATGACAGCTATTAATTGTAAATTTAAAGTATTATATTTTTGTAAACAAAATAATTATTGGTAAAATATGTCTATAACTTGCAAACATTTGTAATGTATTCTTTTTGTTTAATATTTTAGACAGAAATTAATGATGTGATTAAAATATTATATTATATTTCACATGTATATAGAGTTGGCAAAAATAAATAAAATAATTGTCTCTAAATTTATTTTTATTTTTTATTAATTTCAACATAATATATTTCTTTTTCATTTTGTATCCTTAAATCATTAAGACAATTGAAATTAGATAAATTTTGTCAATTTTATAAAATATTCATATCAACACAAATCCTAATTTTATTATTTTCAGAAAAAGATGTTGAAGAGAAGTGAGGGAGAGTATGCACAAGAGAGTAATGACAGAAAAAGTGCAATAGTGTAATTATAAAAATAGTTTTTTTTTTTTTCTTTTTTTGCCAACTCACCATTCATGTCGTAAAAATATTATATTTTAAATCAATAATTTTTACTGAAAATATTAATGATATTAGATTAAGAGAAGACATTATAAATGTTTTGAAAGTTACGAGAGAAAATTGACAAAAAAAAAAAAGGATAAAATTGATAAATATGTCTCTCACTCTGATCTTGAAAATCTTCACTTTCTAATTCTGAAATACAATCACATGTTTTGTTTTACATGATTTTTTGCAGAGTTCAACAAGATGGATGAGATGAGAAAGCAGAAAAAAAGATGAAAAATGAGAGAATATGTTAGGCATGCAATGGAGAATGAATAATTGAGCTCAATATTTGTATTGAAACCATTGAGCTAAATTATTGCATGTAAATGATCACATGTTTCTATTAACGTAATAATACAACAACAAATAACCAACCACCCACATTAAATTACTATAGTATCATTCAAAAATATTGAGATGAGACAATATTACAATTTTAATGAAAAGTTATTGTTTTTTTAAAACTTAGAAATAAGTTCTATTCATTAGAACATTAATGTCAATAATTTTCTTGGTTTTTGTTTTGTTTAGCAGTCGAGTATATCCATATTAGTTTATATATGCTTTGGTTAATCACTTCTCTAAAAGATACACAAGAATATAATTTTATTTTTTTGTGGTTGAAATTGGTGTGCATAAAAGAATTAGTCTGAAATTACATTTCCCATGGTAGAGGCCCATTTTAATTTTAATTTTTTTTAAAAAAAAAAAAACAAAAAATAAGATATGAAGGAAGACAAATAATTAAGAACAAGAAGAAGAACAACATGCTTTGCATAAAATGCAAACTTCCAATTCCTGGTTCCCAGTTTGAAGCTAATTCATTACCATCCCATAATGCTCAAAGTTCCCCTTCAACACTAGTACCAAAGCCAATATTCCTCATGAATCCGCCAACAAGGCAACCAATTCATTTCTTTAGAGCCCCTGTAGCAATTTTCCCCAGATTTCCGAGGGCAGACTCATCGATATTCAATTTAAAGAAGCTTGGCTGAGTCGGTGTCCAATAAGAACTTTTTTTTTTTTTGTGTTTTGTAATGGTTACAATTAAGATTGAGACTCCAATCGACTAATATATTATTTAAATTTAAATTAAATTTCAAATACAAATTGAATATTATATCGAATTGATGAACTATCAAATCAAGAAAAATTAGAATTTGATGTAAAAAGTGTTGGAATCGGACTCGAATATTTTGAATTAAATTTGAATGGTTGAATTCAATTGAAGACTAGCACTTTTAATTAGAACAGTAATGTCTTAAGTCGGGCCTAATGGGCCGCATAGGTGTTGTTTGTTTTTGAAAAAATACTTCTCCTATCTAATATGGGTTCCTCATGTAAACCTCTTGTCTTCTGCCACGTCCCTTTTGTTGTACAAAGTACATGGGTCCCGGTTTTAATGCCAGACTAGATCGGTTTTGAGTGGACCCAGTTGCAATTTTGTGATGTTCACCGGCTGTAGATGATCTTTCCCTGTTACCCTCCAAGCCTTACAGGTCTATGCGTGCAAGGGCGAGAATGAGAATGAGGGGGAAGGAATAGCTCAGTGATAATATCACTGAATCGCAAATTCAACTGTAATAACTGAACCAACATAGAGAGAGAGAGAGAGAGAGAGAGAGAGGGAGAGGGATCCGGATTCGAATCCTGAGAAGCTCCAAATGACGGATCAGAATCTGGAGTTGCAGGAATCAGGTTGGGAGGAACTGAGAAAGGAGGCTCGCAAGATCGAGGGTGATCTTGATGTCAAGCTGTCTTCCTATGCTAAGCTTGGGGCTAGGTTCACCCATGGACAAGGAGGTACTTAATTTCTCTGAATCTTGGGTTGCTGTGTTACATTTTGATTAATGTCAATTATAGGAGATTGGCGCGTTTGCTTTGCTTTTGTTATATTGTATTTCAATGTTTTCGATTTCTGTGACTATAGGAAATTTGAATCAGTAAGAAAATTGGAATAATTTCAATGTGTTTTTCGTTATTTGTGTAAATTAATCCATATTCGAGTGGAAATAGGTTTACTTAATAAGGTTATGGAAACTAAAGAGAATGACACTTGAAGAGAAAGATGAGGCAAATTCCAAGTATGAAAACGATAGGATTGAAGATTTTGTTCTATAGGAGGCTGGAACCTTGAGAACATATATTTCTTCTCTTGCAAAAGATGGCATATGGCTTATACTACAACAAGCAATGTGGGAGTATGTCTGATATGTACTGTAGAATACTAGTATCTTCATCCAACAAACGTTTATTGAATTATCATCTTAGGATTCTGAACAAACTTACAGTGTCTAGCATGTCTAACGTTAGGCTGTTTTATTTCTTGAGATGCGTCCTTAAATGCCATTTATCAGAAGATTGATAGATAGTAACCTGTATCCTCCAAGAAGACTTGTAAAAAATTGTTGAAGTTTTCTGAGTTAAACCAAGAAAAGGTTGTTTTGGAACCCCAAGGCTGGATGTATTTCCTTCTCACAGAAATGCTGTCATCTAATATTACCAACAGCAAACCGCCAATGGTTCGCATGGAACAGCTCCAAAATTACATGCTTGTACAACTATATTGTGGCCATTATTCTAGAGCACAGTTTTGATATACTTATTGTGTTATCCTCAAGTCCAGGCAGATGAATTGTTGAACCTGTGTTCCATGAAGTTTCCATCTGGAATTTACTCCATAGTTATTAATATTGCTTCTGGGTAGTTGTTTTGTGCTTATAAGGGCTTCCCTGGGGTTGGTTTCCCTGTGGTACTACTTTTTATTCAGAATCATGTATAAACACCCGGAAGATGGAGTCCTATAAGTTTGTGGTAGTAGATACAAGATAAGTTTCATGAACTTGGGTCTGTTGGCATCATCTCCTCCATTAAGCTCAATGTTGGAGATTGAGGCCATGGATTATAGTTTCTATACCCACCCGAAGTTTGTATGATTAATTAAACCGGAAGGAAAGGAACATTAAAAAAGAAAAAAAGAAAAAAAAGATAAGAAAAGACATATTAGAATTTGAAAGAGCGGTTCTCAAATGCATGCTGTCTCATGATGTTTATGATTGAGTTAGAACATTTTTTTGGATCAGATTCAAAGGACTTCTCACAAAGATCTGTCTGTGTCTTATGCAATATTGATTTATTCATTGTCTCCAGCCAGACATGTGTGATTTTCTCATTTTCCTATTTGTATATTGCTCTGCTTAACGGATGTGATTTTGTATTGAGATTTTCATTTTATGCTTTAAAGATTTCATCTGTGTGTCAACTGTCAAGTATTTGTTTGTACTTCCCCTGTTTTCTCCACAATCTCCCTCTCTCTGAGTCTCCGTCACCCCCCCCCCCCCCCCCCATATGTGCAACCAAATTTCAGTTCTATTTGGCTGTCAGCTGTGATTGTTCATTCCTCTTCTCATTTCCTTCTCCGTTAGTCTCCCGGACCCAGCTCTCTTTCTTCTTCCATGAAAGCTGGACCAAGCCAAACTGGAAATTTTAGAAGTGATCTTTTGATTTACATTACATATACTGGCTGAGCAAATATTATTATTGTTTTGCCAATGTGTATTTATTAGAGAAGATATTAATGAACTAAATACTATGGCCTTCATATACATTTATCAAAAAAAAAAAAATATAGAAAAAAAGAATATGGACTGTATATATATAGACACACACACACAGAGACTCAAGCATCCATATCTTTCTATTTAACAAGCTATACCTTTAAAAATCTGTGTGTAAGCAGTTTCTCTCATTTAAATATTAATATATTAGAATGGATTTTCTGGTTATAGAGTTATGGACTTATGGTTTTTGCTTTTCATATCTGCAACACATTTATCATCTGATAAAGTTATTTTGTCAGAAGCAATGCTTTGAAGTTACACTTGTTGACAGGGGAGAAAAGCACAAAATTCAAATGTCTACATTTATCTTGAGTTTTTACCTTCTGCAATCAGGTTATGTGGATAGTGGGTCACCACCACTTGGGTCCAGCAGATCATGGAAGTCAATGGAAATGGAAATCCAATCCTTGCTTGAGAAGTTATTGGATATAAATGATTCAATGAGTAGATGCGCTACATCTGCTGCACCAGCCACTTCTGTAAATCAAAAATTAGCAAGGCACAGAGATATTCTTCATGAGTTTACCCAGGTTTGATCTCTATGACTAATTTCTCAGTTTGTGTAAGAATGGTTTCAAAGTTGTTCAGAATGATCGTTTTCTCTGCATTATCTGGATCAAGAGAATTATAGAGTATGGCTGTTATGGAAGTGCATGTAATTCCTTCTAACATCACAAACCATTATTTATAAACTCATTAATTAGTAGATAGGTATATCTACATGAGTTTCATACGATATGTGTCGAGTGCCTGCAAGAACCTTACCCGTCCCAAGATATCTAACTTCAGATTGCTGACTTGTCATTGTTTTTTCATTTACTGTCACCCTAAGCTTTTTATGTATATAGACATTGTGATATATACATAGTAGCAGCTGATTACGGATGATGCTTTTAATTTATATTTCTATTCCATTGTGGATCAGTCAGATCTGATTGCTCTCAGGTGTCTTTCTTTCCCCTAGTAATGTTCAGTCAACAGGGTTCTCCTTACAACTTATGGGACTATAGACACTCCCTGTACTCCTCACATAAGGACCGGTGAAATCGGAATCGTGCGATTGGCGACATAAATCATGCGATTTGATTCGATACGGAAGAAGGTGATACAAAACCAGGGGTGAATTAGTTTTCAGCAAGAAAGATCCATGAATTGTTGCGAATTGATGGGAGTCACCGATTCTGAATGATTCAAGCGATTCTCGATCACAAGATTCGGCACCTTAGATTATGTGTTGAAGTGCGTTTGGGCGGGCTCTTCTGCATGACCCAAACACTATTCCCCTCTTTTTCCTCCCGTTTTTCAATTATTTTTAACATGCCCACTATTTAAAAGTGTTCTATGAGCCCCTAGGATTCCCCACCACTATTCTCTTCTATTTTGTTTTTCACGTTTCTCCAGCCAACATATAAACTCCATAAACAAAGAACAGAAGAAAAGCAAGAAGGGGCCAAAGTCTAAGCATAGTAAGGCGATATTATGTTATTTTCAGAAATACTATTTGGATGGAACTCCTCCTTTAAAAACAGTTTTCTGTCAAAAAATTGCTTTTATACCTTTTTATAGTAGATTTCGGTTTGGGGTTATATTAACAATTTTGGTAATTGGTATACAATAATTTATATTACATGTTAGTTCCATGGAAGCCAGAATCACACGATTCACGATTCGATATGATACACATGCTATGCAATATGAAATCAGAGATGAATTGTTTTTTTTTAAAGAATCAGCCTTGAATTGTTTTAATCGTTGTTTATCTACAAGAATTGCTGATTCGGTGTGATTCTGGCTATTCACGGCCACCAGATTAGATGTCGTCTCAGAATCTGGATTGCAGCTGCGTTTGGTTTGGGTCTTGCGGGTGCGAGACAATGTTTTTCCCTCTTTTCCCTCCAATTTTTCGTGTTTAAATGTTTTTTAACAGCCCACTATTTAAAATGGTTCTGTGAGTCTCCTAGGATTTCCCAACCACTTTTCTCTCTTTTAATTTATTCTTCAAGGTTTCTCTAGCCAACATATAAACTCCATAAAGAAGCAAAGCCAGAATATGGGGCTGAAGGGAAAGGGTTATGAGGTAATGCTATAGTACTTCACGGAAATACCTCGGATGAGCCTCCTTAAAAACTGTTTTCTATCCAAAATTTGGCCTTAATGAAGAAGACTTCAGTTTGTGATGCAAATGAGATTTAGAAGTTAATATCTAGAGTTTTCTTTTTGACTTAGTACATGAGAGATAATTGCTATTATTTTGTAAATGATGGTTGCCTACTGTACTATTGAATGGTCATATACTCTTTTTTGGGTAGTTGGTATATAATCAGTGTTATTAAAGGCTCTAGGTGCACCCAGGCGCGAGCCTAGGTGCAAGGCGCAGGCGCGAATTAGCAAAGTTAGGTGCACATCTAAAGAAAAAAATCTACATACAATAATTCCAAGCTTACAACAAGTAAAAACTAATACCATTAACTTATGACATAGAAAACAGTATCCATAGGCAAGAATTCCAGCATGTAGAAACTAAAGGTTGATAAAAAAGATCTAGGTAAAGTAAATATGTTAAGCAAGAAGTCCACTAAGCTAACAAGTAAAAATTGAATTTATGCATCTTTCTTAAACAGGGCAGAGATAGCTAACGTTTACTGCTAATTATTACTACTAAGTATCCTCTGTTTTTCAAGTACAAAATAGGGCAGAGATAGTTAAGATTTAAGCCACACAAATGCTCTGTTTTTTGTGTATAATAGCAGAGATTAGACTAAGCAAGGGTTAGTATAAGCAGAAGATGAATAATACTTAGAAAGTAACATAAAACATGATAGATAATAGGCAGACTTACACTGAAAATATGCTCTGCTTTTTGGCCAGTTAACGAGGAAACTCAAGACTTCGTAGGCTGCTTAGAATCAGGATTTTGGTTCAGCTGTTGTGTTAGGGTTTTTTGAAATGTTTTAGGGATTTTCAATTTTCTATTAGGACTCTTCCCAATGTTTGACTTTTCCTATTTATGAGGAAACTAAAAAACTGAAGAGGCTTTCTCAAAAAAAAAAAAAAAAAAAAAACTTGCAGCGCCTTTTGTGTGCCTTGAGTGCACCTCAAAACATGGAAAAGGCGCGTGCCTAGTGAGCCTAGGCAGCGCCTTAGTGTCAGCACCCGCCTTTAGAGGTGCAAAGGCGAGGGGTCTGCAGCTTGCACCTTTAATAACATTGATTTTAAATAGATAAGTATACATGCCATGTACATACATAAGTACTGATAGCTGTATGAAACATAAACTATTGGAGAGGAGTTGGATGAGACTATTTGGCACATCTCTTTGTCTAGTACTGACGTTTTTTCAAGGACAGGTATTAGAAGTTTTATAAGGGAATAATTCTGTATTCCTCCCATAGTTGGGCTTAAATCTGAAGCCCTGAGATCAAGTTTAGTTCTCTCATCCTGGATTATGTTAGATTGGTGCATATGAAAACCTTGATTAGAATTAAGGGCACAAAATTTTGGAAAGCCGTTTGATTGCATTCTTCCTTCTTTGGATTTATTCTTCATTTCACATTCCTTTACACTCTTTTCGTAGGACTATATCTTATCCTCTTCTTTGTACTCACTTCTCTCTTCTATTAATAGTACTTCATTTTCAATTAAAAAAAAAAAATCCTCTTTTTAAGTCAGTGTGGCCTTATCACGGTCTATTATTTTGTTAATTTTATTACATCAGTATACAAGTTAAGTGCAAGCTTTGCTACTGGTTATATCTTCAAATTTTTCGTCTAAACAATAGCACGGCTAGTCTTCTTGAGGATATGTTCTGGTCTATGGTTTCTAGAGAACTAATGTATTATGGAAATTGTGCTTTAGACAGTTTGGAACATTGAGCAACCTGTACCAACACCCTTTTTTCTTTCCTTTTTTTCTTTTCTGTAGAAAAAAATGGTAGGAGGGAGCAGGGAGCCACCAGCTATAACAGCCTTCCAAAGCATTATGAAAGGAGCCTTTACCACCAGGGATCCAATGCCAAGAGGACCTAGATATAATTTCCTTGTAACCAACTTGGGCCTCTCCGTAGCTGGCCCACCATGAGGTCAACTGGGGCTCCCTGGTTGCTTGGGTCATAGCCTGACCCCTGACACCACCAACTAGTTTGTGGACTGTCACCAAGGGTACAAGACAATATTCATGAAATGTTAGAACACTCGGTTTTTAAACTCTAAAAAGAACTCAGTGGATCATATTTTTTTGGTTACTGTAACTTAACATAGTCGCTGTATGTTAACAGTTTTCTGTCTAGATACTTTACTCAAGCAACATAATTTGTTTAACTTGTCTATATATTTAGGAGTTTCCGGGTACAAAACCTTGTTTCCCATACCCAGAGTCCTATCTCAATGCAGAATAACAAATCATGGGTTTCCAACAGAAGTATCTTGGTGATATTAAAAAAGAAAGAGCAAAACTAGCTTCTCTCATTGATAATATTGTTTATGATAAACTAGTGTCCCTTGCAACTAAAAGGAACTAATGGAAGAGGCACTTGCCTTCCAGAGAGCGGCGGTTCTATTTTGAGCCATTAGAGTGGTCAAAGAAAACGAAAATTTTTAGAATGCTTCTTTCAATTCATCACAGGCTTGTTACAATTTATACGACATGTTAAAAGGAAAGTCTCTACGGTTCCATGTTTGTTTGTTCATATTGATGCTAATATGATACTAAGTTGGACTCTTAAGATTATACTTTGCTATTGTTCTACTTATAATGAAGTTAATTCTTCTTTACTAAATACTTTGTTGTTTGGTAAGCTGATCTTTCACATCTTTTCTATAACAAACATCTTTTTTAATATCTTAAGGAATTTAGGCGAATCAAAGGGAATATAAACTCAATGAGGGAGCATGCAGAGCTTCTGAGTTCAGTTAGGGATGATATTAGTGAGTTTAAGGTGAGTATGATTCAAATATGACTCACAATTGTTTCTCATAGCCATATTTAATGTATTTGCATTGGGCAGGCATCGGGAAGTATGTCACCGAGAAATCAGTTACTACGGGAAAGGGCTGCCATCCATGGCAGCATATCTCATGTAAGTTTAAATTTTATTTTTAGTTCTAATAAATCTTCATTGGGTCTATCGAAAATTCTTCTTCAGAAAATGGTACATTTTATGTAAACCAAAAACTAACTTGCTATATTCAAATAGCAATAAATTTACAGACAGAAAAGTAAAGTAATAGAGAAACGGAAGCTAAAGATGTCGTTGATGGAAGATCTAAGGTTGAATTTGGTAATGCTATGACTTTTAAAAAGCTACTGTGAATTTCATGCTATGAAAAAGTAGCTGTCAAAAAGTTACAGCAACCCTGTTTGGTATATTTTTTATAAAAGTTGATGTGGTTAGTAAAAACAATGAACAAGGTCTTTGGTAAAACAAATCATAAGCTATTGTGAATGTATAAAATAACAAAAATAAACATCATTAATTAAGGATATATTTGGTAGAGAAATTGGATGGTTTATAAATTAATTGAGGATATATTTGAGAATTTTGAAAATTAATAAGGTGATTTTATACTTTTGATTTTGAAAAATCACAACTAGCTTTTAAAAACATCACTTGGAATGCTTTTGAAAGCACCCTTGACTTTTTGAAAGTAGTAGAAAAAGCACCCCTAAAAAATTAACCAAATAATATTTAGGTGCTGTGACTTTTTAAAAACCACATCACCATCTAAAAAAGTATTACCAAATTTGGCCTAAGTGGGGAGAGGTCATCTAAAATTCTTAATCATGTTCTCTAAGACCATCCACTTCTCATTAATGTTTGAATTCTAATTAGTGGAACAAGGAGGTTATAGAAAGGGCAAAGAGAAATGGTTAAGGTGATAAAATGATGTATAAAGTGAACTATTAGTCAATCTAGATAGAGTGATTTGTGCAATTAAGAGCAAAGGCTTTCTTGAGCTTGAGAAGAAAAACTTTTGTAAGAGGCAACTATATCACATCAAAAAGGAAACAAACTATGAACTACAGTGTTACCTTTTTAAGTTTCTATTACTATTTGTGATCAAAAAATGATATCTCCCATTATGTTGGAAAAATTTAAAAAGAATGAACTGTTACAACATGGAAATTCTATTAAAAAAAAAATGAAGAGAGGAACTGTTACAACATGGAACTCAGACAGAGGAGCACGCACATGAAGTTGACATTTGAGGACATCTTCATGATCACACTTAAGCACCTTTTCTCATTTGTCAACCTTTGCATCTTCTTCGATGTGGACAAGTATAACCACACTTGTGTATTCTCTCCTTAAACCCCATAACAATGGTACTTTTTCTATCCACACCTTCCATTAAATATAAACAGTTAAAGCACCTCACTCTGAAAAGTTCAGCTCATATCCTTGGGTAATCCAAAATTCATATCCTCTCTCTTTTCAAGCTAAAACCTAAAGTTGTTTAATTCATGGAGTTGGATACTGGATTAGTCTCAGAATTGGAACTCCATCCCTCTTTCCAACCATGAGCCTCAACTAAAAAAAGGACATTTATTTTGGAGTATTTATGGCTTCAAATTGTGGATTGCCTTTTATCTTTCTTATTGATATTGGATATATCTTGTTAAATCTGGGTGGTCAACACGAGAGTACTTGTTAGCTTAGCAGTCACTTAATGTCCTGATAAGGGATGACATGGTTTTTTGACACTTACATGAGCATCTCATTCTAAGAAACAATTATATAATTTTTGGTGTACTGACATTTCTAGAAATACTGTTGTCAAAAGTACTCCGATAAAAAAAGATGAATAAAGTACTAAGTTTTGATCTTAACCCATGACTATATTGTGTCTTATATTCTAGAAATTTTTTCCCATACTTGTTAGCATGTTCAAGTGTGTTCTGTGCTTAATAGTTACATATAGTTTCTCAAGCTCTGACACTTAGTAATATCAACTTCTTAATAACTTATGACCTTGTCTGTTTAGCTAAATAGCTAATATGCAAAGCTTTGACTAAATATAAGATCATGTTAAATGTACTTGTTTGTGAGGAGGTATTATTTTCATAATTGTGATAGTAGGTCCTCTTAGTACACCTTATGAGAACAAATCAATTGTCTGTGAATGGATAGAAGGACTTCCAAAGTGTGCTCTTTCTCTTATGTTCCCTTTTTTAGACAGATATTGTAGTGGTGTTAATGTCATTCTGGAACAAATTGCTCCTGATGGGGCAGTATAAATATATTATATACATAATACTCCAATATGTGTAACTACCTTTAGCATGCTGAATTCTTCCTGGATTGTTCTGATGCCTTAGAGTTTTCACATTGTATTTATTTTTCTTTTCTGTTTTCTTCTTGTTTTTTCTCTCGGCATGGTCTACCTCTTCATATATCTTCTTGTTCTATGCTTCAGCTTTCTTTGATTATGATTTCTTATCACAGAGATAACACCAGCAACATCAATAATTATAAAAGTAATAGAAGTTGACCAACATACTTCATGTAATTAACTCTAAATAGACACTATTGTAATTCATTTATTGGAATTATTTTTTTCATTACTGTTTATTCTTGAGCCTCACCTAAAAGCTTAAACTTACTTTAAGGTAACTTGTTTATTTGATATGGTATTAGAGTTGTTAACTTTTTATGACCAAGTAGTCTAGAGTAGAGCCTCAGCAGTTTTCATGCTGACAAGCCCAATGGGCGTGCTCGTGTGAGGTGTAGAAGAGATCACAACCCATTTTTAAGCTGATCCAATATTTGAAGAATACTTGAAGCACTTCTAGTATGAATTTGTTTTCTGTTTCCACTTATGCTTCTCAAGTTATTTTATTGTTTGAATTCTTAGTTCTTTTCCCTTGTTTGTTTTTCCTATTTTTTTTCCAGATAGATGATGTGATTAGTCAGGCTCAAGCAACAAGAGCAGTCTTAGGCTCTCAAAGGGCTTTGTTTGGTGATGTTCAAGGGAAAGTGAAACTTCTCAGTGACAAGTTCCCTATTGTTCGCAGCCTACTTGGTATGTTAATAAAAAGAAACACTCTGTTTCTGAGTTTTCCTTTGTGATTTGCCGTTTTCACTTATCCTTCTTTTGCTGTTAGAAATATTTAGTTAAAACTTTCGTGTTATTGACCTAGTATTTTTGCTTTTGCAGGGTCAATCAGAAGGCGACGATCAAGGGATACAATTATCCTTTCAGCGGTAATTGCAGCTTGTACGCTGTTTCTTATCATTTATTGGCTCTCAAAGTAACTAAGCATGTGATTTTTTACTACACGAAGTTATAAATCATGATGCTTTATAAATAATTCTTTATCTAATTTGCTAGAACATATTGAGTTCTTTAATTATATCAACTATTACTTGTTAGTATTTGTTTCTTCCTTTTGTTTTTTGCCCTCTTGTGAGAGCCACATATTGGAAGCATCATTTTCACTCTGCAACATGTTCCAGACCAAGTAATCGAGCTTCGCCTACGGAGAATTAAAGTCTCCATTGTGATTTTGTGGTAATCTTCTAATTCACTCACACATCAAGGACGTTATTTGGTTGGGCACATTTTACTTTTTATACCAGAAATGCATTCATCATAGACAGCTAGCTTAATCTTGAAAACCCAGTGTCTTTCTCTTTTGTTAATTAAGGCAACTGAATTTCACTTCCTAGCTCACAATTCCCTTATAAATCTTCACTGTCTACCTCCATCAACATTTAATGGAAGCCTACTACTCTATAGGAAAAAGAAAAATCTTGGATTACTTTTTGAATTTGTAAAAGTGAAGATAGAGCTGAATACAATACAATACAAAGTTGTTATTGTATATATATATATAAGTTTCATTTTATAATTAAAAAATAAAAAAACTATATAAAAAAGAAATAAAATAATTATATTATCAAATTATTATATTATATATCTATTTTAGTGTAAGCTGTATTCAGATCTTCTTATATATAAAAGATAAAGTAATGTATAAACAACAGAGACTTGACAAAAATTTCTTTAAAAATTAAATTTGCTTTCTAAATGAATATATTTTTGTGAGGCGATTGATATTTCTTCATCTATCTATTATGTGTATAACATAATTTACATTGCACATGATTGAATCCAAATCGGGTGCAAGCTTAACACAAACAGGCATAGTATTGGCAACCTAAGAGAGATGGGGACTAATCCCCCATTATAAGAGTCGATATGGGAAGATAGACGGTAGGTTCTCATGAAAGTTTTGAGTTTGCTACTTATTTTTTACTATTTATTATTGCAAATGATCATAATTTTAAATATTTTAAAATTATTATTAATATATTTTAACAACTTAAATTTTTTTTCAATTACAAATTTAGAATAAACACTTTTCAATTTGAAAGAAAGCAAATTTATTAGAGCCTAACAGATCTGCATGCCTGGAAAAGTGGAAATGCATTAAGCGGGAAGTACACCATTTACGTAGCAGTGAATACATGTGGCCATGCTGTAATTGGAAGCCAACAACAAATGGATCTTACTTTCATATCTCCTGCAAAACGCCTACAAGCCTAAAGCCTGGTAAGAAGCTAGGCATGAATAGTAGTATCTCACTTGTAGGTAGATAGCTAGCTAGCTAGTAGCTAGGACTTTACTCAGTCTGTACTTTGTGTCATACTCATCACTGATACACTTTACAGCAGGCAAACGTTAACCAAACCATATTAATAAACCCACACCCTAACCCTAGTCAGCTTGAAATGTCAAAATAATGAAAGTCCTAGTTTTTAACAACATTTATTCACTTTTACGTTTCTCAGATTTCTTTATAAATTATAAATTGAAGGAATTTTATATATTTTTGTCTTTTTATGTTAAACTTTTAAGTTCAAAATATTTGGTTAAGTGAACCAATTTTTTTTAAAGAGTATATTAATTTTGAAAAATAAAATTTATTAAAATAATTAGAAGAAGAATTTATTAATTTTTTAAAATCGATGAGATTTTTATTATCTCATTTATTTTTTAAATATATTTATATATATATTATTTATATGTATGTCATTTGCTTATATTTTTTCATACAAATTTTTAAATTTTATTTTCTAAACTTTGATCATGAAAAAAATAGTATCAATACAAGTTGAATTTTAAAATAATTTTTATTTATTTAAATTTTTGAAGAAAATATGAAAGGAGATAATTAGAATTTCTTATTAATTTTTAAAAAATTACGTTCTTCCATTAATGATTATGTCATGAATTTGTTTGTTTAAAATTTTATTTATGAGTTTTTTTTTTTAAATTTTTTTATTTCACTTAACCAATATTTTAAACTTAAAAATTAAATATAAAAAATGGTATAATTTTTTTCAATTCAAAATTTGAAATTGTTTTAGAAAATAGACTTTTTGTAATAAATAGCTAATGGGACACTAATGGATGTGGATGCTCAATTTGTTTCGTTACAAATGAAGAAGAGAAATTAAAGGTCTGGGAGTCGGACAAAAGAAAAGGATAGAGTGATAAGTACTAATAATTAGCACAAGACTTCCAATACTATTTGAATTGAATTTAAATTTTGTTTGGAATTGGAATTCTCTTTGAAATTTGAATTTGAAATAAAATATTTAAACAGAAAGTTATTTTTATTTCTATTTTCACTGACTTAGAAAAATAGAATATTTTAAAATTTTATTTGAATTCGAGTTCATACTCATTCAAATTCAAATTTACTTTTTGAAACTATTCGATTTGAATTATAATCTTATCCAAAAAAATTGGAAAAATAAAATAAAAATGGACAAAACATGTAGGTCCAAAAGAATTATGAAATAAATGAATTTTTTAGTTCGCTTTCATCTTCTTATAATTTCTTCCAACTTTGGGAGGGAAAGAATATTCTATGAACTCAATAAAATATCTTTATCCTCAACCAAAAGACTTTAATCTAAAATGGAGCATCGGAATGAAAATCCAACCCAATTCGATTCGACAGGTGAACAGGTCTAGATAAAATTATTCAGCCACTCTTGTTCTTTTCTTTTCCTTCCTCTTTTCCAAATCAAACAATGCATAATTAAGTTTCATTTAAAGTGCAAATGCCTTCTTTTTTTTTTTTTTTAATCTAAAATTGAAAAACGAGATGTTACAACTTGTTGATTTTGAAAGAAATCTTGAAAAACTAGCACTTAAAAAAAGACTTTCAAGAAGGTTTTTCAAAATCATAAAAAAAAAAAAGAAAAAAAATAGAGATAGTAATTTGTGTTTTAAGAAATGATTGGGGAAGATATACCTGTGAAGCTCCCAGATTTCCTGATTTTTCGCTTATTTATTTTTTTGTCTTGAGCTTTTGATAGATAATTAGGAAAATTGTGGCCTCAATTTTTGAGTTTGTGTAAATGTAATAGTGAAGCACATTTGTTGACTTATTGCTACGTAGTATCAATATCTGATATTTGTTGTATGATATGTCAATTTTCGTTCTTCATCACCACGTGCCTCAGCTGTCACGATATGGTTGCAGCAAAAAATACAAGTTTTGAGAGGCAAAGACGATTGCAATGTGACCATCGTGCGCCAAAATAGAGCCAATTGTTACCAAGGATATGATAATGACAACTTTTTCTTTTTTTTCTTTTTTCAGTTTATCGGTAACTTACCATGCCACCTTAACTCCTCACATATTCAATCTGATTAAAAATCATTTAAGCCGGGACTATTTTATAAGAATTTTATTCTCAATGGCCTTATCAAGGAAATTCAAACCCATAAAAGTAATAAATATACGAAACATATTTTTTTAACCACCAGGCTAACCTTCTAAGTTCATAGTGATAACTTTATTATTTAATTAGAGAACATTTTTTTTTCTTCTAAAGTTAATGCTGAGGAATAAATTTTCAAATTAAAATAGTGAGGAACAAAAATTCACCTTGTCAAGACTCATTGAAAAATATACAAAATAATAAAATAAAAATAAAAAAAGAAATCCATATGTGATACACAACACCTCATATTAAAAATCACAAGAAGTCTTTTTACATGAGTAAATTAAACTAAGTCACACCTTACATTAAGATCAAAATGATCAATTATTATTTTCTTTTTTTCTAATGTTATTAATATAAATTCAAAAGTTTTAGCATGTATTTTGAAATCTACGTACTATTACATAAAATATTTATATCATTTTATTAATTTTACCATGAGATTAACTCGTCACACCTCATATAGAAACCTCATGTGTAATAATTAATGGACATAATAGTTATGCTTCTTCGTTAAGTGAATGCTTTTTGTCATGAAACCAAAAGGGTCCTTACCATAACATTCAATTTTTGTGTGTTTAATGTGAGTAAATACACCACTATTCTTAATGAGTGAAGTGAGCAGGTATGCCTTTTTTTACGTGTTTTAAGAGAGAAAACAAATTATCCACCTTGTAAGTGATTGGCTTAGGATAAAATATTTTTGATGGGGAATGAAAAAATGATGTTGTAGGGTTTTATGTGTATATTTATAATTGTAATGGAATTTAATTATAATTAGGTTAAATATAAAATTAAGGGATAAGATAATAGTAATTTACTATATATTTTTAGGGTTTAATAATAATAATTTAGAATTTTATGTAAAGTGGAATTTTAATTATGTTAGAATTATTGGGTTTTAGATGTTGCCTATAAGGCCTATTGTGTTATTGTTTCAGTGCCTAAGAGTAGGAATATGAATAGTAGATGATAGTTTTTCTCCCAATCCCTCAATCTTGCAACTCGTTAACCTTTTCCCCACAGAAAACACCCTAAGCCCACTAGAAAACTTCATAATCCTCATTACCACCTCACCAAACACCTCCTCAACCACCACCTTTTCGAACATTTTCCCTCTGAAAGACCCAACCAAGCTCACCGGAATCCATCGATCCTTCCGAAGCAGAAAGATAATATACGAAAATAGATGGACGCTCTCCCACACGCTGCGCATGTCAAGGTGCATCTGCCTCACGTCATTTCCATCACACACAAGCTTGTTTGCGCTCCAGCCATGTCATTGTGGCCACATTAGCCCTGGTACAATACGTGGCACCAACCTGTGCAACAAATTTTTGACATGTGGGAAGTGCTTAAGCCACATACTCATATCAGAATGTCATGTCATCTCAATCGGTTTTTCATTTTCTTCCATGTCATCAAGTCTGCCACTTACATTACCCTGTCATCTGGTTCAGTAACAATTGATAGGCCCAGTTCAATATATGTTAACCTAGTTTTTGACCAATTCCCAAGGTAATTCAACATCTTGATCACAAATTCTGGGGTTCATTTTTCAAAATCTTGCTATGAAATGTATGAACTTATCTGATCTGCTTTCTTGTTCATTTAATTCATCAGTTTATGGTATCCTTTTGGCCGCAATATGGACGTGTAAGTGTTTCCCCTTGGTTAAAATTTTGTGAGCATGAATAAGAACTTGTCAATTTTGAAAATCATGTTGGAATTTTGCCTAAATGTGTTGACAAGGCTAGAGAGATAGAGAGAACGGGATTCAAGTTGTGGTACACTGGTAAGAATAGAAATAAGAATGGAGTTGCGATTATTCTAGATGGAAATTTAAAGGACAAGGTTATAGAAATCAAGAGGAAATGTAAGAGAATAATTTTAGTGAAATTGATGATATACGAGGAGGCCTTTAATGTCATTAATGCCTATGCCCTACACATAGACTAAAAGAAGCTACGAAGAAGGCATTTTAGGAAGACTGATAAGATAGTTCAAGGAGTACTGTGAGGAGAGAAACTTTTTATTGGTGGATATTTGAACAGCCATTTAGGAAGTACTAACGACAGGTTTCTAGAGAGTACATGAGAGTTATGGTTATAAAGATAAGAATGAGGGTAGAGAGCCTATTTTGGATTTTGCGACTTGATTTTAGCCAACACATTCTTTAAGAAATGCGAGTCACACTTAGTTACCTTTAATAGCGGGCCTAGTAAGAGTCAAATAAATTTTTCTTACTAGGAAGGTTGATAGAGTGTTATGCAAGGATTGTAAAGTTATACTCGATATGTGTTTAGTGTCTCAGCACAGACTTTTGGTTATGGATGTTGATGTTAAGTGCGGAAAGAAAAAGCATAAAAGTAATAGGACTAGTAGGACTAGATGGTGGGAAATTTGACTGAAGGAAAGATTGCTATTTTTAAAGAAAGGATATTACATGGTGACTCATGCATTGTGGAGGGCAAGCTTATTATGATTTGGGATGAGATAGTGAATCATATTAAGAATATGACTAGAGAGGTGTTAGGAGAAAGTAGAGGACGTGGACCACCAAGGAGACACGGTGGTGGAATGAAGAAATTCAACACGCTATTAAAACAAAAAAAAGTGTTATAAAATATCATACTAAGGGCAGTAATGACGTTAATTATGGTGTTTTAGGCAAGCTAAAAAAGATGCTAAGAAAATGGTTATGGAAGCTAGAGGCAAGGCTTGTGAAGGACTTTACCAAAAGTTAGGGACAAATGATAGAGAAAATGATATTTATAGTCTTTCCAAACAAAGAGAAAGACAAACTAGAGATTTTAATCGAATTAAATGCATTAAGTATGAAGGAGACAAGGTTTTAGTTAAGGAAGATGATATTGAGAGATGGAAAACGTACTTCGATACTTTATTTAATAGAGATTCAAGTATTGTTGTCAGGAAACTAGATGACACCTTCAATGATATGAACAATAGATTTGTTTGTCGAATTAGAGCACATGAGGTTAAAGAAGCTATTTATAAGATAAAAATGGTAAGGCAATGGGACTGGATGATATCTCTATAGAAGTTTGGAGATGCCTAAGAAATATTTGAGTAACTTGGCTTATAATTTTTTTTTAACATGATTTTAGTGACTAAGAAAAAGCCCGATAAGTGGAGGAAGAGTATGTTGATTCCTATTTATAAGAAGAAATGAGTTATTCAAAGTTGTACAAATTATCACTAAATAAAACTTATAAGTCATACAATGAAGCTGTGGGAAAGAGTGATGAAGGTAAGCTTAGGAATGAGACTCTAATTTCTGATAATCAATTTGGATTTATGTTGGGAAGATCTATAATGGAGGCTATTTTCTTACTTAGGAGATTCATGGAGAAATATAAAGAAAAGAAAAAGGATCTTCACATGACTAGGGTGCAAACTGTAGATGGTATGATTGGAGAGGTTCCAATCATGATAGGTTTCCACCAAAGTTCATCCTTATGCCCCTACCTATTTACTTTAGTCATAGATAAACTTACTTATGCTATTCAAGATGGAGCTCTGTAATGCATGTTGTTTGCTAACGATATCGTATTGGTAGACAAAACTAGAGAAGGTTTAGATTTTAAACTATAATTATAGAGGAACGCATTCGAATCTAAAAGTCTTAGGATGAGTTAGACGAAAATTGAGTATATGGAGTGCGACTTTAGTCACACTAAAAGAGTATATGGTTCGATTGAAATAATTTTAGATGGTCAGGCAATCCCTATAAAAGATGTGTTTAAGTATTTAAGTTCATTTATACAAAAAAAATGGAGCAATTGAGCATGATGTGAACCATAGGATCAAAGTAGGGTGAGTGAAATAGCGAAATGCTTTAGGAGTTTTATGTGATCCTAAAATCTTGAATAGGTTGAAATGAAAATTCCATAGGCAACAGTGAGTTGAGTTATGCTGTATGGTTTCGAATGTTGGGCAGTTACGAAATAATACTCATGTAAGATGGGAGTAGCCGAAATGTAAATGTTGATATGGATGACTAGACATACAAGAAAGGATAAAATACGTAATGTGGAGATCCTAGGAAGGTAGAGGCAGCACGTATAGAAGAGAAAACGAGGTATACTCACTTGCGTTGTTTTGGACATATCTAACATCGACCAATGGACTTAGTTAGGAAAGGTGACTTGGTGCATGTGGTAGGATGTTAGACGTGGAAGAGAAAGACCGAAACTTACATGGGGGATAGTCATTGAGAAAGATATGACTGCTATAGACATCACTGAAAATGATGCCTTGGATTGATGCGAATGGAGAAAAATGATTCATATAACTGACCCTAACTAGTTTGAGATTTAAGACTTAGTTGAGTTGTGTTGACAAGGTCTTATCAATTCTTGATGATTTGCGATGTTCTTTGTTAAAAGTGGAAAATTGCCCTCTTGTTTTTATTCATGATGCCCTATGCCTTATTTTGCAAGTATTGTTCTAGTTAGGGAACTCTTGAAGAATCCAAATGAGGATATTGTTGTCGGTGTTTCATATAGTTTCATTGAGATATTTAGAATGACAGTTCCTTATACTTTGTTTGATGATGATTTTTTGCATGATATATTTTTTGTTATTATAGCAGCATTGGGTATTTAATTAAAAGAAATGACTATGACATGTAGCACTAAGGGAATTGCTTGCTTGACTCCATGATCAAGGTTGACTTAGGAATTAAAACACATGATTTATGCATAGTGCGATAATTTAATTCATGAGATGTTTCTACATTTTTGGGGACAAGATATATGCATAATACTTTGAAACTCGAATCATGAATTACAACGATCATCACTTCTATTATGAACAATTATGACATTATTGACACAGAGCTGTTATTTCCTCTTTTGTCTCCATCTCATATCGTCCTTTACAATCTATACTAGTAGACACCATAAATAATTAATCATTGATCTTTGAGAGCACCATCAGAGACAACACCTCATGTATCATCTTCCACGTCAATCCTACCTACAATATTATCTACTCATGGTATCTCTTCTAATAGCTAACCATCCATACCACTACTGCCACTGCCACATCCACCTTGTTCTCGTAGCATTGTCACTAGGTCAATGCTTGGAATTTGTAAACTTCAAATAATTCCATATCTTTTTTTTTCACATTAGGCCTCCCACTTGAGCTTGTTTTCCTCAAGCCAATAAAACTCCTGAATGGAGGCAAGCTATGTATGATGAGTATAAAACTCGATTATAGAATAATACTTGGAAATTGGTCCCTTACCTAAAAAATAAAAATATCATTTGTTCTAAAAGAGTATATAAAGTGAAATAGAAAGTAGATGGTTCCATTGAAAAGTATAAGGCAAGGTTGGTTACTCAAGGGTATAAAAAACATCATATATTGGATTATCATGAAACATTTAGTCATGTGGTGAAGTCTATTACTACTTGTATAATCTCTTGCTTTATCTAGAGGTTGGAATGTTCACCAATTAGATTGTCAAGCTTACATGGTATTTTACATGAGCAAGTTTTTATAAAGCAACCATATGGATTTATCTATCCTCAGTATCCTGATTTTGTTTGTAAATTGAATAAAGATATTTTTGTTCTTAAACAGACTCTGAGAGTGTGGTTCTAACGAAACACTACTTGTTTTTGTTCACATGGTTTCTCTACAATAAAGCTGACAACTTTAAGGTTTTTTTATTTTTATTCTGGTTCAAACATGACTGTCTTACTACCTTATGTTGATGATTTCATATTGATTGGCTCTTTTTCTCAATTGTTGCAACAAATACTTAGCATTATTTTAATGGTATTTAGGTTTCCTACAATTCTGATGGTATTAATTTTCTTAAATCAACAGAAATATGTCATAGACCTTTTTGCGGTGTGGTGGTTTACAAGACTCCAACCCTGTTGATATGCCTACTTGTACACACCATCATCTTTTGTCTACTTCTAGTCCTTTGCATAATGATGCTACCACTTATCGGAGTTTAGTTGGTTCTTTGTAATACAGTACTTTCACATGACTTGATTTTTTTTTTGCTATTAATCATGTTTGTCATTATATGCATGCTCTATTTGAAGCTAATCTTCAAGTTGTTAAGTGAATCATTCAATATGTAAAAGGTCTTCTAAATTTTGGGTTGTAACAAGATACCACTGATGCTGATTAGGCTGGTTTTTAGATACTAGAAAATCTACAACATGATATTGTATTTTACTTAAGTCTAATCTCGTATATTGGTGTCCTAAAAAGGAAAAAATAGTTATCATTTTAGCGATGAGGCTAAGCATATAGTTACGACTACTATTGCAGAATCTTGTTTGCTTTTTGGTCAATTTGCTCGATTTACGTGTTCACATGTCTTTTCTTACAATTATTCTTTGTGATAATTTAGTGCTACTTAGATGGCTTTGAACGCGATTCAACAAGTTCACACTAAACATATAGAAATTGATATTCATTTTGTTAGAGAACTTGTGTTCAGTTGGATGTGATTATTGTTTGATTTGTTCTTTCCCACTGGGTCAACTCACATACACTTTTATTAAGGTATTGTCATCATCCTAATTCAAAAAAATTCATTACAATATATTTAGGGTTAGTATTACTTATGGTTATTATTGTATGTATGTTTCAATTGTATTCCTATAAATTGATTTAATTAATGAGTTCAACAATCTCTAAGAGAAATTCACAAGTTTTCAAAGGAAATAGACTATGAGCTAAGTATAGGGAGGAAGACACGATAGGGGTCATGGGTTAGGA